>CM048744.1:22361758-23656341 GCA_026315105.1 Locusta migratoria
AGAGGGTCCAAAAATGTTTAATGTAGCAGTTTTTCGCGCATATCTTTGTTTATGACGTCATATCCGTGAACTATGTTTTGTACGCAATTCTTACACTTACGGCGACCGTCCTTGTGGATTGAAGCTTACCTGTGCAAATTTCATAAAGATTGGAACAAAATTGTAAATTTGTAGCCATTATGTACACACAAACATACCGACACCCTGCTTTATCCAGAGGGGTCCAAAAAATGTTTAATGTAGCAGTTTTTCGCGCATATCTTTGTTTATGACGTCATATCTCGTGAACTATGTTTGTACGCAATTCTTACACTTACGGCGACCGTCCTTTGTGGATTGAAGCCTACCTGTGCAAATTTCATAAAGATTGGAACAAAATTGTAAATTTGTAAGCATTATGTACACACAAACATACCGACACCCTGCTTTATCCAGAGGGGTCCAAAAATGTTTAATGTAGCAGTTTTTCGCGCATATCTTTGTTTATGACGTCATATCTCGTGAACTATGTTTTGTACGCAATTCTTACACTTACGGCGACCGTCCTTGTGGATTGAAGCTTACCTGTGCAAATTTCATAAAGATTGGAACAAAATTGTAAATTTGTAAGCATTATGTACACACAAACATACCGACACCCTGCTTTATCCAGAGGGGTCCAAAAATGTTTAATGTAGCAGTTTTTCGCGCATATCTTTGTTTATGACGTCCATATCTCGTGAACTATGTTTTGTACGCAATTCTTACACTACGGCGACCGTCCTTGTGGATTGAAGCTTACCTGTGCAAATTTCATAAAGATTGGAACAAAATTGTAAATTTGTAAGCATTATGTACACACAAACATACCGACACGCTGCTTTATCCAGAGGGGTCCAAAAATGTTTAATGTAGCAGTTTTTCGCGCATATCTTTGTTTATGACGTCATATCTCGTGAACTATGTTTTGTACGCAATTCTTACACTTACGGCGACCGTCCTTGTGGATTGAAGCTTACCTGTGCAAATTTCATAAAGATTGGAACAAAATTTGTAAATTTGTAAGCATTATTACACACAAACATACCGACACGCTGCTTTATCCAGAGGGGTCCAAAAATGTTTAATGTAGCAGTTTTTCGCGCATATTCTTTGTTTATGACGTCCATATCTCGTGAACTATGTTTTGTACGCAATTCTTACACTTACGGCGGACCGTCCTTGTGGATTGAAGCTTACCTGTGCAAATTTCATAAAGATTGGAACAAAATTGTAAATTTGTAAGCATTATGTACACACAAACATACCGACACCCTGCTTTATCCAGAGGGGTCCAAAAATGTTTAATGTAGCAGTTTTTTCGCGCATATCCTTTGTTTATGACGTCATATCTCGGTGAACTATGTTTTGTACGCAATTCTTACACTTACGGCGACCGTCCTTGTGGATTGAAGCTTACCTTGTGCAAATTTCATAAAGATTGGAACAAAATTGTAAATTTGTAAGCATTATGTACACACAAACATACCGACACCCTGCTTTATCCAGAGGGGTCCAAAAATGTTTAATGTAGCAGTTTATCGCGCATATCTTTGTTTATGACGGCATATCTCGTGAACTATGTTTTGTACGCAATTCTTACACTTACGGGCGACCGTCCTTGTGGATTGAAGCTTACCTGTGCAAATTTCATAAAGATTGGAACAAAATTGTAAATTTGTAAGCATTATGGTACACACAAACATACCGACACCACTGCTTTATCCAGAGGGGTCCAAAAAATGTTTAATGTAGCAGTTTTTCGCGCATATCTTTGTTTATGACGTCATATCTCGTGGAACTATGTTTTGTAACGCAATTCTTACACTTACGGCGACCCGTCCTTGTGGATTGAAGCTTACCTGTTGCAAATTTCATAAAGATTGGAACAAAATTGTAAATTTGTAAGCATTATGTACACACAAACCATACCGACACCCTGCTTTATCCAGAGGGGTCCAAAAATGTTTAATGTAGCAGTTTTTTCGCGCATATCTTTGTTTATGACGTCATATCTCGTGAACTATGTTTTGTACGCAATTCTTACACTTACGGCGACCGTCCTTGTGGATTGAAGCCTACCTGTGCAAATTTCATAAAGATTGGAACAAAATTTGTAAATTTGTAAGCATTATGTACACACAAACATACCGACACCCTGCTTTATCCAGAGGGGTCCAAAAATGTTTAATGTAGCAGTTTTTCGCGCATATCTTTGTTTATGACGTCATATCTCGTGAACTATGTTTTGTACGCAATTCTTACACTTACGGCGACCGTCCTTGTGGATTGAAGCTTACCTGTGCAAATTTCATAAAGATTGGAACAAAATTGGTAAAATTTGTAAGCATTATGTACACACAAACATACCGACACCCTGCTTTATCCAGAGGGGTCCAAAAATGTTTAATGTAGCAGTTTTCGCGCATATCTTTGTTTATGACGTCATATCTCGTGAACTATGTTTTGTACGCAATTCTTACACTTACGGCGACCGTCCTTGTGGATTGAAGCTTACCTGTGCAAATTTCATAAAGATTGGAACAAAATTGTAAATTTGTAAGCATTATGTACACACAAACATACCGACACGCTGCTTTATCCAGAGGGGTCCAAAAATGTTTAATGTAGCAGTTTTTCGCGCATATCTTTGTTTATGACGTCATATCTCGTGAACTATGTTTTGTACGCAATTCTTACACTTACGGCGACCGTCCTTGTGGATTGAAGCTTACCTGTGCAAATTTCATAAAGATTGGAACAAAATTGTAAATTTGTAAGCATTATGTACACACAAACATACCGACACGCTGCTTTAATCCAGAGGGGTCCAAAAATGTTTAATGTAACAGTTTTTTCGCGCATATCTTTGTTTATGACGTCATATCTCGTGAACTATGTTTTGTACGCAATTCTTACACTTACGGCGACCGTCTTGTGGATTGAAGCTTACCTGTGCAAAATTTCATAAAGATTGGAACAAAATTGTAAATTTGTAAGCATTATGTACACACAAACATACCGACACCCTGCTTTATCCAGAGGGGTCCAAAATGTTTAATGTAGCAGTTTTTCGCGCATATCTTTGTTTATGACGTCATATCTCGTGAAACTATGTTTTGTACGCAATTCTTACACTTACGGCGACCGTCCTTGTTGATTGAAGCTACCTGTGCAAATTTCATAAAGATTGGAACAAAATTGTAAATTTGTAAGCATTATGTACACACAAACATACCGACACGCTGCTTTGTCCAGAGGGGTCCAAAATGTTTAATGTAGCAGTTTTTCGCGCATATCTTTGTTTATGACGTCATATCTCGTGAACTATGTTTTGTACGCAATTCTTACACTTACGGCGACCGTCCTTGTGGATTGAAGCTTACCTGTGCAAATTTCATAAAGATTGGAACAAAATTGTAAATTTGTAAGCATTATGTACACACAAACATACCGACACCCTGCTTTATCCAGAGGGGTCCAAAAATGTTTAATGTAGCAGTTTTTCACGCATATCTTTGTTTATGACGTCATATCTCGGTGAACTATGTTTTGTACGCAATTCTTACACTTACGGCGACCGTCCTTGTGGATTGAAGCTTACCTGTGCAAATTTCATAAAGATTGGAACAAAATTGTAAATTTGTAAGCATTATGTACACACAAACATACCGACACCCTGCTTTATCCAGAGGGGTCCAAAAATGTTTAATGTAGCAGTTTATTGCGCATATCTTTGTTTATGACGTCATATCTCGTGAACTATGTTTTGTACGCAATTCTTACACTTACGGCGACCGTCCTTGTGGATTGAAGCTTACCTGTGCAAATTTCATAAAGATTGGAACAAAATTGTAAATTTGTAAGCATTATGTACACACAAACATACCGACACCCTGCTTTATCCAGAGGGGTCCAAAAATGTTTAATGTAGCAGTTTTTCGCGCATATCTTTGTTTATGACGTCATATCTCGTGAACTATGTTTTGTACGCAATTCTTACACTTACGGCGACCGTCCTTGTGGATTGAAGCTTACCTGTGCAAATTTCATAAAGATTAGAACAAAATTGTAAATTTGTAAGCATTATGTACACACAAACATACCGACACCCTGCTTTATCCAGAGGGGTCCAAAAATGTTTAATGTAGCAGTTTTTTCGCGCATATCTTTGTTTATGACGTCATATCTCGTGAACTATGTTTTTGTACGCAATTCTTACACTTACGGCGACCGTCCTTGTGGATTGAAGCTTACCTGTGCAAATTTCATAAGATTGGAACAAAATTGTAAATTTGTAAGCATCTATGTAACACACAAACATACCGACACGCTGCTTTATCCAGAGGGGTCCAAAAATGTTTAATGTAGCAGTTTTTAGCGCATATCTTTGTTTATGACGTCATATCTCGTGAACTATGTTTTGAACGCAACTTCTTACACCTTATGGCGACCGTCCTTGTGGATTGAAGCTTACCTGTGCAAATTTCATAAAGATTGGAAACAAAATTGTAAATTTGTAAGCATTATGTACACACAAACATACCGACACCCTGCTTTATCAGAGGGTACCATAAATGTTTAATGTGGCAGTTTTTCGCGCATATCTTTGTTTATGACGTCATATCTCGTTGAACTATGTTTTGTACGTAATTCTTACACTTACGGCGACCGTCCTTGTGGATTGAAGCTTACCTGTGCAAATTTCATAAAGATTGGAACAAAATTGTAAATTTGTAAGCATTATGTACACACAAACATACCGACACCCTGCTTTATCCATAGGGGTCCAAAAATGTTTAATGTAGCAGTTTTTCGCGCATATCTTTGTTTATGACGTCATATCTCGTGAACTATGTTTTGTACGCAATTCTTACACTTACGGCGACCGTCCTTGTGGATTGAAGCTTACCTGTGCAAATTTTATAAAGATTGGAACAAAATTGTAAATTTTGTAAGCATTATGTACACACAAACATACCGACACCCTGCTTTATCCAGAGGGGTCCAAAAATGTTTAATGTAGCAGCTTTTCGCCCATATCTTTGTTTATGACGTCATATCTCGTGAACTATGTTTTGTACGCAATTCTTACACTTACGGCGACCGTCCTTGTGGATTGAAGCTTACCTGTGCAAATTTCATAAAGATTGGAACAAAATTGTAAATTTGTAAGCATTATGTACACACAAACATACCGACACCCCTGCTTTATCCAGAGGGGTCCAAAAATGTTTAATGTAGCAGTTTTTTCGCGCATATCTTTGTTTAATGACGTCATATCTCGTGAACTATGTTTTTGGTACGCAATTCTTACACTTACGGCGACCGTCCTTGTGGATTGAAGCTTACCTGTGCAAATTTCATAAAGATTGGAACAAAATTGTAAATTTGTAAGCATTATGTACACACAAACATACCGACACCCTGCTTTATCCAGAGGGGTCCAAAAATGTTTAATGTAGCAGTTTATCGCGCATATCTTTGTTTATGACTTCATATCTCGTGAACTATGTTTTGTACGCAATTCTTACACTTACGGCGACCGTCCTTGTGGATTGAAGCTTACCTGTGCAAATTTCATAAAGATTGGAACAAAATTGTAAATTTGTAAGCATTATGTACACACAAACATACCGACACCCTGCTTTATTCAAGAGGGGTCCAAAAATGTTTAATGTAGCAGTTTTTCGCGCATATCTTTGTTTATTACGTCATATCTCGTGAACTATGTTTTGTACGCAATTCTTACACTTACGGCGACCGTCCTTGTGGATTGAAGCTTACCTGTGCAAATTTCATAAAGATTGGAACAAAATTGTAAATTTGTAAGCATTATGTACACACAAACATACCGACACCCTGCTTTATCCAGAGGGGTCCAAAAATGTTTAATGTAGCAGTTTTTCACGCATATCTTTGTTTATGACGTCATATCTCGTGAACTATGTTTTGTACGCAATTCTTACACTTACGGCGACCGTCCTTGTGGATTGAAGCTTACCTGTGCAAATTTCATAAAGATTGGAACAAAATTGTAAATTTGTAAGCATTATGTACACACAAACATACCGACACCCTGCTTTATCCAGAGGGGTCCAAAAATGTTTAATGTAGCAGTTTTTCGCGCATATCTTTGTTTATGACGTCATGCTCGTGAACTATGTTTTGTACGCAATTCTTACACTTACGGCGACCGTCCTTGTGGATTGAAGCTTACCTGTGCAAATTTCATAAAGATTGGAACAAAATTGTAAATTTGTAAGCATTATGTACACACAAACATACCGACACCCTGCTTTATCCAGAGGGGTCCAAAAATGTTTAATGTAGCAGTTTTTCGCGCATATCTTTGTTTATGACGTCATATCTCGTGAACTATGTTTTGTACGCAATTCTTACACTTACGGCGACCGTCCTTGTGGATTGAAGCTTACCTGTGCAAATTTCATAAAGATTGGAACAAAATTGTAAATTTGTAAGCATTATGTACACACAAACATACCGACACCCTGCTTTATCCAGAGGGGTCCAAAAATGTTTAATGTAGCAGTTTATCGCGCATATCTTTGTTTATGACGTCATATCTCGTGAACTATGTTTTGTACGCAATTCTTACACTTACGGCGACCGTCCTTGTGGATTGAAGCTTACCTGTGCAAATTTCATAAAGATTGGAACAAAATTGTAAATTTGTAAGCATTATGTACACACAAACATACCGACACCCTGCTTTATCCAGAGGGGTCCAAATATGTTTAATGTAGCAGTTTTTCGCGCATATCTTTGTTTATGACGTCATATCTCGTGAACTATGTTTTGTACGCAATTCTTACACTTACGGCGACCGTCCTTGTGGATTGAAGCTTACCTGTGCAAATTTCATAAAGATTGGAACAAAATTGTAAATTTGTAAGCATTATGTACACACAAACATACCGACACCCTGCTTTATCCAGAGGGGTCCAAAAATGTTTAATGTAGCAGTTTTTCGCGCATATCTTTGTTTATGACGTCATATCTCGTGAACTATGTTTTGTACGCAATTCTTACACTTACGGCGACCGTCCTTGTGGATTGAAGCCTACCTGTGCAAATTTCATAAAGATTGGAACAAAATTGTAAATTTGTAAGCATTATGTACACACAAACATACCGACACCCTGCTTTATCCAGAGGGGTCCAAAAATGTTTAATGTAGCAGTTTTTCGCGCATATCTTTGTTTATGACGTCATATCTCGTGAACTATGTTTTGTACGCAATTCTTACACTTACGGCGACCGTCCTTGTGGATTGAAGCTTACCTGTGCAAATTTCATAAAGATTGGAGCAAAATTGTAAATTTGTAAGCATTATGTACACACAAACATACCGACACCCTGCTTTATCCAGAGGGGTCCAAAAATGTTTAATGTAGCAGTTTTTCGCGCATATCTTTGTTTATGACGTCATACTTCGTGAACTATGTTTTGTACGCAATTCTTACACTTACGGCGACCGTCCTTGTGGATTGAAGCTTACCTGTGCAAATTTCATAAAGATTGGAACAAAATTGTAAATTTGTAAGCATTATGTACACACAAACATACCGACACGCTGCTTTATCCAGAGGGGTCCAAAAATGTTTAATGTAGCAGTTTTTCGCGCATATCTTTGTTTATGACGTCATATCTCGTGAACTATGTTTTGTACGCAATTCTTACACTTACGGCGACCGTCCTTGTGGATTGAAGCTTACCTGTGCAAATTTCATAAAGATTGGAACAAAATTGTAAATTTGTAAGCATTATGTACACACAAACATACCGACACGCTGCTTTATCCAGAGGGGTCCAAAAATGTTTAATGTAGCAGTTTTTCGCGCATATCTTTGTTTATGACGTCATATCTCGTGAACTATGTTTTGTACGCAATTCTTACACTTACGGCGACCGTCCTTGTGGATTGAAGCTTACCTGTGCAAATTTCATAAAGATTGGAACAAAATTGTAAATTTGTAAGCATTATGTACACACAAACATACCGACACCCTGCTTTATCCAGAGGGGTCCAAAAATGTTTAATGTAGCAGTTTTTCGCGCATATCTTTGTTTATGACGTCATATCTCGTGAACTATGTTTTGTACGCAATTCTTACACTTACGGCGACCGTCCTTGTTGATTGAAGCTTACCTGTGCAAATTTCATAAAGATTGGAACAAAATTGTAAATTTGTAAGCATTATGTACACACAAACATACCGACACGCTGCTTTGTCCAGAGGGGTCCAAAAATGTTTAATGTAGCAGTTTTTCGCGCATATCTTTGTTTATGACGTCATATCTCGTGAACTATGTTTTGTACGCAATTCTTACACTTACGGCGACCGTCCTTGTGGATTGAAGCTTACCTGTGCAAATTTCATAAAGATTGGAACAAAATTGTAAATTTGTAAGCATTATGTACACACAAACATACCGACACCCTGCTTTATCCAGAGGGGTCCAAAAATGTTTAATGTAGCAGTTTTTCGCGCATATCTTTGTTTATGACGTCATATCTCGTGAACTATGTTTTGTACGCAATTCTTACACTTACGGCGACCGTCCTTGTGGATTGAAGCTTACCTGTGCAAATTTCATAAAGATTGGAACAAAATTGTAAATTTGTAATCATTATGTACACACAAACATACCGACACGCTGGTTTATCCAGAGGGGTCCAAAAATGTTTAATGTAGCAGTTTTTCGCGCATATCTTTGTTTATGACGTCATATCTCGTGAACTATGTTTTGTACGCAATTCTTACACTTACGGCGACCGTCCTTGTGGATTGAAGCTTACCTGTGCAAATTTCATAAAGATTGGAACAAAATTGTAAATTTGTAAGCATTATGTACACACAAACATACCGACACCCTGCTTTATCCAGAGGGGTCCAAAAATGTTTAATGTAGCAGTTTATCGCGCATATCTTTGTTTATGACGTCATATCTCGTGAACTATGTTTTGTACGCAATTCTTACACTTACGGCGACCGTCCTTGTGGATTGAAGCTTACCTGTGCAAATTTCATAAAGATTGGAACAAAATTGTAAATTTGTAAGCATTATGTACACACAAACATACCGACACGCTGCTTTATCCAGAGGGGTCCAAAAATGTTTAATGTAGCAGTTTTTCGCGCATATCTTTGTTTATGACGTCATATCTCGTGAACTATGTTTTGTACGCAATTCTTACACTTACGGCGACCGTCCTTGTGGATTGAAGCTTACCTGTGCAAATTTCATAAAGATTGGAACAAAATTGTAAATTTGTAAGCATTATGTACACACAAACATACCGACACCCTGCTTTATCCAGAGGGGTCCAAAAATGTTTAATGTAGCAGTTTTTCGCGCATATCTTTGTTTATGACGTCATATCTCGTGAACTATGTTTTGTACGCAATTCTTACACTTACGGCGACCGTCCTTGTTGATTGAAGCTTACCTGTGCAAATTTCATAAAGATTGGAACAAAATTGTAAATTTGTAAGCATTATGTACACACAAACATACCGACACGCTGCTTTGTCCAGAGGGGTCCAAAAATGTTTAATGTAGCAATTTTTCGCGCATATCTTTGTTTATGACGTCATATCTCGTGAACTATGTTTTGTACGCAATTCTTACACTTACGGCGACCGTCCTTGTGGATTGAAGCTTACCTGTGCAAATTTCATAAAGATTGGAACAAAATTGTAAATTTGTAAGCATTATGTACACACAAACATACCGACACCCTGCTTTATCCAGAGGGGTCCAAAAATGTTTAATGTAGCAGTTTTTCGCGCATATCTTTGTTTATGACGTCATATCTCGTGAACTATGTTTTGTACGCAATTCTTACACTTACGGCGACCGTCCTTGTGGATTGAAGCTTACCTGTGCAAATTTCATAAAGATTGGAACAAAATTGTAAATTTGTAATCATTATGTACACACAAACATACCGACACGCTGCTTTATCCAGAGGGGTCCAAAAATGTTTAATGTAGCAGTTTTTAGAGCATATCTTTGTTTATGACGTCATATCTCGTGAACTATGTTTTGAACGCAATTCTTACACTTATGGCGACCGTCCTTGTGGATTGAAGCTTACCTGTGCAAATTTCATAAAGATTGGAACAAAATTGTAAATTTGTAAGCATTATGTACACACAAACATACCGACACCCTGCTTTATCCAGAGGGTTCCATAAATGTTTAATGTGGCAGTTTTTCGCGCATATCTTTGTTTATGACGTCATATCTCGTGAACTATGTTTTGTACGTAATTCTTACACTTACGGCGACCGTCCTTGTGGATTGAAGCTTACCTGTGCAAATTTCATAAAGATTGGAACAAAATTGTAAATTTGTAAGCATTATGTACACACAAACATACCGACACCCTGCTTTATCCATAGGGGTCCAAAAATGTTTAATGTAGCAGTTTTTCGCGCATATCTTTGTTTATGACGTCATATCTCGTGAACTATGTTTTGTACGCAATTCTTACACTTACGGCGACCGTCCTTGTGGATTGAAGCTTACCTGTGCAAATTTTATAAAGATTGGAACAAAATTGTAAATTTGTAAGCATTATGTACACACAAACATACCGACACCCTGCTTTATCCAGAGGGGTCCAAAAATGTTTAATGTAGCAGTTTTTCGCGCATATCTTTGTTTATGACGTCATATCTCGTGAACTATGTTTTGTACGCAATTCTTACACTTACGGCGACCGTCCTTGTTGATTGAAGCTTACCTGTGCAAATTTCATAAAGATTGGAACAAAATTGTAAATTTGTAAGCATTATGTACACACAAACATACCGACACGCTGCTTTGTCCAGAGGGGTCCAAAAATGTTTAATGTAGCAATTTTTCGCGCATATCTTTGTTTATGACGTCATATCTCGTGAACTATGTTTTGTACGCAATTCTTACACTTACGGCGACCGTCCTTGTGGATTGAAGCTTACCTGTGCAAATTTCATAAAGATTGGAACAAAATTGTAAATTTGTAAGCATTATGTACACACAAACATACCGACACGCTGCTTTATCCAGAGGGGTCCAAAAATGTTTAATGTAGCAGTTTTTCGCGCATATCTTTGTTTATGACGTCATATCTCGTGAACTATGTTTTGTACGCAATTCTTACTCTTACGGCGACCGTCCTTGTGGATTGAAGCTTACCTGTGCAAATTTCATAAAGATTGGAACAAAATTGTAAATTTGTAAGCATTATGTACACACAAACATACCGACACCCTGCTTTATCCAGAGGGGTCCAAAAATGTTTAATGTAGCAGTTTATCGCGCATATCTTTGTTTATGACGTCATATCTCGTGAACTATGTTTTGTACGCAATTCTTACACTTACGGCGACCGTCCTTGTGGATTGAAGCTTACCTGTGCAAATTTCATAAAGATTGGAACAAAATTGTAAATTTGTAAGCATTATGTACACACAAACATACCGACACCCTGCTTTATCAAGAGGGGTCCAAAAATGTATCCGCTGTTTAAAAGTCCTTAATTTGCAAACTAAATGACGGAGTTGTCTCGTTTTTGGTGAAAGTGTAGCTTAAAGTGCAGTTTAAAGATTACTGTAGGTTTTCGAAATGGTCACCAATAACACCCACACACAAACGATGCCGCCGACCTGCAGGACGAACTACTGACTGCAACGTGTTCAGTTGGATATCTGCACATAAATGTACGATGGATTCTCGATGTTCATCCACCGGTATAAGTCCAGAGGAGTTATGTCTGGGGAACGTGGTGGATACTCCACAGCACCACTACGGTCTATCCATCTTCCTGGTAGATTTTCGTCTAGATTTTTGTAGTGGGCTAAGGCACCATCTAGTTGAAAGTAATATCTTCCGTTTCCATACAAGTCTCGGATGGGAGGTAAAATGGATGTCTGAAGTATCTGAAGATACTCCTCGCCGGTATCTGTGCCATCAAAGAATAATGGGCCAATCAAGCGCCGGTAAGAGAAACCACGTCACACATTTACACCTGTCAAATTCACGACTTTGTCTAAGAGACGTTAGGAATTTTGGCGGTCCAGTAGACGCAATTTTGGCGATTTACTGTACCAGTGAGTTTGAACAGTGCCTCATCAGACAACACAGTCATCTCTGCAGTCTTCATCGCTTCATCGCACCGCACCATATTAGTAAAACACTCGCAGTACTCCATTTCACGATCTCAGTCGTCCTCGTTCATTGCGTGTAGCAATCATGGAATGTAGCACTGCCACTTTGCTGTCTTCAAAATTCGCCGATACTTGAGCGACTCACTGCAGTTTCACGGGCACACTGCATCAGAGACTTCTGTGGTGAGTGGGTGAATTGATGTAACACACGACGGGAGTTAGCTGGACTTGTTATTGTTACAGGTCGTCCAGATCGTTGTTTGTGTAAGTACATCTTTAACGCAGTCTTCTGCTTCGAATTTGCCTCGAATGCGACGAATCGTTAAACGTGTCGGTGGCTCTGTTTGATACTCATTTTGCCGTTAGCGTTGAACCTCATTAATGTTTTCGTACCACTTCAAAACGGACTTCGTTTTATAACCTTGCGCCAGCCATGTTTACTCGAGTAACTAGGTGCAACTAAGAACAAAACACTCACTATCCAGCGGCAGTCATCTGACAAAAAAAAAAAAAAAAACAGTTCAACGCTTGCGTGGCGATTGCCGGAACTACAAACTATTACACTACCAATGATGAGATAACTCCGTCAATTAGTTTGCAAGTTACGGACCTTTAAATAGTAGATACAATTTTGGAACCCCTCTGTACATAAAGATTTAGTGCATCTAGTAGTAGTGACGATGGTCTAAACAACTGTGTACGCAGCTGGAGGTTAAGCGGCACTCGCAGTGGGCGGCTCACAGCAGTGGAGAGTGCGGCAGTGGCACAGACGCCCGCCGCCTCGTGGCTGTTGTAACTGCAGTAGGGACGGTGGCGTGGTGATGTTTGATGCTGCGGTGACGCTGCTCCTGATCACTGCGGCACGTCGGTCGACCATCAAACATGAAAACCAAACACCAACATATCTTTTATACGTCATGTCTCATAAAATATGACATACATGAAAAATCAACAATTAGGCCTTATAAGCTATCGTTCCTTTCCCATGAATCCTCTTCAAAGAAAAGGTTACATAAGGCAGTAGGGGTCGCAAATCTAGTCCCACTACATCCACTCTGAAGAATGAAACAAAACCTCATGACCACTGAACCTCATTTGCTGTGTCTTCTTCCCGCAAGTTTTCGAACATCCGTATACTCAACATATTAATGTATTCCGTAGGCATGCCTACCACATAAAACTGCAGATCCATAACAATCTTTCCTAACTTAGTTTCCCTCTTCTTCTTGTTTCGAATGCGCCTATTTTGGACCATGCATTTTCATTAGTTGGACTTTGATATGTGGCCAGTACTATCCCATCCTCTGACGGTGTAACTCCTCCCTTTCTTGTGTCCAGAGGCACAGAACGCAAGGTCCGTAACAATAAATAAGTTGTAGCAGTAAGCGTTCTGTGTTGCTATTGGCTTGACGCTGTGACGTCACGGAGGAACAGCGGCTGCCTCGGGAACGGCGCTTCACTACGTGGGCCGCACACTTGCGTGGAGTATTTGAGCTATGTTTCAGTTTTACTGAAATAATGACAAGCAGATTTGATGATCTGCTGTTGCTAGGCTTTTATTGGTGAATTCTGTAAATTGTCAACCCTTCTGTAGACACAGCTGCCTTAGAGTTTTTATTTTTTTATTTTTTTTTTTTTAGTTCTCTGCCAAAGTAAATGTTGGAAATGACCATTAAATTTTCTGACTTCTCTTCGAGGGAGAATTAACTAGTCAACAAGATCTATTATAACTCTCATTTTTATTTTCTAAGCATCACAAATGTACAAGAACTTGAACTAACATTTGGACACTGACATTTTCACTCGAGTAATTATGTAAAAGTCTTATTTTCAGAACTCATTTGGCTCAGCTAATCGAACTGTTAGATATATGCACATTTATTTGTTTGTAACTTTCCACTTTAAAATAGTAACAAGCCTACATAGTACCAGCGATTGAAAGTAACGCAAACTCGGTAGCTGAGGGCGTATCGAACTCTTTTCTTACCTATATGGATAACGAAGACAGTGTTCTGCCTCTCCATTCTGTGTTTTTATCGGATTCTCAGAGGTACGTTGTGTAGTAAATATTTGTTTGTTAAGCGTATGGGACTTAACTACGGGGTCATCAATCCCTAAACTTACAAACTACTTATCAACTACCTTATACTAAGGACGGCACTAATATCCATGCCCGAGGGGGGATTCGAACCCCGACCGTAGTGGCCGTACAGACCGTGACTGAAGCGCCTCAGTCCCCTCGGCCACCGCGGCCGGCGTTGTGTAGTAGTTAACGTTTGCATCGCCTTTATATCTGGAAAACAGTCTATGATTGGTTTGATTCTGTGGTTAGTATAACGCATGACCCTAACTAGAGGCGTTTATATTTTATCAGCTCTGTTTAGTTCTACTTCTGTGGTTAGTATAGTCCTATGTTTATATTCCATTTTTATCAGCTTTGTTTCTTCCTCTATACCCTGATCTAACTTTCATAGGATCAACTGGTAATATATACCAAAGCTATTGCATGCTGTACTTATCTCTATGGGGTCTGAATTCGATTTCCTCTTAAACATAGAGACGTGGTTAGTCGCAGCAGTCGTACAACCTTGCGATGTGTTTAGATTTAAATAGTTCTTCAGATATAATATTACACAAACGCATAATGTCACGAACATTCCACGGTCTTAATAGAAAAGCAATCGAAGGTTGTGATGTGTATTTCTTTGATCTGCGGTTCTCTTTGCCTTGAAAAGGGATAGAAGTGTCTCTGTTGTGTTTTCCTTTAAGTTATCGTAGCTCTGTTTTTTCGAGATGCGGTAGGTCATCTATAAACAACCTAGACGGAACGCTGAACTAAACTCTACCTTTCGGGCCTATAAATTATACATAAAAACGTTACTTGTTGTGACGAGTGGCACTTCCACTGGCAAATCACTCACTAAACAACAGTAACTCAGCGAAAACCACATCACTCACGAAACAGAAATCACAAAGCCTCGAACAGATAGCTCTGGGCTCGCGGAAAGTGTTCCTTCGTGACGTCATGCGCAGTATGACTGAAATGCGTTTGCTTCTGCGCAGGAGTTACTGCGCCCCCTGGAGTAACTATACAGAGAAGAAGATCCTCTCCCCCTAAAGCGCCGTCCTACACTCTCCTCGTACTTCCGTAAGATGCCAGCAGATGTCAGGCAGTTCCCCAGCTTAGTCCCGGTAGACCACACTAGAGGCGCTTCTGAGGGTGCCTCTCGCACTTGAGAGGGTAGCGTGGAGGGGAGGCTGAGGGGAGGGCTCGTGCCACCCACCACAAGGCCACGGCTGTGTCCGGCGTTTGTGGAGAAGTGGTGGTGGGGACAGCCGCTACCTGCCACCTGCTCAGGCCAGTTTAAAGGGCTACTTCTGACCTCAGCGCCATCATGGGACATCTGATGGAAACCCCCCGCCCTGCACCCCTGTGTGTGTGACCGGACCCTTACGGGGGTTACCCGTCTGTATATTTTTGTCTGTACCAGAGGTTACCTTCCCTTTGCGGCTTTTCTTGTAATCCTCAGACTTCTGTCGTGGCGCATCTCACAGACTGTCTGTTCTGGAGATAAGTTATTCCCAGTTCTTTAATGTCCTTATCGGTTTCTGTCACCCAAGTGGTGTGAACCTTCTTGTTTTGCCAGAAAGCCAGCAGAAGATTGGTCAATCTGTTCAGAGACAATCTTGCAATGTGGCTATAGAAAGTTCGAATGTTCGTATCTGTGAGACTTAACTATTATGTTTAACAGTCCATAGGCTTAAAACTTACTTAAAGCAACTTAAACTAATTTAATGTAAACAAGCACACCCATGCCCTGGGGAGGACTCGAATCTCCAAAGCGAAGCAACTGCGCGCTCGGATCTTCCACCGTATATATATATATATATATATATATATATATATATATATATATATATATATATATATATATATCCTTTTTCTTGCACAGTCGGAGCACTTCTCAATACGTTCGCAGAGCAACGAGTTATGTCGCCTTTTCAATTCCCCATCTTCTTCTATTGGGTGTAAGATATTCCTGGGAATTCTCCTCTCTCTGGCTTCCAATAATTCCATTAGATCTTTGCGGTTCATGGAAAGATATTCCAGTCATATGAGTGTATCCCACTGCTTATGTTTCAGGCTGCATAACAGGCATTTCTTCTTGTAGGGGTTCATATTCAGTCGATAGGTTAGTTCCCAACTGGCGACTAGCATGTATAATTAAGTTTTTTTCTGATAAGTTACGTTCATCCATTGCCGAGGTACTTAAACTTCTCAGCTCTTTTTATGTTTTCCTGGTATAGTGACATCTCTTTATTTACTGTTTTGATGTCGCTGAAGTACTCCGATTATCCAGCATCAGTTGAAGACCAACTTTGGCTGTCTTCTTTCTGGGGCAGTTTACCTACATTGTTGCAATTTCTAGAAAATCAGCAACCAGAGCCACATCATCTGCAAAAGCCATGAAATCTATGGACCAAGTATACACCACTGTGAGCGCCCAAATTGGTCAGTTCGTTATGTCATTCTCTCACAACGTGTTCAAGGACATAGTTGAAGAGAAGTGTGGACATTTCATCCCATTGTCTCATTCCAGTTTTTATCTCGGAGATTTTTGAGATCACACCTCTAAATTTGACGTTGGAATTGGTATTGGTTAAGGTTTCTAGAATGAGTCTGTGGTGTATGTTGTCTAGTCCTAGTACCCGGGATATTCTGTTAAGCGTTCATCTATCAACGGAGTCATAGGCTTCCAGAAATCAACAGATTTATCATGTTGGAGTAAGTTACTATAGTATGCTACTTAAGGTTGAGGAGCTGTTCAGCACTTATCTGTTCTTCCTGAAGTTTCCCTGATATTCTCCCAATTAATTGAGTTTATCTTCTGCCCTTGATAGTAACGCCTAGGAAAGTTTGGCGTTCGAGTCTCTGGAGACTTTGCGGATAGTATTTTCTGGGTGTCTGCTTGATGCTTCTGTAGCTGATGTTGGTGAAGAACTCAGTTTATTCAGAGACACTTGAAGACCAACTTCGGTCTTTAGGTATTCTTAGAAGTTATTATTAGCAAAGATCGCCTAGATTTGTGTCAGTTGGTTTTGTGTGAAGGTCCGTTTTGTTTCTCTAAGATCTTAGCTGTCAGCATGCTTTGTTCCAAGAAGTTCTCATAATGTTTCTTGTTTTTCTTACAATGCCACTTTCCTCAGAATGTCTGTCTATTGAATAGTCACAGTCTTCATTCCACCACGGATGTTTCCGTCTTCTCATGAGGGGAGCGTCTTAACAAGATTCACCTTCAGTTGGGCCCAGTTGTTGAAATCTGTACTGTTCAGTCTACGGCTTACTTCTTGTCTGTTCTTACGTCGGTCTGCGTCAAATCGTACCATCTTTGGTGTTCTCTGTACTCTACTGGTTCTAATCTGCATCCGAGTGGTCCGAATCCAGATTGGCGCTTCTACATACCTTCACGTTTTGTATTTCTTTTTGTGAGTTTCTTAAAATGGCTCCACTTAATCTATCTGGAGTTCATCTAAGTTGGTGTTATGAGAAATACTTCTTTGGCATGTGTTTGAAGACTGTACACTTCATGACCAAACCAAAAGAGCTGACACAGTCATCAATCTTTCCCCATTGTGGAGGCTACCATACGTGCCAGATAGTTTCCCACTATATTTCTGTACTTATATCACTTACCGAATATCTTCGACGTCTTCCCAAAATTAGTCGGTTCAGTCTGGATTGCGTCTGTTGTCTTTGTTGGTTGGAAATTGTAGATTGACTACACTTTGAGGGAGTGGAAAGATACACGACTGCTTGGAGACTTGAAGTCAATCACTGAAACAAGTATCTTCTGAATGATTATAAATCCTGTACTAAGTGGGGTTCGTTCTTCATTATCTGGTGACCCAGTTTTCCTTTCAGGATTCTGTATCCTTGGACTCAAAGGCATTATTATCTGTGAAACTGGCTTCCTGTCAGTACTATGTTGTGTTAATGACTGGAGGAGATGTTTGAATTGACCTAATTTAGGCAGTGAATTAGTATTAACAGTTGCGAAGAAGCTTTGCTGTCTTGGTCTGAGTTTACATCCGGCGACTTCAGGATGCTCCGACTCATCATCGTAGCATGTTGCAGTGGTCTCCCCAGAATGTGAAGGTCCGCACGTAGGGCGGTTACCACTTGCCGTAGTTCATTCGGCGAAATTTCTTCCATGCTCACTTGAAGATTATTCGTGATACAGAGGCTAGCCACTGTGCAAGACACTACCTGAGTTGTTAGCTTGAGAGGCTAATTATTCCGGGTTATCACCCCTGGACATATTGCCTTCACCCCACTCTTTATGGCAAGTGATCGTAGGAAAAAGGACAAGGCAAGGATAGTGTGATACGCAAACAGAGACAAATTGGCAATTACAAGACACACTTTCTCCAGGTCCTCCCCTTCGGCCTGTGCGCTAGCGAAACTACTACCAGCATAGAGGTCCGAATCCAGAGCACGCAAAACCCCTCGCCCGCTTGTCTGACCGTAAACTGTTAGTTATAAAATGTCATTAAGAGTAAACATACTTTTGTACAAATATTTGCGGTATATCTGAAAGAAGGGATCGCTAGGTAGGACTCATCCTAAGGCATCTTCAGTGTAGTTTTTAAGGGATGTGTTTGTTGTGGTAAAAATTGCAAATTGACATCAAGTGGTAAATGCAGTACGCATGTTCTAATGAGTAGTATAGCAATAGGGGTACGGGAACAGTGAGATTCGCCCCTCTTTTGTTTGTCTTCGGCGCAAGGTACCTCCCACCACACTCAACCAGTTGACGGACCGCAGATCAACTCGAACAATCGTGCACTTAAGGATGATTGACAGGTTACATGAGTGCACTTAGCACTGGTGCAGTTAACACTTGCAAGTAAACAACAGCCCCCTCCACCCCCTGGCGCCGCCGCCAGACAGGCGGCACCTCCGACAGGTCCACATCCACCAGACTGACACCACATCCCCCCACCCCCAGCCACATACCTGGCTGACACGCCAGCCCCGACAGACGCCCAATTGCCAGACTTCCACCTCCAGTTAATTAAATTAAATTTGCATATCAATTTAATTGTAACTACCTATGTTTTTTTTTAACAGTAACAAGAGCAACTGCCTCCAGAAGTAAGCACTTGTGTAAAGACAGAACCCACTTCCAACCTCGCTACCTCCCCCCACCTCCACCCCACCGACAGTCCTAAAGATTACCGCCCCCTGCGCGACCCGATCCGGGAGTTATTGCTTATACATGTACACCAACACTGGAATAAAAGGAGCCAAATATTATTGCATACTTCAGACAGTACAATTACCTGCTATTACACAAGAGTTTCGTAAACAATTTTATCCTGACAGCCGCCAGGCCAGTGACCACTGCTCCCAATTATTAAGTGCGATTCCATGTGTCTTAATTATGACATTACATCGCTACATATAGTTTAATACCTCGAACCAGGCTTTAAACAAGTTTAGTTGCATTGTATGCCTTAGATGGACTTGCTGTTCGGCTTAGATGTTAATGAACAAATGATTCGAGATATCACAGCGGTTATGTGTCTCGTATCTGATTAACGCCATGTCTTCTGGTAATGCCAATCGCTACAACAGATAAACAAATTTAACACCCAACCAATTACGTCGTAAAATGATCCAGCACTTCGATAGAGTATAAATGTAAAGTAATATAGTTACAAACCATCCAACACCCAATTCCCCAACAAGAACTGCGTACTTAGAGGTTCTGTGAGTCAAAAGACTCTCCTTGCAATGATGTCCACCTGTGCATTTTAGGACTAATGTTCTAGGCAAAATAACTGTATAGACGAATCTCACAACAGCCGACGAAAGTAATGTAACGGTAACGACCATCCCAAACCCGAGTTTCAAACACTGTAAATGTGTGTAACACAATTTCCTTAACAGCTTCTCTCGGATATGATCCTTGTTTAAACGCTTACAAAAAATTTAGCTAGATATCCAGCGTGATCACAAACTCAGTGTTCGCTCGACAGGCTACATAAAATAAGCATTTGCTAAATGTTTAAGAAAATTTCATACCATTTTAAGCATCCTCTCTCAAAAACATCTGAGCTAATAACCAAATAATCAGGACCTTCTATGGCAGACCTCTGCACACACCCCACTTTGACAAAGACAGGGCATGTTGCATTTACCTAACGGAACTGGACCCAGCTGAGTTTTGACAACAGAGGGCACTGTCGACCCCCTTCCCAAAAGCAAACATGCTTTCACATACAAGCCCCATCTAACGACAACCCTCTCTCTCTCGGGCAAATCGTACCAGTCACACTTAAGATTATGAAGTTCTGAAATTTAATACTCTCTCTCGTATCCTGTTACAATACACATAATTCTTTCCGAAACATACCAATAATTCCTTAGATCGACACATCGCTGTCTCCCATATAAGTTTTCAGTCTTTCGTAAACCACCACTTTTATGGTTTTATACTCCTTCTGACAATTCCGAGAATTCTGGAAGTTTAATTCCAGTTCCTGCGTATACCCATCTAAGGAATCTCTATGGGCTGTTACAATGCAAACTATTCTTTACAACATGTCAAATATCCATATTCGCGGAGCCCTGAAGACATTTAAACCTTATTGTACAACAGAGAATCACAATAAAAAAATATGTGAAATAATTTTCAGATTTCCTACAATTTACACTAAAACTTTTTTCCTCGAAAGTTTTGGCTAACAACACCCTTATTCTACAATACAGTAACCACAGAACTGAAGTAGTACTACACCTGCCCAATGCAACACAGATTTTCAGAACAAGATCGATCAGTCCTTTACCCACAAAAATTCCTACTCCACGTTCCTACGCTCGCACCTGACCTGGAGAAGTTATCGTATTAATTTTCCCTGGCCCCACCAGATTCCGAATACACGAGAGCTATTTTTATAAAGATAGAATTACGTTGATTGTAAAAACAGACATAAGAATAAAAAACGATCGAAATGCCACAGCTATACCATATCTCTTGATACACCGTCATCCCAATAAAGACAGGTTTTACAACCCATAAAGAGACAACGGGACACATGCGTATTACCGACAAATACTGCAACATTTCCTCACACCTGACACAAATGATGTTTTTACCGTACGAGAAGACTACAGCAGTCGTTATAACTTTATACGCATATACATTCACAGACAGTAGGATGAGCGCTAATTTGCGATGTAGCTATTATAGAAACGTAGAAAATAAATAAGAAGAATAACGAAATTTATACAAGATGAACCAATGTGCAATAAGTCAAACCCTACTCCATACAGCAATGTATCGAGCAACATCGATTTAACCGAACGCTTTGCTTAGCTGTAGAATAGAGCAACACAGAATTACACCACCCTAACAGATACTTTACCGAGGGAGTTACTGCTTTCAGCCAACAAGCATCCTGTCTTCTGGTATCTTCTCCTAAACCCTGTAAGACCGAAACGTTCTACTCGAAAAACTATAAGTCTTTACAACAATTATCTCTTTTATTTTCCTGTATGTGGTATCGATCTTTCAACCTATGTATGCATTGTTCTACGGTTCTGCATTTTTCCTCTAGCCACTACTTCTTAGCCAGTCTGCACTTCCTCATTTTTCAGACGTTTGTTCTTCCTTTTTCCTGTTTCACTTGCTGAATTTTTATATTTTATCCTCTCATAAATTACGTTCAGTATATCCTGTGTTATCCAGGGATTTCTATTAGGCCTTGTCCTTCTGACTATATGATCCTCTGCTGCCTTCACTACCCTATCTCTCAGAGCTACCCATTCTTCTTCTAATTTATTACTATTCGCCGTTTCAGCCAATCCTTGCCTAACGCTCCCTCTGAAACTCTCAACCACCTCTGGTTCCTTCAATTTGTCCAGGTTCCATCTCCTAACCATTCTATCTTTCTGCAGTCTCTTAAGTTTTAATCTGCAGTTCATAACCAATAAGTTATGGTCAGAGTCTGTATCTGCCCCCGGATACGCCTTACAGTTTAGAACCTGGTTTCTAAATGTATTTCTTACCATTACAAAGTTAATCTGATACCTTCCAGTGTCTCCTGTTCTCTTCCACGTAGACAGCCTTTATTTCATTATGATTAAAACAAGTGTTGGTAATCATTAAATTGTACTCTGCGCAAAATTCTACCAAGAGAGCCCGTCTTTCATTCCTTTTTCCCAGTCCATATTCACCTACTACATTTCCTTCTCTTCCCTTTCCTACTTCCGAGTTCCAGTCCCCCATCACAATCAAGTTTTTGTCTCCCTTAACTTTCTGAATGATTTCTTTATCTCCTCATACATTTTTTCGATATCCTCATCATCGGCCGTGCTAGTTGGCATATACTTGCAATACTGTGGTCGATGTTGGCTTCGTGTCTATCTTTACTACGATAATGCGTTCATTGTGCTGTTCGTTGTAACTTACCCGCATTCCTATTTTATTATTCATTATCAGACCTACTCCTGCGTTACCACCAACTGATTTTGTATTGATAACCCTGTACTCACCTGACCAGAAATCCTGTTCATCCTGCCACCGAACTTCACTAATCCCTACCATATCTAACTTTAACCTACCCATTTCTCTTTTCAAATTTTCTAGCTTACCTACGCTATTGAGTGTTAGAACATTCCACTCTCCGACCCGTAGAATGCCTGTTTTGTTTTTCTTGACGTTGACATCCTCCTGAGTAGCCTCGCCCGGAGATCCGAATGGGGGACTATTTTACCTCCGAAATATTTTAACCAAGAAGACGCCATTATCATATACAGTAGAGCTGCATGTCCTCGGGAGAAGTAACGACTGTAGTTTCCCTTGCTTTCAGCTGTTCGCAGTAACTGCACGGCAAAGCAATGTTGGCTGATGTTACAAGGCCAGCTCAGTCAGTCATCCAGACTGTTGCCCCTGTAACTAGTGAAAAGGCTGCTGCCCCTCTTCAGGAACCACGGGTTTGTCTGGCCTCTCCACAGACGTCCCTCCACTGTGGTTGCACCTATGATATGGTATGGCTATCTGCATCGTTGAGCTCTCATGTATTCGGAATCTGGTGCGGCCAGGGAAACTGATAACATCTCCAGGTCAGGTGCGAGCGTCGACTGATTTGTTTACATGTATAGGACGTACACGCTCCAAACCAGCGTCTACGATGAATCAACAGGTCCGCACTCTCCTGCAGCCGGAAATAGCATGGAATATGAGTATGCATGGTATCTTGCGCGAAATACCTATCTCGAACTGTTTAGTCGTGCGATTCGATGCCGCGCAGATGTGATACACAATTGTGTAAATGCGTGTAGATACTTAGTAGCATGGTTATGTGCTATGGATGTGGGATAATTATATCTTCTTTTAAATGTGTTTACGAATGGACGTTTCTCGGTAGCGTATCGGAGATGATTGCTGTGCTAAATTAATATTCTTTGGTCGATAAGCATCGAGTTAGATAACTTGAAGAGGATTAGGAGGTGCGTTTAATCGTATACTCTTGGAGGTCGATAAAAAAATCTGGTGTTGTATTAGTTCGAAATGGTGTAGACAATTTTCGTTGCTGCTTGTAAGGACTATAAGAACTTGGCTTTGATCTAGATCTTTTCTTGTTAGCTGTTCTGTGCGTGTGGGCATCGATCAGTTTTTTACACTGTGTTACAGATGTTTATCTAGAGTAATAATTTCTTAGAAGGAGTGGAATACGATGGTGGTTTGTGCGCGAATGCTCGTTAAACGCACGAGGTATGTAGTCTATTGACTAATAAAAAAAGCGTTCCAGAAATATTGTCTGCCGGGCTATGCGTTGGAAACAAAGTTGTGGTTCGATGTTTGGGACGGGTCAAGCAACTAATGCAGTTATTGGGTGGGGAGAGATCGAAACTTTATTAAAATGCATTGTGTCTGGGAGATCTTGTCTGTTACTGATCGCGGTTATAACGACGTCTAGGATAACCTGTTTATGTGGAGTGTATGTGGAGGAACTTATTGTTGATACTGGGTTAGTGACGACTGTAAGGATAGCCTGGCCTGGGTTGCGTTTAGAGGTTTTACATATGTATACAGAGCTTGCAGCATGCTAGATGGGTCAAAAATTTTGTAAAAGACGGTTTGGAATGGCTAGATCCTTTTGTTGTAGGCTAGTGTTGACTGCAGGTGTAGTTCTGTTACTGTGTTGGAAATTTTTGGCGCTTACAGGGAGTGCTGTAGGCTAGATGGGATGTAATTTAAGTAAAAAGTGTTGATATACTCTAAATACATGTCGCGGTGGAGCTCTAAAGAAGCCGACTTTGGTGGTCGTAAGAAAAATTTGCAGTGTGTACGTTATATGATCTTTCGTCGAAGAATCGCCTGTTTAATAGTGTGCTAATGTTGTCTTCTTTACGGCTGGTGTGCATTACGTTACGTAGTGGAAGTGCATGCTGTGGTAAATAATAATTCTTTCGTCGAAAATCAACGTGTTTTATAAAACTCCTATTGTTTGGTAACTTCAAGTGCGGTAGTTGTAGCCAATGAAGAGCGTAGTAAATTCAGCAAGTTCTATACTGCAAACGCTGGAGATAAGACGAAGTTACTATTTGTGGCTACTTTGTGGAATACAAGGGGGAAATATGTACGTCCTGTGGGTATATATCTTATATAGTGCAACTAATCGATGTTTCAATGGAGGAGCTCCCATCTACACTACAGCAGCTTCGTGTAGATGGCTTCTATCCCCGGATTTAGGAGGCAATTTTTCGTTAACCGAGTGGCCTTCATATCCGAGCATGACTTTCGGATGTAAGGAGCAACAGCAACGTGGTTGCGGGCGACGACAAGACAACTGGAAACGATTGCTTAACGTGGTTGGCGTCGAATTGCAGAATGAAAATAAATAATACATCATTTGTCAAATCACGAGCCCTGGTGCAAGCAAAGTTATCGGTAGCGACAATATCGATTTTATAAAGTGTCCAGACAGGCGATTGTAAGGACTTTATGTTTTCGCTGGGTCGAGAAGATGACAATACCAGGAAGGAGGATTGTTGTTATGGATCTGTGCAAGAAAATTGTTTAAGTGTTCTAAAACAGAGGATACGGTATTTACGAAGGGCGCCGTTGTACTGAGTATCGGTCCCATTCATATCGTCCCGGCTAACGTACGCTTTTAGAGATCAGTTATTCTGCAATTTGATTACTTGGGTATTAAAAGTACCCGAAAATTGATCGCTCTCTCGGACCGATAAAAGCTTATACATTATATTTTAGTTTCAACTGCCTACCTGTAAATTACTTGGAGAGTCGAGCAAGAAGCTACATTAAAGCATATTTTTGCATTCCAGGACTTTATTCTCAACAGACGTAGATACGAGGCGCGTCCAGAAAGTAAGTTCCGTTTGGTCATATAAAACGAAGGGGTACAGATACAGAAAAAATATTGATTGTACAAAAATCTACAACTGTTAAACGACTTTTCTACATAGCTTCCGAAATTTTGTAGGCAATTGTCATAGCATGGCCCAAGGTTTTGTGTGCCTTTTTCATAGAATGTTGCCGCCTGTGTATTCAACCACACGGTAACATGTTCTTTCAGCTCGTCATCATCGTTGAAGTGTTGTCCACCTAGGACAGATTTTAGGTGTAAGAAGAGGATTACTGTCAAAAGATTTTTTTCACGATAATGGCTGACCTCACACACCGAATGTGACCAAACAATTCTTACGGAAATTTCAATGGGACCTGTTTGATCATCCTCCATGCAGCTGGGACCTCTCCCCTAGCGACTTTCATCTCTTCTTACACCTAAAATCTGTCCTTGCTGGTCAACACTTCAACGATGATAAAGAGCTGTTACCACATGGTTGAATACACAGGCGGAAACCGTCTGTAAAGAATGCATGCAAAAACTTGTGGCACGCTATGACAAGTGCCTACAAAATTTAGGCAGTTATGTGGAAAAGTAGTTTAAGAGTTGTAGAATTTTGTGCGATAAAAATTTCTTCTGTATCTGTGTACAATTTCATTTTATTACCAAACGGAACTTATTTCCTGGACGCGCCTCGTATCACCTACGTTATTCCACAAGTCCTAAGAAGAAGGGTAAACGAAAACTGGGTTATATGGCGAAGACAATGGCTTTAAAGGAGGCTATCACATATGTACAAGCCCAGTGTAAACAGATACTGTGGAGAAATATAGCTACGATTACATCTTAAAAACATATTTGCTTTTACACTAAACAGCCCGGGGTATTGGTCTCGCGTCGTTGTATTGACCAATGTATTTAAGGACTAGATCGGGAACGGGGACAGCCAATATTTGCAAAGTGCAGCCCTGTACTGTGTGTCACTCCCAGCCATTCCTTAGAGAGCAGCTCTTGTGCTGTGCATTGCTGGGTTAATAACACCGAAAATTGACTGGTGTCCGTAAATATAGCGCACTCTCGGACGTTTGCGTTGTTAAGGGGTAGTTGATTGTGATTGCATGGTAATGCGTAGAAATATTATGATGGATGTCGCGTTGCCCTGCGTTGTGCGCTGTCGTTTGAGCCCTAAGGTGCACTGCTTTCGTCTTTAAACGTTGATCAATGTTTTGGCCTCTAGAGGGTCTACTAAATTTCGCTGTGTCTACTATTATTATTAGAGTGGGTCTTCTATCATCGCCTGTACTTTGACATAGGGCTTCGAAATATGCGAAGTTTGTTAGCTATAAATTTTCTGGCGTGTAGGTTAGCATCTTAGTTTGCGGTAGATAGCTATTTAAAAAAAAAAATTCGAAATCGGTTTAGTGGAATGAAACAAGAAGTCACAGGAAAGGATCTTGGAGTAGGAATTTTTGTGGGTAAAGGGCTTAAACGTCGATCACTGTACGAAACAAGAGCTTTGTTTCATCACTAAAATTAGCAAATGAAGTCCGTGTGAACTACTGATTACTCTTCGCTACAAAGCCTTGTTCCCTGGCCCAAACTGAGAACTGACTTTTCTTAAATTACTTCAATAACAGGAAGTTAACACTACAGTGGTCAATATACAGAGCAGCTCACACGTTATTACACACAGACATTAATAAGCACACATTAAAAAGTGGCGTGAATTCAGGCGACTAGCTGCAAACCCCGTAAGTCGGAACTGGGACCCACGTGGTTCCAAAAACCGAAAAAAAACTGAATAAATTCAGTTTCCCAGAAATAAAGTAAATTAACTAAAGCATGCAACCCATAGAAATGCTTAGTATTATATGAGCAAGCGAATGAAATACAGCTACACGCGACAGGGGGCGATTGCAGAGACGGATGATGTCCAGTCTCAGAAAAAACACAAAAATGCAATAATCACAGAGTCGGAATAATAAAATTAAGAATTACGACATGCAACCCATAGAAATGTTCAGAATTACACGAAGAAGCGAAAGAAATGCAGCTACACACGATAGGGAGTGATTACAGAGATGGATGACGTCCAGTCTCCAAAACTAATAAAAGTGAAATAATTACAAAGTCGAAAAAATAAAATAAAGAATTACAGCATGAAACCCATAGAAATGTTTAAAATTACATAAAGAAGCTATTGAAGGAGGCTGTACAAGGCTCAGAGAGCATTACTGACAAGACAGAGTGCGTACTACAAGTCAGAGAAGAAACAGCAAAATTAAAATAGCCGGGGAGAGAAGATCGCGAAATATTAGTGGAAATCAAAAGGATACCCGCATAGTTACTTTCACACGATTGGAGAAAATATTCCAAAAATGATTCTATGTTCACGAGTCTAAGTTAAACATGCAACATGTGCTATCCTCATCAAAGTGGTGAGTGTGCAGAGGTCTTGTGTAGAACATTTTGACTATTTGGTTATGTAGCTCAGATTTTTTTTTTTTTTCTTTTTTTTTTTTTTTTTTTTTTTTGAGTTTTTGAGAGTGAGAGAGGATGCTTAAAAAGATATGATTTTTTTACAAACATTTAGTGTATTCTTATTTTATGTAGCCTGTCGAGAGAACACTGTGTTTGTGATCGTGCTGGAGATCTAGCTACATGACTGTTAAGCGTTTAAACGAGAGTCGTATCCGAGAGAAATTGTTAAGGAAATTGTGTTACACGCCTACAGTGTTTCACACTCGGGTTTGGGATGGTCGTTACCGTTACATTACGTTCGTTGGCTGTTGTGAGCATCGTCTATACAGTTATTTCGCTTAGGTTAGCAGACGGAACATTAGTCCTAAAAAATGTACGGGTGGAGATCGTTACAAGGAGAATCTGTTGACCCACAGAACCTTGAAGTACGCGGCTCTTGTTGGGGAACTGTGTGTTCGGATGGTTTGTAACTATATTACTTTACATTTGTTACTCTATTGAGGTGCTGAAACATTTTACATCGTAATTGGTTGGGTGTTGCGTTTGTTTATCGTTTGTAAAGACTGGCATTACCAGAAGACGTGGTGTTAATCAGATATGAGACACATAACTGCTATGATATCTCGAATCACATCTCCATTAACATCTAAGCAGAACAAGTCCATCCAAGGCATACAATGCAACTAAACTTCCGTAAAGCCTGGTTCCATGTATTAAACTATATGTAGCGATGTAATATCTTAATTAAACCACATGGTATCGCACTTAATAATAGGATGTGGTGGTCTCTGGCTTGGTGGCTAGCAGAGTCAATTTGTTTACGAAACTCTCGTGTTATCCCAGGTAATTGTACTTTCCGAAGTATGCCAGTAATCCTTGGTTCCTTTTTTCCCAATGTTGGTGTACGTTTATAAGCAATAACTTTCGCAAAAAAATAGGTAGTTTCAATTAAATTGATATGCAAATTAAGTGTAATTAACTCGAGGCGGAGTTCGGGCAATTGGGCGTCTATGGGGGGTGGCGTGTCGGCCTGGTGTGTGGCTGGGGGCGGAGGGATGTAGCGTCAGTCTGGCGGGGGTGGACAGGTCTGGACCTGTCGGAGGTGCCACCTGTCTGGTGGCGGCGTCAGGGGGTGGAGTGGGCGTGTTGTTTACTTGCAAGTGTTAACTGCAGCAGTATTAAGTGCACTTTCATGTAACCTGTCAATCATCTTCAAGTGCACCATTGTTCGACTGTGGCGGCATCCTTTGATCTGCGTTCCGGCAACAGGCCGATTGTGGAGGGGGGGGGTGGGGGGCACTTGGCGTCAATGACAAAAGGCGGGCGAATCTCATTGTTCCTGTACCCTTATTGCTATACTACTCTAATAGGTGTGGGTTGCCGATTGTATTCACAGATTACACAGATTAGGTTAGCATGTAAATCAGTCTTTGGACTGAAGACCGTATCAACAACGATCTAACAAATAAAGGGAAGATCCAGTGCGGATAAGCAGTAAGTTACAAATGTATCAGCAATTCCCTAGTCAGTAACTTTTTCATATAATAGATTACAGGCTTTAACAAAGCTCAAACGAAATGAAAATTAGTAACCTAGCCAATAGATAAACTATTAAACTGTTTCAGAGACCAGAAAACTCTTGTACTCCAGTGTTTTTAAGTAGTCGATGCCAAACCTAAATTCAGTAGTCTGGTGTGAGTTTTCACGGGCTTAAGCGCCGTACCATCATAACAGGCTATGTACCATGCTCGTATTACCTACATTTAGTCTGTGAGTTTCAATCGTTGAAAAATCATTCCTGTCTTCCTACAAAATACGACTAGTGACTGTGTTTATCTTAAACAATAAGTCTCATTATCAGCAGTGTTGAATACCACACCGATACTTCGCACTGGCTACAGTCTGCAGTGGAAATTACTCTGAAGTCGCTATGGACCAAATTTATTGCAAAAGCGTTATTGCCGTATAAATGATCTATGTTCCATTGCGAGTTCTTTGCCAAAAGCGCTGTTTCATTTTCTTCCAGCAAGAAGTTAAAACTGCTCTGGGTGTATCTCCATGAGAATTGGGAATTGTGGATGTGCGTGCCTGCCACCTAGCTTATGAAGTTGTGCACCTACCCTCAGTTCCACTCAACACGTCTTCAACTGTAGGACCTATTTGGTATGTTAAAACTGTAGTAATGAAAGGTATTTTGACTTGGCTAAAGCCTCTGAAAGTATTGAATATTCCAGAATTATAATGGGCAAGACTAGGCAGTGAAAATCGTGGGGTCACTAAATACAAGAAAGCATTCATTGAACTGAAAATGTAATCAGATTGAAGAAATGTGTTGGTGAATATTACTTACGGAGTAGATCTGCTAAATTATAATTTATTCAGCGAATGTCTCATACACACAATACAAATGTATACAAATATACAGAAATTCTGAAATGAGCAGGAGTAAAATATAGGAAACCGAAGGTTACTTACAACTTATACAAGAACCAGACAGCAGTTATCAGAGTTGAAGGGTATGAAAGGGATGCAGAGGTTGGGAATGAAGTATGACAGGGTTGTAGGCTTTCTCCAATGCTATTCGATTTGTACATTTAGCATGCTATAAAGGAAAGCAGGGAAAAATTAGAAGAAGGAAGTAAAGTTCATGGTGAAGAAATAGAAACATTGCGTTTTGCCGACGACATAATTCTCTCAGAAGCAGCAAAAGACCTGGAAGAGCAGTTGAATGGAATGGACAGTGTGCTGAAAGGTGCATATAAAATGAACATTAACAAGAGAAAAACGAGGGTAATGCAGTGCAGTCTTAGAAAATCGGCCGATGCTGAAAGAAGTAGTTTAGGTAACGAATCAATAATGATGAGTTTTGTTACTTGGGCTGTAAAATAACACACGATGGTCGCAGTGCAGAGGATATGAAATGCAGAACGGCAGCGGGAAGAAAAGCGTTTTTCAAAAAGAGAAATTTTTTAACATCGAATATTAATTTAAGTGTAAGGCAATCCTTTCTGAAGGCATTTGTGCGGAGTATTGCCTTGTATGGGACCGAAACATAGACGATAAACAATGTGGAAGGGAAGAGAGGCTTTTGAAACGTGGTGTTACAGAAGAATGCTGAAGATTAGGTGGGTGGATGGCGTAACTTATGAATAGGCCTTGAACAGAATTGGTGAGAAACGGAATTTCTGGCACACCTTAACTAAAAGAAGGGATCGACTGATAGGACGCATTCTTAGACATGAAGGAATCGTAAATGTAGCATTGGAGGGAAGAGTGTGGGGTAAAAATCGCATCAGACAGCAGGTGTATCGTTACACCTGCCATGGCCCGGTCCAGTTCCATTCACCATTCAGCGCTGGCAGGTCTCGCGTGGCGGTTGAGGTGCAGCCGGTAGTTGAGTGCCTGAGCAGACGACCTGCGGGTGTCGTCTGTTGCCGCTTGACGCCGTCGCTTCCATTCTGCGAGAGGTTTGAAAGCTCCAGTAACCGTGACAGCAGCATCACACAGAGTTGGATGACGTGAGCGTAGTCTGTTAACGTTTAATGTTGCTAGATCCCTATGTACAAGTAAATTACATTTCTTGGAGATTCTTCGGAACTTCCTCACATGAGCCGCATATCCCGTAAACCAGTTCTTCTCAGAGCTTACTAACAAGAAACATTGGACCAACTGTCCGACTCCTCCAACGAAATGTCGAAAGCGTTAGCGAGGCGAAATGTGATTTGCTGAATAATAAGTATGTAGTTACACTTTAAAATCATTTATTTTCAATGACTGGCAATCTTGTTGATGAAAGCAACAGTTAGTTTTGATTTGCGTAAGAACTAGGCACCAGGTTTTACACAAAATATTTAATTCATAATCACAGTATTCGTAATGTGGCACAGAGAAGTTTTTTCCTTCACGGATAATTCTGGAACAAACAATAAGAAATAAAACATCCAATGGTTTAATAAACTACATTACAGAGTTCTTCAATGTGTACGTCATGAAAGAATTTTAATAACTGATTTCGTTGTTCAGTAACGTTTAGCCGAAACATACTTTACAAATTCTCGTCGCCATTACTTGTTCTATCCGTCAGTGTTAAATAGAAATTTTGTGACTATTTTAATTAATTTCTTTTCGACGCATGAATAACACTGATTGTTGTTGAGATCATAATTGGTGCACGACAACTCTCCAGTACATTCTGTGCACTAGTGTGAAGCCTGAACTGGCCAACACGTTAACCGAAACCTCCATAAAAGTGATTAAAATCTAGCTAAAATGTCTGGAGCGTTAATTGACCGGAATATTTGCATCCATAATTACGGACCAGTTTCAGCTGAAAAGCTGCCACCGAGGACAAGGAAAATCATTTTCAGCCCAGATATTGTAGACCAGTACGAAACAATAACGAACTGATGCTACAGTATTAACAGAAATATATTGGTTGAAAATTGTTCCCTACGCGAGATTATTTCTGTGCAGAAAAGGTATTTTCCTACATTTGAATAACGATGGGAGTTCATGTAGATAATTGATATTATAGCCTGGTATTTTTGGAGATGAATTGTCTGACTGTTTTCCTGTTGAGAGGCAGAATTAGTAGAGATTGTCGACCTGTGGAAGGAATCTTCTTCGTAGATGCACTGAGGCCCATTGATTCCTACCGGTAATTATCTATTGATCTTCTGTTCTGGTCTTTACAGCAGATATTCGCTGCCTAGCAAACAACTATTTGACAGTAATATTTAAATGAAAAAATCGTACTCCACGTTCGAAAAATTGATAAAACATATAAATAGTTTCTCCTAGAGTCACACAGATTTCTAAAATCATCTTCTTGTGGATTTTTATCAGCTATGACTATACTCGTAAAATTTGACCTTGAACATGAGGCGTATGCCCTTTTTTTTCTTCTTCTTAAGTATAGCCACCGTCTACGCCCGTTACTAATGAGCTGCATGCACCTGACGTAGGTATGAAAAATTCACACACACATTTGCACGTGGCTGACGTATCTATTAAAGATTCAAATGCACGAATTTGCACGCACTTCACATATCTATTAAAAATTCACAGGCACAAATTTATACACACCTGACGTACCTAGATGAAAAATTCACATGCACAAATTATCTGGAATATGTGTATAGCGTAGGAATCTCGACGGAGCTACAAGAAACGATTCAATCCTATTGTTGTTGTGGTCCTCAGAATGGGTTGATGCAGCTCTCCACACGACCCTGTCCTGTGCAAGTCTCTTCATCTGAGAATACGTTCGGCAACCTACATCCCTTTGAATCTGCTTGCAGTATTCGTCCCTCGGTCTCCCTCTACGATTTTTACCCCACACACTTCCTTCTAATGCTAAGTTGATGATTCCTTGATGTCTCAGGATGTGTACCACCAACCTATCCCTTATCTTAGTCACAATACGCCAGAAATTTCTTTCCTCCCCAATTCTGTTGATCACCTTCTCATTAGTTACGTGATCTACCCATCTAATTTTCATCATTAGTCTGTTGCACCATATTTCAAAAGCTTCTATCATATTTTTGTCTGAACTCCTTATTGTCCACCCTTCACTTCCATACAATGCTATACTCCAGACAAATGCCTTCAGAAAGGACTTCCTAACATTTAAACTAATATTGGATATCAACAAGTTTCGCTTATTCAGAAACGCTTTTCTTCCCATAGCCATTCTGCATTTTATATCTCATAAATTAATGAAATGCAGCAACCAGTTTCTTGTGGTTATTTATTTTTAACTTTAGCGACCGGTTTCTGGCGCTTGAGTGCCCTTTTTCTGGTCTCTATACAGCCAAACAAGTGAATTGGTATAAAGTAAAGGCTATAGAACGTACAATAGTTGGTTACAGAAATTTGAAGCAGTTCCGATCCAAATAGATTGTAATAAAAATAAGTTCATATAATGTGATAAAATTAACACTTACATTTTTGTACTGTTGTTTAATGAATGTACATGCTAGTAGGAGAATCAACGCTAAGTGCAGAGATTATGCAATGAATAACAATCAGCTGCTAACAAAGTATCTATGGATGAGGCTTATAGTAAAATAGTAAAGATAAATAAGGAAAAGCATCCTACTACTGTGTCAGCTGGTAGTTCTGAAATATTCCGCCTATGGCGCCACTTGTCATTGCACTTCTTAGACTACTGAATTTTAATCTGCTAAGCGACTGATTTATCAGTCATCTGCTCCTCTCTTTATGCTTTTCTTTTCAACTACTTTGAGTATTACTGTTTTCCCATAGCCTTTTTTTTCATTATTTATCTTTACTATAAGCCTCATCCATAGATACTTTGTTAGCAGCTGATTTTTATTCATTGCATAATCTCTGCAACAATGGCGAAAGGTTAAAACCCTGTCTTACTCCCTTCCCAACCTCTGCGTCCCTGTCATGCCCTTCGACTCTAATAACCGCTGTTTGGTTTTTGTATAAGTTGAGTATAACTCTTCACTCCCTATATTTTACCCCTGCTACCTTCAGAATTTGAAACAGTGTATTCCAGTCGACATTGTCAAAAGCTTTCTCCAAATATATAAACGCTAAAAACGTAGGTTTGCCCTTCCTTAGCCTATATTCTAAGATAAGTCCTAATGCGAGTATTGCCTTCCAACATTTCTTCGAAACCCAAACTGATCGTCCCCAAGGTCGGATTACACCAGTTTTTCCATTCGTCTGTAAATTATTCGTGTCATGACTTATTAAACTGATAGTTCTGTAATTTTCACATTTGTCTGCACTTTCTTTCTTTGGAATTGTAATTACTATATTCTTCTTGAAGTCGGAGGGTATTTCCCCTGTCTCATATATCTTCATACTAGGTGGAACAATTTCTTCATGACTGGCTCTCCTAACGATATCAGCAGTTCAGACGGGATCTCATCTATTCCAGGGTCCTTGTTTCTACTCAAATCTTTCAGTGCCCTGTCAAATTCTTCTGGCAGTATAGTATCTCCTCTCTCATCCTCCTCTACATCATCTTCCATTTCTACAATAGTGCTTTCAAGTTTATTTCCTTTGTACAGACCTTCTATATATTCCTTCCACCTTTCAGCTTTCCCATCTTTGCTTAGTACTGGTTTTTCATCCGAGTTCTTGATATTCATACCGCTACTTTTCTTGTCTCCAAATGTCTCTTTTATTTTCCTGTAGGCGGTATCTATCTTTCCCCTATTTATACATTCTTCTACGGTCTTGCATTTTTCCTCAAGCCACTTCTGCTTAGCCACTGTCAACCTCATTTTACAAACGTCTTTACTACCTTTTGCCTGAATTTTTATATTTTCTCCTCTCATCAATTAAGTTCAGTATATCCTGTGTTATCCAGGGATTTCTATTAGGCCTTGTCCTTCTGTCTACATGATCCTCTGCAGCCTTCACTACCGTATCTCTCGGAGCTACCCATTCTTCTTCTACTGTATTACTTCCCCCGATTCAGCCAATCCTTGCCTAATGCTCCCTCTGAAACCCTCCACCACCTCTGGTACCTTCCATTTGTCCAGGTTCTATCTCCTAACTTTTCTACCGTTCTGCAGTCTTTTAAGTTAAATCAGTAGTTCATAACCAATAATTTATGGCCAGAGTCTATATCTGGCACTGGATATGCCTTACAATTTAAAACCTGGTTCCTAAATCTATTCCTTACTGTTATAAAGTCAATCTGATACAGTCCAGTGTCTCATGGTCTCTTCCACGTATACAGTCTTCTTTAATGATATTTAGTGCGTTTCAAAAATATGTTAAATTAAGAATTCTTTTTGCTTTTTAGCCCTCGGTCTGAGAAAATTTTCAGTCGATTTGAAAGATTTTTATTAGCTAACGTCAACTACATGAAGTAAATTTCTGGTTTATTTTGGCTCACCTGCGCCTGAGACACCCAATACATTGTATGCTCAGACATATGCGACGCGGATGGACTGCGAAGGTAAAACTTAAGAGAGATTCGCGTTCTTGCGGAAGCTTACCAGCAGAGGGTCTTTATTTCTAAGCCTCGAACGGCAAAGGGGAGAAATAGCTGTGATACACCATTAGCGAAAAATCAGACAAGATAGCGAGGATGTCATAGAGTTTCGGACTATGCTGAAATCGTCATGACTTTAGCTCGTCCGGAAGTTAGCAAAATATTAAGTAAAACTTTACATTTTACTTCTGTACTATGATGAAAATTCTAAGACTCTATGTTATCTTGGAGTTGGTTTAAAACCGGTTGCAAAGTTGGTACCAAAGAGACAGACATATTCATAACTTACTTAATAAAAATGTGTTGAAAGGTATCCCGCTAAACAACAAGTGTTGTATATATGTTTGTCTGTGTGTCCTCTATGTGTTCATAAACCATTCATTCGATTGCAATGAAACTTTGGTGAACTGTCCACCGTACGCCCACGAAGGTTCCTGACCCTAAAACAACAGAGCACGACACGTATCTCGCAGGAGATATGACCTCACAAATAATGAGAGGTCACCGCGTGAGAATACCCAGATTTATGCGACAGTTGTTTGCATGTAATATCGGACGCTTGTGAAGCGTTTTGTAACTCTCCTCCCCCCCCCCCCCCCTCACACACACACACACACACACACACACACACACACACACACACAAAATGATGAGACGAAAAGAAGTCTACCGCTCACAACAGTTTCGCCGTAGATGCCGTAAGGCTGTCGCTTCAGGCATGACCTTGTATCAAATAAATTTAGCGTCACAGACTTGCATGTAACTATTTATTTTTGTCCTCAAGTCTCCCTTAATTGTCTTGCATCTGCAATCTGTTTTCGTAATATGTGTCTATATAAAAGCGAAAGGACACTCACTCACTCACTGTCTAATCACGAAATCTCGAAAACTACTTTACCTACGAAGCTGAAATTTGGCAGGAAAGTAGTTCATACGTAGAATGTCAGCTAAGAAAGTATTTAGTGATAGGTGCATGGCGGAGAATATTTCTCCTACAGACTCACGAAATCTACACCTTCATTCGGATCTTTAGGAAACTTCGCACGCTAGACCTTAAAAAAAAATAATAATAATAAAAATAAATAAATAAAAAAATAAAAAATAAATAATAAAAAATAAATGAATAAATAAAAATAAATAAATAAATAAATAAAAGGATGTATCGGGAAGGGTACTTTGCAGCATAAAAATGGATCCCTAAATACCTTGGTCGCGCCATAACATGAGAACGGCTCCACCGATTTCACAGATACTTTTTTTTTGTTGTTTTCGTTATTCTCAGAACAAGGGTTGAATGAAATAAAACTGGAATAGTTGAGATCAACAAAGTGCGTTTTATCAACGTGACCCGGCATTTCTATTGCATAGTAATCTATACGTTTGTTTCGATATTGATGAAATTTTGCACACAGTACCTTAAAAACAAGAGGAATGTCATTGTCTGTATAAAATTTCGTTCGGTGCATGGTGGAGGGTACTTAACTTACAGAATTTTACAAAATGCACAGTTTTGCTACAATCTTTACGAATTTTTGCACACATGACGTTTAAACCAAGAGGCAGATCACTGGGTACACAAATGACATGACAGAGGGTAATCTGCAGAAAACCTTGCCTAGAGAGGGAAAGGTGCAAACGAACAGATTGGAGACAAAGAGGTGGATGCAGAGAGAGGGGTGAAGGGGATGTGGACTGCGAGGTTGTAGGATAAACGAACACCCGGGCAACGCCGGATTAACAGACAGTCTACACATAAAAGAGAGGCCGCTCTGTCCTCTGCCCTAAGCCGTCACTCAAAATAAGCATCAACTGGCGGACAATGGACAAGTGCCTGTGATCCCCACAAGGACGGTTTGAAGGTAACATGGAAAGAGTTCAGAAGCGGGATTCTAGATTTATTAACCTGGAAATGGTTCGAGAAATCAATCGGGAATCCATGGAGGGGTGGCCAAGTTCTTACCGCGGTAATAGGAAGTTTAAAGGTCCGGAATTTGAAACTCATTGTAGAATGACTCTTCTGGCGCCTGCTTACATTTCGCGTAAAGGCCACAAAGGGAAGTTAAAAATTAAGGCTCGTAAAGAGGAATATAAGCGCCGTTTTTACCTCGATCTGTTTGGAGGGGAAGAGGAAAGAGAAATGACTAGTACCGGCAGACGTACCCCCGCCACGCACCGTGGGGTGCCTTGTCGTGTATATATGTAGATGTAGGTCTAATGACTATCAGTCGCGCCAACGTTGGACGGCAAACACTCATGGACGTCAAATGAGGTGAAATTAGCCGGAGTCTGTATTTTCCTTAGTACAATCGAAAAATATTCAATGAATGCAGGTCGAACAGTTTATTTCGGTGCAGAAGTCCTCTCGAATTATCAGTCGTGTCAAGGAATCGTTCTGCAGCAAGTTCCAAGTTTCCTGCTCCTCATCTGTTTTGGTACACCTGGTATAACCCGTTTCGTCCCAAAATGCCAAAAATAAAAACATAGGATTCCCGTTAAATGTAACATAGTCATAGTGAAATACGGTAAATAGAATAATAAGCAAAATTGAAATTGTAAGTTACCCATTCCTCGTCAAAGGCTCCAAGTTCGGGGAACATTTTTAACGAAATCCTAAATACACTTGAAAGTCGCTACGCATTGTCGTGACATTTTAATTTTTAGTCCCTCACTTATTTAATGGCAAGTTAGCCTGAGAAGACATTGACGCTGTAAGCTGGGCATACTGCTGTAAGAATGGGAGAATCAAATCTTCAGTATGCATTCATTATTCCTTAAGTTATTCTTCTTTATTTCTTTAAATACTAATCATATAATTATAACTGGTGGTTGATATTTTATTAATTTATTTTTACTTTCGTAGAAACCTTACTTATGCGTGCAGTTTATAATACAACAACATTTCAGAAATAAGTTAATTTTGAGTAAATATAGTAGGCACTTAGGAAATATCTGCCCAGAGCAGCATTAACTGGGGTTAGCTGTTTTCTTAACTAAGAATTTGCAGCCACCGGCTACGTGGGGGTTGCACAGACTTTAAGGTCTTTGGAAAGCGATAGGCGAGTGGTGGTGTACCTGCAAGCTTCCCTTAGCAGAACACTGCACCAGATACTCTCATGACTGTCGATAACAGCATGTAGAAGGCAGCGTCTCTAAGAAGCTAGCAATCCTACCGCACTCTACACTGGTAATTGGAAGCCATATTTTTTCGTGCTCTATGTAGGACTACAACGATTTTTGAGAAAGATTCTGTGATCTTACGTGACTGTAACATGAAGCCTACATTCCGTCCACAGTCCAAATTCTGTCGTTAGTCATATTACTAGTGGGCTGAATGTCAGTTTCTAAACTTTTATAAGGTTAGAATGTGACATTGCAGATACAGATAATTGTTTCCATGTGGAAGGTGGGTTTTGCCAGGAAGTTGGGTTCGTCAGCCAACCGGCTAACAGTTTGGACATAGTTAATGGGTAGTTAATGGGGTAGTTAGTCTGGTATCCCGGGACGACATGTTTGAGAGCCCGCCAGACCACATGGACTATGACAGCAGCCGTTAGGCGGCGCGCACAACCTACTAGCGCTGCCATCGCCACTAGAGCGCTGCACGCCGTGGCGCGCCTACCGCGCCGCACTATATAGGGCCGGAGCCGCAGCTCGCGCCTCAGTCTTGTGTTGACTGCGCTCCGTTTACTTTCGCTATTCATTGGTTATCTGGCTTCGTACTCTGCTCTGTCACGGTTCCGATTTGGCTTTCGTTTGGATCTTTGTTTCTTCGATTAGTTGTTGTTATTGTCGTCTCTGTGGTTTCGTGGAGTGTTTCTCGTTAGCGGCGACGTTTGATCGGTCGGTCGTCGCTAGTCGCTCCCGACCCAGCCAGGTCTTCGGTCACAATAGTTAGGGTTTCCCTAAAGTGCTCGGAAACAGGAAGCGACTGTCTTGGATGAGCGAGGGCGGCTAACCCAGATTGCAACTGAAATACAATATAGCCACACACATTATTCTAAAAATCCATATAAAATCAGGGAATGATCATACGGCAAATATAATTGTATGAATGGATTTAGGAGACTTGTGAGAATCAAACGCGTAATTATAGTTTCAATATCCCATACAGATAAAAAGCTGACAAATGTCAGTACTATAATAATAATATTATAAGACTTATATTTACAACTATTGATATGCAGTGTTTATCAGTAACAGTTTAAGATGCAAATGGGCAGCATTGCACCACGCTACCTTTCCTAAAAAACGAACCACGTTATTTTCGTATTCTTTCAATAAACTTTGTTTTACTCTCTTGTTCTGATTTTCGTTGAGGTAATAATATTCTTGTGTCAAAACATAGATTCCACAACAGAAACACAAAACATCAACCCAGCAAAGCGCATTACATTTATATATGTATTTTATTATATTTAATATTATTCTTAGTAACGTTCGGTTTTTTTATGTTGTAGACTGCCACTTAAATGTTTCATGGTCGACGAAAATAGTAGATATGCAGCAGATAATTTATATATAAACAATTATAAGTATTTGTGGACAAGAACTGAATATATTTGTATAAAAAACCATGTAAATTAAATATTAATTGTGTAACTATATTTCGACGGCAGCAGTATATTTGAACAGTGAGACGCAAGGCTTAATGGTTATCTGAGCAAAGAGCTTCAATCTCAACCGTTTCTTAGTATTGCAAAATACATATTTGTTTGTTAAATGTAAATAACATCTGTAGGGAGGTGGTCAAAGCATTTAATTCTGTGAAATTCAACTGTATAAAATTTTCGAAGGGAAATTGTATTTTAAAGATGAAGCGTTCGGATGCGCGGAAGGATACAAGTTTGGAAGCAGGGAGAGCACGCTTTTCGAACGCTTGGGAGGGACTCGTACTGTGCTTTATAGCAAATACTGTAACCGCGGATTAATTTGGAACTGCAATGTGAGATGGACTTCACTAATTTACGAGTGACAATTTGGAACTTTTACTCTTGAGTGCGTATGATACTTATAGTGCCTCTCATTGGGGGAAATATTCAGTTATTTGCCGATGTATAAAGTAGGACCAACTCCGCATTTTCGTGTAGAGAAAGAGAAATAAACTCTATTTGTAACGAACAACTTCGTGAGTGTACGTCTTTATCTTAGAATCCATTTTGTTCGTCATTCAGAGATTTAATTTATGTTTGTTAAATATATTTTCACGTCATCATATGCAGATTGATAGACTGGCTAAACTACAGATTAATTATTAATCTTGTTTAAACAGATTGGGTATCTCTTTATGGCGTAGAAGCTGACATACATAACTCACCCCTATGAACAGAGACAACGAGCCATAAACCTTTTACTACCCTGAGTTATGTATTGCCCAATTCTTATTGGTGAATACCGAAAGGAAAGTCGCAAGAGCCACATGTAAAAGTCTCTTTTTCTCGAAGGAGCTGTAACAGGACCACAACTTATAGATGAAACCTCCTCCTTTATTTTAATCTGGTAGTATATATCGAAAGCAAGAGGTCCTTCCTACAGGCTCTGTGATCACTGTGGCAAAGTACACTGATGTGCTCATTCGTCAGTACCCGAATTACGATATGGAAACGGATTTACCAAGAGTAAAGGCATAGTAAGTACAAAACCGAAACATGCTAACGTTTTGCTGCGTTTGTTTTCATTCCCGATTCCCAAAGGTCAGTCATTTTACCAAAACCACAACCATAGCGTCTGGCTACACTTGGTGCAAGAAGCTATGATGTTGGTGTAACATCTCTATTGATAATGAGTCTGCTGTGGTTTGGAAACTACCCTGAAGAACAAAAGAAGCTGGCACACCTGTCTAATGTCATACAGGGGCTCCACTACCACGAAGCAGAGTCGCAGTATGGCGTGGCTGGACTCGACTACTGCACCAGCGAGGTGGCGCAGTGGTAACTCACTGGACACGTATTCGGGAGGACGCTGGTTCAAATCCACCTCCGGTCATCCGGATTTAGGTTTATCGTGATTTACCTAAATCACACCAGGCAAATGCCGGGATGGTTATGTAACGCCACACACACATACATATATTCGTTCAGCGACGCTTGTTTCCTCGCTCGTCTTTCGTTTCTTCCGGCGTGTCGAGAGGACGGAACCGCGAACAGACACTCTCTTGTTGAAAGTTTCACTCTGCAGCGGAGTGTGCGCTGATATGAAACTTCCTGGCAGATTAAAATTGTGAGCCGGAATCGGGACTCGAACCTGGGACCTTTGCCTTTCGCAGGCAAGCGCTTTGCCAACTAAGCTATCTCGAAACGACTCACGATCACTTTGCCCTAAGGCAGAGGTCCCAGGTTGGACTCCCGGTTCCGGCACACAATTTTAATCTGGCAGGATGTTTCAGACGCTCTCTTGTTTGAGCTTATTAAGTGTGGACATGTACGTAGACTGCTTTGTGATAGAAAGTGTGAGTGCTGTTAAATTATACTTTAAAATATACCCTCTGTTTTCATTTAATAATGTCCCTTCCTTTCTTAACCCTACACTGCGTGGTGTTGCCGTTTGGGAACGCAAATTTTTGTTATTTTTTCTGGCTTACTTTTTGTTGACAGACTGCGACACCATGCATATCGTGTATATTGGAGTCTGTTCCAAGCATTTAGTTGATCGTTTCCTCCATAGAAGGCAGCGCGGTCACGAATTGAGGAGAAATGCGACAAAGAACGCTCCAGCGGATTTCAAGCATTCTTGATCATTAATGTAATTACAAACTGGTACGACGTCTGTCACGTTACGTTACAGACATCTAATAGGAGTAGAAAACATGTCAGATACAAATATTTCTTGGAAAGTGACTTATGTCTACATGAATGATGTTGACAATGGCAACAGGTAAATAATGACTTCCACATTGTTAAACGAGTTATATAATTTATTCAGTACTAGCTTATATACTCGTGCTTCGCAACGGTTTCTTAGGGTTCCGGACCTGTCAGCAAAACCAGAATCCTTGTTGGATCGCTTTATCAATAAACTCAGTTCTCCTAGACAAGATGTCAAATTTAAGCAGAAGTCATTGTCGAAAACGATGAATGTTCATAAAGTTTTTCATACAAAAAGTGAAATTAATTAAAGTCCGTACTCCGAAACGATGTAAATTCATTGTTAGTCTGTTTTCATAAAGTTGAGACTTAGGTGTGTAGTAGTCTGTGAGGCATAAACTTCTGAAAACACTTCTATCGTTGAGATGAGAAATAGTAAAAATGACATCAGCACCTTGTATTGGTGCTAAGGCTTAGTACTACACTGTTTATCTCTCACAGTAAGTGTACGCTGAAGTATTAGGATGTTGCACTGCTGCACTGGGGTCAATGTAGTTATTCTGTATGCAGTGCTCCATATTATCGAAAAGTAGACGAATACTGAAATTCTGGTAATTCAATCAACAGAGCAGTTCATGTCTGTTTAAATAAGACTTCATGGTGGTGTCAATCTGCGATAAAGTAAGTCTGGGTAATCGTTGAAGGAATGGCGTCAGTTGATCGTATGTATAGAACGTTCCATTAAATATAGAATTTCCAGTGAATTGTCTTGACTGTGTTAGCAGCATCGGCCACTGTTTCAGCTAATACATGTCCTCATGTCATACAGTGATTACTTCGTAAAGCACGAAGTTGAAATCGGTCTTGTGTAATAGAACTGTATATTCAGAAGTCTGCAAAAGAAGATGTCTTTCTCTACCTTAATGTAGTCCACACGAAATGTAAGTAATTACAAATTTTAATCACAATATTGTACTTAACAATTATGGAAGCAGGGAGGTTTCTGATGGGTTTGTCGCTGCGGTGTGTATATTATCTCTAGTGGCAGGCACTGAGCAGAAATATCTGTGGAGTGAGCATTCAGGTGCGCAGAACAGATTTTCTGTCAACATTAAGGTGGAAATATCACCTAATATTGGGAAAAATCTATTAATCGATGACTTCATCTTGGTCCTTTTTTGTTCGGTTAAGACGGATGACTATGTGTATATGGCCCTTTTAGTGACGCTTCCTCAACGTTCTTGTTGCTTCTGTAACACATTTATTTAGACTAGTATTGCCTGTGGTCGAAAATCGACCATTTGTGTTGATAATGGTCACTGGGGGTAACATTTTACCTATGATGTCGGCGGCCTCGCGTGGGTATGTTAGCAACATCAACAACACGACAGAAAATCGTCGCCCATTTGTTCGAACCACATAGAATGACTCGATTAGTGTATCATACAGACCATGAAGTAAACAAATAAATATGTTCCTGCTTTGTGGTTGACAGGTTCTTGTATGTACTCTCGTCCGCTCAGTAAAAATAACTGCCCTCGAAAAACGAAGATTTCGTGAGAAAACATCAGCGTTGTCAAGTGATTGGCTAAAATGAAGACTCACAGGTTTCTCACTATTCAGCATCTGTTGCCAACATTATCATAGGAGGTCGGTGGGATATTTGGTAAAATTTAACCGGCACTGGGAGGTATGAAACGATATCTTTTATGTGTTAAGGAAAATGCCTGACACAATAACAACAAATAAAAACGGAAGTATATACTTCTCATGCCATTTTCTAATTAGCCTAATATTTGAAATGGAACTATAATTTAGGTGTTCGTATATTTATACAACGCCAAGAAATAATGTTATTTCGATACTGCGATATTCAGAATTCCAGAGCTGACAACATGTCGAATTCATAGTTCCATCCGTGCACCGCTACATGCCTCTCCCGGCGCATAATCATTTATATCGGCATTCGCGACTTCGTAGTTCCACCCGAGCACCGCTAGATGCCACTCCCGGTGCATCATCCATTATATCAGCATTCATATGATAACATCCATTTCCTTTAACCACTCTTAATCACTGCGAAAACGAAGCATTTGAACGGCACAAGAAAGTGAGTTGGGAGCACTCCATGTTTCGATATTCACTTATTTTAATACGTTATTTGAATACTGCAGATGCGCTGCATTACAGCGTATTTGGTTGAGGCGAATAGCCAATCAGTGAGCTGATTGTTGGAGAATGTAGAACTTGATCCAAGCTGTAGATAGGAAAATTTCTACTAACGTTTACCACTTTTAATGGCTAAATTTTCACATTCGTGAAATCTACGACAAACAATCTTTCGAATTATGTAACTTTCATTGGCCTCCTAGTACGAATAAATTAGTAATCTGTACCTCAATTTTCGTGTTAGCGTATTTATATAATGATATTATTTCATGTTACGTGGTTTCTCTGCGAAAAGGTGGGGCTTCTTTACAGCCAATGCGGTACAAACCAATCCTAAGAGCAAATAAATGTGTGGAAAGAGTTGATTTGTTTCAGTATCACTTGGTAATTCCAGCTTAATGTTGAGAAGATGCACAGAGGCCAAAGCACACTCCATATATATTTCTATTTTGTGCAAAATTAAGTGGTTATACCCGTCGAAAGATGCAATTCTTTTCTTTCTATGACATTGCAAAGCATATGAGATACAGCTAGGAAGAAAAACAAAATTATTTGTGTCCTACCTTGGCTAAAATTTACCTGCAGCGGTTTAGTATGTTAACGTTGGCAACAAAATATTCTCTTTAGGGGGATCATTAATTTACTAATCGAAACAACATTAATGATTTCATTATCAACAATAAGAATTATTCCCCTCATTGTACATGACAGATTTTTCAATAAGGATTCAACGGCCGTTACCAACATTAATACACTACACTGCTGTCGCAAGGAAAATCATAGCCCTTGTTTCAGTGTTATGAGAATAAACATTGCAGCATAGCCATCTATCAGTTATTTGGTATACTATGTCAGCAACAGCGCCTCTATCGCATCTTTGCTATACTACGCAGAAATTCAAGCGTTGCATACACCAGAAACTACAAATTACGATATTTTTTCTTCCCCTGATCCGATTAAATGAAGCTTATATGTTGCGCCAAGATACTCTCTGTTGACCTATGAAACCCTCTGAAATTTCGTGTAGTAGTCTTGGAGATTTGCTGTACTACACTGAACTTATAAGCATAGTATACACAAAAATTTCAAATTACGATATCTTTCCTTTCTCTGATCCGATTTTGACGAAACTAAGCCTATGTTACTCTCCAAACTATTCTCAATTTACTTGTGGAAACCCATGAAAGTTGGTGTAGTACTATTGGATATTACCCTCAACAAAAAGACATACACGATGGCTGTCAAGCAAATGATTAAATTATTACATCTTTATTTTCTATGATCCGATTTTAATTATTGAAGCCTTTATGTAACCGCAAGATGGTCTAAAGTTACGTGTGAAAACCTCATGAAAATTCGTCGAGTAGTTTTGGAGATATACATTTTCAAAGATGCAGGCAGACATAACGGTCGTTGATAAAAAAAAAAAAATGAAATTACGATATTCTTTTCTCCCGTGATCCGACTTTTATGAAATGAAGTCTATATATTGTCGAGTTACACTCAAGTTACCTGTGAAAGCCCCATGAAAATTCGGGAAGTAGTTTTGGAGATGAGAGGTTTTTAATAGTTTAAAAAACAGACACGGCGGTTACTGAAAACACTTAAAATTACGATATCTTTTGTAATTCTTCAGTTTCTCACGGCGTATTTGACAATCAAAATATCCACGGGTGTACTGCCGGTCTATAGTGTCCAACGGGCACAATATTTCGGCGATCATACATGTCGCCATCATCAATTGAACTGATGGACTGAGCTCCTGGGAACGCGCCGGCACGGAGATCCGCACGCTACGGCTGCTCGAAGGGAACTGGGTTCTAGCCCGGTAGCGGGCCATTTAAATACCCGCGGCCCGCGGAGCGACCCCTCCGCGGTCCGCGCCCCGCGCCGCGGCCGCGCAGTGGAACCGATTGCGCCGGCGTCTGAGAAGACGTCGGTGTGAGGGCTCTGTCCGCCGTGGTCGTCACTTCGTTACGTTTGCTAGATTTACTCTTAATTAACCCAATCGCTGTTTCCCAAGCTTTGCTAAGATTCTAGCCACAGTCACGGTTTATGAGGTCGTCACTTGTGCGAATTTCAATGGCCTCTCTAACAACGCAGTCCCAGTATCGCGACGTCTGTACCAGAATCCTAGTACGTTCATACTCCTTCGCATGATTCTCCGTCAAATAATGTTCAGCGAGCTCCGACTTGCTCGGATACCTCAATCGTTTGTGCCTCTGGTGTTCAACGCATCGATCCTCGACGGTACGCATCGTCTGTCCAATATATGAGTTTCCACATTGACACGGAATCTGGTACACGCCCGCCTTCCTCAACTCGAGATCATCTTTGGCGCTCCCCACCAGTGCACGGATTTTATTCGGCGGACAAAAAGCAGTTCCAACCTCGTGTTTTTTTTTTTTTTTTTTTTTTTTTTTTTTTTAAATACGGGCGACCTTCCCCGAGAGTGCAGCGGTATATGGAACGAAAGCAGTGCCTTCATCCTCCCTCGAGTTTTCATCCGTTTCCACAGGTTGTAATGTAGTGGTTGGGCGGAGAGCCCGCTGAATCTGCCACTTTGAGTACCCATTTTTTCGAAATACAGTTCTCAGGTTTTCCAATTCCTGGGGTAGACTCTCTGCGTCGGAGATAGTGCGCGCCCTATGTACTAGACTTTTAAGTACCCCATTCCTCTGTGAAGGGTGGTGACAGCTGTCTGCGTGTAAATACAGATCAGCGTGCGCTGTCTTCCGATATACACTATGACCCAGAGTGCCATCAGCTCTTCTCTTGACCAAGACGTCAAGGAACGGCAATTTACCCTCCGTTTCAGGCTCCATAGTGAATTTGATGTTGGGTTGTATGGAGTTCAGATGTGTAAGGAAGTCAAGGAGTTTATCCATACCATGTGGCCAGATGACGAAAGTGACGTCCACGTAACGGAAAAACCAAGTAGGTTTCCATTCAGATGATGCCAGGGCTTCCTCCTCGAAATTCTCCATGTACAAATTTGCGACCACAGGGGAGAGTGGGCTACCCATGGCGACTCCCTCTGTTTGTTCGTAGTATTCGCCGTTGAAAAGAAAATACGTGGAGGTCAAGACATGCCTAAAGACTTCGGTGGTCTTCTCGTTAAACTTCTGACCAATCATATCTAGTGACTCTCGAAGGGGCACCCTCGTAAACAACGAAACGACGTCAAAACTCACCATGATATCTGACTCATCCGACCTGAAGCTGTTAAGGCGTTTGACGAAATCCACGGAATTACGGATGTGATGAGGGCATTTACCCACATAAGGACTTCATATTCCCGTCAAGTATTTGGCCAACAAATATGTAGGTGCTCTGATGTTACTGACAATGGGATGTAACGGCACCCCATCTTTGTGAACCTTAGGGAGTCCATAAAATCTTGGCGGTACTGGACCTTGAGGTAGCAGTATCTTGGCGACACCCTCCGGTAAATCCGCATCCTTGAGAAGCGCCCTCGTCTTGTTTTCCACCTTCTTTGTGGGGTCAACGCTGATCTTCCGGTAGGAATCGTCATTTAGCAGGCTCTGCATCTTTTCAGTGTAGACCTTATGGGAGACAACAACCGTAGCATTACCTTTGTCAGCCGGTAAGACAACAATTTCAGGGCGCTCCCTCAGGTCACGAATGGCCGCCCTCTCTTTACTAGTGATGTTCGACTTCATGGGCTTGGATTTCGTCAACGCACAACAAGTTTATCTGTACGGAAGTGCATTCAATTTCATTTCGGTGATTTTGCGTAGGTAAATATGGTGAACATGTAACTAATTCGGCTTGATAACGGCTGAGAATCGGTAACCTTTGTGAGACTAGCTGGCAGTGTACAAACTCGGTTTAATTTCTTTCTAACTTTGTGGGATGCAACTAATGTGCGGGAATATTTTTATTCTGTATAGTGCATGTGAAATAATCTTTTCCAAATTCTCCTTCCGTGAGTGATATGTACGCCACGAGGTGTGCTCTTAGAACAAAGCCTTCATCTACTCCAGGGTCTGTTTCTATGCCCTTCAGGCAAGAAATTATGTATGTATCTTCCTGATTTCCATTAGTACCTCGCGATCTTCTCTCCGTCTATTTTAAATTGTTGTTTCGTTTCCAAACTTGTGCTTTGCATTCAGACTCCGTCAATAAATTCTCTTCTAGCCTTGTACTCCCCCCTTTATTAGCTTGCTTATGAAATACTACGTAAAATAGGCTATATAAGGAACTAAATTGATTGTTGAGGTCTCTTGGTTGTAATCATCGTTCGAGAGAATACGTATTGTAAGAGTTCGCGATTTCCTAATAGCCTTTCGCGAAACTACATTTGTTATAGATCGTGGTTACAAGTACAAGTTACGCGATCTGTAACTACATAAAGAATACCTTTGATAGTCACACGGTAAAGAAATTAATTTCATACTGTTTAAAACGTATTTTATGTGATTTGAACTTGAACTCAAATGGACTTTAGTGCTGAATTATTAAACAAGCTATAGGGACAAAGACTATTAATCATTGAATTCTAAATAACTAAAACCATAATTCAGTGACCGTTCGCAGAGGGAAAAACATAGGAAGTTGAATGTGACGAACTTAACTGCATGTGAATATAGAGTAGGGACTGGATACCATCAATGATACTACTGTCTTACCATAATCATTACTTAAAGTGATAAGAAGTGAAGTACTTTAACCAAGACAATGGGTTGTGTTATAGCTAGAAATACACCGTCAAATATTACGTGTGTGTCAGACAATTGACCGTTGCAAGAACGTTATTTAACGCACTACTCCATGGCAGTGAAAGTCACACTGAACGATTCTTTTCGATCGTCGTTGGCCGTGTTCTTGTAGGATTCTTTTCCGGCCGCAGTAACTTTGGAGATTTGATGTTTTAGCTGATTCCCGATATTCGTGGCGGACTTACCAAATGGTCGTATGGGAAAATCCCCAACTGTGAGACGCTAAGTGCCATCTCTTGCGAGCCGACTGGAACCACGCGTTCAGATCAGCTAACTCCTGATGACCGCCGGTGTAGCAGCAGCAGCTGGCTTTCTGATACCGGATGAATCACCTAACACTTGCACCGCAACTATTGCTGAAACGGAAAGTGTGATTGATGTGCGGTTTTCACAGAATGGATTGGTAGTCAAGGACTCGTATTGTTAGCCAACAAACATTGAAATATTACTTAGAAAGTGTATTTCTATGTAAACATACATTTTTCAAATTAAACTATGGTTGTTTCTATCATGCACTGGATTTTTTGATACCAGCTGTGAACAATCAATTTTGGAGGACATTTTTATCAAGTTTAGTTTGACAGCTACAACCATTCAAAGTTTCGGGGGGCGGAGGCTACGACAGCGTAGCTGACTGGCTGGTGGTCACGAGACAGTGGGCCGTGCCCCAGAGGCTAGCCACTCGGCTAGTCAGCTACGCTGTCGTAGCCTCCGCCCCCCGAAACTTTGAATGGTTGTAGCTGTCAAACTAAACTTGATAAAAATGTCCTCCAAAATTGATTGTTCACAGCTGGTATCAAAAAATCCAGTGCATGATAGAAACAACCATAGTTTAATTTGAAAAATTGTATGTTTGCATAAAAATGTATTTTTACAATCTGTTTATTGGATAACAATACGAGCCCTTGACTACCAGTTCATTCTGTGAAAACCGTACATCAATCGCACTTTCCGTTTCCGCAATATTTGCGGTGCAAGTGTGAGGTGATTCACCCTGTATGTATACAAATTAATCCAAAATATAAAAGAAAGTTGGAGCAAAATTTGTTTCCTTTGAGATAACATAGTTTATAGTTTGATCCCTTTACATCCCCAACCAACCAACCTAACTATGTCACAGTGAGAGGGGAAATGCCAGAATATTTCTATTTGGAATCGGTCGCCAGAATTTTTTTAAAGATAAAGGTGAAGCAATGAATTTGCGAGGTGGCTTACTAGGCAGACGTATTACCGCTAGACCACCGCATGACTAGCGATTAAGGCGTCTCGGAATAGTCTAAGCACCATTTCCCCCAGGTCACAAAATTTAATTCAGCTTCTGTGTTTCATAGGATATTGCCTTTACTGCCAAGGCTCTCCATGCAGCGGAATAGCACCTCGGCAATGGACGTATTTTTACTTGGAAGGGGTCGCATATTCCAAAAGGTTGAAAAACACTGTGCTAGGGAGACGTACAGAGCCAGTGTAGAGGCTGCAGGAATAAGTTTTCTATGTGCTTCAAGCAAGCTTTAGAAGAATGATTACTGTCTGGGCTACTGCCGACGGAGGAAGCAACGTCTGTACGGTACCTCCATGAGATTTTATGTTCCACTGTGTGACACGAGATACTGTGACAGCGAAAAATTTTGATTATACATGTAGCTACTACACTCCTGGCCATTAAAATTGCTACATCAAAAAGATGACGTGCTACAAACGCGAAATTTAACCGACAGGAAGACGATGCTGTAATATGCAAATGATTAGCTTTTCAGAGCATTCACACAACGTTGGCGTCGGTGGCGACACCTACAACGTGCTGACATTAGGAAAGTTTCCAATCGATTTCTCATACACAAACAACAGTTAACCGACGTTGCCTGGTGAAACGTTCTTGTGATGCCTCGTGTAAAGTTGGTCGTGATCCAATGACTGTTAGCAGAATATGGAATCGGTGGGTTCAGGTAGGCAATTCGGAACGCCGTGTTGGATCCCAACGGCCTCGTATCACTAGCAGTCGAGATGACAGGCATCTTATCCGCATGGCTGCAACGGATCGTGCAGCCACGTGTCGATCCCTGAGTCAACAGTTGGGGATGTTTGAAAGACAACAACCTTCTGCACGAACAATTCGACGACGTTTGCAGCAGCATGGACTATCAGCTCGGAGACCATAGCTGCGGTTGCCCTTGACGCTGCATCACAGGCAGAAGCGCCTGCAGTGGTGTACGCAACGACGAACCTGGGCGCACGAATGGCAAAAGGTCATGTTTTCGGATGAATGTTGTTGTTGTTGTTGTTGGTTGTTTTAAGGGGACTAAACAGCTAGGTTATCAGTCCCCTGTTCCTAGCTGAGAGTCAACTGTCAATAAAGATAAAACAATACTCTGAAAATGAAAGGGCAGGTTAACAGTAGACAAGCCACTGACAATACAAAACGAAGACACACACAATTAGTAAAAGAAAGTCACGAATAAAACTGGATAGCAGAGTACCTTGGCTGGCTGATCACAAAGAAAAAAAAAAAAAACAGGATGAGCCAGCCACACTGCACACAAAGAACTCCTAAGAACGTGAAAAGTTAAAAAGCTGGTTTGGTGGTGGCCTAAGATGTCAGGCCACAGCACCTATCGTTAGATCGAGTTATAAAAACCAGCAGCGCGGATAAAACTTAAAACTTTGTTAGCCATAGAGGTGTCGTCACCTAAAACTAAGGGTAGTGCGTCTGAAAGATTAAAAGAGTGCCGCAGGTTGGCTAAAATCGGACAGTCCATCAAAAGATGGGCCACTGCCATTACGACACCACATCGACACACGGGCGGGGACTCACGGCGTAGGAGATACCCATGGGTCAACCACGTGTGCCCAATACGGAGGCGGCAGAGGACAACCGCCTCTCGGCGGATCGGACGCAGTGAAGACTTCCACAGGGCTGTGGACGGCTTCACTGTCCGAAGCTTGTTTGGCGCATTCGCCATAGCCCACTAGGCGCTCCAAGCCTCGCGCACCTTCCGGTGCAACACCAATTTCATATCAGGTTCCATGACGCCAATATTTAGCGGTGGCTCCATAGTGGCCTGCTTGGCTAAGCGATCTACTTGTTCATTCCCTGGGATGCCGACGTGGCCCGGGGTCCATACAAAGACCAAAGAACGGCCGGATCGGCTTAGAGAGTGGACAGTATCTTGGATCGACCTTACCAATGGCTGGCGAGAAAAACACTGGTCGATCGCTTGTAAGCCATTCAGGGAGTCAGAACAGATGACAAATGACCCCCTGGGGCACGCTTTGAGGTGTTGCAGAGCCCTTAGAATGGCGACCAGTTCGGCAGAGAAAATGGAACTCTCACCTGGCAGAGAATGCTGCTCCACATGGTCGTCATGAAGAAATGCATACCCAGCATGGCCATCTACTACGGAACCATCTGTGTAGACGGGTTTTGCGGCATGGAACGAGTCTAGGAGTTGTAGAAACTCGTGGCGGAGATGTGTAGCGGAAACCGAGTCCTTTGACGTACATGACAGATCCAGACGGAGCTGCAATCGAGGAATAGACCAAGGAGGGTTTCGAAAGGAATAGTGGAACATGGTAGGGAGTGGAGAGGATGCGAGGGACGAAAGAAGGGAACGAGCACGGACTGAGATCGGGTAACCCGACCTAGGACGTCGTGGAGGAATAGGGGCCGCAGCGTCTGGAAAAATGAGTCGGCGGTTCGGATGGAGGGGCGAGGCCTGAACATGGGCTACATAAGCCAGCAGGTGTTGCCTGCGGAACCGCAGCGGGAGGACTCCAGCTTCGACTAGGAGGCTTGTCACAGGGCTTGTGCGAAAAGCCCCTGTCGCCAAACGGACACCACAGTGTAAAATTGGGTCTATTGCCTGCAGTGCTGACGGCGCAGCCGAATCGTAGACTATGCAGCCATAGTCTAGGCGCGACTGAATGAGGGCCTTGTACAGTTGTAAGAGCGTTGGGCGTGAGGCTCCCCAAACCGTGTGGCTAAGACAGCGCAGGATGTTGAGGTGGCGCCAGCACTTTTGTTTTAACTGGCGTAGGTGCGGCACCCAGGTTAGACGGTCATCAAACACCATACCTAAGAACCTGTGTGTCTCTTCGACTTGTAGCAGGTCGCCAGCTAAGTAAAGTTCGGGTTCCGGGTGTACTGCCCGACGTCGTCAGAAATGCATCACATGAGTTTTGGATGCAGAAAATTTAAAACTGTGGGCAAATGCCCACGACTGTGCCTTTCGAACTGCGATCTGCAACCGCTGTTCAACTACGCTGATGTTGGAGGAGCTGTAATACATGCAGAAGTCATCGGCATACAAGGAAGTAGAAACCGATGACCCAGCAGCCGCAGCAAGACCGTTTATGGCGATTTAGAATAAAGGAACACTAAGAACGGAACCTTGTGGGACTCCGTTCTCTTGACAATGAGGTGAACTGAAACAAGAACCAACACGAACACGAAAAGAACGCAACGCCAGGAAGTTCTTAATGAATGTAGGAAGTGGACCCCGTAAGCCCCAATCGTACAGCGTAGACAGAATATGATAGCGCCAGGTGGTGTCATACGCTTTCCGCAGGTCAAAAAAGACGGCAATCAGGTGTTCACGGCGAGAAAATGCTGTACGAATGGCCGACTCCAGCGACACGAGGTTGTCGATAACGGAGTGGCCTTGACGGAACCCACCCTGTTGAGGCACCAAAAGTCCTCGGTCCTCGAGGATCCACATGAGCCTCCGTTCGAGGAGTTTACACGGAACGTTGGTGAGGCTGATTGGGCGGTAACTATCAGCCACCTGTGGTTCAGCCCCAGGCTTCATCACTGGGATGATGATGCTATCCCGCCATTGAGACGGGAAGACACCCTCAACCCAGAGACGATTCAGCAAGGAGAGAAGTTGGCGTTTAGAGTCTGCTGACAGATGTCGGAGGAACTGACTATGAATGCGGTCGGGTCCAGGGGACGTGGCTGGGCATGCGGCAAGGGCGCTTTCGAACTCCCATTCGCTGAAAGGGATGTTATAGATTTCCTGGCGTCGCGTTTGAAAGGATATCTGTTTTCGCTCGGTGCGCTCTTTAAGGGCGCGGAAATCCGCATCATATGCAGCGGTCGCTGAGGTGCGAGCATAGTGGTGTGCCAAGTGCTCAGCTATTGTGAGAGGGTCAGTGCAAATTGTACCCTGAATGCTGAGGCACGGAATTTTCACTGGTGGGCGGTGGCCAAAGAGGCGTCGAACTTGCGACCATACCCGTGAAGGTGATGCTCGAGATCCAATGGAGGCGACATAACGCTCCCAGGAGGCCCTCTTGCTTTGCTGGATCAATCGGCGTGCCCGTGCACGGAGACGCTTAAACGCAATAATGTTATCGACGGAAGGGTGGCGACGGTGGCGCTGTAGTGCTCGCCGACGTTCCCGGATGGCCTCAGCTATCTCCGGCGTCCACCAGGGCACTGACTTACGGTGGAGTGGTCCAAGTGAGACGGGTACGGTTTTCTCAGCAGCAGAAATGATCGATTGAGTGACCTGCTGAACAGCGGTATCGACATCAGCCAGAAGAGGAGAGGGAAGCACAGCGGCTATGGAATATGCTGGCCAGTCGGCCCTATGGAGGGACCAGCGAGGCAGACGGTCAGCAGATGGACACTGTGGGAGCGACAGGAAGATGGGCAAATGGTCGCTGCCACACAGGTCATCGTGGACCCTCCAAGTGAAGTGCGGAAGTAGGCTTGGGCTACAGACAGACAGATCGATGGTGGAGAATGTACCGTGTGCCACGCTAAAGTGCGTAGCAGCACCGGTGTTCAGGAGGCGGATGTTCAGCTGGTTCAGTAGTGTCTCAACATCCCTACCCAGTGCCGAGGTCTGCATGCCACCCCACAAAGTGTGGCGGGCATTGAAATCCCCCAAAAGAAGGAAGGGTGGGGGAAGTTGGGCGACCAAGGCAGCGAGGTCCACAGGAGAGACAGCCTCATCTGGTGGGAGATAGATTGAACAGATTGTAACATCTTGCACTGCCCAGAGCCGAACAGCAACCACCTCTAGGGGCGTTTGAAGGGGCACGGCAGCGCTCGGGACAGTGGCTAGGACATAGATGCAGACTCCACAAGAAACTCTGTCATAGATAGGCCGATTTTTAAAATAGCCCCGGTAGCCTCGAAGGGCAGGGGACCGCGTCGCTGGGAACCAGGTCTCTTGAAGAGCGATACAAAAGGCATGTGTTTGGCTGAGAAGGTGTCGTAGCTCAGGCAGGTGGTGGAAAAAGCCGCTACAATTCCACTGGAGGATGATGTATTCTTCTGGCTATACCGCCATGACGAAGAAAACAGCAGATCACTCCATCGGATCGTCTGCTACCATGTGCTCGGAATCCACGGAACCAGAGATCTTATTTTCTGGGGAATCAGTAATTGCGAGATCCTGAGGAGATGCGAGGATCTCGACTTCATCCTCCGAAGAAGAGGATGTGGGTGGTTGTGGCTTTGAATCCACTGAATATTCTTTCTTCTTATTTCTCTTTTTCTTTTCCTCTCGCTGGCCCTTTGGTTTGCAGGGCCGAGGGGGCTTCCCAGAAGTGGCATCCAGGACGGAGGAAGAGCAGGAAGCTCTTCGACCGCCAGGTTGGAGATCCTGAAGACTGCGGCCAGGATCCTCCGGAGCACTCTGGGAAGCTGCAGAAGGGGTTGTCTCTAAGGACCCCTTCCGAGCGAGAGGGGGCGGAGAAGGCTTCTCCTTCCCCGGCTTAGAGGTGGGGACTAGAGTCCCCGGTGTTTTAGTAGGTGATGCTCCCGCTGTGAAAAGAGTGGGAGCCACCGAAGATGAGGTGCCCCCTTCTGGTACGGGGGCCGGGTCAGTTGATTGGGCCTGGGGGCGCGCTGTCGTTGACGGAACAGGTGGAACAGCAGGCACAGTGGATGAGGATGATGAGGCTGCTGCGGCATAGGTGGTTACCAGGCGGACAGGATGGAGCTTCTGATATTTCCGTTTGGCCTCTGAATAAGTCAGTCGATCTCTGGTCTTGTATTCCATTGTTTTCCTCTCTTGCTGCAGAACTGTACACATAGGCGAGCAAGGGGAGTGATTCTGGCCGCAGTTGACACATACTGGAGGCGGCGTGCAAGGGTCGTTCGGGTGAACTGCACGTCCACACTCCCGACATGTTGGGTTGGCATCACATCGGGAGCTCATATGGCCAAACTTCCAGCATTTAAAACAGCGCATAGGGGGAGGAACGTAGGGCTTTACGTCGATCCGGTAAACCATCACCTTGACCTTCTCGGGCAATGATTCACCCTCAAAAGCCAAGATGAAGGCACCGGTGGCGACCCTATTGTACTTCGGACCCCTATGGACTCGCCGAACAAAATGTACTCCCCGCTGTTCTAAGTTGGCACGCAATTCGTCATCCGACTGCAGCAAGAGGTCTTTATGGAAGATGATTCCCTGTACCATATTTAAGGCCTTGTGTGGCGTAATGGTAATAGAAACATCACCCAGCTTGTCACAGGCAAGAAGTGCCCGCGATTGAGCATCTTTGACATCCCTTCCACCTCTTCATACTTGTCCTCAAGGTTTTCGACAAAAAATAACGGTTTCATAGACTTGAAAGATTCCCCATCAGTACGGCTACAGACCAGATACTTAGGGGCATAAGCCTCACCCTTCTGTCTTGCCTGACGTTCCTCCCATGGAGTAGCCAGAGAAGGAAACGTTTGGGGATCATAATCTGCAGCATTGTAGTCCCTTTTACCACGCTTAGAGACGCCATTTTTGCGTGTGGCGACGCTATTTATTGCTCGTTTCATTCTCGTTCCACGAGCTGCTAGGGAACTAAAGGTCCACCCAGGCAGAGTCCCGCTTGCCTGGGTAAGCCTTATACAACTGAGGTGCGGCAGGTTCCTCAGAGGTTGCTCGCTAGCGGCTGTTCAACCTCAACAGCCATGCATCTCCTCGGCACGTAGCACACCTTGAGATTGAGTTTTTTTTTTTTTTTATAGAGGTTTGTACCATCCTCGCGACCCGGGCGATTAAGCGAAGATCCCCGGGCTCTGAAACGTACAATGTACCACCGTCGCGCCGAACGATGGTCGTTGAAGCACGTACAGAGCTTACGGTGTAGCGGACTGTTGGCGCGACACAGCCCACAGCTCAGGACCCCGGGTTCGCCAAGCCCGTACTCAGCAAATTAGTGCTGAGCCCCTGAGGAGTTTCGGATGAATCCAGATTCTGTTTACAGCATCATGATGGTCGCATCCCTGTTTGGCGACATCGCGGTGAACGCAGATTGAAGCGTGTATTCGTGACCGCCATACTGGCGTATCACCCGGTGTGATGGATGGTTACACGTCTCGGTCACTTCTTGTTCGCATCAACGGCACTTTGAACGGTGGCAGTTTGATTTCAGATGTGTTACGACCCGTGGCTCTAGCCTGCATTCGATACCTGCGAAACCCTAATATCAGCAGGATAATGTACGACCGCATGTCCTGTAAGGGCGTTTATGGATACGGAAAATGTTCGACTGATGTCCTGGCTAGCATATTCTCCAGATTTCTCACCAATTGAAAACGGTTGGTCAATGGTGGTCCAGCAACTGGCTCGTCACAATACGTCAGTCACTACTCTTGATGAACTGTGGCATCGTGTTGAAGCTGCATGGGTATCTGTACATGTACACGCGATCCGAGCTCTGTTTGACTCAAGGCCGTTATTACGACCAGAGGTGGTTGTTCTGGGGTACTGATTTCTCATCCAAATTGCGTGAAAATTTAATTACATGTGAGTTCTAATATAATATATTTGTCCAATAAATACCGGTTTATCATCTGGAATTCTTTTGGTTTAGCAATTTTAATAGCCAATAGTGTATGTTCCTGTGTGTGAGACACAGTGAAAATTTAGTTTGTGCACCAAGCCTACTGACTCGATGTCAGTGCCAGCCCACGACGTCGGCAGTGGGTGAACAGCAGTGCGGCGAGGAGCCCACGAGTGACGCGCCCAACTCCGCCAACCTCGCAGCTCACTGTCGCGAAATAGAGAAAAAAAAAAGAAGAAGAAGAAGAAGACGGGGGCAGGCGCAGCGGCCGCGGCCGCGGCCGCGACCGCCGGCTAATGCGGCTCGCGTAATGGACTGCTGTGTGGCGCTCGCTGGCGCTGGCGCTGATAAATGCCGCGGTTCCTGGACGCGGTGATGCATCGCGGCCCGGCCGCTGCTGATGGCCGCAGACGCGCTCTTACGGGCCGACCTGCGGCCGGCCGCCCGCCGCTCGTCCTTCCTTTGCTTTTTCGCTTCGGCCGGCCGGCTCGGTTCCGCCCCGGCGAGCGCCGGCGTGACGTGCCGGACAGAAGACGAGCGCGCGCATGCGCAGCGCCCTTCTTGCGGCCACCACGCATCTCCCGCTGTCCGCAGCGCCGTGAGTAATGGCCGAAATGGAAATCTCACCTAAGTAGGCTGCTTTTTACGAGAAAACGCCGTCCATCTCGTACGAGCCTTTTCATTCCTTCATAGCGACTGCAACCGGCGTCCACTAGACCTTTCGTAATTTAGTCGAGACTTGCCTTCCGCTACAGTATTTTTACCCATCGTACTTCCCTCCATTAGCGAGATATAGTAGTCCTTCAGGCCACAAAATGCGTGTTGTCGACAGGCGTCTCCTAATCCTTATTTTGTGCCATAATTATACCATTATTTTATCCGCCCCAGCCTATCTTTCAGGAAAGGAACTGTTCAGAACGCGTGGGATGCGTGGATCGCTCAAACAGCTACATAGATCAGTAATACGAGTAATATTTCCTGAAATTTTCACAATACTCAACTTAGTCTCTCTGTCTCATATCGCGGCGGCGTCTTCTTGTACGATTCAAGCTACGCTGTAGTATAGTCACTGCCTTACTTGTAGCCGAGTTCAGACGTCTCTTCCAGTCGCACCATCGTTCTCTTGCATCTGGCGTGTGGCGGTGCTTTACGCCACAACATTAATAAGTGAACACCAAATGCCAAGCACCCATTTTGCCTCACTTCTGGTTACGGGAGTCACACTGAAAGTGAACCTTTGCGATCGTCTTTTCACAGCTCAGAATTTAACGGAAATAACGCTTCAACCGTTCATCTGACCCGAAAATTAACGAATTTGTTTAGGAGAAAATTTTTACAACTTTTACTCTCTGGTCCTGATTTCATATCTCGCATAGTTTCAGAGATATTTGTGAAAATAACGGCGTTTCACACTCCATTGTTCAAATATTTCGGACAAAAAAAGACTTTTCACAGCAGGAAATTTAATTGCAAATAATGCCTTAAGCGTACATCTGAGACGAAAATTGAATAAACGTATTTGAAAAGCAAAAAATTCTCAACAATTTTGCCCTGTTATGTTATTTCCACAACTCGCACCATTCATAGATATTTGCATTGAGGCACTATGCTTCGACGCGCGAGGCCGTTTCCCATTGGGAGGTCGAATCCCCCCCTCGGATATGGATGCTTATGCCTTTTTAGTATAAGCTAGTTCAAAAGTAATTTCTAAGTTTAGGTACTGATGATCCCGCAGTTATGTCCCATAAACTTTACAAACATTTGAACATCTGAGATATCTGCAAAAATAACGACAATTTGACACTGTCACTTTGTTTTGCGTAAAGCAGCCCAAGCAAAGAAAAATGAGGACAAACTACCATGGCAAGACTGGTGACAAAGATAATGAAAATATGGGAGAAATACTAAAATAATAGTTTCAAGACGAAAAAGTTCAAAAAAGTATTACATGTGTCGAAGCTAAACTCAAATATCCACTAATTTTGGGTATTTGTTAAAATACAGTCAAAGAGAATGTGAGATGTTGTATTGACTTAAGAATTTCTGATCTTTTCACGTGCCATTTTAATGTGTACAAATATAACCGCATCATTATTCTGATTAATTTCATACCCCACCTATGGTATTTCCGTTGGTAATCACAGTCAGTAATTGCTGTGTTTGCAATTGTCGCTGCATCTAAATACTCTACACATCACGAGGCTGCCGATGTACCAAAAATATTCTGCAAGGCGTGGGGACACAAGCGACTGGCCGTGTTTGTCTCAAAAGTGGGCCCTCGCCAAACACGGCACTCTACCTGCGTCAGCCCTGACAGCGGGAGGCAGAGTGAGGAGGATCGTAGGGGTGACAGTGGGGAGGAGGCGGGGTGACACTGGAGAGGTGGCGGGGTGTCCAGCCCCGGTGAGTCACCCACTTGTTCCACCTTTCTTCGTGAGGACGTGACGTGCAAGCGCCGAAACAGACTGCGTCAGCTGCTAGTGGACACCACTGCCCATTTTGCTGCAGGACACCACTTCCTGCAGTGCTGTGCTGACCGCCACTGACAGTGCCGGAGCGCGCCTCTGAATTCTCAGCGGTCCGCTGTGGGTCGCCAAAGCAGCGAGCGTGCGGTGCCTAGGGTTCAGTTGCGGGCGTCACCCGTGATTTCCGCAAACGGAGAGAGCGAGCAGCGGTCCTTCCGCCTCGCCCCGTCCACAACATCCAGTTTAATGTCTGCGGACAAAATGGAGGCGGCACGGCAGCGGGTTAATGTGCTGAATCAGCGAACCCTGCCACGTAAATTAAGACTGCGGGAGTTAGACTGCGGATCTTGACTTCCTCGTGATTATTAAGAAGTTTTTGACTGTTTCAGTTCAGTTACAGATTTGACCAGGCAGTTTTTTTTATAGAATTTCAGAGCCGTTGATGCAGCAGCCACAGGTGCAGCAAATGGTAAATTGCGTGCTACTGCTGAGATATGTTTTCGTATCTGCCAAGTCGCTTCCTTGCAACAGCGCAAACACCGGAACAGCATTATACTGAATTTACTGCGACCGCCTCACAGCCTGTGTTAGTTCATTTTTCAGTTGTAAAGTGTAGACAATCACACACACAGTCATCCTGTGTTCGACATTACTCCTCTAATAAATTGTTTAATTTTTGTATGTGGTTGCGAATATAAAGTGATACTGCTAACGGTCAGATGCATCCTCTTCTTTCGTAATGTAGCAAATAGGGAGCATATAGACAAGTGGTATGAAAAAGTTGGCAAGTGGCAAGTGAACTTTGACACAGAAGTTGAACATGGAAGCGGTGCTGTGTTGAAAGCAGGCGTGTGACTTATAGTAGAGCGGGACAAGCACGTTTATGATATCAGCAGACAAAGTGGAGCGGAGCGGCTCGGCGAAGCTTTGGGTGACACAAGTAGGTGGGCAAGGGCGCCGTACTGCGTAACAGCCTGACAGCTGTATTGCGCGAAGGTGGCTGCGACACACGTGATCGGGAGAAGGAACGGTCCGCTGCCGCTGTGCCACGCTTGAGAAAGACACGCCGGCGCAGTCGACGTCGCCGCCTAAACACGGGCGCGACAGGCGGACAGGCGGGTGCTGCAGGGGCGCAGTCTCCTGCCGCCCAGGCTTTTCAATTTAAAAATAATAAATTATATTTTACCTCTCAGTAGAAAATCACTGTTTTATTGAGCCTCTGCGCAATACTACATTCCTGTACCCGGTGAGGTAAATTAGGAAATGTTCAAATGTTTGTAGAACTTATGGGACTTAACTACGGGGTCATCAGTCCCTAAGCTTACAAACTACTTATGAACTAGTTTAGACTAAGGACGGCACAAATATCCATGCCCGAGGGGGGATTCGAACCCCCCGACCGTAGTGGCCGTGCAGACCGTGACTGGAGCGCCTCAGTCCCCTCGGCCACCGCGGCCGGCGGTAAATTAGCAGTTATTATTTATTTGCTCTACTTACAGGAGTGGTCATATGGTTCATTCTGAGCACAGTTAAGGACCTCTAATCTGCCTTGAATTGAGAAATACACTGCTTTCTGATGTCTAAGACTGTACGTCACGATAGATTTGTTTGTACATATTACAAGATGGAATAAATCATCTGTCCAGACTTTTAATAGAGGCTGTAGGACACTCAGCGTCAGAATGTCGAGTGCATAGATATTGGCGCAATAGTAGAGTCGTAATTACCGTATTTGCCGGCATATAGGACGCACCCCACTTTTAAGTAGTATTTTTTTAAGAAAAAAAAATAAAAAATCGCACCTAATACATCTATTGCAACCTTATTATAATAAATTTATTCATGTACATCAAATATCTAAGGCAGTTCCTTCGAGTGGTGTTCATAAACGTTTCGTGGCAGATTGCTCTTATTCAAACGAATATTCTGCCCGTCGCTGTTGACAGTGCACGCCGACAGCGACGCGATGGTTGAAGACATCGTCGTAAAGGCTTACGACATTGACACCTAGGTCGCTCTGCTTACGATTGCTCTGATGAGACATCGGTACATGAGTACGGTGTTTTCGTGTTTAATATGACGCGTTTTGAGAACTTATTGTGAAGCGCAAATATTTATCTAAGTATTTTTGGGATGTTCCATAAACTGTGAGAATGATGTGTATTGGTCGGAGCACAGCATGTTATAACCTCAAAAGTACAACTGTGAGACGCAGGAGCTGTGCAAACATCACAAAAAATACTTGCATTTTGAGAATGCGAACAAATTCTCGAAAATTGTGAGGCGAGACCTGGACAAATACGTGAGCAGCGTTTCTTTATTCAAACAATGAATGACACCGATACAGGATTGCCAGAAAAATCGATTATAGTGAGAGAAATTACGTCTAAAGTTTCTACTTCCCAAGTTACGAGTTTAATTTACGATTGGCACTAAAAATTGTACAAAATTCAGAAAACCTTTCAAATCTAATAAAGCTCCTGACGGGTACATATATCAAATAAAAACTACGAAAATCTAATAGAGAAACGTAAAGCAAATATCCCCGCTTAAATCATTATTTCCCGCATTTTCCTCCATTTCTTGAAATCCGTTGAAAAGAAATCGAACTTTTGGGTACCTACTTTAACCGGCGTATAAGACGCATCCAGTTGTTGGACCAATTTTTGTATACAGTATATCGTCCGAAATTTTGTATTTTTTACATTTTTAGTATTTTTTTCTTAAATGTTAGCACGAAATCGTGAAACAACTGAAAAACCTAAGCTGGGCTGTAAAACACGCCTTTTTATTTATTTATTTATTTATTTATTTTCTACCTTATATGCGCGTGATTTTGTAGGGTTCTGGACCTCAGTCAGTGAAAATAGAATCCTCGGTCGATCGCTCTGTCAATAAACTCAGTTGTCCTAGCCAAGATGTCAAATGTAAGTAAAAGTCATTGTCCGAAACGATGTATCTTCATAAAGTTTTTGCTACAAAAAGTGAAACGTGCCAGAATAAACAAAGAAATGTCGTTAAGTATTTAATACACAAAGCGATATCAGTAACTCTATGTTCAATGTTTGTTGGTATTCGTAGACATAAGAGTGCTTAAATCTGTCACAGACGTTCGCTTCCTAGTTGTACTGCCCCATACTTATTATGGAGCAGTGATGTTTATTAGTTCTTTCGTGGACTACTGAGCCTCTATCGCTTGTTTGCTTTACAACACGATCCATACTTCAAGCATAACCTACATCTAAAACAATTTCCCTGATTCCACTTTTATGAAACGAAGTTGCTCCATGCAAATCCGTGAAGTAATTTAAAAGATTAGGTATTTCTAATAGATGAACAGACAATTACTGAAAACACTTAAGATTGTGATCTATCTTTTTTCCGTGATATGATTTTGATGAAATCATGCCTATATGTTGCTCCACCACTCCCATGAACCACAGACATTGCCGAGGTGGGGTGGCTTGCGTGCCTCAACGATACAGATAGCCGTACCGTAGGTGCAACCACAGCGGAGGGGTATCTGTGGAGAGGCCAGACAAACGTGTGGTTCCTGAAGAGGGGCAGCAGCCTTTTCAGTAGTTACAGGGGCAACAGTCTGGATGATTGGCTGAGCTGGCCTTGTAACATCAGCTAATATGGCTTTGCCACACAGCTACTGCGAACGGCTGAAAGCAAGGGGAAACTACAGCCGTTATTTTTCCCGAGGACATGCAGCTCTACTGTATGAACATAGGATGATGGCATCCTCTCGGGTAAAATATTCCGGAGGTAAAATAGTCCCCCATTCGGATCTCCGGGCGGGGACTACTCAGGAGGATGTGATCATCAGGAAAGACAATACTGGCATTCTACGGGTCGGAGCGTGGAATGTTAGATTCCTTAATCGAGTAGGAAAATTAGAAAATTTAAAAAGGGAAATGGATAGGTTGAAGTTAGATATAGTGGGGATTAGTGAAGTTCGGTGGCAGGATGAACAGGATTTCTGGTCAGGTGAGTACAGGATTATAAATACAAAATCAGTTGGGGGTATCACAGGAGTAGGATTGATAATGAATAAGAAAACAGGAATGCGGGTAAACTACTATGACCAGCACAGCGATCGCATTATTGTTGTCAAGATTGATACGAAGCCAACACCGACAACAGTAGTACAGGTTTATATGCCAACTAGCTCTGCCGATGATGAGGAGATCGAAGAAATATATGAGGAGCTAAAGGAAATTATTCATACAATTAAGGGAGAGGAAAACTTAATTGTTATGGGAGACTGGAATTCGGTAGTAGGACAAGGAAGGGAAGGGAAGATAGTGGGTGAATATGGTCTGGGCAAAAGGAATGAAAGAGGAAGCCGCCTGGTAGAATTTTGCACAGAACATAATTTAGTTATAACAAACACCTGGTTTAAGAATCACAAAAGAAGGTTGTATACGTGGAAGAGACCAGGAGACACCGGGAGATACCAGATAGATTTTATAATGGTAAGACATAGATTTCGGAACCAGGTTTTGAAGTGTAGGACATACCCAGGGGCAGACATAGACTCTGACCATAACTTGTTGGTTATGAACTGTAGGCTGAAACTGAAGAAACTACAGAAAGGTAGGAAAATAAGGAGATGGGACCTGGATAAATTGAAGGAACCTGAAGTTCTTGAGAATTTCAGAGCGAGCTTCAGGCAACAATTGACAGAAACGGGGGGAAATAAAACAGTTGAGGAGGAATGGGTAAAATTGAGAGATGAAATAGTGAAGGCAGCAGAGGACAAAATAGGTAGGAAGGCAAGACCTACAAAGAATCCTTAAAATGGAGTACAGACGACTAAGAAATGAGATTGACAGGAAGTGCAAAGTGGCTAAGCAGGAATGGCTAGAAGGCAAATGCCAGGATGTAGAAGAATGTATAAATAGGGGAAAAATAGATAGAGCCTACCGGAAAATAAAAGAAACATTTGGCGATAAGAAAAACAGCTCTATGAATATCAAGGACACTGATGGAAAACCAGTTCTCAGCAAAGAAGGGAAAGCTGAAAGGTGGAAAGAGTATATAGAGGGGCTCTACAAAGGAAATGAACTTCGAGACACTATTGTAGGAAGGGAAGAGGATGTAGATGATGATGAAATAGGAGATACTATACTGAGAGATGAATTTGACAGAGCACTGAAAGATCTAAGTCGAAACAAGGCCCCTGGAGTAGATGATATCCCGTCAGAGCTACTGAAGTCTCTAGGAGAACCAGCCATGACAAAATTGTTTCACATTGTGTGTAAGATGTATGAGACAGGTGAAGTACCCTCAGACTTTAAGAAAAATGTTATAATCCCCATTCCAAAGAAAGCAGGTGCAGAAAGGTGTGAAAACTACCGAACCATCAGTTTAATATGTCATGGTTGCAAAATATTAACACGAATTATTTACAGAAGGATGGAAGAGATGGTAGAAGCCGACCTCGGGGAAGATCAGTTTGGGTTCAGGAGAAATGTAGGAACACGGGAGGCAATACTCACTTTACGGCTTATCCTAGAAGATAGATTAAGAAAAGGCAAACCAACATTTCTAGCTTTTGTAGATTTGGAGAAGGCTTTTGACAACGTTGATTGGAATAAACTCTTCAAAGTTCTGAAGCAAGCAGGAGTAAAATATAGGGAGCGTAAGGTTATTTACAACTTGTACAAAAACCAGACAACGGTTGTCAGAGTTGAAGGGCATGAAAGGGAGGCAGTGGTTGGAAAGGGAGTAAGACAGGGTTGTAGCCTTTCCCCAATGATGTTCAATTTGTACATTGAGCAAGCTATAAAGGAAAGCAAGGTGAAATTTGGTGAAGGAATAAAAGTTCAGGGTGAAGAATTAAAAACATTGCGTTTTGCCGACGACATAGTAATTCTATCAGATACAGCAAAGGACCTGGAAGAGCAATTGAACGGAATGGACTGTGTGCTGAAAGGTGCATATAAGATGAACATTAACACGAGTAAAACTAGGGTAATGGAGTGCAGTGTAAGAAAATCAGGTGATGCTGAAGGAATTAGATTAGGTAACGAAACAATAAAGGAGGTAGATGAGTTTTGTTACTTGGGCAGTAAAATAACAAATGATGGTCGCAGTACAGAGGATATAAAATGCAGAATGGCAATGGGTAGAAAGGCGTTTTTGAAAAAGAGAAATTTGTTAACATCGAATATTGATTTAAGCCTAAGGAAGGCCTTTCTGAAGGCATTTGTATGGAGTGTTGCCTTGTATGGGAGTGAAACATGGACGATAAGCAGTGTGGACAGAAAGAGGATAGAGGCTTTTGAAATGTGCTGCTACAGAAGAATGCTGAAGATTAGGTGGGTGGATCGTGTAACTAATGAGGAGGTACTGAACCGAATTGGGGAGAAAAGAAATTTCTGGCATACCTTGACTAAAAGAAGGGATAGATTGGTAGGACATATTCTTAGACATCAAGGAATTGTGAACTTAGCGTTGGAGGGAAGTGTGTGGGGTAAAAATCGCAGAGGGAGACCAAGAGACGCATATAGTAAGCAGATTCAAGTGGATGTGGGTTGTCGTTCTTATGAGGAGATGAAAAGGCTTGCTCAGGATAGAGTAGGGTGGAGAGCTGCATCAAACCAGTCTCTGGACTGAAGACCACAACAACAACACATGTTGCTCCAATTTTAGCTCAAATTTCCTGTGAAAACCGTATGAAAATGTGTCAGTAGTTTTTTTAATACGTTTGCGAAACCTGTTAGAAATTGGCATTTGCATTCGCCCTTTAAAACATTTATTTCATGATCATTCATATCTCTAGCCAATGGTCCGAGGCATGGAAAGCTGAAATATAATAAGTAATAAGTATTTCCTTAATGAAGTAGAAATATCACTGAAAACAATTATTATTCTTACGGTTGGCTCTCTATCTGTTAGATGCGCTTTTGTTGCTCCAAGCGTGAAACTTAAACTTCCATGTACATATACGTTAGATTGTGATATCTGTATGTAGATATATGAATTAAACACGCCGAGGATTGTATCAGCTTTATATTCATTGCGTTGAATCATATTTCGTAGAACACAGCAACCAAAAAAACGATTTTCAGAAGTATGATAAACTTCAATAGTCAAAGAGCAAGTAGTATTTTCAAAGAGTAATAATCCCCTCGCTGCCCCGAACTTCTCACGAGCTACACAACTGCATTACGCCGTTCTTTCCATGCATGAAATACACCTAAAACTTCAAATTACGATATCTTTTACTTTCCTGTTCTGATTTTGATGAAATGAAGCCTATATGTTGCCCCACGATATTCTCTATTTGTTTTTGATACCCTCATGAATGTTCACTTAGTACTTTTGGAGATTACTCTCTACAAATATACACATGCAATTGCTTTCAAAGAAATGTTAAATTTTGATATCTTACCATTTCTGATCCGATTTTGTGAAATGAAGCGTTTCTGTAACCGCAAGACCCCCTCACGTTTTCTGAGAAGAACCCCTGAAAACTCGCCTATTAGTTTTGGAGATGAAAGAGGAACATAGACATGACGGTTGTCGATGAAAAACGATCAATTGCGATCTTCGCTCGTGTTTCCTGTGAAAACCGCAGGAAAATTGGTCCAGTAGTTTTGAAGATTGAAGCGAACAGCGACAGGCCTACATTTACAGATTTGTTATTAGTATAGATAAGTTGTACAATTGTAAAATTTTGCAGGAATATATTGCTTTGTATAAGTGCTGTATGTCGGTAAGATCTGTTGCGAATATGGTAAGTAGTAAAAAAGTAATAGATTAAAACGTGATGCTTGATGGGACGGTTTTCCATGAACGTTACTCTTTACGTCCTCGTATTTCATGAACTACGTGTCGTACTGTGATATAATTTCAAACGTACGTTAAGCTCTAAGAGGGTATTCTCTCTGCAAAAGTTCCTGCGAGTGTAACTGGTAGTGTAGAAATTATAAATTGTAACGTTATACCGAATGCCATACTTTTGCTCCATGAACAGCGGAAAAGTAGTAAGCGAGAAACTTTTTTCCTTTCGTTATTTTGATGTGGTTGTCTGCGAAAAAAAGTTTAATAAGGGTTTGAAATTATGTTTAAAGTTTATTGCAAGTCGCCAAGTACTGTCATTCTCATATAGTGTATTTATAAAATCTCGTCGCATTATGCAGCAGTTTCTTGCAAGTCTTATTGTCTATGATGTTATATCTCCTTAACAATTTGTTATACGTGGTTCGTACTCTTACAGCATTTGGTATCTTACGTAAGGAACATGTGTACCAAATCTGGTTGAAATCGGAGCAGTGGTTTAGGAGGAAATGTGCAGCATTGTCTTTTGAATCAGCAGTTTTTCGCGCGTCTCACTGCTTATGACGTCATATCGCCTTACGTATGTGTCGTAGGTGATTTTTAACCCGACAGCGATTGTTGCCTGATACTAAGGAAGATGTATACCAAGTTTGGTTGAAATCGGTCCAGCAGTTTAGGAGGAGATGTGGAACATACTTACATACATACATACAGCCTATTTTATAAGATGTAAGAATATTTTTTTATTTTTTGAATCAACTCTTCAGAGTCGAATGAAACTCACAGAATTCCAAACTTACTTTATCATACACGTGCACAGATCAAAATTGATGTGTTTGTATGTTCAGTGCGGAGTGGTAAAATAAAGCTGATGTCTTCATGCCTATAACTATGATGCCACCTTTCCTGCCACACATTTTAAAATCTACAAGTCTCATTGTAAATAAACATTAAAGACTGAAGTGCTACATATCGTGAAATATCGTTGTTGGGACTTTTACCTTTACACGGTTTATTTACAGTAAAACACGCAAACGGACAGCTACAGTAGTCGAGATTTTGGTTCTGCGTGATTTCCCTAAATCGCTGGAGGTAAATGCCGCAATGGTTCCTTCGAATGGGCAGCCCGACATCGTTCCCTATCCTCATCTAAAGAATCCGAACTTGTACCCCGTCTTTAATGATCTCGCTGTAGATGGGACGTTATACTATGATCTTCCGTTCTTCTGCCTTCCTTGTACATCGGTGAAATGCTGATGAAGTCTACCGCAGGGTATTAAAGGTACCGTCCATCATGTAGTATACGGTGAATGTAGAGTATAAAAATCATCTCCATGAAAACAGACATAAATGTAGCAAGTATCTCGACGATTGGTCGAACAATGATGAAGTCTGCTGGTTGCTCAAACAGTCTCGAAAGATTTTCCCGTCACCACGCAGAAAAGCTTTATTTCTTCCATTCTCCATTCCGAGGGAGGGGCTGACACATTTCAGACATTTGCCCTGCAACGTAGGGAAACCTCCCGAACATTTTATTCAGAACAAGGACCTTATTACTGGATTTCAATCAGATAATTGTCAGTAGCGTTAGAGTGTAGTCCTGACGATCGAAAATGGGACACCCGAGTGACTCTCGTATGCTCGCATGGATCAGGTCGACATAACAACAACCGTGGTGGAGCCACCGCACTCAGGTGGATTATAAAAACCTCCTGCGTCAAAAAGACATTCAAGTACATGGATCAAATATCGTGACGATTGATCAAACTGAATGAATCGTCCCTACTGGCATTTATGATCGGAAGCGCGTACAAAAATTACGATTTTTCTGGTTTTTTCGAATTTTTCGACTTTCTGTTGCCATGATTTATTTCCTGTATAATGGTTAATAACGAGCAAAACGTGCAACAATACGTGTCTTCATTGTACGAACCTGCAGTTATGGACTTCATCAGATAATACCACAGAGCTTTAAATTTTGAGTGAATTTGTCCCATTATCCTGCAATTGTGTCATTTTCCCCCTTGAAGTGTCATTCGCCGTGCTGTCCAATCGAGAGACGGATTTCATGCAGCTTTCTGCGCTACTTTTTGAAGCATTTCTGATGGAGAACGGCAATGTAAAACTGTTTGAACCCGCAAACCGTATTCGTCTCTCGCTGGTGCCACACGCACTTCCCACCAATGCTGAGTTGACGTTTTCTTCAAGTGTCAGTATGTATTCCTGGTTCAGTCAGGATATCCCAGAAATTTCTTTTGTCCCCAGTTCTGTTCAGTCCCTACTCATTAGCCCACCCATCTAATGTTCATAGTTCTCCTGTAGCACGGTATTTTTTTCTTTTTTTTTTCTATTAAAAATAATTAAAAATAAATAAATAAATAAATAAAATAGACATGATCGTCCACATTTTTCTCCCGTTCAGGCTACACTGGAGACAAATTCCTACCACACAAATTAATATTCGATAAAAACCAATTTTGTCTTCTTCAGTAAAACTTTTATGTCAATACCATTATGCATTTTATATCTTCTGTATTTCGACCATTTTAAGTTACTTTACTTCCTAAGTAACAAAACTCATCTACTGTTATTGTCATGTTCCCTAATCTAGTCCGCTAAGCGTTGCCTGACTTTTTAAACTACATTGTATTGTCCTCGCTTTTTTCTTGTTAATAATAATATAATACCGTCGTTTAAAGATACTGTCCATTCCGTCCACTTGCTCTTCCAGGACATTTGCTGTTTGTGACAGAATTATAATGACACCACCAAACGGTAAGATTTTTATTTTTTCCTCCCTGAAACTTGATTCTGTTTTCCGATTATTTCTTTTCTCTCCTTCACAGATTCCTTAATGTGCACATCGAATAGCATTGGCCGGCCGCGGTGGCCGAGGAGATTGAGGCGCTTCAGTCACGGTCTGCACGCCCACTACCGTCGGGGGTTCGAATCCCCCCTCGGGCATGGATATTTGTGCCGTCTTTAGTATGAGGTAGTTCATAAGTAGTTTGTAAGTTTAGGGACTGATCACCCCGCAGTTAAGTCCCACAAGCTTAACAAACATTTGAACATTTCGAATAGCATTGGTAAAAGGCTACAAACTTGTTTTACGACCTTGCAGCCCACTGCACGCATTTCACGCCCATCGGCTCTTACACTTGCTGTCTGGCTCTTACAGTTGCTGTCTGGCTCTTACAGTTGCTGTCTGGCTCTTACAGTTGCTGTCTGGCTCTTACAGTTGCTGTCTGGCTCTTACAGTTGCTGTCTGGCTCTTACAGTTGCTGTCTGGCTCTTACAGTTGCTGTCTGGCTCTAACAGTTGCTGTCTGGCTCTTACAGTTGCTGTCTGGCTCTTACAGTTGCTGTCTGGCTCTTACAGTTGCTGTCTGGCTCTTACAGCTGCTGTCTGGCTCTTACAGCTGCTGTCTGGCTCTTACAGTTGCTGTCTGGCTCTTACAGTTGCTGTCTGGCTCTTACAGTTGCTGTCTGGCTCTTACAGTTGCTGTCTGGCTCTTACAGCTGCTGTCTGGCTCTTACAGTTGCTGTCTGGCTCTTACAGTTGCTGTCTGGCTCTTACAGCTGCTGTCTGGCTCTTACAGCTGCTGTCTGGCTCTTACAGTTGCTGTCTGGCTCTTACAGTTGCTGTCTGGCTCTTACAGTTGCTGTCTGGCTCTTACAGCTGCTGTCTGGCTCTTACAGTTGCTGTCTGGCTCTTACAGTTGCTGTCTGGCTCTTACAGTTGCTGTCTGGCTCTTACAGTTTCTGTCTGGCTCTTACAGTTGCTGTCTGGCTCTTACAGTTGCTGTCTGGCTCTAACAGTTGCTGTCTGGCTCTTACAGTTGCTGTCTGGCTCTTACAGTTGCTGTCTGGCTCTTACAGCTGCTGTCTGGCTCTTACAGTTGCTGTCTGGCTCTTACAGTTGCTGTCGGGCTCTTACAGTTGCTGTCTGGCTCTTACAGCTGCTGTCTGGCTCTTACAGTTGCTGTCTGGCTCTTACAGTTGCTGTCTGGCTCTTACAGCTGCTGTCTGGCTCTTACAGTTGCTGTCGGGCTCTTACAGTTGCTGTCTGGCTCTTACAGTTGCTGTCTGGCTCTTACAGCTGCTGTCTGGCTCTTACAGTTGCTGTCTGGCTCTTACAGTTGCTGTCTGGCTCTTACAGTTGCTGCCTGGCTCTTACAGTTGCTGTCAGGCTCTTACAGTTGCTGTCTGGCTCTTACAGTTGCTGTCTGGCTCTTACAGTTGCTGTCTGGCTCTTACAGTTGCTGTCTGGCTCTTACAGTTGCTGTCTGGCTCTTACAGTTGCTATCTGGCTCCTACAGTTGCTGTCTGGCTCTTACAGTTGCTGTCTGGCTCTTACAGCTGCTGTCTGGCTCTTACAGTTGCTGTCTGGCTCTTACAGTTGCTGTCTGGCTCTTACAGTTGCTGTCTGGCCCTTACAGTTGCTGTCGGGCTCTTACAGTTGCTGTCTGGCTCTTACAGCTGCTGTCTGGCTCTTACAGTTGCTGTCTGGCTCTTACAGTTGCTGTCTGGCTCTTACAGCTGCTGTCTGGCTCTTACAGTTGCTGTCTGGCTCTTACAGTTGCTGTCTGGCTCTTACAGTTGCTGTCTGGCTCTTACAGTTGCTGTCTGGCTCTTACAGTTGCTGTCTGGCTCTTACAGTTGCTGTCTGGCTCTTACAGTTGCTGTCTGGCTCTTACAGTTGCTGTCTGGCTCTTACAGCTGCTGTCTGGCTCTTACAGCTGCTGTCTGGCTCTTACAGTTGCTGTCGGGCTCTTACAGTTGCTGTCTGGCTCTTACAGTTGCTGTCTGGCTCTTACAGTTGCTGTCTGGCTCTTACAGCTGCTGTCTGGCTCTTACAGTTGCTGTCTGGCTCTTACAGTTGCTGTCTGGCTCTTACAGTTGCTGTCTGGCTCTTACAGTAGCTGTCTGGCTCTTACAGTTGCTGTCTGGCTCTTACAGTTGCTGTCTGGCTCTTACAGTTGCTGTCTGGCTCTTACAGTTGCTGTCTGGCTCTTACAGCTGCTGTCTGGCTCTTACAGTTGCTGTCTGGCTCTTACAGTTGCTGTCTGGCTCTTACAGTTGCTGTCTGGTTCTTACAGTTGCTGTCTGGCTCTTACAGCTGCTGTCTGGCTCTTACAGTTGCTGTCAGGCTCTTACAGTTGCTGTCTGGCTCTTACAGTTGCTGTCTGGCTCTTACAGTTGCTGTCTGGCTCTTACAGCTGCTGTCTGGCTCTTACAGCTGCTGTCTGGCTCTTACAGTTGCTGTCTGGCTCTTACAGTTGCTGTCTGGCTCTTACAGCTGCTGTCTGGCTCTTACAGCTGCTGTCTGGCTCTTACAGCTGCTGTCGGGCTCTTACAGTTGCTGTCTGGCTCTTACAGCTGCTGTCTGGCTCTTACAGTTGCTGTCTGGCTCTTACAGTTGCTGTCTGGCTCTTACAGTTGCTGTCTGGCTCTTACAGTTGCTGTCTGGCTCTTACAGCTGCTGTCTGGCTCTTACAGTTGCTGTCTGGCTCTTACAGCTGCTGTCTGGCTCTTACAGTTGCTGTCTGGCTCTTACAGCTGCTGTCTGGCTCTTACAGTTGCTGCCTGGCTCTTACAGTTGCTGTCTGGCTCTTACAGCTGCTGTCTGGCTCTTACAGCTGCTGTCTGGCTCTTACAGTTGCTGTCTGGCTCTTACAGTTGCTGTCTGGCTCTTACAGCTGCAGTCTGGCTCTTACAGCTGCTGTCTGGCTCTTACAGTTGCTGTCTGGCTCTTACAGTTGCTGTCTGGCTCTTACAGTTGCTGTCTGGCTCTTACAGTTGCTGTCTGGCTCTTACAGCTGCTGTCTGGCTCTTACAGTTGCTGTCTGGCTCTTACAGTTGCTGTCTGGCTCTTACAGTTGCTGTCTGGCTCTTACAGTTGCTGTCTGGCTCTTACAGTTGCTGTCTGGCTCTTACAGTTGCTGTCTGGCTCTTACAGTTGCTGTCTGGCTCTTACAGTTGCTGTCTGGCTCTTACAGTTGCTGTCTGGCTGTTACAGCTGCTGTCTGGCTCTTACAGCTGCTGTCTGGCTCTTACAGTTGCTGTCGGGCTCTTACAGTTGCTGTCTGGCTCTTACAGTTGCTGTCTGGCTCTTACAGTTGCTGTCTGGCTCTTACAGTTGCTGTCTGGCTCTTACAGTTGCTGTCTGGCTCTTACAGTTGCTGTCTGGCTCTTACAGTTGCTGTCTGGCTCTTACAGTTGCTGTCTGGCTCTTACAGTTGCTGTCTGGCTCTTACAGTTGCTGTCTGGCTCTTACAGTTTCTGTCTGGCTCTTACAGCTGCTGTCTGGCTCTTACAGCTGCTGTCTGGCTCTTACAGTTGCTGTCGGGCTCATACAGTTGCTGTCTGGCTCTTACAGTTGCTGTCTGGCTCTTACAGTTGCTGTCTGGCTCTTACAGTTGCTGTCTGGCTCTTACAGTTGCTGTCTGGCCCTTACAGTTGCTGTCGGGCTCTTACAGTTGCTGTCTGGCTCTTACAGCTGCTGTCTGGCTCTTACAGTTGCTGTCTGGCTCTTACAGTTGCTGTCTGGCTCTTACAGCTGCTGTCTGGCTCTTACAGTTGCTGTCTGGCTCTTACAGTTGCTGTCTGGCTCTTACAGTTGCTGTCTGGCTCTTACAGTTGCTGTCTGGCTCTTACAGTTGCTGTCTGGCACTTACAGTTGCTGTCTGGCTCTTACAGTTGCTGTCTGGCTCTTACAGTTGCTGTCTGGCTCTTACAGTTGCTGTCTGGCTCTTACAGTTGCTGTCTGGCTCTTACAGTTGCTGTCTGGCTCTTACAGCTGCTGTCTGGCTCTTACAGCTGCTGTCTGGCTCTTACAGTTGCTGTCGGGCTCTTACAGTTGCTGTCTGGCTCTTACAGTTGCTGTCTGGCTCTTACAGTTGCTGTCTGGCTCTTACAGCTGCTGTCTGGCTCTTACAGTTGCTGTCTAGCTCTTACAGTTGCTGTCTGGCTCTTACAGTTGCTGTCTGGCTCTTACAGTAGCTGTCTGGCTCTTACAGTTGCTGTCTGGCTCTTACAGTTGCTGTCTGGCTCTTACAGTTGCTGTCTGGCTCTTACAGCTGCTGTCTGGCTCTTACAGTTGCTGTCTGGCTCTTACAGTTGCTGTCTGGCTCTTACAGTTGCTGTCTGGTTCTTACAGTTGCTGTCTGGCTCTTACAGCTGCTGTCTGGCTCTTACAGTTGCTGTCTGGCTCTTACAGTTGCTGTCTGGCTCTTACAGTTGCTGTCTGGCTCTTACAGTTGCTGTCTGGCTCTTACAGCTGCTGTCTGGCTCTTACAGCTGCTGTCTGGCTCTTACAGTTGCTGTCTGGCTCTTACAGTTGCTGTCTGGCTCTTACAGCTGCTGTCTGGCTCTTACAGCTGCTGTCTGGCTCTTACAGCTGCTGTCGGGCTCTTACAGTTGCTGTCTGGCTCTTACAGCTGCTGTCTGGCTCTTACAGTTGCTGTCTGGCTCTTACAGTTGCTGTCTGGCTCTTACAGTTGCTGTCTGGCTCTTACAGTTGCTGTCTGGCTCTTACAGCTGCTGTCTGGCTCTTACAGTTGCTGTCTGGCTCTTACAGCTGCTGTCTGGCTCTTACAGTTGCTGTCTGGCTCTTACAGCTGCTGTCTGGCTCTTACAGTTGCTGCCTGGCTCTTACAGTTGCTGTCTGGCTCTTACAGCTGCTGTCTGGCTCTTACAGCTGCTGTCTGGCTCTTACAGTTGCTGTCTGGCTCTTACAGTTGCTGTCTGGCTCTTACAGCTGCAGTCTGGCTCTTACAGCTGCTGTCTGGCTCTTACAGTTGCTGTCTGGCTCTTACAGTTGCTGTCTGGCTCTTACAGTTGCTGTCTGGCTCTTACAGTTGCTGTCTGGCTCTTACAGCTGCTGTCTGGCTCTTACAGCTGCTGTCTGGCTCTTACAGTTGCTGTCTGGCTCTTACAGTTGCTGTCTGGCTCTTACAGTTGCTGTCTGGCTCTTACAGTTGCTGTCTGGCTCTTACAGTTGCTGTCTGGCTCTTACAGTTGCTGTCTGGCTCTTACAGTTGCTGTCTGGCTCTTACAGTTGCTGTCTGGCTCTTACAGTTGCTGTCTGGCTGTTACAGCTGCTGTCTGGCTCTTACAGCTGCTGTCTGGCTCTTACAGTTGCTGTCGGGCTCTTACAGTTGCTGTCTGGCTCTTACAGTTGCTGTCTGGCTCTTACAGTTGCTGTCTGGCTCTTACAGTTGCTGTCTGGCTCTTACAGTTGCTGTCTGGCTCTTACAGTTGCTGTCTGGCTCTTACAGTTGCTGTCTGGCTCTTACAGTTGCTGTCTGGCTCTTACAGTTGCTGTCTGGCTCTTACAGTTGCTGTCTGGCTCTTACAGTTGCTGTCTGGCTCTTACAGTTTCTGTCTGGCTCTTACAGCTGCTGTCTGGCTCTTACAGCTGCTGTCTGGCTCTTACAGTTGCTGTCGGGCTCATACAGATGCTGTCTGGCTCTTACAGTTGCTGTCTGGCTCTTACAGTTGCTGTCTGGCTCTTACAGTTGCTGTCTGGCTCTTACAGTTGCTGTCTGGCCCTTACAGTTGCTGTCGGGCTCTTACAGTTGCTGTCTGGCTCTTACAGCTGCTGTCTGGCTCTTACAGTTGCTGTCTGGCTCTTACAGTTGCTGTCTGGCTCTTACAGCTGCTGTCTGGCTCTTACAGTTGCTGTCTGGCTCTTACAGTTGCTGTCTGGCTCTTACAGTTGCTGTCTGGCTCTTACAGTTGCTGTCTGGCTCTTACAGTTGCTGTCTGGCACTTACAGTTGCTGTCTGGCTCTTACAGTTGCTGTCTGGCTCTTACAGTTGCTGTCTGGCTCTTACAGTTGCTGTCTGGCTCTTACAGTTGCTGTCTGGCTCTTACAGCTGCTGTCTGGCTCTTACAGTTGCTGTCTGGCTCTTACAGTTGCTGTCTGGCTCTTACAGTTGCTGTCTGGCTCTTACAGCTGCTGTCTGGCTCTTACAGTTGCTGTCTGGCTCTTACAGTTGCTGTCTGGCTCTTACAGCTGCTGTCTGGCTCTTACAGCTGCTGTCTGGCTCTTACAGTTGCTGTCTGGCTCTTACAGTTGCTGTCTGGCTCTTACAGCTGCTGTCTGGCTCTTACAGCTGCTGTCTGGCTCTTACAGTTGCTGTCTGGCTCATACAGTTGCTGTCTGGCTCTTACAGTTGCTGTCTGGCTCTTACAGCTGCTGTCTGGCTCTTACAGCTGCTGTCTGGCTCTTACAGTTGCTGTCTGGCTCTTACAGTTGCTGTCTGGCTCTTACAGTTGCTGTCTGGCTCTTACAGCTGCTGTCTGGCTCTTACAGCTGCTGTCTGGCTCTTACAGTTGCTGTCTGGCTCTTACAGCTGCTGTCTGGCTCTTACAGCTGCTGTCTGGCTCTTACAGCTGCTGTCTGGCTCTTACAGCTGCTGTCTGGCTCTTACAGCTGCTGTCTGGCTCTTACAGTTGCTGTCTGGCTCTTACAGTTGCTGTCTGGCTCTTACAGTTGCTGTCTGGCTCTTACAGTTGCTGTCTGGCTCTTACAGCTGCTGTCTGGCTCTTACAGTTGCTGTCTGGCTCTTACAGTTGCTGTCTGGCTCTTACAGCTGCTGTCTGGCTCTTACAGTTTCTGTCTGGCTCTTACAGTTTCTGTCTGGCTCTTACAGTTGCTGTCTGGCTCTTACAGCTGCTGTCTGGCTCTTACAGCTGCTGTCTGGCTCTTACAGTTGCTGTCTGGCTCTTACAGTTGCTGTCTGGCTCTTACAGCTGCTGTCTGGCTCTTACAGTTGCTGTCTGGCTCATACAGTTGCTGTCTGGCTCATACAGTTGCTGTCTGGCTCTTACAGTTGCTGTCTGGCTCTTACAGTTGCTGTCTGGCTCTTACAGCTGCTGTCTGGCTCTTACAGCTGCTGTGTGGCTCTTACAGTTGCTGTCTGGCTCTTACAGTTGCTGTCTGGCTCTTACAGTTGCTGTCTGGCTCTTACAGTTGCTGTCTGGCTATTACAGTTGCTGTCTGGCTCTTACAGTTGCTGTCTGGCTCTTACAGTTGCTGTCTGGCACTTACAGTTGCTGTCTGGCTCTTACAGCTGCTGTCTGGCTCTTACAGCTGCTGTCTGGCTCTTACAGTTGCTGTCGGGCTCTTACAGTTGCTGTCTTGCTCTTGCAGTTGCTGTCTGGCTCTTACAGTTGCTGTCTGGCTCTTACAGTTGCTGTCTGGCTCTTACAGTTGCTGTCTGGCTCTTACAGTTGCTGTCTGGCTCTTACAGTTGCTGTTTGGCTCTTACAGTTGCTGTCTGGCTCTTACAGTTGCTGTCTGGCTCTTACAGTTGCTGTCTGGCTCTTACAGTTGCTGTCTGGCTCTTACAGTTGCTGTCTGGCTCTTACAGCTGCTGTCTGGCTCTTACAGCTGCTGTCTGGCTCTTACAGTTGCTGTCGGGCTCTTACAGTTGCTGTCTGGCTCTTACAGTTGCTGTCTGGCTCTTACAGTTGCTGTCTGGCTCTTACAGCTGCTGTCTGGCTCTTACAGTTGCTGTCTGGCTCTTACAGCTGCTGTCTGGCTCTTACAGCTGCTGTCTGGCTTTTACAGTTGCTGTCGGGCTCTTACAGTTGCTGTCTGGCTCTTACAGTTTCTGTCTGGCTCTTACAGCTGCTGTCTGGCTCTTACAGTTGCTGTCTGGCTCTTACAGTTGCTGTCTGGCTCTTACAGTTGCTGTCTGGCTCTTACAGTTGCTGTCTGGCTCTTACAGTTGCTGTCTGGCTCTTACAGTTGCTGTCTGGCTCTTACAGCTGCTGTCTGGCTCTTACAGCTGCTGTCTGGCTCTTACAGTTGCTGTCTGGCTCTTACAGTTGCTGTCTGGCTCTTACAGTTGCTGTCTGGCTCTTACAGTTGCTGTCTGGCTCTTACAGTTGCTGTCTGGCTCTTACAGTTGCTGTCTGGCTCTTACAGTTGCTGTCCGGCTCTTACAGTTGCTGTCCGGCTCTTACAGTTGCTGTCCGGCTCTTACAGTTGCTGTCCGGCTCTTACAGTTGCTGTCTGGCTCTTACAGTTGCTGTCTGGCTCTTACAGTTGCTGTCTGGCTCTTACAGCTGCTGTCTGGCTCTTACAGTTGCTGTCTGGCTCTTACAGTTGCTGTCTGGCTCTTACAGTTGCTGTCTGGCTCTTACAGTTGCTGTCTGGCTCTTACAGTTGCTGTCTGGCTCTTACAGTTGCTGTCTGGCTCTTACAGTTGCTGTCTGGCTCTTACAGCTGCTGTCTGGCTCTTACAGTTGCTGTCTGCCTCTTACAGTTGCTGTTGCCGCTGTCGTTCAGCGGACTTGCTGACGGACGTATCTGCGCGCGCCAGACTCCAGCCGCCCTGGGGGACAGTCCTGTGAAGATGGCACCCCTGTTTTGGAAAATGTACATTTTTTTCAGAGTTCTATACAGATATGCAATAGTTCTGGAGTTCTCTGTACAGAATTTAAATAGTTCTGCAAAATTTCGCCGAAAAAATACAAACTATTACCACAAAATTTAGTTTTTTCAAAATAACTTTTCGCCTATTAGTACAAACATAGTTCTAATCACAGTTCTAAATAGTTCTCAAAGAGTTCTACAGGAAATCCAAATGACATTATTCTATGCAGATTATGGTTCATGAGATAATTGCAATAATGGGGAATCCATTTACGCGCTACTGTGAAGTTGGCACCCCTTTTCTCAAAAATATGCATTTTTTTCAGAGTTCTAGGCAGATATGCAATAGTTCTGGAGTTCTCTGAACAAAATTTAAATAGTTCTGCACTAATTCGGGAAAAATTTACAAAAAAAATTATAACAAATTTTAGTTTTTTCCAAATAATTATTCGCCTACAAGCGTAAACATAGTTCTGACCACAGTTCTAAATAGCTCTCAAAGAGTTATGCAGAAAATCCTAATGATATTTTTTTCAGATAATAGTTCATGAGCTAATTGCGTAAATGAGGGACATAAAAAATGTTCAAATGTTTGTTAAGCTTATGGGACTTAATTACGGGGTCATCAGTGCCTAAACTTACAAACTACTTATGAACTACCTTATACTAAAGACAGCACAAATATCCATGCCCGAGGGGGGATTCGAACCCCCCGACCGTAGTGGCCGTGCGGACCGTGACTGGAGCGCCTCAGTCCCTTCGGCCACCGTGGCCGGCGAGGGACATAAACTACATAAAATTGCACCAGAGTCGTGTCAAGTCGGACCCATTTTTTCAAAAATGTAATTTTTTTTCAGAGTTATAGACAGATATGCAATAGTTCTAGAGTTCTCTGTACAAAATTTAAATAGTTCTGCAGAATTTCGTGAAATATCGCAATTCTGAATAGTGGGAGAGCTGTGAAGTTGGCACCCCATTTTCAAAAATGTAATTCTTTTTCAGAGTTCTAGGCACATGTGCAATAGTTCTGGAGTTCTCTGTATAAAATTTAAATAGTTCTGCAGAATTTCGCCGAAAAAATAGTAAACATTACCACAAACATGAGTTTTTTTAGTTTTTTTAAAATAAATATTTGCCTATTAGCACAAACATAGTTCTGATCACAGTTCTAAATAGCTCTCAAAGAGTTCTACAGGAAATCCTAATAACATTTTTCTGTGCATTTTATACTTTATCAGATAAATGCAGTAATATAGAATTCATTTTCACCATTTTCACCATTTTTTCGAGAAATACACATTGTTTTTGGGGTTCTGTGGACATATACTATAGTTGTAGAGCTCATGTGAATATTTCTATGTAATTGCCCAAAAAAAATTATGTTCACAATTTTGAATATCTGATAAGCTGTCTTATTTATGCCCCTTATTCGAGGAATATTCATTTTCCTTAGGCCTTGACAGATATTCTATCCGCTGCACATTCAATTTGTTGTTTTTACGTCTGAGTGATTACTGCCTATTGTAACAAGAACTATTGCAAATGTCCCTACAACTCTGGAAAAAAGTCTATTTTTTTTTTAAATAAACCGCTTGCAAATTCCACAGTTGCATGTAAATGGATACTCCATTATTGTAATTATCTCATATAGTATAATCTGCACAGAAAAATGCTATTAGGATTTCCTAGGATTTCCTGTAGAACTCTTTGACAGTTATTTAGAACTGTGATCAGAACTATGTTTGCGCTAATAGGAAACTAATTATTTTTAAAAAACTAAAAAAAACTCAAGTTTGTGCTAATTTTTACTATTTTTTCGGTGAAATTCTACAGAACTATTTAAATTTTGTGCGGAGAACTCCAGAACTATTGCATATCTGTTTAGAACTCTGAAAAAAATTTACAATTTTTAAAAAAAGGGGTGCCAACTTCACACGATTCTGGCGCAATTTTGTGTAGTTCTCATGAACTATTATCTGGGCAAAAAAATATCATTAGGATTTTCTGCAGAACTCTTTGAGAGCTATTTAGAGTTGTGATCAGGACTACAGCTACGCTTGTAGGCAAATAATTATTTGGAAAAAACTAAAATTTGTTATAATTTTTTTGTAATTTTTTCCCAAATTAGTGCAGAACTATTTAAATTTTGTTCAGAGAACTCCAGAACTATTTCATATCTGCCTATAACTCTGAAAAAATGCACATTTTTTAGAAAAGGGGTGCCAACTTCACAGTAGCGTGTAAATGGATTCCCCATTATTGCAATTATCTCATGAAGTATAATCTGCACAAGAAAATGTCATAAGGATTTCCTGTAGAACTCTTTGAGAGCTATTTAGAACTGTGATCAGAACTATGTTTGTACAATTAGGCAAAAAATTATTTTGAAAAAACTAAATTTTGTGGTAATTTTTCGTATTTTTTCGGCGAAATTTTGCAGAACTACTACTTAAATTTTGTACAGAGAACTCCAGAAGTATTGTATATCTGTCTAGAACTCTGAAAAAAATACATTTTCCAAAAAAGGGGTGCCAACTTCACAGGACTCTGGGGGACGAGGGGTGCGAGGCCGGCAGCAGGCGCCGCGCGCTGCCACTGCAGGGCGCAGACTGCCCACCGCCGCGGCTGTCTGCTCAGAATGTACGAGGCACGACCGGGCCGACTGTTAGGCCGTGGGCTCCTGCGGACGGAAAGAAGACGAGCAAACACGTGCAGTGCACACGTGCACGAGTGGAAGAAAGCCTGGCTTGCAGTATAGATAAAGTGGTTCCACCAAAATAATGTTTCTGGTCAGGGTGAAAGACCCTGATAACGGCATACCAGACAGGCCTAACACAGACAGCTACCACAAAGAACTCTTTGTTAGTACAAAGAACGAATGCAGAAGATAAAGACAAAATGCTTGAAACATAGGAAATAGGCCAGTTCGCAAGTCTCATCTCGGTCCACAAGAAATTCCCACTGGGGACTGAGAGGCGTGGTCGTAACAACGGCGATCAGCTATTGGATGACATTCTAAAACTAACCCACCAATCACAGAGCCAAAGAGATGCAAAATTCGAGGGGAAGTTGTAGCTGGTGGAGGAATAGGACTCGATGAGAGACGGCCGAAGGAGACTCGATGAGGTGGCTGGGAAGCGACAAGCTGCCGCATCGGCAGACACCGCACAGCACATCACAGCTCAGCTCAGCACGTGGGCTGTGGCGCAGCTGCAGACTGCAGAGCTGGGAAGCGCAGAACAGCCGCGGCCGCCGCCGCGCACCGCGCCGAGGTAGGGGACCACCCGCCGCGTGCTTCTGCACGTCTGAGGCGGGTCTACGCCCAGTCAAACGGCCCTCACAGGTTACCGTTTTTCAGATCTTTCAATAGATAAAACTAAATTACACGTGGTAGTCCTCTGTGTAAACTGTTATGTTCTCAATCCCTTGAATCCAATTTCCATTGCAGCCTAGTTCCATAATCTCTAATTTTATTTCATTTTATTTTAATGCACTGTCCGATATATTCAGCGAAATGTTTGATTTACCACAAATTGTATAGAACTTCAATATATTTCACTCCTGCTACTTTCAAAATTTTAAATGGTGTATTCCAGACGAGTTTTACCTTCTGATGTAAGCTGTAAACTAATGCTCGAGGTCTTCTTACACTTTTTCCTAAATCCATCTTCTTCTTTCTTTCTTTCTTTCATCGATATGCCCACTTACATAACGTATGTCAACTTGCTAACTTAGGATGAAGGCTTTTCCCTCTTTTTCTTCTCCTCTCAATATCCCTTCATGAACTCGCTATGCAGTAACTTGCGTTTTTTCCGTCCATTCTCTACCAGCGGACTTCTTGGCTTTCTCCGTGAAAGTTTGTTTTGCTACAAGAGTTGCAAATTCCTTATGATTCCTGATCGTACCTTTGTTAATGTTTAGTTCCGTTAAGTCTTGTTTGATTTCTTCTAACCAGCTAATTTTTTCCTTCATTGAATTTATTGTATACGGCAGTTTATTTTAGTACAGAGTTGTCCATTTTGCAGATACAAGCATAGAATTTCAATCGTCTTCTTGCGTACGGTATTGGTGAAAGTAACGGTTCCTCTGTACAGATCTATAGTTTTTCTCTTAATCGAATTAGCGTTTACAAGGACGGGACCATACATTTTTCTGAGGATTTCTAGTTCTTCCATTTCAGTTTTATCAATTCTGGAGTGATCCCTTATAAATATAGTTTCAGAGACATAGCCGGCCGCGGTGGCCGAGGTGACTGAGGCGCTCCAGTCACGGTCAGCACGGGCACTACGGTCGGGGGTTCGAATCCCCCTTCGGGCATGGATATTTGTGCCGTCCTAGTTCATAAGTAGTTCATAAGTAATTTGTAAGTTTAGGGACTGATGACCCCGTAGTTGAGTCCCATAAGCTTAACAAACATTTGAACATTTTCAGAGACATACAAAGCTTCTGGAAGAACAACTGTATTGTAATGGCGAAGTTCCGCATTTTGTGACATCACTCTTTTATTAGAGTGATTCCAATTTATTCGGTACACATTGAAGAGTTTGGTGGCTCTTTCTAAATTAGCTTCCCTGTCCAATCCATATGGTACAATGATTTCTTCCAAGTATTTGAAGAAAGACACGTGTGTGATTGTGCCATACCCGTCTGTAGTGGGGATATTGGGGACCTTTGGATAGCCTTGTGTCCAGTAGCCATGAAATGTGTCTTCTCATACAAGATTTGGAGCCCTTTTCTCGAAGCAACATCTTGTAACTTTCAATGGTAAAATCTAGTTTCTTCAATAGTCTTGCTAAAGACAGCTACGTCATCACTAAAAGCTAGACATTTCACTTTGATTCTTTGTCCCCGAGTACCGAAGCTTATACATTTCATTTCTTGTCCTCATACTCCGATGACTTTATTCCAATACTAAGTTATAAAGGAGCGGGGAGAGACCATCTCCTTGTCGAGCCCCTGTATGCACTTCCAAAATCTCTGATAGTTCACCCAGAAACTTCACTTGAGGTATTTTGTCAGTGAGAGTCTGGTGGATTAATTCCGTAGTCTTCCGCTCCACACAGAACTCTTCTAGGGTGAAAGATGTCCACAACCGTTCGTCTGTCGATAGAATCATGCGCCTTCTTGAAATCCACAAAGATGAGAAATGTGTTGGTACTAAGGCGAATCATCAATATCGTCTTGAGGCTCCAAATCTGCTCAGAAAACGATCTACCTTTCCAGAAGCCTGCTTGGTATTCACCAAAAAGATGATCTGTTTGTTGTTCCACTCTGTTCAAAAGCGCTAGAGACAACACCTTGTATATAACTGGTAGAAGGGATACAACTCTGTAGTTGTTAGGGTTGGCTCGATCGCCTTTTTCTACGTAAAGGATGGATAATGGCATTCTTCCAGTCCTTCGGAATCATTTCAGTCTCCCATATTTCCTTTCGGAGTGCATGAATTCTTCTCGTAAGTTCGTCTCCTCCTACTTTCAAATGTTCAAATGTTTGTTAAGCTTATGGGACTTAACTGCGGGGTCATCAGTCCCTAAACTTACAAACTATTTATGAACTACTTACGAACTAGGACGGCACAAATACCCATGCCCGAGGGGGGATGCGAACCCCCGACCGTAGTGGCCGTGCAGACCGTGACTGGAGCGCCTCAGTCTCCTCCGCCACCGCGGCCGGCCTACTGCTTTCAACATAACCGCAGTTGTGCCATTGTCCCCAGGGGCTTTGTTGTTTTTGAACGATTAATTTATCTTTGGTTCGCTCATTAACAGCCTAATCATATGTAGTGGCCGAGGGGACTAAGGCGCTCCAGTCACGGTCTGCACGGCCACTACGGTCGGGGGTTCGAATCCCCCTCTGGCATGGATATTTGTGCCGTCCTAGTTCGTAAGTAGTTCATAAGTAGTTTTGTAAGTTTAGGGACTGATGATCTCATAGTTAAGTCTCATAGTCTATACAAACATTTGAACATTTTGAACATATGTAGTATTCCACCGTCTAAGTTTAGGTTTCCTTGGTGACTGTCCTAATTTCATAGCTGATGAGCGTAGTGTATTGCGAATGTCTGGCCACACCTCTGGATCTTGTTTTTGTATATCACGTACAAAAATGTTGACGTTCTTTCTCAGGCAGTCAGCATCTACTCTTGGAAGTGCGTTGCCTTTAGGTCTAGATCTGAATTTCCCCAAGTAGTGGGTTAAGTGGCCTCCAAAGTTTCTTCTTGTGTAGATATATCATAAGGTACGTGGACATGAGTCTCAGATTGAATGATGCATAAAAGCTTATTAAATTTATCCATTGTTATTAGTCCGACGACGTGCGGGATGAAGTCCTACGATTGATCTGTGTTGCTTATCTCTGCCGATCTGTGCACTGAAATCAACTAACAATTTTACATGTCGTCTAGGGATCTTGCTAGTAGTTTCTGGAAGTAATTCCCGAAGATCTTCTACTTTCTGTGGCTTTTCTTATTGTTTATGTTGGTGGGAGCATGGCATTTACCAAGGTATATACATTGTTGCTTCATTTCACTGGAAGCTCTGAGATTCTTTCACATGGTGATGTAAAATCGATGTCTGAATTTAGAAGAGATTTCCTTACTACAATGGCTGTCCCGTATTAACATATTCCTGTTGATATGTACGTCTGAAGTTTCCAGAATCAAAGTGGTATTCATCCTGAAATCTGAAGGATCTGAATGTCGAATTTGTCGACGTAATCAGTTGCTTAAGGTTTCCGGTATTCAGCAGCTTATTGATGTTAATAATACCATGGAAGTTCTTTTTCTTGGGCCGAAGAGATTTTGAAAAGCTCCGATCCTTCACTGAAGCATGATGTTTCCGGTTCCCCAGAATCCGACGATCGGGAGAAACGGACATGCGTCCATTGTCTGAGGTAGTTGCATATGCATATACATATGCTCCATTATGCCAGAGTAACAAGTTGAAATTGCAACTGGTAGTCATCTTTAAGGTAAGATCACAAGATACAACTCGATTGTTTAGATGTTTTGGGTTACGGGTTCGCATTTCCTCCTAACCCAAGAGACTATGGTTTACCCGCCAATACTAGGGTGGGATCGCCACATCCCTACCCTGCCTAAATCCATTTTACTGTAGGTTTTTAATTTCTTTTGTAAATAATATACTTAAAAACTGATGTAAGTTATCCGTCGTCTCAGCTGCTCAGCTAAAAAGATGTGAATATCCAATGAATCGTACAAGTGCATGTGCTTATGTCGATGTATAAATAAATAAATCCTGCTCCAGACTAAACATCTTCGAAGTCGGATAGTGTCAGTTAAAATGCTGTTTGTTTGTAGATCTATAAGACCAAACTGCGTGGTCATCAGTCCGTAGCTTACAAACTACTTAAACCTAGGTAAACTAACCTAAGGACAACACACACACCCATGCCCCTGGGAGGACACGAACCTCCACGGCGAGCAACCGCGCGATCCGCAGCGAGACGCTTTAGACCGCTCGGCTACTCCACCGCGGCTGTAAAATGCTTACTCGGACTATTACGAACATGATATTTTTATGTATATAGTTAATACAGTGCGCTACTGTGCGGTGCTACTATTGTGAGGAGTTTTTGAGTCCCCGTCACTTCCATTTGACTGTCGTATCCTGAGTACAGAAAGTATTCCTTATGCTGCATCCACCAATGCACCGTAGGCATTCAATTTCTCCTGTCTAACAACTTGAAGGTCGTGATAGGAGTGATGATCCTACATTCAGGAATAGTAGAAGGGAGAAACCTTTGGCTCCATGGTGTCAGACAATGGCATGTGGCTTTAGAGCCATCGTCATCGGAGCCCATGTATATTAAATTCAAGATTGAAACAGGAACCAGACAGATCACGGTCTATAAGAATCCCAGGAAAGGAGACTGGGAGGGACCTTAACTTAAGCTTATCGGAAATTAGAACCTTGATAAGGAAGTAGCAGAAGCGGTAACTTCTGCCATAGTGACCTCTTACCAGGACAACTGCTCAATCACCAGGAAGTCCAGAAATAGGAGTGTGCCTTGGCGGAAAAACAACTTGGAAACGCAAAGAGACAGGTGCAAAGACTGCAAAGAAGAATTGGCAAAATATCTAAAGGCCCTTGTCAATTACAACCTTGCAATCAAACGAGCAAAGGAAGCGCCCTGGAAGGTATTCTGCGAGGAAAAGGAGGGCACGCATGCTCAAGCCAGACTTCACAAAATCCGCAGTTGAGTTCCAAATAATCCAGAAGGAACGCCGAGGAAGGAGGAGGGGAACATACAAAGACAGCCCATGAGACGCTGGAATTGCTCTTCAAGACTCACTTCCCCCAGCACACTCTGGCAGATAACACAGACCAGAATGCGATCCCTAAGAGACACTGGTTCTCTGGCATTCAAAGGGAGGACTGAGAACCGGCCAGGGAATGAGTCGATTTCATTAAAAACCAATGGGCGATGGGAACATTTCAACCGTTCAAATCACCTGGCTGTGATGGAATTTTTCCAGCTCTCCTGCAACATGCAGGAGAGAATCTTATAAGAGTCTTATGCAGGTTATTCATGGTTAGCCTAGCAGCAGGAATCATTCCGAATGCTTGGAGGGCAATGAATGTTGTCTTCATTCTACTGGCAGGGAGGACTGACCATACCAAGGCCGAGGATACGAGACCAATCAGTATGTCCTTCTTTAAAAATTGATTAATGTACATGTTGGAGAGAGGGGGCTAACTAGGCTTCCCCTATATTCAAACCAATATGCATATCAGCCAGGTAAATCATTTGAGACAGCTGCCCAACATCTACTTGGAAGGTTGGAGGAAGCACTACTCTTTCAGGATATATCCCTATGCATCTGCTTGGACATCGAGCACGACGTTCGATTTCTGGTTAGGGTAGCAGAAGTGCATGTCACAGGATTAACTAGGGCCATGTCCAGCGGAAGGATCGTAGACGCTACCATGATGAATGAAAACACCACTGGAGGTTTTTCTAAAGGAGGAGTTCTGTCCCCTTTACTGTGGGATGTAGTGGTGAACGAACTCATTGAAGAACTAGAGTCGAGACAGCAGTTTTCTTAAGGATATGGAGATGACATTGTCATAGTAATACTTGCAAAATTTGCTGACATGACACACGGTATGTTGGTCATTGTGCAAGACAGTTGAAGAAAACAGGATTTGGGGGTTAGTCCCAAGAAGACTGTTGTACTATTTACAAAGAAGCGTATTCAACATTTGAGTTGGAATACACAGCTTTTCGATGCAAACTCTACCTGTGATTGGGCCAGTGAAATGTCTGAGATGAGTAACTGTGGGGGAACCTCGCCACATTAGGCGTATTTGTTCCAAGGCGAAAGGTTCTCTGCTGAGTACCAGGAGTACTTATGGAAAAAACTGGCGCTTACGCTCCAAAGGTATGCACTGGATATTGTGATGATACTGCTGGCCCTCTCATCGCAATGTTACCGTACGATACCGTATGCGTCGGAACCGGAATCGTGTGGTTCAATAGCGATATATGTTGCGTGTGAAGTTAGTTACAAACGAAATAGCCAGACTAGGAATCAGTATAGGTCAGTGTCTCGGTTATACTGTTGGATAGTTAACAAGTGATAGATTTCATTAATTAAGGAATTCGCATATGAGGTTTCCAGACAGTTCTATAAACAATAGTTTTGCCATTGTACATTATTTCAATAAATAAACAGACGAATGGTAAAAACCTTTGTATCTACAAAAAGTCATGAACATAAATAGCATTGCATATATGTTAGGCTCATAAACAAGTTGTGTTGACCAGCTAATTGTGTTAATTAATGTAACAGTAGAAATTTCAAGATTGTGATTTTTTGTATATATTGACTGACGAGAGATTTTGAACATATTTTCAAATTTGTGAAGATATTTGATAGTTCAATATATGTTAGGAACATGTATGATGTACTCATTAACTAATGAGTTGACATACAACATCGCACTTTGTTGTCAAAGATATGCACGATCGTTATGTGCTTTGGAATCTATGTCAGTCTGTGTCGTTATGTTGCATTGTGTATGTTGTGCAGTTGTAATGTTTTGGTGGAGAAGTAGTTTGATTGCAAATTAAAGAAGAAGTGAAAAATTGTACCTACGAGTATTTATTTTTAGCACGATGCCCCAGGAGAATAATGTTGCAGCGAGCCGAACCCCCATACATCGTAATGTTGAAAAGCTAAGTATGTCGTCTCGAAGTGGCAGAATGAAAAGTAATTACTTAAGAACCATGTAAATGTTACAATATACAACATGGTTGTTAGACCTAGGATCACAAAGAGGGTGGTTATGTGGTGGAAGAAGGTAGAACAGCAGGCTCATAAACAAGTTGTGTTGACAAGCTAATTGTGTTAATTAATGTAATACTCGAAATTTAAATATTGTGATTTTTTGTATATATTGACTGACTTGAGATTTTGAACCTATTTCCTGATTTGTGAAGATATTTGATAGTTTAATATATGTTAGGAACATGTATGATGTACTCATTAACTAATTAATTGACATATAACATCGCACTTTTTGTCAAACAGCAAGGTCCGCGATTTCAACTTAAAAAGATATGCGCCATCCAAAATTATTGTATGTATAGTTTTCATTCTATATTGTGATTATTTTTGTGTACATGAAATGTTTTACTATTGTGTTCGTTAATTGTAAATCAGTTATACAATTGTTATAAATAATGCATAATGTAAGGTCATTATTGTCGATGTTATATATTTGCCTCACCGCCTTGCGTGGGGAGTTCGAGTTTTGGCGATCGTTATGTACTTTGGAATCTATGTCAGTCTGTGTCGTTATGTTGCATTGTGTATGTTGTGAAGTTGTAATGTTTTGGTGGAGAAGTAGTTTGATTGCAAATTAAAGAAGAAGTGAAAAATTGTACCTACGAGTATTTATTGCTACCACGATGCCCCAGGAGAATAATGTTGCAGCAAGCAGAACCCCCATACATTGTAATGTTGAAAAGCTAAGTATCTGGTCTGGAAGTAGTAGAATGAAACGTAATTACTTAAATAGCATGTAAATGTTACAATTGGTGGGGCATAGCTGGGATTGCGTCATATAAAACGTCTACAGAGTGTTTGTGTTGCAGGAGCAGTATGATTGAAGGTATATAATCGATGTTGGAAAAACCAAGGAGGACGTGAGTCTGGAATTATACGGCAAAGAAAAACGGGAGCACTTAACCTAGACATTGGATGCTTGGGTCCAGATCGTCGTATCGCTGGACACTGAATAAGAAGATAAGTACAGCAGCGCTTATTCTTTTGTATTTGTAGTCTGGGTTGTTTGGCACTGTAAAAGACGATGTCAACTGAGAATAGGAAATCTAGTGTAGATATGTCGGAACAGAATGTGACAGCCAGTACACCTCGTAGCAATGTATCAGATAGTGGAGAAATAATTCTTGCATCAACAGGTCTTATAGAGTTGTTAAATAGATAACAGAACAATTAACTGAACGTATTGACAAGGGAAATCATGAACTTAAAAAGGAAGTGACAGCAGTTAAGGACGACCTGAGCAAAAAGATAGATGACGGTTTAGCAGATTTACAGTCTCAGTTGAACGAAACAAACAGGGCAGTTGACGAAGTCAGGAAACAAACATGTGATATTGAAAGGGCAATGAAGTTAGGACATGAACAGCTGGACACTCGTGTGACTGTAGCAGAGAGTAAAATCAGTAATGTTCAGTCTGACCTTGAAAACAAAGTTAGTACTGTAGAAAAGTATTTTGATCACGAAAATGAAATTAGAAAAAACTGAATTTCAGGAAGTTAAAAAGTCATTAGAAAATAAAATTTGTGAAAGTGTGACAAATTCTGAAGGTTTTATTAAGGAGGATGTGTATAACCTTAGTCAAAGGGTCAGTTACTTGCAAGAAAGTGTAGTAAATAGCAAAATGTGGATCTGTGGTGGCTTTAATTGGGCAAATATAGTAATTCAGACATACCCTGGGAAAGGAAAAATCCATCCTAAAGACTTTTTACATCATTGCTCTGACAACTTCACTGTAGAAATGACTGATGCAATGAAAATTAAATTTGTAAAGAGGTTTTTGGACAATGACGCTTATCCTTGGACCAATCAGTTAGATACATAGGACATGTCATATAGTGAGTTTGGAAGATGCTTTTTAAATAAATTCTGCTCCAAAATCAAGCAGGCCAGAGTAAGAAGTTATTTCTTATATGGGGGAAAGTACAGGGAACGTTATGGTAATATGAGGGACTTTTGTGAGGCTGAAATCAGAAAATTAGTGCGTCTTGACTCACCTTTAGATGAAACCACATTGGTGGACACCCTACGTAGAAGATTACCAGGTAGAATACAGCAAACGTTAGATTGTGGACCTGATGATTCAGTTGAGGGCTTCTTCAGGTTTGTTGGAAGATTCGATAGAAGTTATGAGAAAGGGAGAGAAACCGCTACCAAGAAGAACATCATGGAAGAGACAGAAGAGATAATCACCAAGAAGATAGTCGTGAGAACCGAAGTAGACAGCAAGGTGGGAGTACGGATTATAGGAACAGACAAGGAAGAAACGATAGGAACCAAGGTTACAACAAGTCTAATGGAAACTTCTAGGGACACTAATTGTCGCCCCTATGGAAGCCTGTCAGGGTGGCATGAGAAATAGGACAAGAAATCAGGCTACCTCAAATAGTATCAGATTTGGGCACAAATGGGGAAATGAGCAATATAGACAGGGGCAGAAGGTAACACACAGGGTAAATCGGCTCAAGTTTGACAAAAATCTGTGGGAAGTCATTAAGAACCAGGCTTGGAAAGAACAGGACAAATGTATAGAACGAGAAGTGGTTGTACTAGATGATGATACTGTAGCCAATATGTATAAAGCAAGTGAAGATATTACTGTAGAAGAACCTAAAATAAGTGAAGAACATGATATGTTTGGACTGTGTAAATTGCTAAGTGATAAGGTTGAAGATGCTGAAGACAGACTGCATGTTACTGCTCATGAAACTGTGAAGACTGAGAATCATGAAGATTTTGATGTTTTCTCCAGTGTGAGTTCAGAGAAGTCAGAGGATGACAGTGTTGAAGATAGTGAAGAAGATACGGAGATAATGGAGTTTGAAGATTTGGAGAAGGAACTTGATGGGATGATTTATGTTGAAGTCAAGGAAGGATGCATCATGTCTGATGGCCAGTGTGAGACAGAGTGTGTTGTAGATGATGTCAAGTCTTGTGAGAATCAATTCGTACCGGTGAAGCTTCCAACAGTACTGAAAGTTGTCCAAGCAGAAACAGACAAGAAGGGGTAGGGAAACACATCTTGCATTGGGTCATACAGAGCTACATTGATAAGGAAGAGAAAGCCAATGTTCTAAATACGTTACTGTGTAAATATCATGAGATTGAAGATAATGCGTCAAGGTTAGAGCAGTGTGTTACCAATGACAATTGTGTTCCTAATGGATGTATGGCTCGTCAACCTGTTGAAAGTAATGTGTCCCTGAATCATGTACAAGCTAATGACGATTCCTGTACTATGAAACATGAAGATGTTATTGAAGATAGTACTCACGAAGAAGAGAAAGATATACAATATGATGTCATTGGATGCCCATATATTACTGTGTTTGTTGATGAAAAAGACAAGGAAGCGTGCCGCGGTGGAGTAGCCGAGCGGTCTAAAGCGTCTTGCTGCGGAGCGCGCGGTTGCTCGCCGTGGGGGTTCGTGTCCTCCCTGGGGCTTGGGTGTGTGTGTGTTTGTCCTTAGGTTAGTTTATCTAGGCTTAAGTTGTTTGTAAGCTACGGACTGATGACCAAAAAAAAAAAAAATGTTCAAATGTTTGTATAGTCTATGGGACTTAACTAAGGGGTCATCAGTCCCTAAACTTAAAAACTACTTATGAACTACTTACGCACTAGGGCGGCACAAATATCCATGCCCGAGGGGGGATTCGAATCCCCGACCGTAGTGGCCGTGCAGACCGTGACTGGAGCGCCTCAGTCACCTCGGCCACCGCGGCCGGCGAACTGATGACCATGTAGTTTGGTCCGATAGATTTACAAATATTTGAACATTTTCAACAAGGAAGCGTTAGTTGATACAGGTAGTCCAATCAGTGGAATTTCTGAACAATTTAGAGATTGTGTGAAGCATGTACCGGACTACATGGAGATGCCTGTAGTAGGAATCAAGGGTGCTACTGGCAGACACAGCAAGGTAGTTAACCGGCAAACCTTGTTGAACTTCAGTGTGAATGATGTCAGTTCATGCCAAGGATGTCTTGTAATACCTAATCTGTCTGAGGATATCTTGCTAGGAACTGACTGTATCATGAAAGTGAATGCTGTATTTGTTGGGAGGAAGAAAAGTTATGTTTATGGACCCGAGGACTGGTGTTTTACATTGTACTGATATGATATTGAAAAATGAGATTAGCCTGAGTAAGCAGAGTGTAGAATTAGCTTTATTAGATCATAATAGAGATGTAGAAGACATGCATGAAGAGCCTGAAGAAGCCATGGAGGATATTAATTATCATGAACTCGTAAATACCAAGGTGGAGGAAGCCAAGAAATTAGACGAAGAACAAAAAGAAGAGCTGAGAAGAGTCTTGTGGAACTATCGTGATTTGTTCGATGACAGACCGGGGAGAGTGAAAAACTACCAGTGTACCTTGCGGGTCAAATCACACGAACCATTTTACAACAAACCATACGGTGTCCCTAATGCAAAAAGGAAAGCTGTAGAGAAAGAACTTGAAAAGATGGAAAACAGGAACATAATTGAGAGGAGTACTAGTGAATACAACAACCCGATCATCGTGATATCCAAGAAGAATGGAGATGTGAGGATTGTACTTGACTCCAGACATCTGAACAAGTTTTCAGAAAGGGAAACTGACCATCCAGAGAGCATAGACGAAGTACTGTATAAATTTGAACAGATAAAATGTATGACTATCCTGAACTTGACTTCTGGTTTTCATCAGATGCCACTTGCCAGATACTCAAGGAAGTACACTGCTTTCTTGTATAACGGAAAAAGCTATCAGTACTGCATGGTCCCATTCGGATTAAACGTTTCTGTAGCTGAAATTATCAGAGCTTTGGATATGGTATTAGGCAAAGATCTTGTTGAAAAGTTAACTGTGTAAGTGGACGATATCCTTGTCACTGGTCAAACGTGGGAAGAACATATAAGCATACTGGAAGAAGTGTGCAGAAGATTAAGAGCAGGAGGGGTGTCTCTTAAGCTAGAAAAATGTAAATTTGCTGTGGAAGCTAGAAAAATGTAAATTTGCTGTGGATTAAATTAAGGGCAAGGACAATCTTGTTGCTGATTTACTCTCTCGTTTGCCAGTGGGGGATGAATTTGAAGATAGCAATGGAGCCTGTGAAAAGGAATTCAGAGTATCCCAAGTCAGGAAAAGCATTTGGTCTGAGGAATATAATAGAACTCAAGCCATACAGACAGTAGCGGGTAATAATAAGATTTTGTATAGGTGCTATTTTGTAAAATTTATTGCAGCTATAAGAGTTTTGTATGTATGTATTCTTTGATGCAATATCTTGAAACTTGTATTGTAAATAAGTTATACATAAACTTTTGTAAACCTCAGGAAAGTACACATTCTGTGTGTGCTGAGTGCGTTGGCAAGCACTGGGTTTCTAGCTATGTGGGAGCATATTTCTGATTTCGGTTTCTGGTGCCACATCTCCTACTCATTCTGTAACCTGTTCAAATTATTTCATATCTATCATTCTATCTTTCTTCTTTAGTGTTAAGGTATGCAATGTGTGTATATAATTTTTTTTATGTTAATAAGAATATTGATTTCAGTATAGTTTGTTCAGTTAGGCTTTTCAATGTATTACTTTATGTCACAGTTAAAATTTGAATCCAAATTGTTGCCTGAGTATTTAAGAGTTAAAGTATTTGAGATATTGATAGAAGATATTGATAGAATCAGTAAATTAATGTTAGTGTCTACAGTAAATTTTGCAGTATGGGTATGTGGATATTTTTGTCATATGTTTCTTGTGAATTTTGTTTTGATGCTTAAAAAGGTCAGACAAGTTCAGTGTGGCAGATTCTTGAGTGTCAGCTGTTCTCGATTCTGCCCTCTGCTCTTGGGAGGCCATACTCTTGTCACTTACTTACTGCACTTGGAACTTTCGTGATCAGGTGATGCTGTGCGTGTGGACTGTGCTGTGCCAACCCCAGACAGGACTACATGAGGTACTGATGCAGCCAAGCCAGCCACTGGGTCCAAGCCATCCAGAGTGGGTTCTTTACTCTTGCATCACCTGACTTATGAGGGCATCGTCGAGCTGATGGGGGGGGAGGTATTGTGACGATACTGCTGACCCCCTCATCTCAATGTTACCGTACGATACCGTCTGCGCCGGATCCGGAATCGTGTGGTTCAATAGTGATAAAAGTTGCGTGTGAAGTTAGTTAAAAACGAAATAGCCAGCCTAGGAATCAGTGTAGGTCAGTGTCTCGGTGATACTGTGATTAGTTAACAAGTGATATATTTCATTAATTAAGAACTTCGCATATGAGGTTTCCAGACAGTTCTATAAAGAATAGTTTAGTCATTGTACATTATTTCAATAAATAGACAGACGAATGATAAAAACTTTTGTATCTACAAAAAGTCATGAACATAAATAGCATTGTATATATGTTAGACTCATAAACAAGTTGTCCTGACCAGCTAATTGTGTTAATTAATGTAATAGTCGAAATTACAATATTGTGATTTTTTGTATCTATTGACTGATGTGTGATTTTGAACTTATTTTCAGATTTGCGAAGATATTTAATAGTTCAATATATTTTAGGAACATGTATGATGCACTCAGTAACTAATCAATTGTCATATAACATCACACTTTGTCGTCAAACAGCAAGGTCCGTTATTTCAACTTAAAAAGATATGCGCCATCCAAAATTATTGTATGTGTAGTTTTCATTGTATATTGTGATTATTTTTGTGTACATGAAATGTTTTACTATTGTGTTCGTTAATTGTAAATCAGTTATTCAATTGTTATAAACAATGAATAATGTAAGGTCATTATTGTCGTTATATATTTGCCTCACTGCCTTGAGTGAGGGAGTTCGAGTTTTGGCGATCGTTATGTGCTTTGGAATCTATGTCAGTCTGTGTCGTTGTGTATGTTCTGCAGTTGTAATGTTTTGGTGGAGAAGTAGTTTGATTGCAAATTAAAGAAGAAGTAAAAAATTGTACCTACGAGTATTTATTTCTACCACGATGTCCCAGGAGAATAATGTTGCAGCGAGCAGAAAAGCTAAGTATCTCGTCTCGAAGTGGTAGAATGATATGTAATTACTTAAGAACCATGTAAATGTTACAATATACGACATGGTTGTTAGACCCAGGATCACAAAGAGGGTGGTTATGTGGTGGAAGAAGGTAGACGTGCAGGTTGCTGTTAAAGAGTTTGGTAAGGTGCAGAGATTGGCCCGCTTAGCCATAACAGGTAGACTTATGAGCCCACCAACTCCTGTGATGGGACCCATGCTGGATATGCCCCCATAGGCCGAGATGGAAGCAGCATACAGATTGAAATCTGGAAAAAAAAAACTCGATCTCATTGAGATATCCATCATCACACACTAAAATAGCGAGTGAATTAAATATAAGAAAGGTTATGGAAATGGCGGCCGAGTATAGTTCACTGCTTCAGCAAACCGTACAATATAACAGTTGGGAGCGGGGAGCAGTGGGAGAAAACAGTTCGACACCGTATGGGAGACTGTCTGGTTCACTGATGGGTCGAAAGCAGATGAAGGCGTTGGAGCCGAGGCTGGAGGGTGTCATCCCTCTAGGGAAACTGGCCTCAGGATTCCAGTCCGAAATCACTGCCGTCAGGGCGTGTGTGGAGGAGACTTTGCTTTGGCGCTACGAGGACGGTAGCGTCTACATTTATCAGACAGCCAGGCAGCCCTTAAATCACAAACAGCTCCTGCAACAAGATCTAACATTGTTGCAGATTTTCACAGTGTCCTGGTGGAGCTAGGGGAAAGCAAAAGTGTAAAGCTAGTGTGGGTTCCCATCACTAAAGGATCAATGGCAATGAACGAGCCGACAGATTGTCCAGAATGGGGGTAAAGACTCCATTTAGTGGAGCAGAACCTGTCCTGACAATCACCAAGGCAATGATGAAACTAGAAGTACGGAAGACAGCACGCAGAGTATTGGATCAAGCTCTATAAACAAAAACATCGCAAGGTAATGATGCCAAAGCTGTGTTTTAAAAGAAGCTCTGTAATCTTGGTCTTGAACAAGAAAGATCGTGGTTGGTCTGACGACAGGTCATGGGAACTTCACAAATCACCTGCATACAGAGGGCATAACGGAAGAAGACCGTAAAGGTTGGGAAGTTCATCACACCTAATCTTCGTATCACTGCATTGGCGAGGAATACACACAGAATGTTCAGGAAAACCAGACATGAAGAAATTGTGTCTGTAAAACCACTGTTTAAAGGAATTAGTTGGCTTTACTAGTTGGCTTTAGTATTTATAGAGGGAGCGATACCGCACAAGAAACAGTGGCGGGTTAGACCGAAGTTGTCTCGGCTTTTCTGTTAAAATCAAATCAAATCAAGTTCCTTAGTAAGAGAATTACTGTCTGAGTCCCAGAACGCCACTAGCGTCAACAGCCCCAGTCCTCCAGCCGTTGACATTCAGACACAACTCGCGCTGTGCACGTCAGCGGGTGTAGCGTGCGTGCTGTCCGCTTCAGAACGCCGCAGAAGTCGATACAATAAGCTAAGCCCGCTCTGCCTCCTCCTGCGTCGCACCGCTCCCATTTGTCAATATTTGCCCGAAGCGAGCCGCAATTACATTCAATTCCGCGTTCCTGTGCTCTGCAGCAAAACACGCGGACGTGTTTACCGAAGGCAAATATACAATGGGATTACCTGTCATAATACAGGATTGTACAAAGCACGTGTGGACACGAGACTGAGCGACCAGTAACGGAATGAAAATTGCGAGCAGAAACCAGGCACTGTGCACTGTCCCTCATATACATGTATAATAGGGTGACCATACTTTTAAACACCGACAGCAGGATCTACCGGTTATGCAACAAAAAGTACCTAATTTACGACACCTCTTTTATTTACTTTTTTGAAATTGATTAACGAAACATGCAAAAAGTAGAACACTCTTCCACTCAACATATTCACTATATATATAGTTAAACATGTGATAAAGGTGAAATATAACTGTTATGAGTACTATGATCAAAATATGATGGAACATAATCGAGTATATTTTTCATCTGAATAAAGTTTCACACTTTACAAATTTCTCAGAAATGTGTCGCAGAACTCTACACCGTTTTGATTAAAATTATATTTTGTAGTAATCAAATGATAAAGGCTTTATTGTAGATTTTTCATAGTTCCATGTATATTTCATAATGGTAAGACATAGATTTCGGAAACAGCTTTTAAACTGCAAGACATACCTGTGAGACGGGGGCTGTAATTAGTGTTACGGTGTATTCCACAGATATTGTTTGTTATTTTGAAAACTGCCGGACTCTGTTTTGTTGATTTGACGGTGTAGTTACCACTGACCACAGTTCAGTCAGCAGCCAGCCGCCTTTATTAGAGTACTAGGCTACTTAAACGTTGTTTACTTAGTTTTCTGCAGTTAACTGTATCGATAGGATGGATAGGATGTGTGCCTGCTGTGTGCGGACGCAGGAGGAGTTTGCCGCAGTTCGCGAACAGCTGAGCGTGCTGTTGGCTACGGTCAGCCGTCTTCAGGCTGCTGTCTCGGGGTGCAGCGATGGTGGGGAGTCTGATGCGTCGAGTGGGACACCTCAGGTGTCTCACACTTCGCATTGTCCCCGCTCCGAGGCACCTTCAGGTGTACCGGACGTCGTCGAGCCGCCTTCTCCGCAAGGGGAGTGGCGGGTTGTGCGGCATTCGCGTCGCTCGAGGTGGAAGGTCAATGTGGAGGATGGATGTCCGTCCGCGGCCGTTAGTCCTGTGAGTGAACGTGTGGCCACTCCTTCAGCAGGATCCGAGCTGGTGCACGGGGGGAGGGGATTATTAGTTATTGGGAGCTCCAATGTTAGGCGCGTGATGAAGCCCCTTAGGCAGATAGCGTCGAGATCCGGAAGGAATTCCAACGTGCACTTTGTGTGTCTGCCGGGGGGCCTCATCCGAGATGTGGAGGCGGCCTTGCCGGCGTCTATCGAGGTTGCGGGGTGCAGTCCACTGCAAGTCGGGGCTCACGTCGGCACCAATGACGCTTGTCGCTTGGGTTCTGAGGACATCCTCGGGTCTTACGAGCGGCTGGCGGAATTGGTGAAGACTGCTGCCTTCGCACGCGGGGTGCAAGCAGAGCTGTCGATTTGTAGCATTGTTCCCAGGGTTGATCGAGGTCCTTTGGTTTGGAACCGAGTGGAGGGTCTGAACCAGAGGCTTCGCCGACTCTGTCACAGTCATGGCTGCAGATTTGTGGATCTGCGTTATCGGGTGGGGAATTGTAGGGTGCTCCTAGATAGATAGGGGTGCACTACACTAAGGAAGCGGATACTCGGGTAGCAGAGTACTTGTGGAGTGCACGTGGTTTTTTTTTAGGCTAGGCGCTAACTCTGATGAGCACTCGTCTGTCAGCATTCAATCACCGAATTCAGGCCACGTTCGGAACAAAAGTTCGAACATCAAAATATTAGCCGCGAACTTACAGAGTACTAGAAACAAAGTTCCCGAATTTGCCGCACTGCATGGAAGTTATTGCGCTCAGATTGTTTTAGGCACCGAAAGCTGGCTAAATCATGATGTGGCAAGTTCAGAAATATTTAGCGAAGCGTGGAATGTATATTGGAAAGATAGATCGGATACAACTGGAGGAAGAGTGTTCATAGCTGTGGATACTGAGATCGATGTTGAAAGTAACTGTGAAGTTATCTGGGCACGTATAACAGGTCTAAAAGAAGTAAAGTTAATAGTTGGCTGTTTTTACCGGCCCCTAGTGCTGCTGTAGCAGTTTTAGAATCATTCAAAGAAAGTCTACACCAGGTAGTGCATAGGTATCCGGGCCATGTAATATTTGTCGGAGGAGACTTCAACCTTAAGAGTATAGATTGGGACCTCGCTAGTTACATTTCAGGCGGTACAGACAAGCAGTCTTGCGAGCTACTTTTGGACACATTCTCCGAAAACTGTCTTGAGCAGTTAAACCGGCAACCCACGTGCAATGAAAATATTCTAGACCTTATAGCCACAAACAGGCCTGACCTTATTAACGATGTCTGTGTAGAGACAGGAATTAGTGATCATGATATCGTCACAGCGTCGATGGTGACCAAAGTTCATAAAACAATCGAGAAGGCTAGGAGCTTGTTTTTGTTGGGAAGAGCTGATAAGCAAATGTTACGATCGCACTTAGAAAATGAATGGGCATCGTTTAATCTATGGATGTAGCGGAATTGTGGACTAAATTTAAGTGCATTGTTAACAACGGGTTAGAGAAATATGTGCCAGTAAAGACGATTAAGGATGGAACAGATCCACCATGGTATAATAATAATGTTAGAAAGCTGCTGAGAAAGCAAAGGCTGTTGCACTCTCGATTAAAAAAAGAACACGCAAATGATGACAGGCAAAAGTTAGTAGAGATTCGTGCGTCTATAAAAAGATCGATGCGCGAAGCATACAATAATTATTACAGCCAAACCTTAGCAAAAGATCTTTCCGAGAACCCGAAAAAAATTCTGGTCCTATGTAAAATCGATAAGCGTGTTAAAGCCCATTGGCCAGTCACTAGTTGATCATTCAGGGGCAGTAATAGAAGAAAGCAAACGGAAAGCTGAAGTTCTAAACTTAACCTTTAAGAAATCTTTCACGCAGGAGGACCGCAAAAATGTACCATTATTTGATCAACGTACTAATTCAGAAATGGAGGACATAGTAATAGGTATTTCCGGTGTAGAGAAGCAGCTGAGAGAGCTAAATACGAAAAAGTCTGCTGGTCCGAATGGAATACCAATTCGGTTTTACAAAGACTATTCTGCGGCATTGGCCCCCTACTTAGCTTGCATTTATCGCGAATCTTTAATTCAGCGCAAACTTCCTAGTGATTGGAAAAAAGCGCAGGTGACTCCCGTTTATAAGAAAGGAAAGAGAACTGACCCACAGAATTACATGCCAATATCGTTGACATCAGTTTCATGTAGAATTTTGGAGCATATTCTCAGTTCGAATATAGGAAATTTCCTTGAAACGGAAAGCTTCTTTCCATGAATCAACATGGGTTTAGGAAACATCGTTCATGTGAAACTCAGCTTGCCCTTTTCTCACATGACATCTTGCGAGCCATGGATGAAGGGCAACAGGCGGATTGTGTTTCTCTACTTCAAAAAGGCCACACTGCAGACTGCTAACGAAGATACGAGCTTATGGAATATGTTCACAGATTTGTGACTGGATGAAAGACTTCCTAAGTAACAGAACGCAGTACGTTGTTCTCGACGACGAGTGTTCATCAGAGACGAGTGTATCGTCAGGCGTGCCACAGGGGAGTGTGATAGGACCGCTATTATTTTTTATCTATATAAATGATCTGATGGACAGAGTAAGTTGTAATTTGCGGCTGTTTGCTGATGATGCTGTGGTGTATGGGAGGGTGTCGTCTGTAACTGGCTGTAATAGCTTACAGGATGACTTAGACAAAATTTCTAGTTGGTGTGAAGTATGGCAGCTAGCTCTCAATGTAGAAAAATGTAAGGTGATGCGCATGAGTAGAAGAAACAATGACATAATGTTCGAATACAGCATTAGTAGTGAGCTTCTTGAAGCTGTCGCGTCGTTTAAATATCTAGGCGTAACAGTGCAGAGCGATATGAAATGGAGCGAGCATGTAAGGACAGTTGTGAGTAAGGCGGACAGCCGACTTCGGTTTATTGGGAGAATTTTGGGAAGATGTACTTCACCTGTAAAGGAGACCGCGTATAAACCGCTTGTACGACCACGTCTTGAGTATTGCTCAAGTATCTGGGACCTGCAGCAGATCAGTTTAAGGGAAAACATAGAGGCAGTTCAGCGGCGAGCAGTTACGTTTGTTACTGGTAGGTTCGACCAATGCGCGATGTCACGTAAATGCTCCGACAACTCAATTGGGGATCGCTGGAAGAAAGACGACGTTCTTTTCGTGAAATTCTGTTGCGGAAATTTAGCGGGCCGGAATTTGAAGCTGAGTGTAGAACGATCTTGCTGCCACCTACTTACATTTCGCGCAAAGATCACAAAGACAAGATAAGAGAAATTAGGGCTCGTACGGAGGCATATAGGCATTCTTTTTTTCCTCGTTCAATTTGGGAGTGGAATAGGAAAGGAAATGCCTAGTAGTGGTACAGTGTACCCTCCGCCACGCACCTTACGGTGAATTGCGGAGTATGTATGTAGATGTAGATGTATTTTTCATACTTACCTTGTGTTACTGTATCTTTCTCTTTACGCTAATTATTATTGAAATATGTAACATTTTTCTATGTAGATCTTTATTTATTTTGATTTCCGTGCCTTTGGGTACACAGCAGGGGTGATGGGCTCCTGGGATAGTAGTACATTCTATGTTTATATGAAGGTTTCGGGATTTTAATGTTTACTGGCGCAGCTGGGCTGCTGAAAAGTGGTTCTCTGTGTTGGGTATGGCCAGGCCGCGCAGAGCAGAGACACTCTTGGAGGTCTCCCCCTCCCACCAACTTTCGCATGCCTTCGGGGAAGGACGAGAGGGGCTGGCTTGACCTGCTCGGCGCCAACGCTACGGCCGATGGGCGGAGTATACCTGGCAGAATTTTTTTCGAGTGTGTGGGACGCTTTACACAATGGTGGACCGTGGCACAGAGTAACATATATTTGTCTGTGACCGTGGCTTACGGTGGCCGATAGCAGGGACAGTCTTTTTAGCATTTCGGCCGTTCCACAAGAGAGAAATTTTCCGGATACAAACAATAGCAGAGTGCTCTGGGCCACGGGCTGTTTATGGAGACGTATTGCCCTTAGGCGTTATCTAAAAAACTTCCGAAGTGTATGGACCTCGGGAGACTTCTGTTTGAGCGTCCGAAGTGTACGGACCTTGGAAGACACGCAATACTCCGTTTAGATTCGCGGGGAGGACATCGTCTTAAACGGTCCTCTAGTTAGACTTGTAGTTGATTCCGAAGATTCGGGCTTGTAGAACTTGTGTTTACCTCACGTACGTTACATTGTCCGGTGGTTATGCTGTGAGTGGCCACAGTTCAGTTTCCGTTTTGCTAGAAGTCTCTATTTGAGCATTCGCACCTTTGGGAATCGGGCACTGTTTTTTCTTTACAGATCTTATTACGCAAGTGACTGATCGATTTGTGCCAAGTATCCTTTGTGTCACTAATAAAAAACATTACTTAGTCTATTAGCGTGATAGAATCGCACAGCAACTGCTTAGCGACGCCGACGCCAGTGACGCTGTGTTAAGTTACATGTCAACCCTGCTTAACAGGTCGCAGAAATTACGGTTGGATAAAAATTTCAGCTCATCCGCTCCCACCGCCTGCTACCTGTGGGCCTGAGACGCTGCCGTCAATGATCATCTGTGTGGGTAAGGTGACGCACTTGCTGGAGGGTTATATGAATCAGACTTGTTGGATTCTGTCCCTTATTTTATTCTCTTGAGATCTGCCAATTCACTCTTTGGAGCTTAGGGCTAACGATAACGTGTAGCCAATCTAATAGCATTCTGTTTTGCAAAATCTCCGACCTTTGACTCAGCCAGTCATCTTTGTATCTCAATATTTCAACAATTGTAAAAGATTGTTTGAATACCATTATCTGTTTTTCATGATAGGAAATGTCATTTTGTGTCAAGATAGGATTTTTCATGTTTAATTATAATAAATTGATTTTTAGCAGATCGTCTTTCATTTAAGAACATTCCTTTTACACTATTTTGGAGGGGAAACAGAATAGTTAAATCGCACAGTGTACCAATAATTTTTAAAGTACTTTTTTTGTACAACTGATACATTGCAATAGAGTAGGAATATTTATTATATGTTTGAAAATATCTATCGTCATATCATATCTGATCAGTAAATTTTAATTTTCCATATTTTGGAGAATTATGGTGGCGGCCCAAGATAATTAATTGCTGTCCTAAATATACATATATATTAATTCATAACAAACGACATAGTTCACATACCCAGGGGCAGATATAGACTCTGGCCATATGTCATTGATTATTAACTGTATGTGGAAATGAAAAACTGCAAGAAGTTACGAAAATAAGAAGATGGAACCTGGATAAATTGAAGGAATGTGAAGTCGGACGTCCCGAAGCTCTGCACGTACCGAAAACTGCTCAACACTCCCCTTACAAGCACCAATGGTGGGCGAGTGGTTTCACACGTTAATACCGCACTGAGATTTATTCACGGACGCCGCTCTGGCAGCCGTTTCACTATGCTTTCTATTCGCAGACGACATTTTTAACTATTATTCCACAGATGGCATCTGCCCTCAGAGCATCAAACTAAACGCCATTCCAGGTGTATAAAATGTTTCCGGCAGTATGTATATTTACACTTCTGGATATTATACACTCCTGGATATACACCGGAGGCGACACCTACAACGTGCTGCCATGAAGAAAGTTTCCGACCGATATCTCATACACAAACAGCAGTTGACCGGCGTTGCCTGGTGAAACGTTGTTTGATGCTTCGTGTGAGGAGGAGAAATGCGTACCGTCTCGTTTCCGACTTTGATGAAGGTAGGATTGTAGCCTATCGCGATTGCGGTTTATCGTATCGTGGCATTGCTGCTCGCATTGGTCGCGATCCAGTGACTGTTAGCAGAATATGGAATTGTTGGGTTCAGCAGGGCAACACGGAACGCCGTGCCGGTTCAAAACGGCCTCGTATCACTAGCAGTCGAGATGACAGGCATCTTACCCGCATAGCTGTAACGGACCGTGCAGCCACTTCTCGATCCCCGAGTCAGTAGATGGGGATGTTTGCAAGACAACAACCATTTGCACGAACAGTTCGGCGACGTTTAACATGTTTTATCAGCTAGGAGGCCATGGCCGCGGTTACCCTTGACTCTGCATCACAGACAGGAGCGCCTGCGATGGTCGCATCCATGTTTGGCGACATCGCGATGAACGCACATTGGAAGCGTCTATACGTATCACCCGGCGTCAAGGTATGGGGTGCCACTGGTTACTCGTCTTGGTCACCTCTTGGTACCATCGACGGCACTTTGAAAAGTGGCCATTACATTTTAGATGTGTTACTACCCCTGGCTCAACCCTGCAATCGATTCCTGCGAAACCCTACATTTCAGCATGATAATGGACGACCGTATTTTTTGCAGGTCCTGTAAGGGACTTTCTGGATACGGAAAATGTTCGACTGCTGCCCTGGCCAGCACATTCTCCAGATCTCTCACCAACTGAAAACTTCTGGTCAATGGTGGCCGAACAACTGGCTCGTCATAATACGCCAGCCACTACTCTTGATGAACTGTGGTAACGTGTTGAAACTGCAAAGGTATCTGTCTGTACACACCATCCCAGCTGTGTTTGACTAAATGGCCAGGCGTATCAAGGCCGTTATTATGGCGAGAGGTGGTTGTTCTGGGTATTGATTTCTCAGGAACTATGAACGCGAATAACATGAAAATGTAATCACACCTCAGTTGTAGTATAATAAATTTGTCCAATGAATACCCGTTTATCAACCGCATTTCTTCTTCGTGTAGTAGTTTTAATGACCATGATGCGGTACTGCAGTACGCTCCATTTAAGCCCTATTGGGCTAGCTTCATAATAAATCAAACTATAATGACAGTTTCATGGAGAATAATTACGAGCTGATTAACTGCTCTGGCCAGTTAGATCTGGAAATGCGTTATTTCATTTCTTTTATTTATTATTTTTCAAACTTCCTTTCTTCCTCTGCTCCCCCACCATGAAAAAGAGCGTGTGTGAATGTTCTTTGAGTAGATTATTTTCCGTAATTACTAACCAAAGGTAGTTTCGAGGTGGTGGAGTAGTTGCGAAATCTTTGGCTTAGGTGAGGCAAAGAGGGAGGTTGGCAGTGGCTTTCTCGGGTGTCGCTTGTCTTGAGGGGGAGGCAGGGACCGGCCAATGACAGGTATCTTTCTCGCGTTTAAAAAAAAGAGCGGTTCGTTGGGCTCAGGAGACACCATGTTTGGCCTATTAGGTTGGAGGCCCGAGAGGACGGACGTCCTGTGCTCGACTGGTGTTAATGTGGTAAGCACGTAATAGTTGAAGCAGACTTGTGTTAATATGGCAGAATGTTTAGCGATTTGGTTGTTTTTTGGTGAATTTAATTAACTAAAATACTTTGATACTAACGTTAACGGTCGGGACTGAGTATCCGCTTGCTACCCCACGCTTTGAGATTTCGTTACGTTTGTTTGTTTGATTTAGTAAAGCTTTTGGAAAACGCTCATTGTAAAGTTTGTGCGGAGAAAATCTTATGAGAATTTACGGAGTTTTCATTGTGTAATGGGACTTAGACAAATTTTCGAGCCATTACACAACAGGCCCATAGTCTGGCAATGTTAAAGTTATAATGCACCTTCAATGGTCGATAGGAGCCACGGGAACAAGCAACATCTCATTTTCTACCGCGGGTTGTCCGGTATTTCATTGATATTGTAATTTTCTGTAATCAGACGAAAGGCAGAATGAGCAGCGGAGGCCACGTTGGAGTGCAATGTCGTGCGGATGCAAAGGTTGGCGTCACCCTGGCCTGCAGGTGTAGCCTGCAAATCCTTACGTGGGTCCCCGGGAGTTGATTTTTGTGGAAGATAGTGTGGCGCCCTCGCTATGGTAGGTCGGCGGCGGATTTCTGTCTGGAGGTCCGAAATTTAGTGTTTTCTTAGAAAAGTTGGCCTACGTGCATACAGTAGCATGGGATAGTTTCTTGGGGGCAGAGCCTAGAGAGTCAAGCAATAGCAATCGGTTCCCATTGGTTAGAGCATTAAGTAACTTTTTTGATTAGCTTGATGTCACCGATGGCAGGAGCTTTAGTGGAAAATTTTGCTGTCTGGCCGGAAGAGAGACGCCGGATGAAATTCGGTTAGGGTCTGTATTCAGTTGGGGAGTGGCCTGGGAGAGGCGCCTGGCCGGACCCTACTGTGTGGCTGGGGCACCTGACGGGGTCGTGCTCTCTCTTAGATTCTGGCCAGAGCAGTTCTCCTGTTCAGACTGGAGTCTTCTTGATTTTTAAGCGTTTGATTTTGTGCCCAGTTGATTTACCGTGTGGCAACTTTCGGTGGACTTTGAGTAATTTCTGTGTGCCCTCTGCACAGTCAGGTGTTTGTGTCCTGCGGTGGGATCGCTCTATGCGTCTACAGTAGTGTAGCAGGAACGAGGAAATGTTGTGCAGTGAGTGTTCGCTGTCAGCAACACAACTCGTAATCAGGATACTTTACAGCAGTTTTTATTTTTCTGTTGGAACATTCCGGTAATATAACCCGTCTACTTCGCTTTTTTTAAATATTTTTTTATAAACACCTACTATCTGTTTCATTATCCACATTCACGATCGCGACCGTCAAGACTGCACTGCCGTCGGCTGCTCTCTGCCCACTCCAACGCTGTTCTACAGAAAATGGTAAGGTGACGCCAACGCTTCTGCTGCGCGAGGAGAAGTCAATGCTGGTTGATAGGTGGGGTCTTATTGTGTGTTAGAGAGGACGGATTAGTGATTCAGTATAGACCAGGATCGGAGTTTTCTCTTGATTATTAATACTTCTTTAAACTGATTAATCCCTTCTTTGAGTATAGCCAGTCAAAATCTTAATACTTTTGTATCAAACTTAATTTTCTATAAAGTAAAGTTATCCATTTTTGATATCCCTAGACGGCCGCGGTGGCCGAGAGGACTAAGGCGCTTCAGTCACGGTCTGCACGGCCACTACGGTCGGGGGTTCGAATCCCCCCTCGGGCATGGATATTTGTGCCGTCCTAGTTCGTAAGTAGTTCATAAGTAGTTTGTAAGTTTAGGGACTGATGACCCCGTAGTTAAGTCCCATAGACTATACAAACATTTGAACATTTTTTGATATCCCTATTTTACTGTCTTCTTAAAACAAATTGATTTTGTTCTTTTTTTCTTTTATAGATGTGACACATGTTCATTTTTTACTTATACCTATTAGGTTGTAAAAAGATTTAGGGATTACAGAAATTATTCAAAAGAGTGCCGTCCTCATTGCAACCACATTTCATTTATTTTGGGTGGAACATTTCTTGTTAAAGATAGGAAGTTCAGGAGACGTAATTTCAATCTCAGAGTAAAAAATACTGCTATTCATTGTCATTATTGAAAAGAAAACTAGACTTGCTTTCAGTTAGCGACAGCCAATATCGAATTTACTTTATATTTCTTCTACTTTTTATATATTTAAAAAATAAAAACGAAGTGACCACCCTTATACTTGATTTACAGAATTAGCTTATAAACGAAATCATTGGAACAATTAAAAAAATAATTTTAAATGAAGTCATCTAAATAAATGATAAAGAGATTTCACTCATGTCTATAGCTATTTGCATAACGTTTTGGAATTGTCATTACGTACTTTCAATTGCAAATGATTTGCTGATTTACATAAGAAAACGTTGTATAGTAACCCATTCACAAGATAAAAATGAAAAGAACACTTACGTGCGGCCGGCCGAGTTGGCCGAGCGGTCTGCGACACGCCAGTCACGGTCTGCACGGCCGCTACGGTCGAAGGTTCGAATCCCCCCTCGCGCATGGATATTTGTGCCTTCCTTAGTATTAGCTAGTTCATAAGTAGTTTGTAAGTTAAGGTACTGATGACCCCATAGTTAGGTCCCATAAGCTCTACAAACATTTGAACATTTGAACTTACGCGCTTCGATGCGTGAGGCCGTTCCCCGTCGGGGTTCGAATCCCCCCTCAGGCATGGATGTTTGTGCCGTCTTTAGTAAAAGGTAGTTCATAAGTAGTTTGTACGTTTAGGGACTGATGACCCCGTAGTTAAGTCCCTTAAGCTCTACAAACATATGAACATTTTTTGAAGACTTACGACTCTTCAGCTTAAATTTACACATAGTATAGTACTTAAATCAATGTATTTTGTTTTTCACAACAATAAATAAATGAAAAACCCACTTATGATGGTTACAGAGGTGCTGAAATGTGTCTGGGTGTAAAATAAATTAGTGTTTTGTATATCAGGCTGATCTAGTACCTATAATTTCCATGTTCCAAACCGTAAACCTTTGTCTCGCACTTTTCGCCTGTTTGGTATTACCAGATTCTGAGGCTTCCTTCTAGCATGTTTACCTTAAATAAATTTTCCTTGATGGGGGTGTTAACCCATCGCCAACATCCAACCAGGAGCACCAGGGTATTTGATTCTGGTGTAACTTTCTCTTTAGATAGTAATGTTCATCTCCCCTTTTCTTACAAATGTGAAAGGATGAAGGACAGGGAGTGGGAAGATAGAATTTATAATCCATCAATTGTCAAAAATATTTGCTCTTTACTTTCGGACGTATTCCGATTATCTAACGTAGGTTACTACAAAATGTTACAATATTTGTTAACCTTAAGGGAGTTAACTGCGGTGTCATCAGTCCCTAAACTTACAAACTACTTATGAACTACCTTATACTAAAGACGACACAAACATCCAAGCCCGAGGGGATATGCGAACCGCCGACCGTAGCGGCCGTGCGACTGTGACTGGCTACTACACATTACAATATTTCGTAATTGCTATTTAGTCAATTTTGAAGCTAGAACTACAGAATGTATGATTTTAATCCAGAATTCGAATTTGAACAAGACTTGTTTCGACATTTTTTTGAAATTCAACCAATAGTGGCAAAAAATTGATTTTCAAAAATATGTCGCTGTTAACTCAAATTTTAAGCTGCAACTAAGAAACTTCGGATATGGAATCTTGGTCGGGATTAAAAAAAACACGACTTTTAATATTTTTTGAAATTCAACAACTAATAGGGTAAAAAAGGGGATGATAAATTCTTTTTGAAAACACGTGTATAGTCAGACAATTTTGAAGCTACAGCTGCAAAAACAGATATTTTTATTGTTGGTTAAAATTTAAAAAATACGTATTTCGGTATTTTTGGAAATTCAAACATAAAGGGGGTTAAATCGGAGAGGGTATTTTTTATCGAAAATCTGTTGCTATTGAGGCAATTTTGAAGTTAGAAATACAAATTTTCGGATTTGGATTCGGGGTCTGAATTTAAAAAACCCGTGTATCGGTAGTTTTGGAAATTCGACCAATAAGGGCTGAAATACGGGATGCAAAAATTGATTTTCAAAAATATGTTTCTGTTCACTCAAACGTCAAGCTATGACCACGAAACGTAAGATATGAACTCTTGATCAGCATTGAAAAGACACCAGTTTCGTTATTTTTGGAACTTCAACAAGTAAGGGGGTAAAATAGTGGATGAAAAATTATTTTTGAAAACACTTTTCTATTAAGACAATTTTGAAGCTAAAGCTGCAAAAATGATATCTGTATTGTTTGTTAGAATTTGAAAAATTCTTATTTCGGTGTTTTTGGAAATTCAACCATAAAGGGGGTTAAACTGGAGAGGAGGTGTTTTACGAAACTCTGTTCTATTTAGGCAATTTTGAAGTTAGAACTACAAATTTTCGGATCTAGATTCGGGGTTCGAATTTGAAAAACCCGTTTTTAAGTATTTTGATAAATTCGACCAATAAGGGGATGAACTACGGCATGCAAAAGTTTATTTTCAAAAATATGTTGCTGTTATCTCAAATTTTAAGCTATAAATACGAAACTTAGGATATGGACTCTTGATCAGGATTAAAAAGACACGAGTTTCAGTGGTTTTGGAAATTCAACAAGTGAGTGGGTAAAATAGGAGATCGACAATTCTTTTCGAAAACACGTTGCTGTTAAGACAATTTTGGAGCTAGAGCTGCCAAAAATAGTATTTGTATTGGTGGTTAGAATTTTAAAAAATACGTGCTTCTAAATTTTTGGAAATACAATCTTCAAGGGTGTTAAATTGCGTGGATATTTTTTCGAAAATCATTTGCTATTAAGGTAATTTTGATGCTACAACCACATAAATTGGTATATGCTTTCTTGGTCAGAATTAAAAAGGCACGTGCTTTGGTAATTTTAGAAAATTAATCATTTATGGGGTGAAACAGGGGATGAGACATTTTTTGAATATAGCCTACGTTGCTACTCAGCCAATTTTGAACCCAGAATTACAAAAAATGATATTTTCATACTTGGTTGGAATTTAAAAAACACATAATGTGGTATTTTTCGAAATTCAACTATTAAGGGGTGCCAATGGGGGTTACAAGTAGTAAAATCAAATGTTCAAATGTTTGTAAATCTTAAGAGACTTAACTACGGGGTCATCGGTCCCTAAGGCTTACAAATAATTAACCTAAGTTAAACTGACTTAGACTAAGGACGACACAATCACCCATGCCCGAGGGGCGAATCGAACCCCCGACGGCGAACAGCAGCGCGCACCGCAGCATGGCGCATGAGTACGCACGGCCATAAGTAGTATCACAATATTTCATTATGATAGTACTTAAGCTACATCTATGAAATTTTATATTAACAGGGAGAAATAACTAGTTCAAACGAACCAGTCTACGCATGCGAAGCAGCGGGCGTTAAGCTGTGTCTATATGTAAAACGCAATGTCCCGACTGACTGACACAACATCGCCCAGCCCAAACCACCGAAGGTAGAAATTTGTAAATGGTGTTGATCTCGCTCTATAGGCGTCATTAAAAAAAGGCGATTTTTTCGATATGCCGTCACGTGTCACGTAAACTATACTCGAGTTGGCGCGGAATTATGTTATTCGTTGTGGCGAGAAATATTTGCGACTTATCTTTCACCAACTTACACTTCCCAATGAAACACATTTTGTTAGCAGCCATTTACATAGGGAAACTTGGTGACCGTAATAAAATAAGAGAAATCATGTCGAAAACAGAAAGATTTTGGTGTTCCTTTTTAACGGAAACTGTTAGGGAATAGAACTGTAGACAAAAATCATAAAAGTGGTTCCATGAACCCTCTGTCATGCACATCAATGTGGCTTGCAGAGTATTTATGTAGATGTGGTGTTCAGCAAAATCTTTCAACACACCACGCGGTGTTCAGTGACGAGTGTATCTATTCTGATACTAGATGACCCGGTGAACTTCGTATCACTTACCTCTTAATATAAACCATATTAATTTAATTCATATGTATTTCAGACCCTGTAGCTTTATAAAGGCATCATCAGATAGTCTACGTATCGGCTCGATCGTGGGCGGAAAGAGTGCGCAAATGACACACACATGTCCAGGATAATGTTCATGTCACATATGCGGAAGTTCAGGGAACGTTGAAAGACGGCTGTCTGCTGTCTTCCCTAGGTTTTTAAGTTTTATAACGTTGCCCTTGCTTCATATGATGCCAAAATTATATTTTTTGGACAAGGAATTGATGGTACCGAATGTTTGAATCTGAAATAAGTTAGTTAAAGTACAGAACAATATGAACAATAAAGCAAATAAACCGCAGATTGCATATTAAAGTCGGTCACCATACAAGCAACAGCACGTTATAAGACGTACGGAAAGCATCTAGCTGGATCCTGCACTTTGTATTGTAGAAGCTGGAAATGATAACATTCTTTTTAAATTAATATATGAACGTTGAAGATACTTTCAGTAGTAGATCAATGTTCAGACTGTTCACTTCGCCTTTCATTGTTGTGTGACCGTGGGTGGATTATGAAGTTACTGGTAATGATAGAACAATTAAAAAAAATTGGACTTCGTGAAATTACAAAAGAAATGACTGCAGGTTCTAAAATCTAGCAAAGTATTGTATGAGGATGATTGAAATTTTGCAGACAATGCGAAGCGATTGTAATGGCGTCTGAACATTAAACTATTACGGACGTAGAGGAGCTGAAAACAGTAGAAAATAAGTATTTGACGTGGAGGGATTCATTTAAATAAAAGCCAAAGAGAGGGGATGATTTTAAATTTAAGTTATATATTTTTACAACGACTTGCATCACTTACATTGGTGGAGACAGGTATGAAAGACGTCTACACCGATTAGATACAGACCAGAGAGTGAGTAAAAACTACTATCACGGTTCCGTCTTTTCGCTTGTTTTTAAGTAAAAAAATGACGAACGAAATTAAATTAGTCGCATTGTCGCATTGTCAGAGGGAACCAGAGGCGATAAGCATCGCTGATCAAAGATAAAAAAAAAAAAAAAAAAATTTGTGTATGGTTACAGTTTGTAATTTATCTAAGTTCACTAGACGGGCTTTATTGCTAAGCGAGAATCCCTTTCTTTCGGAGGTATGAGGAGTAGCATTTTATTTCATGTTTTTAAATGTTAGTTTCTGTAATACTGTGTTAATATTGCTGGGATTTTATGACGCTAATAATTTATCATTGTGTCTATGAATGTACAAAATGAACGGCTTCTCCGTGATGCCACTACCCCTGTGAGAATGTGTACTTGCTTTATTCTGTATGTACATGTATGAGCATCTTCTAGCATCGCAGTCTGAGTGTATGTATGAGAATTTTCGTCGTCGGCTGCTGACTGCTCGATTTGCATGTTTCTCTGGCTTCGTGTCGGTAGGTAGTCTGCTTTTGATGCTATCAAAGAGGTTCCTCCACCCTTTGGTTACAAGTTGGGTTGTCAAAGCCTGATAGCGAGCCTCTGCAGGACGTGCGAGTCTAGGCTGTCCACACCACCTGGGTTTTCCTGGTTTTTACCGATTTCTGGTGGTGGCGAGGACTCGCTGGCCGACTCTTCACTCTGTGGCTGCGCTTCGACCTGGTAAGAGGTTCTGATTTTCTTTCCTCCCTTGAGATGGTAGCGATTCGTCGTCTGGTTTGTACAAGTTAGACTTCAGAACTTAGGTTCATATTTTGGAGTAAGTTGGATGTTCAAATGTTTGCAGAGCTTAGGGGACGTAACTATGCAGTCATCAGTCCCTGAACTTACAAACTCCTTATGAAGTAGCTAATACCTAGAATGGCACAAATATTCATGCCTGAGAGGAGATTGGAACCCCTGACCGTAGTGGCCGTGCAGACCATGACTGACGCGCCGCAAACCGCTTGGGCACCGCGACCGGCCGCAATAAGTTTCACCGATCAGGTACAGAAGAGTATTCAGTTTCATTTCGGCGATTTTGCATAGGTAAACGCGGTGAACATGCAACTAATTCGGTTTGATAATGGCTGAGAATCGGTAACCTCTGTGAGCCTAGATGGTGGTTTACGAACTCAGTATAATTTCTTTGTAGCTTTGTGGGATGCGACTAATGTTCGGGAATATTTTTATTCTGTGTAGTGCGTGAGAAATATTCTTTTCCGTTTTCTCCTTCCGCGAGTGACATGTACTCCACGTGGTGTGTTGTCAGAACAAAGCCTTCAGCTGCCCCTGTGTCTGTTTGTATGCCCTTCAGGCAAGACATTCTGCATGTATCTTTCTGATTTCCATTAGTACATCGCGATCTCCTCTCCGTCTATTTTAAATTATTGTTTCGTTTCCAAACTTGTACGTTCCGTTCAGACTCCGTCAGTAAAATCTCTTCTAGCCTCGTACAACCCCCTTTATTAGCTTGCTTTTGAAATACTACGTATTTCTAAGGGCTGCATGCCGTATTTCTTAGTTGATTTACTCTGACTTGGAATTTATTGAATTTTTCAGATTTTTGAAGACTGGACTTCGTCTATACATATAAACGTTTTCTATCTTGTCTGGCTATATTTCTTTAACTTGCTTATGATATCCTACGGATTTCTATGTGTTGCATGCCGTAGCTATTTTTCTTTATTTTTCGCAAACTGAATTTTTGTATTTTTACTGGGTTTCGGAACCATGGGGTTCCGAACTTCGACTTCAGGGGTTTATATCTAGTCCCCTGAGTTCTCACCACTGCTCACGCACCAGGGCCTTACTATTCTGTGGTCTTGCTTCCTAATCCATGATTCCGTTGATTTTTGTTTAAATAAAAATGACTTTTAAGCACTTCGCCTTCAGTGGGGTGCGAATATGTAATGTAGCAGACACGTGCTATGGGTCTCAGTAAGTCTGCATGCTCATCTTTTTAATTTAATTCAAAATTATTCTCGCTATTATCGGGAACCATCTCAAGTAAAGAAAGACAGACCAGTGCAACCTACGAATTTTATTTTCCTTGTGTTGTGTGGTACATCCTGGTTCGCTAAATTTGGGCTACTATAGCGGCGCCAGCTTCTGCTTCGTATCAGCACGCTGAGTTGGGTGAGTTTCGCTTTGCTTCGCGCGTGTGAGTGGCTGAATCCTTGTTGATTGTTATCCCTTCCTCGACGATGTTCAGTTCAGATTATTTTAGGTTAATTTTTAGTAGGATGCATTTTTATTGTTTAACAAAATTGGTTCCCCCTCTTTGCGCATGTTTGAACTGAATAAATAATTTCTTCTCAGTGAAATTTTATCCTTCTTATGAATGTTAGTTTATGAATACCTTCCACTTTTTATTTAATATAGTTTTTTCATCAGTGCTGAGAACAAACTCAGATACAAATTATCATATTTTAATTCCTTTCGCCATAAATGTTCTCACAGCCACCGTCATTAAATGAACATTATCGTGGACACGTGTGCGTGATTTGTCCACTCTTTTCGCCCACTATAGAGCCGATACATAGATTATGTGACGATGCGTTTATAAAGCTACTGGGTCTAAAATATATATGATTTAAATTAATATGGTTTATATGAAGAGGTAAGTGATACGAAGTTAACCAGTTCACCTAGTCGCCCTGGCAATGATTCGCAATAGGTAATATGCTTTGAACGTGAACGTGAAAAGTACAAAATTTTATCGCAATCGTGCGAATGATATTGATATCCCAAAGAGCTCTTTCAGTTTTTCACAAATTTTCCTATTTTCTGGCCAAATATTCCAATTTTTACTTGATTCAAACTTTTCCCTTCCCTTGAACGTCGAATGGGAAAAATGTTATCGCAGTCAGATGAATGGTATTGACATTTCATAGAAAAATCTCTTTCTATTTTTTTTTTTTTAATTTTCCAATTTTCCGGTAAGCTTTTCCTAATTTTTATTTCATAAGAACGTTACTCTTGCTTTGAACCACAAATATGAAAATTTTATCGCAATCAGACGAATGATATTGATATCCCATTGCAAAACGCTCTTTCAGTTTCTGGTGAATTTTCAAATTTTACAGTTAACTTTCCTAAAATTTTAGTTGATAAGAACGTTCATCTTTCGTTGAACGTCAAATGATCAAAATGAACGGTTCTCAACTTATAGTGTTAAATATATTTAGAAGCACATTGACAAAGGAACTTGGTTCGAATTTTGCGACTTTTCATGTTAACTTTCCCTATTTTTGTACTGAAATCTTTTGCAAGCCCATAATGAACGAAACAAAAAAAGAATTACCCCTCTCCGTACAAACCTCGTCCTGTCAAGCCGTACTCAAGTGATTCTCTTACAACGATGTAGCAATTGATTTTTATTCATAGAAAAAAATCGCTTTCGGTTTTTCCTAAATTTTCCTACTTTCCGAGCGAATTTTACAAATTTTTATTTCATACAAACCTTCATCTTGCTTTCTACATGAAATGTACGAAATTTTATCACAATTGGACTAGCGGGATTGTTAACCCACTGGAAAAAGCTGTTTCAGTTCTTCCCGATTTTTCTCTTTTCCGGACAACTTTTCCATATTTTATTAACGTTTGAACCTTCCCTGGACTTAGACGAATATTTCAAGACTGCAAGTAGCCAAATCGGTTCAGGCGTTCTCTAGTTTTAGAGAGACTAAGAAACAGCAATTCATTTATATATATGGTTGTGTTATTGCTAAAGTTACAAATATTACTGCATGTAACGTTTTGGCAGCATCTCGTGTTGAAATTTCACTCCGAAACTATTGGAATAAGTAGAAAAAAGTCACCCACAAACAGTCGCTTGTTTACAGCGTCAGCATTCCGGAAGCAACCTAATAAAACTATTGATGTAACAAATGTTAGCACAGCGCGATATAATTCAGTGTTTAAAATGACAACGAAGCAACTCCCCGACTCTATGAGCTAAAGTCTTTCTCGCGAGCGTGTATGATGTATCTTTCTGATTATAAAATCGTACGAACCAAATTTGTAAAACAAAATAAAAAAATAAGATATAAAATTGTAAGAAAAGGTAACACAAAATCAGAAATGTTCCTAAAGTCCGTGTAATAGTTATTATTGTGCCTAATAATTATTCTGGTTGCTTTATTTTACAAAAGCTATCAAACCACACATACGTCACACTATTCCTGAATTGCTCCACAATTTTCTTACATATACTTTGACAGACATTTTACATAAAATTTTAACTTCCATACTTTACGTTTGTTCTTCATATATCCTCTCACTTTTCGTAACCTATTCACATAAGAAAACGGATTCAGTATCATAACTTTGAAACTATTACTATTGTGTTCTCTAATTCACTAATGTCACATACAAAGTTCTATTTTTTAATTTTTGGTGAATTAATATGTCCCTTATATTTTCCACTAATGTTCAAAATGAACACTTGAGTTCCTCTAACTGTCTGTTTGCTTTACAAGTAAATTATCATCTGTTTCAGACAAATTTGCATTACTAGAAAAGTATACAAAACAATACCTGGAAACTTTATCAGATTGTTTTGTACGATGTATGAAATCCATCCGATGTTGTTATTTATTTAGATTCGACGTTGAACTGACGCAGCGTGTTACTACTAGAGAGGGAGAAGAAGACAATGTCTTCCGGCTACCGACCGAGCAACACCTACAGTTCTACAGTTGAAACTACTGGACTGCTAGTGTTAAGACTTGGGAAGAATTTGGGAGTTACCGGCTGTCGCCATTACGAAAATTTTGAACATTCTGATCTACAGACTAGTGCATTATGCTGATTTTCATTTGTTGAAGTGAAAAATAGACAACATTGAAAACAAACGGTGAAACTCCGTTTTATCGACTTCGTGCACGATACGCTACTCCGTTTTCAATTGAAAGTTCGTTAAAACAGTAGCCTTGTCAGTTCAGTGTCTCTAGTGATGATAAAAATCAATAACAGTGTTTTGAACCTTTTCGACTTTGTGTCCCCATTCCAATTAGAAACTTTTAGCCCCCCCCCCCCCTCATCCTAACGAAAAAATTTAACAAAACAGTGTTATCCCAAAGAAAACAAAACGTCTTTCTTTTACTTCAACTTTGTTTTGTGTGTGTGTTTTTCAGAATGGAACACGTTATCTAATCTTTACATGATTTCCGACAGAAATATAGATCTTGCTTAATGACTGTTTCGCATTTCAGACCAGACTCAGAGAGGAATTGTGCTCATTAAGAAAAGTCTCGGTGTACAGACAATTAGGAAAGAAGCAAAGCTTTATTTTTTTTTTTTTTTCAGACTAACTTATTGGATCATGTTCTTGTACCTATCGATTGGTTTCTGAAAAGAGTATTCGGACTTTGCGCGTATTCATCATTAACGCAATGCAGTGTAAATCAGTCTCTTATCAATTCATAATCGATGTTACACAAGGAAATCCGAAATTTTAACATTAAATAAATTTCACTTAGACATTCGTTTTTGTGTTACTCAACCCCTGGATATTAACCGACTTCAAAAAAGGAGGAGGTCCTTTAACTGGACTGGTTTTTTTGTTTCGTTTTTTTCTGTTTTTTTTTCCTTTTTTTTTCTTTTTTTTTCCAATGTTTGTTACCCCAGAACCTTCGCTTGTGTGAACCAGTTTTGATGATTCTTTTTTTGGAGCTGATGCTTCTCGTGTGGTCCCATTTCAATGTGGTCCAGTTCTGACAATGGCATACATAAGAAAACCATAGACGTTTTTTACTTGGATTAAGTATGTGCGTGATAAATCGACGATTATGTCAGTTTCACGACGACCGATTACGGTTATTCCTTTTTCATTGGAAAGGATGTACTTGAAGCGTAGTTTGATGAGAGTCTGTTTAAGTTCTGACTATGGGATCAGTGACACAGTAACGGAAGTCTTCAATTCTTAGGAACAAACTAACGATACTCGGCCGATATTTTATAGGCTATCCGGATATTGGAGTCATCAACCGTAACGTCGTTATGGTCAAGTAATTGCCTGTTCAATACTTTTTTCATGTACAGCCGCATTTTTAAAGTCCATTGTTGCGCTCTTCGCAAGTCTCTTTTGAAATTGTCCTGGAGGTAGATTCCTCTGTTGAGATAGGCGTTTCTCTCTGAGTTCGTTTGTTTGATTTAAACGGCGCTGTCTCATTTGAGCAGCACGTATAGTAGTTCTACTCATATTGAAAAATATTAAGTTAGTGTACTTGAGATTCACCAAACATAAAAAAATAAACAAAAATCTTATCAAAAAAAGACTTTAAAACTACCCCATTACAAATTAATATACGCTAAAAAGTAAATAATAATAATAATTGTGTATTCCTCTAAAAACAATTAAAAAAACAGGTAAAGCAGTCCACAATCGGAAGATTGGTTTGAACACCACAGTGCTTTACTAGGCATGGTCCTGCTTGGAGGTGGTATGCCGTTGCCTTCCTCCGACCTTCGAACTGACTTACCCAGCCAGCTATAGGGGGACCTACAGTTTAACGTGGGTTCCGAACCACGGTATTCCTCTAAAACTTAATAATCAACTTACTTTTTTACTCATCAATATGGAGGTATGAAGTGTGTATTTACTACGCAGGAAGGTGGGTATGTACCTACCCACTTTAAATGTAACTCAACAGATACCTATGAATAATAAAGACCAAAACATTTTTTAGTGTTTCACTAAGGAATATGAAATGAAAAACGTTAGGCTACTTAAAAGCCAGTCACGTTATTATGATAATATAATGTAGTTACAATTATTGTTATTTTTGGTGTTGGTGTCAGCCAATGAAACACTACAATACACCTATGAAAAATAATGCGAGAACATTGAGACCGAAGTCGGAACGAATATTTCCGTGGCTGACACCGACTCCAAAAATAACAATAATTCTAACTAAATTACATTATCGTAATAACTTGACTGACTTTTAAGTAGCCTAACGTTTTTCAATTCATTTTCCTTAGCAGAAGTCTAAAATATTTTGATCACTGTTTGTTATTCATAGGTATGTGTTGAGTTAGATTTAAAGTGGGTAGGTACATACCTATCTTCATGCGTGGTAAACACATAGATCGTACCTACGTATTATCAATGAGTAGAAAAAGTAAGTTCATTATTAAGTTGTAGAAGGATATGTAATTACTATTTTTATTTTTTACTTTTTAGTGCATATTAATTCGTGTATTTTATTTTATTTTTTTGTTGTTGAAATTTTTGTTTATTTAATGGTGGAAGTACTTTGAACTATGACGGCGACCCCCGGAGCAAGACATTGCGACCCCCCCCCACCCCACTCCCCCCTTCGAGGGGTAACGACCGACAGCCAGAAATACACTGCTATATAGCTTTTGATAGTACCTACGAAATAAACGAGTATGTCGAATACGACGTGAATGCAGCATAATCGGGCGCTAGTGTGGTACGGCGGCATGCGCCAGACAAACGCAGACTCCGTCCGCAGCAGAGGCTAGAGCACTGGACAGTACACGCGGAAAATCCGCCATTTTGAATTTCACGTTGAAGGCGCGCATGTAAAGGCTACTGAGCACTTACGCTCTTAAGGCCATTAAATATAACAGCATAGTAAATTTATTGGTTTACATTTGACTGTAAGACGCAAGCAACTTAGAGTTAGTGACTGGATGGATAGTTAGAGATACAATGCGTTTACTTAGATTCCATATTGACGCATATGTCGCTGTTCTAAATATTTACGAAATACAGTTAAAATACGTTACAATTATCGTATTTTCTGTTTCATAAATGGTACATCCACGTACGTTAACGGTACCTAAGACATGCATTTGAAAACAATTGTTGTGTTGTTGTTGTTGTGGTCTTCAGTCCGGACTGATTTGATGCAGCTCTCCACAATACCCTATTCTGAGCAAGCCTCTTCATCTCCACATAAGAACGGCAACCTACATCTGTCTGAATCTGCTTACTGTATCCATCTCTTGGTCTTCCTCTACGGTTTTTACCCCACACACTTCCCTCCAACGCTAAATTCACAATTCCTTGATGTCTAAGAATGTGTCCTACCAATCTATCCCTTCTTTTAGTTAAGGTATGCCAGAAATTTCTTTTCTCCCCAATTCCGTGCAGTACCTCCTCATTAGTTACGCTATCCACCCACCTAATCTTCAGCATTCTTCTGTAGCACCATATTTCGAAAGCCTCAATCCTCTTCCTGTCCGCACTGTTTATCGTCCATGTCTCACTCCCATACAAGGCAACATTCCATACAAATGCCTTCAGAAAGGACTTCCTTAGGCTTAAATCAATATTTGATGTTAACAAATTTCTCTTTTTCAAGAACGCTTTTCTACCCATTGCCATTCTGCATTTTATATTCTCCGTACTGCGACCATCATTTGTTATTTTAATGCCCAAGTAACAAAACGCATCTTCCTTCAGCATCACCTGATTTTCTTAGACTGCACTCCATTACCTTAGTTTTGCTCTTGTTGATGTTCATCTTATAAGCACCTTTCAGCACACTGTCCATTCCGTTCAGTTGCTCTTCCAGGTCCTTTGCTGTATCTGACAGAATTACTACGTCGTCGGCAAAACGCAATGTTTTTAATTCTTCCCCCTGAACTTTAATTCCTTCTCCAAATTTCTCCTTGATTTAATAAAATTAATTGCGATACTGTACTTTCCGTTTTTCCTCCTCTGATGACTCGCATATTTTACACACACCATATTGCAGAGAAGATTTTACGTCAGAAATGTGTTTAATAAGTTTGAACGTCTGGTTTCGTTAGATAACAACTAAATAAAGTATATCTGGTAGCATGCACTTTTAAATAAAGTGAAAGTTGCTTGCTAAGTTTTTAGTTTGATATCTTTCCTGTAGGACTTCTTTCCTGTTCCCATTCTTTTCGAAGTTCAGTTTATTATGATTATTATTATTTTAGACATACTGTTCACAGCTTGGCTTAAGCTTACATATTCCTGTGCTGAGAGTCACATTTAAATTAAACACTGCACTTAAGCAAAATAATATAATTTAAAAACTACTAGCTAGGTAAATTCAGCTGCACTTACTAATCACTTACCTTACAATTAACAGCCCTTAGAATAACTACTTAGTTGCTTTAAATAAAATCAAGGAAAGTTAACGATCGGGAGCAAAACAAAAATAAACCACTACTTACACGTATAGGCCTATATTTACATTATTAGCTCTCTCTGAGCATAAGTATTTGGCGTCCATTCCTAGCGTCTGGAATTTACAACCCACCTTTTGCACCGATGTTTGTTTGAATGAAACGGATAAAACGTATAGCGACCACGTCTGGTATTACCCGAGAGTTTGGAGCTTCAAAGCCAACAAAGCCAAACTCCGCGGAACCATAAAATCACAAAATATTGGCTGGTTCACTTCGCTACGCTACACATATCACATAACACTGTCGGCCGATTGGGATTCAAAATGGCGGATTGTTCAGCTCGGTACATGCAACCCCGCCTAAAAGACCAGGCCTTACAACGAGAGACGTATTACGAAAGGACAATTCCGCCCCACGCCGATTCCATTTACAGACGTGAGATCGACGGTACAGATAGCCGCCTACCGCACTTGGCACCACGTCTCTCAAGCGTTTAAATCTCTCCTCTCGACACTGGTTTTCATCGATGAAGCCCAGTAGACGTCATGCAACGTTTCTCATTCGCATGCGACTGGGACATGGATGATAACCTGCCCACTACATCGTTTGAAAATGATAGCTTCTCGACATTGCGACAAAGACACAACGGCAGTGGGGGATCTCAACGACATTATACTAGCATGCATCAGGTACACGGCTGCACAAAGTGTGTTCTACAGAAAGCTGGATGAGAGGGGTTACCCCCTCCCCACAAGTATTACTGTCTTACTCCATCGAGTCGACACATTTATGCACAGTTTATTCAAGTACTACCTAAAAGTTACCGGCATCCAGCTCTAAGAGCTGCTGTAGCTCCCATGTTTACCTTAAACAGGCACAGCTTGAAACTGTATGAGTAATTTTGTATTTTATAATTTGACTTTAATTATGTCTTTGAACTCTCATTTCGTTGTCTGCTGTATGTACTTCCGTTGTATTAAGTTTGTCAATAGTACGGTTAAATATGTATTGTTTTATCTCCTATAAATGTGATTTTTCTAATTTTATTGTAAGGCAATATGATGTTAGAGAAATTTTACTATTGTTATTTACATTGTAAGAATTTCAATTATGTTCTAATGTTTCCACTGTAATAAGCACTGGCAGTATGGTCACTGCAACCAAAAGCCATAATAAAGAATAATAATAATAATAATAATAACAATAATAATAATAATAAAAGGCCTTACAACTGGCCGTGCCTACGCCACACCGAGAGACGGCCAGCCGCTGGGCCACGCCTACCGCCTCGTAGCGGCCGGCCACCGAGCTTGGCGGACGTAGGCACTTGTCTCCCAGGTGGTGCGGGGCGCCTAGACCCAGACGAGCGGCCGGGTCTCCGCCAGCGGCCGCCGGCCGCGTTCGCCAGTGACGTCACGGCGCCGGTTTTTGCGGCGGCCCATTGTACTGTGCGCTGGCGGCGGCGGCGGCGGCGGCCTCATCAATCGCGGTCAGCCGCCGCTGCCAAACCGAGAAATGCCCATATCGGATTTCCGCGGCCGCCGCCCAAAAGTATACAGCAACGCTTTGTTCTCCGCGGCTCGGAGGTGTCCACAAGAAACGACGCGAGCCGACAATTAGTCGGATTGACTGCGAAAGGTCAGCGTTTGTGCGGAGCCTGCGTGATTCGTCAGTAAAAAACTCTCCGCCCGCCAAAAATACGCGCAGACTGCGTCGAATATGTAAGTCGTGTCAGTTAGTGTCGACGATAATGATGAAATAGTAATCTTCACTTTTTACATTTGGAGAAGCAAACTGTTTTCTCCATTACTTTCTTCTTACCTACGTATTCACAATTAAAAAAGAAATAAAACTTACTTTTACTTATTCGAGTCCGGACTCTCTGTCAACCTAAATTTTTGTCCCAATATCGGGCCACGTCAACTGTCGCATCGTTGACCAACCATAAATCATGGAGGGTACAGGACTGTTCAGCGAAACTGAGCTCACATAAGATAGTAGTGTAGACTGCAACAGAAAACAACATTGAAGCAAATGTGGCATGTCCTGTGGTTTTCCACATTCGCAGAGAAGATCCTCAGCGTCCGCTAGTCCCCACTTAGCTTTAATGGTTTTCACAGGTGCAACTCACGTTCTCGTCCTATTCATGGTTCGCCAGGTTTTCCAGTCCAGTTCGCTTCCGTAGGGCGTGTTTGTTGTAGTGGGTAGTTTTTAGGTGGTTCAATTGGAACATTCCTCAAAAAGCCTTGATTTGAGCCTTCCTGTCAGAACTTGGGCGTTGTAGAGAACTTGGCGCTCGTCGAAAGTTTGCTCGAATCGCTCTGTTTACTCTGCAGCTGTTCTGCTGCGGTCTTTTGGTGAGGAAAAGCCAGATGCCTTATATAGGAGGTCAAAGGGGGTCGGTTTCATACGCCCGGTGACTATCCTACACGTTCCCTTCAGGGCGATATCGACGGTGATGGCACGCGCACATGTGTTCCACTCTGGACAGGCAGACTCTGCTGTTGGAAAGCACAGAGCCTGCACCGTGGTGCGCAGAAGGTCGGGGTTCGCTCCCCAGCCGCTCCCCGCTAGCTTTCTAAGCAGGGCGTCCCTTGAGCGTACTTTCTGCCTTGTGTTGCGGCAGTGATGTTTGTTCGTTAGTGACCATCCAATGTTATACCAACGTACTTAGGGGTGTTTCTATGTTTCAAGGTGCTTCCTTCCCATCTGATCTTCAGCCTTCTGTATGCATTTTTTGTATTTAAGTGAAAAGCACATACTTGCGTATTTGCGGAGTTTCGCTTTAAAAATAAATGAATAAATAAATAAAAATAAAATAAAACATATCTAGAATTTACAAATTCACCTGCAGCCAACGTGACAAATATTATGTAGAGTAAACAGGCAGAAAAAAAAAAAAAAAAAAAACAGGCAGGAATTTCACAACTAGGTTCAAACAGCATCCGGCCTGCCAAAAACTAAATAAATGTAACAAATCAGCAATTTCAACACACATCAAAGGAACAGAACATTTCGCTCGAATCCCCCCTCGGGCATGAATGTTTGTGCTGTCTTCAGTATAAGTTAGTTCATAAGTAGCTTGTAAGTTTAGGGACTGATGACCCCGTAGTTAAGTCCCATAAGCTCTACAAACATTTGAACATTTTTGGAGAGACATCAGTTAATTCTGATATTTGCTGACAAATCTGCGAATGAATACCTTTCGATTAAATTAAAAATAGAGGAAATCGGTCGGATAGAACGGCCTGAAAGAAGGACTTTAGTTTACAGCAAGGACACCCCATAAGAAACATACAGAAGAAAATCGCGTTTGAGTACAGAAAAAGGAAGGCGAGAATTACGTATATTCTGAAAATTGATGACAAATCAGTGGGTGAATACCTTTCGTTTAAAACAAAAATGAAGGAAATCGGCCTGGTTGTTTGGTCTGGCCGACTGACTTTAGTTTTTGTAGATTCGTTTACTATGTAAGATTGTACCATAAAACAAATGACACCCTTCCGACAAGCATGTGCACGCTGGCCACGCCCTCCTTCACTTCACAAGCAGTAGCCCAGCTTTCCTGGGCTTCGCGCAGGCACGTTGTCAGAAGTTATCACCGACCGGCCGCACGGGAGTAGCTGAGCGGTCTGGATATTTGCTCCCGCGTCGGGTGTTCGAATCCTCCTCGAGCATGCATATGTGTGTTGTCCTTAGGTTAGTTTAGGTAGTTTGTACGCTGGGGACTAGTAACCATACAGTTAAGTCCCATAGAATGACAAACATTTGGACATTTTTTTTAATTCACTGACGTGTTCAAGAAGGCCTTGCAGATAAAAAATTACGTAGCAAATGTCTACATAGCCGCACACAAAATCCTAATAAGAGTTGTAACAGCCGCGTGTGAAACGAGTACCGGAAACAGCGTTTGTTGGATGGAAATTACCCAAAATAGGTGTGATGCAAGCTGTTATCTGTTTCAATGATTGTGTAATTAGCAGGACAAAAGTAATAGTCAAATTAGGCATCTAACCAGGGAATGGTATGATAGCTGCTCTGACCGCCATAGATCGTCAGCGCCTAGCTGAAGCTGGAAGGGCTGCAGAAGCCACCGCTAAGAGTCCAGAGTAAGGAGAAGGCTCCTGACAAGTCTGCAGGGGGTAAAGAGGCGGCTGGCCAGCAGGATTAAGGCACTGCAACGTTCTGAACAGCGGCATACGGTGCTCAAAAACACTGGGAACACCCTTCTCTCATTTTCTCCAAACTACATTTTCAGAGCATTAGGGACATATGTCTTCATAATGGTTTCAGCTATGTTCACCAAATTTCTCACAAGTGAAGAATGCAACAGTATCTTTATATTTTGCCTCATACAATACACAAATAATCTCGATTTGCCATTCTGGATATAATTTGAACGGTAATTTTTAGATAAAATACTAATCAAGTGTAATACACCAAACTACAAAACAAGAGGCGTAATATGTTGCTACGAATGTTGGCAGCAGCCTGCCACAGTCTAAATGCTATTACACTGACGATGCACCAGAAAATGGTTCCAGAATGCTAACGTGTATTATGAATACGTCTATTAGGCAAAATATTGTAATTCTTAAACTGTAAAAAATATTTAAATAAATTTCATGTTACAGATTGAGTTAATGTCACTGAGTGTTGGTACAAAATAGCAACTTCCTTCGCATTGTAGATCAAGGGTAATGTTCACCGAATGCAAGGCACCAAAGTCCGGGTCCGCTGATCCAGTCTCCTGACTGGACATCACAGCAGCGACCTCTCGCAGTTTCCGCTAATTTAACCATTTATTTGGCACACACAGAAATCACGAGAGAAAAACTAAAATGTTAATTACGTTAAATGTGTAGCGCCATATGAACAGACTTATACGACCCTTTTTTGTTATTTTTACTTTTTTATTTCATTTTATTTTATTTATTCATTATTTTTTTCAAAATATTGTTTCTGGTTTGTAAGTAACATTGCCCAAAAACTTCGCATGGTGCTACAGTATCAATATTGCAGTTTGTTCTTATGACTGTAGAAAGTACTGTATTTACGACTACTTCATGTCAAACGTCTTTTCAGTCCAAAGCTTTACAGTCAAGTATCCACGAAGACAAAACTTCAAATTCCTTTGGGCCCGTAATCAGTCAAGTGACAATATATTGTCATATCTGTCATACCGTACATCACTGACTGGTACAGCACATGCTGTTTCATTCTTATTTTGGACGTACTGTCCATTTTGTACCATTTAAAATGATTTGCAGTCCATGCTGTACAGCAATCAGTGAGAATAAATATTCTTTCAGTCAATCAAGACGGTATTTTGTCCTCCATTTTCACTCTCCTGCATGAGAACTCGTCAACAACGTCCCATGATAATTGAACTTGAAGGCTTCCTCTAAAGTGAGCCGCTCAGACGGCGTGTGGAAGGGAACAGGCAGGGGGTGTGTTCTCCCCTCTCGCAGACGCCTACAGGGCGATAAGACTCGATTATCCAGCAAGGCTTGAGAGGGCGGGAAGTGAACAGCTCTATGGCGGGCGCCTGCCACTCGATAGCGCTGCAAAATGAATGACGTGCGCTCCCCTTTGTCGACGACTGAAGTGGCCTGTAGTTTACCCAGTCGATCGCAGGCCTCGAATTCGTACAGCAACGTTCATTCTGGAAGATACAACGACTGTTTACCGTTATGTTTGCACGCACTACCGGGACGTATTGATCGTTGCATCTATGCTAACGTTCGGTCGAGCAGATTCTGAAGATTCACGATATCTCATGTCTGAAACTAATATTACATTTACCAGAATGAAAAGTACCCCTATCGCAGCACAACAAAATGCAAGTACGTCCTGAACTATAAAGGGGCAAAACAAGCTTCTCAATCAATCTGGCAGCTTCTAAAGCATTTACATAAAAAATCTTGAAATATTTTCACATTTTTAGGGCAAAATTATGAATTACAAGTCGTATAACTATGGCTCAAAGCATGCACCTCGACCATGGCATTCTTCATTCAGATAGAACACAATCTTCGTCCCCCCCCCCCCCCCGCCTTTTTTTTTTTTTTTTTTTTTTTTCAACAACGCCTTTCGCGTTTTTCGGGCATCATCAGAATCCTAAAATAATACTTTACATCAGTCAGCTTTCAGAACATTTCATGTCACAATCTGTCAGAGTCAATGTTCAGAAACAGTACGAAATATTTTTAACGCTGACCGATGTAACGTATTATTTTGCCGCGAGACTATACATTAACGAACTGCCGGCGTGCCGCAAGGGATATCGTCACAGATTGCGGTGCGGAAGTTCGCCGGTTTAATCCCAGCCATCTGCAAAAATTTATTTCTATGTAAAAAAACTTTTTCAGAATGTTCAAAATGTTCTTATTTTCACTTGTAATTTCTACTTGTTTCTTATCTTAACTATTCTTTTAATTTCTGGTACATTATGTCTGTGTAATAAATAGCAGAGCACTCTGCTCAAGACGCAGTCAGTGCTGCGTGTAGGTTTCAGATAGCAATAAACCTCCTTTCAGTATAAGTGCTGTGTTCACTCGACAACCTTGCCTTAGAAGTCGAGCCTGCTTCCATTTCAAGGCGACAATGTTTGGTGGAGGCGCCGGGTACCCTGTGCTACAGCTGCATCACCGTGGCTCCGATTAGGCAACGTAAAAGCCTTCGCTTACACGGACTAGAGCCGGAATACAAGGGACATACCGATTACATCTTTCAGAAATTCCGTATCATCAGAAGAACCATGCACACGAAGCCAGCGGTAAGCCATCTGCACATCACACACCTGATGGTGTTCTCTGAAGATGCTGGACAGGACCCCAACATATGGCTAAAACGGTTTGCCCGAGTTGCCAAGTGTAACAGGTGGGATATCATGTGCTTGGCCAACAATTATTTCTACCTGGACGCAACAACCCTGCAATGGTTTGAAAACAACGGAGAGAAGCTGAATGACTGGGAAACGTTCCAGACGGAACTTAAGAAGACGTTTGGAGAGCGCCAACGACAAATCCGCTCGGCGGAAGAACAACTGAAGAACCGCGCACAACATGGTGAGCCGACACAGTCATACATACCGAATGTTTTGGCCCTGTCTAACATAGGCAATCCCAATATGACTGAGTATGACAAAATCACGCACCTGATAAAGACTACTGCAGAAGACATGTACCAAGCTCTGCTGATAAAACACGTCGCTACGGTGGAAGAGTTCATCAAGTGGTGCCAGTTTACTGAAGAGATGCAACAAAGGAGGGTTGGATGAAAGATGTATGACAGACTCCCGAATGTAGTCCCTATTGCCGTTGTGGAAGACCAGCATGACTTTGCTTCTGTCATACGACAAATTGTGAGAGAAAAATTAACAACAATTTATGGCAGCAGTAGAACGTGCGAGCATCAGATTATGGCCATGGATGTAAGCCCTGTAAGTCACGAAGGAGCCGACGCAGCTGAGGAAGAGGTATTTCAGACATGAGCTCCTGTCTGCCCCACCAGTCGCATCCGACGTGAAGAATGGCGTCGCCCTGCTATGACTTGCGCTGCAGTCGCCAAACGGCAGCCTATGAACCGGCCGACGCGGCCACAACCGACTCCCCCGACAACTGTGACGCCCCGGAGAAGAACAGACGTTTGGAGGACAGAAGACAACACACCACTGTGTTTCCACTTTGGGCGCCCTGGACATGTCGTACGCTACTGCAGAGAGAGGAGGCGAGTATTCGATGATTATTATGCCGCAAGACGTCAGCCGTCGGATCAGTTCTATCCAAGGCAGTCACCTGCTGATGAGTTCAGTCGACCTATGGGAAGAAGCCCATCGCCGTACCCTAGACGAGGTCGCTCCCCGACGCGCCGCAGCCGTTCACCGTCGCCGTACAGAGGTACCAGCCGCTCCCCTAACCGCCGCGCCCAGGAAAACTAAGCGAGGCGACCATCTACGGAGGTGAGGCCGCCGCAGATGAAATTCCTCCATGGACGACAGTCGCCAAGATGTCAGGAAATCTCATCGACATCATAATCGACGGCCAACCTGTCCGGGCACTTGTTGATTCAGGAGCCTCTTTTTCTGTATTATCGGATAATTACCGCCGCACACTAAAGAAGACAATGTTCTGTGATACGGGGGCAACTGTGCTGAAGGTCGCGAATGGAAAGTACGTCCATCCAGCAGGAACTTGTGTCGCAAGAATAACCATCAACAACAGGACGCAGCCGTTTGAATTTGTCGTGTGAACAGAATGTAGTCACAATGTCATCCTTGGATGGGACTTCGTTCAGGCATACCAAGCTATCATTGACTGTGGAAGATCTCAGCTGCAAATTGAAGAAGTTGTTCCGCCAGATACACGTAATACAGAATTTTCTGGGAAGTTATTCGTCGTTGACAATGTGACGATACCTCCGTTGACAATGAGAAGAGTTGCAGTCACAAACACAGATGACTGGTTAAACTGTGAAGTTCTTGTTGATAGTAAAAAGTTTATCAGGCTCACAAAAGAAATTTACATACCAGCGGCTATCATAAGCATTACCGGTGGTCAAGGAGAGATTTGGATCACAAATTGTCACGAGCAGTCACAACTTATCCCCAAGGGAATGTGTATCGGGACCGCTGAACCAATCCAGGACGGTGAGCTCAACGTCATCAACGATGACCCAGGCTCTGCTGTTAGTACAGACAACATGCTGGAGGAAACAACCGTGGAACTGCTAATAGGGCCCGGACTGAGCAAGGAACAACGGCAGCGGGTGTTAGCTACGCTACGCCAGTTTTCGGGTGCATTCACACCGCAGCAGGGGAAAAGTGCCGCCGTAGCGCAAGGGATAGCGTCACAAATTGCGGTGCTGAAGGTCGCCGGTTTAATCCCGTCCCCGAGCAAAAATTTATTTCTTTGTAATTAAAATTTCCGGAATGTGCTACATGTTTATTATGCTCACATGTAATTTCTACTTGTTCCTTATGTTAATTATTTTTCTAATCTCTGGTACATTCTATCTGTGTATAAAAAGCAGAGCATTCTGCCCGATAGGCAGTATAAGTGCTGTGGTTTCAGTATAAGTGCTGTGTTCCCTCGACAGCCCTGGCTTCCAAGTCACTCCTCCTTCCATTTCAACGCGACAATTTTATAATTCCAGAATGAAACTTCTGTGAAGTCTGGGAAGTAGGAGGCAAGGTACTGGTGGAAGTAGCTCGTGTCGGGATAGCACAGTCGGTAGTGCGCTTGCTCGCGAAAGGGGAAGGTCCCAGGTTCTAGTCCCGGTTCCGGCACACAATTTTAATCTGCCAGGAAGTTTCAATACAGCTACAGGCGATAGGGGGCTATTACAGAGACGGATGAGGTCGTGTCTCAAAAAACCACAAAAATGAAATAAATACAAAGTCGGGAAAATAAGAATAATAACTACGGCATGCAACCCCTAGAAATCCTTAGAATTACACGAAGGAGCGAAAGAAATGCAGCTGCGCGCAATAGGGAGCGATTACAGAGACAGAAAAAGTCCAGTCTCAAAAATCTCGCAAAAGTGAAATAATTACAAAGTCGGAACAATAAAATTGAGAATTACAGAATGTAACCCAAAGAAATGTTTAGAATTACATGAAGAAGATATTGAAGGAGGTTGTACAAGGCTCAGAGAGAATTACTGACAAAGAAAGAGACCGTACTACAAGTCGGAGAAGAAACGGCGAAATTAAAATACGCCTGGAGAGAAGATCGCGAAACATTAGTGGAAATCAGAAGGATACCCGCATAGTTACTTGCTTGATGGGCATCGAACAAGCAAGAGTGGAAGCTGAAGGCTTTGTTCCATGAACCAACCACCTGGTACACATATCACTCACGGAAAGAAACGATGAGAAAATTTTTACATGCAATGTACAAAAATGAAGATATCACTTATTAGAAATCGGGACCCACAAAGCTAGAAAGTAATTACACAAATTTACAAAAATATATGGAAGGACAGACGGTCGTCTTTCACCGTACATGTCGTTGCTCTCCTGTGGGGAGTTCGAGTCACGAATTTCGACACCAGCTCCATGACAACTGTGACGTAACTGTACCCTCTACTCGTCCTTGGTAGAGGACCCATTAAATCGGCACAATCTACCTGTCGAAGGCGTTGAGGGATAATTGGGTAGAGAGGTGCTTGCGTATTCACAGTGCAATGATTTTCCTTTTGGCAACGTTTGCAAACTGCAAGCACTTTCCTGATTCTCCTTTCTATATTAGTAAAATGACACAAAGAACTTAATATTAAATAAACTTTCCGAGGACCAAAACGTCCGTAAGACAGATTAGTGTGCCAAATTACTTTATATACAAGTTCATCAGGCACGCACTCACGCCATGGATCTGCCTCACCACCAGAGACGTAAAACAAAACTTCTTTGCGACGCATGCAATATTTGCGAATCGCAGACTCGATCTTGTCTCTAACTCGTTCCTTAATTTTCAACAGGTCAGGGTCCTTGTATTGTTCCTTGCCAATACAGAGTAAATTCGTAGAGATAAAGTTTTCGAAAGCCACCTTCTTGATATAGTACAACCTGTAGTGCTCCTGCTCTAGTGGATGATGGCCCAATTCTTCGAAACCAACCGGTGATCTCGAAAGTGCATCGTCGATGATATTCTCTACGCCAGGAACATGTTCTATGCTGAATTCATATTCCTGAAGGGTCAACAGTCATGGAGCAATTCTTTTATTGTTCAATTTTGCAGACATGATAAATTCTAATGCCTTGTGGTCGGTATACACCCGGGTTTTTCGGCCGTACAGAAGGTATCGAAACTTTTCGAACCCCCACACAACTGCCAGGGTTTTCAATTCGGTAATAGAATAGTTACGTTCGGATTTATTAAGAATTCAGCTCCCAAATGCATTGGTCTTGAAAACATGATTCCCTCCATCTGTATATTTCTGGAATATCACTACTCCCAAACCCGTGTACGAGCTCTCTGTTGCCATACATAACTCTTCCGAAAAATTTGGATGAGACGAAATCGGAGCCTCTACCAATGCTTGCTTCAAACTCTGGAATTCCGCCTCTGCCTCATCATCGTAATTCTAGATGGTGTTCTTTCCCGCGAGAGAACAGAGACGTGACGTAGCCCGATTTTGGATCAAGATGTGTCGTTTATAATTATTTATGATTCCTAAAAAAACTCTTAATTGTCTCTTATTTACAGGAGTCGGAAATTTAGCTATGGTTTCCATCTTTTCGGGATCTGGTGCAATGTCATCTGCAGAAATAAAGTGTCCCAAATATTTTACCTTATGAGTCCCTATGCACGACTTTTTTATACTGACGGTTAATCCGGACTGCCGAAAGGATCTAAGTACCTCCCTGAGCACGGGTCTGTGCTGTTCCCAATTGGGTTCGCCAATTAGGAGGTCGTCAACATAACTTGTAATCCTATCTTTGATCCAGCTTGGAAGTTCGTTGTCAAATCCCCTAATAAATGCGGAACAACACACATTGATCCCAAATGGTAATCGTTTTAATCTGTAGCAGGTTCGAAATGCTACAAATGCGGTATACTGCCTGCATTCCGGATCTACCACGATCTGCCAGAAGCTTTATCTAAGGTGAAGAGTCGTAAAAACTTTTGCTCCGTGGTAATTTTGTAACAATTCGTCAATACGCTCTGGTCTGTCCGTCCCAGGTTCTATGATTGTGTTTATTTGCCTGGAATCTAAGATAAGGCGTACTGATCTTGTTTTTTCTACTACGACAAGTGGGGAATTATAGGTCGATGTTGTCCTCTCTATCACCCCTTCATCTTCCATTCTTCCATTCTTTTTAACTCCATTCGCACTGCCTCCCTATGTGGACAGGAATTGACTATGGAGCAACGGCAAACTTTTGATGGGGTTTAACTTTAAATGAATAGACGAAGTCTTTAATAGTCTTTGGAAAGAATACTTCGGCGTTCTGAATTCCTGTGTGTCATTAGGCGAAAAGTTTGTATGTTTCCAATCACTTAATCTATTATTGCTGTTACCTCTTGGAGTAATATATTGTATTGTTCATACTATCCGCTGACTGACTTTTGTGATATCGATTTGCTTCGCCCCTGACAGTCTGACGAACTCAGACGTAGGCAATCTGCTGGTATTTCTGATCTATGATGCCAGTCGGAATACCGGATGGTGATACTTCCCTCTTTATTCAACAGCAGAACACCCCGCCCGACATCGATTGTGGCTTTCTGGTCAGAGAGAAGATCCATTCCAATAATTAGATCTATCGCCAACATCGGCACTATTGTGAGGTTAATGTCCCATTCCTCTCCTTGACAAAGTATTGTCATCCGACTCTGCATCTGGATATCAGCTTGCTTCCCAATTATTGCCCCTTTAACTTTCGCTTTCTTAAGCTTCAGAGTGGGCCACGAGCGGTATTTGGTACATCTTTGAAATGCAGATTCTGAAATTGCGGAAATCGGACTGCCACTATCTATTATTGCAGTCAAATGTACACTTCCAATTTGGACTGTAACTGTCGAGTGGATTTCTTCCCGAGAAACTGTATGTTTTTTCTCCTTTAATATCCCTCGTATGTCTTCATATTCCAAGAGATATAGAGTGTTTCTGTGGAGACTGGGGACACACATACCGGAGGCACATAACGTCAACTACGGTCAGTTCTGCTTTTGCGATTGTTTGTGGGTGCAGGATTCGGGGGTCTTAATTCAACAATTTCTACACCTCTGCATAAATGGATTCGGCGGTCTTTGACTACCACAGGATCCACCGTTATTATCATGGTTCCTCCAGTCTCCGGACTGAAGAACGCAACAATAACCGAAATTTTAACTTAATGATTTATGCGTAGGTTTCGACTAAAACTTGAGGAAGAACCGAATATTCTGTTTTCTCTTGTCGGCCACATCAGGTTTCATTCGAAATCTAATTGCGTTCAAACCCAAAGATCAGTCGACATAATCACAGAAAAAAGAATAATCCGTCGTTTGGGACTGATGACTCCGTAGTTAAGTCCCATAAGCTTTACAAACATTTGAACATTTAATCCGTCGTCAGGTAGAAACAAGAGATTCGGTAACGGAAGTTAGACAAAAAGAAAAGTGTTTCGGTGTCGGAGTGTAAAGTGGTGAGTAACGCGATGCTCATCCTCTGAGGCTGGCAACCATGGCGGGAGGTCACGTAGCGGAACCTGTGACTGAACGGCTGCAGAAACCGTGACTGAACGGCTGCAGAAACCGCGTCACGTTTGTCAAGCTGGTCTCTCTCTGAGACGGGTGAACGTTGGCGGGGCTTCGATGGCGACTACTCTCCTATCCTGACACCGCGATCTGACTGACTCCTTCTGAGACATATCGAAATCCGTGACTTCACAGCTTTTAGAAACTCATTCACCAAATAAGACGGAAACAGTATTCCAGATTTCGAAATACGAACTGAAGCCAGAATGAGTAACGTTGAGGTAGATATCCTCGGAGTAGATAAGCAAATACAATAACTTAACTAGAAGAAGTCTTGTGGTCCGGTCAGTATACCAATTAGATGTCTATTCGATTATGATAAAGACACCACCCCTATGAACCACAGACATTGACGAGGTGGGCTGGCTTGTGTGTATTAACGATACAAATAGCCGTATCGTAGGTGTAACCACAGCAGAGGGGTATTTGTGGAGAGGCAAGACAAACGTGTGGTTCCTGAAAAGGTGTAGCAGCCATTTCAGTAGTTGCAGGGGCAACAGTCTGGATGATTGAGCTGGCCTTGTAACATCAGCTAATGTTGCCTTGCCACACAGTTACTGCGAACGGCTGAAAGCAACGGGAAATACAGCCGTTACTTTTTCCGAGGACATGCAGCTCTACTGTATGAATATATGATGATGGCATCCTCTCGGGTAAAATATTCCGCAGGTAAAATAGTTCCCCATTCGGATCTCCGGGCGAGGACTACTCAGAAAGATGTGATCATCAGGAAAGGCAACACTGTCATCATACAGATTGGAGCGTGGAATGTTAGATCCCTTAATCGGGTAAGGAAGTTAGAAAATTTAAAAAGAGAAATAGGTAGGTTGATGTTAGATATAGTGTGGATTAGTGAAGTTCGGTGGAAGGTGGAGCAGGATTTCTGGTCAGGTGCGTACAAGATTATAAATACAATATCAGTTAGGGGTATTACAGGAGTAGGTCTGATAATGAAAAAGAAATTACGATTGCGGATAAACTACTACGAACAACACAGTGATCGCATTATCGTAGTCAAGATAGATACGAAGCCAACACCGACTTCAATAGTACAGGTTTATATGCCAACTAGCTCTGCCAATGATGAAAAGATCGAAGAAATGTATGAGGAGGGAAAGGAAATTATTTAGACAATTAAGGGAAAGGAAAACGTACTTATTATGGGAGACTGGAATTCGGTAGTAGGAAAAGGAAGGGAATATAGTTGGTGAATATGGACTGGGTAAAAGGAAGGAAAGAGGAAGCCGCCTGGCAGAATTTTGTACGGAACAAAATTTAGTTATAACAAACACCCAGTTTAAGAATCACGAAAGAAGGTTGTATATGTAGAAGAGACCAGGAGACACCGGAAGGTACCAGATAGATTTCACAATGGTAACACATAGATGTCGGAACCAGGTTTTAAACTGTAAGACATACCTAGGGGCAGGTATAGACTCTGACCATATCCTATTGGTCATGAATTGTCGGCTAAAACTGAAAAAAACTGCTGAAAGGAAGGGAAATAAGGAGTTGGGACTGGGATAAATTGAAGGAACCTGAAGAATTTCAGAGGTAGCATTAGGCAACAATTGACAGAAACAGGGGGAAATAAAACAGTATAAGAGGACTGGGTAGCATTGAGAGATGAAATAGTGGATGCAGCGGAGGACAAAATAAGTAGAAAGGCAAGATCTGCAAAAAAATCCTTGGATATCACAGGAAATACTAAATGTAAATGATGAAAAAAGAAAATATTAAAATTCAGTAAATCAAACAGGCAAAATGCAGTACAGACGACTAAGAAATGAGATTGATAGGAAGTGCAAAATGGCCAAGCAGGAGTGGCTGGGAGGCAAACGCGCCACCGTGAGGTCGCTGCCCTGTCCCCAATCCCGGCCGGCAGCCGTGCGTTTCAACAGCGCGCGCCCGGTGCCATCGTTTGGCAATCCTCTGTCCCAGCACTTGCAGCAACTACCGACCCCAATACCGCTGAACAGCACGCTAGCACCGAGCCCCAACCAAAGAGCGCCAGCCAAACAGAGCCCAGAACGTGGAGCTACCACAAGATTCCCGCCAATCAGGGACTAGAGCGTGTAACGTCCTAGATTCGGTGTCCGCTAGCTGCAAGACGGGCAGTGAGTCCATGACGGATTCCGCGTTCAACTCCGACCGAGCAGCACGATCTCTCCGCTCTGCAGCCCGCCTGCTAGCACCCGCAGTCTCCTAGCACAATGCTAGACTCCTAGCTACCACTGGTGTCACTCCTCGGGCCTTAAGAACCAGCTTATGTATCCCTTAATCAGAAATATACCTTCTCCTGGAGAAGAAACCTGCTGCGTGTGCTCACGATTTCTCCAATCAGTCCCCGAACCCCGCACGGAAATTATACCCCGCCTCCACCTCTCGAACCCAGTCTGCAGAGTTTAAGGATGGTTCGATGAACCCTCTACAGGCACTTAAATGTGACTTGGAGAGTTTGGCATGTAGATGTAGATTTGATGATTACAAAGGAATTTACGAGATTATCTGCAAGTCGGCAATCAGCAAAATGAATGCGGCTAGTGGAACATTTGTGCTAGGCCAGCTGTCGACCGCTGGCCTGCAGACGAGGCGGTGGGCTGAGTGCCGCACTACTGACGCGCACCGCGAATGCTCTGACTTTCCTCAAATGCTACGAACTGCCCCGAAGAGGAGGAGCTACTGACCCGCGGGGAACGGGGATTTAAGAAGTATCGTTCTTGTGAAGCACAGGCAGCTCTTTACTCACATGAAGTAATGAGTGCTATAGACAAGGGATCTCAAATCGACTGCACATTCCTAGATTTCCGGAAGCCTTTAAACAATGTACCTCACAAGCGCCTTCTAATCAAATTGCGTGCTTAGAGAATATCGCCACAGTTGTGCGACTGGATTCGTGATTTTCTGACAGAGTGAACACAGTGCGTTGTAAATGACGGTAAGTCATTGAACAGAACAGAAGTGATATCTGACCTTCCTCCGAGAAGTGTTATAGGGCGCCTACTGTTAGTTATTTGTTCAAATGTTTGTATAGCTTATGGGACATAACTACTGGGTCATCAGTTCCTAAACTTTCAAACTACATATGAACTTGCTAACACTGAGGACGGCACAAATATCCATGCTCCAGGGGGGATTCGAACCCCCGACCGTCGTGGCCGTGCCGACCGTGACTGGCGCGCTGCAGTCCCCTCGGCCACCGCGGCCAGCAGTTATTTGTATTGACGGTTTAGGAGTATGTCTCTTACACTGTTCACGGATGACGGTCTCGTTTATCGGTTAGTAAATTCACCAAAACATCAAAAGCAGCTGCAGAATAATTTACGTAAGATGTCTGCATGGTTGAAAAAATGGCAATTTACCCTTAATAATGAGCAGTGTGAAGTCACGCATATGACCATTAAAATAAGCCTGTTAAACTTCATTTACACGATAAATCAGTCAAAACTACAGGCCATAGATTCAACTAAATATGTACGAATAAGAATTATGAACAACTTAAATTGGAAAGAACACATAAAAAAATATTGTAGGGAAAGCGAACCAAAGACTACGTTTCATTGGCAGAACACTTAGAAATTGCAACAGTTCTACTAATGAAACTGCTTACACCTCACTTGAGCGTCCTAATTCGGAGTATTGTTGCTTCGCATTGTGGGATCCACATTATTTGGGACTAACAGACGATTTAGATAAAATTCAGAAAATGGCAAGTCGTTTTGTATTATCGCTTTTTGGGGATAGAGTGCCACGGAAATGATACACGAGTTAGGGTGTAAATTGTTGAAAGAAATGACAGTCATGGCGGTGAAATCTATTTGGGAATTTTTTTCATTAACTTCTTCTTTCGAATGCGAATATATTTTGTTAGCACCCACCTATATTGGGAGACATGATCATCACAATAAAAGAAAACAGAAATCAGAGGGAAAACAGAGAGGTTAGGTATTCCTTTTTCTATTAGAGAATGGGACTATACAGAAATATCATACAAGTGGTTGGATCAACTGTCTGCTATGCAGTTCAATGTGCAGAATATTTACGTAGAAGTACAGCGCCAGCCGCAACTCGCAGGGCTCCATGTTACCCAGACACACACCACTGTAGAAAAGCCGCTCTTTCAAGTTTCACACATTACTCGCGGCATTTCACCGAGTCTTGTAAGAGATCTACGCTGGAGAGCATCCACACCGGAGAAGGCGCCACTGGCCGCTGTTTTGTTACTTAAAGAAATATACTGGTAGAAGCAGAACGGGCACTCGAGGTTTATTCCTCAAGTAGTGCGTCTGAAGTCACAGAAATGTTTACATTAGCAGATCAACAGCTCAGGCATCGTGAGTCGTGTCCTGATAGCACAGTCGGTAGTGCGCTTGCCCGCGAAAGGCCAAGGTCCCAGGTTCGAGTCCAGGTTCCGGCACACAATTTTAATCTGCCAGGAAGTTTCATTGCTCGTGTGGTTCACAGATTTTATTATTTACTTTGCGTAGATTTATACTAAGAACAATCTTACTGTTACTCTGAACTGTGACCTTATTTTTAGAAATACTTTCTGCAACACTCATTCCAGAAGGAAGATATGTTAAGTTGTTAGATTATTATTATTTTTTAATTATTTTTTTTTAATTTTATTTTTTATGTATATATATATTTTTAGTACTGAAAGTGTTGACGTTAAAGAAGTTTTATTTTGTGTCCCAGCCTCGTCGCCGCTTTTGTGTCTCGTTTCCGTCGTAGGTGTCGGTGGCCGAGTAGGAAGACCGACACAGGAATAAAGATAGCATGCTGGTGCAGGTACAGAGGGGAGCAGCCAGAAACTATAAACACTAGAGTAAATTAGAACGAGATATATATTGCACAGAATTTATACAATACTTAACTTTTACATAGCTCAGTCCTGCAGAATGCTGATACACAATTGAGCTAGAGGTCTGCCTAGTGCCTGTACCATAGCCAAGTCTTCACTGGTGCCTATCTGATTACGAAGGTCCTAACTAGTTGCTATCTCGGTCCCAAGTGAACGATGTCGTTCAGTGGTGGCCACGAGCGGAGTTGCAGCAGAGGGCGCTCGTGGCTGTCGTCGTAAGAACGCCACGCCGTGCGTGCATGGCGGCGCGCGGCGAAAGTAGGTGGCGCGCACTTTGGACTTGTGCGACACCACATTTTATGCCAGGATGTTGACAGTGGCTCACAAGAAAACAATAAATGATATCTAGCGAAGTTTTGGAACAGTACGAGAATGGTGGAGATGAATTTCTTGGAAGAATAATGACAGATGGTGAAATATGGCTCCATCATATTTGACTAGAGACGAAGAAGCAAACAATGGAATGGCATCATGATAATTCACCCAAGAAAAAAAATTCAAAAGCACACTTTCAGCTGGAAAAGTTATGGTGACGGTGTTTTTCTATTCCGAAGGACTCTTGCTTGTGGACATCATACCACGTGGAACCGTCATAAATTCTGAAGCACATGTGATGACACCAAAGAAACTTCAAGCTCGACTTGAGTTGCGTTCGACCACACCGGAAAAGCAGGATGTTGTGCTGTTGCACGACAATGCACGGGCACATGTCAGTCGAAAAACCACGGAAGCGATCACAAAACTCGGATGGACACCAGCGAAACATCCGCCTTACAGTCTGACCTGGCTCCACGTGACTGTCATCTCTTTGCGAAACTGAAAGACTCTTTTCGTGGAACAAGGTTTGAAGATGGCGACTCCTTTGTGCACGCAGCCAAACAGTGGCCCTAACGTGTTGGTCCAGAATTTTACCGTGCGGGTACAAAGGCGCTGGTTCCAAGATGGCATAAGGCAGTTGCGTGGGATGGGTACTATGTGCAGAAATGAAAATATTGTTCCTAAAGGATGTATGTACACACTGTAGAACTTTCAAACATGCAGAACAATAATAATGAAATAGTGTGCATTTCTTTTGGAGTGACCCTCGTACATTATTTTATTTTGCGTATGGCAGTTTCAAACATAAAAAAGGCCCCATGTGTTATAGATTACAAGTTACAAATGTTTACCGTTAGATTATCTAACAATTTTCGACATTATTGATTTATAAGCAAACGACCAGATTATTTATATATATTACAGAATACATGTCCCAAGTAAAAAGCCACTGAATGTTTCCACAATATGCGCGTTTTCTGTACTCCCTCACATCATGCTGCCCAGTTCGCCTCTCCGCGCCACAGTCACATTCTGGGTAGGGGATTTTTTCCCCATCTGTGGAGAGCGTCTGCACATCTCCCGTGTCCGGTGCGGATTCGGTTGAGGGTTGTGCACACGGCGCGGGGCTGATGGAACCCTGGTGGCTTCGGCACTGTGCAGGGCACTTTTGTCGCCATTGTTCAGTCCTCGTCTGGAGGACGTCGAACTTGCTTTCCGATGGGTACTTGGCTGTAACAATGGGAGGATGTCTCGACCTCAGCCTTCTGCGTTCCGCGTGGGCTACATGATTTAGCAGTGGTAGCTGAGGATTAGCCAGGATCTTTTGATATTAGCCAAGAGGGCGCACTTCCTTCTGGCTTCTGGCGCTGGGGTGTGACTCAGTACCGGCAGCCAGTAAGTGGGAGTAGATCGGGTTGTCCCACTGGAGACGCGCACGGTCTCGTGCAGCTGTGTGTCGACTTTCGGTGTGTGGGTGCTATTGAGCTACACAGGTGGACAATACTCTGCAGCCGAGTAGTTCAGTCCGAGAGCCGAAGTTCGCAGCGTGTCCTCAGGAGATCCCCAACTAGTGCCACATAATTTGTGCAGTACGCTGTTCCCGCTCCTCAGCATCAGGGCTGAAGCTACACGTGACCCCCGGGTGGTGCTAAAGAACGATCACTTCGAGGAAAGCAGCTAACGCCAAGAAGTTAAGGCAGCCAGACAATCTCAGAGATCTCCTGGCCAAAAATACTGCTTAGAATGTCACCCTCGTACAAATGTGACTGGCAATAAAATGAGTAAAGTTGCTGAACCTTCTGCAAACACACAGGAAAGTCGGAAAAGAATGTTGAGGTATTACGGGAGCGACGACCGCGGACTGCAGTCGGATGATCCGTAAGAATCGGCGGGCAGCCGCCGTGTCCCGCTCCAGCCTGCCTGCGCGGAACAAGTGGCGGCGGCGGCGGCGGGCACACAAAGAGGCCCGCGGCCGCGCCGTGCCGTGTGCTGCTGGTGGTGGTGGTGGGGGCCCTCAGAGAGCGCCTGGCCGCAGGAGCCGCCGATCTGCCGGCGCTCTGCTCTGCTCTGCTCTGCACTGCAGCGGCGGCCCCTCCCCAGACCACTCGGGGCTCACTTCTGCCGCTCACCTCGCCACCTCGCGCCGCGCGCTCTGTTGCTCCAGGCTGCGCCCACTATCCTGCGGTCACCCCGTCCGTCTGCACGACGTCACGTGCACGCCGCAGGGGTCGCAGGTGGCGTCAGTGTGACGGCGTATCGCAGGCGACCGAATTTTTGTGCATGGCTGTGATACACTCCTGGCCATTAAAATTGTTACACCACGAAGACGCAAAATTTAACGGACTGGAAGAAGATTCAAATGATTAGCTTTTCAGAGCATTCACGCGGCGTCGTCTTCTGTAGCGACTCCTAGAACGTGCTAACATGAGGACAGTTTCCAACCGAATTTTCATAGAGAAACAGCACTTGACCGGCGTTGCCTGGTAAAACGTTGTTGTGATGCCTCGTGTAAGGAGAAGAAAGGCATACCGTCATGTTTCCGACTTTGATAAACGTTTATCGTATCGCGACATTGCTTCTCGCGTTGGTCGTAACCCAATGACTGTTAGCAGAATATAGAATTGGTGCATTCGGGAGGGCAATACGGAACGCTGTGTTGGATCCCAGCTGCCTCGTATCACTAGCAGTCGAGATGACAGGCACCTAATCCGCATGGCTGTAACGGCCACGTCTCGAACCCTGAATCAACAGATGGAGACGTTTGCAACACAACAACCATCTACACGAATAGTTCTACGACGTTTGCAGCAGCATGGACTATCAGCTCGGAGACCATGACTATGGTTACCCTTGACACTGCATCACAGACAGGCGCGCCTGCGATGGTGTACGCAAAGACGTACCTGGGTGCACGAATGGAAAAAGTCATTTTTTCGGATGAATCCACTTTCTGTTTACGGCATTATGATGGTCGCATCCATGTTTGGCGACTGAAAGACCAACGTTAATTGTAAAATTAACTCTAACTGAAGGGAGCCTGTTAAAAGCTTACTTCAAACATATAGCTCTGGCTGTAAAGCCATCAGAAGGATTCGCCTGAAATACTGACAGTAGTGGGGTAACGCCGCTCTCACGCCACTCAGAATCGCCCGTCGACGATAGTGTCATCGACGCCAGACTCTCGGCCAATTGCCGGACCGCCGATCAAAGGATGCCACCACAGGATGATTGACAGGTCTTCCCAGAAGGACAGGATGATTACATTTAGGTCCTTTTGATTTGCTACTTGTCCGACCACTAATCAAAAGACTCCGCCATAACGCACTTAAGGATGATTGACGGGTTGCAAGTGAACAACACCTCCCTCGGCAACACACGACGTCCCCCTCCAGCCCTCGGCGCTGCCGTCAGACAGGCAGCACCTCCGATAGGTCCAGACCTGTCTACCCCTCGACATGTCTGTACTCGAACCCTCTGCCACACACCTGGCCGGCACTGCGACCCCTACTCGCTCGGCCGATTGCCGCACCGCCGCCTCCACCGCCGCCGCCGACAGATGCTACCCCCTCCTCCTCCACGCTCGCGACCGCTTCTCACAGGACGCCGCCACCCGCCCTACCCGCGAGGACAAACGATACCGCGACGTTTGTCTTGACCGCACCGACACTGCCCCCGCCGGCCACCCCGATGCCCAGGGCAGGGGCGTACTGCACTCTTTTTACGCAGACCGCGCCCCGACAGGTCAGCAGCCAATTAAACTGCATATTTATTATTAAGCGCGCCGCAGCGATCCGCACTCCAGATCTCGATTTATGTAACAAAAATTTCCACCGTTTATTATTATTCTTGGAAAAAATAAAGCTACCATAGTGTTCTTTGTGTGTATTTTTAACAAGAATTTCGGTGTAATGCTAAAAAGCAATTTAGAACAGAAATGCTTAATTGGTCTCGTAACTACAGCTTGTAGTAAAAAATTAAAACTTGTATGCAAAATTTGCAAGTAAGAATTTTTCGATGCGCAAACACTCCCATCTATTTCCATGCTCTTCGCTTAGACTACGGCCGACAGAGGCGTTTAATAATAATTGCCTAGGTTACGGTAACGAACGCCACAAACTTACGTATCCATCTTAACATATACTCTTTCGATATACAAAACCAATTCTAACCAGAGCCAACTAACCAAAAGAAAAGAAATGGTTCGTTTCGGAACTCGACCACAACCTTAGTTCTAAAAATTATCTCTCCGTTCAGACGATGCAAGCAACTGCCATCGAACGGAATGTAACTTGTATGCCAACCACTCTTTCGATAAAACAGCAACAGCAGCAGCAGAAGACGGCATATTGTTTATACAAAAATTCCAAATAACGAAAATCGGCAATGGCATCTAACATAACGTCTCTAAATATAAATCTGCAAGCACCGTGAACAATCGTCCAGAACGCAGAGCGCTCTCTCGGCAGTCTACATAAAAGAAACATATGCTAAGTGTTTAAAAGCTCCTGAGTTACATCTCCAAATGATCAAAAATTTCTACGCAGACGCACCACTGTGACAAGGATAGCTCGCATTGCATTTATTTAATGGAGCTGAGCCATGCCGAAACTTCCGAAATTTAACATTCTCTCTTTAGCGATCTTGCCCAGTTACGTTTCCTTCTTAGATCGAGGTATAGATGCGCCTTCCGAGAAATCGGGTACTTCAATTTTACCTCTTATTTCCTTGTTACAGCAGTACACATCCCATTTAAGGAATCTCTATGTCCTGTTACGATGCAAACTACATTTATCTGACACCGACATTCCAGCGCCCCAGAAGACATTTAAACCTTATTGTGCAACGGAGAGTCGAAATAAAAGAAAAATGTGTGAAATACTTTACCGATTTCCGACCGTCTACACTAAAACTTTACGAAAATATTGACCTAACAACACACTTATTCGACAATACAGCAATCACAGAACCGAAGTTACCTACCCAATGCAACACCGATTTCCAGCTCGACCCGCCCTTTACTCACAAAATTCCTACTCCGAACTAAGATTTATTATTTTAATTACAAGTAGATGTCTACCGCAAACGAAGATGCTAACCTATACACCGCAACACCTAATCCTATATAGGACATGGAGTGTTTACATTTTTATTTCTTTTGTTACCGCACAACTGAGTACATGCAACGTAATGTTCGCAAACACTTATATCGCAACCAACGCCCGCAAACGTCGATCATAACCTGCTCTCTAAGGAATGGATGGGAGTCACACACAGTACAAACATGTTTGTCGTGTGTTCCGCTAATTTCAGTCAATACAACGATTCGAGACCAATCCCCACGCCTGTTTAATGTAAAAGCAAATATTTTTCCCCACACTATCTGCACATATGCAATAGTCTCCTTTTAAAAGCCTATGTCTTCGCCATATAACCCAGTTTTCGTTTACCCTTCTTCTTAGGACTTGTGGAATAACGTAGACGATATCTACGTCTATGGAGAATAAAGTCCTGGAATGCTATAAAAATATAGCTGCTTGCTCGACTCTACAAGTAATTTACAGTCGAAACTAAAAAAACATCATATCCGAGAGAGCGGTCAATTTTCGGGTACTCTTAATACCCAAGTAATCAAATCTAAAAGCGTTTACACAGTACAACGGCGCACTTTGTAAATATCGTATCTTCTCTTTTAGAACACTTAATCAATCTTCTTGCACAATCCTCCATCCTGGTAATGCCATCTTCTCGACCCAGCGAAAAAATAAATGTCGTAATAATCAACTGCCTGGACGCTTTATATAATCGATAACTTTGCTTACACCAGGGCTCGTGATTTTTCGACAAAGTTCTTTTGGGTCTACAATTCGACGCCAACCACGTTAAGCAGTCGTTTCCTCGCCCGCAACCACTTTTATATTGCTCCTCCCATCCGAAAGTCATGCTCGGATACGAACGCCACTCGGTTAAAGTGTTGTCCAAAATCCAGGAGAGAGAAGCCATCTACACGAAGCTGCTGCTGTAGTATAGATGGGATCGCCTCCATTAAAAAAACATCGATTAGCTGCAGTTTATAAGATATATACTCACAGGACGTACATATTTTCCCACTGTATTCCAGAAATAGTAACTTCGTCTTATCTCCAACGTTTGCAGTATCGAACTTGCGTAATTTACTACGCATGTAGATCCGCACACACGCACTTCATTGGCTACAACTAGCGCACTTTAAGTTACGAAACTTTAGGAGTTTTATAAAACACGTTGATTTTCCACGAAAGAATTATGATTTACCGCAGCAGGCATATCCGCTACGTAACATAATGCACAACAGCCGTAAAGTAGACAACACTATCATACGATTAAACAGGCGATGCTTCGATGAAAGAACATTGCAAAGTTTATTTTACAACCACCAAAGTCGGTTTCTTCAGAGCTCTACCGTCACGTGTATTTAAGGTATATCAACACTTTTTATTAAATTCCATCCCATCTGGCCTACAGCATACTCTGTAAGCGCCAAACATTTCCAACACAGTAACAGACCTACACCTCGTAGTCAACACGAACCTACAACAACAAACGAATCTAGCCATTAGATGGTGTTTTTGATCTTGTGCAAACTGGTTTTTTTTGTCCCAACTAGCATGCTGCAAGCTCTGTGTACGTCCAAACGCAACGCAGACAGCTCTATCCTTACAGCCAGCACTAACCCAGTACCAACTCTAAGTTCCCCCACAGACGGTGTTATAACCGCGATCAGTATCAGTCAAGGTATCCCAGACACAGCACATTTTTAATAAAGTTTCGATCTCTCTCTCTCTCTCTCTCCACCCAATAACTGTATAGCTTGCTTAACCCGTCCGAAACATCCAATCACAGCTTTGTTTCCAACGCAAAGCCCGGCAGACAATATTTCTGGTACGCTTTCTATCAGTCAATAGGCTACATACCACGAGCATTCGCGCACAAACCACCATCGTATTCCACTCCTTCTAAGAAATTATTACTCGCGATAAACATCTGTAAAAAAAAAAAAAAAAAAAAAAAAAAAAAAAAAAAAAAAAAAAAAAAAAAAAAAAAAAAAAAAAAAACACAGTTAAAATACAAAAATAAAATTTCTGATAAATAAAGAAAATAGCTACGGCTACCATCTCAAAGGAGAAGAAAATCAGAACTTCTTACCACCTCAAAGTGCAGCCACAGAATGACCAGATCGGCCACCTAGTCCCGTCCACCACCGGAAATCGGTGGAAACCGCTGTAAAACCCGCGGTGCTTGGGAAGAGCTCAAGGCCGCGTGTCTTGCCGAGGCACGCTAACTGGGCATTGCCAAACCAACTTGTAACGAAAGGGTGGAGGAACTTGTTTGGTAGCATCAAAATCAGCGGTTTGTAACGACTACCTATCGATACAAAGCCAGAGAAACACTAGTACCGTGCAGCCAGCAGCCGACGACGAAAATTCTCATACATACACTCAGACTCCCATGCTAGAAGATTCTCATACATGCACATACAGAATTAAGCAGGCGCACATTCTCACAGGGACAGTGGCGTTACGGAGAAACCGATCATATTGACACATTCATTGAAAGAATGATAAATTTTTAGCATAATAAAATCGCAGTAATATTGCAGAAACTAACATTTAAAAACATGAAATGAAATGCTATTCCCCATGCCTACGAACGAGAGGGGTTCTCGTTTAGCAAAAAAATGCCGTCTAGTGAACTTAGATAAATTGCATACTTAAAAACCTATGGAAGACGGCAGACAGCCGTCTTTCACGATATCGGAAGCGTGTATTCGTCATTTCCATACAGGTGTATCACCAGGCGTGATGGTATGGGGTGCCATTGGTTACACGTCTCGGTCACCTCTTTTCCGCATCAATGTCACATTGAATAGAGACCGTTACATTTCAGATTTGTGGCACTACCCTTCTTTTGATTCCTGCGAAATCCTACATTTCATGAGGATAATGTACGACCACATGTTTCAGGTCCTGTATGGGCCTTTGTGGATACGGAAAATGTTCGACTACTGCCCTGGCTATCACATTCTCCAGATCTCTCAGCAGCTGAAAACGTCTGGTCAATGGTGGCCGAACAACTGGCTCGTCACAATACACCAGTCACTAATGATGAACTGTGGTATCGTGTTGAAGCTGCACGGGCATCTGTACCTGTTCACGTCGTCCAATCTCTGTTTGACTCAATGGCCAGGTGTATCAACGTCGTTATTACGGCCAGAAGTGGTTGTTTTGGATACTATCTTTTCAGGATCTATGCTCCCAAATTGTGTAAAATTGTAATCACATGTCACTTCTCGTATAATATATTTGTCCAATGAATACCCAATTATCATCTGCATTTCTTCTTGTAGCAATTTTAATGGCCAGTAGTGTGTTTTGTAGCCTTCTTCCTCTCTTGAGAGCTAACTTACTAAGGATAGTTCCAAAGAATCTCGCCTCGCATCTGCCTTTCCCATTTTAATTATATGTGTTGATTGAACTTCACGTAGTTCGTTATTCATATAGACTGGTTGTCTATGGCAGTAAGTGCTTCCAGGATTTTTTTCTTTTTTTGTCAAGCCCTGTGCTTCACACTACGATGCAGAGTTTCTGTGTCGTCACGGGATTTGCAAAATTGTAATTTGTGGCCCTCTATTTGCTTCGATCGAAGAGTACTATTAACGATCCCCAGGCAGCCAAAATGTCTTTCCATGCACGTTCCTGTCAGATAAAAGTATTAACATCCATTCTGACAACTTCTGAAATAATAAACAACGTACTCATTTTTTCGCGTCTATATAGTATTTATTCGACTGCCACTTGTATATACTGGACACTGATGTAAATACTTGCAGTGTTCCTGGAGCTGTTTGATTCCGAACAACCAAGAATAGAAATATATTTTGATGACTTTTAATCCAACGGAAAAATATCGATTGGCGTCGACTGGGATCCCGTGACGTCAAGAGCTATTTGTACATTGCAGGCGATGACACTCGGAAGAGACGGTGTTCCATATTTGGATGTCCTTCTTCTCCTTGTTCTTTTTCTTGTTTTCCTTCCGCTTCATCCTCTTCTTTTTTCCTAGTCCGCTTCGCATTTCCTCACAACCACGTCGTTATCTGCCACCTGTACGATACACAAATGCTTCCTATATTTGTGATAATGCTAATCCATACAAAAAATATAATGTGGAAGTGTGCCTGATTCGTTTACACATCTAAACTTCACAAACGATTTCCATTGTGATATCTTGCACGCTAATAAAGAACAGAGGCTACTTTAGAATTGTGTAGCACAAAAGATGTATCGGTCTGGAGAATATAATATGAAGTACGAAACAGATTTATTACTTATTGTTTAGCTTTTGATCTGTAACAGACTTGTGAAAGTGCTTCTAATGGTTGACATGTTGCTAGGGAAAGGATTCTGCGCAGGCAGCACCAAGCAGATAGGTCACACCCATCCTGTTACATTTCCACGACTAAACCGGTGAACCGATTTCGATAAAATTTGGTTCTGACAAGGGAATGGTGAGACTTGTCATGCCGAAACATGTATTGATTTTTTTAGCACTGTTAGTTAAAATTGAAGGAAGTCTGTATGCAGAATGTTAGCTGCTGACATGACCTGCAAGTCACCTAAAATAAATAAATAAATAAATCACGGAAATGGGTCTATTTTCTGTTTGGCGCTTGCGGTGACGGCTGGCCACCCCTGGAAATGGCGAGTCGCGAGCTGTTGTTATGGTGAGCGTTGTGCGCATCGTCGGGAGGTGCGGCCGTCTTATCGCGGCGTTCACTAGAGAGGAATATCGTTGCACGGTTTTGGTGGAAAGGGGAAGCGAATATTCGTTTCTGTGGCATGCACTTCCTTTTCATTTCTAGTACGTATTTCGAAACATACCATCTTGAAACTGGTTAGAGAGGTAAAAAATATTCTGTACATCTACATCTATACTCCGCAAGCCACTTTACGGTGAACATTCAATCTCCCCTCACAGGTGATTGCAAACCCTGTAAATGATTTGCTGCTTGCCATGGAGATATACCACAGACGCCAAATGAAGCAATCAACAGAAAACACGCGTGAGCACTAAGTAATGTGCGACATGGTAGTTAAACTTCTAGACGAGCATGTAAATAGCGCAGACATGTGGCTAGAAACGACTGAAACACTTGATATTGCAGACAATGAATCTACGACGGGGAATAAACGGAAGAAAGTTTCACACATGAATACTCTTCAAGTGATAGTGCCACGTACCACCATCAATTATTTCCGAAAGCAACACCGGCAACTACAACTACATTATCAGACAAAGCAAAAGCGGTGAAGTATTGGTTGAACGAAAGTGGTGAGAAAGCCTACGTGTCAGTACTGTTCAAAATAGGTGTCGCTTTGTCCGTTCTGAACCTGAATTGTATAGATGGAAATAGGAAGTCGCTCGACGACGTAAGAGTGACTGGAAATTGCAACGGAGATAAATGTGCGACTTTTGAGCAATTCACCGATGTCAGACGACAGTCATTGGGTGATTGGGCATTAGAGATTGCCAACGCGATAGGCGCTAAGGAATTTACAGCTTCTCAAAGTTGAATTGGTTGCTTCAAAAGATCACATAAGGTTAGGGCACGAAAAATAACAAAATTTGTATCGAGCAACAAGTCGAAAAATGAAGTGACTCAAATGGAAATGATAAAAGCTTATCTTACGACGGCAAAAAATTAGATCGCCAGTTTTAGTCAATCTTACGTTAAAAGTCGACCACTGTACGAAACAAGAGCTTTGTCTTATCACTAAAATTAATAAATACGGTCCATGTGAACTACCGGTTACTCCCTGCTATAAAATCTTGTTCCCTGGCCCAAACTGCGAATTTACTCATTTCAAATTACTACAATAACAGGAAGTTAATACAACAGTGGTCAATATACATAGCAGCTCACACGTTATTACACACAGACATTAACAAGCAGGCCACCACAATCTAAAAAAACATTTATGGTGCAACGGAATTTAGACATAAGAAAACTTGCATCTGAACTTGTTCTCAGCACTTGTGAAGAACAATATTAAATAAAAGAGGGAAGGTGCTCTAAAAATACAATTTATATGCAACTTACGGATTATGCTGAACTTGGACGTGTTTATTCAAATAGAAAACAAGCAAAATGGGGAACCAAATTGTTAATACAATAAAAATGCATCTCTTACATGGATTAATGCGGTCGATGCCCAGCCTGAATTATAAATGATTTAACGCTACTGGGGGGAAGGATTCACAAACAACACTCATTCTCTCTCACACACGCAATACAACAGCGAAACTCACCAAAATCACCGCGTTGAGACGAGGCGGAAGCAGGCGCCGCTATCGTAGGCGAAATTCAGCAAGTCAGAGGTAGCACAAAACACAATATACAAAAACACTTTGAAGCTGGGCCTGGTCTGTCGGGCCTGTTTTGAGAGGGTGCGTGTGTATAGCCAACTTAAATTACATCTGAATTGGACTGCGAGCAAACACGCTAACGGTGACGCACGGCTACGTTACATGAACGCACTCCACTGAAGGTGAAGTGGTTGAAAGTCTGATACATTATACAAAATCACGGTGGATTCTTAAGTTTCAGTCTGTTAGAAATCGATGTAGGTACTGGTTTTATATGAGGAGTGGCGTGGACTTAGGCGACTAGCTGCAAACCCCGAAAGTCGGAACTCGGGCCCACGTGGTTCCGAAAACCGATAAAATTGAATAAATTCAGTTTCCGATAAATAAAGAGAACTAACTACACCATGCAACCCATAGAAATGCTTAGAATTAAATTCGGAAGCGAATGAAATACAGCTACACGCGATAGGGGACGATTACAGAGACGGATGAGGCCCTGTTTCGGAAAAACCACAAAAATGAAGTAATTACAAAGTCGGAGAAATAAAAATAAGAATTACGGCGTGCAACCCTTAGAAATGTTTAGATTTACATGAAGAAGCGAAAGAAATGCAGCTACACGCGATAACGAGCGATTACAGACATGATTGAAGTCCAGTCTCCAAAACTCGTAAAATTGAAATAATGACAAAGTCGGAAAGTAAGAATAAGAACTACGGCAAATCCAAGTTAAACATGCTAGTGAATGAAACACTACCGTCTCCAAAAAATAAGAGCAGAACCAACCTTACCTCAACAGACGACCAGCCCAGAATGACCAGACCGAGCGGCTACAAGACGTGGGAAGCCACCGGAAGCCGGAAAAACCATGATCAAGGGTGGTGGGGACGGACATCGAGACTCGCGCTAAAGAAGGCTCGATGACTGGATTGTAACCGAAGGGTGTAGAAACCTGTTTGGTAGCCTCAGCAGCTATCGACTCTGAGCCAGAGAGAACGATGCAAAGCGAACTATCACTCCCCACATTCAGTCAGCCATAGATTCTCACACATCCGCTTGAAACTAAAAGCAGTGCACATTCTCACAGGGACAGTGGCGTAGCGGAGAAGCTACATTTATGCCACATTAATTAATATAATAGTAAATTATTAACATAACAAAATAAGAAATACCTAGTAATATTAACTAATATTTTAAATCATGAAATAAAAATGTTATTCCTCAAGCCTTGAAAGGAGTGGGGTTCAAGTTTTAACATAATGATAATTTAGCGACATTAAATAAATTATAACTTTACAGAAATATACAAAAATATACGGAAGACGATAGACGGTCGTCTTACAACGTTTACAGTGCAGATCTGTCAGGTTTTCAAAAAGAAATGCGTACGAAAAGAACACTGTCATTCAAAGAGGAAAACATATTGAGGCACTCACCCAGTCATACTTTATAATGCCCATAATTAATCTGGATGGTTCATTGCTGCCTAAACTATATGTGTGTCTTCAAGAACCAACTGGACGTTCTGGACCAAGTGTCAAACAAACAATGTTCTACACAGATAATCTCGTGGTAGACGCATCGAAGTCTGGAAAAATGGAAAATGATAACGTTACACTTTTCTTGCGTCATGCTTTTCTTCCGTTCTGCGGGAACAAATCTCTTCTCCTTCTAGATTCGTGGTCAGGTCATAAAAGTTCTGATTCGTTAAAAGCTGTATTTCGAGCTCACCGTGACAAACAAGTAGCCGTACTTCAGATTCCACCCGGCACGACGAACGTAATTCAACCGTTAGACAGAAATTTTCCGCCAGTGGAAGGCTTTTTACAGAAAACTGACAGAGGAAATGATTGTGTGCAAATCACTGCATTTCCTGTCTATAACCGTGACAATATTCTCAATATTATCAGTTTTCCTCCCCACGGTTTCAGAATGTGATTAAATATGCGTGGCACGCCTCGAAATATACTGATATTAGGCCTGATTCCTTCCTAACACCGGCCGAGTTTTGTCTACGGACGTCTAACTACGTCTGTGATTCGTAGGGTTGTCATATGTCGTATTTGCTTGTATGTTCTTGGTGCACAAAAAAACCTATGTTTTGAACATTGTATCAATATTTCGCATTTTTGCGGTAATTACAAGAAATAAAAGTTTGATGTGTTCTAAACCGTATATGTATTTGTGTCTATTTCATAGCTATTTGGAGAGAACATTATAGATAATATATCATCTACATTTGTCAACGAATTTATTATTATCGTATTTATTAATTATCGTACTATCGCTTTCACTGGGCGAATCAGCTCTCTCACTGCTGTGGCAGGAGAGCGGCGCGTAGCTAACCCCACCTTGCCCCTAGATGGCGCTGGTATAACGTAGCGAGAGAGGTCAGGGTTGTACAACAGGCAGTTTTAGGGCCGAAAACCATGTGACAATAATGTCATACTTCATAAACGTTTTTACAGACTTCCAGGTCATGTCAGCAGCTAACAGTCTACATACAGACTTCCTTCAATTGTTAACTCACAGTGGTAAAAATAGCAACACAGGTTTCGACATGACAAGTCTGACCATTACCTTGTTAGATTAAGTAGTCTGTAAGCTAGGGACTAATAACTACGCAGTTAAGTCCAATAGATTTACAAACATTTGAATTCTTCAAAAAGAAAAAGAAAATAAAAACTAAAAGTAAGACCTGATATGCCAGAAGAGTCGTGCGCAATATCTACGAAAATACGGAGGTACAGGTGCTTAATATCTTCCTGGTTGGATGTACAGGTCGTTTTTTTCCGTCTTCCCCCAAACACAAGCAACGCATCTTCCATAGATTCCGGCACGGCCGTTACTGCTCGCCGAGTGACCTGCGCCTGTCTCTGCACGCTACCCGTTAAGCTCCCACGTATCGGCATCTCCATACGTGACCTCCTATACGAGTCGAGTTGGGGCTGGCTATTAGCCTTGCATTAAGGCACTGAAGTGACTCAGTAGCGATACGCGTTAGTCTGCGTCGGGCCGGGATTCTAACCTGCGACTCTCCCTTTGGCCGGGTCAGACTGGCTGTTCGTGCCACAGGTTCGTAGCGAGGAGACCCTCGCAGATGTGGAGAACGTCAGTACGTAATTTTTTAATTTTTTCAAGCTGAAATAATAATACTGATAATATGAATACATATATTACATTTCAACCCCCTTGAACCACAAACAGTGCCGAGGTGGGGTGGCTTGCGTGCCTCTACGATATAGATAGCCGTACCGTAGGTGCAACCACAGCGTAGGGGTGTCTGTGGAGAGGCCAGACAAACGTGTGGTTCCTGAAGAGGGGCACCAGCCTCTTCAGTAGTTACAGGGGCAACAGTCTAGATGATTGATTGGATGATTGTAATATCAGCTAATGTGGCTTTGCCACACAGTTACTGCGAACGGCTGAAGGCAAGGGGAAACTACAGTCGTTACTTCTCCCGAGGACATGCAGCTCTACTGTATGAACATATGATGATGGCATCCTCTCGGGTAAAATATTCCGAAGGTAAAATAGTCCCCCATTCGGATTTCCTGGCGGGGACTACTCAGGAGGATTCCCTCATCAAGAAAAACAAGATAGGCATTCTACGGATCGGAGCGTGGAATGTCCTAACACTTGACCGCGTAGGTAAATTATAAAATCTGAAAAGAGATATCGATAGGTTAAAGTTAGATATGGTCGGAATTAGTGAAGTTCGGTGGTAGGATGAACAGGATTTCTGGTCAGGTGAGTACAGGATTATCAATACAAAATCAGTTGGTGGTAACGCAGGTGTAGGTCTGATAATGAATAAGAAAATAGGAATGCGGGTAAGTTACTATGAACAGCAGAGTGAACGCATTATCGTAGTAAAGATAGCCACGAAGCCAACACCGACCACAGTAGTGGAAGTTTATATGCCAACTAGCATGGCTGATGATGAGGATATCGAAAAATGTCTGAGGAAATAAAAGAAATCATTCAGTAACTTAAGGGAGACGAAAACTTGATTGTGATGGGGGACTGGAACTCGGTAGTAGGAAAGGGAAGAGAAGGAAATTTAGTAGGTGAATATGGTTTGGGGAAAAAGGAATGAAAGAGGAGATCGCTTGGTAGAATTTTGCGCAGAGCACAATTTAATGATCATAACACTTGGTTTTATCATCATGAAAGAAGGCTGTATACGTGGAAGAGACCAGGAGACACTGGAAGCTACGAGATTGACTTTATAATGGTAAGAAATAGATTTAGAGACCAGGTCCTAAACTATTAGACATATACAGGGGCAGATATAGACTCTGACCGTAATTTATTGGTTACGAACTGTAGATTAAAACTTAAGAGACTGCAGAAAAGTAGAAAAGTTAGGAGATGAAACCTGGACAAATTGAAGGAACCAGAGGTGGTGGAGGGTTTCAGAGGGAGCATTCGGCAAGGATTGGCTGAAACGGGGGAAAGTAACGGGTAGAAGAAGAATGGGTAGCTCTGAGAGATAGGATAGTGAAGGCTGCAGAGGATCATGTAGACAGAAGGACAAGGCCTAATTGAAATCCCTGGATAACACAGGATATACTGAACTTAATTGATGAGAGGAGAAAATATAAAAATTAAACAAGTGAACCAGGAAAAAGGGAATACAAACGTCTGAAAAATGAGATTGACAGGAAGAGCAGACTGGCTAAGCAGGAGTGGCTAGAGGAGAAATGCAAAACCGTAGAAGAATGCATAACTAGGGGAAAGGTAGATACCGCCTACAGGAAAATAAAAGAGATATTTGGAGACAAGAAAAGTAGCGATATGAATATCAAGAACTCGGATGGAAAACCAGTGTTAAGCAAAGATGGGAAAGGTGAAAGAAATATATAGAAGGTCTGTACAAAGGAAACTTGAAAGCAGTATTCTAAAAATGGAAGATGATGTAGAAGGGGATGAGAGAGGAGATACTATACTGCGCGAGAATCTGACACAGCACTAAAAGATTTGATTAGAAACAAGGTCCCTGGAATAGATGACATCCGGTGTGAACTGCTGATTTCGTTAGGAGAGCCAGTCATGAAGAAATTGTTCCACCTAGCACGCAAGATATATGAGATAGGGGAAATACCCTCCAACTTCAAGAAGAATGTAGTAATTCCAATTCCAAAGAAAGCAAGTGCAGACAAATGTGAAAATTACAGAAGTATGAGTTTAAGTCATGGTTGCAAAATACTGACACGAATAATTTACAGACGAATGGAAAAACTGGTGTAATCCGACCTTGGGGAAGATCAGTTTGGATTTAGAAGAAATGTTGGAAGGCAATACTCACATTACGACGTATCTTAGAAGATAGTCTATGGAAAGGCAAACGTACGTTTTTAGCGTTTGTAGATTTGGAGAAAGCTTTTGACAATGTCGACTGGAATACACTCATCGAAATTCTGAAGGTAGGTTGGGAAGGTAGTAAGACAGGGTTGTAGCATTTCACCATTGTTGTTCAACCAGTACATTGAGCAAGTCGTGAAGGAATGCAAGGAGAAATTTAGAGAGGGAATTAAAGTTCAGGGAGAAGAAATAAAAACTTTGCCGTTTGCCGATTGCATAGTAATCCCGTCAGAGATCGCAAAGGATCTGGAAGAGCAATTGAATGGAATGGACAACGTCTTGAAAAGAGATTATAAGATGAATATCAACAAGAGTAAAACAAGGATAATGGAATGTAGCGTCAGAAAATCAGACTATGCTGAAGGAATTAAATTAGGTAATAAGGAAATAAAAGTAGTAGACGGATTTTTGTTACTTGGGTAGCAAGATAACTTCCGATGGCCGAAGTAAAGAAGATATGAAATGCAGAATGGCTATGGGAAGAAAAAAGTTTCTGGAGAAGTGAAACTTGTTGACATCCAATATTAGTTTAAATGTTAGGAAGTCCTTTCTGAAGGCATTTGTCTGGAAGTGAAGCGTGGACAATAAGGAATTCAGACAAAAAGATGATAGAAGCGTTTGAAATGTGGTGCTACAGACGAATGATGAAAATTAGATGGGTAGATCATGTAATTAATGAAGAGGTGCTCAACAGAATTGGGGAGAGAAGGAATTTTTGGCGTATTCAGACTAAGAGAAGAGGTAGGTTGGTGGGACACATTCTGAGACATCAAGGAATCATCAATTTAGCATTAGAAGGAAGTGTGTGGGATAAAAATCAAAGAGGGAGACCGAGGGACGAATACAGTAAGCAGATTCAAAAGGATGTAGGTTGCCGAAAGTATTCTCAGATGAAGAGACTTGCACAGGACAGGTTAGCGTGGAGAGCTGCATCAAACCAGTCTGCGGACTGAAGTCCACAACAACAATATATTACATTACTTGGTAGTATTCATGAATTCGTCCGTGGAGTAGGACTTGGACACTAAAAAATCTTTTAGGCTCTTCTGATGTTGTAGATATTTCTTTATTTTATTTTATTATTGTTTTTAATTTTTATTTTTAATTTTTATTTATTTATTTATTTATTTTTGAAGTTGCTGGCAAACTGCAACTAACATATGTTGCTGAGTCACGGACCCCATTTTTAAGTAAAGCAAGTGCTTCCCAAGTCCTAGTGCAGGTCGTTTTTGTTGCCATTATTGCATGTATGTATGGAGCTGTTTGTTGACAAAAAGGGATATTTTTGACAAAATTCTTTACGGAAACAGTATGCAGTAGTTAGTACACCCAGTTCTCTGAAGAGGTTTCTATAGAATGTCCGTCAATTTACTGCACACATTATACGTATTACACGCTTTTAGACTCTGAAAACATTGGTTTGACTGGAAAACTTATCCATAAATATATTACTATATGACATTATGGAATAAAAGTAACAAAGCTTTTTTATGTCTCCTGCGCCTGCTAATACTCGAATTGCACATACAAATTTGTTACGGCGATTCTGTAGTTCAGTAGTGTGCTCTTCCAACTGGATTTATTATCAAGTAATAACCCAGGAATTTAATAAGGTGAACTTTCCTATCTGTTCTTTTTCATACTTTGTGCATATGCTGGATGAAAACATGTTACATGTTCTGAACTTCACGTAGTGACTCTTTTCAAAGCGTAATATCAACAAGTTGGCTTTAAACCGTTTATTAATGTCCAGGAAAATATCGTTAGCAGACCTTTCTAGAACTATGGTCGACATCCTACTTATTGCAATGCTTGTATCATCTACAAACAAAACGAACTCTGCTTCTATGAGTGTAACTGATGAGAAGTCATCAATGCACACAAGACAAAGCAATGGGTCTAAAATTGATTTTTGTGTGACACAACACGTAACTTCTTGATATCTGATGATGACTGATGGCTTAATTCACTAGTTCCTTGTACTGTCACCCTTTGTTTCCTGTTACCCAGTGTGACTTGAAGCATTTTGTAGCACTGACTGTGACACCATAGAACTCTAATTTACCTAAAAGGATGTTGCGGTTTACAAAATTAAATGCTTTTGACAAATCACAGGAAATAACTGCCGCTTGTAATTTATTATGTAATGAATCATTTAAATATATTTATTGTGACTGAAGATAAAAAATAGCCTTTCCGATACCGGAACCCTCCAGATATCAGAACGGTGATGAGGACAATATGTGGTTTGTGGTCAGGTGGTTGAGAAGATGCCTGCACGTTACAGCTGGCGGGCGGGTATCCGAACCACGCCTCCCGCCTGTCCCAATTTCTGTCAGTTTAAGCTTCGAATGATAACCAAAGACCAGGCGCTGGAGTGGGCACAAGACAATCCTACGAAGCTACACAAGCGTCGATTGTTCACCAACTATTTCCCAATCGGTTCCGTCAAAATAGCCTGACTTTCTTGAGCACGAGACTGCCATTACAGCACATAGAGTCACTACGTCGCCATGATGGAAACCTGTGTTGTGCAGCATCTACAGCCAATTTTGCACATCACTGACACAATCTGCTCCGAGTAAGTTGCATCGACCTCCCACAAAGACCGAATATCTACTGACTCTGGGCGCGTGTTGCTTAGAGAACGTGTTCTGTACAGAAACTGAGAGCCGCTCGCTCATCTTTTTCTTGCATCGCCTGAAAAGCAAACTGATACCAACAAAGAGACCACATGGGTATCGGATTTTAGAATTTTCCATTCGACGCAATTATCAAAAATTTTCGAGATAATCGACTTTGAAGGTTTGTGAGTACACCTAAGTACCAATAATTACCAGAGATGTAGCATCTGTGGGTGTAGCTCAGGTGGGACGCTCGTCGTGGCTCAGCGCGCCCGGTCAGCGGGCTAAACGCCCTCTGTAATAATAATAATAATGTCATTATTCAGTTTCTCCCGTCGTATTTGATAATTAAAATATCCACGGGTGTACTGCCGGTCTGTAGTGTTCAACGGGCACAATATTTCGGCGATCATACATGTCGCCATCATCAGGTGAACTGACGGACCGAGCTCCTGGAGACGCGCCGGCACGGAGATGCGCACGCTACGGCTGCTCGAAGGGAACTCATGTATGATCGCCGAAATATTGTGCCCGTTGGACACTACAGACCGGCAGTACACCCGTGGATATTTTGATTAATAATAATAATAATAATAATAATAATAATAAAAGCTGAGCCAACCCTTCAAAAAGCAACCACGAACAAACTGAACGAACGACCGCGAATCATAGATCTCATAGATCTACCGGACGACAAAAAAGAAGAAGAAGGATAAAACAGGTGGTAGCGTTATAGTCTTACCATCATAGAGTCGTGGTTTCGAATCCCGTAGTGGCAATTTTTTTTTTTCGTAATGTTCTAATACTTACACAGTTTTATTATGTTATGGTAATTTTTACGTTACCTACACGTAATTTTGTTGCTTCATAATTTCCTGAATTTTATAATAGGTTGTTAATAATGATGGTATCAATCAAAAAAGTATATTAAATTTCTTACAGCATTGTCTTCACCATTATTTGACGACAGTAGTCTTTCATTGTTCAGTTTGTCAAGAGATACAACGCTGTTTTTGGAAAGTTATCTCCATAGCTACTAATTGCTTTCCAAACAGTTAACCTACTCAACCATGGCTTTAGGTGACAAGGTGCTCAGCTCGTCTACATACACATAAACAAATACTGACACAACACGTGGAATTACTGATCCCAAAATGTTTTATACAACTTAAACCGAAAAAAGCGAAATAATAATTATAATAATAATAATAATTGACACAGCGTGGCTCGAACCACCGACTCTATAGTTGTGAGGTCAGGACACTATAACCTTTTTTTTTTTTTCCCAACCACCTGGGCTACACCGATGCTGCAACTGTTTTAATTATTGGTACTTACATATACTTGCAAAACTTCGAAGTCGATCTTCTCGAGAATATCTGAGAGTTGCGTGAAATGCGTGACTGTTATTTAAGTCCTGAACGTCGCGTACTATGAATACAAAAAGAAATTATAAAATCCGTTACCCATTGGTGTCCTCCTTAGTTTCCAAGGTACAACGGAAAAAATTAAAAACAAGGATCGAGAAGCAATAGTCCAAATTCCAATTGATATGCTTCGTCACATCCTGAACAACGTGAAGAAGTGACTGCAGGAATTTTTGCGTAAACAACGAAATGACATGTTCAAATGTTTGTAAACCTGTGGAACAAACTGCCATGTTCATCAGACGTACTAACTACTGAAACTAACCTGAAGACAACACACACACATACACACACACACACCAATGCCGCAGGGAGGACTAACCTCCGACGGCAAGCAACCGCGCGCTCCGCAGCGAGGCGCCTTAGAACGCTCGAGCACTGCACCGCGGCGAGCTGACGTGTGGGCCGTCAACTTCGAGAGACCTCCGCTAATTGTGAAGTTAACGCTGGCTGAAGGGAGCCAGTTGAAAGCTGACTTTGAGCATATAACTGGCCGTAAAACCAGCTCAGGGATTCGCGTCAACTACTGACCACTTCCTGCAACATAATCTTGTTCCTTTGCCTAGAATTTAGAACTGACTCAAACCTTACTATAGCAGCAGGAAGACAAAGGGATGGTTGCCAACATACATCGTAGATCACGAGAATTAAACAAAATTATTAATGTACAAGCCAACTAAATAATTTCATGGCTGAGAGAACATTTATGGCCCAACGGAATTTAAAATATGATAATTTTCATCAGAATTTGTTCTCAGCGCTGGTAAAAAACAACATTAAATAAAAAAGGGAAGGTATTCGTTAACTAATATTCATAATTAGGATAAAGTTTCACTGATAATAAATTATCTATTCACTTCAAACATGAGCAAATGGGGGAACCAATTTTGTTAAACAATAAAACTGCATCCCCATTTAAAATAACTTAAAGTAATCTGAACTGAACATCGTCGGAGGAGGGATATACAATCAACAAACATTCAGCAACGCACACGCGCAAAGCAAAGCGAAACTCACCCAACTCAGTGTGCTGATACGAAGCAGAATCAGGCGCCGCTCTCGTAGGCGAAATTCAGCGAACGAGAGTGTACCACACAACACAGGAAAAATAAACTTCGTAGGTAGCTCTGGGCTTCCTTCCTTTTCTTGAGATGGTACGCGATAATAGCGAGACTAATTTCCATTCAAATCAAACCGTGAGCATGTGGAATTATTGAGACACACGTCACGTGTCTGCTAAATTACAAACCCGCACTCCACTAAAGGCGAAGAGCTTAAAGATCGTATTCATTTCAACCAAACCCAACGGAATCACGGATTACAAGCAAGAATACACAATAGGAAGATACTGGTGTTTGAGCAGTGGCAAGAACTCAAGTGACTAGCTATTAACCCTTGAGGTCGGAGTTCGGAGCCACATTCCTTCCGAAAACCTGTACAATACAAAAATTAAATTTCTGAAAAATAAAGAAAAATAGATACGGCATGCAATCCTTAGAAATTCGTAGGATATCATTAGGAAGCTAAAGAAATGCAGTTAGAGGCGATTGGGAAGGCTTTACACGGATGGACGAAGTCCAGTCTTCAAAATTCAGAATAGTGGAATAAATTCAAAGTCGGAGTAAATCAACTAAGAAATACGGCATGCAGCCCCTAGAAATACGTAGTATTTGATAAGCAAGCTAAGGCTAGAAGAGAATTTACTGACGTAATCTGAAAGCAAAAAGCAAAGTACAAGTTTGGAAACGAAACAACAATTTAAAATAGACGGAGAGGAAATCGCGAGGTACTCATAGAAATCAGAAACATACATACATAATTTCTTTTCTGAAGGCATAGAATGAGACACAGGGGTATCCGAAGGCTGTGTTCAAAGAACACATCATGTGGAGTACATATCACTCGCGGAAGAAGGAGACGGAAAGAAATATTTCACAAGCACCACATAGAATAAAATATTTCCTCATATTAGTCGCGTTTCACGAAGCTAGAATGAAATTAAACAAACTTCATACACCACTATCTAGTCTCACACAGGTTACCGATTCCCAGCCGTTATCAAACCGAATTAGTTGTTCAAATGTTCAAATGTTTTTCGAGCTTATGGGACTTAATTACGGCGTAATCAGTCCCTAAACTTACAAACTACTTATGAACTAGCTAATACTAAAGACGGCACAAATATCAATGCCCGTGGGGGGATTCGAACCCCCGACTGTAGTGGCCGCGCAGACCGTGACTGGCGCGCCGCAATCTGCTCGGCCAATACGGCCGGCAAACTAGTTGCATAATCACCACATTCACCTATGCAAAAACACCGAAATGAAATTGATTACATTTATGTAAATAATCGGTGAATGGTATCCCGAAAAGTGAGCCCAAAGAAAGAAAATCAGGACGTCCTACCAGCTCGAAGCGCAGCCACAAAATGACCAGATCAGCTACCCTGTCCCCTCCACCAGCTGCCGGAAATTGGCAAAACCCAGGAAAACGAGGTGATGGGTAAGAACGTAAACTCGCACTTCTAGCTGAGGTTCACTAACTGGGCCTTGCCATCCAAACTTGCAACCAAAGGGTGGAGGAACCTCTTTGGCTGCATCAAAAGCAGCGGTTGGTAACGAGTACCGATCGACACGAAGCCAGAGAAATACTAGTAGCGAGCAGCCAGCAGCCAACGACGAAAATTCTCATCCATACACACTGACTGCCATGCTAGAAGATTATCATACATCCACATACAGAATAAAGCCAGTACACATTCTCACAGGGACAGTGGCGTCACGGAGAAACCGTTCATATTGCCACATTCATTTTCAGAATGATAAATAATTAGCATAATAATATCCAGCAATATTACGGAAACTAACATTTAAAATTGTGAAATGAAATGCTATTCTTCATGCCTCCGAACGAAAGGGGTTCTCGTTTAGCAAGAAAGCCCGTCTGGTGAGCTTAGTTAAATTACAAAGTTAAAAACCTAGGCAAGACGGCAGACAGCCATGTTTGAATTTTAAGAAATAGTACGATATTTAGTCTAAAATTGTATTATTTGCACTGTTAAATGAAACAAATATGTTTATGTTATTATTATTGTTGTTGTTGTTGTGTTTTCCAGACCAAAGGCTGGTTCGATACAGTTCTCAAAGCTACACTATTCAGGGCAAGCCTCATCATCTCTCTAAAAGAACGACAAAGCACATCTTTTTGAACATGGTTAGTGTATTCGTCTCTGGGTCTACCTCTGCAATTTTTAACCGATAAACGTCCCTCCAATCACAAATTCACAATTCCTTTAGGTCTCTAAATGTGTCCCACCAATCGATCCATTCCCGTAGATATGCCAGAAAATCCTTTACTTCCCAATTGTGTTCAACATTTACTCGTCAGATACTTGATCCACCCATCTAATTTTCAGAATTCTTCTACAGCACCTCATTTCAAAAGCTTCTATAATTCACTGTCTGAGCTCTTGTCCTCGACGTTTCACCCACATACAATGCTACACTTCAGACAAGTCCTGTTAGAAAAGATTTCCTAATTCTTAAATTAATTTTGAATGTAAAGAAATTTCTGATCAAAAAGTGTCATTCTGCATTTTACGTCACCTGCACTGCGACCATCGTGTGTTATTTTAGTGTCCAAGCAACAGAACTCATCTACGAAATTTTCTTGTTTCCTTATGTAATCTAAATCCTTCAGCATCACCTGATTTTTTAGACTACATCCGATTTCCCTCGATCTTATTGATACTCATCTTATAATCTCCTTCGAAGACACTGTCCATTAGACAAAAAAGCTATTTCAGCTCCTTGGCTGTCTCTGAGAGAATTACAATGTCATTACCCAACCGCAAAGTTTTTATTTCTTCTCCCTGAACTTTAATTCTTTCTCCAAATATCTCCTTGCATTCCTTCCTAACTTGCTCGATGTACAGATTGAATAACATTGGGAAAAGGCAACAATTCTGACTTACCCCCTTCCCAACTAGAGCGGTCCTTTTATGCTCTTCTCCAGTCAAAACTGCTATCAGGTTTTTGTACAAGTTGAAACATATTTTCGTTCCTTGTATTTTACACCCCCTGACATCTGAATCTGAAAGTGTGAAAACCAGTCAAAATTTTCAAAAGCTTTTTCCAAATGAACAAAAGCTAAAAACGTAATTCTGAGGTTGCTTAAACTATCTTCTACGATAAGTTGTAATATGAATATTGCCTCACATGTTCCTGCATTTCTCCTAAACCCAAACTGATCTTCCCTGAGGTCTGATTCTAGCAGTCTTTCCAATCGTCTGTAAATAACTTGTGTTAGAATTTTGCAACCTGATACTTCTGTAATTTTCAGACTTGTCTCTGTACTTGGTTTCTTTGGAAATGGAATCACAGTATCGTATTCTTCTTGAAAACTGTGGTTATTTCTCCTGTTTCATACATCTTGCACAGTAAGTGGAACGCCGGCCGCAGTGGCCAAGGGGACTAAGGCGCTCCAGCCACGGTCTGCACGGCCACTACGGTCGGGGGTCTGAATCCCCCCTCGGGCATGGATATTTGTGCCGTCCTAGTTCGTAAGTAGTTCATAAATAGTTTGTAAGTTTAGGGACTGATGACCCCGTAGTTAAGTCCCATAGACTATACAAACATTTGAACATTTTAGGAAGTGGAACAGTTTGCTAAATCTGGCTCTTCCAAAGAAATCAGCAGTTCAGGGGGAATGTCATCTACCCCACTACTTTAACTCATTATGAGGACAACTCGCACACCCATTCCCGAGGGAGGACTCGAACCCCTGGTGGGAGCGGCAACGTACTCCGCGACGTTTCACCCCAGATCACACTGCCATTCCCGGGCGGCGCATGTGGTTTGATTGTCATTTTTATAAATGTAGAGTTCCATACTCCTGATACTCTTCCTTTTTTATGTGGTAAATTTTTAAACTCTTCACTGTTTAATGTGGTTGAATCATTGTAATATATTTTTGTAATCATAGGCCCTTGAGAAAGACGCCATAGTGCGCCGAAACTACTAGTGCAATGGTAATTAGATGGAAGTATATTAATTCAACAAGTGAAGACGATTTTACGTGGTGATGCCAGGAGAAGGAAACATCTGTACTAAGTGCATGACATTTCTGTATTTCTGAGCGCTGTCAACGTTACGCTGCTCCTAGACACGAAACATTAGTGCACGCCTTGTTACGGGTAGCAGCGTTTCCAACACTGGGACGCTGGCTTCCGCTCACTGCTCCTCGCCTCCCGGTAGCCGTGGTGCGCGCCTCCGACCGCAGCCAACAATTAGCGCACGAATCGTCAACTTGCCGTGGACAAACAATGCTGTATCCGGCTTAGCTGTTTCATTATCAAACAATGCACCGAACAACAATCAGACAAACAACTTACGGGTATGCTGCCGGGTGACGTCGTCGACAACCGCCGATATTTCGGTTGGAGGACACCCTGCCACTACCAAGGCACAACTGCACTCAAGGAAGCAATGTGCAGGCGTATTTAATACCTCAGTTTGCGTAGGGTAAACGAGAAAGATAACGCACAAAGTACGAGTCACTGCAGAGTCAACACAACCAAAGATGACCAAATACAAAAATATCGATAATGACTGTTAATCAACAGGTGAGGCAGCATTAATTTTGTCGCTCTGTTTTTTGACGAGATTCCAAGCAGAGTTTAAACAAAAACCACCATCTCTGTTTATAAGGTCGCTTGCTAGTTTCATTTCAACAGCTTCCTTAATAACAATATCCCAATAGGTGGAAGTGATCGCCAGAATCTCCATGTTGTTGTTTTCCATAGAATGATCGGTGCCAAGACAGTGTTCTGCAACAGCGGATCTGTTTGGCTGTTGTAAGCGAGTGTAACGTTCATGTTCAATACACCGGTCTTCCACAGTCCTGATTGTCTGACCAATATATGACATGCCACAACTGCAAGGAATACGATAGACACCTGCCTTACGCAAACCAAGATCGTCCTTTACGGACCCCAACAGGGCCTTTACCTTGGAAGGTTGGTGAAAGACACATTTCACATCATATTTCCGCAAAATACAGCCAATTTTGTTGGAAATGTTTCTTGCGTAAGGCAGACAGGCCACAGATTTAGGTGCCACTTCATTAAAATCGTCACTCACCCGTTCTACAGTAAGCTGATAGCACAACGCACATTTTATCTGTCTCTCACTTTAACCATTCTGACGAAAGGTGACCTCCAGATGGGACAACTCAGCTGACAAACTTTCATGGTCTGAAATAACATGGGCCCTGCGAACCAAGGTACGAAGTACTCCTTCACGCTGAGCTGGATGGTGACAACTATCAGCTCGCAGATACAAATCAGTGTTAGTAGGCTTCCTCTAAACAGAATGTCCCAATGTACCATCAGCCTTCCTTCTGACCAACACATCAAGGAAAGGAAGACAGCCATTCTTTTCCATCTCCATAGTGAAATGAATATTCGGGTGGATTGAATTTAAGTGTTCCAAAAAACCGTTTAAGTTCTCACTATCACGAGGTCAAACGACAAAAATGTCGTCTACATATCTGAAAAAAAAAAAAAAAAAAAAAAAAAAAACACGCAGGTTTCAGAGTCGCTGACACTAATGCACGTTCGTCGAAATCCTTCATAAACAAATTGGTCACAATAGGTGACAACGGACTTCCCATTGCAACTCCATCAGTTTGTTCATTGAACAAAAAGTAAGTGGAAGTCAGCACATGTCGAAAACGATTTGTTAACTCGACACCAAACTTAACCTCAATTAGCTGGAACAAATCTGACAGAGGAATGCGAGTGAAGAGAGGCACAACATTAAAACTCACTAAAATATCAGTCATTCAAATGCAATCCCTTCAATCGATGTAAGAAATCCGCCGAGTTCTTAACGTGGTGTTCACACCTGCCTACCATTGCACTCAAAACACTGGCAAGATGTTTAGCTTCACGATATGTCGGAGCACCAATGTTAGATACTATAGACGTCAAAGGAATGTTCTCTTTGTGGACCTTAGGAAGGCCATTCAATCTATGTGGTACAGCACAGTAAGAATTAAGACTCTTGATGGTCTCCTGTGAGAAAGGACTTTTCTTCAGGAGGTTATTAGTCTTTCTCTCAACACTCTTTGTGGGGTCTGCACCGATTCTACGATATGCCGAATCAGAAAGTAGACATTGCATCTATTGAATGTAATCGTCCTTATTCAACAAAATTGAAGCGTTTCCCTTGCCCGCAGGCAAGATAACAATATCAGGATCCATTCTGAGAGACCGTAAAGCAGACGCCTCAGCTGCTGTTATATTACACTCGGGTGGACGGGCCGCAGTCAACACACGACAAGCTCCCCTCCTCGCCTCTTCTTCAGAATCAGAAGGCAGTTCATAAACAGCCTGTTCAAAGGAATTTATGAAATCAACGACCGGTAAACGCTTAGGCGTCGATGCGAAATTCAAACCTGTCCCCAACACAGATAAAGCTGCGCCGTCATAATTTTTCTCCTTGAGACTGATCACAGAGCGTCGCGAAACTGAATTTGAATCAGACTCCGAGCCAAAGAAACGTTCAAATTTCGCCGGATGCCGAGCAGTTGTGCTTTGAGAATGGCAGGGTGTTCTCCTGCCGAAATGTCAGTGGTTGTCGGCGATGTTTACTGGCAGCATACCCCAAAGTTGTTTGTCTGATCGTTGTTCGGTGCATTGTTTGATAATGAAACAGCTAAGCCGGAAACAGTATTGTTTGTCCACGGCAGGTTGACGATTCGTGCGCTGGCTGCTGGCAGCGGCAGGAGGCGCGTACCACGGGTGGCGGGTGGCAAGCGTCGCAGTGTTGGAAACGCTACCCGTGTGCTACAATGTGTGCAGTAATAGTTCGTGTCTAGGAAAAGTGAAGGTTTCACAAGAATCAGACAGTAAACATGTCGCGCTAAGTTTGATATTCCCTCAAATCCTGAAATCATATTTTCTGTGTCACGATGTACTGAATCAATTTCTTCTTCGTGCTTTGTAAAGTTGCTACGCAAAACGTGCTGACGTTTCAAGAAAGCTCTTCCGATCAACAAAATTACACTTGATTGTGTTTTTTAGAAGAATTTCTACTAGCCTGAAAATGCTTTGTATCTGCTGTGAGAAAAAATGCCATTGAAATTTCTAATTTTCTCCAATAACTGAAAAACTGAAACGTGTAGCTTCAAATAAAACCCTTTATAATGCATGGCAGTAGTATATCTTAGTGTCTATGAAAAGAATGCGGAGTGATTAACGAAAACACCATCCTGAACGCAGACCTAGAAATTCACAATTTTTCCACATTGTTAAATCCTTTAACTTTATTTACGCATGAATACAACGTACACAGCTGCTCATTTATCTCTAAAGCAATCACGAAACAATAAACGAATTTGTTTAACTTAGTTTCATCGCACATTAGTGACAAAAAATAGTAAGAAACAATTAAATGGAAGCATAATACAGAAGTCAATTTACATTATGTTAATTACAGTGATTTTGAAATTTTAAACTCACAAGTATACGCTGCCTGTAAGTAAAAGTTAATTCTTATGCTGAGATTTTCTCTCTCTCCCACTCTCTCTCTCTGTCTATCCCCCCACCCCTCTCTCCCTCTCACTCTCTTCCCCCCCCATCTCCCTCTTTTCCCCTTCTCTTTCATTTTCATTGTTGGGCTGTCTGGGGGAGGCACGTGCCCCAGTCCCCCCTCCCCCCTTTCTGGATTCGCACTTGGTCGATAAGAAGCCGAAGGGATATTTTTTGAAGCTCTAGTGATGGAGAAACCTGCAAAATACGGCCGAGTTGGTCGTTCTGCCGGCTGTGTGGTTGCTGGTGGATCAGAACAGAACTCCGCTGCAGCCTGCAGGCAGAACGTCCACACCGCAACTGCACCCCGCCCGTCTGGCAGGGAATGTACGACCTGGTAACGCCCTCACAAAAGCTGAAAGGAGTTGGCACCCCATTCTGTTTAAACTAATCATCTTCAGTATAAAAAATGAAATCAATTACGATATAAGTGAGAGTCATCCGTGAAAGTGTTCTCAAAGAAGTACAGCGCGACTGAACCGCTACGAGACAGCTGAAACACAGCTGGTACGCCCCACACATTAGCATGCCTGTCCTGCCCCGAAGACGAAAATCTCGGGACGACACACCCCCTCCGCACCCCCCCTCCCCCGCGCCTCTCACCCTTAGTCCGCCATTAATTAGCCCTGCAAACGCATTAACGGCGTTAAGTTCTTCATTTAAAATTAAAGGTTCCTTCATTTTACCAAAGAATTAGATTTTGGAAACAACCCTCTTCAGCACGTCTGATAATAAACCACTAGCAAAATCCACGTCACCCCTGGCGATTATCTTTGTTAACAGCTTGTAAAAATCGTAGAATGGAAAGTTTTTACTTCTGAGCCCACAAACACGCCGCGGATGCGAGTCCTCCTTCGGGCATGGATCTGTATGTTTTTTTCTTGGTGTAGGTCAATTTTTAGAAAATCATTCTTATGCCAGTGCTATAAAATACTTTTATTTGTTATGTTTGACCATTCTCGGCAATTGCTGCCATCAACAGGAATCCAACAAAATATTGTACATCAAAGCAGAAAAGATAACATTTTTACTGGCTACAGCAACGTCAAGATGTACAGTAAACATTGCGTTCGTGTCTAAAAAAACTGTCTATTTTAGATCATGTATTCCTTTATGAAGGAATACTTACGTTGCTGTACTCAGTATAAATGTTATCTTATTGTCTTTTCTGTGAAATATTTTGTTGATTTTCTCTTTATGGCAGCAATTGCCGAAACCAGTTGAACATAAAAAAATAAAACATTTGATTTTTTTCAAAAGTACCTAGCGGCTGCAGACTGCCACCTAAAAACGACATTAAGTTAACTTAATTTGTAAGTCTACGAATTATGGCCAAAGCAATTGGGTCCAATAGGCTTACAAACATATCAATATTTTGAGCCCACAAAATACTACGAACACGACACTGCATATGCAGGTCTCAGACTCAAAAAAGCAATACCCGATAGGTACTACACCGGTCGTTTCACTTCAAACATCTCTGACATTCTTCTGGATTCTGTGACATATTTTCCTGCAACACATTACGTCCCGCTAGGGTGGGTGGGGCACCCCGCAGGACTCGCTACGGCTTTTCATTGCAGTCGAAATGGCGGAACGCCGGGGGCGTCTAATTCAGCGGCCGCGGGGGGATGGCCGTGCGGTCAGGGGTACCACGTAACGGACTGCGCGGACGCTCCCGTCGCAGACTCCAGTCCTCCCTCGGGCATGGCTGTGCGTCTTGTCCTCAGCGTAGGTCAGTTCAAGTACTGCGTAAGCCTAGGGACCGATGAACAAGTAGTTCACTCTATTACAAGGAGACCACGCTGGTATCGGATTTCAGATTTTCTTCATATTTTTGGAACGTGAAGCTTAGAACTTAAATAACAATCATCCAAAGCCATTCGACGCAACTTTCAAAAATTCTTGAGAAAATAGACTTTGAAATTTTGCAAAATGCACGTAAGTATCAGTAATTGGAACGATTGCTGCATCTGTCGGTTTACCTCAAGTGGTAGCGTACTGGCGTCGTAACCATAGAGTCGGAGGTTCGAATCTCACTTGGACACACACACACACACATACACACACACACACACACACACACACACACACACACACACATATATATATATATATATATATATATATATCCCAGTCCGTTATATACAACATTTTCGGATCTCTAGTTCCACGTGAACTGTCAATTTTTGTTTATGTGTATGTACACGAAAACCTTATCGTCACGTAAAACGGTGGTTGAGTAGGGTAGCTTCTTAGAAAGCCATTAGTATCTTGGGAGATGTCTTTCCAAATACAGTGCCGTAGCTCTGAACAATCAAATAGTGAACAATCAAATACTACCGTAGTCAACTAATAGTGAAGCCAATACTGTAAAAAATGTAGCTTACGTTTCTTTTATTGATTATCATTATGAACAACCTTCATAAAATATAAAAAAATTACGAATAAACAAAATCACCTGCATTTTTCTTTAAAGTTACCATTGGATTTTAAAATTGTGTAAGTATTCGAATACAACGCAAAAGAATAAATAAATAAATTGGCATGCCAGGATTCGAACCACTGACCATGAGGTTCGAGAGCCAAAACGCTACCACCTGAGCTACACGTACATATGCAGCAAACCTTTTAATTATATTATTTAGTACTTACGTGTACTTTGCGAAATTTTAAAGTCCATTTTCTCGGAAATTTTTGGAAGTTCCATCGAATGGCTTTCGCTGATTGATATTTCAGTTCTGAACTTCATATACCATAAATATGAAGAAATTCTATAATCCGATACCCATGTGGTCTCCTTGTTAGAATTACGAAGGCAAGTGAATTATTATCAGCTATTTACTTATCTTTTTCTTTATGTTGGCAGTACTGTCGTTTTACGTTGATGATACATCCTTTGTTTATTTGTTGTTACGTCTTTGCAATTTTCAAGCTACTAGGTTAATTCACTGCCGTGCTGTTAATCATGGCTGCTCCGCGTCTATTTGCACGAGAGAAGAGCCACGTTCAGTAATTCTTATTATTATTATTATTATCGTGGTCAGAAGGCGTATAAGGGGTCGAAATGTATATAAAACTTTCGATACGGTGGGAGAACAGTGTTTTACCACAACGGAGTGCCAACGAAAGGATTGAAAAATTCCGAAGTTTTACGCACGATGGAGCCGGCGACTGTTTACTGCCACAAATGAAGAAACCATTGAGCTTTCGCGTGACATAACTCTCTTAGACAGACGATTATCTAATGACGAAGCATCACATCGTCTGCAAGTTAGTCACGGTTTTGCCTACGAAATCATCCACGACAGGCATGACATTCATAAAGTTCGTGCAATGTGGGTCCCAAAACAACTCACACAGTTGCATAAACAAACGCTTTTGGACATCTGCAAAAAAATTGGGTCGCTATGGTAACGATGGGGACAACTTAGACAGGTTCATTAATGGATTTATCATTACCAGCCGCAGAATAAACGGGAGAGTTTGGAATGAAAACATCCAAATTCGCCGCGCAACAAAAAGTTCAAGACCCAACAGTCCGCAGGAAAACTGAGGCTTACGGTTTGTTTTGCGACGCACAAGGTCCAGCCAGTATTGGAACATTATGGGGAAAGGGACACGGCAGAAAAAAAAAATAAAAAATAAAATAAAAAAAAAATAAAATAAAATAAAGAAGTAAAAAAAGTGACGGTGAGATGCTTACTGCCAGGCTAAAGCCAGCAACCCGACGTGATCACCGACGATTGCTGCCAAATGTGTTGTGTTATTGCACGACAATGCCCATCCGCGCACTACTGAGACGCTACCAGAAACTCAAATCTGAAGAACTGGAGCATCCTCCATATAGTCCCGATCTTGCCCCTTCTGACCGTCACTTGTTTGGTCCACTCAAACAGGCGTTAAGGGGCCGTCGATTTTCCTCGGCAGAACCATGAAAGAAGCGGCGAATTCCTGGCTCGACGCTCAGCCGAGAACCTTCTTTTACGAGAGCATCAGGAAGATTGTACAATGATAGTCCAAGTGCGTCGAAACGCAAGGAGCTATGTAGAAAAATGATGTTCTTGTAATTTTCCTATTTGATGACAATAAATTTTTGTAACTACTTTGCGGATGATAATCCACTTGCCCACGGACAAACATTTCTATATTTGAAAAAATTTTGACAGAAACTGGGAGACAGCGAGCTTGAAACCATTTGGAAGATTCAGACAGTGGAAGCATTATTCGTCATCAACAGCCAAGAACGTCAGCCAAACGTGCAACCTGAAGCTCGCTAGATTTCTTGATTCATGCAGCGGGGTACACCACTAGTGCGCACCACAGCGTCGAATTATCGCCAAAGAATGATACCTGAATGAAATTTTCACTCTGCAGCGCAGTATGCGCTGATATAAAATTTGAAACTTTAATCCGCAATGAAGTTTCATTTCTACGCTACTCCGATGCAGAGTGAAAATACCATTCCGCAAACGTCCCCTAGGCTGGGGATAAGCTCCGTCTACACCACACCCTTTCTTTTTCTGGCAATGTTAGTTCTGGAAGGTTGTGTGAAGAAATCATTCCCCTTTCATTTTTTTTATAATTTCGAATCTTTTTATGATACTGCAAATAAAACAGAGGTTTAAACCATAGTCGTATCCCATGTTTTGAAAACAAGGAAATGAACGAGGTTCTGACTTCTCAGATCACTGGTTAAGATTTAAATAAAATTTACTGCTTGGTGTTTGAATATGACGATCTTCTGACCTCTGAAATGTATCGAAATATGTTTAACTTCGACAATTATGTTAATAATTTAACAAACTCAAAGAATTACAAACCTTGTTATCATTAAAAGTAACAAACCTTTCATCGAGTTTTAAGAAGTGCAGCTCCTACAGGACGTGACAGGTTGTCTCGGCTGGCCATCGTGCCCCGTCCTGTCTGGGCCAACCTGCCCCATTGCCATCATTACAATAAATTTTTGTTCTTTCCAAAACTCACTAAGGCAATTAATGAAGTATTCCATTTTTAAATAATCCTTAAACTACGACCTTTAATTATACTACTCACCCCGTTGCGCCTAAAGCAAGCAAAAGTTGAATAACACACACTAACCGAGGAGTAGAATTTTACTGAAACACGGACAAAAACAATTAAGGACTACAGCTTGTCCAAAACTTCGCCGCCCGCGATAATGACCTTGTATAGGGAGAGGGAGAGTGATACATCCTTCCTGGTTGATTCCTAAGACGATCTAGCGTCTACTGTATGAACTAATTCGACTGTGTCATCCTGCCCCTATGGCCAACGTGCCCGGTCTCCCTTATCACGAAATAAATAAATAAATAAATACGCACAGAAAACGAACCACGGGTTATACTCCCTAGAGCTGGTCAAAACGGTTATTCTCTGATATCAGTTATATTCTTTTCTATCAGTTAATTTTAACGGTTATAAATAACCGCACGATATTTTTCCAACTAACTTCCAGATGGCGTTGCTACAGCTTACTGATACTGCTACTAGGTAGCGCTACTGAGTAGTTATCGGGCAGTTATCGTTATGAGTATTCCGTTAATTCTACTACGTAACGAGACTCTGCAGTTATCGTTATCCTTATTAGTACTCAGTAGCCAGTACTCTGAATGGAGTTATTAATACTATGTGGTGTCCAGGAAAGGGCTCCCTGATTTCAAAATTAAATATCTCGAAAACAAATATAGAGGAAAGCAGTAAACGGTATGTTAATTGTGAAAGCTGTAAGAAGTTTATACAGCAGTTGGAAATAATAGCTACAAAAGCTGCTAACAGATGGCGCTGTACGCTGTACAGCTCATATCAGCATACATAAGTGAAATAATCGTGTGAAAACAGTCTTTGCAAACAATCACATCACAATGTTTTCAAAATGTTCATCACTGGCACTACAGAGGTGGCGCAAACGAAGAATGAAATTCGCCATCACATTTCGTAGTATCTCAACCGAAATGGATTCACTTGCCACAGAGATCGCCGATTCAAGCTCGTCCAGCGTGGCGGGATGCTTCGGGTAGACCATTTCTTTCACTGCGCCCCACAAAAAAAAGTCACAGGAAGCCAAATCCGGCGAAAATGGAGACCAATCCATCCCTGCACCAGTAAATTTGGGATATTCCAAAGCAATGACTCGATTCCCGAAGTATGTCCCAAGAAAGCGAAACACTTGTTCGGTCCGATGTGGTCGGGCTCCAACTTGCATAAACCATTCAGTACCTGGTCGATCCTCTAACGCTTGCTGTGTGGCGACAAATTGTTCCAAAATTACAACGTAACGTGCACCAGTGACCGTTTCTCGAATGAAAAAAGGGCCAATAATGCCTCTGCTACATACTGCAGCCCACACAGTAACTTTAGGAGAATACAGGGGTTTCGCTTCACACCAATATGGCTTTTCGGAACTCCAAAATTGCCAGTTCTGCTTATTCACGTATCCATTCAGGTGACAGTGTGCTTCATCTGTAAACCAGATGCAGCCAACATCTAATCCTTCACTATCAATCATTGTGAGCATCTGATTAGCAAAGGCAACCCATCGTTGCACAGATCGTACGGGTATGGCCTGGTGCGTTTGAATTTTGAATGGAAACATGTGTAGGCTCTTTCTCAGTATTTTCTGCGTGCTGGAACGCTTCAAACCAGTCTCAGATGCAATTATACGGACGGATGACATTGGATTTCGCTGAATAATTCCAGAATCTGTGTCTATATTTCCAGGCGTAACTGCAGTTTTCTTGCGGTCAACATGCCCCACTAGATCATCAGTTACGCTGCCAGTGCGTTGAAATTTTGCGATGAGCGTAGGAATGGTTTTCGCATCGGGTCCTTTTGGAACATTAAATAGTGCTTGAAAACTTCGCCTTGTTGCTGTAGGACTCTCTTTTAACTTGTGGTACTCTAGCACCAGAAAACCGCGTTGTTCAATTGAGTACATGGTTTTAATCTCCTCCTTCGGTACACTAAACTCCTTTCACGTTTCAATAGTGGAACTGATCGCTCTGGGCTTCGGATCACTATTTATACTAGGCATTATGTATGGTGATTACAGCGCCATCTGTTAGCAGCTTTTGTAACTATTATTTCAAAAAGCTGTATAAACTTCTTACAGCTTTCACAATAAACATACCGTTTACTGCATTCCTCTATCTATCTTTGTTTTGTAATGTGATTGCTTCGTTTATTCCTCTGCAAGATATTCTATTTATGAAAACAAAGTACCATTTCTAACAAAGTTCATTATTAAATTTGAAAACCTGCTTGATTTCTGGATAATTGTCTTTAATTACAGCCTCTTGGTTTGTAAATATGATTATAACTACGAAGTACATTTCTCCAATTATTCAATTGAAGATTGGGATACCACCCTTAGGATTTCACGAAAAACGTCATATCTTGGACCCGGTCCAGTTCATAGCAGAGTCGGTACTGAGTTAATCGCGGATTTGGCATGTGTTAATATTTACAGGGTGGCCGGATGCTATTCCTGCCGCTACCCCATGTCGCCCAGGAAGAAATGTGTACCCCAAATGTCTGCGTCTAGTGTTATAAGCTGGGACTTGGCGACTAGCCCGGTATTCACCTAGTGGAGTGTAGAAAACCGCCTAAAAACCACATCCAGGCTGTCCGGCACTCCGACCCCTTTCGTTAATCCGCCCGGCGGATTCGAACCGAGGCTGGTTCGCCTCCCTGTCTCGGGAAGCCGTGCGTTAGACCATGGTAACCAAGCGCTCCCCCCATCCCCCCGTAAATAATGTATATAAGAAAAAAGCATGTACGGTATCAGAGCTATTTCAATGAATGATGCGTGAAGCCATCGCCGTGGCAGGCAGTCATACTAACCCTGCATTGGTGAGGCGAGTACGGTGTAGGTGGTGTGGAATACGTGCCAAGTTTTAAAAAACTATATTTTCTATCATTTAATGTCGACATAAAAAAAGCATCTAGGTCTCAATAAAGTAAAAGGGGCATCAGTGAAAATCATGCTCTTAATATATTGCCATCAAATCACAATTGCTGTGGGGAGGCGGGTTTAAGAAACACCTGCGACTAATGTAGTTCAGGAGATATGACGTCATACACAATGAAATAAGCAAAAACTTCCCACATTATGAAATAAATGTTCCCAAATTCCGAAAAACTTCTCTTAGTGTCTCATATCCAAATTTGATTCCTCAAAAAAGAAATTAACATGTTCGGAAGTTTGCAAACCTATAGTCTGCTTACAATTACTTGCTAGTTAACAGTTCACGAGTTGCGCCACATTATCCTACTCGTCAGCAGCGATGCGGCGTAGAACTTTCAGACTATTTGGCGGATCGTCCTCATGCAGAAACAGCCCTCAGGCATGTTCGATATGGTTCACGTCTGGAAAACATTCTTACCCCTCCAATTTTACGACGTCGCAATGTCTGCACCTTGACATCGGGAACTGTTAAAACGAATTCCTCACCGAAATTCCTTCACTAAAGAAGACGAAGCAAATACACCAGAATTCATATCAGTAACAGCTTCCAGCGTGCATAATTTAGAAGAAGATTCCCCTGGAGTATTAAAACAACTTAAATCACTTGACAAAAGTAAGTCTTCCGGTCCCGAATATATACAAATTAGGTTCCTTTCAGAGTATGCTGATGCAATAGTCCCATACCTAATTATCATATACAATCGCTCCCTCAGCGAACTTTCCGTACCAAAAGACTGGAAAGTTGCACAAGTCACTCCAATATTCAAGGAAGGTAATAAGGGTGACCCGCAAAATGTCTGGCCTATATCATTGACGTTGATTTGTAGCAGGATTGTAGAACATATACTTACTTCAAATGTTATGAACTGCCTCGAAGAGATGGACCTCTTGTCGCATAGTCAACAAGGATTAAGAAACTATCGTTCGTGTGACACACATGAGGTGATGACTACTTTCGAGAAGGGATATCAAATCGTTTCGTATTTCTAGATTTTCGGAAAGCTTTTGACACTGTACCTCACAAGAGTCTTCCAATCAAACTGCGTGCTTCGGAATATTGCCACAGTTCTGCGAACGGGTTCTTGATTTCCTGATAGAAAGGACACAGTACGTTGTAACTCACGGAAAGTCATCGAGTAGAACAGAAGTGATATCAGGCGTTCCACTGGAAAATATTACAGAGCCGCTAAATCATAAACGATTTCGGAGAGCAGCTCTCTTACACTGTTCGCAGATGATGCTGTTACTATTAGGTTAATAAAGTCACCAGAAGATCAAAAGCAACTGCAAAGTGATGTAGACAAGATATCTGCGTGGTGTGACAATTGGCAATGGACCCTCAATAATGATAAGAGCGATGTCATCTATATGACCACTAAAAGAAATCCTGTAAATTTCAGTTACACGGTAAATCAGTCAAACCTACAGGACGTAAATTCTACTACGTACCTAGGAGTAACAATTGCGGAAAACTTAAATTGGAAAGAATTCATAGAAAATATAGTAGGAAAGGCGAATCAATGACAACGTTTCATTATCAGAACACTTAGAAGATGCAACAGTTCTACTAAAGAAACTGCCTATACTACACTTGTGCGTCGTATTTTGGAGTATTGCTGTGCCGACCGCGGTGGCCGAGGCTACTAAGGCGCTCCAGTCACGGTCTGCACGGCCACTACGGTCGGGGGTTCGAATCCCCCCTCGGGCATGGATATTTGTGCCGTCCTAGTTCGTAAGTAGTTCATAAGTAGTTTGTAAGTTTAGAGACTGATGACCCCGTAGTTAAGTCCCATAAGCTTAACAAACATTTGAACATTTTGAACAAGTATTGCTGTGCATTGTGGGGGCCACAACAGGTGGGACTGATGGACAGTTTAGAGAAAATCCAGAGAAGAGCATCTCGTTTTGTGTTACCGCGATATACGAGAGAGCGGTCAAGGAAATGATGCACCAGTTGGGGTGGAAATCATTAGAAGAAGGGCTTTTTTTGCGATGAACTCTGCTTCAGAAATTTCTTTCACCCACTGTGTATTCTGTACGGGAAAATATATTGATAACACCCACTTACATAGGGAGACATGATTATCATAATAAAATAGAAGGAATCAGATCAAAAACAGAAATTATTATTATTATTATTATTATTGTTTTCTCTGTTCCTTAGGACCCAATTGAGGAGTGAGACTCCATGGTCATGGAACAAGTCAATACATTAATTGTTACACAAGAATGGTAATAGAAAAATTTTAAGTAGTCCTTTGCACACGACAATCTCAAGACAAAGTGAAAAGAATCAATAAAGAAAAAATAAATTAGCTTAATTGTTTAACTTTTCTAGGAGTTCCTCGACAGAATAAAAGGAGTGAGCCATGACGTAACTCTTCGATTCAGATTTGAAAGCGTGTGGATTAGTGCTAAGATTCTTTAGTTCTTGTGGCAGCTTATTGAAAATGGATGCCGCAGAATACTGTACCCCTTTCTGCACAAGTGTTAAGGTGGTGTGATGCAAATGTAGATTAGACTTCTGTCTAGTATTCACCGAGTGAAAGCTACTAACTCGTAGGAATAAGCTGATATTACTAACAACAAACGACATCAAAGAAAAAACGTATTGTGACGCCAGAGTCAAAACTCCCAGACTACTGAAAAGGGGTCGACATGACGTTCGCGAACGTACACCAGATATTGCTCGAACCGCCCGTTTATGAGCCAGAAATATCCTTTTTGCATCAGGCGAGTTACCCCAAAAAACAATGCCGTACGTCATAAGTGAGTGAAAGTAAGGGTAATAGACTACGTTTCGTGTTGAAAAATCACTTATCTCAGATATTGTTCTAATGGTAAATATAGCAGAATTTAGTTTTGGAACAAGATCCTGAACATGGGCTCTCCATGACAGCTTACTGTCTATATGAACACCTAGAAATTTGAACTGTTCAGTCTCACTTATCACATGCCCATTATGTGTAATCAGAATGTCAGCTTTCGTCAAATTATGTGTTAGAAACTGCAAAAACTGAGTTTTACTGTGATTTAACATCAACTTGTTTTCTACTAGCCATGAACTTATCTCTTGAATTGCATTATTTGATACTGTGTCAATATTACGAGCAACATCCTTCACTACCAAGCTGGATCATCAGCAAACAAAAATATTTTACAATCACCTGTTATACTCGAAGGCATATCATTTATATAAATAAGAAACAGCAATGGTCCCAAAACAGACTCCTGGGGCACACCATACTTAACTGTGCCCCATTGGGATTGCACGTCATAGCTATTTTCTACACTGCGGAGAATTACCTTCTGTTGTCTATTATTAAAGTAAGAGGTGAACCAGTTGTTGGCTACTCCCCGTATTCCATAATGTTCCAACTTCTGCAACAATATTTTGTGATCAACACAATCAAACGCTTTTGTTAAAGCAAAGAAGACGCCTAATGTCCGTAGCCTCTTTATTAACCCATCAAGTGCCTCACAGAGAAACAAAAATATAGCGTTTTCAGTCGTTAAAGCACTTCTAAAACCAAACTGTACATTTGACAATAAATTATGTGAACTGAAATGATGAATTAATCTTGAATATACAGCCTTTTCAATAACTTTAGAAAAAACCGATGGCATAGAAATAGGTCTATAGTTGTCTACATTATCCCTTTCTCCTTTTTTTTATAAAGCGGTTTCACTACTGAGTACTTTAATCTGTTAGGAAACTGATTAATCTGAAAGGAAAAATTACAAATATGGCTTAGTACTGGGCTAACATATGGAGAACAGTACTTTAGAATTCTCCTAGATACCCCACAAGAGTCCTTAGTCTTCAGTGATTTAATTATTGTCTCAATCTCACCTATGGAAGTATCATGAAGGACCATTTCAGGTAACAGCCTCGGAAAGGCATTTTCTAAAAACGTTATATGATTACCTGTAGAAACTAGAGTTTTGTTTAGTTCCCCTACTATATTCAGAAAGTGATTATTGAATATTGCACATATATCTAACTTGTCAGTAACAGAAACATTCCTACTAAGCACTGACGTTATATCTTCTACCTGCTGCTGCTGACCAGACATTCCTTCACGACTGACCAGATAGTTTTAATTTTATCCCGAGAGTTTGCTATTCTTTTTGCGTACCACATACTTTTTGCATTCTTAATGACATTTTTCAGAACCTTGCAGTACTGTTTGTAATGAGCTACTGCATCTTCATTCTGACTGCTTCTAACATTTTGATACAACTCCCACTTGGTTCTACATGATACTCTTATCCCCTTTGTCAGCCACCCTGGCTGTCTGTTACTGGAAGTACCCTGTTTTGAGCGTTCTAGCGGAAAGCAACTTTCAAACAGCGTAAGAAATGTGTTAAGGAAAGTATTATATTTATCATCTGCATTATCAGCACTATAAACATCCTGCCATTCTTGTTTCTTAATTAAGCTTAAAAAGGTCTCAATTGCAACTGGATTAACTTTTCTGAGTAGTTGATATTTATGTTTAACATTTGTTTGAGAACAAATACTTTTTAGAATTAAAAGTTGGGCATCGTAGTCTGATAGGCCATTTACTATTCTGCTGACAGAGTGCCCCTCTAATAATGAAGAATGAACAAAAATATTGTCAATGGTATAACTGCTATTTCCTTGCACTCTCGTTGGAAAAAATACTGTTTGCATCATGTTATAGGAATTAAATATATCTAACAGCTGACTTTTTCTTGAGCTATCACCTACACAATTAATGTTGAAATCTCCACACACAATTAATTTTTTATACTTCCTATACAGTAAACCCAGAACCAATTCCAGCTTGGGCAGAAACATTTTAAAATCTGAGTCAGGGGATCTATAAATAACAACTATTACTAGTTTAGTTCCATTAACATTAACAACTCCTGTACAACATTCAAATATCTGTTCTGTGCAGTGTTTAGAAAAATCGATTGACTCCGATGAAAAATCGTTTTTTACATACATGGCCACTCCCCCACACTGCAAGTAACTCATAGAGTAGAAGGCAGCTAACCTGTATCCTGGCAAAGGAAGTCTCTGAATTGTCATACCACTTAAAAAGTGCTCTGAAATACCAATAATGTCAGAATCGGTATCAATAAGCAGTTCATTAACTTTATCTCTGATACCCTGTATATTCTGATGAAAAACAGTAATTCCCTTATTACTACTTATTACTAGACTTAGACTTCCTCAAAGGTGGTTCCTTTCTTAGAGGGACTTCCTTTAAGCAGGAATACCTATCAGCTGACCTGTCTAAAAAAGGTGCAGCCCTAACACCAACTACTACAGGAATTTTTCCATGAGTGAAACCCCCACCCTCTACAACACTGTCACCTATGAGCTTTGCCAACCTCCCCTTCCCATACCTACTGAGGTGCAGACCGTGCCTAGTAAAATCCGACCTTTGGATAGTCTCAACTGGCACCACTGCAATGTGATCCATGCCCTTTGTCATCAGCGCCTTCTCAAGCCCCATGTTAACACGGCTGACAGCCGTATTAAGACAAGGCCTATCATGACGCTGAAACAGCTGCACGAAATGCACATTCGTGCCACCAGTTTGAGTTGCTATCCTTTCCAGATCACCACCTATATCATATTCCCCGTCCCTATCAAGACTATTCCCGGCCCCACCCACTATAACTACCTGATCCTCTTTTGAAAAATTCCTACATAAGTCCCCTATGTTACAAGTGACCTGAGCCAACCCTGCACTAGGCTTCACTATGCTGGTGACCTGGTACTCACTCCCAAGTACTTCCTGCAACTGTTGGCCCACACCTCTGCCATGAGAACTGCCTAGCAGCAGAATCTTCTTCCTAAGAGCCCTCTCTACAAATTTCGGCTTCCTAACAGCTGCTGCGTACTTCCTACACCTACAGGAGGTTCATCTCCACTCAACTCTGACAGTTGGTCAAACCTATTTGCAACTTGCAATGTAAAGCTATCTGAATACCTCCTCCTAGCTACCTTCTTGCCAACTGCCAGTTCCCATTCCCCAGCCCCCCCTTCCCCTCCTCAACCTACCTAGTCCCTCTTCAGCGTTTTTCAACTGCACCTGAAAGGCGCGGATAAAACGCTCCTGCTCCTCTATCATCTTATTCCTGCTGCAAATCCTGCAGTTCCAGGAGAGAACCTCACCACAATGCCCACTGTCTTCCCCACTTCATTCCCCCCATGAAAATACTTACTACAAATCCCACACTGCAGCCCACTACGCACGACCCTACGACAGAGCCCACACTTTTCACTCATGGTAAAATTTCACAATTATTTGTTCAGAAAAACTAGACGTCTACGTTATGAAGTTACGTTTATACAAAATAACTAGGAAGTACCTCTTAACTACAGCAATCATCAAACCTCAGTCTCTACAAATCAAGTAACAACAACTAATAGTATCAGAAAAGAGCAATAACAGTACCACAGAAACTTTACACTGTTGCTTGTATAAACAAGTTCAAATTCAAGCGTCACTAATAAACTAACTAAACACAGAGAGAGTACAAGAGTTATCAAATACCGTAACTCAAAGTTTCCCAACCTCAACTACGTTAAAAACAGCAAGTCACCTGCTGAAAAGTACTAAATTTAATAAATAACTAATACACCTCCTGAAATCTAAAACTTTAATAATTTAACTACAATACACAAACACTTATTGGAACTTAGCTTTCGGAGACCGCTACGGCTGGAACCACTCGCCACCAGATGTAAACAAAGCAGTAAGACGTGGATGCCGGCGCACACGCGAACACAAATAACACCACTTAAAGCAAAAACGGCACAAAAAACGCTAAAATAACTGACGATCCTTTACTAGAACACCTCTAGATTGAATATTATCACGAAATATCAGTTTAAAAAATTATATTAATCCTAAAATTATATAAAAAATCGAGAGCGATGTGCACAGCAGTCCAGCACTCGTGACCCAATTTTTAGGTGTTAGACAATGGATGTATAGTCAAATTTCATGAAAGTGTTTCGATGAACGCCTTGCCATGCCCTTCAATGTGACATCCATAGTATCTATGTAGATGTAGAAATATGCCGATATGGTTGCAGTGTATCACATAGCCGGTTGATTGCCTTCTACGGTCACCCGGTCACCAGTGGCATACCGTTCCCTCGAATAACACCAACTCAGAATATCAGGAAAGCACCACCTTCCACATTCGCTTGGCTGTGTGTCTAAGTCCTTAAAGCTCACCGCAGTCAGGTTTCTGAATACAGCTTGATAACAATTGTGACTGCTCCATTCAGAATGCTGTTGGGCTCATGTGTATCGTGCGTGCTGCATTGTGTCTTAGGTGGTCCCCGCCATGCAGGTTGTGTGTCACGCAGCTTGTAACGTACAGTTCGAGTCGAAACGTGACGAAACGAGAGACCGAGGGACGAAAACATTAAACAGATTCAAAAGGATGTAGGTTGCAGTACATATTCTCAGATGAAGAGGCTTGCACAGGACAGGGTAGCGTGGAGAGCTGCATCAAACCAGTCTGCGGACTGAAGACCACAACAACAACAACATTTTGTCTCTTAAACCGGTTTTGGTTGATAGCTTACAATAATTGATGGAATTATAAGCTTCATTGTATGAAGAGTCTCACAAATTTCATTTTTCTTGCCTTGATTTTTTCAAAATCTGAGACGATCTCTTTTAAATCAATTGTGTCTGCTGTTTCTCGTTCAGTTCACAAAGTTGTCAACCCCACAAGTCTTTGTGGAGTGGTTGTGGATCGCAGATATATTTTTATTTGTTTTAATTTCGTGAAAAGCTTCGCTCACCACTGGATGCAGACACAGGAAGAGTAAGCAGTACAAGAGTACTGGAGTAACTAAATTAGGTACAATGTATGTAAGTTCAATGTTACAAATATAACTCAGAACTTCCTGTGGCCCTGAGTTATAAGGTACTCCTCTAGCAATGGCACAGATTCATTGCACAGATCAGTAGCATCACTATCTGTATAGTCTTTGTAAGCTAGAGACTCTTCCAAATTAACACATTTAAGAACAGCTTTGCGAGTTTTATTTTGTACGTCATATGTTTTGTAGAGATATCCAAAAACACGATTGAGGTTGTTTAACTGATGAAACCTCTCGTCAACTGAATTTATTGCAGTATCGAACATTACAAAATAAAAATTTTGAAATGATTTAGCTCCTCGCGAATAGGTTCATCTTCTGCTTCATAACCAAACTGTCTTTTCTTGTGTCTTAGACCAACTGGTTCCATATCTGATGAAAATGATGTCGATATGTTGGCTGCTTGTTAAATTTCTCTTGCTTCTAGCAGCATGTTTTCAAATCCCAAATCACTTGTACAATCTTCAGAGCGTTTGTAGCAGTGTTGAGATCAGTTTCTCTTAATTGAAGCAGCCGCTGAGTCCGACAGAGAGTGCAGAGGGCGGATGCCGGGGGCCGTGGCTGGCTGCCAACCGCCACTCGCCTCTTCATGGAACGCTTACCACCAACAGCGAGGAGAGTCAGACATTCATTTTTACGTGCGCCTTGTCTCTCGCCTGTTGCTCTGGAAGCACGGTAGGCCGCGCCGCCGCCCCCAGACTCGAGCGCCCGGCCACTGCCCGCTCTGCTCTGCTCTGCCTGCAGGCGCCGGCCGGCCCTGCTGCCCCCCAACACACTGTGCGCGGAACGCGACGTCCTCTGCCAGACGTACAGCAACTCACGAGGCCGACACCAGCTTCGGACTTGCCTGAAATGTACATTTATATCTACATACTCCATAATACGCATGGCGGAGGGTACACTGTACCACCTACAGGTACTCCCTTTCCTATTCCACTCCCAATAGAACGATGGAAAAACGAATATATGCCTCTATACTAGCCCTAATTTGTCTTTGTCATCTTTACGCGAAACGTAGGTAGGCGGCACCGGGATCGATCTGCAGTCAGTTTCAAATTCCGGCCCTCTAAATTTCTCGAAAAGAACGTCTTCTTCCCTCTAGAGATTCCCATTCCAGTTTACTGAGCATTTCTATAACACTCACGCATTGGTCGAACCTACCAGTAACGAACCTAGATGCTTGCCTCTGAACTGCTTCCATGTCATCCTTTAAACTGATCTGCTTTCGGGTCCCAAACACTTGAGCAATACTCGAGACGTGGTCGTACAAGCGTTTTATACACGGTCTCCTTTACAGATGAAGTACATACATCTTCCCAAAATTCTCCCAATAAACAACTGTGTCTACACGTTCATTCCATTTCATTTCGCTCTTTAATGTTACGCCTACATATTTCAATGAAGTGACTACATCAAGAAGCTCACTACTAATGCTGTATCATTATGGGATTGTTTTTCCTACTCATGTGCATCACCTTATATTTTTCTAGATTTAGAGCTAGCTACTATTCTTTGCACCAACTAGAAAATTGGTCTAAGTCATCCTGTATGCTATTACAGTCAATAAAAGACGACACCCTCCAATACACCGCAGCAGCATCAGCAAACAGCCACAATTGCAAGTTACTCTGTCCATCAGACCATTTATATATATAGAAAATAATAGCGGTCCTATCACACTCCCCTGGGGTACACCTGACGATACACTCGTCTCTGATGAAAACTCGCCGTCGAGAACAACGTATTTCGTTCTATTACTTAGGAAGTCTTCCAGACAGTCACAAATCTGTGAACCTATTCCATGTGCTCGTATCTTCGTTAACCGTCTGCAGTGTGGCACCACGTCAAACGCATTTTTGAAATCGAGAAAAACACAATCTGCCTGTTGCCCTTCATCCATGGTTCGCAAGATGTCATGTGATAAAAGGGCAGGCTGAATTTCGCATGAACGATGTTTGCTAAACCCGAGCTGATTCACAGAATGAAGCTGATTCGTCTCAAGAAAATTTACTATGTTCCAACTGAGAATACGCTCCAAACTTCTACAGGAAACTGATGTCAACGGTATTGGGCTGCAATTACGTGGGCCAGTTCTATTTCCCTTCTTATAACGGGAGTCACCGGCGCTTTTTTCCGTTCACTAGGAACTTTGCGCCGATTAAAAGATTTGCGATAAATGCAAGCTAAGTGGCGGGCCAACGCCGCAGAATACTCTTTGCGGTGCGGTGGAGTGGCCGAGAGGATTGAAGCGCTATGCTCCGATGCGCGATGGCATTCCCCGTCGGGGTTGGAGTCCTCCCTGGGGTATGGATGTTTGTGTCCCCTTTAGTATAAGGTAGTTCATAAGTGGATTGTAATTTTAGGGACTGATGACCCCTAAACATTTGAACCTTTGAATACTGTTTGTAAAACCGAACTGGTATTGCATAAACCAGGAGATTTTTTTGTATTCAGCTCCGTAAGCTGCTTCTCTACACCGGAAATAACTATTGCTCCATTTGGGGATTAGTGCGTCGATCAAACTACTTTTGTACGGTCCTCCTGCGTGACAGATTTCTTAAGACGTTAACCTTAGAACAGCAGACGTGGGATATGACGCGATATCTGCCGCCAGCGACTAGTCAACCCACCATCCACGCTAAGAGGCCGAGCAGGCGTAGAACGAGGCGTCTCCTAGAGAGCGTCCGCGAGAGGATGCCGCAGCTGGGACTTGCACTGGCGGCTGTTTCTGCCCTTATCGACACCTGGTCATTCAGTACCACCTGAGCTGTTCATCTGTAAATGTAACGTTTCACTTGCTATATGTTCACTGTTTCAATAATGAACTTTGAGGGAACTGGAAAACTCTAAGAGGATGAACTTATTTTCATTTGAGCAGTGAATAATTGCTTACAATTCAGTGTTTCTTATTAGTGAAAGAGTGTCTCGTAATTCTGCATGTATCAGAACGGTATCGCTATTAGAAAAGTTTGGAAAGCTCTCGTTAACGAAAGTTCGATGCCCTTCTGCCACTATGCCTGCCTGTCTCTAAATATTGCCAAGGGAGTTTGTGTATATCTGCGATTTAAGTGTCGTGGGCAAAAAACAAAATGTACTGGAATAAACGCCCAGAATTGTTTGCGATTATCTGCGAGTAATACAATACGATAATTGAAGTCTTTAGATCTAGCCTTAAATAAAAAATGGAGTACTGATTTATATTGGAATTCCTCCTCTCTTTGAGGCACTATATAGCCGGCGTCTCTGGCTCCAGGAACTTTATCTCCCGAATGCAGAATTCACGATCCATTACACGCGATAATGATGCTGTCAGGAGGACTGCTGCGGGGCGAAAAAGGGACGAGGAAGAAAAGAGAAGAAAAAAAAAGGATTTGGAGCGCTCCTTCTTCTCAGGCGAGAGGCGAGAAAAAGTTGCCGGCACGTCACGGCGGCCGTGCTCTGCTGACGGAGGCGGCGATGGTTGCCGACGTAGCTGGTCCGCAGCTCACTCTGCACAGCAGTGAGCCACGAACTCACTCCACACTTGATGCACCTGTAGAGGTGGAGTTCAAAGCTGCGATCTACTAAATGGGACGGTCAGAGCAGGGAGATACGAGAATATCTTCCGTCATGGCGAGTACAAAGGTGCGCAGAGTGACCGTACGTATGTAAGTACGCTCCATTTAATCAGCTGTTCATTTATCTAGGCAAAATAAATAAACGTTGTTCGCTGGTTTTCAGAATGGCTGGACCGATTCACCTACAATGTTTACATGTTCGTAATGGTTCAAATAAGCTTTATAGGGAAAGACATGTTAGTCGAACTACCAAGAATATTCGGGGATGAATGAAAGTGCTTTCTTTTCTATGCGATTTTTGTATGAACTAAAGAACATAAATTATGGTTCGAACAACGAATATGACAAATTTTATTTTGGTTTAGTTTCAGAGATGTCCATTGAATGTGTCCTCGTGTTCCATTTTGAGTTACTTATTACTCCGCCGTTAATATTGTCTATTTGTATGTCAATTGTTTTATTCCTTAATTAGTGATCAATGCCCCATGTCTATGTATGCTTCATGTGATTGAACTTGTGTGTTCATGTGAATGTGGAAGGTTGCTTTTAATACTGACAGACTTCCGCGCAATGGCTTACAGTCGCCGCCTCGCGCTTTAGTACTCGTTTACTTTAGTTAAGAACCAATAGCTTCGTATGTCGTCTGCACCCTGGGTAGCCAGAGACAAGCTTACTTGGCAAGATGGCGAGGTGGCCTGTTCTTAGTGTGGTACCAACATAATCACGGAGCTGTCTGGAGCTCTAGTAGAGGGTAATATCTTCTTCAGGTAGCGAGGGTTGGTAGGCAGTAGGCCCTGAACGCACTCTGCATCACTTTTGAGCGCGCCGTCCATCCGGTGCGTGGAGGGGAAGTCTTTGCGCGTGGCCTGTGACTCCACTCTTGCCGCGACCGCCGAAGAGAGGATAGCATCGAATCATGCTGATGGGATGGCATGCTGTTAGAATTTTACTGCGCAACGCTCTCTTAGCAGGGAAATGCAAAGACGACGTGGAGCAGTTTCAGACCCTCCTAGAAGACCTCGATTTTGATTACGACCCCCTGCAGAAAAACTTTCCAGCCAAAAAGGGAAAGGGGAATAGTAATGAGAATGAGTTACCGGAGAAGGAGCAGCATACAGGTTCTAATCGGCCGTCTTGGGGAAACAGGCAGCGAACCCAGCACAACGGGCAGAGGGTGACGGATACGAGGCCGACGGCATCGCACCGCGCGGCGCACGTTCCGAGCGCGCTCGCTGGGCGGGCCGGCCGCGCCTCTGCGGCCAGTGGAAGAGCGGCGCCGGCCCGGAGCATAGCGACGCGCCAGGCGCGCAGCCCGGCCACCGACGTTCTCACCAGGCCCCTCCCTGCTCGGAGTGTGACGACGAACAGGAGACGGAACTCGACAGACTTATTAAGTTTGACGACGTAACGGAAGTCCTCTTAGATGAGGAGCCCGTTTCTATATATTTCTCTTGTGTTCTCTAGTTTATATAGGTTATAGGTTCCAGGTTTTGATTGTATACTAGCTGCAAACCCGGCGTTGCCCGAGTGTTTATTTATAATGCACCCTCGTAGTCAAATCAAATGTTCAAATGTTTGTAGAACTTATGGGACTTAACTACGGGGTCATCAGTCCCTAAACTTACAAACTACTTATGATCTACCTTATACTAAGGACGGCGCAGATATCCACGCCCGAGGGGGGATTGGAACCCCCGACCGTAGTGGCCGTGCAGACCGTGACTGGAGCGCTTCAGTCCCCTCGGCCACCGCGGCCGGCTGTGTGTGTTGTCCTCAGGCTAGTTTACCTTATTTTAAGTAGTTTGTAAGCTATGCACTGTTGACCACGCAGTTTGGTCTGATAGATTTACGAACATTTGGACATTTCTCTATTCGTCTACACCTTTCCCTCTCTCAGGAAAGTTTTCTGCAAGGTACCCTCTACCATGTACCATACAAACATTATTGTACCCAGTGATCATCTCGTTTTAAAGGTCATGTGTGCAAAAATTAATAAAGATTGGAAAAAAACTATGCATTTTGTAAAATTGCTTAAGTTAAGTACCCTCCAACATGCAGCGAACGAAATTTTATACAGACAGTGTCAGTCTTCTTATTTTTAAAGTAGATTGTGCAAAATTTCATCAATATCGGAACAAAACTATAGATTTATATGCAATAGAGACGCAGACGCACTTCGTTGTTCACAAATATTCAAGTTCTATTCCTACAACCCTTGTTCTGAGAATTAGGAAAAAAAAAGAAAGATGTGTGAAATCGGTCTCAAGTTATGGCGCGACCAAGATATTTAGGGATCCATTTTTATGTTGCAAAGTACCCTCCCCCATGCACCGTATGAAACTAAGGGTAGACGGTGACCTTCGTCTTGTTTTAAGAGTCAAGCGTGCGATATTTCGTGAGGCTGTATAATTCGTGAGTCTGTAGGACAAGTGCGCTACGCCATGCACCTATCACAAAATACTTTACTACCTATAAACTACATTCATGGCGAATTTCAGCTTCATAGGTGAAGCAGTTTTCGATATTTCGTGTCTAGTCAGTGGGTGAGTGTCCTTTCGCTTTTATATAGATAGAGATTAAGAAAACAGATTGCTTAATTCTGAATTCAAAATAATTAAGAGAGACTTGCAGATAAAAATAAATAGTAACATGCAAATCTGCAATACTACCTTTATTTGATAGAAGATCATGCCTGATGCGACTTTTTTACGGCATCTACAACGGAAGTGTTTCGAGCGGTAGACATCTTTTCAAGCTTATATGCCCGTGCTTCGCAACGGTTGTTGAAGAACGGTCTGTGTGTATCATGGCTTTTTAGGGTTACGGACCTCCGTCAATGAAAATAGAATCCTTGTTGGATCGCTCTGTCAGTCAACTCAGTTGTCTTAGCCAAGATGTCAAATGCAAGTAAAAGTCATTGTCCGAAACGATGTGTCTTCATAAAGATGTCAAATGTAAGTCATCCTCCAAAGCGACGTATCTTCATGAAGTTTTTGATACAAAATGAAACATGGCAAAAATAAGCAAAGAAATGTAGTTAAATATTTAATACACAAAACGAAATCAGTAACACTACGTTCAATGTTTTTTGGTATTCGTAGTCATAAGATTGCTTAATTCTGTCACAAACGTTCGCTTCCGTGTTGTACTACCCGATATTTATTATGTAGCAGCGGTGTTTATTGGTATTTCCTGCACTACAGCGCCTCTATCGCTTGTTTGCTGTACTACGCAATCCAGACTTCAAGCATAATCTACATCTAAAACAATTTCCCTGATTCCACTTTTATGAAACGAAGTTGCTCCTTGCAAATCCGTGAAGTAGTTTAGGAGATTAGGTATTTCTAGTAGATGAACAGTCAGTTAGTAAAAACAGTTAAGATTGCGATGTATCTTTTTTCCGTGATCTAATTTTGATGAAATCATACCTATACGTTGTCCCAATCTTGCTGTGGAAACCGCAAGAAAATTTGTCAGTATCTGTGGACAATGGGCTGAGGCATGGAAAGCTGAAATATAATAAGTATTTCCTTAATGATGTAGATATATCACTAAAAGCAATTACTATCGTTACAGTTCGCTCTCTTTCCGTTAGATGCGCTATTAGCGCTCAAAGCGTGAGACTTAAAGTTCCATAGCAGTTGTACATATACGTTATACTGTGATATCTGTATGTAGATATATGGATTAAACGCGGCGAGGATTGTATCAGTTTTATATTCTTTGCGTTGAATCATATTTCGTGAAACATAACAACCAAGAAAACGATTTTCAGAAATATGGTAAATTTGAAAAGTCAAAGAGTAAGTAGTATTTTCAAAGGGTAATAATCCGATCGCTGCCCCGAACTTCACACAAACCCCTGCAGCGCTATCTATTAGTTCTTTGCAGCATTACGTCGTTTTTTTCCAAGCATGAAATACACCTAAAACTTCAGATTATGATATCTTGTACTTTCCTGATCGGCTTTTGATGAAATGAAGCGTCTATGTTGCCCCAGGATATCCTCTATTTATCTGTGATACCCTCATGACTTTTCATTTAGTACTTTTGGAGACTACTCTCTACAAATAGACACATGAGATTCCTTTTAGAGAGATGTTTAAATTGTTATATCTTACTTTTTCTGATCCGATTTTGTGAAATGAAGCGTTTCTGTAACTGCAAAATACCCCCACGTTTCCTGTGAAAACTCCCTGAAAATTCGTCTGTTAGTTTTGCAGATGAAAGAGAAAGATAGACATGATAGATTGTCGATGAAAAACGTTAAATTATGATGTTCTTCTTTCCGTCATCCGATTTTTATGAAACTAAGTCTATATGTTACACAAGGTAAGCTGAAGATTCCTGTGAATTTGCGAATTTGTGAAGTAGTTCTGGAGAAGTGGTTTCTAATAGATGAGCAGACAGACACCACGGTCTATGAAAACACTTCGTGATTCTATTTTGATGAAATCATGCCTAGACCCTGAACCAATCTTCGCTCATATTTCCTGTGATAACGGCATGTAAAGTCGTCTAGATTGAAGCGAACAGCGACAGGCCTATATTTACAGATTTATTATTAGTATAGACATGTTGTACAATTGTAAAATTTGGCTGGAATATATTGATTTGTATAAGTGCTGTATTACGGTAAAATCTGTTGCGAATACGGTTAGTTATAAAGAAGTAATAAATTGAAACGTGATGCTTGATGGGACGGTTTTCCATGAACGTTAGTCTTCACATTCTCAAATCTCATGAACTACATGCACTGTGATACAATTTCGAACGTACATTCAGATTTAAGTGTGTATTCTGTCTTCAAAATTTCCTGTGAGTACAATTTGTTGTGTAGTAATTATAAATTGTAAAATAATACCAAATGCCATAGTTTTGCTCCATGAACAGCGGACAAGTAGTAAGCGAGAAACTTTTTTCCTTTCATTATTTTGATGTGGTTGTCTGCGAGGAAAAGTAAGTTTGAAATTATGTTGTAATTTGTTGCAAGGCACCAGGTACTATCATTCTGATATAGTGTATTTATAAAGTCTCCTCGCATTATTAAGCAGTTTTTTGCGGTTCCTATTGTTCATGACGGTATATCTCGTGAATCACGTGTCGTATGTAGTTCGTACTCTCACAGCAATCGTTATCTTAGGTAAGGAATATGTGTACCAAATCTGGATGAAGTCGGTCTTGTGGTTTATGAGGAAATTTGCAGCATCGTCGTTTGACGCAGTAGTTTTTCGGGCATCTCATTGTTTGTGACGTCATATCGTCTTACGTATGTGTCGAAGGTGATTCTTACTCCTACAGCGATTGTTGCCTGATAATAAGAAACATGTCTACCTAGTTTGGTTGAAATCGGTCCAGTAGTTTAGGAGGGGATGTGAAACATACATACATACATATATACATACGTACACACACACAGCCTATTTCGTAAGATGTACGCTTATCCTACCTATGGATGCATGCAGCAGTGGGTGGGACAGATTGAGTTCGGTACAAGCAGCTGATGCGCGCGGCCCTCTGACCCGGCGCGCGCCCTCAGCCAAACGTTGTGGCGCCGTCGGCTTCGTCGGCCCTGCTGTGCAGACATTTGACTGCTTCCTTACCGTGGAGCACCTGTGTAATGGGTCATATGGTTTAATTTTCAGTCGTTCGTGCGTGTTATTCAACTGCTGCACCAGATATGCGATCTAAGTCCAACTAGTACCAAAAGACAGAGTCTAATATTTAATTACTTAATGTTTTAAGTTAATGTCCAGAACTGTTAGTGACTTAATGGGAAAGGCATGTTCCTGCAGGGCAGGGAGACTTTTAAAATTTTTCCTTGTGTGTAATTAATTTTAATCTGGATCCAATCCAGTATAACAGGATTGGTTCCACACAATTTAACGCCCCTAAGTGGACGGTGATGAAACACGTCCACTGAATTTTGAGTTATTCATTACTCTAAAGTGTTGCTCCGCCATTAATATTGTCTATTTGTATGCCAGTCAATTTTTTTTCCTTTATTAATGATCAATGCCCCTTGTTTATGTATGTTTCCACTTGTGTGATTGAACTTACGTGTTCGTATGAATGTGGAAGGTTAGTTACTTTTAATATTGACTGCTGCACTTTGGCTTACAGTCGCCGCTTCGCGCCTTAGGCCTCGTTTACTTTAGTTAAGAACGCATGGCTTCGTATGTCGTCTGCACTGCCGTCTGCTGAGTGGCCAGAGACAAGTTCACGTGGCAAGATGTTCAAAATGATCAAATGTTTGTATAGCTTACGGGACTTAACTACGGGGTCATCAGTCCCCAAACTTACAAACTAATTCTGAACTAGCTAACACTAAGGACAGCACAAATATCCATGCCCGAGGGGGGATTCGAACCCCCGACCGCAGTGGGCTTGCAGACCGTGACTGGCGCGCCGCAGTCCCCTCGGCCACTGCGGTCGGCGTGGCAAAATGGCGAGGTAGCCTGTTCTTATGTAGTACCAAGTACTTTCATTGACGAAAGAGGTAGCAAGTGTTGGTAGGTAGTAGGCTCTGAATGCATTCTGCATCGCTTTTGAGCGCGCTTCGAAGTATGCTGAGGGGATGGCATGCTGTTGGGACTTTACTCTGTTCGTGTCGAGGCAGTCTTGGTTTATCAGTGATAGTTTCTCTTGAGTAATTCTTTTGCTATGCGAGGAGAAATGCTTCTTAATTTATGGAACTCGAGTAATTCAGTATAAATTTAGCATTTGTACTTCCAACCCAGTAATGATTTTGGTGTGCGGTTTTCTCAAGTTAGAATACAGGTGTGGTTCCTTCAGTCTTTGCGTAAACGTAGTATGTTTGAATTTCATGCTGTTTTTAACTAACGTTTTCGTGTGGTGTCTGCTTCCGAGAGATAGGGGCTAATGACCCTGTAGGCAAGTCCCGTAAGCTCTACAGACATTTGAACAAACATTGTTTCCGAGAGCGTGCTAAATTCTTTCTCAAAATTTCTTGGTTGATTCCATCTTTGCTGTCTTGGTGTGAACGATTGCACGACGTGCTTTCGTAACAGTCATTAATTCGGCCTTCAGCCATGCTTTTACTGATACTAGCTTTCTTCTACCTTATTTGAATTGTTGCGTGTACTTTACTCGCTTATTCTAAACTAATTCCTTTTGGCAAATTCTATGTAATTCACCGTCGCCATACAGCATGTGGTACTTAAGGATAGTATGCTGCTGCCTTCCGGTGCATAGTTTGAATTTAATTGTGCTTGAAGACACCCGCCATCTCGTCAAAACGTCGCCGACGCTTTGTTCTGCCGCTGCTGTGAAGTGTTGCCATATGAGTAAAGTGTCACAAGCATTATGCGCTTCTCTGTGAGTGAATGAATGTGCTTTCTTTTATCCACTGTGTATTTGTTTATTTCCTCCCACGTTACCTCCTTATTTATAAAAGACAGAGACAATCATATTATGGGCAATAACTTTATGATTTAATTCAGTTTTGTACAACGTGTGTTCTTTATTGTGCTTAATTTGGTCTCTCCACATTCATTTGCTTGTGCATTTCATTGAATATATGATGATTTAAAGTATCAACCGTCTTCTTTATAATGTCATGCTTCCCGCCCCATGTTTAATATCTATTCCTTTTTAAATATTAAGCTTGTGATTGTTAAAACGTTGGCTGATCCCTCAGTTAGATAAATTTCAGTTGCGCAAGTACTGTGGCCTTTCGTAAAGTAATTTAGATCAGCAGTGAGCGTTTTACCTTACATTTACAAATCTTTACTGCCCGTTATCTTACATAGAAGAATTAACAAGCTACTTTCAAGTTCATCAATATTTCTGTTCGCAGCTCTTATGATTTTCGTATTATCAGTAAAAAATTCTGCCTGACATGGGTGTGTGTGTGTTGTCCTTAGGTTAGATTACGTTACTTAAAGTGATTTGTGAGCTACGGACTGATGACCACGCAGATTTACTAGCATTTGAATATTTTTTGAACTGAATTGTATGCGTTACATAATATCTCTGTTGTTTTGAGTTCTAAGTTTCGAAAAATTATCCTTTCTCTTTAAGGAATTCAGTAAAAGTTTCTAAATATGTTGAACAGGTTAATTCAAATGGTTTGGTTTACGTAATGTGCTTATTTCATTAAAGAATGAAGTTATTGTTTTGGCGAATGAAAAAAGGTAGTAAATATATAGGTTTCAGAAATTAGTAAATCAGTAAATATATATTAGGGCTATTGATTATAAAAGTACTCTACGGCGCTGCCACCTCCACTTAGTAGTCTCACTTTGTTGAGAAAAAGATTCCTTCCTTCGTTTCCCCCTTGCAGCGTTTGCATATAGCTGTCTCACTCCCACACTTTGCAGTGTTTGAAGAAACAGTCCACCCGTCAAAACACTAGCATCTTTTCAGAGGAATTGGTAGAAAATGCTCCTAAAACCAATCTCTTTTTGTTGGTTTTCTATTTGTGTTTTAACAAAAAATATTTCCTGCAGGGATATCAGTCCCTAAACTTAAAACTACTTATGAACTATGTAGACTTTCCCGGCGCATTAATTGATCAAATTCTTCACGGGTTTCCAGTCGGATCATTCTGACGTCTGTACAGATGGCAGAATGATTCGGCTTAAAACCCGTGAAGAATTTTATTACTTATGAACTAGCTTGTACTAAAGACAGCACAGGCATCCATGCGCGATGGGGGATTCCATCTCCCGACGGGGAACGCCTCGCGCGTCGGAACACAGCGCCGCAACGCGCGCGGCTGCTCCGCCGCGGCTTACTCGTAAGCCTGAGCCTCTAAAGCCCTTACATCAAATCATTTTTTGTGGTGTCGCACAAGTACAAAGTGCGCGCCACCTACTTTCGCCGGGCGCCGCCATGCACGCACGGCGCGGCGTTCTCACGACGACAGCCACGAGCGCCCTCTGCGACAACTCCGCTCGTGGCCACCGCTGAACGACATCGTGACTTGGGACTGAGTTAGCAACCAGTTAGGACCTTCGTAATCAGATAGGCACCAGTGAAGACTTGGCTATCGTACAGGCACTAGGCAGGCCTCTAACAACTATGTAACAACATTCTGCAGTACTATGTAAAAGTTAAGTATTGTTATATTCTGTGCAATATATATCTCTTTCTAATTTACTCTAGTGTTTATAGTTTCTGGCTAGCGTGCTATTTTTGTTCCTGTGTCGGTCTCATTCCACTCGGCCACCGACACCTACGACGAGGCTGGGACACAAAAGCGGCGACGAAGTTGGGACACAAAAGTGGCGACGAGGAGGGATAGACGAACCTTGGACCAGCCCGCTTACAGCAGCCAGACAGCAGCAGTCGGAGCACACAGAAATTGCTCCCGCCCACCCACCCTTATTATAACAATTTTGGGGAAAGATATTTTGTTACGTGTTTTGTGGACTTTTTTTGTTGCAGAGCGTCCTCTCATATTGCATTTGTGTTTTGTTATAATTTACTTGTATGCGCGGCGCCTAATCGGTCAGCATGGCCACTACCCCGAACCCAAACTTGATGGAAATTATTCAGTTACAGACGGCGCAAATCACTCAACTACTGCAGGCCGTGTCGCAGTTGACGGCACAGGCTGCTCACCCACAACAACAGCCGTCACATCAGCAGCCCACACCTGCCACTGCACCGCTTCCTACATTTCGCCAGTACAACGAACGTGAGGAAGAATGGAGCGACTATTTCGCACAGTTTCAAGAACTCGTCGCGGCTCATCAAATTACAGGTCAGAGAGTGAAGAACCTTTTCTTATCGATTGTGGGCCCCCAGACCTTCGTACTGTTGCAAAAACTTTTCCCACTCCCATCTCCTCGTGATGTAGACTTTGAACAAATTGTAGATGCACTGAATGCTCATTATGAGAGAAAAGTTCTTGTAGCCGCTGCACGGTACCGATTTTTCAGACTTAAAAAATTACCGCAGCAGTCTCACTTAGAGTGGATTACGGAACTGAAGGGCTTAACCCGCCAATGTAAATTTACTTGCTCTTGTGGACTTTCTTATAGTGACGTTATGTTGCGAGATGCGATTACGCAGAATATTCAGGACCCCAGAATTAGAGCAGCAATTCTGAAACAGTCTGACCCCTCATTAGACAGTGTACTACAGCTTATTGAAGCGCATGATACTTTTGACTTAGCAGATGTAGAAATGCAAAGCCACAGTGTAAATTCAGTGCGCCGCAACGGACGCTTTCCTAGCCGTAGTTCTCAGTGTAGCACTAGTGATTCTTACAATAGTACAGGCCGTGCTGAACAGACAGTGAACAGTAGCCAGTGTAAAAGTGCGACACAAAGGTCGCCCCGTCGTGTTAGAAACAGTGATTTGAATAACGTGCGCCAACGCTCATTTACGAAAATCTTGCCCCCAGTGTGTGTCTCGCCACAAGCGTGCTCATTGCCCTAGTCGCAACGCAACCTGTTATCAATGTGGCAAATCAGGAGATGTACAGTCTGTGTGTATGCAAATTAAAAACTCAAAGAACGGTACCGTTAGAAGCAGTGCTTCGCAGAGTGCGAGAACAGTTCATTCTGTAAATGTTATACGGGCTGTGGAATTGAACAGTGCTTTCCTTGGATCTCAATTGCAAGAAAGTAGTTCTGCGCCTATGGCAAAACTATATAGTGCACCACGTAGCAAGCGCCGACGAGCGCGTAAAACAGTGCAACGGAAAAGGGTTCGGGACAAGCAAAATGACTATGAACAGTGCATTCCTGTAGTGAAAATAGTGCCTTCTGCAACTGCTCCTTGTAATAGTGCCCAGTACTGTGTAGCTAGTGACAGTAGACATCAAGTAGCTACTCAAAAGTGTAGTGCAGTAGTTAGTACATCTGGAGTAGCTTCGCATGCTTGCGCGGACGCCGATCCGACGGTAGTGCCTTCTAGTGACAGTGTTGTTAATCCGCTGTGTGCCGAGTCTGCGCCGCTTCCTTCACTACGCGGCCCGCGCATACGCAGCAAACAAACCGTAGCAGACGTTGCCCACCTTCGCGCACCTGTCGTGCGCCAGAAGCACAAACTTTTTGTAAATCTCTCCATAGAAAATAAGACTGTGCAATTTCAGCTTGATACTGGTTCCGCTCTTACATTAATTAATAAAGACACTTATGAACTTCTGGGTTCGCCAAAATTGTCGCCGTCACAGCAAGTGCTAACAGCGTACACAGGTCAAAATATTCCCGTGCTAGGAACGTGTAGCATTTTCAAGGTGTTACAAAAACAGTTGCTTTTGTAGTTCTTCAGGCCAAATCTACACAGAGCATTTTTGGACTAGATGCTTTTGACTTGTTTGGTTTATCAATTCAAAGAGATGTGCTTCAAATTTCGTCAATAGTGCCTCAGGATAAAATCAATGCATTGTGTGAAAAATACAGTGACTTGTTTTCGCCGGAACTAAGTTGTCCAAAAGACTTCGTGGCACATGTAACTTTAAAAGAATCTGCAGTTCCAAAATTTCGTAAAGCTAGACCAGTGCCTATCGCAATGCGTGATACAGTTGCCGAAGAACTTAAACGTTGGCAAGATAGTGGGGTGATTTCTCCTGTTTCTGCGAGTCAGTGGGCCTCGCCTATAGTAATTATACCCAAGCCGTCAGGAAAACTTCGTCTCTGTGTGGACTTCAAATCAACAGTGAACAGTCAAACAATTGTAGACACATTCCCTCTGCCCAGACCTGAGGAACTAATGGACAAATTAGGACAGTCTCGTTTCTTTTCTAAGATTGATTTAGCAGAGGCATACTTACAGATTCCACTTGATGACGAGTCAAAAAAGTTTTTCGTCATTAATACTCACGTGGGCCTTTTTCAATTTCAACGCCTACCCTTTGGCAGTTCTTCCGCCCCCGCTATTTTTCAGCGTTTTTTGAACAGCTGACAGTTTCTGTACCGTGTTGTTCGAACTATTTAGATGATATTGTGGTATCCGGACGTACAGTTGAAGAACATTTAGCAAACCTGGAGTGCCTTTTCAAAGTTTTGACTGAAGCAGGTCTACGTTGTAATAAAGCAAAGTGTTCGTTTTTTCAAACTGAAATAGAGTACCTAGGCCATGTGATTAATGCCCAAGGAATTCATCCCTTACAGTCACATCTTAGAGCAATCAAAGACTTGCCTCCTCCTAAGAATGTGCACGAATTGCAAGCAGTAATGGGAAAGCTTAACTACTATTTCAGGTTTATTCCCAATGCCTCTCAGATTGCAGCTCCACTGCATCACTTACGTAGGAAGAATGTTCCTTTTGTATGGTCTAAAGATTGTCAGGTTGCTTTTGACAAATTAAAGTCTGCACTACTCAGTGATGCATGTTTGATTCCCTTTGACCCACAGAAGCCTGTAGTGCTAGCAGTTGGGGCCTCGTCGTACGGTGTGGGTGCAGTTCTGACACATCGTATTGGATGTCATGATCGTCCTATTGCCTTTGCATCCAACCTACTGACGCCGACGCAACAGAATTACAGTCAGATAGAAAAGGAGGCCTTAGCAATCATTTACGGCGTCACAAAGTTTCATCATTATCTCTATGGCAGAAAATTCTATTTGTTGACAGACCACAAGCCTCTCACGTCGTTGTTCTCACCCACAAAGCCAATTCCGCCAAGAACGGCACAAAAGCTTCAGAGATGGTCCTTGATATTGTCTAATTATCAGTATGAGATTTTGTACCGACCTACCACTAAACACGCCAACGCGGGCACACTTTCCCGACTTCCGGTTGGCCAGGATGTGTCGTTTGATTCTTCGGAAATGGCATGTTGTCAGATAGACTCCAGAGATGCTACCGCTGTCGCAGATTTCCCTTTGAACTCTCGTCGGGTTGCAAGGGAAACAGCTGCTGATGCAGACTTAAGTATGGTAGCACGTTTTGTTCGCTCAGGGTGGCCTGCCAGAGCCAAAGACATTGATCGGCCTCTGGTTCGACGTTATTTTGCACAACGTCATGCATTGTCTTTAAGTCAGGGTGTTCTGTTGTTACATACGGACAACGACCAAGCAAGAGTGATTGTTCCTCGTTCCCTGCAACGAGAAGTGTTACGCCTCCTGCATCAAGGACATTGGGGCATTGTTAGGACAAAGCAACTGGCCAGACGTCATTGTACCTGGGTTGGTATGGACGCTCAGATAGAGAGCATGACATCACAGTGTACAGTTTGTGCGGAGCATCAGGCGGCTCCTCCACAGCGTTTCTCAGACTGGCCACACCCCAAGGGACCATGGCAACGTTTACATATGGACTTTGCCGGACCTTTCTGGAATACGCGCTGGTTAATTGTTGTAGACGCTTTCAGCAAGTTTCCTTTTGTGATTGCCATGAACTCAACGACAGCTTCTAGTACAATCAGTGCCTTAACATCAGTGTTTTGCATCGAAGGCTTGCCTGAAACTATCGTCAGTGACAATGGACCTCAGTTTGTTAGTGCGGAATTTCAACAGTTTTGTCGTGTGAATGGCATTCAGCATATTACCACTGTACCTTTTCACCCTCAGTCCAATGGTGAAGCAGAACGTTTCGTTCGAACATTAAAGTCTCACATGGAGAAGATGAAAGGTCAGCACTCCAGGCAGCAAGCTCTTCAAATTTTCCTGTCTACGTATCGGTGCATGCCACGTGACGGCCCGTCTCCTGCCGAGCTGCTACACGGCCTCCGTCACCGCACTCTCCTTCACCTGCTGCAGCCTCCCACGCACCGAGTCGGTTCGTATGGCGCTGCGCGTTTTCAGGTTTCCACGCCGGTGCCGTACAGGGTGTTTGCTGGAAACAAGAAGAAACTATGGATGCCGGGCATCATTCAGCGCGTGCTCGGTCGCAATATGTATGTTGTACGTTCTTCCACAGGGTCGGAGCTGCGGCGCCACGCAAACCAATTGCGTCTGCATAGGCCGCGCGATCCTGTCTCCGGTTTCTTGATTCCAGACCCAGTTCACCGCCAGGGAGCACAACCACATCGTTCGTCCCCGGACTACGAGATCGTCCCGATGGAGATCGACGCGACGCCGCCGCTGTCGCCACCGCAGATGACAGCGCCACCGAGAGGGGCTCCGGGACCGTGCGTGCCGCCGCCGCCGCCTGGGCCACGCACCTCAGAAGAAGATGACCTGCTCCCTCTGGGCGGGGGCGGGCGCCCTTCCGCTGGTTTTCGCGGGTTTTCCAGCGGATCGCAAGGTGTATACCGGGGCGCGGACGGCGTCTCGATCCCAGCCTCAGGTACGACGCCCGTCCCACCAGTAACGCCTCCGCCCAGGCCCTCCTCCCAGTGCCGTCGCCGTGGCCCTGAGCCCTACGCCACGACGGCGCGGCGGTTTGGGGGGGAGGGGTGTGGTGTCGCACAAGTACAAAGTGCGCGCCACCTACTTTCGCCGCGCGCCGCCATGCACGCACGGCGCGGCGTTCTCACGACGACAGCCACGAGCGCCCTCTGCGACAACTCTGCTCGTGGCCACCGCTGAACGACATCGTGACTTGGGACTGAGTTAGCGACCAGTTAGGACCTTCGTAATCAGGTAGGCACCAGTGAAGACTTGGCTATCGTACAGGCACTAGGGAGGCCTCTAACAACTATGTATCAACATTCTGCAGTACTATGTAAAATTTAAGTATTGTTACATTCTGTGCAATATATATCTCTTTCTAATTTACTCTAGTGTTTATAGTTTCTGGCTGCTCCCCTCCGTACCTGCACCAGCGTGCTATTTTTGTTCCTGTGTCGGTCTCATTCCACTCGGCCACCGACACCTACGACGAGGCTGGGACACAAAAGCGGCGACGAAGTTGGGACACAAAATTTTTAAAATAGCATATTTATGATAGTAGTCCATGTAAGAAACATACACGTTTCATTAGAAGCCAACTGTATGCATGACGACTGTGCATGAACAATACTAACAGAATCAAATTTTGGTCAAAATTACTAAGTTTTTCTTCGATTCGTGTTTTGGTTATTTTCTAAAGCCTCGTGTAGTGATTCTGCCATACGAACACTAATTGTTACTTGAACAGTAAATGGTTTGCATATTTTACCGTTCTTCGACCACATTTCAGAGCGGCGCTTCCTGTGTTACTTGGTTTACTTTGGATGCGAGCGCGGGGCAGTCCAGCGCAGGGCAGTGCTGTGCGGTCCCGCTGTTTCCGCAGCTACCTGTCTCTCTCGCTCTCTCTCTCTCTCTCTCTCTCTCTCTCTCCCCCCCCTCTCGCTCTGTTGCCGACACTAGCGACACAGGGTCGCGGCCGGGGCGGACAACTACAGTGTACTCCGCCCGCCGAGCGGAAATGTTGGCCGTGGCTGCTTCACTACTTCGGTCGGAATACGTGTTACCATAACGGTGTTTCTTGGAATCTTGGGAATGTTGAAAGGGGCTTGGGAAATACACATTCCACATTGTCTCTTGTAGTCGTTAGGAAGCGTATTAACCACCAACTTAATAAAGATTCTGAGAATACGTCTTACCGTCTCTGTATGTGCCTGACATGTTTTGGTAGTACACTGTAGCAGGTGTAGGAAAACAGCTACATCAATCAGTTTCTGTTTGTCGCAGGTTCAGTACTGTTATCGGAAGACAATGTGACAGTATCTTGAACATTTGGTCGAGAAAGAAATATTACTTGTAAACAGTAAACATGAAATGCAAATATCTCTGAAATAAAATGAAATAAAAAGAAATCACGGTTTATCACCAAAGTGGAAGCTCACAAACACTCCCTGTGGTATATGTAGAACCATAGTTATTATAAATAAATCGTAAAACGAAATCGTCCAAATTTAAATATAACAAATTGACCACACTTCTAATACAATAAGAAAAAATAAAAAAAAATTAGCTTCGCTGAGTAGCCACAAAAATGAGCCCATGAAAGGTGAAAGACGACCGTATGTCGTCTTCCATATATTTCTGTATATTTCTAAAAAGTTTATTTAATGTTGCTAGATTAACATTTTGTTGAAACTTGAACCCCACTCTTTTCAAGGCTTGAGGGATAGTATTTTTATTTCATGTGTTAAAATATTAGTTAATATTGCTAGGTATTTCTTATTTTGTTGTGTTAATAATTTGTTATTATATTAATTAATGTGGCATAAGTACGGCTTCTACGCAACGCCACTGTCCCTGTGAGAATGTGCAGTTGTTTTACTTTTAAGTGGGTGCGAGAATCTATGACTGTCTGAATGTGGGGAGTGATAGCTCACTTTGGATCGTTCTCTTTGGCTCAGAGTCGATAGCTGGTTAGGTGACCAAAGAGGTTTCCACACCCTTTCGTTGCGGGCTAGTTAGTGGACCTACACCAGCGCGAGTGTACTCGCTCTCAGTCCCCACCACCACTTTGTCAGGGATTTTCCGGTTCCCGGTCGTTTTCCCGCGGCCCGGTACCCGCACGGTGATTCATTCGGTGCTCGGCGTCTGGTGAGGTAAGGTTGGTTCTGCTCTTCTTTCTAGAGATGGTAGCGTTTCATTGACTAGCACATTTAACTTAGATTCGTGAACTTAAAAACATTTCTTGGAATATTTTCTCCGATCGTATGAGGAAATGCGTTCTCGTTTTTCAGTTCAGTGATTTCCAATAGATATACGCGGTGTGTGTGATTATAGCTGCAGTTTGATAAGGGCCTATTTTAATGTTGGTGTTCCTTCTCCGACCTATAGTACTAACTCTGTCTGTGTCAGTAATTCTCTCGGAGCCTTGTACAACCTCCTTCAATAGCTTCCTTATGTAATTCTGAACATTTCTCTGGGTTGCATGCCGTAATTCTTATTTTTATTTTTACGACTTTGTAATCCACGTTTGCGAGTTTTGGAGACTGGAATTGATCCGTCCCTGTAATCGCTCCCTATCGCGTGTAGATTCATTTCTTTCGCTTCTTCGTTTAATTCTGAACATTTCTATGGGTTGCATGCCGTAAATCTTCTTTTATTTTTCCGACTTCGTAATTATTTCATTTTTGTGGTTTTTCTGAGACTAGACTTCATCCGTCTCCGTAATCGCTCACTATCGCCTGTAGCTGTATTTAATTCGCTTCCTTATATAATGCTAAGCATTTCCGTGGATCGCATGCCGTAGTTAATTTTCTTTATATTTTAGAAATCTGAATTTATTCAATTTTATCGGTTTTCGGTCCACGTGGGCCCGAGTTCCAACTTCCGGGATATGCAGCTAGTCGCCCGAATCCACGCCACTTCTCTAATAAAAGCAGTACCTAGGTCGATTTCTAGCAGACTGCAACTTATGAATCCACCGTGATTTTTATAATGAATCCGACTTTCAAGCACTTCACCTTCAGTGGACTGCGTTCATGTAACGTAGCCGTGTGTCGCCGTTAGCGTGTTTGCTCGCGTTTTCTGTTCAGATGTAATTTAACTTGCTATACACGCGCACCATCTCAAAATAGGCACGACAGACCAGAGCCAGAGACAGCTTGTGTCTTGTGCTACCTCCGACTTGTTGAATTTCGCCTACGATAGTGACGCCTGCTTCCGCCTCGTTTCAGCACGTTGTTTTTGGTGAGTTTCGCTGTGGCATTGCGTGTGTGAGAGAGAATGAGTGTTGTTTGTGAATCCTTCCCCCAGTAGCGTTAAATCATGTATAATTTAGGCTGGGCACCGCCTGCATTAATCCATGTAAGAGATGCATTCCATTGTATTAACAAATATGGTTCCCCATTTTGCTTGTTTTCTATCTGAATAAACAAGTTTAAGATCAGCATTATCCGTAAGTTGGTTATAAATTGAAGTTTTAGAGCACATTTCCTCTTTTATTTAATATTGTTCTTCACAAGTGCTAAGAACTAGTTCAGATGCAATTTTTTTCTCATATCTAAATTCCGTTGCGCCATAAATGTGTTTTTTTAGCCACCTTTCTAAGATAACTTCAATTGCGGTGGCTTGCTTATCAATGTCCGTGTAATAACGTGTGAACTGCTATGTATATTGACCACTGTAGTATTAACTTCCTGTTATTGTAGTAATTAGAAACGATTCAGATCTCAGTTTGGGCGAGAGAACAAGGATTTATAGCAGGGAGTAACCAGTACTTCAAACGGACCTCATTTACCAATTTTGGTGACAGAGCAAGGCTCTTGTTGCGTACTTTGAAAGGGTTAAATAATCAGAACTAAATTTGTTCTGAAAAATGTTTACTTTTTCAACAGACTATTCAGTTTGTATTTTGAATATTAATTATTGTATACCAATTGTATATATAAACCCTCAATCGTTATTGTAGGATATGAGGATACGGTACCCCTTGCAACATTCCAATGCGCGTAACACCGGTATTTTGTGTACTGCGGACTTCGGCTGTTCGGTAGCTTTCGTTGAGATTGCTATGACCAATTGTAGTCAGCAATCGTTGTTGTGAGCTGCTATTATTTTGACTTGGTAAGCAGAATAAGTTGCCTGGGATATGATGTGACCCCACCACACTGATTACGTGACGAACTCAGTAGTTTCAAAATGTTCAAATGTTTGTTAAGCTTATGGGACTTCACTACGGGGTCATCAGTCCCTAAACTTACGAACTACTTATGAACTACTTACGAACTAGTACGGCACAAATATCCATGCCCGAGGGGGATTCGAACCCCCGACCGTAGTGGCCGTGCTGACCGTGACTGGAGCGCCTCAGTCACCTCGGCCACCGCGGCCGGCTCTCAGTAGTTTAAAAAGCTTTATATTTTGTATTGTCTTTAGAGAAATATCACTCACCATCGCTAACAACGACAGAGTGAGTGTTCCTGAACCAAATTTTTCGCGCTCTTATCACTCAGTAGTTATATGAGGTGGAAGATAATGAAGACAGTGACGCTGAAACTTCCAGTGAAAGTGATCTGAATGCAAAAATGAACACGATACTGGATACTCTAGAGTCGATCACCTGAAGCATCTTTCAAGGCAAATGTGTGAGTTGTTATTTAATTGCCAGTACAGAATTACCTAGACAGCTCTGTGGTTTCTCGGGATCTGTTAGCAGTAAGCCGTTGACTTATTCCACTGCGAAATGTCTGTCCATTCAAACGTGCCGTCAATCGTCGGATAAGAAGACTAAAATGTTCTGTATGAACTGCAAAAATATATTTTTGTATCCACCAGGCACTCAATGAATGAAAATTTCCCCATGTTCATGGTTTGTAAAATTACGTAAAATTGTACCTTCCTTATTTAATCTTTGTTTTATTTTATATTTTTGACCCTAATGCACATTACTGAAGTGCTGTTCATTACAAAATTTAAGTTTAAAATTTTTTAAAAGTAATTAAGAAATACATTTTCATTTGAAGCTGGTGCGCTAAGGAGATATTAATATTTAGACTGGCCATTGTTATGTTTAAATTTTGTGAAGTTGGTTTGATGTCAATATGTACCAAATAGCAAAGGACATAATCTGTATTCATTACTTTATATTTATACTAACTGAAAACCCATAGTTGCCCAGTTATTTATTTATTTACTTATTCCTGTCGTTTTTCAGGTATATATTCATTTGTATAAGGGTTGTATGTCTGTAAAATCTCTTGGGAATACAATTAGTAGTAAAGAAGTAATAGATTAAAACTTGGTGCGTTATGGGGCGGTTTTCCATGAACGTTGCTGTTCATGTGCTCTTATCTCATAAACTACGTGTCGTACTGTCATACAATTTAGAAGGTTCATACAACTATATGCGTGTATACTGTCTGAAAATTTTCCTGTGGTTACAATTAGTGGTGTATATATTACAGATTGTAACGTCATACCTAATGCCTTAGTCGATGAACAGCGGCACGTTACTGTTCATGTGCTCATATCTCACGAACAATGTCTTGTACTGTGATATAATTTAGAAGGTACATTGAATGATATGTGTGTAACTGTTTGTAAAATTTCATGCGGCTACAATTTCTAGCGTGGAAATTATAAAGTGTAACGTCATATCGAATGCCGTAGTTTTATTGCATAAATAGCGGAAAAGTAGTAAGCGAGACACTTTTTTCCTTTCACCGTTTTGCTATGGTTGTCAGCGAGAAAAAGTTTAATAAATGTTTGAAATTATGTTTAATGTTTTTTGAAAGTCGCTAAATAGTCTCATTGTCATATAGAGTATTTATAAAGTTTCGCCACATTATGTGGCAGATTTTTTCGAATCCTATTGTTTATGACGTCTTATCTGCTCTACCAAGTGTCGTATGTAATTCTCAACCCTGCAGAGATTGTTACCTCACGGTAAGGAACGTGTGTACCAAATTTGATTGAAATCGGTCAAGGCGTTTAGGAAGAAATGAACAGCGTTTTCGCTAAACGCGTAAGTTTTCCGCGCGTCTCATTGTTTATGACGTCATATCTCGTGAACTCTGTATTGTCCATGATCCCTTGCGGCGACCGTCCTCATGGATTGAAGCTTACGTGTGCAAAATTTCATAAAGATCGGAACAAAACTGTGGATTTGTATTCAACACAGACACACAAACATACGGACACACTCCTTTATATATAAAGATTGAGATGCCTGCCTAGAAAGTGCTATAATAGTGTGGGGCATTTAAAGACAGTGGAGAGTTGAAAGAGTTTCCAGAAAGGAACCATCATCAGTGTACCGAATCCACAAGCTGAACGAGTTTGCCACGTGTAGCACGCGCTACCTTCTTTCGGACACCTCTTGCCGCCCCTCAGTGAGTGACTCCTGGGGTGAAGAGCCCTCAACCCCCTATATCCGGGTCTCTTACAGAAACTGTCCGACGAAGAGAAGCGCCGAATGCCGGCGTCTGTTTCACGGCCCGCGCGCCGTAAAGGGCTGTGACGTCACCAAACCGGCGGCCAGGCGGAAGGCCGCGAGGCTGCGGAGCTGCAGGCGCGCCTCTTCCAGGCGGCGGCCGGCGGGCCCTGCGGCAGCGGCGCGCGGGGGAGCGTGAAGGAATTTATGAGCCGCGACAACTGCGACCGGGGGTGGCCACCCCCTCCCCCTGACCGCCTGGCGGGCGTGACTGTGCAGAGTGGCCGCTGTGAACGGGAGGCCTGCCTGCTGCCTGCCACAGCCCCTCCTGTCTGACTACGGGGGCGACAGGGAGACTAAGGTGATCAGCGGTCAGTCTTCAGAAATGGACCGTGTCAAGCTTCAGGATCCGAACGTCGTCCAAGCGTTGACGAAAAAAAAAAAAAAAAAAAAAAATTATAGTCCAATTGATTTCTTTATGTCCCAGCCTCGTTTCCGTCGTAGGTGTCGGTGGCCGAGTAGAAAGACCGACACAGGAATAAAGAATGCACGCTTGTGCAGGTACGATGGTGAGCAGCCAGTGGGACAGCAGAAACTAGAAACACTAGAGTAAATTAGAACGAGATATAGATTGCACAGAATTTATACAATACTTAACTTTTACATAGCTCAATACTGCAGAATGCTAATACATAGTTGAGTTAGAGGCCTGCCTAGTGCCTATCCGATAGCCAAGTCTTCACTGGTGCCGATCTGATTCCGAAGTGTTAACTGGTTCCTATCTCAGTCCCAAGTGTACGATGTCGTTCAGTGGTGGCCACGAGCGGAGTGGCAGCAGAGAGCGCTCGTGGCTGTCGTCTTAAGAACGCCGCGCCGTGCGTGCATGGCGGCGCGCGGCGAAAGTAGGTGGCGCGCACTTTAGACATGTGCGGCACGACAGATTATTCACTATTATTCAAATTTCAGAAGAAGCGTTCGATTTGACAATTACCCCGATTTGACAATTCACTTCACATAGAATATTTTCTTGCCAACAGAAATGATGTGTCAAATTAAAATTCTGTAGCTATGTATGTTGTTGTCAACACAGATATTATAAGTTGCTCTTATTTCTAATCGATCTAAAATGTTCAAATGCTTGTTAAGCTCATGGGACGTAACTGCAGGGTCATCAGTCCCTAAACTTACGAACTACTTATGAATACCATGCCCGAGAGGGGATTCGAACCCCCAATGGGGACCGGCCTCGTGCGTTGTAGCATAGCTCCTCAATGTGCTCAGCCGCTCTGTCGAGGCTAATCGATCTATATAAACAATCGATCACCTGAAACTCGGCAAATTCTCAAGTATCTTCTTCCCTTGATGGAAGGTTAACTATCACCAATATAAATATCTTCTTTGAAATTTAGAAAAAAACCTCGACGATATATATAATATTTCACAAAATATTACTGTGAAAATATGTTGCTAATTTTGTAAAAGTTTGAAAGAATAATCTTCAACACACTATTAAAGTTCTAGGCGTGATAACAATTTTATTGCTCTCAGAATATTAAAGTCATCACTCAGCAAGAGCTAAAAGAAGACTAATCTTTGAATCATTTCAGTTTTACAAATCATCTCGGTTAATAATGTAAATAAAAACTAACATTTTCGACAGCAGCCGCTGAAACAAGTACCGTCCTGCCTCGAGGCCGTCGACCCACGACTCGAAGTGGCCTGATGATTACCCCTTGAGCTAGCCGTTGAAGATGTTGCTCTCGTAGATTCCATCGCCGTCACAGCACATGAAACATCAGAAACACACAGAACTTTCTTAAGAATCACCTAACATCAAATATTATCATTTGAAATCATTAATCATCATATACATAAGTACAATAACTAGCGAAACTGAGTTAACATAACGTAGTAGCGGGGACAATAATCTGCCCCACTACAATGTTCAGAGTATTTCTTACTTTGGAGATAAAATTGTGAGCGACATGTTGAAATACGACCGTCTGTCGTCTTCTATATATTCTTTATATAATTGTAATTTATTTGATGTCGCTAGTTTAGCATTTTGTTAAAACTAGAACCCCACTCTTTTCAAGGCATGAGGAATAGCATTTTATTTCATGTTTTAAAATATTAGTTTCTGAAATGTTAGTTAATATTGCTAGGATTTAGACATTTTAATAACTTATTATTGTCCCTGTGAGAATGTGTACTTGTATTATGATTAAGTGGATGTGCCAGAATCTAATGGCTGACTGAATGTGGGTGGTAATAGCTCGCTTTCCATGGTTCTCTCTGGCTCAGAGTCGATACTTAGTCGTTATCAACCGCTGCTGCTGATGCGCCCAAAGAGGTTTCTACACCCTTTTGTTACAAGCTAGTCGACGAGACTTCTCCAGGGCGAGTCTCACAATCTTGTCTCCCCCACCACTGCTGTCACTTTGTGCTGGGATCGCAGTGAGGTAAGGTTGGTTCTACTTCTTGTGCCCGTGGGGATGGTAGCGGTTCGTTGTCTAACATGTTTAACTTAGACTCTTGAACTTAGCTTTATTTTCTGGAATATTCCTTCCGATTGTGTGCGGAAATGAGTTTTATTTTTTCAATCCAGTGTTTCCATCAGATAAACACGGTAAATGGGGTACTACTTGCAGTTTGATAATGGCCTCATATATTTATACCTTTTGTGATTATGTGGCAGTGTACGAACTCAGTGTAAGTTCTCTCTAGCTTTGTGTTACACGAATTTGTTAGCCTAATTTTGTGTTTGTTACTTTTGTTGTTCTAAACTACTATTGATGATGAAGAATAGTTCTGCCTTGTCCGTTTCCAGTCGCCCTTTCGACCGAAAGGGAAAAAATAGCGAACACAGATGGCCGCGTTCCTGTTGAAAATGCAGATAGAATTGAGGACAGGGGCGAACAAAGTGAATCACATACCAATATGCCAGCTTCTGCTACTTCGCAAACTAGTTCAACCAGTGTTACTAGGGTCGTGTTTCTGATATGACTCTAAGCAACATCATGGCTTTCATGAGAGAAATAGAAACAGGGATGGAAGAGCAGAATGCTTCAGTTCAGGAATTAAAAGCAGAAATGAAAGCAGAAGTAGGTTCAATGATGGAAGCGCAAAATGCTTCACTTCAGGAATTAAAATGAGGAATGGAAGCGCAAAATGCTTCAGTTCGGAATTAAAAGCAGGGATGGAAGTCTAGAACTCTTCAGTTCAGGAAATAAAAGCAGAAATGATAGCAGAATAGGTTCCATGACGGAAGCGCAAAACGCTTCCGTTCTGGAATTAAAAGCAAGGATGGAAGCGCAAAAGCTTCAGTCCAGGCCGAACTTATCAAGGTCTTTGCACAGTGCATCGAGGTGCAAAGTAACACCATTCAGGTTATTAACAATAATCTGGATTGGTTGTGTACCGATATAGTGCGGCCAGTTCAGGAACGGCATGAGGTAGCAATGAATGGTATTACAGAAAATGAAACTTTGCAAAAAGCAGTTGTAGGAGTCCCAGCGAATTCTCCCAAGGAATGATGCTAAGAAATCAGTTCCTCGACTACCAATACCCTCCGCACGAATTAATTAGAATTTGCGCGTCGAAGCTCCCTCGAAATTTGCGCAATGCCATCCTTGCGGGAAGCTGCATGGAGGACATTGATTCCTTCCAGGCATACCTGGAGGACTTGGAGTTTGACGATGATTATGGACCTAGAAGAGATGGCACTGGCTCTTCTAGGAGAAGTAACTGGAGCGACAATAGCGCCAGGAAAAACCGCCAAGCGTAAATCCCTAGCAGCAGGGAGTCCGGTCCTTCCAGTGCTTAGAATCAGCAGTAGAGGAGGAACTAGCAAGACTATTGGCGTGATAAGCTATCAGACAAACGGCGAAATTTCGGGAACGATAATAAGGGTTACCGACCCAACCAAGGCCCACAGAAACCACACAACGTGCCAACTGAAGACGTGGAAATCATGTCCGCTGATCCGCACCACAACCAATCGAAAGAGCCCGGCCCTAGCACGAGCCAATATCAATCCACGGAAGTTGATGGACCCTCGGTCAACTTCCTAGGAAAGGAGCATATCCGTCCGAAACTAGCAGGGGACATTAGGGACACTGTTCTTGAGGAGGAGCCTACTGTGGTAGCACAGACGATGCAACCGCTTATTACAATAAGCGTTAAGGACGTAGTTCTGGAGTGCAGACTTGACACGGGGAGTGTCGTTTCCGTCATGAGCGATTCAGCATTCGGCCGTTGTCATACAGTAGGAACATGGCCTGTACTACCTTTGCAGAGAACAAAGGTAAAGGGCGCATTATTCGGGCGCAGTATTGACGTCAAAAAGCAAGCAAAAGTAGTATTTGAGTGTCAGGGTCACGAATTCTGCGTGAATTTTATTATCCTGCCCTCATTGACGGTAGATGTCCTGCTGGGCGTAGAATTTCTCCTCGCACAAAACGCTTTGTTTAATTTTAGTCAAGGCATGGTGCGATTATGCAAAGGGAATGCCATCATAACATTCAAATTTGATGAGTGTACTGCTAAGGTAGACTCTGCCGACCGCTACTGCCAGTTCTTGCATGACTTATGCCCAGCAAATGCTACCCGTTCTTTTAGTTCCTACGGAGAAAACACGGGCGTACTTTACTGCGGTATTGACGACGAAAACGCGCTGTCGAAAGAGATTGCTAAAAAAGTCGGGGGATGGTATCCTACCAGACCCTACCAAACTAGATGCGATTAGAGAATTTCCGGTCCCGTCAACGAAGATACAGGTCTGGTCCTACTTAGGGCTTATAAATTTTTATAAGAGACTTCTATCAATATAAAGTATTTCCACACCAACACTTTGCGGGCTTACGAGGAAAATTAAGGTTTGGAAATGGACAGCGAGCACGCAAAAAAAAAAAAAAAAAAAAAAAAAAAAAAAAAAAAAAAAGAAAAAAAATCGAGGACGTGAAACGCGCCTTGTTTGTTTCAAGAAATTCAGGAAAATAGGTGGTACAGCGAAAGACGATTGCTTTCGCGAGTCGAGTATTGAACAAGTGTGAGCGCAATTACTTCGTGACTGAACTGGAAGCTCTTGTCGTCGTCTTCGGTTAGAGGGTACTTGTTTGGGAGAACGACCAATGTATATACCGATCACCGCGCATTAGAATTTCTAATGTCGGCTAAGCTAACGCACGGTAGGTTGGCCAGGTGGGCGTTGTTTCTCCAGGAATTTTGTTTTACGGTGGTTCACATATCCGGATGCGAGAATGTGGTGTCTGACGCTCTGTCTCGCCCTCCGGTGGGTTTGACGCAAGGGACTGAATGAGAATAACATCAGTGTCTTATATCTCCGTGGCGTTGCCTTCGATAACTTTATTACCGCCTCCCTTCAGGACACAGCGCGGGAACAAGATAATGATTAGATTCTGATAGATGTGAAGGCCAAATGGCGTGATCAGAACCATCCGTCGATCCGACATTACTACCTGATTAGGCGAAATATCTTGTTCAGACGTAGCGACCCCGGCCAATCGAGCTGGTTTGTGTGCATTCCAGATGAGTGGGTCAACACACTCATCTGGTTTACTCACCTAAGCCACGCGCACTATGGACCCTGCAAGTGCTACCAGAAACTCCGTGATACCTGTTACTTCCTAAACATGGAAAGATGAATCCGCAAAGTGCTGGCCACTTGTAAAATTTGTCGAAAATCAAAGCCCCCCACGGTTACACACCAAGGCCCCCTCTTTCCTATAATCCCTTCTCGGCTTCGTGTGTTAGCTGCGGTCGATCTTTCCGGACCTCTACCACACACAATGAATGCCTATTCTTACACCTTTGTGGCAGTGGAGCTAACGTCAAAATTTGTTACCTTGACTGGTTTAAGGAGAGCGGCCTGTAGAGAAAGTCTTTGCAGACAACGGTTCTCAGTTCCGTTCCCCCGTCTGGAATGAAATGCTGCGGAGGAGACGCATGAGACCGGTTTTCATATCTGTTTATCACCCTGCGTCAAATCCTTGTGAGCGGGTGATGAAGGAACTGGTAAATCTGTGCCTCCTGTACTGCTACCGTCGTCATAGGGCTTATGATCGGCATAAATAAGGGTTTCAGCACGTCCTGAACGACCTCCCAAACAGCTCCAACTCTAAACTTACTTAAAAACCAGCGCCCGGAGGACAAGGTGCGTGACACTGTGCCTCTCGATCCGCCGGTATGTCTGAGACTCCGTGACGTTATCGAACGCGCCCTGGCGAATATAAGAGATGCCGCAGAGAGGAGACGGCGGCAAGACAAAGTCAGTCGCGTGGTACGAGTGTTCCAAGTGAGCCACAAGGTCCTAGTACGCTCGCGACGACTCTCGACCAAGCGTCATTCGCTTATCAAAAAGTTTTTTCCCCTTTTTGTCGGATCCTACCGTATCAGACGGATAGCCCTCCAGACCGCCGTGGAGCTAGAAACTCTCCGCACTAGGAAATCCACAGGACTCCACCACGTCTCCAGCCTTAAGCTCCACCGCGAGTAGCCAGGCACCTAATTGTGTCACACAAGTTTTGTTTAATTTTCTGTTTTCTAGGGTAGCTTAGTGACATTCTTACCAACTATGTCAATTGTGTTTGTAAAATTATGCTGTATTTTGTATGCTTCTTGCAGTGTTTCTTTAAGTGGTTTGTTTTAGTAGTGTATTTTGTTATATGTGTCCTTTGTATATGTATGTGTTTGTTGTGCGATTTCATTTCGCCAAAACGCGTCTTTATGTTGTTACCGGATTTTGTGTACTATAAGGTGCACGCCGCTACTGGCGTGGCTAACACCAACTTGCCAGTTCCACCTGGTCAGCTGTTCGACGTACGTTACCTTGACGCTCCGTTTGGTACTTAAAGAATTATTAGTGTCTCTGTTAGCTATAAGACTGCCCACCTCACATAGTCCCTTTTTGTCCATGTTTTTGTCTTTTGTTTACATCGTGAGGATTGATGGTGTATAATCTAAGTTGTTTAGGCCCTGATAAGTATTTTATTGTGTATATCTTGTTTATGTAATTAGTATCCCTGTTTCTCATTTTAAGTGTATGTGCTCTTCTTCACTGTGCGTGAAGCTAGCCTTGTTTATCAAGTGTATGAGTTGTCACCTTTACTGTAGATTTTGTATCGACTGTCTTCCCCTTAGGTAGTATGTTAATAAGACGCCGTGGTAGGCGCAAACGCCGCAATTCATACGATTTTAGTTTCACGTTGATGCAGTGAGGTGTTGATGCTTAGGGGTCTAGATAATTTTGTCTAGGGATCATCCGTTTGAATAAGAGGAGGTGTGGGATTCGACCGTCTACCGGAAGAGCACGAACAAAGGGGCTCATCTAAATTTCATTGACAATATACACCGTGGCGTATTAATAGAACCAACTTGCATTTCTTTCAGATGAGTTTTCCAGGGCAATTTTGTAAATTAAACGACCGCACGTGATCTGTGGAAGAGGTCAGAATCACGTTGATAAGCAGAAAAAGATTTGATGAAATAAAATAAAAATAAGGGAGTTGAAGAAGGGCAAGCTCAGTGTCAAGGAACTGTCCGTCTAACGTATACAGCGAGGATGGTAAACACTGTTTATCCAGCAACCACTAATTCTCATTCTTAATTTTGTAGCATGATTTTGGTAAGACTAGGTTACATTGTAAGTCACTAGTACCTTAGATCTCACTTTATTAACTTAGGATTGTGTAACATGTGTGGATTTGAAGTGTTTATTTTATTTGTTTGTACATTTGATCATGTGGTTTCTTTTTGTCCTATTTCCTCGTTTTTAGTTAATATGTCTGTCTTTTCTCGCCTCTGTCTGAGCGATTGGTGTAAGTCTGTTTACAGGCACTAGCCTCCAGTTTGCAGCGTATGGAACCAGAACGTCGAGCTCAAGAAACCTCCCTCCCCGCCTCGCGCGGTAGTTAGAATAATATTCGCCCGGGCTGTAGATAATTATTATTTGCGTAGCGCTGCATGGTGATATAGTAGTTAGTGTTTGCGTAGCGCTGCATGCGGCATGGATTGGATGAAGGGAGCTTTGCCTCCCTCAAACTAACACACACTATGACCTGACGTGACGAACTGCCCTCTGGGCTGAATTATAGTAGCTAAGGTACAGTTACCGATACTGGATCTCGTTTAATTTATTAAAATATTATTCTCAATCATATATTAAGTTATAGGGTAAGATTTTTTATTATTGATATATAACTCTGTCTGATTTCAATGTAATATGTCAATTCTTGTGTTTTGCGTTTCAATTTGATTTAAAACAGAATTCATATATCTGTGAATATTGTATCTTTAATGTTAAAATGGTTTTATATAGGACTAAGAACCTAGGAGTTCTATTTTTGTATATGTTAATAAGTGTTTTAATTTTAAAATGTTATGGCTAAACATGTCAATTGTATGTTTGTTAAATGTTTATTTTAAAAATAATTCGAGGGCTCTCCACGATTGTGACAGCATGGAGTACCTCGTAAGTTTAGGATGTCTTGTGGTACCAATGTGTACCAAAGTGTTGACAGATGTGTGATGGTGTCTGTGGAAGCATGCGTCAGTTGGAATTCACGCCAGCAATGCGCGCTGGAGCGGACCGAAACCAGGGGTTCTGCGGGAAGTCGGAAGACGAGCGGCCGACCTGTCACACCTCCAGAACAGGTTCCCCGTCAAGCGGTGCCAGCCGGCTAGTGTGGGCGATTAGCAGCCACCCAAAACTGCGCGGCCGGCGGGGTACTCGGTGCCGAGTAGCCGGTGCCGGCTGTGAGCGCACACAGGAGATGCTAAGCTCTGCCGGTGGCCAGCCTCCGCACCCGCCCAGAACCAAGGGCCGCCAGGCCTGCAGTTCTAGTTTCCTCCCAGTATCTTCTAGGAGATTGTCTTCCTCCCCTGCGAAGGCACTAGCCTACGTTCCGAACTGATGAGAACAGTGTTGTGACCTAAAAACCAGTGCTGAGTGGACGACAATGTGAAGGATAGCATCAGGTGGAAAAGTGGTGTGAGCAGTCAAAACAGTGGACGCTTTGAGAGTGCGAAATACGATTCACTTGCTAAGAGGCCCATTACCTGTAGCGACCCTGGTCACCCTCGGCGATTTTAAAATATGTCTGTAATTATGTACAACCATGTGACTTTTTTGTATGTGTTTCAATTTCATGCATGTTCTATACTTATGATTTGTCTATCTATGTTTCTTTGTAAATTTTGGATTGTTATTCATGTTGTCCCAATACCGTACTTTCACCAGCCACATATGCATCTCCATTGATTTAGTTTTTATAGGAATTAGTATTTTACAATGCATTTATTTGTTGTTGTTTGTTTTAATGTGTTAAAGTGACGTGCCCCAGCCATCTGTGTTGCCCATAAGGCAAACACATGTTAGCTTACACAAGTTTTCTGATGTAATACAATTACCTCAACCTACATCAAATGGAGACCACGGGTGAGCAATTTGTTCGTTTTGTGGTTTGGTAACGGGGCAAATTAGCCTGCTCCTTAAGAGACACGAGATCGACTCGCTCTTCAGTCCTCCTACAAAATTACGACAGCTGATGAGACCTGTGAAGATGATCTAGGCCTCAGAACTCCAGGTCTGTACAACATACCATGTGAGTGTGGACAGTTTGAGATCGGGCGGACAGTGCGCAATATTGAAGAGCGCTGTGTAGAACACGAGAGATGTTTCCGTTTACGTTATCACGAGAAATCAGCAATTGCGCAGCACGCCCTGGAAAACAAACATCGCACTGTTTTTCATGAGACATCAGTCATTACCAGTGAAAGACGACCGTTCTTCGTTTTCCATATATTTTTTTTATAAAATTGTAATATATTTGATGTCGCTAGATTAGCATTTTGTTAAAACTAGAATCCCTCATTTCAAGGCAAAAGGAATAGAATTTTTATTTCACGTTTTTAAAATATTATTAGTATCTGAAATGTTGGTTAATATTGCTAGGATTTTGTTAGTTTAATAATTTAATATTGTGGTTATGAATGTGGCAATAAGTACGGCTTCTCCGCTACGCCACTGTCCCTGTGAGAATGTTTACTTGTTTTACTTTTAAGTTGATATGCGAGCATCTAATAGCTGTCTGAATGTGGGTGGTAATAGCTCGTTTTGCATCGTTCTCTCTGGCTCAGAGTCGATAGCTAGTCGATACCATTCTCTGCTGCTTATGCGACCAAATAGGTTTCTACACCCTTTGATAACAAGCTAGTCGGTTTTGAGACCGGACTTGTTCCGTCATTCTGAACGCTCCCTATCGCATGTTGCTGCATTTCAGTAGCTTCCTTATGAAATTCTACGCAGTTCTATGGGTTGCATGTCGTAGTTAATATACTTTATGTTTCGGAAATTGAATTTATACATTTTTGTCGGTTTTGGAGCCATGTGAATCCGAACTCCGACTTCGGGGGTTTGTAGCTAGTCACCTGAATCCACGCCACTTCTCATAAAATCCGTTTACTCTCAAATTGCAACATCAGAGTCCGCTGTGATTTTCTGGAATGAATCCGATTTTTAACCATTTCACCTTGAGTGGAGTATGATGTAACGTAGCCGTGTGTCGCCGTTAGCATATTTGCTCACGGTCTAATATAGATGCAACTTAACTTTGCTATACTCACGCACCATCTCAAATCAGGCACGACAGGCCAGAGCCATCTTCGCAGTTTTATTGTATATTATGATGTGTGGTACCTCCGGGTTTGCTGAATTTCACCTATGATAGCGGCGCCTGCTTCTGCCTCGCTTCAGCACGCTGATTTTGGTGAGTTTCGCTGTTGCATTGCTTTTGTGTGAGCGAGTGAGTGTTGTAAATTCTACCCCCTCCCCTCCGGTAGCGTTAAGTTTTGTGTATTTCATGTTAAACTCAATGCTGGGCATCGTCAATATTAAACTCTGTAAATGGAATGCACTGTTATTGTATTAACAATGTTGGTTACCCATTTTGCTCGTGTTCGACTTGAATAAACAATTTAAGTTCAGTATAATTTTGACTTGCCTATAAATTGCAGTTTTCGAGCACCTTTCCCATTTTATTTAACATTGTTTTTCACCAGTGCTGAGAAGAAGCTCAGATGCAATTTTCTATGGTTAAGTTACGTTTCGCCATAAATGTTTTTCCAAGCCAACTATATGAAATAATTTTAATTGTTGTGGTTTGTTTATTAATGCCTGTGTGTAATTTCGTGTGAGCTGCTACGTATATTGGTGAATGTATCGCTAACTTCTTGTAGTTAGATTAATTTAAACTGTCCCAGTCTGGGCCAGAGAACAAGGTTTTGCAGCAGGGAGTAGCCGGTACCTCACACGGATCTTTTGCTAATTTTACTGCTAAAATTAAGCCTCTTAGAAGAGTAAATTATTATCTGGGTATCTCCTACCAGAATTCAGCTTTTATTACGTACAGTGGCCTACTTTTAGCGGGACAAACAGTTTCAGGGATAGCGTAATAAAAGAGGTGATCGAAATTCAATATCTTAATATCTTAATAAAGACGGTGGCTGGCAGCTGTGCGCAGCTTGGGACCCGACCATCGGACGGTTGAAGCGGGCGTGGCAGGAACGCGACCAAAATATTGCCATATATGCGGCGGAGCACCAGTGACGTCACAGGAAGCCACGCAGCTATATCAGCAGCGGCTATGACTTGACTTCCGTCTCCATGATTTCTACCTTACCCTCCACAACCGCCCTATCCGCCACACCCTCACCCTGAAGTACCTTGGCCTAACCCTCGACCGTAACCTTTCCTGGACCCCCCACCTCCGCACTGTCTGTAAGAAAGCCCTCTCCCGCCTTAACCTCGTCAAATTCCTCACCGGCCGGACGTGGGGTCTCAGCCCCTCCACCACCCTCTACAGCTACCGCTCCCTCATGCGTCCTGTCCTTTGCAGCTTCCATTCCTCCTGGATCTCCGCTCCCACATCCTATTATAAAAAATTCCAAGTCCTCGAGCGCCACGCGCTCCGCCTCGCCTACCGCATCCGGCTCCCTTACCCCACACGGATCCTGTATGACCTGATCCCGTTTCCCCACCTCCTTGAATACCTTCAGCATATCTATCCGTATCGCCGGCCGCGGTGGCCGAGGGGACTGAGGCGCTTCAATCACGATCTGCACGGCCACTACGTTCGGGGGTTCGAATCCCCCCTCGGGCATGGATATTTGTGCCGCCCTTAGTTGTAGGTAGTTCATAAGTAGTTTGTCAGTTTAGGGACTGATGACCCCATAGTTAAGTCCCATAAACTTAAGAAACATTTGAACATATCCGTATCCTCTATACCCCCTGGTACACCCATCCTTACCAACCCTGGGCCTCTGTCATGCCTCTACAGCGTTATACCCCATTCCCTTCATCTCCACACCCTCCATGTCCTCTCCCAGGGTAATTTGCACCGCCTCCCCCTCCCTGATGACGTCCTCCGTCCCGACATACACCCGTCCTACCAGCTCTGATCCCCCCCCCCCTTCCGTAGATAAAGGGCCCCCTCTCCCCCCTCCCCTTCCACTCCCCTCCAGGGCAGGGAGGGGGTAGCCAAGGAGGGAACTGAGGCGCGCCAGTCACGGTCTGCACGGCCACTACGGTCGTGGGTTCGAATCCCCCCTCGGGCATGGATATTTGTGCCGTCCTTAGCGTTAGCTAGTTCATAAGTAGTTTGTAAGTTTAGGGACTGATGACCCCGTAGTTAAGTCCCATAAGCTATACAAACATTTGAACATTTTTTGCAATTTTAGCACTTAGCCAAACACGTTTATCCATTCGCCAAATTGCAAAACACTGTAGTGTGTCTCTAGGGGGAGTGCAAGACACTCTTCGTCGCCAGAAGACGACAGGTAGCAATACGGACATACCACGACCAGGACGACATCGTAAAAATACTAAAAGTGATGATAAATACTTCAGAATTACCAGTAAAAGATGTTCAAATGTTCAAATTAAAAGTGGGCCACTGCACGAAATAAAAGCTTAATTCTGGTAGGAGGTACCCAGATTAGAGTTTAGTGTTATAAAAAAGCTTAATTTTAGGAGAAAAATTAGCCGTGTGAACTACCGGCTACTCCCTGCGACAAAATCTTGTTCCCTGGTCCAAACTGCGAACTGACTGGGATCAAATTACTCTAATAACAGGAAGTTAACGATCAGTGGCCAATATACGTAGCAGGTCACAGGAAATTACACACAGGCATTGATAAACAAGCCACCACAATGAAAGTTATTTCATAAAGATGGCTAAGAAAAACATTTATGGCGCAACCGAACATAAACATAAAAATCATTGCATCTGAGCCTGATTTCAGCACTGGTGAAAAACAATATTGAATAAAAGGAGGAAGGTGCTCGAAAACTACAATTTATAGCGAAATCAAAATTATACCGAACTTCACTTGTTTTTTCAGGTCGAACGCAAGCAAAATGGGGAACCAATTTTGTTAATACAATGAAAATGCATCCGATTTACATGATCTAATACTGACGATGCCCAGCATTGAATTTAACATAACTTACATGGAGCTTAACGCTACTCGAGGGAGAATTTACAAACACCACTCACTTGCTCACACACACGCAATGCAACAGCGAAACTCAACAAAATCAACTTGCTGAAACGAGGCAGAAGCAGGCGCCGCTACCGTAGGTGAAATTCAGCAAACCCGGAGGAATCACACAACGCAATCTATACTAATAATAAACCTGTAAATGTAGGCCTGTCGCTGTTCCCTTCAATCTTCAAAACTACTGGACGAATCTTCATGCGGTTTTCACAGGAAACATGGGAAAGGTTGGGTCGACATATAGGCATAATTTTATCAAAATCAGATCACGGAAAAAATAGATATCGAAAATTTAAGTGTTTTCAGTAACCGCTATGTCTGTTCAACTATTAAAAACCACTTATCTCCCAAACTACTTCACCAATTTGCATGGGGTTTTCACAGGTAACTTGAGCGTAACTCGGGATAACATACACACTTCGTTTCGTAAAAATCGGATAACGGAAAAAACGAATATAGTAATTTGAATCTTCTTATCCACAACCGGCATGTCTGTCGGCCTCTTTAAACACGTTTATCTCCAAAACTACTTGACGACTTTTTATGGGGTTTTCACACGTATTTGAGCATGTCGTGCGGTTATATAAAGGCTCAAGAATTAAAATCGAATCAGAGAAAATGAAGAAATCATAATTTAACCGTTTGTTTAAAAGCCTTCGTGTTTGTCTATTTGTTTAAGGTAATCTCCAAAAGTACTAAACGAACTTTCATGGGTTTCCACAGATAAATTGGGAACAGTTTGGAGAGTACCATAGGCTTAGTTTCATCAAAATCGTATCAGAGGAAGGATAGATATCGTAATTGGAAGTTTTACGTGTATACTATGTTTATAGTATTGTGTAGTTCAGCAAATCTCCAAGAATACTATACCAACTTTCGTGGGGTTTCATAGGTCAACTGAGAGTGCCTTGGGGCAACATATAAGCTTAATTTCATCAAAATCAGATCAGTGGGAGAAGAGATATCGTAATTTGTAGTTTCTGGTGTATGCTGTGCTTGAATTGCAGCGTAGTATAGCAAAGATCCGATAGATGCGCTGTTCGTAACATAGTATACCAAAAATCTAATAGATGGCGATGTTTCGTTTTTTATTCATATAACTTACATGTAATACCCTCACCCAAGGCTACGATTTTCCTTACGGCAGCGGTGTTCTGTATTAATGTTGGCAACGGCCGTTGAATCCTTTTTGAAAAATCAGTCATGTACAATGAGGGGAATAATTCTTTGTTTTGATGATGAAATAAATAAATAATGTTGTTCCGATCAGTAAATTAATTATCCCCCTAAAGCGAATATTTCATTACCAACGTTAACAAACTAAACCACTGCCACTGCATCAGGTACGACACAAAACTAGTTGTATGCCTTGCAATGCCATGGAGAGAAAAAAAGTGCTTCTTTTTGCGGGTATGATTTTCATTTAAAACATAACGACGTTCCTTCCCGTCTATCAATATTTTCATTTACTAAGATTTCTTTGTGAAGAAACATGAATTTAGGTAGTTTCCTTTCTGATTTCGGTGCGTACGTATTACATCTTGAGTCCATTCTGTTTAGTAATGCCTAAAAAACTGTATAGTGCAGTACAGAACAAACAGAGGCCCTGTTAATTACGTAGTGCACCAAAGAACTAATAGTTGGCGCTGCTGAATTTTACATTTTTTTATCTTTTATTTCTTTTCGATGATTATGCCATAGAACAGCAACGAACCACTAAAGGTGCTATTGGTTTTGTGGTGCTACAAAGAAACAATACATGATGGTGTAGTGCGTATTCCCTCAGTGACAGAAGTATTTTGAATTAAGAGCCGCAATCTTATCTTTGCAAATACAAACTAACATTAACAGCGAATTGCTGATTACACTTTGTATATTCACAGCTTAACGATGTTTCTTTGCTTCCTTTGACAGGGAACATTTGAATTAAAAACATAACGACATTCCTTCGCGTCCATCGATACTCTAATTTACATAAGAATTCTTTGCAAGAAAAGTCGAATTTATGTAGTCACCTTTTTGATTTCGGTGTATCCTTATTACAGTTTGAGTGCTTTCTGTGTAGGAAGGCCTCGAAACCTGCATAGTACAGGAAAGGACAATGTGAAGCGACGTTAATTACATAGTACACCAAAGAACTAATCATGGCGTTGTTGCGTTTTTCTTCTCATAACTATGGTGTAATACACTACAAGAAGGGGTACAATTTTACTTATGGCGGCGCCGTTGCATGCTGATGTTGGCAAGAGCCATTGAAAGCTTTTTTTAAAATTCAGACACGTAGAATGAGGTGAATAATTCTTTATGTTATGAAATAAATAATTTATTCTGCCCTGGTCAGTAAATTAATCATTCTCCTAAAGCGAATAGTTAGTTGCCAAGGATAGCAAACTAAATTGCTGCCACTGCAAGTAAAATTTAACCCAGGTAGGGCACAATTCTTGTTTTAATTCCCAACTGTATCCCATATGCTTGGCAATATCAAGGAAAGAAAAGAAGTGAATCTTTCGACGGGTATAACCACTAAATTGTGCATGGAAGAAATAACTATGGAATAAGCATTGCATTCTGTGCATCTTCTCAACATTAAGAGGAATTACCACGTGATATGGAGACAAATCCACTCTTTCCACACATTTATTTGCTCTTACGATTGGTTTGTACCTCCTTTTCTCAGAGCAACCACATAACATGAAATAATATCTAAATAAATGTGTCACAGAAGCAACAACAAAGTTGAGGAAGCGTCGCTAAAAGAGCCATTTATACATAGTCATCCGTCTTAATCGAACAAAAAAGGACCAAGGTGTAGTCAGGGATTAGTATATTATTCCCAATGTCACGTGTCATTTCCACCTTAATGTTGAGAACACTAAATCTGTTATGCGCATCTGAATGCTCACACCAGAGATATTTCTGCTCTGTGCCTGCCACTAGAGATAATATACACACGCGATCAACAAACTCCTCATAAATTTCTCTGCTTTCATAACTGTTCTGTACAATATTGAGATTAAAATTTGAAATTACTTCCTTTTGGTGCGGACTACAGTAAAGACGTTTTCTTTTGCTGAGAAAATTGTACTTAGAGTTCTGAATATATACTTCTATTACAGAAGGTCAATTTCAATTTCGTGCTTTACGAAGTAATCACTACAGGACGTGGGGACATGTATTATGTGAAAGAGTGGCCGATGCTGCTAACACAGTCAAGAAAATTCACTGGAAATACTATATTTAATGGAAAATTCTATACAGACGATCAGCTGACGGCATTCCTTCAACGATTACCCAGACTTACTTTATCACACATTGACACCACCATCACGTCTTATTTAAACAGACATGAACTGCTCTGTTGATTTAATTACCAGACTAGTGGCATTCGTCGAGTTTTCGATAATAGGGAGCACTACATACAGAATAACTACATTGTAACCAGCGCAACAAAGCAACATACTAATACTTCAGCATACACTTACACTATAGTACTACACCTTAAAACCAATATATGGTGCTGTTATTACTATTACTATTTTTCATCTCAACGACAGAAGTCTTTTCAGACGTTTACGCCAAACAGACAATTTTACACCGGGGTCTTAACTTTATGAACAGAAACTAACATAAATTTACGTCGTTCTGGGGTACGGACTTGAATTAATTTCACTTTTTGTATGAAAAACTTTATGAACATTCAGCGGTTTCGATGACTTCTACTTAAATTTGACATCTTGGCTAGGAAAACTGAGTTTATTGACAGAGCGATCCAACAAGGTTTCTGTTTTCGCTGACCTACGTCCGGAACCCTAAAAAACCATGACATACACAGGTCCCTCTTTAACAACCGTTGCGAAGCACAGGCATATACGCTAGTATACAATAAAACTGTGAAGACGGGTCTGCTCTGTCGTGCCTGATTTGAGATGTTGCGTGAGTATAGCAAAATTAAGTAGAATTTAGATTAGACAGCGAGCAAACTCGCTGAAGGCGACACACGGCTACGTTACATGATTGCACTCCACTGAAGGTGAAGTGGTTAAAAATCGGACACATTACACAAAATCACGGCGGATTCTTAAGTTGCAATCTGAGAGTAAACTATCTAGGCACTAGTTTTGTGAGAATCGGCGTGAATTCAGGTGACTAACTGCAAACACATGAAGTCAGAGTTCCGAACCATGTGGTCCCGAAAACCGATAAAAATATAGAAATTCAATTTCCTAAAAATAAAGAAAATTAACTACGGCATGCAACCCCTAGAACTGCGTAGAATTTCATAAGGAAGCTACTGAAAAGCAAAAACATGCAGTTAGGAGAGTTCACAGAGACGAAAGAAGTCCAGTATCAAAACCCGAAAAGTGAAATAATTACAAAGTCGGGAAAATAAAAACTACAGCATGCAACCGATATAAAAGTTTAGAATTAAATAAGGAAGCGAATGAAATGCAGATACACGCGGTAGGGAGAGATTACGGAGACGGATGATGTCCAGTCTCAAAAAACCAGAAAAGTGAAATAATTACAAAGACGTAAAAGTGAGAATAAAATCTACGGCATGCAACCCTTAGAACTACATAGAATTTCATAAGCAAGCTATTGAAGGAGGTTTACAAGGCTCGGAGAGAATTACTGACAGAGACTGAGTGTCTACTACAAGTTCTGAGAGTAAACAGTAAAATTAAAATAGGCGGGGAGAGAGGATCGCGAAATGTTTGTGGAAATCGGAAGGGTACACACATAGTTACTTGCCTGATGGGCATGGATCAAACAATAGTGGAAGCTAAAGGCTTTGTTCTAAGAACCTACCACGTGGAACACATATCACTCACATAAGGAAACGATAAGAAAGATTTTACATGAACTGTACAAAAATGAACATATCGTCTTTTAAAAATCGGGCCCCATAAAGCTAGAAAGAATTTACACAGAGTTCTTACACCGCCACATAATCACAAAAGGTTTGGGAGAGAAGATCGCGAAATGTTAGTGGAAATCAGAAGGATACACGCACAGTTACTTGCCTGATGGGCATGGAACAAACAATAGTGGATGCTGAAGGCTTTGTTCTAAGAACGAAGCACGTGGAACTCACAGAAGGAAACGATAAAGAAGATTTTACATGCACTGTTCAAAAATTAGCATATCCTCTGTTAGAAACTGGGCCCCACAAAGCTAGAAACAATTTACACTGAGTTCGTACACTGCCACATAATCACAATAGGTTTGAATATACCAGGCAGTTATCAAACTGCAACTAGTAACACATACACCGCGTTTATCTGTTGGAAATCACTGGATTGAAAAACTAGAACACATTTCCGTGCTCCATCGGAAAACATTCCGAAAAATGAATCTAAGTTCAAGAGTCTAAGTTAAACATGCTAAACAACGAATCACTACCATCTCCGCGGGCAGAAGAGCAGAACCAACATTACCTCAACACTATCCGAGCACCAAGTGAAGAGCCAGCGGACAGAAGGTGCGAAGCTATCGGAAACTGGCGAAACCCAGAAAAACTATGGTGGTGGGGACGCGAGAATCGCCCTGGAGAGGGCTCGTCGACTGGCTTGTAACCAAAGGGTGTAGAAACCTCTTTGGTCGCATCAGCAGCAGAAGTTGCTAACGACTAACTATCGACTCTGAGCCAAAGAGAACCATGCAAAGCGAGCTATTTCTACCCACAATGAGACAGCCATTAGATTCTTGCACATCTACTTAAAAGTAAAACAAGTACACATTCTCACAGGGACAGTGGCATAGTGGAGAAGCCGTACTTATTGCCACATTCATAACCACAATAATAAATTATTAAACTAACAAAATCCTAGCAATATTAACTAACATTTCAGAAACCGATATGTTAAAACAAGAAATGAAAAATGCTATTCTGCATGCCTCGAAAAGAGTGTGGTTCCTGTTTTAATAAAATTGTAAACTAGCGAAATCAAATAAATTACAATTTTATAAAAAATCTATAAAAGAAAAACGGTCGTCTTTCAAAATATTTATAGCGCTTATGGGACTTAACCACAGGGTCATCAGTCCATAAACAGTAAAAGAAATAGATTCTAAACAGCGGACCAAATTCATGCAGAACTTGTGAAAATGAACGCGACAACAATCTCTGTTGTAACAGTAAAAAGGAGACAAAATGATGCCGTCTTGAAAAGTTTTGTCACAGCAAGAAAACCCCTTCTAAGGCACATAAATAAACAGAAGTAACTTGAATGGGCTAGAAAACGTCGTAACTGGGCATCGGAAGAGTGAACAAAGCCGTTATTCACGGACGAATCGAAGTTCGAGATCTTTGGAACCAGAAGGAGAACATTTGTTCGCCGATTGGTAGGGGAAAGGGTAGCCCAACAGTGTGTTCTACCTACAGTTAAACAAGACGGAGGTTCTGTTATGGTCTGGGGATGTTTTGCCGCAGACAGAGTTGCCGACATTGTGAAAATAGAAGGATGTATGGATCAGAAGCACTATCACCACATTTTCAAAATCATGCAATACCAAGTGGATTGCTCATAATAGGAAAAGGGTTTACCTTACAGCAGGATAATGATCCAAAACGTCGGCCGGCATGCGGTAGGAACTACACTGCATCAATGGAAAAACAGAAAGTACTTAAAGGTATGTTATGGCCGTCCCAAAGTCCCGACTGTAAGCCCATTGAAATGAAGTCGACAGACGTATCAGGGAAGTTAATATATCCAGTAAGGAACATCACTGGAATATTTTTAAAAATGTCTGGAATTATATAGATTCCCGATACCTGCAAAAACTAATTGACCGCATGCCTCGAGTTTGCGAGGCAGTCATTGAATTCGAAGGAGGATCCTTTGATGTAAGTAAAATATAATGATTGTGATTGTACTACGTATGTGTAAGTAAATATAATTATATTTTGTGAGGAATAACGTTCGATCTGCATTGTAAATCTGAAATACCAGGATGTACTGAAATTAATGAGAAGTGTAGCTGTACAGTGTCACGCGGCGGACATCTGCGTTGCGTGGGCGTCCGCAAACTGGTCTGCGTGTGTGGCGATGTTCACACGAACACTGCCAGCACCACGGTGACACAATTGTCCCAGGGCGTGCAATTTATGTGGAAATTCGCCGAAAAGAACACTCCGCCATTCTGAAGTTTTTGTATCCTCGGGATGATCCTCTGTGTACGATAGGTTCAGGAGGTGGATCTAGGATGTGGACAAGGTCTCCAACTGCAAGAAGTAATTAGTCCACACATACTTTTTTTGCCATAGAAAGGATAGTCAAATTTTATGTGAGGTGCTTGTGGTACACCTCTGCCTATGACATAGGACACAGTTTTGCACTGCAGCAATAACACTCCTATACTGTTCTGGCTCGTTCTTATGTGGACACTTGCTTGCTATACTGACGTATCTTTCGTTGGCTGCTAGACTGAACGGAGTCCCCCGCTATACTGCTGTTGTGACTGTCTGTGCACCGACACGTCTTGGTTGGCACTCTTCTTCTGATTGGCCGGCGAGCGAAGCGAGGTAGAGAGGTACGAGACCTGAGACGCCTCGGCGGTCGAAATAATGTGGAGCGAGTGATCGCTCCGACGCTTCTAGTGGCGCCGCTTCTTGTGTAGGCTGCCGGCGTTGTGCGAATAGAGACGCGACGACAGAAGTCACACGGTAATCCCTTTCAAAGTCGCTCAGTCGCCTGTAGGAAGCACGCGTGAGACTTCGGGGCAAATTGCCTGTTTCTTTCACGAGTTGATATAAACCTGAGACTGTAAATGTTCACTATTGAAGGGTATTGCTGTGGCGCAGCGTCTATGTCACAACTACATCGGTTGACACATGACATAGAAACCGTTATCATCATATCCCCCAGGAGACATATTGTAGACGTGGGTTGACTTTGGTGGGAAAGTTCGGTTAGCTGGAAATGGCTGCTTGGTACCTGGTCACCCCGGAGAAGTGGCGATCAACACCTCACCTGTACTTCTGCTGCTGCCCGACCGAGGCTGGCATCGAACTCTGTCGCTTCTAGCAGGGTTTCAGTGCTATTGACATTAGTAATAGGACAGCAGCGGAGGAGTTACACACCAAGTAAGCAAACAGGTTTACCTGGTATAATTGACTGCATTGTTCCTTTAAGCAAGACGAATGTGACCCAGCCTGTTACACTTCCGTAATCAAATATAGAAATAATAATAAATAGTCTCGCTGCAGGACCAAGACACAATGGAAGTCAATTAAGTAAAATCATTCAAGCTGGAATAGCCCAACCCCTAGCAGAGAGGAGTGCACTGAGAAACATTACGTATATTTTACAGTTAGCGGAACAGCCCAGTTCTATCGTTAACATTCCGAACACTTTCGCCCGTTGATTGGCAAACGCGTTTCCTCGTCACAGAGGAAACATAACCGATAAATATTACCGAACTGGTTATTACACCGAACCGTAGCGAGGAGCACGATTCGTGATCACTGGGTACTGCTAGACTGAGCTCCTCTACATCATGTCGGCAATGCACCTTGTGACGTCCTTTTATTTGATATTTTGGTTGGTGGTGGAAATTTATTTGGTTTGTTGTAGTGCTTCGGTATGATAGAAGCGACGTCAGCGGTAATGCAAGCTTTCGTCGTCTTTACATAAGGATTCAGTATGCACGTAATTTTCTTTAATCTGAGGCATACGTTGGTTATTTAAGTTGGTACACCTGATAATATTCCATATATTCAGTTACGGATGCCTCTGGTTTAACTTTCCGTAGCCTAACACAGTTTATGGATTATATTTTAACTGATGAACATGGACTCTGTAATCTCAGGGACTTGCTTTAAAAATCTTTTCTTTCCCGGCAGTTCCATTCAACGAAGCACGTCACATAAACATTCACTAGTCTTTACCTATAAAAGTCATAACATGGATTTTAATTTGTAAGTCTTTTTATTGAGTATTGACGCCCTTTAATTATTTTTAGTCACTTCGATAATTCATAGAAGTTATTATTAAAAGTTCTTCAATTATCAAAGGGAAGGTCAGGTGCAAACTACGATTGATTTCTCCTATATTTCACCTTAAGCACAGATTTACAAAACACTGTCAAAGTCACACGATATATTTTAAATAAGCAGTTCTCTATACTTCATTTTACAAAATCGCAGTTTGATATTCTTGGCAAGGTCAATATTTAAAAATTATTACTTTTTTAAATCAAGTTAAAGTTATTTGATTTAATGTTTGTCAATGAAGAAAACCTTTTTAGGAATGATTAATATTTTCCTGATTAGTCCGTAGCCTATCCCGAATTAAGGTCCACAGATATTATTTACGCACTCGCGTATAAGTTCGATTTAATTAAGCCTTTCAAATAAATTCAATCATAGTAAACAAAAAGTTCGGACTATTTTTCCACCTGAATATCTATTTCAGATACGACCAAAACAACTTAAGTCCGAAAGTTGACTAAGATATGTTAATACATCGAGGAACAAAGACTGAGAGAGATCTTATCGTTACGAGAAACAAATACTGAGAGCTGTTAACGTTGGGAGAAACAAAGACTGAGAGAGCGAGTAGCTATACTGCGGAACTATTTATACTACTATTGCGACAAAAGGTTACTCTGATTTATAGTGTTTAGATGCGGTTACTCTGAGACTGTACTGTTTCGATACTTCAAAGATTACTTGACTGTTACTGAAATTTTGACAAATACGTAAAAATTGTGCCTCTTACAAATTATTAGAATTGAATCTGGATGAAAATGGCTAATTTGTGCTTTGATTGCGATTTAGTGTTACATAGGCCCCCCAGATGTAGTTCGTTTATCTTGTCAACGAACTACATCTATGTTCGCAACACGACATCGCAACAGATCTCATTTGGATTGAATAGTTTTCCTATAAAAATTTGAACCTTTCTAACATGATATTAATACTAAATATAGTAATACATAGTAAGTATTATTCATCTTAAGTATTTCAAATTAAAATTATTAAAATGATCTTTCATTTTTAAGTACTTCAGCATAAAATTAGTAAAATAATATTTCATTATTAAGTATTTTAACTTAAAATTATACAAGGCATAATTGACATTAATATATATATATATATATATATATACACATCATAAATATTTCATCATTTGAAATCATAATATAGCTGAAAAAAGCAAAAAGAACATCCTAGTGTGTGTGTGTGTGGGACTCATGGTCCTCTATTATTGCGTTGTGTTGTTGTTGAGCGACAATTGCTCCTACTACTACGTGTGAAAAGTGTCTCTGTATTCTGAAAAAAATTATTTTCGTCTTCTTCCGATGAGCAGCCGACGTGTGGCGTTGCCTTCGGTACTGGTTTGACTGGAACAGCCCCCCCCCCCCCCCAGTGTCTGCCTTGTTCTCTATCAACCCCATACACGTTCATTCATGAAACAAAATTGTACAAAAAATGTTATAGTACTTGCCATGGTTAAAGTCCCTGAAAACATATGAAACACTCGAGTGATTAGTTCCTCTACTTTGAGTGCACTGTTCATTCTATGTTTCGATTGATGTCACTTCATGTGTATTGACAGTCTCAAGTGTCCCGTTCGACTGAGGAAACAGTTCGACTGGCACTGACAATGGCTGTATTTCACACTATAACTATTTAAACCATTGCGTATTTGGACGTCTCTATCATGCACAATGGGTCAAGATTTGTCATAATTCGGTATATCATAGTCACATTAATCCACGATGATCACTTTAACTGATTTATTTTTGTGTCGATCACTGTATAATGACAGTTTTATCAACACTGTATCACGATCGAACACTGTGCAGTACAGTTTATCCGTTGTAATATCATATAAGATTTAGGCTGCTGATCGCTGTATCACTGACAGTCTTATCAAGCACCTTGTATAACAAAATCAATAATAATTTCAATTTAGCAATTTATAATTATATTATTCACACTAGGGTTAACTGAAACATATTTGTTTATCATAAAACTGAATGAAATGAAATGTAATTGAAATTGGGGTCATGTTTGTTTCGGACTAGCATTTTTAACTGCAAATTGCCTATTACCAAATCATTTTCTAAAAGAAAGAAATTTTATTCGCGATTACGAAAAAAATTTAACTTTCCCGCGTAAATGTCCTCTACTATTACGTAATCTGTCCCTAACTGTGAAGCTATCAGGAATCTTGCACTGTAATTTCATCTGTTTTTAATTGTGTATTCAGTTCAACAAATAAAAGAAATGATTACTTAATGACTGGACATAACAACATTTTAAATCTATACAAAGGCAATCATAATATTTCTTTTATATCTAATTAAGTTATTATTATGCAGAAGAAGGCTGCATAATCTTCTTTCAGTTACTTTCATGTAATTGAGAGAAGTTCCATTCACGCATTTATAAAATCTTGCCTTTTTACTACTTACGTAGTACTGCATTATAAGTATTAACTTAAACAATTGAATCATATTGCAAGACATCTATTATGTCAGTCTATCATTCTGCCTGCGAGAAACTCTCATCACTGTCACGCATGACATGTCCATTAAGAGGTCGCACAATGCATTGCCAACCTTACGGCACCACTGCAGTGAGCTGCTTAGTGGACTTTTCCTAACCATCATTGACTGTTTATACGCTTAGCGCTGCCAACTGTAGCGCAACACTACATGGATCCGACGGGACTGAGGCGCTTCAGTCCCGGTCTGCACGGCCACTACGGTCGGGGGTTCGAATCCCCCCCTCGGGCATGGATATTTGTGCCGTCCTAGTTCGTAAGTAGTTCATAACTAGTTTGTAAGTTTAGGGACTGATAGCCCCGTAGTTGAGTCCCATAGGCTTTACAATCATTTGAACTTTTTTTTTTTTTTTTTTTTTTTTACATGGGTCCTCAAATGGATTTTTACTCTGTCCAACTTCTTTCATAATACTATACTACTACACTTAACAACATTATTCACTATATATGATAGTCACTTAGTAAATAGTCAACTGAATTGCTATCTTCGTCATAACATTTTGAACTTCATTTAGATATATTACTCATGTTATCACATCATTACAACGTACAATAAACATTACATATACACATTAATAATCATTTATCACTACAAATTCACTACTAAGACACAAAACACACACACACACACACACACACACACACACACACACACACACACACACACATATATATATATATATATATATATATATATATATATATATATATATATATATATATATATATATATATATATATATATTCAATAAATACATGATTCACAAAATATTATTACTCGTGAAATCTTTTGAGATCCTTATAAGGGTACAAACCCTTTGCTACTCCAATCTAACATTTTCTGTATCTCAGCTTGTACCTTTTCCCATTTAGACCACGGCACTGAATAAGAGGACCGACAATATATTTTATGAGGATAAACATTCATATGATATACATACCCTTTGGTAATACCGGGTTTTTCATCAAAGACCTGTATATAATGCTTAAGTAAGGATGACAATTCAGCTTGTTGCTGAGTAGTAAGACTACCTGATTCAGAAACCTTCTCTGAGGTAACACAATTTAAATCAGACACCTTGTTATGAAGCACATTCTGGGCGCTATATAATTAATTCTTAAATTACTACTTTTTCAAAGATTGTGCAATCCCAACACTATTCAAAGACAATTTTATTCGACCACTAGAGCCACTTAAAACTAAATAACCTAAGGAGAGGTCAATCTTTGCCTCCCCCTTACATAAAATATTAAGTTCCCATATGCACGGTGAGATCGGTTTTGGTACGATGAGGTATGCATCTTTTAGATCATCATCCTCTAAATTCACTGCTAACCAGCATTGAGTTATAATTCTTTGAGAAACTAAATCTAAATCTCCTGTTACCGGACAACGTTGCACAGGTAGTGTGGGAATTGTCACTTTCTTAGAAATTACTTTATAAAAACTTTCTTGAACTAAACGTTCCTTCTTTTGAGGTAGGTTAATTGGTTCTTCATTCAAGTCGTCTAAAATATTCTTACTATCATTATATCTTAACATTTGTATCTTGTTAGAATTTGGTCCTTCCTTATCCGTACCGACAGGTCCAGGAAGGTGAAAACATGTCAATACTAGTTTAAGGAATTACTATTGTTTCAAGAATTTGAAGTGTCCTCAGTTACTTCGATCAATCTTATAGGTATTATTTAAATCTTAATACATCGAGGAACAAGAGATCTTATCGTTACGAGAAACAAATACTGAGAGCTGTTAACGTTGGGAGAAACTACGACTGAGAAAGCGAGTAGCTATACTGCGGAACTATTTATGCTGCTATTGCGACAAAAGATTTTTTTCTGATTTACGGTGTTTAGACGCGGTTACTCTGAGACTGTACTGTTTCGATACTTCAAAGATATATTGACTGTTACTGAAATTTTGACAAATTCGTAAAAAATGTGCCTCTTACAAATTATTAGAATTGAATCTGCATGAAAATGGCTAGTTTGTGCTGTGACTGCGATGTAGTGTTACAACCTGCGGACGACAATTACGAGTGCTGGCGCAACTAGCGCTAGGTGGAACTGCACACGACTGTAGAGTCGGGGGCGTCTCCGTCACCCCAGCACACTGTGTCGCTCCGCTGGGAAGAAGCGGGGCTACGCAGCCAACCTGACAACGCGCCTTCTGCGCCCTTCCCCCGGCCCGTGGGGGCAGGGTCGGCGGCCTGGGCGGTTGGCACACCTGGACTAGCTGTTCTTCCGCCAAACGGCGGGAAGGCGTGTGTCCCTCCGCCGTTGGTGAGTAAGATGCGAATTTAAAGTAACGGCAAAACGGGCCTTTCAACAGTATGCCATATTGCTTCATTTACGTATAAATTAAATGGGACTTGATAAAATTATATATACTCCGCCGGTAGGCAGTCGAGGTGTCATCAGCCAAGCCTGTGGAGGTTCTTACTTGTCGGGGGAATCTCACTTTATGAGGTTAAATTGGCAATTAATTTATGCTACTTGTAAAGTATTGGGCCGATCAGCCAGCGACCGATATCATTCGATTCGCAATTTCACTTAAGAGTCGTATCTGCTGTCAAAATCAAGGGATTAATTTTATTACGACACTCTCCCTTTATCACAATGCGGGACTATCTGTCTTTTACATCTGCCTTCCTTCAGCAGTTAGGCAGCCAAAATATTGGTGCTACAGTATGCCGCCATCGGATCGAAATAGACGTCATCATTCCACGTGTAAACTTTTCTTTTTCCTGCAGTATAAAGTCACAGAACGAGTTGGCATGAATCTCTTTTTGTCAGTCAGTACCTATGGTCTTACTGACGGTATTAATTATTTTTATCTTCTTTTGATTATAGGAATACTTTAATATCAAATTATAGTCACTTGTACTTCTGAAGACAGATTTAAATACGTTGAAACTGTGGTAATGTGGTAAATGTTTATGAAAAGCACACTTCATCTGAGTTTTACTAATTTGCTGTCCATAAAACCGTTTCTGATGACTAAATATTTAAAATGGGCTATGTAAAACAGGTACTTTATTTGTTTCAAATGAAGGCTTAATGTTTACTTCGGGGACGTAGTACTCCTCATTTGTGCTCTTTCCTGCTTAGATCAGCCCTCAGAGCAGCACGTTAGAAATTCACGAAATAACAAAGCGAAAAGGAACGCTTCCTCTTCAGAGAATATTCCTTACCGCGCTAGATTCGTTATTCCGCGGTTAATGCGTATATGTTTCACTTCCTGTTATACATTCCAGTCACTAGTGGAAACAGCAAAAAAGATATATATGTATTTGGATCAGACGTGCTTCCGTTTTGTTTTAAACGCAATATCAGTGTGCGAAATTTGTCCACACAACAAATATTCAACATCAGTACTTTGACATACATAGGAAGCATTTCGTCAGTGGGAGTTGTTAATTCTACCTGTTTTGCTGCAAACAGCACTGATCACCCGTGGGTGTTTACTGTTTTCCTCATTATTTTGCGTTGCTTTAGTGTCACAGTATTCCGCTATTTAACCCCACTACATATTATGTTTTCAATGTTACAGAGTGATTATTTCCGTTTTGAATGTTTGTTGGTATTTCATTTCCTTGTTTATTGAGGTTGCAAACATGGGGTAACAGTTTAACTGTTTTGCTATTTCTCTTTAAATAACTGCATGCGGGGTAGAGGTTGAATGTTTGTGTGGATCTGTCTGTCTCTCTCTCTCTCTCTCTCTCTCTGTGTGTGTGTGTGTGTGTGTGTGTGTGTGATGTGTGTGTGTCATCGTTTCACCTCTTTTGACCATTTCCATCTTCAGTTCAGTTTCCATAATCCCAACTCGACTTACCTCAGTGTTTTCCTGCCTACCAAAATCTGCGAAAACGTAAATTGAAACAATACAACTACCGAAACAGCTGGTTCCATACGCCTTATTTGTATAATATCAACATATGAAAGAAAAAAGGTGTTACTGACTTTTTAATGAGTTCAATTAATACGATTTTCAATTTCCAATTTATTTTCCTATTTAGGCCGGGAACTTTATCAGTAAGTTCTAATTATTCCAGATTCCGAAAATTAAAAACTGCAAAGAGAAGAGAAACCTCAGCTTACGATTTTCTTCAGGCTAAGTGTATTGTAAGTAATGCGGTGGTGGCCGAATCATAAAGGAATTGTGGTCGTGATATGTACCTTCGTGTCAGTCACCATACTTATTATAAAACGAAGAATAACAACAGTTTGTTGTTTCCAGAATGAAACTTTCACTCTGCAGCAGAGCGTGCGCTGATATAAAACTTTCTGGCAGATTAAAATTGTGTGCCGGAACCGGGACTCGAACCTGGGACCTTTGTCTTTCGCGGGCAAGCGCTCTACCACTGAGCTATCCCGACACGACTCACGGTGCCGCCTCACAAGATCAATTCTGCCAGTACCTCGTCCCCTACTTTCCAAATTTCACAGACGTTCTCCTGGAAACATCCCTTAGGCTGTGGCTAAGCCACGTCTCCACCATATCCTTTCTTCCAGGAGTGCTGGTCTTGCAAGTTTAGCAGGAGAACGTCTGTGAAGTTTGGAAAGTAGGAGACGAGGTACTGGCAGAATTAAAGTTGTGAGGCGGCACCGGGAGACGTGTCGGCATAGCTCAGTGGTAGAGCGCTTGCCCACGAAAGGCAAAGGCCGCAGGTTCGAGTCCCGGTTCCGGCACATAGTTTTAACCTGTCAGGAAGTTTCACAACAGTTTGTTGTGTTTAAAAATAAAGTGTTTTAAGCTTGCCACCTATGGGGAAAAACCTCTGCAACAAGCACAAATTATTTGAAAATGCTGAAAATTATAAGGAAGCCACAGGGAAGTGACAATTTCCAGTCAACTATTGCACCAAGTGGAATGTTCTTCAGCGAATTATAGCGCGTTTTGGACGATTCAGGAAAACTGGTAGTGAGACCTGTGGATGCCTCGGGCAGATGGAGAGAATATTTTGAGGAGCTGCTCAATGTACATGAAACGTTCAATAACGTGTCAGATTTTGAGGTACAATTGGATACGAATGATGACGGAAACAGGATGACAGGTGAGGAAGTGGAGAGAGTGGTCAATAGATTGCAGTACAGTAAAGCTGCTAGTGTAGATGAAATTAAGTCGCATCGCATTAAATACAGTGGAATTCCAAGTCTCAAATGGTTGCACAAGATAACTGAAATAGCGGGGAGTCACCAATCTGTAAGCATAAAAAAATGCCCGTTTTAACAACGGAGGTATTTGAAACTTCCTGCCAAATTAAAAATGTGTTCCGGAACCTGGGACCTTTGCCTTGACCGGCCAAGCGCTCTACCGTCTGAGCTATCCCGGAAAGTGTAGCTGACCGTCCTCAGAACTTTACTTCTGCCAGTACTTCGCCTCTTCCTTTCCAAAGGCCCCACGTTGAAATCCCGGTTCCGCCGCAAAATTTTGATCTACCAGGAAGTTTCATATAAGGGCACACTGCGCTACAGAGTGGAGGTTTCATTCTGGAAACATCCCTTAGGCTGTGGCTAAGCCATGTCTCCGCCATACCCTTTTTTCCAGGAGTATTATTTCTGCAAGTTTCGCAGGAGAACTTTTGTGAAGTTTGGGAAGTGGGAGGCGAGGTACTGGCGGAAGTGAAGTCGTGAGGGCAGACTGGGAAGCGTGCTGGGACAGCTCAGACGGTTGAGCGCTTGCCCGCCAAAGGCGAAGGTTGCACATTCGAATCCCGGTTCCGGCACACAATTTTAATCTGCCAGGAAGTTTCATATCAGCGCACACTCCTCTGCAGAGAGAAGGTTTCATTACAGAGGTATTTCTTTAATTAGAGTTGTGGGCAAAATATTGTAGGTATTGTTGAAAGGAGAGTGCGAGTACTTCTAGCAGACAAGTTGGATGAAAATCAGTGTGTGTGAGGCTCTTAGAGGCTGTCAGGACCAGATCTTCAGCTTACGGTCGAAAATGGAAAACTGCTGTGAGTGGAACAGGGAATTGCATATATGTTCTGTAGATATAGAAAGGCTTATGACAGGTTTAGTAGAAGGAAGCTATTGTCAGTTCTATGTTATGAAGCAGGAGGAAAACTTCTTCAGGCAGTCAAACGTGAGACAGCAGTTAGAGTTGCCCTTAAATTGAGTTCATGGTTCAGGGCAGTTTCAAGGGTTAGACTATGCTGTAACCTGTCACCAATTCTGTTCATACTATTTATGGATCATAAGTTGAAAACAATATATGGAAGGCAGATTTGCATACAATTTTTGTTGTGATGGCAGATTCGATTGAAAGGTTGCAAAGTAATATTGCAAAGCTAGACCAGAGGTGCAAGGGTTAGGCTATTAAGATCAGCATATCCAAAACGAAAATAATGTCTGTGGGAAAGAGACTTAGGCGTAAACAGGTTGAGGGGCAAAGGAGGAAGAATGTTAGAACAGAAAGACAATTTCAAGTACTTAGCATGTATTTTCGCACATGATGGTAATATAGTGAAAGCACTAGGATCAAGGTGTAGCAAAGCTAATGCAGTGAGCTCAGCTAATATATATTCTCTTCTACAAGAAGGAAGTCAGTACTAAGACTAAGTTAGTAGTGCACCGCTCTCTCTTTCGTCCAACTTTGTTGTATGGGAGTGAAAGCTGGTTGGATACAGGTTTCTTTATTAATAAGGTTGAGGTTACAGATATGAAAGTTGCAAGGATGACTGCAGGTAATAATAGATGGGAACAATAGCAGCAGAGTGTCCATGATGAGGAAATCAAAGAAAAACTGGGAATGCACACCATAGATGAAGCAGTTAGAGCGAACAAGCTGAGATGGTGGGAACATGTTACACACGTGGGAGAAAGAAGGCTACCTAAGAGACTCATGGGCTCGGCAGCAGAGTATTAGAGGAGCCGAGGTAGAGCGAGGAGAAAGTACTTGGGTCAGTCAAGAATGATTTTGAAGTAACAGGCTGAACACTAGACGAGGCATCAATGTTAGCATTGAATAGGGGATCATGGAAGAGTTTTATTAAGGGGCTACGGTCCAGATTGAACGCTTAAAGGCATTATCACACTGGTGCGATGATGATGCATAATGTTGGTCACATATCCTCACAATCTTAGATCTAGAGGTGCAACAACAATTTAAGAAATTGTAAAAAGATATAAAATAGCCAAGATCGCTTATCATCAATTTTTATTAATGACGACCGGTTTCAGTGAACTATGTCAGCATCATCACGTCAAATAAAATATTTTACAAGGCCATAATCTTGTAATGTCAAATAGTTGTTATATAACAATTTACAGTGCATAGGTGCACTATGTCATTATAATAAAACATAATTATCACAGTGAGTGACAAAAGCAAAAGAGAAGCTTCTTGACATTACAAGATTATGGCCTTGTAAAATATTTTATTTGACGTGATGATGCTGACATAGTTCATTGAAACCGGTCGTCATTAATAAAAATTGATGATAAGCGATCTTGGCTATTTTATATCTTTTTACAATATTATAAGTGGATAGCCTCCTATAACGTAAACCAATTTAAGAAATGCAACCTTGCTTTATTTCAGTAACCATAAAGAGCCTCAGTACCACAAAAATTCATGTTTACATCACATCAACTTAAAGCATATACACGACGAGGAACAAAAACCTGGGGATACTTTCCAGGAATAAAACTGAAACACGTTAAGGAAACGCTACAAAAATTACGCTCATAAAACACTGATAACTATCGGAAACCCCCTCGCTGCTCGAGTACTTATGTACTCTAGTCTTCATTCGGTTCACCTCTTCTTCCTTCCTGCCTTCGCCCACCCTTATTTTTTCTGCTCTTCCCCTCTCTTTCTGGGACCCTTTCCTACCCTCCTCTCTGTCCCTCTCCTCCGTCTCTTTCTGCGACCACACCACCTATTTCACCATAACCTATCCCACTACTACACAAGTCCGTCTATTTCTTCTTTCTTTTCCTCTTCACTTGCCCCTCTCCCTCTCTTCGTTCATCTGTGCGTGTAGCTTCTTCATCGTTTGCTCTCTCTGCCATTCTCCTCCTCACATCTCCCCCTCTCTTTCTTCATCTCGTACTCCTATCTCTGTTCATCGCCTCCTCAGCCTCTATGTTTCCTTGCCTGTCATTCTTCCCCCCCTCGTCCCCCTCTATGCCCATTCCTTCTCCTCTTTCGCTGTCCATATCCTCCCCTTCTCTGTATCTCATCTTCCGTCTTTTGAATCCATCACATCCTATCTATGAAAAATTACATACATCTACCAACTCTCATGATGACAGGTGAAATCGTTTCGCAGTATATTGCAAGTTAGCCTTTGCCATGCAGTGGCTTTTGGAATATAAAAAGTTTCTCCATTAAAACATACAAACTTGTGCCAACTTTCATGCTGATCGGTGCAGCGGTGTCGAAAGGTACCCTCCGCAATGCACTGTATAAAATCATTTTAGGTAGAAAGCGATGTTCCTCTTGTCTGAAAGTCAAGAATGCGAAATTCGTCAGTATCGGAAGAAATCTGAAGAATGGTATCGAATTCACTGTAAATTTTATGCAGATAACTGTAATATTCCTACAATCGTTGCGCAAGAATAATCAATACGTTTTATCGCAATAGAATGTACGGTACGACAGTGCATTAAACACTAACAAAGAACAGTGATTTTTATGTATTAGATGTGTGGGAAACAGTTTTGGCTTTAGGACCAAGCCGACTTGGATTACGTACCCATTAAAAAGGAAGAAAATTTCAGAACTTTTTTCAGATTTTCCTTCCAGTTTGGGGACTGATCCGCAAAGACACATTTACAGACTGCAGCGAAAAATGCACTCTATACTTATTACATCATAAAAACCGAAATACTAAAAGTCTGGTGTGTTCTGTTGGAAACAAAAATTTTGGAATAAGTGTTGATGAGGCAACTGATGTTACATCTGAAGTATCTTTGTGTTATACGTAGATATTTTGACGAGCCATTGTAGCTACAGAAATTTCGTTTCGGGCACTTTTGAAAATATTTGTGGGCAAAGTAACGACAATTGTGCTATGAGGAGACAATCCAACAATGGCACAAATTGTTAAATTACAGAAAATGGTTATTTATGTACGTTTATTAGTTGTCTTACTGCTCAAACCTTGAAGCCTGGGAATCTTGAAAGTCCAAGGCACCACAAATAATTTTGATGCGGTATATTTGTTTCTTCACAATATAAAGAGGCGAGACGTTTCATCAAAGAAGGTCGACAAATTTTGTCCTGAATTATAATAAATACATTTAAAGAGACTGCATACGACAAGATAGTTTGAGAGGCATGACTGTATGATTATTTTTGTCTATCTTCTGGATGCTTGACGTAAATGTTTAGGTAATTTGAGCCATTTCATTGTTTATGAAGAATAGACCGCTGCCACTGGAATGGTCCGTTTTACGGTGAAATTTGTGGTTTCATTTCTAGGGGCACCAAACGGTTAAGTAAATTATACTGACACTGCTATCGCAAATAAAAGGTTCGGGTGTTTGTAAAGCTAAATGAGAAAACGTCTTAGGTCAACGGTCCTCGACTTACGAACTACATTTTTGACTTATGCTAAGACCAATACACGCTGCCACGGCCGAGGGAAGAAAGGAACGGCCAGCGGAGAGCGGCCTCGCAAACTGCGGCAAGGCGCCTCAGACCGCGCCGAGCCCCGTGGTGGGGCAGCACGCGTGCTGGCGGGACACGAGGAAACTGGCGGTGATAACGCTGAAGGAAAAGAAGAGTTTTGAGCTAAAGCAGGAACAAAGGTTCAAGTTATTCCGCGTGAGTCATTATTCTGATGCTAATGAATGGCAAATTTGAACTTAGATATTGCTGACCTTATATCTCACTATATTTTTTTCGACTTTTAGATAACATGATTTCGGAAATATGAGCCAAGTTGTAGCTCATGAAATATTTTATCCTCCTGTTTCTGTTTCCTGTCTGTCTTAGGAAACATAGCTAATAATTTAGAAATAACTATCCTAGTGGCGGTGGAGCATCTGAAGGAAGTAATAAATTACACACGAGGTTTGGCAACACTGCTTTGAAGACACTACGCAGTGGAGTCTACTATTGCCGCTGAGAGCAGACGTTTCTGACATACATACCTCACCTCCGACAAATGGACTCGCCCGACGGCGCACAACCGAGGTAAAGCCGGCCGCGGTGGCCGAGGGGACTGAGGCGCTCCAGTCACGGTCTGCACGGCCACTACGGTCGCGGGTTCGAATCCCACCTCGGGCATATATATTTGTGTCGTCCTTAGTATTAGCTAGATCATAAGTAGTTTGTAAGCTTAGGGACTGATGACCCCGTAGTTAAGTCCCATAAGCTCTACAAACATTTAAACATTTTAATCGAGGGAAACAGAAGGTTCTTTCGAGTGGCACTCCCAACGATGGGACACGGTTTGAGGCGTTCGAGTGGCTCTTCCGACTGTCTCTTACGAGATCTGACTGACCAATCAGGTGTAAGCGTGGTGGAGCTGATAGTTTGAAATCGTTTATTTCAATAAGGTGATTTTCGTCAAACCGTTTTCCGACTGACATCAGAGCGTTTAACAAACTTGCTCCCAAAGACAAGCGAGCACATTTGCGAACAGTTTATAGTTTTTTTTTGTTTTGTTCAGAAAGTGTAAAATGTCTGTAATAAATTGATTTTTGTGTATTAGACAGACATTCTTTCAACTTATGTGGCCTTCTAATGCAGTACAACCACATTTTATTACACCCATACAGATTATGAATGACAGTGACTTGTGAACATTCTCGTAACACACAAATTTAAAGCTGAATGCAGAGGTCTTTTCAGTTTGATTCTGAAGTGAAGTCGAAATAGTCTCACTGAGACTTTCTGGCTACTGTATCTGTTAATGAAGTGATTGATACATGAGGATAGTGTGTTGTGCAGTATTTCCTTCACAACGTGCAATGGCGCTGATAGATTTTTATAATCAACATGTAGCTTTATATGTGCCACTATAGAGTCTCACAACTGCTGCTTCCGCCTGTTTCTCCTTGTGGTGATTATGGAAACGCCAATGTGGGCGTTCCTACAACACAAAGGGTCCTGTGTAACGTCTGAGAAAATCATGTAAGATGATAATTCCTGCAGAACACCTGCATTTTTTTTATATAAATTTGTATATATTTCATTTTTTAAATTTTAATCTAACCCGTAATAATGGGACAAAATGCATATGAAGTTGTATGTTACTGAAAATTCCTTTCACACACCACTATCATAATTTACCTCATTTTTGTATGTAGCATTGTCATGTTGAATTTTCTACATTATTTATAAACGAGGAAAATATTAGTGAGAAATACTGCGGCTTTCTGCTTCACATTTAAATCATATATATAATGTAAGGTGCAGTATAAAGAATTTAACAAATTATCTGCATAGTTTGAAGTTGGTTAATTGGTACGTTGAGAGAAATACGTTGGGCGTCTGCCGAAGGGAGCACAGGTGCCAACTAGCGCTATGGCTGGCCAATCTGCGAAACAGGTGAAATAAGTGTTCGAGTTGACTTCGGAGTTGCAAACTGTTGAAAAGCGCGCATGCGCACTGGAGGCCTTCCAAACCGTCAGTAACTATCAGAAACCTTCAGCGTTTGGGTCACTCGAACGAACCTACAGTCACTTGTGAGCGAGAGGCCTGACGAAACGGTGTCACTATGTTTCGAAATACGAGCCAAAACTGAAACGCCTATCCAACGAAGGGTGTCATTATGATCGCAGCGTAAGTTGAAAGTGCGTTAGAGCCCCAGTATGGTGAAAGTTACGGCGATTCTCGTGTACGACTGTGATGGTGTTATCCTAACGCATTGCATTCATCCTCGGCAGAGCGTCAGTACACAGTATTACTATTTGTTTTTGGATCATTTCCAGCGAAAGAAGCGGCAGCTCTTTCTGCGCAACCTACCAATCATTTTGCACGACAATGTCAGGGCACGTACAGCGCAAGCTGTGGTTGCCCTGGTCGGCCGATGGGATTGGGAAGTACTGTACCATCGACAATACTCCCCGGACCTAAGTCTTTGTGAGATTGATTTGATTCCGAAGATGAAGGCATCACTTCGTGGCATTTTCTTCGGAATTGTTCCACTGATTCGGCAGGCAGTAGACCGCTCCATTCGCACCATCAACAGAACAGGCTCTGCTAGCGGTATACTACGCTTTCCATATCACTAGCAACAGGTTCTGCACAACGCTGGTTCTAAAGCGTAGTGATTGGTCCGAACATGTAATGCTCTTGTATAGGTTGTGAATAAATAGTTCCCACTTTTTAAGTTCCAACCCTCGTATTAAGAATTGTGAAGTGTTTTTATTTGATCTTGATGAAATTTTGCATCCATACAGGAAGAAAATGACTGTCTGTGTAAGATTTGGTGGCGGTTAGCTTACAAATTACTGATCGTTGGTTCATGTATTTACGATTCGACGGTGAAGGTTTCTATACTCCGTAAGCTGCACCTGCTACGTGGCGGAGCATACCTTTCAATATAGCGGGTGATCAAAACGTCAGTATAAATTTGAAAACTTCATAAATAACGGAATAATATAGTTAGAGAGGTAAAAATTGACACATATGCTTGGAATGACATGGGGTTTTATTAGTACAAATCGTCTACCGTTATCTGGCCTTTTTTCTTCAAGGAACTGCGTGATTCTTGTTTTGTAACTGGTACCGTAACGGGTGAGAGGTACGCCGATATGTTACAGAGTCGCATCATCCCCAGCCTGGCTGATAAACACCTGCTGGAACGTACGATTTTTATGCTGAATGGCGCTCCACCCCATATTGTTAGACGCGTGAAAGGTCTCTTGCGCGCGTTATTTGGTGATGGTCGTGTACTCAGACGCCACTTTCGTCACACTTGGTCTCCCAGGTCGCCATACCTCAGGCTGTGCGATTATTCGCTTTGGGGTTACCTGAGGTATTAAGTGTATCGTGATCGACTGACATCTCTGGGGATGCTGAAAGACAGTATCCGACGCCATGCGTCATCGTAACTCCGGACATTCTTTACAGTGCTGTTCACAACATTATTCCTCGAATACAGCTATTGATGCGGAATCATATTGAACATATAGAGCATTTCCTGTAAAGAACATAATCTTTGCTTTGTCTTAATTTGTTATGCTAATTATTGCTTTTTTGATCATATGAAGCGGCATCTGTTGGAGATTTTTTTTTCCTAATAAAACCCCATGTCATTCCAAGCATGTGTGTCTATTTTTACCTCTCTATCTACTTTATTCCGTGATTTATTAAGTTTTCAAGTTTATACTGACTTTTTGATCACCCAGTAGTTCAACACTGTTTTGCCAAAGAAAATGAAACTTGCAATATACATGCAGCTTTTATACATATGGGAGGAGGGGACAAAGGGGGAGCTGATGAGAGAACAGGGAGGAGGGGGAGGGTGTAGTCAGAGAAGAAATGAGAGAAGTGATCAGAAGCGACTGACAGAAAGTTGGAGAAAGAAATGATGACAAGTGAGAGGAGAAGGTGAGAAGAGAGAGGGGGAGAGCGGGTGAACACGCTATGTGAAAGGAGGAACTGCACTAATGGGAAAGTGTAGTAAATACATAATTTAGGAGTGTGAGGAGAGCAGGATATGACAGATGAGGAGATAGAGTAGTGGAATAAGATGAGAAGGACAAAACAGAGGACTGGGAGAAGGAGGAGATGGCGAATGACGGGGAGGAAAGAGAACAATGTGAGGCGGAGGAAGACAGAGCAAATTAATTAACCACACTAACCCTAACCTGTATGTCGTGGCCTCACGTTAATCGTCAGATACCAACTGAAGAGAAAATATTAGAGTATGATTAGTGAAGATTTGTCTTTTCACATGCCGAACGACCTTTTACTGCTGAGTTTTACCGTCGGGAGAGCTGGAAATCGCCACGGTTTGTAATCTCGCCGGATTACCTGGGCCGGTTTTTCGCGCCGCCGGCTCGCCGGACGCCATTGTCAATATAATGAGGACCGGGGCGCGCAGTGCGGAGCCGCTAATGAACTGAGAGCTGCGCTGGTGAAGGCAGCGGCCGCCAGCCGGTGGTCCCACAGAGGGGGGAGGCCGCAGAAGCACTGTGGAGCCCTGGGCTGCGTGTGTCTGCCGGGGCCGCGAAGGGCGCGGCGAGGCCTGAGTGCCAGAGCCACGCAGTTCACTGGCCGTGAGTCTCCAGTACTGAAGCGAAGATTTAAAATAAATGACATGTTCCAGGGAGTCACACTTCCACGATGAACTCCAAAACTACTCAACTGCTTTCCGTGAAATTTTGGACACTGTGTGTTACTTGCCCCAACTTAGAAGATAGGATACTTCTCACCAGTAGTTCTATAAGGTACTGCCTGGCACCGTTCAAGGTTGGCAGTGATGTATGGCAGCTGACATAATGAGTGCTGAATCATTTACACACATTTTGTTTTGCTCTCACTGGATTGTTCTGTATAGACCGCTATATAGACATCTTTTAATGTGCGTTAATATGCCCAAACTCTCTTAGGGCAGCCAGTGAGGACAGGTCGGCTAAACTATGTTGGTTTGGCTATTATAGAATTGCGAAACTTAATTTCATAAAATATACATTTCCCTCTCATTGATACGTGGAGACTGGTGAGCTTGTCTCTGTGCTATGAACGGACATAGTGTACTTGTGAAATATGAGTCGAGTTAGTGTTTTTTTTCTGTAATATATACGTTGCCTTTCACATGTGCCGACTGGAGGCCTTGTTAGTCTGCTCTGGTTGTTTGTAGTCTGTGTGTGTAATATGACACCTCTGTCCCCTCCCCATAATCTGATTGAATGTTATTCAATTGTGTCTCCCCTCCCCCTGTCACTCTGATACCAGTGTGCCCTGATTGGACTTGTGTGTCCTCCCCTTGTCACATGGATAGTGTAATTGTGAATTATCATACCTAGAAGAGTGGACTGACCATCCCCTCCCCTTCGATGATTCAGAATTATGTCAGCTGTAATATGACACCAGTCATCTTGAAATGTGCAAGACAGTACCTTATATATCTACTTTCACCTGAATTAATGACCATAATATCTTTTATTGTAAATTAAATTTTGTTATTTGGGTTGGTTAAGTATCCCATAAATAGCGCCGAGTTTCGACTTCATACGGGGGCTCGAGGTAATGAAGATGACACTGAAGCACCAGGTAACATGTTCGAAACACACTCAGATCATTGATTTCTTCACTATGGGTTTTATCCTAGCCTTAACCTCTCAAAGACGTAAGGAGTCGCCAGAAACGACATGTAGTTCACATTCCACGTTTTCGTGGTTGGATAACTGGGGTACGTTAAGGACATTCATACCATCTAAGGGGTGTCAAGGTGAATGAATTTCATCAGGCAACATACCCACACCAAGTTGAAAGATGGCTGTCTGCCGTCTTCCCTAGGTTTATAGCCTTGTAAATTATCTAAGCTCACTAGACGGCCTTTTTTGCTGAACGAGAACCCCTGTCGTTCGCAGGCATAATGAATAGCATTTCATTTCATGTTTTTAAATGTTAGTTCCTGTAATACTGCTGGGATTTTATTATGCTAATTTCTCATTGTATCAATGAATGTGGCAATATGAACGGTTTCTCCGTACCGCCACTGTCCCTGTGAGAATGTGTATTTCCTTTATTCTGTATGTGCATGTATGAGGATCTTCTGGCATGAGAGTCTGAGTGCATATTGAGAATTTTCGTCGTCGGCTGCTGGCTTCTCGGTACTAGTGTTTCTCTGGCTTCATACCGATAGATAGTCATTACTAACCTCTGATTTTGATGCTAACAAAGAGGTTCCTCCACCCTTTGGTTACAAGTTGGGTTGGCATGCACAGTTAGCGAGCCTCTGCACAACACGCGAGTTTAAGCTCCTTCCCCCACCTCGCTTTTCGTGGGTTTTGCCGTTTTCCAGCCGATTTCCGGCCGCTGGTTTCGGCTCGTGGGCAGATAGCACATTCTGTGGCCACGTTTCGACCTGGTAATGGATTTTCTTTCCTCCCTTGAGATGGTAGCGATTCGTTGTCTTGTTTGCTAGACTTCATATCTTAGTTTCTTTTTTTGGGATGAGTTTCTCCAATCTTATACAGAAATGTATCAAATTTCATTTCAGTGATTTTGCATAGGTAAACACGGTGAATATGCAACTAATTCGCGTTGTGTTCTGTGCATATATTCTGCCGTTCTGGCCTTTCTACCAGTGCTCACGACTGCCTTGCTGTTTAATCTGTGGCATCTTTTTTTGTGACCGTGAATTCCTTACTTCTAATTTTATTTAGGCTGGTCATTATTCTGCTATTCAGACTGCTTTGCCATATCACCAGATCCATTTTACAGCACATTCTGTCGTTTTCCTTGACACAAGTGAGTGTTCTAGCTCATACGTATCCGCTTTCTATCACTAACGGCGCACTTCTTCTCGACGTGGACCCGTTGCACATGCGGGGCTCCTGCAATGGACAGGCAGTTTGGCTGGCAGCCAGTCGCAGGTTCGGCAGTGTCGGCGGACCCGGCAGCGTGCAGCGGAAGTGTGTCTGCGTGGCGCTTTTTGTCGTGTTAGTTGACGTCTGCTGGTGTCAGCACTTAGCTACGAACTCATCTATCGCATTTCATTTTATTTCACGGTCGGTGCCTTTTCTCTTCAAAACTTTGGTTTATTAACAACTTAAGGTGAGGCATTCAGATGTTATTTGTCAAATATTAAATTGCGCTATGCCCAAGGCTTATTTCTTATTTCTAATAAATAAATTGAAAAAGTAACTACGGTTTTGTTTGGATTACCATCCATTCCTCCCTTTTGTCTAAAGGCTAATTTGAGATCTCGTGGGTGCTAACCAAATATGGTTGCATATAAATATCAATTAATATGAATAAATAATCCCTGAGACGGATTTACGTCTCAAATATGTCAAAGACATTATTGATAGATGTGAAGCATTGAATTAAAATTTGTGGTGTGGCAATGCATGGAGATCCGGGTTCGATTCCCGGCCGCACCACAAATTTTAATTCAATGCTTCACATCTATCAATAAATATGGTTGCATTCGGAAGAGAAAGTTGGTGACTGAAACTTTGCAAATAGAAAAAAAATGTTCAAATGTTTGTATAGCTTATGCGACTTAACTACAGCGTCATCAGTCCCTAAACTTACAAACTACTTATCAACTAACTTATCCTAAGGACGGCACAAATATCCATGCCCGAGGGGGGATTCGAACCCCCGACCGTAGTGGCCGTGCAGACTGTGACTGGAGCGCCTCAGTCCCCTCGGCCACCGCGGCCGGCTCGCAAATAGATCTCGACGTAACGAATAACGCCTTTCTTTTAGTGATTCGCACCCCAAGTCGTGCATCGTCGCCGGGACACTCTTTCCTCTATATCGCGATAATAGAAAGCGAGCTGCCGCTCCCTGGACATTCTCTACGTCGTCGGTTAGTCCCTGTAGATCACACCAAGTGAAGACTATTCTCACGGCTCGGCTGCACCCGACACCACTGAACTCGACTCAAGCCATATGCTGTAGCGGGCTTCTCATCTGCCGGGAGAAACTACTGCCTCTCTTGCGGGTACCGTACCGGTGAACCATTTCGAATAAAAGACATTAAAGATAAAGGTGAAACAATGAATTAAAATTTGTAATGCGCCGGGGAATCGAACATAGACCGTCATGCTTACTAGATAGACGTCTTACCGCTAGACCACCGCATTACTAGTGGTTATGGCGCCTTGTAATAGTCTAAGTACGACTTCCCTCCTCGTCACAAACTTTAATTCAGCTTCTGTGTTGCATAGATTACTGCCACTCCTGCCAAGGATCGCCATGCAGCGGAATAGCGCCATGCAAAGGACATGTTGGAACAGTCCTGCCTTTAACGTTAGGCTAAGGTTATATAAATATCATTGTAAATATAAATTAACAAACCCTGAGATGGTTTTTCGTCCCGAACATGTCGAAGACATTAAAGATGAAGGTGAAGCAGTGAATTAAATTACAATGATATTTATATCACCTTAGCCTAAGGTTGAAACAGGATTGTTCCAACATGTCCATTATCGAGGTGCTATACCGCTCCATAGTGAGCCTTGGCAGTAGCGGCAATATTCTATTGAAAACAGAAGCTGAATTAAAGTTTGTCACGTGGAGGGTGGGCGTTAATCGGTAGTGTTACTGTGGTTACGGTGGTCTAGCGGAGCCAGGCGCCGTGGCTCAGCGCGCCCGGGCAGACGGCTGGACGCCTTCTCTAATAAGACAGCTGAGCCAACAACACAACGATCAAACAGGATCGGCGTCCGCAATGAGTAGAACAATAAATAAATAAATAAATGAAGCTTTAGATTCCCGTCCGCATCACAAATTTTAATTCAATGCTTCACCTTTATCTTTTGACATGTTCTAGACGAAAAACCGTCTCAGGTTTTATGAATTTCTGTTTACGTTTCGAATCAATATCAATGACATCGCTACTAGTGGTGGCGCGTCGTGTGTGTTTACTGGTTCAGTAAACCCCCGGAAAAAGGCTCGTCGTGAAAAGAAAGTAAGTCAATAAATTACACAAAAATTGTTTTTAAACTATCATTCATCGTTTCTTTCTGCTATCAGAGCATTTTATATGCACATTCAAAGTCTTTTTTATCGCATGAGAAACGTTTTACGTCGCGCAGACGGCTGTTATAGGAGTCGTAGCGCGGCCGCTTAATATAGGCGGCAGTGGCCGCAGCCTTGCAACGCGCATGCGCCGCTGACGTTCAAATTCTCTCCTGAACCCTCTGTAGGCAGCATACGGGCGCTCCCGTGGCAGGGAGGGGCGAGGGGAAACGCCGATTTTATCATTGACGTTGGAGCTGGTAGAGATGCCAGCTCCTGCATACTCGAGCTCTGGCTGTTACGCACGAATGGTCCCGAAACAAGAAGATGTAGCTATTGTGCACTTTGCCTTGCGCATGCGCAAATCCTCCATGAAGGCCACATCCGCCCATCATATTTCTTTTTGACGCACTGAAGATTCATCAAAAAGACGTCATATTTGGTACAAAATCTTATAGCTGTAAATTAAAGACGCATCAACTGTAAAACCTTTAGAAGTTCCACTAGTCTGCACCTAGCAAGAATAGCCGTGAGGTTAGTGGCGTAGCAATGCGCTGTCAAAGGTTGTGTCTTAGAGACCAACTGCAAGCAATTTTTTTTTTAAACGCAATCTTCTTTTTAACCAATACTGGAATAACAATGACTTTTGTATTGTGACTTGCCACATATTTTTGGACGTTTTAGCAAAAGTGTCACGATTTCGAGGGTAAATTGCGTTTACACTCTTCAGTGCAAGGAATAACAAATATTTAACTGTGTGAAAGGTTTGGGGGAGAGCAGCGTTTGCACATACGTAAGGTTAGGAGAAGCTGATGCTTACAGTGTCATGTAACCCGAAAGTACCTTGTCTCTTCATCGTAACAGATGCTGTCGCGAAGTTCATATATCTAGGCGTAACACTGCAGAGCGATATGAAATGGAACGAACATGTAAGGATAGTTGTGATTGAGGCGGACAGCCGACTTCAGTTATCGGGACAATTTTGGGAAGCTGTACTTCATCTGTAAAGGAAACCGCATATAAAACGCTTGTACGACCACGTCTTGAGTACTGCTTAAGTGTATGGGACTCGCAGCAGTTAAGAGGCGAGGAGGTAGGTTTCTTACTGGTAGGTTCGACCAATGTGCGAGTGTCACGGAAATTCTCCGGGAATTCAAATGGGGATCGCTGGAGGAAAGACGACGTTCTTTTCGAGAAATTCTGTTGAGGAAATTTAGAGGGACGGAATTTGAAGCTGACTGGAGAACGATCTTCCTGCCGCCTACTTAAATTTCACGTAGTGATCACAAAGACAAGATAAGAGACATTGGGGCTCGTACGGAGGCATATAGGCATTCTTTTTTTCCTCGTTCTATTTGGGAGTGGAATAGGAAAGGAAATGCCTAATAGTGAACGCTTAGTGCCTAATAGTGTAGTGCCTAATAGTACGGTGTACCCTCCGCCACGCACCTTACGGTGGATTGTGGAGTATGTATGTAGATGTAGATCTAACAGATTCAATTTGTTACAGTCAGCTAACTGTGTAGACAGTTACTGACTGTGTTTTAGTGTTCATTAGCATATTCCTGGTGTTTATTATCAAATAAAGATAAATAACGTTCAGTATCTTTTACAAACAAATGACTCAGCTTCAAGCTTCGAACAAAAGTGTGATCTGAAGAAAGTCGGTAGGTCGATGCCTCTCCAAACGGCGGGGCAGCGGTACGCCGAGTTGTCTGTTTGCGACGCGCCCTGCGGCTGCCGGCCGTCGAGGCCCGGCGCTCAGGAGTGGAGCCGTGGTCACCACTGGCCGCTACTGGCCGGCACAAGATGCAGACAAGTGATGGGTCCTTCCACTCAGAGAACATCACGAGAGCCCTTACAACCTGATCCGCCTGACGCTTCCTGTGCTGAGGCGACTAAACCAGTGGCCTGCCCCTGCCTGATACGGTGTCGGGCCCCGGCGCTCCAGTGCGTCAGCTAGACGTGGCGTGCGACCGACAGCGCGCGGCAGCTCCGCAGGAAGGAACGGAGACCACACGCCGCCCGTAGGCGAGGCGCACACGACTGCGGCAGCGTTGCTGTTGCAGCACTTTGTGTACGAACAGAGCTGTCGATTACGTCCCATAAATGATCGATGCGGTCCATCTTGGATGACCTGCGTGGCCAAATCACAGCAGAAACACTACAGAACGTTCTTCAAACCAGTCTCGAACAACTAAACGCCATATACATCGCACATCTTCGTAAAAAAGAAGAAAATATCCACCCTTATCTAGAAACATAAAGTCCATGAATAGCTGCAAACGGTTTCCAAGTAGCCGATCGTATTTATTTCCAGTCAATGAACTGCTGACATCAACCAAACAAAAAAAATTTAATTACAAAAATGTTTATATAGGTAGTGTCGGCTGAAAATCGCCATCCTTCAGAAAAATTGTGGACTCGAAAATTATGTGGTTAGCAAACATGTTCAGATCGCTTTTGTTCTGGAAGGGGACGGAATCGTCGCACCGCGGCGGGTGGCGGAGCGCATTGAGGCGCTATGCTCAATTTGAATGACGGCAGTCTGCCGTCTTCCCTAGGATCTTAACATTATAAATTTATCTAAGCTCACTAGACGGGCTTTGTTTTGCTAAACGAGAAGCCCTCTCGTTCGGAGTTAAGAGGAATAGCATTTCTTCTCATGTTTTTAAGTATTAACAAAGTTCAAATGTATGTATTGCTTATGGGACTTAACTACGGGGTCATCTGTCCCTCAACTTACAAACTACTTATGAACTAGCTAATCCTATGGACGGCACAAATATCCATGCCCGAGGGGGGATTCGAACCCCCGACCGTAGTGGCCGTGCAGACCGTGACTGGAACGCCTTAGTCCCCTCGGCCACCGCGGCCGGCATCTTTAAATATTAGATTCAGTAATATTGCTAGGATTTTATTATGCTAATCATTTATCATTGTGTTCATGTTTTTCAATGTTAGTTTCTGTAATATTGCTCGGAATTTATTATGCTAATAATTTATCAATGAGTTCATCTTTTTAAATGTTAGTTTCTGTAATATTTCTGGGATTTTATTACGCTAATAATTTGTCATTGTGTCTATGCTTTTAAATGTTAGTTTCTGTAATATTGCTGGAATTTTATTACGTTAGTAATGTATCATTGCGTCTATCAATGTGGCAATATGAACGGTTTCTCTGTGACGCCACTGTCCCTGTGAGAATGTGTACTTGTTTTATTCTGTATGTGCACGTATGGGAATCGGAGTCTGTGTGTATGTATGGGAATTTCGTCGTCGGCTGCTGGCTGCCCGGTACTAGTCTTTTTCTCGTTACGAATCGGTAGGTAGTTGTTGCCAACCTCTGCTTTTGATGCTACCAAAGAGGTTGCTCCACTCCTTGGTTTCAAGTTGGTTGACAATGCCCGGTTAGCGAGCCTCGACAGGACGCGAGAGTTCCAGCTCTCCCACACCACCTCGTTTTTCTGGGGTTTTGCGATTTCCATTGGATTTCCGGCCGCTGGTGGCGGGCTCTTGGGCCGACAGGATATTCTGTGGCTGTGCTTCGACCTGGTAACATGTTCCGACTTTCTTTCCTCCCATGAGATGCTAGCGAACCATTGTCTGGTTTGTTAGACTACAGATCTTAGGTTCATTTTTCGGGATAAGTTTCTCCGATCATGTACGGAAACGTATTCAATGTAATTTCGGTGATTTTGCATAGGTAAAGGCGGTGAATATGCAAGTAATTCGGTTTGATAAAGGTTGGGAATCGGTAACCTGTGTGAGACTAGCTGGTGGTGTATGAACTCTGTTTATTTTCTTTCTAGCTTTGTGGAATGTGACTAATATGCGGGAATATTTTTATTCTGTGTAGTGCATGTGAAATATTCTTTTCCGTTTTCTCCTTCCGCGAGTGATATGTACTCCACGTGGTGTGTTCTTAGAACAAAGCCTTCAGCTACCCCTGTGTCTGATTCTATGCCCTTCAGGCAAGAAATTATGCATGTATCATTCTGATTTCCATTAGTACCTCGCGGTCTCCTTTCCGTCTGTTTTTAAATTGTTGCTTCGTTTCGTTTCGTTTCCAGTGATGAGAACAAATTCAGATGCATATTATATTTTAATTCCATTGCGCCATAAACGTTTCACAGTCATCTTCAACAACTGGTTTAGTTCGGTGTTGCTTGTATATAAATGATTGTGTGTAATTCTTGTGATCTACGACGTATGTTGGCCACCTTCCCTTTGTCTTCCAGTTGCTAAAGTAAATTTTGAGTCAGTTCTAAATTCTGGGGCCAGGGAAAAAGATTCTGTTGCAGGAAGTAGTTAGTAGTTCACGCGAATCCTTTAGCTGTTTTTTTCTTTTTTTCTTTTTTTTTTACGGCTTGTATTATATGTTTAAAGTAAGCTTTCAACCGGTTCCTTTCAGCCAGAGTTAATTTAACAATTAACGATGGTCTTTCAAGATGCGTGGGGCCGTTCCCAGTCGAGGGTTCGAATCCCCCCTCGGGCATAGATGTGTGTGATGTCTTTAGTATAATGTAATTCATAAGTAGTTTGTAAGTTTAGGTACTGTTGGCCCCGCAGTTAAGTCGCATAAGTTTAACCAACATTTGAACAATTGGACTTTTCTCTGAAATTACCTTCACCTAATAGCTTGTGTGCAATGCAACTGGAGAAACCGTGACGTAGTTATTACCAGAAGCAAATGACCAAAACTATTTTTTTCTTTTATCTAGTATAGCTCAGAAAATCGTAGAGAAAAATAAATGAAAATCTTTTGGTCTTTAGTCCGGAGATTGGAAGCCTCTTCGTCTCTTAAGAATGGCAATCTACATCCGTTTGAATCTGCTTACTGTATCCATCTGTCGCCCTCTGCTGTTTTCACCCCACCCCCCCTCCCAATGCTAAATTCACGATTGCTTGATGTCTAAGCATGTGTCCTACCAATCGATTCCTTCCTTCAGTCAAGGAATGCCAGAAATTCCTTTTCTCCCCAATCTGTTCAGTACCTTCACATTAGTTACGCGATCCACCCATCTAATCTTCAACATTCTTCTGTAACACCACATTTCAAAAGCCTCTATCTTCTTTCTGTGCGCACTGTTTATAGTCCAAGTTTCAGTCCCATACGAGGCAACACTCCACACAGATGTCTTCAGAAAGGACTTCCTCACACTTAAATTAAATATTCGATGTTAAAAAAATATATCTTTTTCAAATACGCTTTCCTTCGCATTGCCATTCTGCATTTTATATCCTCTGTACTGAGACTATCATGTGTTATTTTACTGCCACCATTATTGCATCCCCTGATTTTCTTAAACTTCACTCTATTACCCTTGTTTTGCACCTTTTAACACACTGTCCATTCCATTCAACCGATCTTCAAAATGTTCAGATGTTTGTAGAGCTTATGGGACTTTACTACGGGGTCATCAGTCCCTAAACTTGCAAACTACTTATGAACTAGCTAATACTAAGGACGGCACAAATATCCATGCCCGAGGGGGGATTCCAACCGCCGACCTTAGTGGCCGTGCAGACCGTGACTTGCGCGACGCAGTCCCCTCGGCCACCGCGGCCAGCTCAACCGATCTTCCAGGTCCTTTGCTGTCCCTGACAGAATTACAATGTTATCTGCGAAACGCAATGTTTTAATGTCTTGACCTTGAACTTCAGAATTTGATAGACTGTATTCCAATCAACATTGTCAAAAGCTTTTTCCAAATCTATAAAAGCTAGAAATGTAATTCTGCCTTTCCTTAATGTATCTTCTAAGGTAAGATGTAAAGTGAGTAATGCCTCCTGTGTTCCTACATTTTTGCTGAATCGAATCTGATCTTCCCCGACGTCGGTTTCTACCAGCTTTTCCATCCTTCTGTCAATAATTCGTGTTAGTGTTTTGCAACCACGACTTATTAAACTGATGGTTCTGTAATTTTCACACCTGTTTGCGCCTGTTTTCTTTGGAATGGGAATCATTACATTTTCGCTTGTCGCATACATCCTACACACCAGGTGTGGCTGTTCCTCTCAGAGACTTCAGTAGCTCTGAGGGAATGTTATCTTCTCCAGGGGCCTTGTTTCGGGTTTCTGTCAAATTCAAATCTCATTATAGTATCTCCTATTTCATCTTCACCTACTTCTTCTATCCTTCCTTCAATATTGTCTCTAAGTTTATTTCCTTTGAAGAGCTCCTCTATATATTCTTTCCACCTTTTAGCTTTCCCTTCTATGCAGAGAACTGGTTTTCCATCTGAGTTCTTGATGTTCATAGAGCTGTTTTTTTTCCCTCCAGATCTCTCTTTTATTTTCCTGTAGGCGGCATCTATTTTTCCTCTATTTATACATTCTTCTATATCCTTGCATTAGCCTTCTAGCCACTCCTGCTTACCATTTTGCACTTCCTGTCAATCTCATTCCTTAGTCGTCTGTACTCCATTTTGCCTGTTTCATTAACGACATTTTTATATTTTCTTCTTTCATCGATTAAACTTAGTATTTCCTGTGATATTCAAGGATTTTTTGTAGATCTTGTCTTTCTACGTAATTTGTCCTCCGCTGCATTCACTATTTCATCACTCAATGCTACCCACTCGTCTTCTATTCTTTTATTCCCCCCCCCCCCCCCCCACATTTCTGTCAGTTGTTGCCTTAATCTCCCTCTGAAATTCTTAAGCACTTCAGATTCCTTGAATTTATGCAGATCCCTTTGCCTTATTTTCCTACCTTTCTGCAGTTTTTTCAGTTCGTCTACAATTCATGACCAATAAGTTATGGTCAGAGTCTATATCTGCCCCTGGGTATGTCTTACACTGTAGAACCTGATTCCGAAATCTATGTCTTACCATTATAAAAGCTATCTGGTGTCTCCCAGTGTCTCCTGGTCTCTTCCATGTATACAAGCTTCTTTCGTGTTTCTTAAACCAGGTGTTTCGTATAACTACATTATGCTCCGTGCAAAATTCTACCAGGCGTCTTCCTCTTTCCTTTCTTTTGCCCATCCATATTCACCTACTATCTTCCGTTCCCTTCCTTTTCCTACTACCGAATTGCAGTCTCCCATAATTAAGTTTTCCTCTCGCTTCATTGTCTATTTCCTTTACCTCCTCATACATTTGTCCATTTCCTCATTATCGGCAGAGCTACTTGACATATAAGCCTGCATTTCTGTGGTCGATGATGGCTTTGTATCTGTCTTGAATACGATATTGTGATCACTGCGCTGCTAATAGTAGATTGCCCGTATCTTATTTTGTTATTCATTAATACCCCCAACTAATTTTTTTTATTTATAATCCTGTATTCACATGAACGGGAACCCTTTTCCTCTTTCCACCGAACTTCACTAATCCCCAAAATGTCAAACTTCAACCTATCCATTTCTATTTTTAAATTTCCTAACATCCCCATCCAATTAAGGGATCTAACATTCCACGCTCTGATTCCTGGAATGCCAGTGTTGTCATTCCTGACAACGGCGTCCTCTTGAGTAGTCCTCACCTGGAGATCTGAATGGGGGACTATTTTACCTCCTGAATATTTTACCCGAGAGGACGCCTCATCAGATATTCATACAGAAGTGCTGCATGTCCTCGGGAAAAGTAACGGCTGTAGTTTCCCCTTGATTTCAACCGTTCGCAGTAACTGTGTGGCGACGTGCCAGTCACGGTCTGCACGGCCGCTGCGGTCGGGGGTCCGAATCCCCCCTCGGACGTTTGTGACGTCTAGTTTGTAGGTATAGGGACTGATGACCACGTAGTTAAGTCCCATAAGCTCTACAAACATTTGAACATTTGTGGCCTCTCCACGGATATCCTTCCGCTGTGTTTGTACCTACGGTATGGCTATATGCATCGTTAAGGCACACAAGCCACCCCACCTCAGCAATGTCTGTGGTCCATGGGAATATCGGTCATTAATCTCAGGCCCGCAAATCTCATGTTTCCATTTTGAAGTACTATTAATTTATGAATTTATATTAAACATTGATTTACGTTGTAACTGCTCCATCAAGGATGATAATTTATTCCTCTGCATGTAACATCCCGGTTTCCGATCTGATTTTTCTTATTTTATTTTGATAATCATGTCTTCCCATGTAGGAGGGTGCTACCAATATATGTTCGCATTCAGAAGAGAACGTTCTCGACAGAAATTTTGCAAGTAGATGTCCCCGCAACAACTGATGCCTTTTTTTAATTTAATTTTAAATGATTTTCGCCCAACTCGTCCATCATTTCCGTCACACTCTCTCCCGTACATCGCGATAATACAAAACGTACCCTCCTTCTCTGAATTTTTTTCTGCATCGTCCGTCAATCCCACCTGGTGTGGATTCCACAATGCGGAGCAATACTGTATAATAGGACATACAAGTGTAGTGTAGGCGGTTTCTGTAGTAGAACGGTTGCATCTTCTAAATGTTCTGCCAATAAGACATAGTCTTTGGTCCGCCTTCCCTACAATATATCCTATGTCTTCCTTCCAACTTAAGGCTGTTCGTATGTTACTCCGAGATGTTTTCTTCAGTTGACGGCTTATAGGTTTGACTGATTTATTGTGTAACTGAGGTTTGACAGATTTCTTTTAGTGGTCATGTGGATGACCTCACACTTCTCATTATTAACGGTCAATTGCCAATTTTTGCATCACACTGACATCTTATCTAATTCATATTGCAGCTGATCTTGATGATCTGGTGACTTAACTAAACGATAATGACAGAACATCTGCAAACAGTCTAAAAAAGCTACTCAGTTTGTCTCCTAAATCCATATACACAAAAATGAATGTTTGTCTGTATGTCCTCTATATGTTCATAAGCCATTCATTCGATTACAATAAAACTTTGGTGAACTGTTCACCTTACGCCCACGAAGGTTCCTGACCCAAAACCAAAAGAGCACGACACATAGCTCAGGAGATATGAAGTCATAAATAATGAGAGGCCACCGCATGAAAATACCCAGATTTGTCAATTATTGAAAAATGGGAGCAGTTATGGACCTGAAACGAAGTTTGCATGTCATTTCGGACGGTTATGAAGTGTTTTGCAATTGACCCCTCCCCCCCACCACTAGATGATGAAACGAAACGATGTCTACCGCCCACAACAGTTTCGCTGTAGATGTAGTAAAACTATCGCATCAGGCATGAACTTGTATCAAATAAAGTTACCATTACATATCTGCATGTCACTATTTATTTTGTCTGCAAGTCTCCCTTAATTTTCTTGCATCCAAAATCAAGCAACCTGGTTTGTTAATCTCTATCTGTATGAATGCAAAAGGACTCACTCACTGACTAAACACGAAATCTCGAAAACTACTTCACCTATGAAGCTGAAATTTGGCAGGAATGTAGTTTATAGATAGAAAAAGTCAGCTAAGAAAGTATTTGTGATAGGTGCATGGCGGAGCATACTTTCCCTACAGACTCTCGATATCTATAGTTTCATTCCGATCTTCACGAAATTTCGCACGCTTGACCTTCAAAACAAGGGAAAGGTCACCGTCTACCTTAAGTTTCATACGATGCATGGAGGAGGGTACTTTGTAACATAAAAATGGATCCCTAAATACCTTAGTCGCGCCATACCGATTTCACAGATTTTTTTTTTTTTTTTTCGTTTTTCTAGTACAAGGGTTGTATGAAATAAAACTGGAATATTTGATAACAACAAAGTGCATTTTTCAATGTGATCCTGCGTTTCTATTGCATAGAAATCTATTGTTTTGTTCCGACATTGATGAAATTTTGCACACTCTACCTTAAAAACAAGTGGAATATCTCTGTCTGCATAAAATTTCGTTCGGTGCATTGTGGAGGGTACTTACGGAATTTTACAAAATGTATAGTTTTGCTCCAATCTTTATGAATTTTTGCACACATGACCTTTAAACCAAGAGGCAGATCACTGGGTACACAAATGTTTATATAGTACATGACAGACGATACCTTGCAGAAAACGTTGCCGAGAGAGGGAAAGGTGGAAACGAACAAACAGATGGGAGAAAATGAGGTGGATGCAGAGAGAGGGGAAAAGGGTATGTGGACTACGATAAATAAACACCTGGGCAACGCCGGGTGTACAGCTAGTCGTTTACAAATATAGGAAACAGTAGGGACTATATAACACTTCCCTAGGGGAACGCCAGCTATCACTTCTGTTCTACTCGATGTCTTACCGTCAATTACAACCTGTTTTGTGCTTTCTGACAGGAAATCATGAATCCAGTCGCAGAACTGTGGCGATATTCCATAGGCGCGCAGTTTGATTAGAAGACGCTTGTGACGTACAGTGTCAAAAGCCTTCCGAAAATCTAGAAATACGAAAGCTATTTGACATCCCTTATCGATGCCACATCGTGTGAGTACAGGAGCGATGCTTTCTGAATCCATGTTGAGTATGGGACAAAAAATCTTTCTCTTCGAGGTAGTTCATAATATTTGAGGAAACTATATGTTCTAAAGTTCTGCTGCAAACCGACATCAGTGGTATAGGGCTGTAGTTTTGCGGATAACTCCTATTGCCTTTCTTGAATGTTGGAGTGAGCTGAGCAACTTGCTAAACTTTGGCGAGCGAGCGGTTGTATATTATGACAGGCACGCACGGGCCCATTAGATCTGCGTACTCTGAAAGGAACGTAATTGGTATAACACTGGGGACCGGAAGTCTTACTTACGTTAAGTGATTTCAGTTGTTTTAACACTCCAGAGGTATCTACTTCTAAATTAGGAATGCTAGAAGGTGCTCTCGATACGAATTTTGGAGTATTTGCTTCGTCTTTTCTAGTGAAGGAATTTCGGCAATCTGTGTCAAGCAATTGTGCTGTAACAGAACGGTCATCAGTATATTCTTCGTCGCATCAGCGCAGTACGTTCAGACACAACGTTCGCCACACGATCGCTCGCCTTCGGCGCTCCACCCACAGACGCAGTGGCGCCGCCTCGCGGCAGCAGCTGCAGCCTGCAGTTGGAAGTTACTCGGCTCGCCGCACTCCGTCCCTCCTGGCTCCGGCGCTGCCGTCTGGAGAGGCGGTGACCTGCCGGGGCGCATTGGGCCTAAACAGGTAGCAGCGGAGCGTCCACAACTTGGACTTTCTCATTCTTAAACATGAAGTTTCCATCTAACAAGAAGCGTCGGATGGAGCCATTAGCATAAATTCAGATTCCTGTAAAGAATTCTCATCCATAGAAGACTGCGAGGAGGGTCAAGCGCAGACGAAAACGTTAAGTGCCAACTTTGATCTGGGCCACGTCATCAATACTGATCGAACTGGGTGTCAGTACCAACTATTTCATAATAGATCACTTGCACACCGGGGGTGCAAAGAGTAGTTGTAAAAAGAAGGAGTTTGAAGAAGTTGACGCATTCTTATACTGCACAGTATTCTCAGACTTCATCGGGAAAGATATTGCCTCGGGTGTTCCTCTGAATGCAGGAACCCTTGGAGAAGTTCTGTCTGGCACTGCAGAAGACAATCACCGAGATCTCTAATAGATACAAGAATGTCGTAGTAACATGTTCAGTTTCCAGTATTCACAAAAGCCCTTTGCAAAGACTTTTTAATTTCTACGATCCGTACATTCGTGGGCCAAAACAAATTTTGTACATTATAGACTCGTGGGGTGGACAGACGGATCAGACGGAGTACGATCCGCTCTTGGTGGATGATTCTCAAGACAGCACCTTCAGCGTCACGGGAGGACTGTATAAGGCCACATGCCCTGGCGCTACGCCAGTTGAGCGCTCCTTTCTTTATACCGACGATAAAGCCGCCCGCGTGGTGGATCGCGTTGGAGACAGGAGGACAGGGACGATTTTCGAACGTAAACGAAGTATACCTCGCAGTCTCTTTGTTCGGAAAGCAAGTGCATGTCAGTCAGTATCGTTTATCGTGTGTGGCTGGTGTTACGCCAGTGAGAATAGCCCCTACACCGCAGACCACCCGGCAGACATCCACGTACGCAGGTTGCGGAGTACCAGGCGAAGCCGGAAAGCCGACGACTGGAGTCAACCATCGCGCCTGGTAAACATTGACAGGAAAACATCAACATAAACAGGGGACTACCTCTTACAGAGGTAGCAGCTCACACGCCACGTCACTGTCCGCTGTCACTCGCCACAGCGCATCCATCCGCCAAGCGCCAAATGTGTCTGGAGGACGCAGCGACGCGACGGCAGTCCACCTCGAGGAAGGTCAGGAGCCACCACCACGCCGAGGCCCGACTACGCAGCCCGCTGGACCACCTACGGACTCCGACTCGGCAGCGATCAACCGATGGTATCACGATTAGGACTTTGTGTTTCAGGCTGCGGCCTATACGTTTCTCAGTAAAGAAATAGACTTTGTTACACTGTACCGGGATTGGCCCGAGTATTTTCAGTTAATGTGAACTATTGTGGTGTACAAACAGACTTGTATATCGTGTGAATAAACCGTGATTTCAAAGTTTTGTGCTGTATTAGTCACAAAACCTGGTGCTCGTCGTCATTACGTTTTCATTGTTTCTTCGACGAGAACCATTCAGAGGCATGTTCTGGTACAGCGACCAATGAACATGAATGAAGTAATAAAAAGAGTATTATACTAAATAATGTTGTAATATTTAATTTGATTAAACATCAGTACATCAATATTAATGAAGACTGTAACGTACATTCTCTTCTTACAAAATATAAATATCGTGACGTCGTGACGAAAACATTAATTTCGAACAATAGGGTATTTGACTGTTTTCTGGAAATCATTTTAAATTGTTAATTATGTCATATTATGGTCCGAACATGCTTTTTCATCTCGTGGATTTCAGTACTTTTTTTTTCTTTTAAAGAAGAATGAAATCCAAATAATTTGAAAGCCCGCTAAAACGCTGCATTTCAGTCACGTGATGCCTGTGACGTCATACAACACGCTGCTGCTGCTGCTCTCGTAAGATAAACGAATACCTGAGTATTGTTTGGGCCGAGGCCTCCTGTTTGGGCGTTAACGTTGCTTAGTTTCGCACTGTACCACTACATCTGTCAAGACTCAAAAAAAAAAAAAAAATTGTTCTTGCAAGTACCAAAAAATGAGAAGATACGCAAAAAGTGGTTGACACTGACGCGAAGAGATCCAAATGAAATAGCGGCTACTTCATGTGTGTATTTCTGTGAGGATCATTTTGATCTAAGTAAACAATATTACTCCATTGGTAAACTAAACTGTTTAGTATCATTCTCTTTTTCTGCAACGTGTAAAGTAGTATTATGTGTAGGTTAATGACCTGATGTTTACATTTGCGAATTAAACTTCATGATGTTACACGCGTACGATTTATGTGTAATTAAAGCCGTTTTCTAATATATTTGGTGAAAGAACATCACGAATATTGTTGCAGCCCACTATGAAAGTATAGAACTGATTATTTACCTCCAGTAAGTGCAATTTTATTACCAATAGATCTTAGATGAAATAACGTAAGTCTTTTCTTCTGCACAAGGCTCTACCAAGCAGTTTTCATTGCAAGTAAATAACTTTTCAACTGATAAGCTTTTTTTTTTTAATTAAATCATGGGGCTTCGTATGTGGACGAGTAAAATATGTACAGTAAATACTGATTTGCATGGCAGAAAGTTTACACAAAATCGCAAACATTCACTCACAAAAACAACAAACCAGAAAAGCGCTGTAATTTTTGCGCTATAAATTTATTCCATCGCGTCTCGCTCGCAATGTTTACGTGAAAGTGACATGCCTTTGGCTACGCGAAATGTGCGTCGTCAACCTACGAGCGATATGAAAATACCGCCGACGCAACCCGCTGTCCCTGTCCTAGAACATAGATATATTGTATAACTATACACAAGGAATTTTTGCTGTATTTTACAGGTTTTGATGTTTCACTTGCACCAGTATTGAAGTAGTTCAATAAAATTACTCTCTTAACTGCGTGCTTTACTGGGTTAAATTTTACTAACCATCCAGGCGGCTTCCTGTGACTATGTTGGTAACAGATGCTGAATAGCGAGAATCATGAGACGTCGTCATTAGCCAATCGCGTGGCAGCGAAAATATTTTGTCGTGAAACCTTTGATTTACGAGGGCAGTTACTTTTACTGACCGGACAATGGTGCTGTACATGCAAGGATCATAGAGCAGGAACAGCATTATTTATTTACTTCATGGTCTTACGATACACTTATCTAGTCATTCTATGTGGTCTGAACATCTGGACAAAAATTTTCTATCTTGTTGTTGATATTGCCAACATAATCACTCAAGGCCGCTTGGATAGAAGTTAAATTTCACCCTTTATTGCATAATATGGTGACTTCGGATTAAGTCTGCTGACATCAACAAATAGGGTACTTTTTTCCAATGGCATAAAATATCTCTAGAAATAATTAGCTTTAAAATGTAGGTATGCGTTACTTACAATGCAGTTTTCACGTTTCTTATTTCTGGCATGTAAAAATTGGGATTGTTTTTAAAGAATGAAGACACCATAATTGTATCAACTTTAGGGAGGTTTCTGCTGTCAGCCTTCACATAACCATCTTCCATTGTGGCATAAAAACTGTAAACGCATTTAGATCACGAAAAAACTGAACTTAAAGCTGCGAAATGGAGGAAACGCGTACAATAATACAGCTCCGACTTCTCAATGCCGCGCTGTAGGTGTTCTATGACGTCACCAGTACTTCAGCCAATAACGGAGCGTTTTCGATCACGTGATCTAATCGTGAAATATGATGATTTTTAAGCTTTAATTACGTAAAAATAACAGATGTTTTGTAAGAATTATGAGCGAAAATGCTGTCTGAATGTTATAATGATTCAGAATAACAACAATTCGAACTATATTTTTAACTCAGGAAAATACCCTATTGTGCGCGAAAATTTTTGTGAACATTGTGTATAATAAAATTGACAAAAAAAATCGAAGTCGGAGATGTTTGGTCATCCCTTTGTAAGTCCTGGAGGCTCAAGGTCACGAAAGGGACGACTTGAATTTTACTACAGACTGAAGTCACACACGAGAAACGCTATCGTATTGCAGATCATTAGGACTGCTGTGCAATTGCTGCTTTGGTCGCCAAGTAAGAAATAAATAAATCAATGACTGCTTTTGACGTGATCGAGTAAAACCAGTCATCAATCACCAATAGTTGACGGGTGTGATGGCGAACTAACGGATGTCCTACAAACACCCAGAAAACAGCTACAGTCACAACAGGTTGCGTACGTTACTGCTTTGGCAAAAGGTCATAAGTGATAGGGCCAATACTATTGAACGTAGGAACTGCAAGTACGTCTGCCAATGAAGCTCCTTCAGAGAAAAATAAAAGGTCTCATTACTTTTAATCATCCTTGTATAAACAAGGTGTCCCACTTAATCTGACGAATCGAAATAACTCTAAAACTACTCATCGTGCACAAAAATGTCCCAGACAGGAAATGAATATCTCCAAGTGGGACATTTGCCTGACCTGAAATCAAACCACCACTCACCCACCCAAGGAAAAGGTAGAAAAACTTTAGATTCTTAAATAGGAATACCCATTTTCATTGCAGATTCCGATTCGTCGCCAAGGCGCTATAGTCGGAAAAATAAATAAAAACATAAAAAAGCTAAAGAGTTCCTGTTATTCTCTAGAAACTTTGCATGAGAATACGATGGTAACAGTGACTCTACGTTCCGTCAAGAGTCCGTAAACTGAAGTGCGCCAGCAATACGCTGCCTTTTAACAAAAATGCGAGTGTTATTGAAATGTTCCGAGAACCGAAATGGGAGTCGTTGGAGGAAAGGCGACGTTCTCTCAGAAAAACACCGTCGAGGTAATTTAAAGGGCTGCTGCCAACTTACATTTCGTACAAAGGCATATAAGCTTTCGGTTTTCGTGGGAGTGGAACAGGAAAGCAAGTACCATCTGTCACTCACCTTTAAGTTGTACAAATGTTTGTTAAGCTTAAGGGACTTAACTATGAACGACCTTACACTAAAGACGAAACAAACATCCATGCCCGAGGGGCGATTCGAACGCCAGACGGGGAGCGGCCGCCTTTTAGTGGTTTGCGGAGTATCTAGGTGGTGTCGGCGTGGTACGCGGACATGCAGCTCGTGGTACCGGCAGACGTATCGGCGTTTACTGGTGCCGCGGTCGCGCATTAATCAGAGCGTAGGTATCGCGCACTTCTCTTACTATCTACATACCAATTTTTGCGTCATCGTTATGCCTGAAATAAAGACCGAACAGCACAGGTCATACCAATGTACAAGGAGTAGACGCTACTCAAAGCAATTAACTTTTTAATATTCGTTCATTAGTTCAGCTTTTAATTCTAAACCATATTTTCAGCCAAAAGACAATTAGGCTCCATCGTAGAGTTGTGCTGTTATGTAGAGGTTTATTTTTAGTTATATATATGCACCGTGGTTCTTAAACGTTTTCGTCCTAGTACCAGATAACAGATATTTAGTAGTGTCAAACTCCACATTAAAATGAAATAAAGTGAAATAGAAAAATAATAGACAAAAAAGTGTCTTACTGGTACGTACAAGTAACTGATTTTCATGCAAAGGGTTTAAAAGTCCTAATGGTTTGTATAGTTTACGCTTCAATGGTTTCATATCAAAGGAGTAGATGCAGGCTATTTCATAATGGGGAGGTCTAGTATACAATATTAAAGTATTTTACTCCTGTATGGTAACCTACAAGTTTTCGTTATGGGAGGCTAAACTTTTTCGTGGAATTCAGTGAGAAGGATTCATAGACGAGAGATGTGTTTCTGTATTTATTTTGAATCTAAGTGTTAGAAGTGAAAGTGTTTTCGCACAAATATGTGGACGAGACATGTAATAATGTGTTATCTCTTAGCAATGCCAAAGATGTATGTGACTCAAAGTTACTGGACATTTTCAGAAGCTACTTAGTATTAATTTGCAGTTATGTTGATTCTAAAACTATTGCTCCTTCCAAGAGATTGCGAATCCCATTGCTATAACTAGACAAGGAAGGGAAATACTCTTTGAAAGTTTTTCAAGCCGCTCGAAAAGTTTTTCAGTTATGTTCTTGACATTCATTTTCTTCTAAAGTAAGATGATTTCCACCAGCAAGTCATCGAGTTTTTGACTGAAATTGTAACTGTTTTTTTAAACATTTTCTTGGCAGTATTTTAGCTAGGCAGTTAGGACAACCTTGAATATAATTAAATATTATGATATCATTCTAGGATATATAATTTTTCGTCACACACATGACAATATGTAGATTCACCGGCAACAAAGAACTGAAGAGAATTAAGAAATCGTCTTGTTCTTTATGTTAGAGCCATCACTTAGTTCAATACGAAGTGATAGTGAGACACTGCGTAAGTAAATACTGAGCAAAGTGTGAAACTACCTGCAAACGTGCCGGAGCCGGCTAACGCGAGCAGATTCGGCCACCGTTTTGCTTCTGCAGCAAAAAATCGGGCGTATCCTGTCTGCTTTTACCAGATGCGATTCTGCGCACGCCCTTTTTTTTCCATTGCAACTGATAGTGGACTGATAATTCAGTCATTGAGGAAAAATTACAAGTCTTTTCAAGATACATGCAATCTGTCCAGCGATAAAAAACTGATGATTGCGACCTTGAATGTCACATCTCGAATAGTGGTGATTCCCTTGGGGTATAAACTACCCCCAGACAAAGAAAAAAGAGGAAAGTATAAAATAAAATAACAATATCCCAGCCGCTTGCATCGATGGACAGTAATTAGTTTACTTCGCTTGGAGTGGTTGAGCGTAAGCTGAACCTTCCACGATTCTACCAGTTAATCGTTTCTAGTGACCTCGATGGCAACTGAACGAAACAAACCAACCTTTCTTTTTTGTGTCAGCAAGGATACATCAAGCAATTCAGCGAAATGTCCACAGGAACGCTGTTCGAACACGCGCTGAATGCACACACTTGCTATCGCGGCACTGGTGCTGCTCATTAGCTCGTGATGTGAGACAGCTCTGTTTCACTCGCGGTAATATATGGTGTAAAGTGCATAGCTCAGTAAGAAACCCGCTAACGTCTTCAATACACGATTTGTAAATGACGTGCACATACTTCAGTATAGCGTCATTTTTAAACGATAGTTACGGATTATAAAAAGTTGATTGCTTCGCTAGAAAGCTAAGATGCTGTACTATCAGATGTCCAAAAATCAGGTTTTTAACCTCACAGATTCTTCAGAAGGAAAGTTATTAACGACACCTTGTTTCGACATGGACTGCTTTTGTGACGGATGACATTAACGCATTTTTAACTGCAGTTTTTGTTGTCACTTCCATCTTTGTACTCAAATTTCATCCAACAAAATTTACAATCAAACACTTTGTGACATACCCGTCGTCTTTTTATATTTTATATAACCTCATGTCTGGACTGTGTATTTACCATTCTGTCTCCTCTGTGCCCGGTAACTTGTGCACTGAAGGTGCCTATTGCAAGCTATTGCAATGCAATTTGGCTGTCACACGTTTGTACGTGGAATGACTTGCCTATGCCGGCTTTATCCAGTTTTAGTACAGATATGGCTTCCCGCCATGTGCGAAATAACCACGCCCAACAACGTTAACGAAATTTAAGAGTCATGAGATTGATAACATTACAAACGCATCTAAACTAATTAATTGGATCCAATATACGTACTCAAATGGAACGGATACGTTACTCTGATATTTATGCTCCAGTGCACCACTGCAGGCCACAGCAAAGACTTTAAAAATGGGGTTACTAGTGCTGAATAGGGTCATATGATCATTAAGAAATTGCTTCGACACGCGTGTGGGACAACATCATTATTTATTCACAAATTCTGTAAGATAAATACTATATCATGTTAATTTAAATGCAAATTTTTAGTATTAAAAAGAATTTAAATGCAACCTTTTGATGCTATCCTCTGAATGGGGCTCCTAGCAAGTTCTAAAAAGGATATGGAAGCAAGGACTTTTCTCGGATTCCCCATCATTCCCGCCTGGTAACAGGCACCACCGTGACGTTGTTTATAACGTTCGTCCGATCTGCTTCCAGGTCTGCCGTCGTCCCCGCTGCTAGTCGTGCTACTCTTCGCCGTTCCGGTGTCACGAGGCCCTGCTGCTGCCGCTGCCGCCTGCCGCCTGCCGCCTGCCGCCTGCCGCTGTCGCCGTCGCCGCCAGGAGGCCCTGCCGGACCTGCTCGCCGCCCCGCCGCCCCGCCGCCCCGGTCCAGCCCGGGGATCGGTTCGCCGCCGCCGCCGCTCCGTGCCCGGCTCCAGCCGCCGTCGTCGCCGCCGCCGCCGTCGCCGCCGATTTCGCCGTCGCCTACACCGCGTGGACTGCCCCTTGCAGCTGCGGTAATCATGGCGTCGCCACCACCTCCATCGTCGTCAACCTCCTCATCCTCCACGCCCCCTCCACCACTTCCACAACCGGCGTCTTCGCAACCAACCTTCGTCCCCACTATGACTTTCCCCCCGTCAGCAGCACGTCCGTTGTTCTCACCACCACACCCTCTCTTCACTCCACCACGATCACGTGGAGCCCCTCATCTCTTCCTCGCACCACCGTCCCCTTAAATGTCCTCCTCTCCGCCACTTCCCCCGCCCCTGATGCTCCACTACCTCCCCCGCCTCCCCAGTTACCATAGTCACCGCTCCTCATGAGTTCCCTGTTTCGTCTGCCCCCCCCCCCCCGCGCCCATCGTTCACCGCCGTGCCACGGTGGCAGAGTCCTCGGCTCGACCCGGCCCCGAACTTCGCGTGTCTGGCCCTTCAGTTTCCCGCCATGTTCCAATCCAACCCATTCCCCAGTATATCCCCACCTCAACAATTCCGAAAAAACAAATCAAACGTACCAGCGCGGATCCCCTTCCCAGCACTTCCAAAAAAGTCCCCTCCACCACAGCCTCTGCTCCGCTCCCCCCCCCCCCAGCCTGACAATGGACACCTCCCCCATTCCCCCATCTCAACGTTCTGTCACCTCGGCACCTCAGCTTTTTACCTACGTCCTTTCTCGCCCTGCCCCTCAGTTTTTAGACAACCGCCACCTGTCCCGCGAAATATATAAATACTTCGCCTCGGCACCTCCATTTCAACTCATCCCTCGGAAGGTCTCCGTCCTCATAAAAACACCCTCTCCCTCTTTCCACACAGATCTTCTCCGGCACGCTCCCCGGATTACGTTTGGGGAGCATGCTCACCTCATGCCTCATATCACCTCCGCCGCTCCATCCCAGTCTCAACCACAAACACCTCGCCGCCCACCCACCCTCACCGCCGTGATCACCAAGCTTAGCCCGGCGATCACGGACGGTGAGGTGTTGGCCCATCTCCAATCCATCCCTGACCTCCACATACGATCCGCCAAGCGGATCAACAATGACCACGGCCCCACCTACATCATTCGGGACTTCTCTGAAGACCCCACCTCCATCGACTGCCTCCTCACCAAGGGGGCGGTAATCTACAACCGCCGCTACAAGGTGGATCCTTCCCGCTCCCCTCCCCAGTCCTATAGGTGTGGCAAATGCCTCACCTATAACGACCACCTCACCGAAAAATGTCGCAACCCGCCCACCTGTCCCTACTGCAAACAGTCCCACTTCCTTAAGCAATGCCCCAATTTGTCCTCTCCCCCCACCAGCAAAACCTGTGGCACCCCCACCCTACCTACTCCTATAAATGTCAGGCTCGCCCTCAACCCACCTCCCCTGAGCTGACAGTTCCCGTCCGTCCCATTGACCCTCCTATGCACCCCAACCATTCCCTGCTTCCCCCTCCCACAGTGGAGGACGTCATCCGCTTCGTCACCACCGTCATTCAGAATATCCACCCACACACTCCCTCCAACAGATCATCCTCGCCGCCTGCTCCGTGTGGCAATTGGAAACAATTGCCACACTCTCCCGCGACAACTCCTACTTCACCTTCTCCCATGGCACCACCATCGTTTAACTTCCCTTCACCTCTTTTCCGTCGCCCCCTCCCACCCTCCCCTCCTCAGTAGTACCTATTATGGCAGGCTCGCCCCATCCTATCCTTTACCACAATATCCGCTCCCTCCCTGCCGACAAATCCCTCTTTATGCATACCCTCTTCCAACACCGCGTGGATGCCTTCCTCCTCAATGAAACCTTCCTCCAACCCCACCACTCCGTCTCTACCAATCCTTACACCCTTCACCGCACGGATGGTCCTCCCCCCTGGCTCGAGGCGGAGTGGCGATTGGCCACCTCCGCCACCACCCTGTCCGGCCACAACCCCCTGTCAATAATCCTGCCGAACACCTCATCCTGACGCTCTTCCTCCCTTCCCTCACCGTTACCCTAGCCACCATTTACGTTTATACCCGTGTTCCCATCCCATATGATTTCATTTCCCACATAGACAACTCCTTCACGACCTATTTGATTGACGCCGACCGAAACCTTCATTCCCGCTCTGCAGCCGAACTCCAGCGCTTCGGGGCGACCTTGTTCCTCTCCAAAGTCCTACACGCCCTAAAAGCAGTACCACTCCTGATGCTGTCCTTGTCTCTCCTAACCTCCTGGGACGCCTGCAGGCGGAAGTCCTTGACCTCATTGGCAGTGACCATGCCCCCATACTCCTCACCTTCAACCCCCGCGGCCGTCCTGGCCGCGCCACCCGTCCCGTACCCCCTCCTCGGCTAGTCCATGATTACTCCCGCGCCGACTGGGATGCCTACCGTCGTTCCATTAACACCTCGGTCGCTAGCCACCCCCTTGCCCTCCATACCCCTGATGATATCGTCCATGCCTCCTCTCTCCTGCACCAGACTGTTGCTGACGCCGTTGCAACCCATATCCTCACCGTCTCCCCCTCCCCCCACAAGCCGTGCTCCTGCTCCGAGAATACCGTCGTCTGTACCGTTCCTTCCTGCAGACCCGTGATCGAGAGACACTCCTCCGCCACCGGCAACTCCTACGACACATCAGAAACCTCTTGAACCCGAAGAAACGACGGATTGGCGACAGACATGCACCCGTCTTAATACTACACTCCCCATCAACTCCTCCAAATATTGGAAAGCCTTCCATCGTATTACTGGCGGTCACTCAGTCCCCGCTTACCCTCTTCTCCATAATAACCTTCCTCTTCCTGACAATGCCAGTAAGGCACAACATTTTGCTGACCACCTTTCCACTATATTCGACATGCCTGACAATCCCAGGTTCGACTACTCCCGTTTCCCCGACGTCCATGAGCGCACCGATACCTCAGTCTTTCCGCTCGCCCCTGGCTTTCAGTATTTGGACCACATTCCCCCATCAGACCTCAACACACCTATCACAGCACAAGACATCGTACACACGCTCCACACAAAACGTAACACTGCTCCCGGTCATGACCGCATTACCTACAGGCACCTCCGAGCCTGTCCCCCCTCCTTCCATTCCGCCTTCGCTTCACTGTACAATGTCATCCTCTTCACCGGTTTCTACCCAGACCTCTGGAAAACCTCCCATATCCTAATATTCCTTAAACCTGTCAAACCGCCCTCTGAGGCGTCCTCGTACCGTCTGTCTCACCTTGGTGTTCATCAAAGTCCTCGAATCCATCCTCTCACGCCGTATCCACGAACACCTCCGTGTACACCAACTCCTTCCCCTTTCCCAATGTGGCTTCCGGCCGTCCTTCTCTGTCGATGACCAGCTCCTTTGCCTTGTTCACCTTCTCTCCGTCCAGGTTAATCCCCGTCGCGCCGCCATCCTCGTCTCCCTCGACATTGAGAAGGCCTACGACCGTGTCTGGCATTCTGGTCACCTTTTCAAGCTCCAAACCTACGCCCTTCCTATTAATTACATCCGTCTCATTGCTTCCTTCCTCTCCAAACGCCCATCCTATGTCACTGTCAATAACCAAAATTCCCGTTTGTTCTACCCCTCTGCCGGGGTGCCCCAGGGCTCTGTCCTTTCGCCCCTCCTCTATCTGTTATATTCAGCAGATATGCCCCGACCTCAGCCTCCTGTCCATCTTCTTCAGTATGCTGATGACACCGCCTTCCTTGCCCTTGCCCCGTCCCTCGCTCGCTCCCAACATCTCCTTCAGTCCCATCTATCCGAATTTTCCTCCTGGTGCATCCAGTAGCTCCTTACTGTAAACCCTACAAAATCCCAGGCAATCATCATAGGTCGCACCACCCCTTCCTTTCGCCCCATCCCGCAAACGAAGACCCTCCGCTACCTCGGATTAACCCTAGACAGAGACCTTTCTTGGAACCATCACCTCAAAACCGTCCGACAAAAAGCCCGCCTAAACCTCTTAAAATGCCTCTCCGGCCGGACATGGGGACTAAATCCTTCCACCATCCTGTATACCTACCGTTCCCTCATGTGTCCCGTACTTTGCTGCTTCCATCCCGCCTGGATATCCGCTCCCCCCTCCTATTATGAATCCCTCAAAATCCTCGAACGCCACGCCCTTCGCCTCGCCTACCACATCCGCCTCCCCTCCCCCACGCGGATCCTCTACGACCTCATCCCATTCCCACACCTGGTCAAATTCCTTTAACACATCCGCCTCCAGTTCATCCACCGAAAGATAGAGTCCCACAACCCACTGGTATCTCCTCTCCTCCTGGATACCGGGCCCCTGCCACGCCTTTACCGCCACATCCCTCCCTCCCTTCACCTCCACACCCTCTACATCCTCTCAGTGGGTGGCTTCCGCCACCTACCTCTCCCTGACGACGTTCTCCAAAACCGTCCCGACATCTATCCTTCCTTCCAACTTTGACCCCTCTCTGTGGATTGCCGCCGCTTCCTCGCTCCCCCACCCCTCCCTCTCCTGTCCCCCGCTTGGCTCACCCCCTCCTTTCTGCACTTCCCCAGGAGCTCCTTTCGGTTTCTCCCACTTTCCCTTCCCCCACCTCCTTGCCCTTCCCCCGTGCCTCTCCATCCTCCCCCCCTTCCCCCCTGCAGGGCCAGTACAGTGCTGTGTTTTAAGTGTTCAGTGCTTCGTGTGTATAGTGTATCATCTCCCAGTGTTTTTTAATGTTGCGTACACCAGTGTTCAGTGTTTTTTACCTCAATGTCGCCGCCTTTGTCTCGTCGTCTGCAGTGAGTGTTTTTTAGCGACCGTGGCAATGTCTTGTTTTAACGATCATGTATGTTTTTGTCCGCTGTCATAGTTTTTAACTTTCTCCCAAATTTTTTTCTTGATATTGTAAAAGCGCCTTTTATCACCTTTCATTTTATTTTCTGTTTTGTCCATTGTGTACGTTCGCTCGGCTGTAGAGCAGCATCATTGGCTGCTGCCAGCCTGCCTTCGGGCATTAAAATTTCAATAAAAGGAAAAAAAAAGAAAAAAAAATCATATTCCCCGGTATGATTTAACACATTCATACAAGGCATGCAAACGAAGATTTACTATGCAAGCCGTCAAATTTGAATCCGCCCGGCCGTTGTGCGCCAGGGGCACTAAAGTGGTGTGAACGGACACAAAATATTACCCGTGAATGGGATTTGCATTACCGACCTTCTGATCATTGCTAGAACATGACAGGGGATCACAAAACGTCAACTAACTGTTATACTTCTAGCTGGAACTGTAATACTGATAGGTTGGTGAAATTTCAATATCTCATTTTTAGGACATTTACTAACAGACTCGTCAATTCACAGCTTCGATTAAATCTGAGGTAACTTGATCCACATCCGTATAAAATAGTCAATCTTCATTTAAAACGTGGAACTGTAAACAGGTAAAATTCTCTTGTCGGTATGGCATACCAGCTGTAAGCCGATGACCAAAATAACATGGTGGACGCCAGCTCAGTTTGCCTTAAATATGGCCGGCCTATCGCCACTCTGTGAAATTTAAGCTCTTTGGTCACACCCATAGGCTGGCATCGCAAGCTCACTGGCTGGCCGCTGGGGCACAGCCCTCCACCTCGGAGTGCCATCCAGTGAGCTTGCGAGGGCAGACTGTCGGTGTGGCCGGACACGTTCTTGTCGTGAGGCCTCGTATCTGGACGGTGTCGGTCGCGGCCGCCAGCTGAACAGCTGGCCGCTGGGTCACGCCCACTGCCTCGTAGCGGCCAGTCAGTAAGCTGGAGGCCGCGGCCCGGTCAATATTGACGTGGCGCTGGCTGTTGTGAGGCCTCGTCTCTGGGTGGGGTTAGCGCTATTCGGCTACGATTTCGCTCATTTTTCGTTTCTCCGAGTTGCGCTTTCGTCGCGAACGTGCCGCTCGCTTCGGACGGTGTCTCGGAGGAGGCGGCGGGAGGAGGTGAGGAGGTCCGCCAGACAGCTGCAGTGGTGCTCCTCGCAGATGGGAGGCACCGCACTCGGCGCACGTGAGCGCAGTACTGTGAATGTCAACAACGCGGGCACGTCGCACGTCGCCAGACACTGCGAAGGCAGAGCGGCGTGCCACGGCCCGTGGCTGCGGCGAGTGCACTGCCGCTCCTACCTGTGACAGACGACTGCGGCAGCTCACGCGCCGCGAGTTACCGCGGACGGGCTGGAGTCCACCGACGGAGACGACGCAGAAACGGACCCGCCCTGCAGTCGCCAAAGCATCCGGTGCGGCGCCGCAACCCCCGTCCTCAAAAATGTCTGGGGGCTCCGGGAGTGTGGGCCGCTGCTACTACCGACGACTCTGTGGCCGCTCTTCGTGCGGCAGAAAGGGACTCCTGGAAGGACGAGCTGGTGGTCGTTCATCGGCAGCTGCAAACCTCGGCCGCCAAACTTCGCCCATTCGAGACCTCGCCTCCTCGCCGCCGGTTCCTCCACCGGCGTCCGTGCTGGCGAGGGGGGCGACGACTCCACGCTGGCACCCCCAGAGGAGACGCAAGGTGGCGAGGGCGCGCGCTCTTCGGATGCGGAGGACTCTGATGCGGCCGCCCCCTCTCCAGGGGTGTGTGCGGCCGCCTCTCAGGACTCCCGCACTGTTGTCGACGCCGAAGTGGATTGCCTTCCCGTGCCACGAGGGCAAAGCGTTCTTCTCGCCTTCGCTGTGATCTCCAAGCCCTCTGCGACGATTTATACCCCTGCCACGATACACTTATCGTTTTACCCCTTCCGACACCAGACCTTCACCTCCCTATCCCAGAGTTTCATTCGGCCCGATGATTTATTCTCAGGTCAGTTGCTTCCTGGCCCATACCCCGACGCCTCCTGACTCGGATCTCCTCTGCTGTGCTCCTACCTTCACTCACGACCAATGCGGTATCATCCTCGGAGATCTCCTGTGACTCTTCACCGGCGAAGAGAGGGACGCAGCTACGACGTATGTAGAGCCTCCCCGGCCGGATCAAGTTTTCCGCACTGGAACGTCGCCGACGCCATCGCCTCTGGAAGCGGACAGTAGAATGTAAGCTTCTCTGCCGATTCCGTTTGCTGCCTTATTCAGGTCAGACATCACAGTCTGCCCGTAGCGACATTTCCCCAGTGTGCAGCCACAGCGCCGCTGTTGGGTATTCGTGATCCTGCCCGTTTGGAAGGATGCGTCACCCACATCGTTGCAGTTTCAGCAGCTTAGTTTCCTGGCGACCTGTACGATTACTGACAACCGCGACGAATCTCGAAATCCTGTCATCGGCGACTATCGGACAGTACCTTTCGGTAAAATCCCGCACGCTACTGTTAGGGTAAACCCATTGAGAAGATGCCAGGCGAGGCAGTTCAGAGTGTTTCTGGCACACAGCGGAGCCACGCCTGGTGGCTGGACACGAGCTGCGGCACCGCACTGCGGCAGACGTATTGAGGGCAGTGTGCAGGGACGGACAGCAACCTTCCACAAGACTCTCTCTCTCTTTGCCCTTTCCTAACATGCTTCATGCATTAAGGAAGAACTGTCATTTGTGTTCGTTGTGTCATATAGATAACCCAAGTTGTAATCTGATTTTGAGGTAAATATAGTCTTCTTTACAGGCAAAACACCGGTAGTACAAATTAGTCGACAACATTAATGTGTAGTGAAACCTACTCTTTTCTTCTTGCCTGACGAATCGAAATAACTCGAAAAATACACATCGTGCACAGAATGTCCCAGTTACAAAATGGTTATCTCCGAGGGGGACATCTACCGGACATGAAATCAAACCCAATCCCCGCCTCCATCGTCCTCGGAGGATGGACGAGGGGCACTATGAAATCTCAAATAGGAACTCCAATTTGTGACTGCAGATTTCTTTGAGGTATATTTTTCTAGACATTATATGCCACTTGGCCCTCTGTAAATATTAATTTACCAACTCCAGCACCGCCTCACGAACATAAGGATATAATTTAACACCGTTAAGTGTCTTGTCTTAATTACCGAAAGAAGTATGTTTCATTGCCCGCTTTACTCTGTAATGTTTCGAAACCTATGACAGATCGTTCAAATTCAAATTAAAATGTTTGTTAAGCTTATGGGACTTAACTACGGGGTCATCAGTCCCTAAACTTACAAACTACTTATCAACTACCTTATACTAAGGACGACACAAATATCCATGCCCGAGGGGGGCCGTAGTGGCCGTGCAGACGGTGACTGGAGCGCCTTAGTCCCCTCGGCCACCGCGGCTGGCTGACAAATCGTCTTTAACAGATTACATCGCAATGTTTTACGAATGCAAAATGATGCGTAGAGGAAACCCTAGGTATTTTTTGGCGAGGAATCCGAATCTGCAGTAACAAATTGGGGTTGCTAATTCAAATTTCATAGTTTCCCTCGTTCATCCTCTGTGGCCGACGGGGACTGTGTTGGTTTGGTGTCATGTCTGGTAGATGTCCCCCTTGGAGATAATCACTTTGTAATTGGGACACTCTGTGCACGATGTGTATTTTTCGAGTTATTTCGATTCGTCAGGCAAAAGGGACACCCAGTATATTGTCACGTGGCGATGTCGTAGGACATAGCAAGTTGACTTAGGAACAATGGTTTAACGCTTTGAGTCCCAATATATCAGAAACAAGTTTTAATAATTTTCACAAAAATTTACTTTTATTAGTCTCATAAGTGATAATTACAGGAACATATTCTTTCTATTAAAAGTGGTTCTTTAATGAATATGGTTTTACTGCGAAACCACTTGACGCACTGCCTTGAACGATCTATAATTTAGAGAGGTATATTTTAAAGCAATTTCGGACTTTCCCCAGGCAAAATCCCACATTACACCGTTGCAAAGCCATTTTATTCTTTGAGATTCAGCTTTTGTGCTACAGTGTGCACAACAACGAGATCGTCCTTGTTTACTGATCCGTATTTTTGTTTTCGAGACACTGTTGTTGTCCGGGATTGATTATTAAAATGAGAAAGAAATAAAATTCCATTTCTGACCTTCCATATCAATGCATACATGCCTCATGCTGAAGATATCTTTCACGCTTCTAATCTTTGGCCAAGTACTTTTGACATCTTTTAGTGTCACACAAGCATACAGACCATGATCATGAAGATTCTTCATTAGACCAAAAGAATTAAAAAAAAAAAAAAAGAAAAAAAAACTGGCAAACTTATGGTTTTTCTTCGCCCTTTAACCCAACTGCTTCTCTGGACATTTACTAGATGTTTCTGTTTTGCACTAGCATCTGTTACTTCACGCGAAAGGCACTTTTCCTTCTGAACATAATTAATGAAATGGTGGTTTCAGGCTCTCAGAGGGTTAGAGTCAGCGATGATTTACTAGCCACTTGTCACACACATACAAATAGAATGAAATCTCACTGACCGGAAGTTTACACAGTACATTTGCACTAACAAAAACTTCTCGAACGTAATTATCAGTTACAATGTACAAACATGCCGTGTCTTGAACCAGGACCCTTTGCTTCAGCGCTTTGTCCCACACTGCTCCTACCTTTCCGATCTTCTTTCCTTTATCTTCAAGTCTTCTTCCTGCAAACCGCAGCTCCCGGTGACTACTGATCGTCTCTTCATGACGGACCTCGTCGAACTGTGTGGGCACTACCACTTTGTTGGCTTTTACCTGCTGAACCGTGCTGGAACTTTAAATTTGAACTGAGCCACTGGATCTCTCAGTAGCCTCATTCGCAGGAAATGGACTGGGTCCCTAACCAACCGTCGTCCTCTTGTAACGATCTTGAACTTCGTAATAACTATAGCACAGCTGTCCTGTGACCTGTTATGGGCAAAAATAACGTATGGGTAACTTGTCAGAGAGACCAACTTTAAGAACAGGAAAGAAGATCAAGCCCAGGCCACCAGGCTGAAAAGAGACAGGGCGATGGCTCGCACTCGCACTGGACCCTTGAGACTCACCCCGAGCATGCGGCATGCGAAGTCTAGGCGACTGCCGAACCTCCTCACCCCTGTTAATGCAAATATGTAGTCTACGTCCACGTCGTCAGCTTCAACTGGGAAGACAATGTCCATCGTTGCTGTTACTTCCCTGTACTTGCATCAGGAAGAAAATCCAGTGGTCTGTTGTTTGGCAGTGTTGCTGGCGAACGTTACAAACCGCAACGCTTCACCGGGCTGGCGGTGCTCCATTTTGACATATGTCTTTAATAATACGTTCAGTGAGCCCGCTAGTCCAGAATGGAAGGTAGTCCTCATGTGGTGTGTCATGTTGGACCCACTGTTTATCTCAGTAAAAGTCTTGATTGAACATCTTTTCCTGCTTCTGTTTTTCTAAATCCTGGTTTTTCTAGTTTCGATATAATGTCTTACAGAATGCATTTCGCAACTTAAGATGCCTCTGCTGTCTTCACAACTTTTCTAATGGCGTAAAGGACTACATAATCAGTAAAAACAATACTCCACTTACTGTAAAAGGAAGTTCGGAACCGTCCGGAAAGAGTTATCCTGGTGGTTTCGGAAGACATGCCTTCCTTCTCCGCCACTCTCTTCAGTGGGATACATAGTGTGAAACACTTCTGAATAATCCTAGCCGGCCGCGGTGGCCGAGGAGACTGAGGCGCTCCAGTCGAGGTCTGCACGGCCACTACGGTCGGGGGTTCGAATCCCCCCTCGGGCATGGATATTTGTGCCGTCCTTAGTATAAGGTAGTTGATAAGTAGTTTGTAAGTTTAGGGACTGATAACCCCGTAGTTAAGTCCCATAGGCTTAACAAACATTTGAACATTTTTTTTGAATAATCCTATTTGGATTCTGTGAAAAGTTTTTATAAACCCTACACGACCGGCATAAGGTGTATCATGGAATTTTTGTAGAACCTCTTACTGTATAAGTTTAGGAATCACTGGTAGCCACCTAGTGCCAAAGAGGTCGAAATATTTCTTGCAAAATAATCCCATAACTATCACAAATTCTCCACGCACGCTTTGATCGACTTTAGACACCGATACCTTGTGATAGCATAGTGTCCTCCTATCTGCACCGTCTATTTAACTATAAAGGTAAAGCAGTCAACAATCCGAAGATTGGTTTGAACACCACAGTGCTTTACTAGGCATGGTCCTGTTTGGAGGTGGTACGCCGTTGCCTTCCTCAGACCTTCGAACTGACTTACCCAGCCAGTTATAGGGGGACCTACAGTTTAACGTGGGCTCCGAACCACGGTGCTACTCGGTATTTTTCACATGAGCAATACTGCCAGAGGTGAAAGAAGTGGAAAGTGACAGATAAAAATCCTAGGACCTGGCGGGAATCGAACTCGCGACCTTTGGATTTGCAGTCTGCCACTCTACCACTGTGCAACCGAGGCGCACCTATTTAACTTTAGGCTAGTTAATCAAAATAGATCCACGTGTTGCTCTGTGTAACTTGCGTGGCCTGTGACGAGGATCCAGGAATTTGGATTGGCAGCTTTCTGTGTTCCCGTGACAGTCAATATCGATAGTGGTACATTTATCTCTGGTGGCATCACCACCTGCACTAATACAAGTCTTGCACTGGCAACAAATTTTTGAATTGTGGACATATGTAGAGGCAGCACCGATGAATATTGTAGGGTTAGTGGAAGACGAACTAGGTGAAGTTGCAACAAATTATGTGCTTTGCTCATATTTCGAAATTAAAAAAAAAAAAAAAATAAATAAAAATATGACTTAGGTGAAGTTGGTAAAATGTCGAATAAGTAAGGTAGTAAGTTATACAGAACGTGAATATTTCTGTATAATCAGACCAGATAGTGTGCAAAGTACTTCGTGTTGGAAGTAGGAAGTGACGCTAGCATACATACATGCGCTATAGCCACAAACAACCAGTACGATTCGTGTGTGGTGTGGCAGAAGTCAAAACGTAACATTGTTCAAAGAAGTTTCGGGCGTGCAGCCGCATAAAGTTTACTTCTTCTAATATTTCTTCGGGGAGGAGATGGTTTTAACAAGTTACGAGACTTGAGAGGGAGATTATAAGCACGAAGCGCGTGCTGGAGCGTCAGTCTTCGACTCTCTCTGAAGATGGCTGAACGTTTCTCAGCCGAAATATTAGAAGAAGTAAACTTTATGCGGCTGCACGCCCGAAACTTCTTTGAACAGACATTGCGCCGCGAAAACATGGCGATGCACAAAACGTAACATTTCCTACAGCCATGTCCTAGACCGTAACCGAGGTATGGCAACTACAATGGACGTCACACAGGAAGGCAGCCCAGTGTTCAGGGGTTCTGCGCATCCGCCTCCATTACCGCACTGGCAGCCAGTAACGTTCATCCTGTAGACCGCGTGGCTGGCCGCGAGGCACGCAGTGCTTCTCCCGCAGTCTCCGCTGTTGGCGCTCGGCCGTAGCTCCTGCCCTCCACGCGTCTCCTATCCCTCCGCCTCTATGCGAGGAAACGCTTTCCTACACGACGGCAACAATAGCCCACCCTGAGCAAAGTAGCACGGCTTAGAGAGGTTGTCAACCAATGGAGTAATCTCTGACGGGGGCAGCCACTTCAGATAAATATGATGGAAAGGTGTGAATTCGACTGATACTGATTCCAGATATGGTTCCTGTTCGAGTGGTAGCGAGCGTCGGGCAGCTCTGTGATCTCTACATGGAGTCCAGTCGACTCTAGGGAGCGGTCAGTGGACCACCAGGTACGACGCCGAAAGTCAGTCGACCTCAGGTAACGTACAGAGGTCGCGGCTTCGGGTCCCGGGTCTAACAGTCCACGCGGCGGTATTGCTCGGGCACAAAGGAGCCGCCAGCAGCTGCCAAGAGGGATCGGAACCAGTCGACGGTGCAAAAGTTGTTTTCAGGCGGTTTCTGTGTCTGCGCGCCCGTTCCGGACAGACCTGCACGGCGGAGCAGTCGCAGCCAGCAGTGGGTGCAGTCGGCCGCAGGTCGCGCGCCGTCAGGAGGGCAGCCGCGCCGCCGCCAAACCAGAGCTGAGCTCACTCGTGTGCCTTCCACTGAATAGACGGCAATGGGAGTACTGTCTTATTTACCGTAAAACGTAGACTTTCACGGCCGGAAATGTCATGTCCGTTAGAATTATCCGGGCAGTTATACCGTGGTCGGTTGAATTTGTTGTCGAAACCTGACATTTCGTCCTCGCCTGCGGAGGGCACCTTCAGGGTGGTCAGTAGCGAGCCAGTGAGTACGTTGGGCCTGCAATCCTAAAAAAAACCTGAAGGTGTCCTCCGCAGATGCGAACGAAACGTTGGGTTTTGAAAACTAATTCAATCGATCACGGAGTAACAGCCTGGATAATTCTAATGGACACGTCTCATTTATGCCTCTGAACGTTATCCACAACTGCCACAACCAGTGAAAGTGCCTTCACCATCCTACAGATACGATTACGTGACAGTGAAGATCATGTTGCTAACAGTGAAAGTTGCCCACAACAGTCTTGTAGCGACCTCTTATGGACACGCCTCGTCGATCTGCTGCCCTGGACCGGACAGGTGTAAGACACGGTCTCAATAGATATCCCGTGACTCGTGTCACGCTGGTTTCCGTTTCTGTTCAAGTACAGGCAACGACACTACCGCTGCAACGTCGTCGTCGCTGCCGCCTCGCTATTGGTCCCGTGGCGCGGCTGCGAGGGGCTCAGCACACAGCCCTACACGCACTCACACGCACACGCACACGCACTCTCAGGGGACAGGGATCGGCTCTCAGCCCTCTGGCGGCGCCTGCTGGCAGCTTCCCAGACGGCGGCCACAGCCATCGGCCAGCAGGCGCGGCCGGCCGGCAGTGGGGGCGGCACCGCCGCCGCCAAGCCGCTCCCCTCCCGCCGCCCGGAACTTTAATGCCTTCGCCCCCACCCGTCCTTCCGTTAAAAGACGACCGTCTGTCGTCTTCCATACCTTTTATGTATATTTCTGTAAAGTTATAATTTATTTAATGTCGCTAGATTATAATTTTCTTAAAACTTGATTCCCACTCTTCTCAAAGCTTGAGGAATAGCATTTTTATTTCATGTATTAAAATGTTATTTAATATTGCTAGGATTTTCTTATTCTGCTATCTTAATAAATTATTATTATATTAATTAATGTGGCTTCTCCGCTACGCCACTGTCCCTGTGACAAAGTGTACTTGTCTTACTTTTAAGCGGATATGCGAGAATCTATGGCTGTCTGAATGTGATAGCTCGCTTTGCATCGTTCTCTCTGGCTCAGTTTCGACAGCTGCTGATACTACCAATGAGGTTTCTACACTCCAGTCAGCGAGCCCTCTCCAGCGCGAGTCTCGCTCTCCGTCCCCACCACCGCTGTTTCTTGGGCTTTCCAGCTTCCGGTAGCTTTTCGCGTCTCCGTGGTCGCTCGGCTGTTCATTCTATACTGGGCGTCAACTATGTGTAAATACTTTATAGCTTTGTAGGGCCCGATTTATAATAGGTGATATCTTCATTTTTGTACAGTGAATGTAATAATCTTATCTTCGTCTTCTTCCGTGAGTGATATGTGTTCCACGAGGTTGGCTCGTAGAACAAAGCCTTCAGCTTCTACTCTGGTTTGTTCCATGCCCATCAGGCCAGTAACTATGCGGTTATCCTTCTGATTTCCACAAATATTTCGCGATCTTCTCTCCCCGCCTATTTTAATTTGGCCGTTTCTTCTCCGAGTTGTAGTACGCACTGTCAGTAATTCTGTCTGAGCCTTGTACAACCTCCGTCAATAGCTTCCTTGTGTAATTCTAAATATTTCTATGGGTTGCATGCTGTATTTCTTAATTTTATTTTTCCGACTTTGTAATTATTTCACTTTTACTAGTTTTTAGAGACTGAACTTCATCTGTCTCTGTAAGCCCTCCCTATCGCGTGTAGGTGCATTTCTTTCTCTTCTTCATGTAATTCCAAACATTTCTGTGGGTTGCATGCTGTAATTCTTATTTTTGCTTTTCCGACTTTGTAATTATTTCATTGATGTGGTTTTTCTGAGACAAGACCTCATCCGTCTCTGTAATCGCACCCTATTGCGTGTAGCTGTACTTCATTCACTTCCTGATATAATTCTAAGCATTTCTATGGGTTGCATGCTTTAGTTAATTTTCGTTATTTTTCGGAAACTGAATTTATTCCGTTTTACCGGTTTTCAGAACCACATGGGTTCGAGTTCCCACTTCCGTGGTTTGCAGCTAGTCGCCTGAATTCACGCCACTTCTCATATAAAAGCAGTACCTAGATCGAATTCTAACAGACTGCAACTTAAGAATCCATCGTGATTTTTTATAATGAATCCGATTTTCAACTACTTCACCTTCAGTGGAGTGCGTTCATGTAACGTAGCCGTTTGTCGCTGTTGGCGTGTTTGCTCGCGGTCCAGTTCAGGTGTAATTTAACTTGGCTATACACGCGCACCATCTCAAAACAGGCACGACAAGACCAGAGTCAGCTTCAGTGTGTTTGTATATTGTGTTTTGTGTTACCTCCGCCTCGTCTCTGCACTCTGATTTTAGTGAGTTTCGCTTTGGCATTGCGTGTGTGTGAGCGAATGAGTGTTGTTTGTGAATGCTTCCGCCCAGTAGTGTTAAATCATGTATAATTTAGGCTGGGCACCGTCCGCATTAATCCATGCAAGAGATGCAATTTTATTCTATTAACAAAACTGGTTCCCCATTTTGCTTGTTTTCTATCTGAATAAACAAGTTTAGGTTCAGCAAAATCCGTAAGTTGCCTATAAATTGTAGTTTTAGAGCACCATCCCTCTTTTATTTAATATTATTCTTCGCAAGTGCTGAGAACAAGATCAGATGTAATTTTTGTTATGTCGAAATTCCGTTGAGCCATAAATGTTTTCTTAGCCACCTTCCTAGGATAACTTTAACTGTCGTGGCTTGCTTATTAATGTCTGTGTGTAATAACGTGTGAGTTGCTATGTATATTGACCACTATAGTATTAACTTCCTGTTATTGAATTAATTTGAAACGAGTCAGTTTTCAGTTTGGGCCAGGGAACAAGGTTTTATTGCCAGGAGTAAGCGGTAGTTCAGACGGACCTTATTTGCTAATTTTAGTGATAGAACAAGGCTCCTGTTGCGGACAGTGGTCGACTTTCTCCGTCCACCACTGCGATGCTAGCCTGTGCGGAATCGAGGTCTCTGCCGCCTTCTGCCAGAAATCGATTATCTCGGTCGACTGGCGCGGGCGAGCTCTCGATGGCTCGCGGGTGGCCTGGGGTTAAGTCTCGGCCAGGTGCTGGCGTCACGCGCTCCCCCTCCCCTAATCCTCCCCCTCCCCTCCCCCACATAACAGTCGGAGATGCGCCTGCTTGGGCACTGGAGGCGCCAGGCGCCGTCTCTTCTACGGCACTTCGCCCGCAGCAGCGGCGCGCGGCTTGCAGAGGCGGCCACTGCACACTGTCGCCCTGTTCATCTGAACCTTACACTGCTGTCTCTCTCTCTCTGTCTATACCGTCCTCTGCTATGACTGGTCGTTAACACTACTCGTTATGCACTGAAGAGGCGAAGAATCTGGTGTAAGCGAGGATATGCAAACACAGAGACACGTGAACACTCAGAGGACGGCGCTGCATGAACAGTGACAATGAACTGTTCCCTCGTATCGATTGCAATTGTATCGACAAGCTGAACCGGTATGAAGACAATCTCACAAATCCGTGTACGGTGCATGTCCGCAGGGGACTCTTAAATCTGGCCAGTGCTCTGTAATTGGGAGTGTGTAGTTGCTGTGCTGTGGGACCCCTGATGCGTCTAGATACGACTATGGCAAGTGAGCATCTTGGCTGATCAACTGGATCAATTCATGTCCATCGTGCATTCAGACAGGCCTTGACATTTCACGATAACACGTCCAGAATTACGAGAGAGTGTCTCCAGAAACAGTCCTCCGAGTTTAAACACATCCGCTGGTCACCAAACTACCTAGAAGTGGACAAGTGGACATTATTGAGCGTATCCGTGGTGCCTTGCAGCCTGCTGTTCACAAGAGACCCTCCATCGTACTCGTATCCATTTACGGACAGCCCTGCAAGATGTATGGTGTCAGTTTGAATCTCGTCCCCTGACAGGGTCGTCCTGTTCCATTTTGTGTTATACATTACTCTACACTGTTTCACCACCACTAATATTTCCTATTTGTATGTCAATTATTTTATTCCTTCATTAATGATCGATGCCCCATGTTTATACATCTCTTCACCGGGGTGATTCAACTTGCGATTTCGTATGAATGTAGAAGGTTGCTTTTAATATTGACTGACTGCTGCGCAATGGCTTACAGTTGCCGCCTCGCGCTTTGGACTTCGTTTACTATAGTTGAGAACACATGGCTTCGTGTGTCGTCTGCACTGCCGTCTGCTTGGTGGCCAGAGGCAAGCTTACGTGGCAATATGGCGAGGTGCCCTGTTCTTACTGAAGTACCAACATAATCATGGACGAAAGGGGTGACAAAACAGACCTCTCTGGAGCTCTAGCAGAGAGTAATATCTCCTTCAGGTAGCGAGGGTTCATAGACACTAAGCTCTGAACGCACTCTGCATCGCTTCCGAGCACGCCCTACATCTGGTCCTGGAGGAGAAGGCTTTTCCCAGGGCCTAACAGCCAAGTGAGTAAATCGTCAAATCGTGCTGAGGTGATGGCATGTTGTAAGAACTTTGCTTTCTTTGTGGACAGGCACTCTTGGTTTATCTTTGATCGTTTTCTTGAGTAATTCTTTCGCTATGCGAGGCAAAGTGTTTCTTAATTTACAGAACTCGTGTGACTCAGTTTAAATTTAGTATTCGCATTTTTATTCCGGTGATGATATTGTTGTCCGGTTTTCTCAAGTTAGAATACACGTGTGTTCCCTTCAGCCATTGTGTAAACTCAGTATGTTTGAATTCCTTCTTTTTAACTAACATCCTCACCTCGTGTCTGTATCCGTGAGTATGCTAAATTCTTCTCATATTTTCTGCATTGATTCCAGCTTTCCTGCCGGCCGCGGTGGCCGAGGGGACTGAGGCGCTCCCGTCACCGTCTGCACGGCCACTACGGTGGGGGGATCGAATCCCCCCTCGGGCATGGATATTTGTGCCGTCCTTAACCTTAACTAGTTCATAAGTAAAACTTCCTGGCAGATTAAAATTGTGTGCCGGAACCGGGACTCGAACCTGGGACCTTTGCCTTTCGCGGGCAACCGCTCTACCGACTGAGCTACCCCGACACGACTCACGATGCCGCCTCACAACTTTACTTCCGCCAGTACCTCGCCTCCTACTTTCCAAACTTCACAGAAGCTCTCTTGCAGACACGCAAGACTAGCACTCCTGGAAGAAAGGATATGGTGGAGACATGGCTTAGCTACAGCCTAAGGGATGTTTCCAGAATGAAACTTTCACTCTGCAGCGGAGTGTGCGCTGATATGAAACTTCCTGGCAGATTAAAATTGTGTGCCGGAACCAGGACTCGAACCTGGGACCTTTGCCTTTCGCGGGCAAGCGCTCTACCGACTGAGCTACCCCGACACGACTCACGATGCCGCCTCACAACTTTACTTCCGCCAGTACCTCGCCTCCTACTTTCCAAACTTCACAGAAGCTCTCTTGCAAACACGCAAGACTAGCACTCCTGGAAGGATATGGTGGAGACATGGCTTAGCCACAGCCTAAGGGATGTTTCCAGAATGAAACTTTCACTCTGCAGCGGAGTGTGCGCTGATATGAAACTTCCTGGCAGATTAAAATTGTGTGCCGGAACCGGGACTCGAACCTGGGACCTTTGCCTTTCGCGGGCAAGCGCTGTACCGACACGACTCACGATGCCGCCTCATAAGTAGTTTGTAAGCTTAGGGACTGCCGACGCCGTAGTTAAGTCCCATAAGTTCTACAAACATTTGAACATTTTCCAGCTTTCCTGTCTTAATATGACCAACTACAGGACGTGCTTTCATAACGGTAATTGCTTCGGCCTTGAGCCATGCTTTTACTGATACTAGCTTTCTTCTATATGGTTTCTTCCAAGTGCTTTCCTTGCATATTCTAATTTAATTTCTTTTTGTATATTCTACGTAATTCACCATGATCGCACACCACACTGTAATTAAGGATAGTATGCCGTTGCCTCCCCGCACAAGAGTTCGTTTGATGGATAGTTTGATTTTAATTGTGCTTGAAGAATCCCCCCATCTCGTGAAAACGTCACCGGTGCTTCGTTTCGTCGCTGCTATCAAGTGTTGCCGCATGAGTAATGTGTTGCAAGCATTATTCATGTGTCTGTGAGTGAATCAATGTACTTTCTTTTATCCACAGTGTTTTTGTAAATTTCCTCTCACGTTGCCTCCATATTCATAAAGGGCAGAAACAATTTTGTTACGGGCAGTAACTTTATGATTTAATTCACTTTTGGCCCACTTTAGGTTACGGTAGTAACACTAAAAGTGGGCCTTTCCGATCGTCTTTTGACAGGTCGAAATTTAAATGCAAATAACGACTTAACCATTCAACTGACGCGAAAACTGAATAACCGAATTTGTAGAGGAGAAAATTCTTTACAACTTTGTTCCCTTAGGTTTTTTTCACATCTCGTATTGTTTGAGAGATATTTGCAAAAATAAAGAGTTTTGACACCCTCCATTGAATTAACGAAAACCAGCCGTTCGCAGATGTCACGTGACATACACCACCTTGCGTTGCGTGGTTGATGATTTCCTTTTTGTAACTTACACGTTCTCATTTCTTAGCAATGGCGCACAGAATAATTAACAAATACACGTCGTTCGTCGTACGATAAATGATAATCTAGTGTCTAAAAATACCGTATTAGCATCAGTTCCACTTCCATGAACCACAGACATTGCCGAGGTGGGGTGGCTTGCGTGCCTCAACGATACAGATAGCCGTACCGTAGGTGCAACCACAGCGGAGGGGTATCTGTGGAGAGGCCAGACAAACGTGTGGTTCCTGAAGAGGGGCAGCAGCCTTTTCAGTAGTTACAGGGGCAACAGTCTGGATGATTGACTGAGCTGGCCTTGCAACATCAGCTAATGTGGCTTTGCCACACAGCTACTGCGAACGGCTGAAAGCAAGGGGAAACTACAGCCGTTACCTTTCCCGAGGACATGCAGCTTTACTGTATGAACATATGATGATGGCATCCTCTCGGGTAAAATATTCCGGAGGTAAAATAGTGCCCCCATTCGGCGGAGACTACTCAGGAGGATGTGATCATCAGGAAAGACAATACTGGCATTCTACGGGTCGGAGCGTGGAATGTTAGATCCCTTAACGAGTAGGAAAATTAGAAAATTCAAAAAGGGAAATGGATAGGTTGAAGTTAGATATAGTGGGGTATGTGAAGTTCGGTGGCAGGATGAACAGGATTTCTGGTCAGGTGAATACAGGATTATAAATACAAAATCAGTTGGGGGTATCACAGGAGTAGGATTGATAATGAATAAGAAAATAGGAATGCGGGTAAGATAGATACGAAGCCAACACCGACAACAGTAGTACAGGTTTATATGCCAACTAGCTCTGGCGATGAGGAGGAAATCGAAGAAATATATGAGGAGCTAAAGGAAATTATTCAGACAATTAAGGGAGAGGAAAACTTAATTGTTATGGGAGACTGGAATTCGGTAGTAGGACAAGGAAGGGAAGGGAAGATAGTAGGTGAATATGGTCTGGGCAAAAGGAATGAAAGAGGTAGCCGCCTGGTAGAATTTTGCACGGAACTTAATTTAGTTATAACACACACCAGGTTCAAGAATCACAAAAGAAGGTTATATACGCGAAAGAGACCAGGAGACACCGGAAGACACCAGATAGATTTTGTAATGGTAAGACATTGATTTCGGAACCAGGTTCTACAGTGAAAGACATACCGAGGGGCAGATATAGACTCTGACCATAACTTGGTGGTTATGAACTGTAGGGTGAAACTAAAGAAACTACAAAAAGGTAGGAAAATAAGGAGATGGGACCTGGATAAATTGAAGGAACCTGAGGTTCTTAAGAATTTCAGAGGGAGCTTTAGGCAACAATTGACAGAAACAGGGGAAAATAAAACAGTAGAGGAGGAATGGGTAAAATTGAGAGATGAAATAGTGAAGGTAGCAGAGGACAAAATAGGTAGGAAGGAAAGACCTACAAAAAATCCTTGGATATCACAGGAGATATTAAATTTAATCGATGAAAGGAGAAAATATAAAAATGCAGTAAATGAAACAGGCAAAATGGAGTACAGACGACTAAGAAATGAGATTGACAGGAAGTGCAAAATGGCTAAGCAAGAGTGGTTAGAAGGCAAATGCAAGGATGTAGAAGAATGTATAAATAGGGGAAAAATAGATACAGCCTACAGGAAAATAAAAGAAACATTTGGAGATAAGAAAAACAGCTCTATGAATATCAAGGACACTGATGAAGAACCAGTTCTCAGCAAAGAAGGGAAAGCTCAAAGATGGAAAGAGTATATAGAGGGGCTCTACAAAGGAAATGAACTTCGAGACATTGTAGGAAGGGAAGAGGATGTAGATGAAGATGAAATAGGAGATACTGTACTGAGAGAAGAATTTGACAGAGCCCTGAAAGACCTAAGTCGAAACAAGGCCCCTGGAGTAGATGATATTCCCTCAGAGCTACTGAAGACTCTGGGAGAACCAGCCATGACAAAATTTTTCCACCTGGTGTGTAAGATGTATGAGACAGGTGAAATACCCTCAGACATTAAGAAAAATGTTATAATCCCCATCCCTAAGAAAGCAGGTGCAGACAGGGGTGAAAAATACAGAACCATGAGTTTAATAAGTCATGGTTGCAAAATATTAACGCGAATTATATACAGAAGGATGGAAAAGCCTTGTTTCGACTTAGGTCTTTCAGGTATCTGTCAAGTTCTTCTCTCAGTACAGTAGAAGCCGACCTCGGGGAAGATCAGTTTGGATTCAGGAGAAATGTAGGAACACGGGAGGCAATACTCACTTTACGGCTTATCCTAGAAGATAGATTAAGAAAAGGCAAACCTTCATTTCTAGCTTTTGTAGATTTGGAGAAGGCTTTTGACAATGTTGATTGGAATAAACTCTTTCAAGTTCTGAAGCAAGCAGGAGTAAAATATAGGGAACGTAAGGTTATTTACAACTTGTAGAAAAACCAGACAGCGGTTGTCAGAGTTGAAGGGCATGAAAGGGATGCAGTGGTTGGAAAGGGAGTAAGACAAGGTTGTAGTCTTTCTCCATTGTTGTTCAATTTGTACATTGAGGAAGCTATAAAGGAAAGCAAATAGAAATTTGGTGAAGGAATTAAAGTTCAGGGGGAAGAATTAAAAACATTGCGTTTTGCCGACGACATAGTAATTCTGTCAGATACAGCAAAGGACCGGGAAGAGCAATTGAACGGAATGGACAGTGTGCTGAAAGCTGCATATAAGATGAACATTAACAAGAGCAAAACTAGGGTAATGGAGTGCAGTGTAAGAAAATCAGGTGATGCTGAAGGTATTAGATTGCGAAACGAAGCAATAAAGGAGGTAGATGAGTTTTGTTATTTGGGCAGTAAAATAACAAATGATGGTCGCAGTACAGAGGATATAAAATGCAGAATGGCAATGGGTAGAAAAGCGTTCTTGAAAAAGTGAAATTTGTTAACATCGAATATTGATTTAAACCTAAGGAAGTCCTTTCTGAAGGCATTTGTATGGGAGTGAGACATGGACGACAAACAGTGCGGACAGGAAGAGGATTGAGGCTTTTGAAATATGGTGCTACAGAAGAATGCTGAAGATTAGGTGGGTGGATCGCGTAACTAATGAGGAGGTACTGAACAGAATTGGGGAGAAAAGGAATTTCTGGCATACATTGACTAAAAGAAGGGATAGATTGGTAGGACGCATTCTTAGACATCAAGGAATTGTAAATTTAGCGTTGGAGGGAAGTGTATGGGGAAAAAATCACAGGGGAAGACCAAGAGATGGATACAGTAAGCAGATTCAGACAGATGTAGGTTGTCGCTCTCATGTGGGGATGAAGAGGCTTGTTTAGGATAGGGTATCGTGGAGAGCTGCATCAAACCAGTCTCCGGACTGAAGACCACAACAACAACAACAGCATCAGTTAAGAACGGCCATCAATAGTATGAGATTAATGAATCCAATTCGCAACTACCAGCTTTAGCGTAGTGGGCAGCGCGCTGGGCTCTGGACTGTGACGCGGAAAGTGCCGGGCGCCGTGGCTCAGCGCGCCCGGTCACAGGGCTGAGTGCTCTCTGTAACAAAAAAAAAAATACGTAGAACAGAAACGAACGAACAGGATCAGCGTCCGCAAGGACGAGAACAACCCATAGAAAAGAGGGAAAAAAAGGTCAGTGGTTCGGAGCCCGGCACTACCAAAGATTTTTTTTCCTAAAAAGGTTTCGCACAGTCTTATTAATTATTTTTTACAAGCGGTTTTCTTTATTGTCCTTAATCTGGTTTCCCCACGTTAATATGCTTGTTCATTTTATTGAATAGATGATGATTGAAAAGTATCAAACCTCTGATTTATAATTTCATGCTGCCCGACCCATGTTTAATTGTCTATTCCTTTTTTAACGTTAATTTTGTTTGTTACAACCTTGGCTGCTCCCATAAGGAGTGAGAAGTTAGACAAGTTTCCGTTGCGCAAGTACTGTGGTCACCCGCAAAGTAATTTGTGGCAACAGTGAGCGTTTTATCTTGCATTTGCAGATCTCCACTGTCACAGATCTTACATAGAAGATTCAATAAGCGACTTTCAAGGCGAACTCGCGCGCGCCCTCACGATGTTAGGCTGCTGTGCCAGGTCCTCTCACCCTTCAGCATATGTCACCATGCCACATACCACTCCGCATATAGCCTGAAACTGCCCACAGTAATGAAATGCAGGAATGCAGTCGTATTTTCAACTGCATTTGAAACGACAGGCTGAGGAAGGAGAACATAAAATACAGACCTGCAGAATCAAGAAGCTTATACAGGCAAACATTGCCTTTCCAAAGTAGGTGAAACACTTTTCAAAGTAACGTAACAGGGATGGACAAACAATATAAAAAGTTAATATATACACCACCCTCCATAAGTTTGGAAACACCTGCTGATTATAGACAATGCAAAGGAAATACAGTATAAAAATGCATTTTATTTTTAACCAAATGTTTGTTAAGCTCAAATAATTCACAGGAAGATGCAACAGTTAAATTTTCGATTCCTCAAAATAGGCACCCTTTGCTTTCATCACTGCCTTGTACACTCGGCATTCGCTGCGTCAGTTTTGCCAAGGTTTCATTTAGAATTAAACTCCATTCTTGCTGCAAGGCCTTCCTTTTGGGGCCATTTTAAGTTACTCTATTTGGCGTGTTGCACTAACACAACTACAGGTGAACAGAACTGTGAACAACGTGCCTCTACATAGCCATGCTGTCTACTCGCGCCACCTGGCCCTGGCCTGTTTAGCAGAGCTGCTGGACAGGTAACGTCGGTTTACATAAAACGGAGCAATACTATTATGTCCCAATATGTGTGTATATATACAATAATTAAGTATACAAAGTGTGTCATTATTAACCGTTATTAGAGCTTGCTATTCCTTATTCTTGTCAGTAACTCGCATAGATCACGTCCATCTTGCTACGTTGTAATACTCAGCGTGGTGCTTCTAAACTTATGGAGGGCAGTGCACAAGATGTTTATTTAGTAATAACGGGAGACCTTCCATTGCCTTTGAGAATAGCTACAATTTTTTTGAGAAACATATTCGTAAAATGTGTTCCCAGCAGCAAAATGTTATTTATTTCTTGTACCACGAGATCCGCCAAATACTCCAACGATATTGTAACTGTTGGTTGGGGCTTCGGTCTGTGGTTTAGAACTCCCTGTAACAGTTCAATTATGTGGATACATGACGATTTTGCTGTCCAAGGGACATTTCTAATAATTTTCTGATGCTGTACAAAGGATACCTTAACTTTATTTGCCAACTGTGGGGTTGCATTATCATTTTGAAATACGTCACACATTCTTACCAATCAGATGAACGTGAAGCCTTGGATTAAAATGTGTGATGCGGCTGGGAGTCGAACCCGGATCGCCATGCTTACTAGGCAGACGTCTTCCTTCTTCTTCATCTGGTAGATCTGTGGTTCGCGGTCGTTCGTTGACTGGATGGCCACCATACCGCGGCGCCATTAACGCTCTTTGTGGTCTGCTGGTCCACACAGCTATTCTGCCCGGCGCCGTGGCTCAGCGCGCCCGGTCAGGGGGCTGAACGCCTTCTGTAATAAAAAAGCTGAGCCAACCATTCAATGAACAACCACGACCAAACTATTCTATACTTCGTGCACCCAAAGCTGAAATACATTGTAAATCTATTCTAGAAACTAATATAAACAATCAGGGTGTCTTTCTATGAATTACTGCAGTCCGCCTTAACTGTTTTTATACGACTTTATTGCGTTACTACCGGTTTCGTACCGTTAAAGTAACATCGTTAAGTATCTGTATTAAATAACAAAATGCTATACATAGGGTTTATAACTATTAGTATTTACAAATTAAAAAACCTGATAAAGACTAACATTTTAATTTACATGGTGTCGTTTGACTTGTTGCGTGTCGTGGTCCGTGTTATGATTCTAAAAAATTAGAAAATTCCTGGTTAACCATTAGGTGCATGTTAGGACTTAAAAAAATTTTTTGTCATTCAAACATATGATAAAGAAACAGACCTGTTAATTAAAATGAAAAAAAAAATTACAAAAGTTTTGAAACCGGAAATGCTAATAGACTCATTAAATTCGTACCTATAATTATGCTACACTGGTATCTGGAGGTTCACTAATGCAAGCAGATGGGAATAAATCCCAACATGCTTCGTCACAACAGGGTCAAAAGACTTCGGAAATCTATAAATATGGAATCGATTTGGAATTCCTTGTTGATAGCACTTATCACACCTGTGTATCACAAGACTGATACTTCCTGAATCCATACTGACTATGGATCAATAGGCCGTTCTCTTTCAGGTAATTCATATTGTTTGAGAAAAGTATATGTTCTAAAATCCTGCTGCAAACCAACGTCTATAATATAGGCCTGTAATTTTGCGGACCTCTCATAATTGCCTTTCTAGAATATTGGCATAACCTATGCAACTTTCCAGTTATTGGGTACGGAACATTCACTTTGCGAGCGGTTGTATGTGATACGTGTGCGGCATATCTGAAAGCAACCTACTTGGTATACAATGTGGACCATGAGACTTGCTTTTGTTAAGTGATTTAAATTGCTTTAGTACTCCAGGAACATCTACTTGTAAATTATGCATGCTGGCCGTATGGATACCCAAATCATGTTGTAAGGTCCTCCATGGGTAAGCGTCATTTGGAGTTCACGATACATAAACCAAGTTCTTTGTAGGATACAAGGGAAACCAAGATTCACCAAACCGTACCGATTACTTCCAGTCGTCAAGCGTCCACTCTTATTATCGCGACAGCAGACTTAATAATAATAAAATAATAATAATAAAAAAAACTCAGATGTTTGTTAAGCTTAAGGGACTTAACTGCAGGGTCATCAGTCCCTCAACTTACAAACTACTTATGAACTACCTTATACTAAAGACAACACAAACATCCATACCCGAGGGGGGATTCGAACCCAAGACGGGGAACGGCCTTCCGCTGTGGCAGCAGACCTTTCGCACCTTTGAAATGGCTTACGTTTCCCAGTGTTACGTAGATTCACTCGGCCGCTCCGCCGCGGCAGCAGACCTTTTGCAGATTGCAATATTATACAGATAAGTGTGGCTGTCGCCACTAAACAGATGCAAATCTGATGATGATGAATATGTCTGAAACGCATCATTAAAGTCCTACCATACTTGAAGTGTGACCTGTAATGAAAAAAATTTACGGCCTAGACATGTTATCGGCAGCACTACAAATTAACTTGCCGAGATACTTTTATGTGGCCTGGCCACAGTCTTTCTTAAGACTCGTCGGCCAGTTAACTCTGGTTTTGCCCGGTACATGTCTTCACCAATGTGGTTGCCCCTTGTTTATGTACTCCCTCGGACGCGAGCGTGTGTTGCTGTTAGTGTCAGTTTAATCGGTTCGTAAGTATAATGACTGATGACCGTAGCAGTTTTGTAGAGTATGTTTTCAATCATTCGAACGTATGGACCTTGTTTTGTATACACTGTGTTTACCGAGGATACCGTTATACTTCTAATATTAAACAGTTGCAAGGCGGCGGTATATTTCACCACCTTACATGCAAAGTTTACGTCATTAATAATCACAAGGGACATTCTTTTATAATGTACTAGCTGTAAACCCAGCATTGCCCAGATGTTTATTTACCCTACACTCCCGTAGTGCACGTCCCCTTCCTCCCTCTCACTGCATCCACCTCTTTCTCCCACATCTCTCTGTTCGTTTCACCTTTCCCTCTCTTGCAAGGTACCCTCTGTCATGTACCATACAAACATTTATGTACCGAGTGATCTTCCGCTTGGTTTTAAATGTCATGTGTGCAAAATTCAATAAAAATTGGAGCAAAACTATGCATTTTGTAAAATTCAGTAGGTTAAGTACCATCCACCATGCACCGAACAGAATTTTATACAGAAAATGACATTCCTCTTGTTTTTAAGGTAGAGTGTACAAAATTTCACACTTTTCGGAACAAAACTATAGATTTCTGCCCGATAGAATGCGGGGTTACATTAAAAGACCTACTTTGTTGTTCTCAAAAATTCCAGTTATACAACCCTTGTTCTGAGAATAACGAAAATAACAAAAAGAGTATCTGTGAAATCGGTCGAGCCGTTTGCAAGTTATGGCGCGACCAAGGATTTAGGGATCCATTTTCTGTTGCAAAGTACCCTCCCCAATGCACCGTATGAAACTTAAGGTAGACGGTGACCTTCCTCTTATTTTGAAGGCGTGCGAAATATCGTGAAGATCGGGATGAAACTATAAATTTCGAGAGTCTGTAGGGAAAGTATGCTCCGCCATGCACCTATCACAAATACTTTATTTGGTGACTTTTTCTATCTATAAACCACATTCCTGCCAAATTTTTGGTTCATAGGGAAAGTAGTTTTCGAGATTTCGTGTTTAGTCAGTGAGTGAGTGTCCTTCCACTTTTATGTAGATAGAGATGAAGAGACTAGATTGCTTAATTTTGGATGCAAAAGACTTGCAGACCAAAGTAAATAGTAACATGCAAATCTGTAATGCTGATTTATTTGATGTGACAGTTTTATTTGATGCGACGGTTTTATAGCATCTACAGCGAAACTGTTCCATCCCTTTGTGTGTGTGTGTGTGTGTGTATGTGTGTGTGTGTGTGTGTGTGTGTGTGTGTGATGGTATGGGGGAGGGCAGTCACAAATCTTTGTTGCAGGTCCCTAACTACTCCCATTTTCCAACAATTGACGCATAAATGTGGGTATTCACACGCGGTAGCATCTCATTATTTATAACGTCGTATGTGCTGAACTATTATGTATCGTGCTGTTTTGTTGTTAGGTCAGGAACGTTCGTGGACATACGGTGAACAGTTCAACAAAGTTTCATTGCAATCTAATGAATGGTTTATGAACACATAGGGGACATACAGACAATATATATATATATATATATATATATATATATATATATATATATATATATATATATATTCCTCTTTAAATGTAAATTGAAATAATTCGTGCAGACAATTGGCAAAATGCCCAATTGTTTCGTTAGTATGTACTGTACTTCCTCGATTCACCGCCAGCTGGCCCAATAGAAGGAAAGTAATGTTGACTTCAGTGCTTGTGTTGACATGCAACGGATGAGACTTCATTCCAACATGATCAAATTGTAAATTTTCACAATGAACATGTGTGGGCTGACAAGAATCCGCACGCAGTTGTGCAATCACGTCATCAACACAGATTTTCTGTGAACGTTTGGGCAAGAATCGTTGGTGATGTCTTGATTGGGCCTCATGTTCTTCCATCTACCTGGAGCACGTTATCATGATTTTATACGGGATAGTCTACCTGTGCTGCTAGAACATGTGCCTTTACAAGTACGACACAACATGTGGTTCATGCACGATGGACCTCCTGCACATTTCAGTCGACGTTTTCGTATGCTTCTCGACAACAGGTTCGGTGACCGATGGATTGGTAGAGACGGACCCATTCCATGGCCTCCACGCTCTCCTGACCTCAACCCTCTTGACTTTCATTTATGGGGGCATTTGAAAGCTCTGGTCTACACAACCCCGGTACCAAATGTAGAGACTCTTCGTGCTCGTATTGTGGACGGCTGTGATACAATACGCCATTCTCCAGGGCTGCATCAGCGCATCAGGGATTTCATGCGACAGAGTGTGGATGCATGTATCCTCGCTAACGGAGGACGTTTTGAACATTTCCTGTAACAAAGTGTTTAAAGCGTTTGAAGTCAAGCTGGTGCGTTCTGTTACTGTGTATTCCGTGATTAATGTGAGTGGATGAGAGTAATAAAATGAGCTCTAACATGGAGATTAAGCGTTTCCGAACACATGTCCACGTAATATATTTTCTTTCTTTGTGCGTGAGGAATGTTCCTGAAAATTTTTGTAATACTCTATCCGTCCTTTGATTCCGGTGTATGTGGAGTTAATGTAGGTACGAAGGAAGGAAGGAAGCTTAGGGCTTAACGTTCCGTCGATAGCGTGGTCGTTAGAGACGGAATGTAGGCAGGAAGAGAGGGAGAGTTAATACATTGACTAGGTTCAAAAATGTTCAAATATGTGTACAGCTTATGGGACTTAACTACGGGGTTATCAGTCCCTAAACTTACAAACTAGTTACGAACTAGGTCGGTACAAATATCCATGCCCGATGGGGGATTCGAACCTCTGACCGTAGTGGCCGTGCAGACCGTGACTGGAGCGCCTCAGTCCCGTCGGCCACCGCGGCCGGCGTTGGCTAGGTCACCGGGAAATCTGCTGGTGCTGAGAGGCCACTTTTAACATTATTGAATTTGTATATGGTAGTTGTTTGGTGGCGGGAATTCGGAATGCAGCTAACACAGTCGGAACGGAGAGCGTCAGTCTGGTGCAGATGTATCGGTACCGAAGTGGGGGCCCTTGTGGACAGAGAGGAGCAAGTTGGCGGGTTACTGACCTGCCGAGGCCGCAGGCCACTTAGCACCGAAAGTACCAGCAGGTGACGCGGTTGGCAGATGATTTCAACCGGCTAACAACCGAGTACTTCTAGAAAGTTCTGGACCATTCTAGAAGCTTCTGTATGGCGAGAAATGTACTCGGGTGGCAGAAAATGGTGGGGGGTGAGACGTTTGAAACTGGAGCCGTGACCGGCTCTGGCGTGAGCGGCACGAGAGGCGAGTGTCTCGCCACACAGGAACAGCGCAGCTAGTGAGAGGACGAGGTGAGGCAAGTGGCAGCGTGTCCTGTGACCAGCCTCACGCTGACTTCGAGGTGCCACTTATATTGCCTGAACTGTTCATGTTTGTTTCTCTTTTATCAGAGTAACAAGTAATTGCTTCACCGCATTGTGCTTACATTCAGAAGTACTCATTTACGGGCGTGCCATACAGTTTCCCTCCTGCTCCTGACCGGTGTGGCACGCAGTTTGTAGTTCTCTTGATCGTCTTCGCTACTTGGATCACTTCAGCGTAGGAGTGTTTCGGACGAAATGATTGGCTCACTGTGCAGCCATCGTGTCACAGCTCCAGCTTCAAGTTGTGTGCCCAGCCAGCCGTCTGTCTGACCAGAGCAGTACGACGAATTAACCGTAAGGCGATACACGCAATTTTCATTTGGTGCAGCACAGTTTAAATATAAGTGTACTGTTCCGCTAGGTTGCTGAGTTCTGGAGTTTTTGTTGTACTTCTTACAGGTTGGGTGGCCACTTAACAGAAAAAAAGAAAAGGAAAAAAAAACCGTACATGTCGTAACAACCATTTTTACAACAGGTAGAGGCTGCTCCACTCTTGATAGGATAATCATTATTATTATATCTATATTGCATTCCTGAATTGTCAACCGTGCAATGTCATACTTAAACATTAATTATTGCATCCTCCGATTTCTTAATTATTAGGATTACGCATCCCAACTGACCTCAATAGATGAGCCCATGTCTCATCTTTATTATCGATGTTTATTGTTGACGTATTGTCTTAATGAGTCCTGTTCATACAATTTCCTATTACTGTCGGGAATACGATGCAGGGAAGATTTTTGCTAAGGTGAGATGCAGAGCTGACTTGGCCCTGAGGGGGCGAGTGAAATTCCTTGCTACCTGCGCCCTGCGGCGCCGTAGGAGGCCGGGCGCGCTGGCCTTGGGTGGCACACTGGCAGGCCAGTAGGTCGTAAAAATGTAGCCTCGTGTCCCAAACTGTGAAGGAGAGGCATCGTCTGCGCTTTTTAGAAGAAGATAGCAGGGCACACGGCTGTGGCCGAGGGTCCGAAAGATAATGCGACAGAATGTTTGCTGGAGGCTAGGCAGCCGCTCCCACGGGCGACGGTTAGAGCCGTTTGGTGAGAATCGCGCCAAAAGTGTGTGTGGAAGGGATGCCGTCTTTGATTGGTTGATGTTAGACCAGTGTTAGACCCAGATGTTAGACCCAGTGATAGAAGTGGACTTCGTGTTTCGTAGCGCTGGAGTACGGACGTGTCTGGTAGCGTCCTGTCCTCCCAGTGTGCGGACTTGGAGATTTTGCTTATTGAGCCGATACCTGGACGAGTGAAATTGTATAAGGTTCAGGGTACACTCTGAGATTTATCCTTGAGCGTATTGTTCTTGTTTTCGGTTTGAATAAGGTCAGCCAGCCAATACTAGTGCACCGAAGCACTAGTTGCGATATACTCAACTTCTGGAGTCATTTAGACCTTCAGTACTCATACGTACTTGTCTACGCTCACTGAAGTGGTACTGACTTGGCAAAATTGTTTGAGATCGTAGGCACTGTGTACTGCCGAGCGCACAGAGGCTGATAGTATGGAGTACAGCTTCTGAGCGACAGAGCGAGTTTTCCGTTTTATTTCGTGGTCGCGCAAATTTTCAGCTGACAGTCGCCCTGCCCCCACGCCACTGCAGTGCAGCACCTTCACACGCAAGTCGTCAGTTTGGTAATGTATGGCAAAGCGCTCGCCAGCAACATATAGTCGATACATCAAGTTCTGCCTTATAGTGGGGATTGTGTAGTTAGGAAAGTCAACCCTGCACTGGTATTCCGACTCGATTATCCCACTAAGAACATTATATTATTTCACGATAGGGGCTTCTGACTTCCCAGTCGTTACTAATTTCCAGTTTCGTAACAATTTGAGTAGCGACTTTCTCTGTGTGTGTGTGTGTGTGTGTCGCTAGTTGACCTAAAATCATATTTATAAACACACAATACAGTTAGTACATGACACACAAAGTTGCTAACAGACCTCTGTTTTGACAGAAACGAAAGAAAAACACACCTCACAGCACGAACCAAAGAACTCGACAGCAAAGAACACACACGTAGACAATAAACAAACAAAACAAATGACATAAAGAGCCCGCCAGCTCGCAGAAATGGCTATTTTTCAAAAACTTTCGTAAGACGTGTTACTGTAAAAAAGTGTAAATATAAGCAGTGACAGCAAGTGGCAATGTGCTGCAAACTACACATGAAGACGAAACCATAAAAAAGTAATATTAATAGTCTAATTTATTCAAAATCAAAACAATCCAATTGCGTGAGAACTGTTACCGATCGAATTTAGTAAAAAACTCATACAAATAATGTAATACAAACCATTTCTTGTACAGCTGACCACTGAAGATGCTTTAGAATAAAGCGAAACGCGTCTGGTCTCAAGTAGACTAATTTACAGTTTGTGTTCCTAGGTTTTCCCGGCGAATATGCTGAGTGAAGATCTCTCGGGCGTGCAGCCGGATGGATTGATCGTTGTAGAACGAATTTTCGATAGAAAAGCACCAACTTTTAATTTGTATGCTGTATGCTATTACACTCAGTTAAAGACGACGCCATCCCACACACCACAGCATCATCAGCAAGCAGCCGCAAATTACAAGTTACTCTGTCCATCAGATCATTTATATAGATATAAAATGATAGCGGTCCTATCACTCTCCCCTGGGGCACGCCTGACGATACACTCGTCTCTGATGAACACTCGCCGTCGAGAACAACGCTCTGCGTTCTATTACTTAGGAAGTCTTCCAGCCAGTCAAAAATCTACTCCATAAGCAGACGACGGCCGCTACCGCCTGTACTAGGCGGCCGCGCCGCGGCTCGTATACGTGCTGTCTCCGCGACGTCAAACGTTCCTCATGCGATAAAAATACTTTCATTATGCATATAAAATGATCTGACAGAAGATCTAAACCAAGAATGATAGTTAGAAACACTTTTTACTTTACTTATTTATTTATTTAGTTTTTCTCCACGACGAGTTTTTTCCGTGGTTTCACGGAACTAGTGAACACATAGGGCGCGCTGCAACTGATTACTACTCAGATTCTTGAGTTCTTGTGGCATCGTCAGAAAAATAGATTCCGCAGAATACTGAACACCTTTCGGAACAAGAGTCAACGAGCTTTGATCCAAATGCAGACTCGGTTACTACCTAGCATTAACTTTTATCACTTGGAAATAACCTAATATCGTTAACAAAAATCTAAGTTAAAAATATGCTTTGAGAGTCCATTGTGAGAATACCTAGACTACTGAAAAGAGAGCTACCGGGCGTGCGTTACCTTACAGAGCATATTGAAGGAATTGCTGGTTTCTGAACCTGAAGTAGACCCTTTGAATCGGAGGAGTTTCTCCAAAGACTAACACCATGTGTCATAAGAGAATCAAACATATCAAAGTAGATTCGTTTTCGTGTTGAACTATCACATTCTTCTGGTACAGTTCTGATGGTAAATAAAGAAGCCTGATCTTCTACGTAGGCTTTCCGGAAGAGCTTACTGTCTGCCTGACACCTAGATATTTGACATTTTTATTCTCGGTTATCATATAACCATTTTCTATGATTAGTAAGTCAGTTTACAATTTAGTTTCTGAAACGAGTTTTACTGCGATTAATAACCTGAAGTGATATATTGCAAACAACGTCCTTCACTACAGAGATGATGTCACCAGAAAACTGAAACATTTCTGAATCACCTATTTTTACAAGACCGCAGGTATTGTCACAAATCAAAAACAGTGTTCTATGATCACCATTCTAAGGGTTCACGACCCTTTACATGAAAACAGAACAGGTACATACAAAACCAACATTTGGTCATAAAACATAAATTGATAAGTTGTACGGCCTTGTTGTTGTGGTCTTCAGTCCGCAGACTGGTTTGATGCACCTCTCCACGCTACTTTGTCCTGATCAAGCCTCTTCATCTGAGAATACGTACGGCAACCTACATCCCTTTCAATCTTCTTACTGAATTCGTCCCTAGGTCTCCCTCTACGATTTTTATCCCACACACTTCATTTGAATGCTAAGTTGACGATTCCTTGATGTATCAGAACGTGTCTCACCAACCTGTCCCTTCCCTTAGTCAGGATTTGCCAGAAACGCCTTTTCTCCCACTTCTGTTCAGTACCTACCCATCTAATATTCACCATTCGTCTATAGCACCATATTTCGAAAGCTTCTATCATCTTTTTTTTCTAAACTTCTTATTGTACAAGTTTCACTCCCATACAATGCTACACTCCAGACAGACTTCCAAAAATGTAAGTAATATTGGATGTCAACAAATTTCGCTTTTTCAGAAACGCTATTCTTCCTATAGCCATTCAACATTTTATATCCTCATTACTTCTGATATCAGAAGTTATCTTGTTACCAAAATAACAAAAATCAGCTAATACTTTCACTGTATCATTACCTAGTCTAATTCCTTCAGCATCGCCTGATTTTCTGACACCGCATTCCATTACCTTCGTTTTACTCTTGTTAATTTTCATCTTATGTATTCCTTTCAAGATATTGTCCATTCCGATAAATTGCTCTTCCAGGTCTGTTGCTGTCTCTGACAGAATTACTATGTCGTAAGGGAACCTCAAGGATTTATTCCCTATACCTGGATTTTAATTCCCTCTCCAATTTTCTCCTCGCATTCCTTCATAGCTTGCTCAATGTATAAATTGAACAACATTGGGGAAAGATTAGAACCCTGTCTTACTCCCTTCCCAACCATTGTGACCCTTTCATGGCCTTCGACTCTAATAATTGCTCTCTGGTTGTTGTACAAGTTGAATATCACCCATCGCTCGCTATATCTGTTGGAGCGCCTCCGCAAGCCGCGTCCCGTCCGTCCGCGGCATCTGAAAGCCGCGCCACGGCCGAGTCCGCCGCGCGATGGCGCCGCCTCTGAGGGCCTGCAGCGCCGCCGCGACCGACGAGCACGCGGTGGGCGAGGCGTCGCTCTCAGTCACGCCGTAGCTCTCGCCAGAGCCTCACGTGAACGTTAGCTGCGTTCCGTGGCCTGTCACCATAGTGTACTACCCTGTTAATCGATGTGTTGTACCGTCTTTTGTGATAAATAAATTGTACTGTTACAACAGTATAATTGGCGACGAGTTTAGTGCTTACGCGTGTTTTCTTTTCATCTACATCTACATAGATACTCTGCAAATCACATTTAAGTGCCTGGCAGAGGGTTCATTAACCACTTTCAAAATTTTTGTCTACCATTCCATACTCCAATAGCGCGCGGGAAGAAAGAACACCTAAATCGTTCCGTTTTCGATCTGACTTCTCTTATTATATTGGGATGGTCATGCCTCCCTAAGTAGGTGGGTGCTATCAAAATATTTTCATATTCAGAAGTAAAAGTCGTGATTGAAACTTCGCAAACAGATCACGCCGCAATGAAAAACGTCTTTCTTTTAAAGACTTCCACCCCAGTTCGTGCAATATTTCCGTGACGCTTCCCCCCCCCCCCCCGTAACGTGATAAAACAAAACGAGCTGCCCTTCTCTGAATCTTCTCAATGTCTTCCGTCAGCCCCACCTGGTGAGGGTCGTACAAGGGGCAACAGTACTCCAGGAGAGGACACACAAGTGTGATGTAGGCAGTCTCTTTGGTGGAGCTGGTGCATCTTCGAAGCGTTTTGCCAATGAAACGCAACCTTTGGTTCGCCTTCCACACAATATTTTCTGTGTGTTCTCTCTAGTCAAATTTGTTCGTAATTGTAACTGCTAGGTATCTGGTAGAATTTACAACCTTAAGGTTTGACTGATTTTTCGCGTAATTGAAGTTCAGCGTATTTCTCTTAGTCGTCATGTGTATTACTTCACACTTCTCTTTATTTAGTTCCAATTGCCAACTTTCGCACAATGTACAAATTTTGTCTTAATCGCTTTGCAGTTGCTTTTGATCCTCTGTTGACTTCACTAACCAATAAACGACAGCATCATCCGCGAACAGTCTAAGGGGGCTATTCAGATTGTCTTTTGCTATGCTTATGGATCCGACGTTGCTTCAGTTACTCCAACAGCAGCAGCAGCAGCAGCAGCAGCAGTTAGATCAACAGCAGCAACATCTTGTTTTGCTTACGGAGTGGATTACGTCTTCCCGTCCCGCTGCAGCCCCTTCGCCGCCGCGCCAGGCCTACTCCCCCCCCCCCCCCCCCACTCCCTGGGTTTTCCGGCTTTCCAAGAGTCTAAGGAAGACTGGCACTCGTACGTGCGGCGTCTACAGCTCCATTTTGCGGCTTTTAAGGTAACGGATCCTGACGTACAAAAGTCTTTCTTCTTGTCATCGATCGAGCCCGATACTTTTCGTTTACTACGAAAACTAGCTCCGCTGTCAGAGCGCGCCGAGTTGTCTTTTTCCCGTATGTCGGAATTGCTTAGTCCTTATTACCGGCAGCAAACGCACGTGGTGCTTTCCCGCCTGGATTTTCATCAAAGCAGAAAGAAACCTGGTCAGTCGTATCAGTCCTGGGTGGCAGACCTCCGCGGTTTGAGTCGTAAGTGTGGTTTTGTGTGTGCAAATTGTCAGCAGTCGTATGCAGATTCCTTAATTCGCGATGTCGTTGTCCGTTCGGCTCCTGATTGGGCTGTGCGTCGCGAGGCTTTGCGGTTACAGGATCCCACCCTTGACGAGGTTTTGTCTATTGCACAAGTTTTTGAGGTGTCTAAGGCGGCAGCGGATCAGTTTGAGGGAATGGTAGAGGTGGCGGCGTTCTTCGCCCAGCTCTTCGTCGTCTACGTGTTCTTCACGATTACCTTCCGCCGTTCCACACCGACGACGTAACCTTCCCTCTTTTCCGGATTGTTTTCATGCGCACGATCGCCCGCGCTGCCCCTTCCGCCGCGCGCGGTGCGCGTCCTGTCGCAAACAAGGCCACGTGGCGGCTGTTTGTCGGACTTCTGCACGCGGTCGGCCGCCGTATTCTGACGAGTCACGAATGGAAGTAAACTGTCTTTCTACCGCACCTGGACAGGAGCAGGCCACTTCTTCAAAGATTTATGTTACAATTCTTATTCAAAATCGGCCGTTCCGTTTTCAAGTTGACACCGGTGCCTCTGTCTCTCTCGTAAATTTGGATACGTATTTGGCACTTGGGAAGCTGCCTCTTGTTAAACCGTCTCGTCGTTTGGTCGGCTATGGTAAACAGCCGATTCCAGTGCTCGGTCAGTTTACGATTGAGGTGGAGTACCAGCACGTCGTGCGCGCCGTCACGATTTTGGCCGTCACAAGCGCGGCTTCAGAAAACATTTTTGGCCTGGATGCGTTCACGGCGCTTGGTTTCAGCGTTCACGACGCTGTTCATCTTTTGGCTGATTCCATACCGTTTACTGAATTGGATTCCCTTTGCCGCGATTTTGGAGCATTTTCTCGGTGGGTTTGGGAATGTTCATTGGTTACGAGGCGCACGTCACTCTCAAACCTACAGCGGTTCCGAAATTTTGTCGCGCCTGGGCTATTCCTTTTGCTATGCGCCCAGCGGCTAAGGACGAATTGGATTGGTTGCATGGCTTGAGTGTCATCAAACCAGTTTCCTCTAGGATGTGGGCGACACCCCTGGTGATAATAAAGAAACCCACGGGAGCCCTTCGGTTGTGCGGTGATTTCAAGTCCACGGTTAACTCGCAGTCAGTGATAGATTGTTTTCCCATTCCCCGCCCGGACGACATTTATGCCAAATTGGAGGGCGGTGAGTGTTTTTCAAAAATTGATTTGGCGGAAGCGTATCTCCAGCTTCCCTTAGAACTCTGATTCTCAACAATTCATGGTTCTCAATACTCCATTCGGGCTGTACCGCTACAAACGTCTGCCGTTTGGGATCGCGTGTGCGCCCGCGATATTTCAACGGTTCCTGCAACAGTTATTGGCCGACATTCCGTGCTGCGCGAACTGTCTGGACGATATCATCGTCACCGAGTCCTCCCGCACAGATCACTTAAACAACCTGCGGCTCTTGTTCACGAAATTGCACGCGACAGGCCTCAAATGCAATCTCCAAAAATCACAGTTCTTTCAGTCCACCTCCGTAGATCAGCGGTAGCATCGCTGACTACCATGCATAAGGCCCGGGTTCGATTCCCGGCAGGGCACTGGGTATTGTGTGTTGTCCTAATCATCATCATCATCATCATCATCTCATCATTATTGGCACGTAAGTCACCCACGCGGCGTCAAATAAAGACTTACACTAACGCGGCCGAACAAACCCGCAAGGGTTCTCCCGGCCAAGAAAGCCATACGCTCATTTCATTTCACAGTTCTTTCAACATGAAATTGAGTATTTGGGACACCTGGTGTCACGAGATGGCGTCCTCCATTGGTTACGGCGATTGATCAAATTCCTCGCCCTAGCAATTTGCAGGAACTCCAGTCCTTTTTGGGCAAGGTCAGCTACTACTCCAAATTTCTTCCTGACGTGGCGGAGTTTTTTTGTGGGTTTTAGGGCGCACAACTTCTATGGTCATTAGCGCCCAGCCAAGAACATAGATTCGCTATGATCTCATTAAAAAAATGGTGACTGTCAGAACATCAACAAGAGGCTAAAAACGAAGGATAAAAGACAATTAAAGGGGTTAAGTTGATAAAACGCAAAACTCGAGCAGCTTCTCGTGTGTCATCAGCTAAAATTTCCTCCAGAGTAGACGGAAAGTGAAGGGCTACACGGAGATGATTAAAATTAACACAAGTCAGTAAACATGTCGCACTGTCAGCAGTTCACCGCAGGACATAGCGGTGCAGGTTCGGCGGATAGCAAGTGACGGTGGCTGAAACGGCAGTGACCGATCCGCAACCGGGCCAGGATGACCTCCTCCCGCCGAGAGGAGCGTGAGGAGGTCCCCCAAGCGGTCGGGATCGGTTTGACAGTTCGCAATTTATTGTTGTTCAGTGAAAGCCACGCACTGTGCCATGACGACACGATACTCCGGCGAAGAGCGAGGCAAAAGAGCTGCTGCGTTGGCTGCTATGTCGGCGGCCTCATTCCCGGGCACTCCCACGTGGCCAGGGGCCCACAGGAAAGAAACGTGACAGCTGTCATCTGCTAGCAACTGGAGGGAGCGTTGGATCCGATACACGAGAGGATGGTTCGAGAAAGGGTCCTTAAGACTCTGCAGGGCACTGAGGGAGTCAGAACATATGGCATAGAAAGGTTGGCGGTGGCGGCAGGTATACAAAACGGCCTGGTGGAGGGCAAAAAGCTCAGCCGTGAAGTTCGAGCACCGACGACGAAGGCAGATCCGACACCGGCAGTGCTCTTGGAACCATCAGTGGCGGAGTTCACTCATCCTTTGAACGCAATGCGAAAGAAAGTTGTTCTGTTTGTGTGGTCTGCTGCTTGTGAAGCAGAATTCGCTCGCATTGAATCGATGTTAAATTTTTCACCTTGCCTCGGCACATTTACACCAGGCCGACAGCTAGTCCTAGCAACGGATGCCTCTCAGCACAGGATTGCAGCTGTGTTGGCCCAACGTAATTATTCTCAGATTGAGAAAGAGGCTTTGGCGATTGTTTACGCTGTTCGGAACTGTCATGTGTTCTTCTACAGCATTAAATTCCACCTTATCACGGATCACAAACCCCTGGTGACACTGTTTGGTCCGCGATCTCATCTTTTAGACCTGACGTCGCAACGTCTCCAGCGTTGGGCTCTGATTTTTTTTTTTAAATTATTATTATGCCCAACGGGCTCGACCCGTCCCTCGACAAAGAGGAAGTGGCGAGTGGCTATATTTCAGATTGACGAACGTTTGCACGATGCTGTTGAGAGACTTCCGATTACAGCCTAACGAGTCGCGCAAGCCACCCTGTGCTCCGGGAGGTGCTTAAGCATGTCACCGCCGGGTGGCCCGAGCGATTGTCCGCCAAAGAGGCTGGCCCTCTGCGCACCTATTTCCAGCTTCGACACCGGCTGTCAGTCATCGACGGTGTCCTCCTCCTCAGTACCGATTCCGACGAGCCACTTGTTATTCCGTCCGACTTACTGGCTCGTATGTTAACTCTGTTACATCGGGGTCACCGGGGTATCACACGCATGAAGGTGCTTGCACGCCGCTTTGTCTATTGGACAGGAATCGATGCCGCCATCGAGCAGTTGGTTCGTACGTGCACTCAGTGTGCTACCCAGCAAGCTGCCATCCGGCGCATTTTTTCCCCATGGCCTACTCTGGAGCACCCGTAGGACCGCATGCATGTGGACTTGGCCGGCCCTTTCTGTCAGTAAATGTGGTTCGTGGTGGTAGATGCACTGTCCAATTATCCATATTCCACTACGGCAGAAGATGTGGTCAGAGCCCTGGTACAGATCTTTCCGACTGAAGGCCTTCCTCGGACGCTCGTCTCTGATAATGGCCCACAATTCACGTCGTCTTATTTTAAACAATACTGCACTAATAATGGTATTTCCCACCTCAGCTCGGCTCCTTTCCACCCGCCATCCAATGGGGAGGCGGAGCGTATGGTGCGTACTTTTAAATCACAACTTCGTAAGTGCCTGGAAAAGTCATCCGCCGAGGCGGCGCTCCCCTTATTTCCTAGTACTTATCGGACAACACCAATATATGGTCGGAGCCCGGCAGAGGTCCTCCACGGCCGCCAGCCCCTGACGCTGATGCACCTGCTTTGTCCGGAGCCACGATCTAAGGTGTCTGCACACCCTCAGCGTTACGCACCATGCACCCTTGTCTGGGCACGTACCTTTGGCCGCCGCCCAGGGTGGACGCGGAGGGCGGGGGTAGTACGGCGTTCGCGTGGTCGTCAGATGTGCACGCTAGACACAGACGGGGTGACGATCTCCCGCCATTTCAACCAATTACGTCCTAGGTGGGGCCCCACCCCGCCACCTTCAGATCTCAAGTCTGTGCCTCTCGGATACCCCTCTGTAGCTTCAGAGGTCGAGAGAGGCATCCATCTGACATCACGGTGGCACCGGCCTCCTCCCGCCGACGGCTCACGCAACTCTGCTGCGCCCTCACCCCCTTCCCACCGCCACGACGACGCTTACCGTCGGAGCCGACGCTCGACGAGGCACGGGGAAGTGGCGCTACGGATGGGCGTCCACAACGCCGACAGTCGGCCGCTGATGATGACGTCGAGATGCGGCCTCTCCCCGCGGGTCGACGCTCCGGCCGGTGCTCCTCCGTCGCCCCCGCCTCCTGCCTGCTCGGGTCCTGCTACGGACGCGGCCGGGTCGTTTCCCGCACCGGCGGTGGCGGGAGCGCCGGCAGGGGAGGCGTCTTCCTTCAGTGGCGACGTCGAGATGCGACCGGCCTCTCCGCCACTGTCACCTGTGTTAGCGGGGACCCTGCCACGACCTGGTCGCCGCCGGCGTGCGCACTTCCGCCCCTACTTGCCCCCGGACTGGTTGGCCGCGCAGCGACGTGCTGACGACATCCCCTCGGACGCAGATGAGGCGATGGAGGCGCTCGCCGTCTCCGGCCGGCTCCCGCCCCGCCGCGGTCGCCCCCGCCGCAGGGTCACGTGGGCGACTCCCGTGGCCGCCACGATCCAGCGTCGCTGCCCATCTTCGGCCTCCACCTGCAATGTCGGCTTTCCGGACGAAGGGAGGGAAGTTGGAGCGCGCCGCTGCAAGCCGCGTCAGGTCCGTCCGCGGCATCTGACGCCGCGCCACGGCCGAGTCCGCCGCGCGATGGCGCCGCCTCTGAGGGCCTGCAGCGCCGCCGCGACCGGGCGAGCACGCGGTGGGCGAGGCGTCGCTCTCAGTCACGCCGTAGCTCTCGCCAGAGCCTCACGTGAACGTTAGCTGCGTTCCGTGGCCTGTCACCATAGTGTACTACCCTGTTTATCGATATGTTGTACCGTCTTTTGTGATAAATGAATTGCACTCTTACAACAATACTTTACCCCTCATATCTTCAGAATCTGAAAAAGTGTATTGCAGTCAAAAGCTTTCTCCAGATCCACAAATGCTACAAACGTGGGTTTTCCTTTTCTTAATCCATTTTCTGATTTAAGTCGTAATGTGAGTATTGCCTCGCGTGTTCCAAAATTTCTCCTGAATCCCAATTGATCTTCCCAAAAGTCAGATTACACCAGTTTTTTCCATTCAACTGTAAATATTTCGTGTTAGTAGTTTGGAACCATGGCTTATTAAACTGATAGTTCTGTAATTTTCACATTTGTCTGCACTTTCTTTCTTTGGAATTGGAATTACAATATTCTTCTTCAAGTATGAGGGTATTTCCTCTGTCTCATACATCTTGCATACCAGGTGGAACGATTTCTTCATGACTGGCTCCCCTAACGATAATAGCAGATCAAAGGGACATCATCTACTCCAGCGACCTTGTTTCTACTTAAATCTTTTTGTGCTCTATCAAATTCTTCTCGCAATATAATATCTCCTATCTCATCTTCCTCTACTTCGTCTTCTATTTCTAGAATACTGATTTCTACTTTATTTCTTTTCTACAATGCTTCTATATATTCCTTTAAAGTTTCAGCTTCCCCTTTTTGGTTAGTACTGGTTTTCTATCGGAATTCTTGATATTAATATCGCTCATTTCCGTGTCTCCAAACCTTTTCTTTTTCTTGATTTTTCATGTGGGCGGTATCTATCTTTCCCACAGTTATACATTCTTCCTCAGTCTTGCATTTCTCAAGGTATTCCTGCTTAGCCAGTCTGCACTTCCTGTCAACCACATTTTTCAGACGTCCGTATTCCCTTTTGCCTGGTTCACATGATGCATTTTTATATTTTCTCCTTTCATCAATTAATTTTAGGTTGGCTTGTGTTATCCAAGGATTTCTATTAGCCTTTGTCCTTCTGCATATACAGGGTGTCCAGAAAGGTACTCCCTGATTTCAATGTCAAATATCTCGAAAAAAAAGATCGATAAAGGAATGTAGTAAACGGCATGTTTATTGTGAAAGCTGTAAGAAGTTTATACAGCAGTTTGAAATAATAGTTACAAAAGCTGCTAACAGATGGCGCTGTAATCGCCATACGTAATGCCTAGTATAAATAGTGATCCAAAGCCCAGAGCGATCAGTTCCACTATCGAAACGTGAAAGGAGGTTAGTGAACAGAAGGAAGAGATTAAAACCAAGTACTCCATTGAACAACGCGTTTTCCTGATGCTAGAGTACCACAGGTCAGAAGGGAGTCCTACGGCAACAAGGCGAAGTTTTCAAACACGATTTAATGTTCCAAACGACCCGATGCGAAAACCATTCGTACGCTCTTCGCAAAATTTCAACAAACAGATAGCGTAACTGATGATCTAGTGGGGCATGTTGGCCGCAAGAAAACCGCGGTTACGCCTGAAAATATCGCCACAGTTTCTGGAATTATCCGTCCGTAAAATAGCACCAGGACGGGTTTGAAGCGTTCCAGCACGCAGAAAATACTGAGCCTACACATCTTTCCATTCAAAATTCAAACGCACCAGGCCATACCCGTCCGAGATGTGCAACAAAGGGTTGCCCTTGCTAATCAGATGCTCACAATGATTGATAGTGAAGGATTTGATGTTGGCTGCATCTGGTTTACAGGTGAAGCACAGTTCCACCTTAATGGATATCTGAATAAGCAGAACTGGCGATTTTGGGGTTACGAAAAGCCATATGGTGTGAAGCGAAATTCTCCTAAAGTTACTGCGTGGGCTGCAGTATGGAGCAGAGGCATTATTGGCCTTTTTTGATTCGAGAAGCGGCCACTTGTGCACGTTACGTTGCAATTTTGGAACAATTTGTCGCCTCACAGCAAGCTTTAGAGGATCGACCAGGTACTGAATGGTTTATCCAAGATGGAGCCCGAGCACATCGGACCGAACAAGTGTTTCGCTTTCTTGAGGAATACTTCGGGAATAGAGTCATTGCTTTGGAATATCCCAAATTTACTGGTGCAGGCATGGATTTGCCTCCATATTTGCTAGATTTGACTCCCTGTGGAGCACAGTGAAAGACATGGTCTACCCGAAGCACCCCGTCACGCTGGACGAGCTTGAATCGGCGATCTCTGTGGCATGTGAATCCATTTCGGTTGAGACACTACGAAATGTGATGGCGAATTTCATTCTTCATTTGCGCCACGTCTGTAGTGCCAATGGTGAACATTGTGAAAACATTGTGATGTGATTGTTTGCAAATTGTGTTTTCATACGATTATTTCACTTATGTATGCTGATATGAGCTGTACAGCGTACAGCGCCATCTGTTAGTAACTTTTGTAACTATTATTTCAAACTGCTGTATAAACTTCTTACAGCTTTCACGGTAAACATATCGTTTACTGCATTCCTCTATCGATCTTTGTTTTCGAGATATTTGATTTTGAAATCAGGGAGCCCTTTTCTGGGCATCCTGTATGATCCTGTGCAGCCGTAACTACCCTATCTATCAGAGCTACCCATTCTTCTTCTACTGTATTACTTTCCCCCATTTCAGACAATCCTTGTGTAATGCTTCCTCTGAAACTCTCAACCACCTCTAGTTCCTTCGATTTGTCCAGATTCCATCTTCTTAATTTTTTACCCTTTTCACAGTCTCTTACGTTTTAATCTACAGTTCATAACCAATATGTTATGGTCAGAGTCTATATCTGCCCCTAGATGTGTCTTACGTTTAACACCTGGTTTCTAAACCTTCTCTTGCTATTATAATGTCAATCTGGTACCACCCAGGGTCTCCTCGTCGCTTCCACGTGTACAACCGTCTTTCATGATGATTGAACCAAGTGATTTTGATGATTAAATTTTGCTTTGCAGAAATTTTTCTCGGCGATCTCCTCTTTCATTCCTTTTCCCCAGACCATAATCACCTACTACATTTCCTTCTCTTCCCTCTCCTACTACCGAGTTCCAGTCCTACATAAGAATTAAGTTTTAATTTCCTTTAACGGTCTGATATATTTCTTCTATCTCCTCATACATTTTTCGATCTCCTCATCATCGGCCGAGCTAGTTGGCATATTAGCTTGTACTAGTGTGGTCGGTGTTGCCTTCGTGTCTATCTTTGCAACACTGTGCTGTTAATAGTAACTTATCCGCATTATTATTTTCTTATTCATTATCAGAACTACTCCTGCGTTACCACCAACTGGTATTGTATTTATAACCCCATACTCACTTGACCATAAATTCTTTTCATCCTATCACTAAACTTCAGTAATCCCCATCATATCTAACTTTAACCTATCCATTTCTCTTTTCAAATTTTCTACCTTACCTACCCGATTAAGGGTCAGAATATTTCACGCTCCGATCCGTAGAATGCCTGTTCTGTGTTTTGATGGTGACGCCCTCCTGAATTTGTGTTTCAGACTGCAGCACGCACCAGTACCTGTAGTACCCGGTAACACGCCCTCTTGCACCGATGCATGCCTCTATTCGTCGTGCCACAATGTCCGTCATATCATCAAGGGACTGTTGGTCCAGATTGTCCTACTCCTCACGGCGATTTCGCGTAGCCCTCTCATACTGGTTGGTGGGTTGCCTCGTCTAAACTCGGCCCTTTTCAGTGTATTACAGGCATGTTCGACACTCTCATGTCCGTATAACATGCTGGCCATTCTATTATTGCAATGTTGTTATCAAGAAGGAACGCAATACCACGATATACATAATGAGTGCCTCAATTGCCACCCATTAACAGGAATCTTTCATGAAATACCGCCCACGTGGTTGCATTGTACGTCGGAGGATGTCATTCCTGTGTCGTGTAGCTGATGATTGCCTCCTACGATCACGAGTGGCATATGGTGACCTCACATAGTGCCACTCCAAAACATCAATGACCCATTCTCTGGACGGTTTGTCTAGGACGTTCAGGTTGGCCAGGCTGCCTCCAAAGGAGACTCGGTCGATTGCCTGGTTGAAGGCAGATGCGAATAACATTCGATGCCAATTCTTACGAAGCCATTCAGCACGCTGTTGTGTCCATCTGTAGCACGCTGCACGGTGTTCACCTCCCAATAAAGGATCTCCCCAAAGACGTTGGCGACACACGACATTGTGTGTCTGCACAGAAATTCTTATTCATCGTGGTTCGGTTCCTCGCGGGGTTCCTCCGAAGGAGCGTTCATCATTTACTGCGGCAGCCATCTGGAAAGCGAGAGCGAGGAAAGTCATCGATAGTTTCTGTATCACTGAACCTTCTCTACGTGCGAACAACAGTAATTTGGTTGACTCCAAGACGTCTGGAAACTTCCCTTGATGAGCGTCTCTCCTGACACAAAGTAACAATGCTGATATAAGAAAAATCGGAATTGATCTTCTAGACACAGCAGAACTACAGTCAACACAAGCAGCGGCGAGACTGGAACTGGTCGGCCTTTTTACCTGCTCCGGCAATGCTCATGCTTAACTGTTACATCAGTTACATGACCAATCTAGATGTAATATACACACTCAGAGTCAGTGTTTAGATAATGGAAAACTTCTGTTTCCTGTATGTTTCTAAATAAGAAGCGGAGGACCCAGAACTGAGCCCCGCGGCAGCCACTTCACGTGATGGCGCCCCGCGGCGCGGCGGCCGCCGTCAGAGGACGTTAGCGCCTCTGCGTGTGGCCGCCGCCGCGCCCCGCCACACGCCACGCGTCCTCCGCGGCTGTCGCTGCCGCCCGCCGTTTTACGGCCTCCGCCTCCGCCTGCGCCGCTCCCAGCGGACCGCAGCGGCCGCAGCGCCCGTCGCGGCGCATCGCGTCACCTCGTGACGTCACGTCGGCGCCGTCGAGGCGGGGGGGGGGAAGCGGCCGTCAGCCGCGTCACGGCCGCTCAGCCCCGTCCAGCGGCGCCTGCACGCCCAGCAGGTCCCTCAGCGGCCCCGACGCAGGCACTCACATAAGCCACACACACACATTCAAACGCGTTATCCCACCACACCATTAGTTACCTGTGAAACGTCCCCTTTTATTTTTCTTAGTGCATTATTTAATTATTTATTTACACTCTTCCTTTGCTTTTAGCAAATTACATTACAAAATAAATAAGAAATAAAAAAAGAAATTTATAAAAAAATATTTTTCATTTTGAAAGACGACATTGAGTATCACTATATGTCATCACATGCTATATAGGGGATGTACTGTGAAACACGTCCACTGAATATGTGGTCGTGTTCCCCGTTGTGTTATTCGTTACTCTAAAGTGTTTCTCCCCCATTAATATTGTCTATTTGTATGTCAATTATTTTATTCCTTTATCAATGGTCACTGCTCTATGGTTATATATGTTTCCACTCGTGTGTTCGTATGAACGTGGAAGGTAGCTTTTAATACTGACTGACTACAGGGCAACGGCTCGCACTTTAGGCCTCGTTTGCGTTAGTTAAGAACGCATGGCTTCGCTTGTCGTCTACGTTGGCGTCTACTGGTTGGTCAAAGACAAGTTTACTTGGCAAGATGGCGAGGTAGCCTGTTCTTAGTGTAGTACTGACATAATCATGGACGAAAGAGGTGACAAAAGAGACCTCTCTGGAGCTCCAGTATAGGGTGTTATTTCCTTCAGAAAGCGAGGGTTGGCAGACAGTCGGCTCTGCACGCACTCTGCCTCGCTTTCAGTGCGGCTTGCCTCCGGTCCAGGGAGGGTGGGACACTGCGGGGCCCTGAGGCCTCACTCTCCTGCCACGACCGCCGTAGTCAGTGTTTCGTCGAACCGTGCTGAGGGATGACATGCTGTCAGAACTTAACTTTGTTCGTAACCAAGCAGTCTTGGTTTATCAGTGATAATTTTTTTTCAGTAATTCTTTCGCTATGTGAGACGAAGAGTTCCTTAATTTACAGAACCGGACTAATTCGATGTAAATTTAGTATTTGCATTTTCATTCTGATGGTGATTTTGTGTCCAGTTTTCTCAAGTTAGAATACACATGTGAGACCTTCAGACTTTGTGTAAACTTAGTATGTTTCAATTCCTTGGTGTTTTTAACTAACGATTTCGTGTGGTGTCTCTTTCCATGAGCATATTAAATTCTCTCTCGGAATTTCTCGATTGATTCCATTTTTACTGTCTCGGTATGATGGATTGCACAACCTGCTTTCGTAACAGTCATTACTTCCGACTTCAGCCATGCTTTTACTGATACTAGCTTTCGTCTATATGAATTCAAGCATGTGCATTACTTGCTTATTCTAAATTAATTTCTTTTTTTTAATTCTATGTAATTCACTGGGGTCGTACACAACATGGTACTTAAGGATAGTATGTCGCTGCCTTCTCGCACATGATTTCGTTTGGTGGATAGTTTGATTTTAATTGTGCTTGAGGAAACCACCCATCTCATCAAAACGCCACCGACGCTTCGTTTTGCCGCTGCTATCAAGTGTTCCCGCTTGACTGATGAGTCGCAAGCATTATGTGCATTTCTGTGAGTGAATGAATGTGCTTTCCTTTATCCACTGTGTGTTTGCAAATTTCCTCCCACGATCCTCCATATCCATAAAGGGCAGAAACCATTTTACTACGGGCAGTAACTTTATAATTTAATTTACTCTTTTACGAAGTGTATGCTTTACTGTAAATATTTGGTCTCCCCACATTTTGCTTGTTCATTTTATTGAATAGATAATAATTTAAAGTATCAAACCTCTGCTTTATAATTTCATGCTCCCTGTCCCATGTTTAACTTGCATTTACAGATCTCTACTGCCTGAGATCTTACACACAAAACTTAACAAGCTACTTTCAACTGATAATTGTTTGTGCATCTAGATCCACACAAGCCACCACACGGTGTGTGGCATAGCACTGTTACTTCCCCCCACCCTACTTACAAATGCTTCGTGGGAGAAATGACTGCCTGTATACCTTCGTGTCGGCCATAATCTCGCTGACAGTATCCTTGTGGTCGCTTCGTGAGATGTAGTAGGAGACACCAATATATTACTTGACTCTTTATGAACCGTACACACTCGCAAATTTGATAGATTAGAATACATTAACACTTGTTTCCTAGATCATATACATGGTGAGTCACCTAACATTACCACTGGATATATTTCCTAAACTGCATCAAATACTGACGAATCGATTGATTCCACAGACCGAACGTGAGGAGAGGGGCTAGTGTAATTGGTTAATACAAACAAAAAAGAAAAAAAAAGAGAAAGAAATACACAGAAGTATGTTTTTTAACACAAAAGTACGCTGTTTTAAACGGAACCGCATTAGTTTTGTTAGCACATCTGAACATATAAACAAATACGTAATCAGTGCCTTTTTTTGCATTGTGAAATGTTAATTACATCCGGAGATATTGTAACCTAAAGTTGACGCTTGAAACCTCCGACGTTCAGTTGCATGTTGTAACAAACACGGGCCACGGTCGGCGAGCAGCATCTGCAGGGACATGTTTACGATGACGACCGTGTTTACGAGTGTGGCTGTAGTGCACTGTTGCGGTTTGGTCTGGCTGTCGCAGTGTCCGCATGTAGTGCTTGCTGCTACTGTTATTCTGCATTCGTCTTTGCATGCAGACTAACTGTAGTACACTGTGTTACCAGACGTCTGTGATAGTGTAGTGTTGTAGGAACTGTGGCAATGGTGTATTCGAAGTATGAAAATGCGGAGATGATACTCACCTATGGCGAGTGTCGACAAAATGCAGCTGAAGCCTGCAGGGTGTATGCAGAACAGTACCCGGACAGAGAGCATCCAACGTGCCGCACATTTCAAAACATCTACCGCCAACTGTATGCAACAGGTATGGTCGTAACATGCAAATGGGTCCGTAACAGTCTCGTCACAGGAGAAGTGGGTGCAGATGGTGTGTTAGCTGCTGTTGCCGTGAACCCACACAGGAGTACACGGGACATTGCGAGAGCCGGTGGACTGTTTCAAAGTAGCGTCATGCACATACTGCATCGTCACTGCTTTCACCCCTTTCATGTGTCGATACATTAGCAGTTACATGGTGAAGACTTTAATCATCGAGTGCAATTCTGTCAATGGGCATTAACAGAGACCTATTTGTTCTACCTGTTTACCAATGAAGCGGGTTTCACAAACCACCGGGCAGTGAATTCACGAAACACGCATTACTGGTCCGTGGACGCAATGCTTCTTATGGAGTAGATACGTACATCGTCAACTGTCTCAAGTTCAAAAGCACTCCGTCTGCAGTTAAAGTCCTCCTCACCGTTTTCTGTCACGCATCGTTTCTTTCCTATGGAACGCCCTGATTTTTCCTGCAAGGCTTTTTGAAGCTTATCAAGCGGTATGGCAAATGGCTAGGAAATTATTTAGAAAAGTAAAGATATGTCTTTTCTTTAATGTCTCATATTTTTTCCTTTCATACACAACTGTGACCACAGTCAACTTGGGAACGTTATTCTCCAACTCCCCCTCGTACATTTACGCTGCAGGTAGACAGAGAAAAGTCAGATGTTGAAGTGTTCGTAAATATAAGCGACCTAACTGCTGCGCTCATCAGTCCACAGGCTTACAAATTACTTCATGGCCGAGGAAGGACTGGGACTTCCGTGGGCGATTAAACGCGCGCTCCGCAATATGGCGTCTCAGAGCGCTCAGCAACTCTACCGCCCATCCATCCTGTGAAAACCGCATATCAAGAGCACTTTCTGTTATCGAATACGAAATCCGCAGCCTTCGTTTTGTCCGCTGTCCTTGTGAGGGTGGACGTCCGCTGCGGCGCAGCTCCTGGTGTGCCGGCCGCCGCCCCAGACCCCTCTGCTCGCCGCCCTGGAAGACTCTCCGCTTTGTCGCGCCCGCCCCTCGGAGTCTCGTTACGTCACCGGCCGTCACCCAGCGCTGGACCCTGAGGGGTGGTAGGGGGCAGGCGCAGAAATGAAACACGCTCGATCGCTGTCGACCCTCGCCTCGCAGGACGAGTCGACCTGCCGTCGATGCGCCTTCCCCCGATGCCGCCGGCGAGCGCGGATGATACTGCCTGCCGCAGAGCGTAAACTGTCGTCGTATTGTCTGCCAGAAGCGCCCCAGGGGATTTTCTGCCGCCAGAGAGTTTCTTCACCCGAGCTTCCTCGTACGCCCATTCGCAGAGGAGGCACAATGGACCTCGGTGGAAGAGATATCGCATGTGACTAGGGACGACAGGGTGTAACTGATCAGCAGCTCCACTCTCCTTGTCATATGTTTGCCTGTCTTCTAACTGGCGTAATACATATTCGCACTTAGATGATACCCAATCCTAACATTATCCTAAAACCTATCCGCAACTATCAAACTTGCACCCTTCCATCCACTCATAAAAATACCTGTCTTGTTCTTAATTCACGGAGATATTACAAATTTTATATGTGCCTCTACGTAGAGTCGCCAAAACTTGACTGATAAAATTCTTACAGTTCGTAGTAACTGACGGTAAATCATCTAGTAAAACAGGAGTGATATTTGGCGTTCCCCAGGGAAGCGTTATAGGTCCACTACTCTTCCCTATGTTTGTAAACGATTTAGGAGACAATCTGAATAGCTCCCTTAGACTGTTCACGGATGATGCTGTCGTTCATCGGTTAGTTAAGTCACCAGCGGATCAACACCAACTGCAAAGCGATTTAGACAGTATTGGCAATTAACACTACATAATGAAACGTGTGAAGTTAGTAACATGACCACTAAAGGAAATCCATTGAACTTCAGTTACGCGATAAATCAGTCAAACCTTAAGATCGTAAATTCTATCAAATACCTGGGAGTTACAATTACGAACAACTTAGACTGGACAGAACACATAGAAAATATTATGGAGAAGGCAAATCGAAGGTTACGTTTCATTAGCAGAAAGCTCAGAAGATGCAACAGCTCCACCAAAGAGACTGCCTACAGCTGTCACATCCTGCAATACTGTTGTCCAGTGTCGGACCCTCGCCATGTGGGACTGACGGAAGACATTTAGAAGGTCCAGAAAAGGGCAGCTCTTTTTGTTTTATCACGCTATAGGGGGGAAAGCGACACGGAATTTGCACGATTTGATGTGGAAATCATTAAATGAAAGACGTTATTCGTTGTGGCGAGATCTACTTGCAAAATTTCAATCACCTACTTTTATTTCTGAAATTGAAAATATTTTGCTAGCATCCACCTACACAGGGAGACATGAGCATCCCAATAAAATACGAGAAATAGGATCTAAAATGAACGATTTAGGTGTTCTTTCTTCCCGCCCGCTATTAGAGAATGGAAAGGTAGAAAAAGGTTATGAAAGTGGTTAATGAACCTTCAGCCAGGCACTTAAATGTGATTGTCAGAGTATCTATGTAGATATAGATGTATATAATACTCTAAAAAGTCGGCTACATATATTTTTAACTGTGTGAAAATCGAAGTTCGAATATCAACAAAAGAATGAAAATAGTCATCCTATGCTTTTCCGGTGAACTATTTCTTCGTAGTCTTTTTGGGTTTCCTGCCGGATGCTGAAATCAAAATGATTCACTCATTTCTAGGTCACAATTGTCTGCCATCATCAGGAACTGTCAGTCATACTCAGTTCCGTCGTTAGATGTTCAAGTTTGAAAGACCACCGTTAATTGTAAAATTAACTTTGGCTGAAAGGAGCCAGGTTGAAAGTTTACTTTAAACATATAATTCTGGCCGTAAAAAACCAGCTAAAGGATTCGCGTGAACTACTAACTACTTCCTGCAACTGAAACTTGTTCCCAGGCCACAGAATTTAGAACTGACTCAAAATTTACTTTAGCAGCAGGGAGACAAAGAGACGGTGGCCAACAAACATCGTAGATCACGAAAATTACTCACAATCATTTATATACAAGCCACCCAAAACAAAACCATTTCATGAAGACGGCTGTGAAAACATTTATGGCGCAACGGAATTAAAAATATGATAATATGCAATGCATCTGAATTTGTTCTCAGAGCTATGAAAAACGACTTTAAATAAAAAGGGAGGGTATTCATTAACTAATATACATAAGTAGAACAATATTTCACTGATAATAAACTATTTATTCAGTTCAAACATGAGCAAGTAGGGAAGCAATTTTGGTAAACAATAAAAATGCATCCCATTGACAGCTAACTTCAAGTAATCTGGACTGAACACCATCGGGGGAGGGATTTACAATCAGCAAGCCTTCAACCACGCACACGCTCGAAGCAAAGCGAAACTCGTCCAACTCAGTGTGCTGATACGAAGCAGAAGCAGGCGCCGCTATCCAAAGGCGAAATTAAGCGAACCATGGTGTACCACACAACACCAGAAAAAAATAAACATCGTAGGTCGCTCTGGTCTGTCTTTCTTTACTTGAGATGGTACGCGATAATAGCGAGATTAATTTCCATTTTAAATCAAACCGTGACCATGCAGACTTGCTGAGACACACGGCACGTGTCTGCTACATTACATATTCGCACCCCACTGAAGGCGTAGTGCATAAAGACTGTATTCATTTCAACAAAAATCAGTGGAAACGCAGATTACGAAGCAAGAAGGCACGATAGGAAGGCAATGGTGTGTGAGCAGTGGCGGGAATTCAAGTGACTAGCTATAAACCCTAAAGTCGGAGTTCGGCGCCACGTGGTTCCGACAACCAGTAAAAATACAAAAATTCAATTTCTGAAAAATAAAGAGAAATAACTACAGAATGCACCCCTTAGAAATGCGAGGATATCCTAAGGAAGCTGAAGAAATAGAGTTAGACACGAATGGGAAGGTTTTGCGCGGATGGAGGAAGTCCAGTCTTCAAAAAATCAGAAAAGCGGAATAAATTCAAAGTCGGAGTAAATCAACAAAGAAATACGACATGCAGCCCCTAGATATACGTAGTATGTATTTCATAAGCATGCTAATAAAAGGGGTCGTACATGGCTAGAAGAGAATTTACTGGGGGCGTCTGTATGCAAAGTACAAGTTTGGAAACGAAACAACAATTTAAAATAGACGAAGAGGAGATCGCGAGGTACTAATGGAAATCAGAAAGATACATACATAATTTCTTGCCTGATGGGCATAGAAACAGACACAGGGGTAGCTGAAGGCTTTGTTCTAAGAACACGCCACGTGGATTTCATATCACTTGCGGAAGGAGAGAACGGAAAAGAGTATTTCACATGCACTGCACAGAATAAAATTATTCACGCATTTTCGTCGCGTTCCACAAAGCTAGAAAGAAATTCAACAGAGTTGATACACCGACAGCTAGTCTCACACAGGATACCGGATTCCCAGCCGTTATCAAACCTAATTAGTTGCATATTCACTGCGCTTATCTACGCAAAATCACCGAAATGAAATTGAATACACCTCCGTACACGAGCGAAGAAACTTATTCCGAAAAATGAACCTAGGTTCTGAAATCTAACTTGTACCGTCTCAAGGGGCGAAAGAAACTGAGAACGTCGCACGGCCACAGACTGTCACATCGGCCCCTGAGACCTCCCAGTAAAAACCGAGGTGGTGGGGAGAGCTGGAACTCTCGCGTCCTGTCTAGGACGCTAACTGGGCATTGCCAACCCAACTTGAAACCAAAGGGTAGCATCAAAAGCAGAGGTTGGTAACGACTACCTATCGATATGAAACCAGAGAAACACTGGTACCGAGCAGCCAGCAGCCGACGACGAAAATTCTCATACATACACACAGACTGCCATGCTAGAAGATGCTCATACATGCACATACAAAATAAAGCAAGTACACATTCTCACAGGGGCAATGGCGTCACGCAGAAACCGTTCATATTGCCACATTTGTTGACACAATGATAAATTATTAGCATAATAAAACCCCAGCAATATTACAGACATTAACATTTAAAAACATGAAATGAAATGCTATTCCTGATGCCTCCGAACGATAGGGGTTCTCGTTTAGCAAAAGTTCTTAGGACGCCGTTGCGTTGCTATTGTGGATGGCAAATTTTGGCATGCACATACCGATCTCAAAAACAGATTCGCCGTGCTATAGAGTTTGGACTATCTCCAGAAGTATATGAAGACCAGCCTGTAGCCTTCATTTCTGATGCTGGTGACATTACTTTTAAAATTGGATACTTAAGGTTTTAACATAAAACAGTTTTCCATCCACCTTCCAAGATTAGGGGATTGCTTGGCTCCGTCAAAGATGACCTAGGACTCATATAACCGATGTTTACAAAATACCGTGTCAGTATGGCATGGCATACATTGTCCGTTCGATTCGCACTGTACAAATATATATAACATATTCCTGGAACATTGCCACTACACGAGACTATTGCAATCTGAAAAATCGGCGGTAACAGAACACTGGAGGGACATAAAATGACACATGTCGTGACCCTCATAGTAAACAACCAGAGGCTTCACCGACCCTGTGACAGTAGTCATGGCTGCAGATTTCTGGATCTGCGTTATCGGGTGGGGAATTGTAGGGTGCCCCTAGATAGATCAGGGGTGCACTACACCAAGGAAGCGGCTACTCGGGTAGCAGAGTACTTGTGGAGTGCACATGGGGTTTTTTTAGGCTAGGCGCTAACTCTGATGATCACTCGCCTGTCAGCATTCAAACAGCGAATTCAGGCCACGTTCGGAACAAAAATTCAAACATCAAAATATTAGCCGCGAACTTACAGAGTACTAGAAACAAAGTTCCCGAATTTCCGCACTCCGTGGAAGTTATTGCGCTCAGATAGGTTTAGGCACCGAAAGCTGGCTAAATGATGATGTGCCAAGTTCAGAAATATTTAGCGAAGCGTGGAATGTATATCGGAAAGATAGATCGGATACAACTGGAGGAGGAGTGTTCATCGCTGTGGACAAAGATATTGTTTCTACTGAGATCGAAGTTGAAAGTAACTGTGAAGTTTTCTGGGAACGTCTAACAGGTCTAAAAGAAGTAAAGTTAATAGTTGGGTGTTTTTACCGGCCCCCCAGTGCTGATGTAGCACTTTTAGAATCATTCAAAGAAAGTCTACACCAGGTAGTGCATAGGTATCCGGGCCATGTAATATTAGTCGGAGGAGACTTCAACCTTAAGAGTATAGATTGGGATCTCGCTAGTTATATTTCAGGCGGTACAGACAAGCGGTCTTGAGAGCTACTTTTGGAAACATTCTCCGAAAATTGTCTTGAGCAGTTAAAACGGCAACCCAAGCGCAATGGAAATATTCTAGACCTTATAGCCACAAACAGGCCTGACCTTATTAACGATGTCTGTGTAGAGGCAGTAATTAGTGATCATGATATCGTCATAGCGTCGATGGTGACCAAAGTTCATAAATCAATCAAGAAGGCTAGGAGCGTGTTTTTGTTGGGAAGAGCCGATAAGCATATGTTATGATCGCACTTAGAAAATGAATGGGCATCGTTTAATTCCGGTACTATGGATATAGAGGAATTGTGGATTAAATTTAAGTGCATTGTTAATAAAGGGTTAGAGAAATATGTGCCAGTAAAGACGATTGAGGATGGAAAAGATCCACCGTGGTATAATAATAATGTTAGAAAGCTGCTGAGAAAGCAAAGGCTGTTGCACTCTCGATTCAAAAAAGAACACGCAAATGATGACAGGCAAAAGTTAGTAGAGATTCGTGCGTCTATAAAAATATCGATGCGCGAAGCATACAATAATTATCACAGCCATAACTTAGCAAAATATCTTTCCGAGTACCCGAAAAAATTCTTGTCCTACGTAAAATCGATAAGCGGGTCAAAGCCCACTGTCCAGCACTCGTTGATCATTCCGGGGCAGTAATACAAGAAAGCAAACGGAAAGCTGATGTTCTAAATTTAACCTTTAAGAAATCTTTCACACAGGAGGACCGAACAAATGTACCATCATTTGATCAACGTACTAATTCCGAAATGGGTACATAGCAATAGGTATTTCCGGTGTAGAGAAGCAGCTGAGAGAGCTAAATACGAAAAAGTCTGCTGGTCTGGATGGAATATCAGATCAGTTTTACAAAGACTATTCTGCAACATTGGCCCCCTACTTAGCTTGCATTTATCGCGAATCTTTAATTCAGTGCAAAGTTCCTAGTGATTGGAAAAAAGCACAGGTGACTCCCGTTTATAAGAAAGGATAGAGAACTGACCCACACAATTACAGGCCAATATCGTTGACATCAGTTTCATGTAGAATTTTAGAGCATATTCTCAGTTCGAATATAGTAAATTTTCTTGAAACGGAAAAGCTTCTTTCCATGAATCAGCACAGGTTTAGGAAACATCGTTCATGTGAAACCCAGCTTGCCCTTTTCTCACACGACATCTTGCGAGCCATGGATGAAGGGCAACAGGCGGAATGTGTTTCTCTCGACTTCAAAAAGGCGTTCGACGCGGTGCCACACTGCAGACTGTTAACGAAGATACGAGCTTATGGAATAGGTTCACAGATTTGTGACAGGCTGGAAGACTTCCTAAGTAATAGAACGCAGTAAGTTGTTCTCGACGGTGAGTGTTTATCAGAGACGAGTGTATCGTCAGGCGTGCCCCAGGGGAGTGTGATAGGACCGCTATTATTTGCTAGCTATATAAATGATCTGATGGACAGAGTAAGTTGTCATTGGCGGCTGTTTGCTGATGATGCTGTGGTGTATGGGAGGGTGTCGTCTGTAACTGAATGTAATAGCATACAGGATGACTTAGGCAAAATTTCTAGTTGGTGCGAAGTATAGCAGCTAGCTCTCAATGTACAAAAATGTAAGTTGATGCGCATGAGTAGAAAAAACAATCCCATTATGTTCGAATACAGCATTAGTAGTGAGCTTCTTGATGCTGTCGCGTCGTTCAAATATCTAGGCGTAACATTGCAGAGCGATATGAAATGGAACGAACATGTAAAGACAGTTGTGAGTAAGGCGGACAGCCGACTTCGGTTTATTGGGAGAATTTTGGGAAGACGTACTTCACCTGTAAAGGAGACCACATATAAAACGCTTGTACGACTACGTCTTGAATATTGCTGTAGTGTTTGGGACCCGCAGCAGATCAGTTTAAAGGAAGACATAGAGGCGGTTCAGAGGCGAGGAGCTAGATTTGTTACTGGTAGGTTCGACGAATGCGCGAGTGTCACGGAAATGCTCCGGCAACTCAATTGGGGATCGCTGGAAGATAGACGACGTTCTTTTCGAGAATTTCTGTTAAGTAAGTTTAGAGGGCCGGAATTTGAAGCTGAGTGTAGTACGATCTTGCTGCCACCTACTTACATTTCGCGTAAAGATCACAAAGACAAGATAAGAGAAATTAGGGCTCGTACGGAGGCATATAGGCATTCTTTTTTTCCTCATTCAATTTCGGAGTGGAAAAGGAAAAGAAATGCCTAGTAGTGGTACAGTGTACCCTCCGCCACGCACATTATGGTGAATTGCAGAGTATGTAGATGTAGATGTACAGAGAAGGTATTGAAATCAGGTTGATAGGCAATTTAATAAACGGACACAAGTGGTTTCCTCTTAACATCTGTATAGATAAACGATGAATAACACACATATTCCGCATGTCATTTGCGAGAGGAAGGTTCAAAAAATTTTATTTGCGCGAGCACTGTACTAAACACTCAGTTAGAGCACCACGAGCCGCTAACGGTGACATGGAACGGAATTTCATTTGATTCCACATAAGAAACAACAGGTCGACGTTTATGGGACCAACGGCTCTGTCAATTTAGTTTCTCATAAACTGAACAGTAGCTGCCATACATTATACGAAGCCATCTTCCATGTACTCCGCAGAAAAAATTGCTAAGTGACGTAGCAGGCCAAATACAATGAACGACACCAGGTTTTCATCTATTACAGTAATGCTTGTACGATAGTGTTGTTGAAATAGAATCATACATGAAGGTGATAGACGAAGCACCGTCATCCATAAAATGAAATCGTTGGAATTGCCGTGAAGCTGAGGAAACAATTATCTGTTCCAGGAAGCACGCGCTTTCCTCTGCCACCACGTTACTTTCAAAAGTAAAGGCCAGCAACTTTTAAACAAATTCGGGATTTTCACCATAATCTGCTGCAACCGGGTGGGGTGTGCGAAAATAATCTTCCTCCTCCCTTTGATGGCCTTCACAGGATTCAATCCTTCGGTGATATTTGGGAAAAATTGACGTAATGGTATAAAATGCTGCATTTACGTTTAAGGCCTGCTACCACACTGGACTACCCGAGTGTACCACCGTCAGAGGTTCAAGCTCTCCCTCGGGCATGGGTGAATTTGTTGTCCTTAGCCTAAGTTAGGGTAAGCATTTTGTAAGCCTAGGGACTGATGACTAACTTATTTAAGTCCTATAGATTTACAAACATTTGATTTGATGGCCTGCTTCTGAAACTACACTTGCTCTCTGATTAGAAGGGTCTGAAATGGACTAAGCAAGTCATTTGTGTGTCCCATGCAGGATGATAAGCCATGCTGCCACAACGTACATCCATAGCTGCTGCTATGTTGCCGGTACAGGATTTTAAGACATCTGCATTATGTCAGGCTATGAGGGTGGCCAAATAATGTTCCTCAAACCAATTGAGAATCATTGTTCCGCAATGACTTGGCGTACTTTGGTCATTTGAAAACAGAAAGTCAATGAATTACAGCAAAGGGTCACAAAATAGCCGAACAGAACAATTTCCAGTAACTTACCGGATCAGTTTAACTAAAGGATCCAGTTCATTCTATACAAGGAAATAAATAAACATATAACATGTTGTGTAAACAGGTTTATTGCCGGATGTTTGTGTCGTTCTGGCACAATATTTCGGCCGCGCAACATGCTGCCTTCTTCAGGTGCTACCCGAGACTGACTTCTTGGCGGATCGTGTCCAGTATTTGTGCCCAGAAAGAGCTGGGCGCTCTGTTTGTGGTCCGCGCCCACCTGGAGCTGCTAGTCAGCTGTTGTCCTGTCCGCCTCACAAGGCCGAAATATTGTGCCAGAGCGACACAAACATCCGGTAATGTGAACACAACATGTGATGAGTCCGCTGGGAAAGCCTCAAAGATACAAATACATAACAGCCCACCACATTACAATAACCGCCGGCCGCGGTGGCCGAGGGGACTGCGCCACGCCAGTCACGGTCTGCACGGCCACTACGGTTGGGGGTTCGAATCCCCCCTCAGGCATGAATATTTGTGCCGTCCTTAGTGTTAGCTAGTTCGTAAGTATTTTGTAAGTTTAGGGACTGATGACCCGGTAGTTAGGTCCCATAAGCTATACAAACATTTGAACCTTTGGATGGTGTTTCACTCGTTTACCATCCAACTGAGGAGGTCCTGAGTCGAGAAGAAGCGCTGGAAGCGATTTTCGTTGTTAGCGAAGGCACTCCATTCAGTCGTCTGTTGCCATAACCCATTAGCATCCAATTACACCTCACTGTTCTCATAGATACGTTCGTTGTATGTACCACACTGCTTTCTGTGGTTATTTCACATTCCACGCAAACGCCGCTGCTCTCTGTCATTAAGTGAGGCCATCGACCACTGCATTGTCCGAGTTGGCAGGCAACACGTCAAATTAGGAATTCCCAACACACTCTTCACACTGAGGATCTAGGAATATTGAATTCCCGAACGATTTCCAAATATGATGTGTCCTATGCATCAGGCTCCAGTTACTGTTCCGCGATCAAAGTCTAATAATTCGTGCCTTGCGTCTATTAAACCCTCAGAAACCTTTTCACATGAATCAGTGGTGTGCAAATCGCAGCTTTTTACACCTTGTGTATGCGATATTGATGTCAACTAGAGGGCAGAAATGAGGCAAGGGAAAAAGTGGAGAAGAAAAAGTGGAGAAGAAAAGTATTTCGGAAGTGAGATATTGGAGAATACTCGCATGGCGGCAGTAGTTCCCAAAACAGTACAACTCAGCAATGCATTTCACCAGAGTTTGCGGTGTTTAGCCTAGCGAGGGAAGGTGCCACTTAAGTGTAAATAATGTGTGTATTAGACTTACTTTACACCATTAGGAATGGATACACGGGAAAGTTAGTCCATAACAAGAAGAGAGGTGAGCAGAATACAAGCCAGTAATATGAAGTTTCTACGAAATACACTCCTGGCCATTAAAATTGCTACACCACGAAAATGACGTGCTACAGATGCGTAATTTAACCGACAGTAAGATGATGCTGTGATAAGCAAATGATTAGCTTTTCAGAGCATTTACACAAGGTTGGCGTCGGTGGCGACACCTACAACGTGCTGACACGAGGAAAGTTTCCAACCGATTTATCATACACAAACAGCAGTTGACCGGCGTTTCCTGGTGAAACGTTGTTGTGATGCCTCGTGTAAGGAGGAGAAATGCGTACCATCACGTTTCCGACTTTGATAAAGGTCTGATTGTAGCCTATAGCGATTGCAGTTTATCGTATCGCGACGTTGTTGCTGGCATTGGTCGCGATCGAATGACTTTTAGCAGAATATGGAATCGGTGGGTTCAGGAGGGCAAAACGGAACGCTGTGCTAGATACCGACGGCCTCGTATCACTAGCAGTCGAGATGACAGGCATCTTATCCGCATTGCTGTAATGGGATCTGGGTGCACGAAAGAAAACATCATGTTTTCGGAAGAATCCAGATTCTGCTTACAGCATCATGATGGTCACATCCGTGTTTGGCGACATCGCGGTGAACGCACATTGGAAACGTGTATTCGTCATCGTCATACTCGCGTATCACCCGGCGTGATAGTATGAGGGCATTGGTTACACGTTTCGGTCACCTCTTGTTCGCATCGACGGCCCTTTGAACAGTGACCGTTACATGGCGCTACCCTTCATTCGATCCCTGCGAAACCCTATATTTAAGCACGATAATGCACGATCGCATGTTGCAGGTCCTGTACGGGTCTATCGGGATACGGAAGATGGGCAGCACATTCTCCACATCTCTCACCAAATGAAAACGTCTGGTCAATGGTGGTGGAGCAACTGGACATGTGAAGAGAATAAGAGATAGAGAGATACGTAAGGGCAAGATGGAATCCTAGATTGAGGGCAAGAGGGCGAGTGAGTTCTTTAGTAAGAAATTCTGGATAAAAGGGAAGTGAAGACGTCGATGCTGACGTATGCGATACAGTAGCCATCTGTAACGAAGCATATCCGTACTGGACGACTTTGCTCCGCTCAGAGCAAAATTTCGTAAGTGAGACTGTGGTGTGAATTATGCATGAATTTTTAAATTTCGGTCTATTCCTTTGTGTTGTGGGACTACCAGTAAAGCGGTTGTGGCTGCGCCTTGTGTGCTGTGTACTCTCCAACACTCTACATTATAAAGTCAGACTGGCTGCTCAATCTGCATGTTCAGTCAGGCTTTTTTTAAATTCATTAGTGTTCAGGGAAACTCACCGTCGTTACACTATTTTTGATGCAGATGTTATTTTGAATAATATAAAGAAGAAACGAGAATACAACGAGAAGCGAAAGCTGCAGAATCCTTAAAATAATTCTACGTAATTTATTTGCCATCAGTAGTACAGAAATTTGATGAGAAAATAATGCTAAGTACTAGTAATGAAACGTGCAGTACGTGTGTCGGAGCAGCCGCGATGACTGGCCGCGCGGTCTGAGGGCTCATGCTACGGACTGTGCGGCCTTTCTCGCTGGAGGTTCGTGTCCTCCCTCGGACATGGTTGTGTGTGTGTTGTCCTTAGTGTAAAATAGTTTAAGCATTTTATAAGTCCATGGACTGAGGATCATTGCAGTTTGATCCAGTAGGTTTACAAGCATTCGAAGAGTGGTAGGGTGTGAGTTGCAATGTGTAGAATTGTATGCTGTTGTGTAACTAGCTGAATGATTAATATTCGAGTATTTCTGTTTGACGCGAGAAGGTCTCGATAGGACTTGGAGCTACTCTCACGTGAAACAGTGTGGGTTGCTGTGGATGTTGTCGCATTTTTATGCGAATGGAAGTGTTTCTCGGTTTGTTGTGCGATGTAAGGCTACGTGATATCTGGAAGTTGTCTGTTCATCTAAGGTGGTATTCGTGAGGCAACCTATTGATGTACAACTAGGTTTTATAAAAACTGTTTGCTAATTTACTATTTCGTAGGTGAAATACAATGGTTTTAGCTTTGATCATAACTGGCAGAATGAAGTTTACATTGTTTAATGAAACACATCACATTTGTAAAATGTTAAAAAATGTAAAGTCAAAATTACTAAGAACTTCCGGGCTATCATGCCGTGGTCTTGTGGATTTATTACTGAAACCCAACGCCTTGTTCCCGTCTGCGGAGGACATTTCCAAGGGGGTTCGTGGCAGTTTTTGATGTCCCATGCACACCCTGGCTCGCTACCGACTGAAGCCAAACTCCGTTTACGAGCGTTCGCGTGCAGAGGTGTGATGTCCGATGTTTTTGATATCCGCAAATAGATACCACAAAAGACTGTACAGAGAGGCTATAAAAATTGAAAAACACCCTAATAATTTCAATAGGAAGGAGGAGGGCGTGAAACTAAATGAAATCTCGATTGCGGTTTTGAAGAAGAAATGTAATAGTCTTCCATGGGACGATATTAACGGACGACGGCAATCGGCATCGACGAATTGCGCGCGCATATCAAAAACATCTGAGGTCACATCTTTGCGCGGGAGCCCTCGTAAACGGAGTTTGGCTTCAGTCAGGAGCGACATTCAAAAGTGCCCGATCCCCACTGAAAATGTCATCCGCAGTCGGGGACGAAACGTTGGGCTTCCATAATAAATCCATAAGAGCACGGCAAAATAGCCCCGAAATTTTTAGTAATTTTGACTTTACATTTTTTAACATAAGTTACAATTGAGATATAGTAAGTACATTTCCGTTTGTCTTGAGCCATGTTCCCGTATATCCAGGGTCGGCTTTGTTAATTGGATTTGGCGAGTTAATAGATAGACCAGATGCCCTTCCTCTCGCCACTCCATGTCCCCCGTGGAGAAATGTGGACTCCAAATGTTTACGTATAGTGTTATACACGTGAAAGTGCGAAGTGCTACGAAATGTTTGTGAATCGTGTAACTGAGTCGGGTATCGGGAACCAGCCCGCTATTCATCTACAGGAATGTGGAAAACCACCTAAAGCCTCGTCCAGGATGGCCGACACTCCGAACCCCTTCGTTAATGCGCCGGTTGGATTCGAACCGCGGCCGGTACGCCTTCGTGTCTCGAAAAGTGGTGCGTTAGACCAGACGGCTAAGCGAGCGGGTCAGACATACTAAGTACAGTTGATACGTAACATTTGAGCATAAAATTTTGATACATAAAATTCTTTGATTTTAGTTTAAAACAGGTTAAAGAATATACTTCTGCTTATATGTATATGGACAAGTAATATACTAACTGCGTTTTCTCTACATACGTCTTATATACAGCGTGCCGTGCGGCTCCGTAGCGCTGTGGTAGAGTGCCAGACTACGAATCCAAAGTTCGCGGGTTCGATTCCCGCCAGGTCCTAAGATTTTTACCTGCAACTTTCCACTTCTTTCCCCTTTGGCAGTGTTGCTGGTGTGAAAAATATCGAGTAGCACCGTGGTTCGCAAGCAACGTTAGGTCCCCCTATGACTGGCTGAGTAAATCAGTTTGAAGGTCGGAGAAAGGCAACGGCAGACCACCACCTATCAGTTACCGTGCCTAGTAAAGCACTGTGGTGTTCAAACCAATCTTCGGATTGTTGACTGCTTTACCTCAATACAGTGTGCCACTGTGGAAGAGGGGCCTAGCAATAAAATTATTCGAAGCTTTTCCTGCCGAGCTACTAAATAATTGGTGTGTTGTGATCTGTTTGGATCAGGGCTTTAACTGTTTCACAGTCGTCACTGACTTTGGTGTCGTTCGTGGCTGTATTTTGAGATCATTTGTTATGTGATGATTTCTTCTGGGTTACATTCCCGTACTCGCGAACGTCTTCCTCGGTCTGCTGTTTTCGCTTGTCTGCGCCTCCTCCTATACAGAACTTGACGCTTGCGTTCATCAGACGCTGCTCCTGCGGCTCGACACCTGCGCCGTGCGGCGCCGTGTGCTGCGGTGTGGTGCGCTGTGCTCGCGAGACGCGCCGCCCCTCGACCGCGCCTCCCACCCCACCCCACCCCCGTGTGCCCCCACCCCTGCTGCCGCCGTTTATTAATATCGCCGTTTAATAAGGCTGGGCAACTTGCCGCCACACGCCGTAGCCGCCCGCAGTTATTGGATTTCTGCCCCGGCCGGCCGCGCAGGAGTCTGCATCCGCGCTACACCCACCCCACACAACCACCACCACCAGCACCACCACCCACCCCTTTTTTGAGCTCGCTGGCCGACCGGCGCCCTTCCATCCCCCTGTCGGCCGGCCGACTGTTTCGTCTGTTTTGACAGCCTTTGAGCGCCCTATATACGTGTGTATATACTGTGCGTGTGTGTGCTTTGTTATCTGCTGCTTGTGTTAGTGCATAAGAATAGAACTGGTGTAGAAGTATTACTGTACTTGACGTGTACCTGTTCAAACATAAATCCATAAATCCTTTTTTAATTGTTCCTCATATATTACGTGTTAACAGTTCAACGACTTATTACAAAAAACCAAATCAAAAGTTACGTATGAATTACAATCTATACTGCTGTATGTTCATCATGCATATCTAATATCCACTGTGATAAAAGAAAAATTACGTGATTTGACATTCCGTGAAACAACTTAGTGCCAACGTGTAAACCTCCGTGTACACACAATGTAGTGGCGTCAGTAGTAGATGTTATTTTAACAGTTCAGGTGGGACTTTACAAACACTCTGTAGTCGGAGACGGCAGACATTTGAGCGCCCGCTGCTGGCAGATCAGGTGCAGTATAATATATCCCACCAGGATATGGGTGGCACCCCTAAACGTCGCAGACAATTTTTCGCGACCACATCAGGGCCGGCCCCAGCTATTTTACCGCCCCGTGAAAAAATTTCAGGTGGGCCCCACCCTTCCCCTCCGGCATTTTTCGATTTCGTCAGCTTCATTCATATATGAGGTCTTATTTTCACCTATTACACTCATGCGTCTCTTTGTAATGAATATATCTTCAACATAAAAAAAAAAAATGTTCAAATGTTTGTTAAGCTTATGGGACTTAACTACGGGGTCATCAGTCCCTAAACGTACAAACTACTTATCAACTACCTTATACTAAAGACGGCACAAATATCCATGCCCGAGGGGGAATTCGAACCCCCGACCGTTGTGGCCGTGCTTCTGATTCTTAATTTGTCGTATTCGTGCAACAGCTAGCATAAATACTAAAGATTACGTTGTTTATGTCAATAAAACAGTGTTAACATGACTATTTAATACGTTTTTTGTCCTCGAATTCGTGTTTCATCCAGTAATATGACAAATTTGGCTTCGTTACAGAAATTCGATTTGAATATACAAGTGCAATACCCTACAAAACGAGTATATGACGTGAAAAATATGCTTTCGTAAGCAATTTAAAATCTCTTGTACAATATTTGTGACGATAGCAAATAATGCTAGAGGTTGTTTGTGAGTGTTTTTCGCACATGTTCATCTCATTTGCTCAACATATTTAATGTTCACAATCGTAAAAATAAATGAATAAACATTCTGTTTATTAACCCCTAAATGTGTGCTATGAGGAAACAAACGGGACATGTTACCGTTTGACGTGTACCGTAGATGTCAACAACGAGAAAAATATTCACCTATCAGAAGGGCTAAATTTTACTTGCGGCTTCAGAGGGGTAGTGTGCTAATGGTAGCAACGAAGTGTTCACTTTACGACGGTCATTAGTTTACTGACCGGACAAGAATAGGCCTACATGCAAGAACCTGTCATTATTGATGGAGCAGGTGCAGCAGTAATAATTATTCACCCTTATTCTGTGTGTTTGAGCTTTTGAAGGTCGTTGCCAACATCAGCACACTACACTTATCCTGCTGCCATAAGTAAAATTTTACCTTTAAAACAGAGAAAGAACAACCCTGAAGAATAGTGTTCATATCGTATTCGATGGTCAGTGCATCAGTTTCAGACTTTCAATGTAATCTAGAAATCTTACCTTGAAGTGTCATACAGTGTGTGGCCAATCTTAGTATTACACAATCCGTTTTCAAAACAGTTTCGGCGATATGCAATGTATAGATGTCACCAGTTGGTGGTTATGATTGTATTAGTGAGCACTGAAGCAGATACCTTCCGCTGTTATTATTTAATGATAGCCAAATCCCTTTAATAGATACATGTTCCTCCATTCTTGTTCAATATGAATTTGTACTCAGACTGTACTGTCTTGTTACCCAATTCCTTCCTTCCTTATAAAATACTGTGATGTGTTAAGAAATTCTCAGTATTACTGTGCAGTACAGTCAAGTTTCAGAAACAAATTGAACATGTACTTTTTAAAATTGTGTTTCTTATTTAAGTGAGCATTTTACTTCCTTTTTTTACTGCACTCCATTAAGCAATTTTTTAAAATCATCAAGTTGCAGATCATCTTGTCATGCATTGCTTGCCGCGGTGGAGTAGCCGTGCGGTCTAAAGCGCCTCGCTGCGGAGCGCGCGGTTGCTCGCCGTCGGAGGTTCGAGTCCTCCCTGGGGCGTATGTGTATGTGTGTGTGTTTGTTTGTGTGTGTGTGTGTGTGTGTGTGTGTGTGTGTGTGTGTGTGTGTTGTCTTTAGATTAGTTTACCTTAGTTTAAGTAGTTTGTAAGCTACGGACTGATGACCACACAGTTTGGTCCGATAGTTTTACAAACCTTTGAACCTTTTTAACATTTGCATTGCAACTCCCCCTTATTCTGAATGGTCTTAATGAGAGGAGTTAATAAACATAGGAGGAAGAATGACTTTTTTTCTTACATTAAACTAAGAGATATTGTACAGCTCTGCAATACTTTTGTTAGAATTTAATGTGTTAATCATTTTGGGATGGTAGGGAAGAGTGACAACATGGTACATCTCAAAAAAAAAGAAAAAAAATATAACTGTGAGCAATATCATGAAGTGTATTACCTCCTATGAAGTAGGACTACACTTATATGAGGTACTGTAAAGAATACTGGCATGCATTGTGTTAAATTTATTTAAGGGACGTAACACATACCAAAATGTATGTGAGGTGACCTAAAATTGTAAGCTGTCTTGAAAAATCTGAAAGCACGCTATACGGCTGGTGTATAATGGGATCGTTATGAGGAAAAATCCGAGTATGATATCACACTAATCATATTAAAATATCACTACATCTTACTCATAACTTCAGAGTATTACACACAACTCATGTGATTGATAAGTGATACTTTATTCTGTGAGATTATTAAGAGAAAAACAGTGACAGGGCCTTTTCAAATACTATACATGAGATACACGTGATAACAACTTTTCGATCAGAGATTTGACATTTTATAATGTATTGAGCACATCACTGTTAGACACAAAAACTGTACAATGACAGATTCACATTTAGGACATAGGCTGTGTGTGACAAATTTAGCATGTCATAGAGGCCTATTTTGAATGAAAAGTTCTATGTTTACAACAGTTAAGTCCGATGCTATAATTAGTAGCAAGACAGAGTTGCCATTGTGGGTAGCACACGTGCATATTACAAGGCATGTTTTTATAGACTATTCTTTTTAAATAGCTCACTTCCTGCCATGTGCAGAGTTACCAGATTGAGCTATAGGCCACGAATTCTTTTGATAGTCTTCAGAAGTTTATCGGATAAAAACTAACAACAATAACATTCAGTCATGAGATACTCACCTTACTTTGACCTCTTTTATTGTAGAATAATGACTTATATATCTGTAAATTCATAAAGGCCTGCCTTTTTTAGGTCTTTATGTATTTTAAGTCATGATTCTGCAAAAAAGCAGGTCAAAGTAAGGTGAGTATCTCATGACAGAATGTTATTGTTGTTAGTTTTTATCCGATAAACTTCTGAAACTATCAACAGAATTCGTTTTCCCTATATGAGTTATATTTGTATGTTGAGAATCTCACAAGCTGAGTTTGTAGAGAATATGAACGGAGTGAAAGAGTAGTGATGTGGATCTAAGGTGAAACAGCTGATTTGTGTTACTGATACCTCGTTTTAAAGTACAGGATTTTGACATAATGTGCTTAACCACAACAAGGTTCTATAGACTCTCATTACTTGGCTTCGTAAGCTCGCAAGCAAACTATTGCCTCCCCCCGTAGTCTCTGTCTTGCGCTTCACTCCAGATCATCTTATTGCCATAACTAAGTTTTCAAAATTTTTTATTATCCTGTACCATTTGATTACCATACTAATAATGCGTCACCGACATTTGCACTGTGAACAAGATCAGTGCGGTTCACTCTAGAATTTTGAATAAAATGGGCAATACTGAAGGGCCCGATACCAACTGCCTGCTTTGACCTATCATGTCAATTACGCGGACATACGAATAAGAAATGCGGGAAGCAACACACAAAACAATACTCATAAAATAAAACTTTATAATACGTACAAAAAATCTTTCTTTTTCTTTGACAAGCAGTTGTCATTACAAATAATATTTCAAGTGGTTCGTGTCTTTTTTTATTAAAACTTGGGGCTCGGGTAGGAGGATGGGTAAACGTAAATTGATCAGTTTTTATTGTAAAAAGTAATGTCACATTCACAACAAAGAAAATGATCAAGTCAAACAACCACACACTGACGTCAAGGATCAAAGCCGACAGGAGGTATCGCGAGCTTCAGTTGACTCTAAAAATGTAGTTACGTTTGGTACACTTAAAACTTCCATTTACACATCAGTTATTCATTTATTAGCCTTCTGCATAGCGAAGTGCTGAATATAACAACACTGGGGGCTTAGATAATGGGTTACTTACTCTCACACTTAAAAATGATTCTGTCGTTAAGTGAAGAAAATTTTGTAGAAATAAAACCGTTTGTCTAAAGGAACTTTCAGTTTCCTTAAACAAAATATCTTATGGAGGAATAAACCAAACTATAAGCCTATTTTATGTTGAATATCAAGATCCTACATTCATGAAAGCACCGTTAACAATTTTAACTAGGATATTCAGTTTACACGTTATCTAAGTACGTCTTTAATAATCCACATTTATTTACATAAACTTTTTATTGTAGCTTCGAGAATTAGGCCTACGGTAACCTATATACAGTACACGGAATATTTTATTAGACACAAATAATCCTTCGTATATCAGCTGAAATATACTTGATAATTGGTTTTCTATGTTTATGGCTCGATTCTAGTGATAGATTCTACTAACATCGTTATTAGTACTGAGTAGAAATGACGGTAACTGCCCGTTATTCGTACTACATAGTATTTCTGTCCGATGTTAGTACTGAGTACCAATGACGATAACTGACAACAGCACACTGTCGCTACGTAGCAGAAACAAAGATATCTGCCAGTTATTGCTACCTAGTATCAGCAGGTTCGTTCGAGTAGCGAGAAATTTTCTGACTGCCATTACCACGCGGCCCCCGACAGTTGCAACTACGAACTCCAGCTCGAACGCGTATTTCTCGTGTTTCTTGGTTTGGCAACCTGTAGCACAAGTTGACTCAATTGCTCTCTCGGCTGCGTGGATGAAAGGTTTATGCTATAAATAATGAAACAACAATGGCAACAATTTTTTATGCTTAACGCTATGCCTATTTTGACTTTTCTGCTGATTTTGATCCGTACTTTGTCGTGTTTTATAGGTTATACGGTACCACATAACTGGAAAACGGAAATTTGTGTGTGTGTGTGTGTGTGTGTGTGTGTGTGTTTGTCTTTGTGTGTGTGTGTGTGTGTGTGTGTGTGTGTGTGTGTGTCTAAGAGTAGGCACTACTTTATAACCTCAAGCTGATTACAGTGCGAGACAGGCAGTTAAAACGCAGAAATATCCTGCATTAAGTAGGGTAAGTAAATGTTTGATCATCTCGAGAAATAGTCTACTCAATATGCGTCATGTAAAGCATTACAACATGCAGATATCTTTCAGTGTTTCATTAATCAAGGAATGGATATCTAGAAACATCAATTATATTGAATGAAATTGAGTCAAATTGTTAAACAAAGCTCTTAATAACTACAGACAACAGTTTCCCCTGTACATCCTGTTTCACTTTACATTTTTAGATTAAATAAATTGTACACATTTAATTAAATTGTGGCGTATATTTTTGTCATAAATTTCGCCGTTGATTGGTGTTAATTATCGGCTATTTAATGTCAGTGACGATAAAGTAATATGTTGTTCATTACAAAACGTATACAATGCTGTAACTTGTCTAATTCCAAGAAAGATTAAGAATTCTAACTCATTAATTTGATAGGAAGAGTCTGCAATGTGTCCAGTGTGCAAATGTACGGCTGGTGCTAGAGGTATTTCGTATATAAACCAAGTTGCTTACACCTTAGGAGCAATGAATATGAAACCTTTCAGAATTGCACAGGGAAAACTTTTTATAGTAGGCCAATCACTAATAGTGACCCACAGTTGTTGGATTTTATAATACGATCTTTGTATGGAAGAAGCAAAATTTAATTTTTAACGTGAGCTCCTACTTTTGATATCATTAGATATGCGCAAAAGTCAGATTTCTGTTGAAAAATCCCTAAATGGAATAAAAAATACTATAACCTATAAAATTTTCACGACACTGCAACGTACCGCCCATTTACAAGAATAACCACAATTTCGCACACCTTTCTCCAAGGAAAAGGAACGAGCTGCATACAAAACACTTTACACATGTGCTGGTTGATCTATTTGGCGCGAGGTAACTCTAACGTCTTACTGGCAGTGATATTTAGTTTGAAGCGGTGGCGCCCGCAACTTGAACGCTGTAACTGTCGTGTTATGGTGCGCGTGGCCGTTCACCGTCGGGGGTTCGAGTCCCGCCTCGGGCATGAATATTTGTGTTCTCCTTAGATTATTTTCCCTCAGATTACGTAGTTAGTAAGCTACGGACTGATAACCAAGCAGTTGAGTCCGATAGATATACAAACATTTGAACATTGCTTAAGCGTGGTTGCAACCGCAACTCGAACGAAGCTAGTATGTTGCAGTATCGCCAACTGGCAGTTGGTTCGAAAAATAATGAGCTGTTATTTATAACCGTTAAAATTATCTGATAAGAAACAATAACGATAACTGTTATAACTGATATCGAAGAATTGTCGGTTTCCCCAGCTCTAGAACGGAAGAATACGCCTCGCCCGTATACCGCTTCTCACGAGCCCGAACGATGCCGAACACATTAGCTCAACCTTCTACGTAGTAGCCTTGCATGTTAATTTTGCTTCTAGGATGTCGTAGCATTTCACTTCTGTATGTATCAGGCTGTAACAGTTTTTATTTCCGCCTTATTTTAACATTTCTACATTTATGCCCCACACTTCCACTTTTCATCCTTTGCCGCATATAATATGCAGCTACTATATTCTAAGGAAGGACTGGGACATGTACTCGGATTGCACATGATTCATTGTCTCCAATAACGCTTTATTAACAACAAGTATAATTATCAACAATCTTGCGTGAAGCGCATCTTTTAAGCGAGGCTCAATGCCTATAACCCAAATTATCCTAAGAAAAATTGTCATCAGATGATTCAGTAAAATGTTCATAGAAACTTAGTTCCCCTCAGACAGGCGCCACCATTTGCAGCATTTCTTATAAGGAGGTAACTACGTGTTTTTAATGTCACTGTTCCTTAATTTAATATCAGACGTGGTACCGCTTTTATATGGGACACGCTGTATACAACTATTTTCACGTTGTGGTACAACAACATTTTTCGAGAGCTACAACAGCGAAAATAAGAATATATTTTGTACTAGAGTAGATCCAGCCATAAATATAATTGCACCTTTGAGTCTTGTTTTATCATCTCCGACTAGAAAGCCATTAAGTATAATGTGAGAATATTTTATTTCAGTCAGTTAACAGTAAAGTCGCAGGTTACATTTTTTCCTCTCTTTTAGTTCCAAACACGAAATATATATTCCATTAATTGACTAGTGTGGGAAAAAAATCTGTTGTATGCCTCTCTTAGTCAAGCATGATCTGAAGTAAAACTGTACCAGATCGTTGTCCGCTGTAATCGGTCGCCACCCAAGAAAAATTACTTCATAATTGTTTTCTGGTTACGGATCATTAACACATCACGAGGGAGCAACACACGTGGCCAGCAAATCAAATTTTTCGGTCCTGCGGTGCTTCATGCTACACTCGACAGCTGCCGAGTTCGTAGGCTTGCGATCGCGGCATGAAGCCGCTCAGATAACTGGCAATTACTTGTGGAAGGAGACAGATATCGGTGCCATTACTGTTTCAAAAACTTGTCTATACTTTTAGCTCCATTTCAGTCGCTGTAATGTATGTTCTAAAATGCATAGAACAATAAGCTGCCCACTATCGAACCTTTTCAATACACGATTTGTAAATCAAGTGCGCAAACTTGACAAAAAGCATCATCTGAAAACTACTGTTACGAATTTCGAAAAGGTGAATGTTTTATTGGAAAGCTAAGATGTTGTACTACTCTGTGTCCAAAACTCAGATTTCTTGACCGAATACTTTTATCTAAATCGAGTGAGGAGCGTTACGAAACTAAAAACTGGCGCGTAATAAAAAGTAAACTTTATATTTTTTCACAGGCAAAGCAACGCTTGTAAGGAAAAAATAAATTGATAAATCGATGTGGCATGGTCTTATATACCGTCAAAATTTTTCACAACTTGAAAATCGGAAAAGTTGATTTTCCGCCTCTTTTTCGGCTCGGCTCGGCGCGCAGCGTGAGCACCCAGGCCGGCGGCGTGCGCCGACTATTACTATTACTACTACTATTACTAGGCGACAGCCGGCTCGGCACATCCCGGCCCGATTTGTCTGGACGTTTCCGAGCACCGGAGTCACGGCTAAGAGCACCATTGCGAACCTGGAGAGGGTCTTCTCCTTCTTCGGTCTGCCTAAGGTCTTGGTTAGTGATAATGCTCCCGGTTTCATATCAAGGGAGTTTCGAAGGTTTTGCTTTCATCAAGCCATCACTCATGTCACCACAACAGCATACTGCCCGGAGCCTTCATTTGCCGAGTGCTGTAACCGGAACCTCAATCGGCTTTGTACGCCGGAGTGAGCACGTGACTTTGACGGCAGTAGCGCCGTAGCGGCCGGTGGAACTGGGCCCAGTACGTAGCTCGGGGCTGTTGAAGTGGCGGCTTCCCTCGGCAGGTGGGTGGCCGTGTGGATGGGCAAGAGTGTCGTCAATACGGAGTCGAGCCGGCCTGGTGTACCTCCTGCTCCGAGTGCGGGCAGTTGCTGTACTGACTGAAATCTGCGCGGTGCCCGGAGGAGTGTGTGTGCTGCGCTGAGTTGGGCCCTTTGCTCGGGGCTGACAAGCATTTTTCCTTCTGTGGCCTGAGCGGAAGCACATCGGATGTAACTTGTTGATGCTTCAGAGCAGTGGAGAAGACGTTGCAATGCACAACAGAGAGTGATTGATAGTGGGTTAGCACCGTTTGTTTCCTATCGCTTTGACAACCCGGTATTTGTGATTGACATTTGTGTGTCAGGCTCATCTCGGTCGTTTCACGGTGGCTCGTCCCTTTCCCACGAATGGAACTTACCTGTAGTCATCAGCCCTCCTGGCTCAACCTCCGCCAAAAAACTGTTATCTCAAGAACAAATGACATTGTATCTTTAGAGAGAGACTTATTACCAGTAGAAAAATTTATATTTCACTTAAGTTAAAGATTTTGACTTGGATGGAACTTCTTGTCAGAAATTTTGAACTAATTTTCATCTCCGTAAATGTATGTTTCATGTTTTAGTGCTAAGGTGCTCAATGCCATTAAGCATTTGTTGCAGGCTGCATCAATCTATAATGCTTGTTCATTCATTCAGTCATTCAGTTGCTTAGGTTACATAAAAACTCAAACAACCTACTGTTGATTTAATACCCTAATTGTTTTAATTAATCTTTGATTGTAAGTGCTAGACTTAGTGTTTGAGGAGAGACTCCTGATTCATTCCTATTATTATTAGTATGGAGATGGCAAGGGCTGAGTCCCATATTTATTGTAGAAATCTCCAGAGGAATCTGGGAATCTGTTATTGTTTTAATCTTTAATCATAGTTTTTAGTGTTTACTGCAAATTATTAAACTTTCGCCGCGATCGCAAGCCTACGAACTCGGCAGCTGTCGAGTGTAGCATGAAGCACCGCAGGACCGAAAAATTTGATTTGCTGGCCACGTGTGTTGCTCCCTCGTGATGTGTTAATGATCCGTAACCAGAAAACAATTATGAAGTAATTTTTCTTGGGTGGCGACCGATTACAACGGACAACGATCTGGTACAGTTTTACTTCAGATCATGCTTGACTAAGAGAGGCATACAACAGATTTTTTTTCCCACACTAGTCAATTAATGGAATATATATTTCGTGTTTGGAACTAAAAGAGAGGAAAAAATGTAACCTGCGACTTTACTGTTAACTGACTGAAATAAAATATTCTCACATTATACTTAATGGCTTTCTAGTCGGAGATGATAAAACAAGACTCAAAAGTGCAATTATATTTATGGCTGGATCTACTCTAGTATAAAATATATTCTTATTTTCGCCGTTGTAGCTCTCGAAAAATGTTGTTGTACCACAACGTGAAAATAGTTGTATACAGCGTGTCCCATATAAAAGCGGTACCACGTCTGATATTAAATTAAGGAACAGTGACATTAAAAACACGTAGTTACCTCCTTATAAGAAATGCTGCAAATGGTGGCGCCTGTCTGAGGAGAACTAAGTTTCTATGAACATTTTACTGAATCATCTGATGACAATTTTCGTTGTCTGCATTACAGTACTTCCGAGTTTTATTCTTTAACTCGAAGAAAATTACGCCGATTTCGTTATCCTCAGACAGTGCAGAAGAGAAGCGTATGTCACTTTATTTAAATTTCTTTTTTCCTTCTTGATGCGCTTGTCTCCAGCAACAAGGAATCCCCACCCACTGTCAGCAGAGGATAGAACGAAACACGGGGGCAGCCAGAACTTGATCACTGACGTCTAATTCCAGCCAGCTAACAGTTAATTGATTTTTTTATTTTATTTTAATACTTTTGTTTCCACACTGTAGTGACTCATACGATTTTAAGCACATAAGAAACAAGTGGTAATGGACTCATCCCATGAATTTGAACTGACATTTAGGAGAGTTTTTTTTTTATGAATACAGCTAAGAGACATGTCTGAATTTATTATTCATTTTTCAGAATTAATAACAATACAAGAACAAATAAACAGACTTTTTAACTAGTTTTATTTATTTATATATTTATTTAAAAAAAGGTTTCATGCAGAGAAACGTTTGTTGATGACGGGCTGGAGACGAGAGGTAGCAGTGCTGCAGAAGCAACACCGTAGCCCAGTCGGCTGGCGCCGGAAGTATTAAACATTCGGAATGTCGTCGGCTCGGCGTGAGCCGGCTGAAGCGGCGTCCTCCCGGCCCGGCCCGGCCGGCTGTGTCAGCAGCGCCATTGAGAACAATGTGTTTAGTCTCTCGACTCGGCTCGGCGCGGCTCGGCCCGGCTGGCAGTGTGAACACGGCCAGTTTGCGTCGGTTGGATGGCGGCCATAGTAGTTCCAGTAGTGAAGAGCAGCTCATGCCATTGTACTAGGTTACAAACCGAACGCACTGGGTGCACCCCATCAACCAAAGACGGGCACAGTGCGGCAAGTATCATCATCTGATGGAGGGCTTGGAGCTAGACGATGGCAGATTCACAACATACTTCGGCTATCTGAACCTGAGTATGAAGAGATGTTAACATTGATAAGTAACGATATGTAGTAAAAAAGACATTAACTATTTCCAACAGAGTAAGATTGTCGGTATGTCTAAGATAAGGTTTTTTTTTCTTTTTTTTTTTTTTTGTTTTTTTTTTTTTTTTTTTTTTTTTGTTTTAAGGGGATCTAACATAAGTTTACTAATGGCTGATGCAATTTACTTTTTTGAATAGTTATTGGCAGCGGTTTATAATTTTGGTAAAACCTATTTCACACATGTAAACTGTGTGAATCGTTAGATTTGATTAGTTCTCCATTATTAAGATAAAATAATATATAATATTCATGATTAAAGTAAAGATTCAGCTATATGTTAATAATTTTTAAATAAACTCGAAATAATTATAAGAGTAATAAATATTTGTTTATATCTCAAGTAGTACAATTAAGAAATACCCTATTCTGTTTCAGTTGTTGTGCCACGTCGCCCCATGCTCTGTTATTTAAATTGCTGTGTCTGTACTCCTCCAAATATGTATCCCACAGCAGTGGAAGCGTTCTGACTGCTTCAATTAACTGCTCCATAACAAATAACAACCACAACAACAACAATACAGCTTGTTGTAAAGCGTTACAGCTCAAACCAGCGCGACAGGTGCGGTCAAGTGCTGCAGACGTCGACAGATGTTTTCAAAAGATCGCTCTCGGAGCGATCCCGCAGATTCGTCTGTCGACGTCTGTGAGGCTCTGGGACGTCGGTTTGGATTACACCATTTAAAACTATGGAAACGGATCTTTTGATAAAAGCTGTCAAGTTACGTAACGTGACATAGTGTGAAAAGGCCCTTAAGCGAGTTTGAACGACAGATGCGACACGGCACCTCCGAGGTAGTGATGAGGAGGAGGTTTTCCCTTAAGACCGTTTCAGGAGAGCACCGCGATTGTAGAGAACCCAGTAAAACATCAAATCTGTGATGACGCTGCGGGCAGAAAAAGACCCTACAAGAACGACACCGACGACGACTGAAGAGAGCCGTTCGGCGTGACAAAAGTGCAGCTCCCCGCCGACTGCTGCGGACTTCTGTGCTGCGGCGTCAGCAAGCGACGGCGTGCGACCCCTGGGAATGGGCATCCGCAGTCGAAGGCCCACTGCTGCATCCGTGCCGACTGCACGCCACCCAGCTTACGGCCCACTCGGGCACGTCAGCGCCGACACTGGACTGTCGACGGGTGGAAACGTGATGCCTGGTCTCACGAGTCTCGTATCCAAATTGTACCGAGCGGGTGGACGAGTACGGGTATGCAGACAACTTATGATCGTCTGGATCCTGCGAGTTAGCCTGGGCGCTTCCAGTTGCTGGGAGCTCTGTGATCGCATTGGGCGTCTGCAGCGGCGGACCAGAGGTGGACTTTTAGCTGCGACTGCGTCTCGACCCCTCCCTTTTCCGGCCGCGGCGGACGAAGGCGAGGCGACAACACGGCGCGGCTCTGGTCGGCGACTAACGAACTTCATGACGAAAATATAATTTTCTATTTCCTTGCTGTAAAAAAATACTGCATGTTAAGGGAGCAAAGGTACATCAGTTCCTATATTTAGGTTTTCGTTACATATTCTCGTTTTCCTTCAAAAAGTTAAAAAGCACTACTTCTAGAATGCGCCCGGTTGTTGTTTCTTTTTTTTTCTTTTTTCTTTCTTCCCAATCCTTATTACATCTCTGTCGAGTTAGAGGAAACTAATGCGCGCGCGCAAAAAAAAAAAAAAAAAAAAAAAAATGGATTTTTGCATATCTTGTTTCATACCACAGCTTGATAAAGAAGTGTAAATTTTCTCAAAATTCTTCATAGTTAGTCAAATACTTAATTTTTAAGTAACCTATTGCATTAAATTTGAAGTGTTTAGATTGAAAAATGTAGTCGCTGGCATCGTTGCGTAGGGTTCATTTTAGGTCATACAACGTTGGGGATGAAATGAAGCTAATAATTCGAAATTATTTTCAAAGTTGAGAGCAGGACGATACAAGTCTCGGTTTTAGAGATTTTGGCTCGTATATCTTGGGTACGGTAGAGTTGTGACTAACGCGCCAGTTCTCTTAACGTGCAACGTGAATTGTGTGCAGGTACCAATCATCGCATCTAATAAACTATTAAAGATATTGAAACGATACTGTAGTATCATTCCATTAAATCCTTGTATACTACAGTGTACGTTACTTTCATGTGATTATCATTTCGTAAAAGTGTGCTTGGCCTTTAGTGCCACTATAATGGGAGATGTACTAGGTGGAGACAAGAATGCTCTATTATTTATTAAAATTGTTATTGCAGGACAAATAAGTGATAGCCGCTCACATAAGGTGCTTTGCTCCACAGTACCCAACTCATCTTATACCTTATGTGATTGTGTGTGTGAGGGTCTGTAAGTGTGCATGAAGCCGCGGCTGGGAAGCCAGAGATGCAGAAAACTCGGTAGGTTTGCCAACTTTAGTTTTGGGGTAGTGAGGTTTCCTTGGGTATGAGATGGTAAAGTGACTGCGACTTGCGAGTTCCTTCAGAATTCGGAGGTTGGCAGAAAATTGAGTAAGTTAACCACCCTCCGCTTCCTACCAGTTGCCGCCTTGCTCAGTGATTATTTTCGGTGTTAAAAGCAGATGTTATTGTCCTGATAAATTGTATTGCAACGGATAGCGACTTGTACAGTGCCTGTCCACAACACGTAAAACAGCGGATATCCACCAAAGTAAGTGACAATAACTTGTTATAAACACTTAGACATTTTGTTTTAGAAGCAGTAGCTACAATAAAATCGACCCAAAACACAAAAACTACGCCCAGTATTTTCGTAAAAATCCCGATATTTACAATTGAACTATTCACCTCATTAAATACACACGTTTTGGTTTGCAGATGACAAACTGTCAAAACCTATCAGAGACATTTTGTGAGTGGAAAAACCACAAACATAGCAACATGTGGTATTAAGGTAGGCCTACCATACCTATGAAAATAATAAACTATGTATAGTAGTCTCACAATTATCTGTAGTTTTCACTGTTAATGTAAAAAGTAATAATCATTCTACTGTTAATCTGACAGATAATAAACATCCCACTGATGATGCTGCAACGCCAGCGAAACATGTCTGGGAAAAATTAAAAAAAAAACATTTGTGTTTGCTCAAGGCGGACAAAACCTGTAAAGCAAATTTACTAGAGCATTCTTTCTCCACCTAGTACATCTCCCATTATAGTGGCACTAAAGGCCAAGCACACTTTTACGAAATGATAATCAAATGTAAGTAACGTACACTGTAGTATACAAGGATTTAATGGAATGATACTACAGTATCGTTTCAATATTGAACCATTTTTTAATGATAGCCTGGGAAGGAATTAATGTTTTACACAATCATTGATACTCAAAGATTTTTTTAAATTTTTTTTACAGGTATACAGAAATAACTATAGTATTTTACGATGAAACGAAGTAATAATTATCAAGCTGGAGTATGAAAGTACAAGATATGCAAGAACCAATTTTTATCCGCGTTATTTTCCTCTACCTCGACGGAGATGTGATAACGAGTGAAAAAGAAACACGCACAACCGAAATTAGTGCTTTTTCATTTTTTAAAGGGAAACGAGACTCTGTAACGAAAACCTAAATATGGGAACTGATGTAGCTTTGCTTCCTCAACATGCAGTATTTGTTACAGTTAGAAAATCGATAAGTTAATTTCCGTCGTGAATAAACCCGAGTCGCCGACCAGAGCCGCGCCTCAGTGAACGGCAGCGGCTGCCGTCGCGTCGTGCTGCCGCCTCGCAGCCGTCCGCCACAGCCGGGAGCAGGAGGGGGCCGAGGCGCAGTGGCAGCCTCCAGCCGCCCGCGTGCCGCACAACCCGCCCTCACAGGCGCTGTCTGGCTGCCACCGCCTGAGCTCCCCAGCCGTGACCGCCGACCGCCGACCGCCGCTGCCCGCGCGTGTCGTGCCGACTGCCCGCTGCAGTTTTCTGGTGGAAAGAGAAAGAGGGAACAATGGCACTGTTTGTGATATCTGAACGTATTCACGCTAACTTAATAACAGGTCGTTTGTGAAATGATGAAGAGAGGTACAGAGGATTAATCCATCTCAGTTCAATTTTATTTTAAGCGTGGTACAGCTATTAGTACAGTATAAACTCTAATCCAAGATGATGAACAAATGGCACTGGCTTTACGTTAAGTTACTGTTTATAGATTTACATCTTCATAACATCAGCTTAATATGGATAACTTTGCATTTATATTAAATAAGGTAAAAGTCTGTGATAGATGGCTGAAAGGAGTGGAGGATTGTGTGTAGAAGAGAGGAGAGGACTGGGCCATAGTGAAAATAGGGAGATGGCGGGATGACAGGGTGAAGTGGCGAGGCTTGTCTTCCAAACAGACACTGCATGTGGCTGGAAACTGTCCAAGATGAGGTTGATGATGACGAAAAGCCTGCGAAGATAACTGATTTATATGGCAATGACTCAGTGCTTGTACAGTTTGTTGTAATTTTTATATTGCGTTTACAATATTGCATCTAATTATTTTCACAAGTAGTAACAGTATAATATGCCTTTATCTCCAACCGACGAAACATGTACTTGTTGTGAAGTTCGATAAGAAGAACTCGAAACACTCCTGATGTTAGCTAGTAAAACGAGACAGAATTCAGAACAACATTCGAGTTTTGTAACTTGGCTTGAAATGTCAAATGTTGATTCACCTATGAGGTAAAGTGGCAGTTTCCTGAAAGACGCTGCGATACTTCTCGTGAATATTTATCTGTTCGGGTTCCTGCTCATCAGCTGCAGCAGTTCACCCTTTTAACCTACAACAAAAGATACCTGCTCACGTACTGCAGTAGCTGTTTGTCGCCGGCGTGTAAACCTTTCTGTGACGATGAGCCTATTGCAGCGGTCGCACTGCCAGCAGTCGCGGTCGACTGTCAGACCGCTTCCAGGGAGCAGCAGAGACGCGGCAGCCGCGGTGACGTCTCGGCCGTCGACTGCCGAGCAGTCGCAGCCTCACACTGCACGGCCCGCTTCAGTTGGGTCGCCCAGACGCGGCTGTCAGCTGCGGCTGCGTCTCCACCCCCTCCCCCCCTCCCCTTTTGCGTCCGTGGCGGACGCAGGCGAGAGTGGTCCCCGCAGTCGATTGCGGGCCCTGCACCCAGAATCAGAGTCGCCCTCCCCCCCTTCCGATTTTTTTTTTTTTACTGATGTGTGTGCAGAAGCGTGTAGTTACGAGTACATATCTTAATCATGCTCTTTTTAGAATCTGCATTAACTTGGTATAACAAGGTATAAATTTGATATGGTAAGCTTCATTTATAAATTAATTTTACCTAAAATTGAGACATTACTTACAGTGGCCACAACAGGCCCGTATTCAGAATTTGGTTTCGGGGGTGGAGGTTGAGGGGGAGGGGATTAGTCAGTTATGACGTATATTCTAACTTTTCAAGCTTTACAACATAAGTTTAACTAAAGGGCAAATGTATTTTGATAGAGGCAATATTAAATTTTATTCAATACAAATCTCGAAGGATTCAGCATACTTTTGAATTAATTTATCAAGAATTAGGTCAATAGTGAGGCTTTTGGGAGGGAGGGGGATTGATCCGCTTCATAACACCCCCCACCCCCTACCTAACTTCGGTACTGGTATAGTTTAGCTTAACAGAACACTTATTCGTAATTCTGACAGACACTGCGCTACATTAGGCAGAATTTCTGTATACAAATGACAATCTCATCTTCGTAGGAACTTAGCGCAAAGAAAAAAATCTGTCACTACATCATTTTTTCCCCCAAATGATTGTAAATCTATCGGGCCAAACTGCGTGGTCATCAGTCCGTAGCTTAGAAACTACTTAAATCTAGGTAAAGTAACCTAAGGACAAACACACACACACCCATGCCCCAGGGAGGACTCGAACCTCCACGGCGAGCAACCCCGCGCTCCGCAGCGAGACGCTTTAAACCGCTCGAAAGCTGATCCATTAATTCCTTTTCGAGCCACGCCAGAAATACCGTCAAACTGCTGCGTCAACGGCGTTACTTGGAAACGAGTAAAATGGCCAAAGGAACAAATTATATCATGTTTTTGTAGCTACTGTCTAGTCCACTTGGAATTCAATACTAGAACGATCGAATGCAAGCAACTACATATAAGAAGCTCTGGAGCCAAATTGGCCCCATGCAGTTTTATTGCTTATACGGCCAGATTGTGAAAGACAATTCAGTGTGACCATCATCTGTACTTTTATTGATTTTTAACAATGGACAAGGGCGCCGACTCCGTGGCTGCTCCCGGGCTCGTGCACCCTCCAAGAATTTTTTGGGGGTGCTGAGCACCCACATAAAATTGAAGTGGAAAATAAAATTATAGAAATTAAAAAAAAAAAAATCAAAACCTACCTTATGACTCAAGAGGCAATGCAAAACGTGACCATAGCGAGAGACGATATTTCATACGTGAAAGAAATAATCAGTTTTGTATGCTGGTCCCCAAGCGAGTAGTAATGAGTGTTCGTGTTTTACCATTATGCTAGCTTTATTTATCCTGAAGAACGTCGGTCCTTTTGACTTTTCAGTTGTACGTATTTATGAACATTCAATTGTGTTCCTTTAGGAATTAAGCTTGAAGAATCGTTTGTTGATGCTAAAGTTAATCATTTTTCATTATCTTTGTCACTTCCCTTGTTATTAAAATTATAGATTCAGTTGAAATTTGTAATGCTTTTCTCTCAGGCTTAAAAAATCCTTGGACCATATTAATACTGTCAGCGATGCCATGAAGTTATCTCGAAGTGATGAAAGTTTCGATGAAGTATACAGCTTTTGCTTGGAAATGACCAAAAAAATTTGATGACTTGAAAACCTCAAAATATCAAAATATGTCAGAGATTTCTTTAAACCTTGGTGACGGTGTTCTACCAAACAACAACAATGTTTTACGTCAGATGGCCACGTCTTAGCCTCCGCCTTAGGCCACGCCTCAGGGGAGCTGGTAACTTGCAGTTTTTCTTCTTTACCCTCTCACTCTAGCCTCGTGAAACCACTGACGTTGCTGTTCCCAAGTGACTGGTATCAACTTTGCTACGTACATTAAGACGTGCCTGTTGGCCTCCAAGTACTAATGTAACCTCTTACAATAGTATCTCGACGCTATATGAAGTTACGCCCATCTTCTCCGAAAGGTAACCTCCACCCTGGGACGGTGGCTGAGGGCATCAGCAGTTCGCTAGGAGATTTCTTTAGTGCCTACATCTCGTAAGATATACGTGTCTGTTTTAGCCTGTTATCTGCAATGGTCTCTATTTCTCAGCCTGGAGTGCGTCTCTGTGGCTCACACAGCCTCTCAACAATTCCAACAGTAAAATCAATATATGACAGTACTTTTCAGAATACCTAGTAGATTAATTTCGTATCACCTCCGTTTATCTTTCTTCTGCATTTAAGCACGACAGTACTTTCGCTAGAATAGTTCACCAAATGGCTTTGCCAAATGAAATGTATGTGTTCAAATATGCACAAAATTCGGGAAATTTAAGCTAAAACAAGGAAAATATTTAACAAAGTATACCAATATGAGCTTAAAAACAACGAACTTGTACCTAAAGCTAACACAACTTAAAACTGGAGACATCGGAATGTAACAATGTATTAGGTGTATTTAATATTACAGTGACAAAAAATTTCTTTATCTTATTTGTGGCTTTATAGTAAGATGGTAAATATTGATCCAAATTTTTGAAAAAGGTCTTCCTAACATCTGGTATAATATTTTTCGCAAATTTCTGGAGTCCCCTCAGGCTGACGAAATAGAAATTCATTGCTGCAATATCCGGTAATGTAATGTCTGATGTAGTGTATCTATAAGTTGATAATAATTTCAGGCAAATATGAATATGCAGACTTTTTCATATAATAACAAAAGTTCACTTGCAAATTATTCGTAAAAACGGAGCGAACTGCAGATTACTGCAGGTGTTTCACCGGCTGACGGCAGCCTCTGCAGACACTAACTATCCACTGTTGTGGGCCTAAAGCGCCGCCTTGTACGAAAAAGGCGAACTGCGCCTCTTAGCGACATCAAACATTTATGGTGTTTCGACACAAGTCGCCGGCCGACTGGGCGACAAATCGAAATGTGTGTCGCCGCTGGTCCACGTGAAGTGAGACCGCCGTGGCATTCAACACTGCTGCTCCGTTAAAGGAAAAATAGAGACAGCAATGAAGGTGCTTTCCATGGCGCGATTATTGTGAACACATCACGTTAATATTATAAATTCGATGATTTTTTTTTTCCTTTTAGTAGAAAACAAGACTCTTCATTAAATAGCGACAGATTTCGAAGGCGATTATGGGGAGCCCCCTCCAGTTCGGGCCCCCCGGCAGCCACAGTACTTGCGATTGCCTTAATCCGGCCCTCAATCGTGCAAAAATGTCTAATTGTTCTACGCAGTACCAAAAAAATTGCTTGAAGCTTTTCTCATAAACGTGCTGAGAACCTTCATTGGACCCCTTTATGATTGACAGACTGCAGGCATAAAGAAGACGGTCTGCATGTTTAGAATTTCAAAGAAGCTGTCAGTATATGTAAATCTGAAGGATACTTTGAGATGGGATTGGTGATTTTAACTCCAGTTCATTACTTTCTAGGTCTACGAAAGCCAAAAACTGGTGGAAATAGATGAAAAAATTGTTGTCAAATGTTGCATTACAAAATTAAAAACAGGAAGGACAAAAAATTTGATGCTTACGTCTGTCCTTTCATTTGCATCAGGTTTCCTATTGATAATCTCTGATGAAATGTCAACTGCCTCAGCATCTACATTTTCTTCAGTCAAAGTGATGTCTTAATGACTTTAAGTTAATCACCGGCATCGTTACGTTGAGGGAAATTACTATGTTCTGTAGAACGACATTTCTTTGATAGTAATATAATAATTTCGTGTGGCTCATTGGCCTGGTGCAAGTCTCTCAATTGGACGTCTCTTCGGCGACTTGAGTTATCCAACCAGTGAGAAGGGACCTACAGTTTAACGTGGAATCCAAACCACGTGTCATTTCTGGCGACTCCTCACATCGTTGAGAGGTGAAAGATGGGATAAAACGCATACTGAAAAGATCCGAGGTCCAACCGGGTTTCGAACCTCCGGTTTCCAGTCGAGCACTTTACCCCAGTACCACAGGGTCCGACCTTTCTGAGAGATCAAGATACTGAGCCAAAATTATATCAAGAGGCCCTTGAAAGCTGTCAAGTACTTATTGAGATCCAAATCAATATTTTTTTTTTTTTTTTTTTTTTTTTTTTTTTTTTTCGCTGATTGAGTTAATACAGCAGGAAAACGTCCAAAACTTTGAAGATCGAAAGATGTTGCTTCAAAATTTGGCGGAGTATTTGTAGCCTTTGATTACAACAGGACTTAGACAAAGGGACAAGTTGTTTCAACAATTCGTAATGACCAGCTACAATAGGCAGAAAGTATATAAACTGTCAACATTTCTAAAAAAGAATCACATCATAATTCATTTCAGCAGCATAAGCACCATTTCTGTTCAGTGAGTGTATTCCACAAGGAGAAAAAATTGCATACTGTGTTAATACTAAAGTGGCCATATTTTCTAGATTCAAATTCGGGACATAACTACATTTTCTAGATCGAAATTCGGGACACATTACAAATTTTGTAATTTGCATATATATTTTCATTATATTAGAAGAATATTTTAGTGAAAGTAATGATTACAAAATATCAGTATAAGTTGTTACAAAAAGTACATTAATTTAAACTTTATTAGTACTTAGTTTAATGAAGGAATGTGATCAGAACAACTGTATTTAACAGTGCAGTGAATTTCCTTCAGAAAGTCTGTATTTCTCAACAACATGTGAAAAAAATTCTACACAAGTTTCATAAAAATTTAGTTACTAATATTGATTCCACAGTTTCTACGGTAAGCTGTGTTTTGTCACTTGTCTATATACTATTCATGTGGGGAAAATACCCTTTCAGTAACGGCACTAGTACTGGAAAGGCGGAAGAGAAACTGCACTACCTTAAGCACATTTAAGAATGGCACAAGATTCTGCCTGAAGTGAGAAATAATATCAATCCATCATTGACCTGCAAAAGTGTTTTTAGCAGACCATTCACTGGTTTTCTCACTGGTATAGTTTGTGCGCTTATGCTCGGTGGAAACAGTTTGAAACGGTTTTAGTTTATGATAAGTACCTTATGTCTAACGAACCTTTTGTCAAACTGTTTCTCATCATAATTAAAACCTTTAATAAAATAGAGCGATACACGTGAGATAAATTTATAAATCGGAACATAATTGAAAACTCCCGGACCAATAGGTATACAGAATTACCTTTGAAAACCTTGGGAATTTTTAATTTCAGTAACCAAAACATTGAATGATTCAGGGCTGGGCTCGGACCCCCTTCCGCACCGGGCCCTGGACCCGAGGGTCCACCGGCCCCACCCTTGTGGGGGCCACGGAGGCGAGGCGAGGCGGCAACGCGACGGCAGCCGCTGCCGTCGACTAACGAACTTCATGACGAAAATTACATTTTCTATTATCTTGCTGTAAAAAATGCAGCATGTTAGGAAGCAAAGGTACATCATTTCCTATGTTTAAAACATTAAAAATCACTACGTTCGGTTGCGCGTGTTTTTTTTTTTTTTTTTTTTTTTTTTTTTTTCAATCCTTATTACATCTATGTCGAGTTAGAAGAAACTAACGCGGAAAAAAATGCGTTTTGCATATCTTGTAGTTTCATACCACAGCTTGATAACGAAGTGTCTATTTTCTCTAAATTCATCATAGTTATTCAGATACTTAATTTTTAAATAACCATTTGCATTAAAATTGAAGTGTTTACATTGAAAAATGTAGTCGCTGGCTACTTTGCGTATGGTTCATTTTAGGTCATACATCGTTGCGGATGAAATGAAACTAATAATTCGAAATTATTTTTAAAGTTGAGAGCAGGACGATACCTGTCTCTGATATTGAGATTTTGGCTCGTATATCTACGGTAGCGCGCCAGTTCTCTTCACGTGCAACGTGAACTGTGTCGTTACGACCATCACATCTTATAAACTGTTAAATATATTCAACTCTCTTTTGAAAGCAATTCATGTTTTACACAATCATTAATACTCACAGCTTTTTTAATCTACTGGTATATAGAAATAACTGTAGTTCTTGCGATGAAACGAGGTATTAATTAAACCGTATTGAATATTTGTGGACGTTTATTTCCCTCTATTGCAACAAAATGAAATGCGTTTCGCTACTTTATTAGTCAATCACCATCAATTTCAGTTTTTTAGTGTCAATTCCCTGTGCTACTTCATGGAGTTGTGTGTGTATTCTCCAGAGGGATGGAAGTTTTGGTTCTATATTTCATCAATTCGCCGTGTACTTCACTATGACATTGCATATTTTAACTGTTAAGGTTTTCTACATATTAATTCTCTTTTTGTGACACATGACCATGAACGCTGTTAATTTTTTTTATTAACAGGCACCTCTTAAATGACGAGGTGAAATTCATGTCAGCCAGTTTGCACATGAAATGGAACTTATAGAATGTGACATACAGAGAAAATTCTTCAACCGGTTCAACAAATCCATCAGTGCAGCTAAAAAAATGAATAAATAAAAATAAAACGAAGTAACGCTAAGCTAAGGTAATTATTCCTTTATTTTCTTATGTATGATTGCGACGCTATTCATGAGATCAGGAGTGTGTTTATCTGAAACTCTTGATGTAGCTTGCATCTCTCTCGTCTCAGGCTATTTTTTTTCCATTTTAACTGATGAATTCACCTTCTGTATTGCCTTTGGAATAAGTCCCAGTGTTCTAAACGCACAGTTAAAATTTTTTCCAAGGGAGATCAAAATATAGCAAAAACATACCAAACAACCGATTTTTCTGCAGCTGTTAAATGCATCAACAACAGTTGTAAGTTTGTTTGCTGTATTGTTATAAACTATTTCATTCTGACCGGTTTCCATCCTAAACCATCTTCCAGGGAATATGGGAAACAATAAGATTTGAAAATATCAAGGATGTCAATCATACTGAACACGAGACATTTGAATCTAAATGACACAACAACACATGAACTAAGATAATCTTTACCGCGCGCCACATCTACATCTACATCGATACTCTGCGAATCACATTTAGGTGCCTGTCAGAGGGTTCATTAACCTCTTTCACAACTTTTCTCTACCGTTCCATTCTCTAATAGCGCGCGGGAAGAAAGAACACCTAAATCATTCCGTTTTGGACCTGACTTCTCTTATCTTACTGGGATGGTCATGTCTCCCTAAGTAGGTGTGTGCTAGCAAAATATTTTCACATTCAGAAGTAAAAGTTGTTGATTGAAACTTCGCAAACAGATCCTGCCGCAAAACGGACTGTATTGGTATGAATGAAATTAATGAAAATATTTCATTAACGTGTTCATGCATTTCCTTACACCTGTACATATAACCCAAACAAAACAAAAATCTGTAACCACCGTTCACAATTATTATTTTCAAAACCCTAGAAGCCAAAACTGGTCCTTTCCCAGGCTTCATTTCTGTTTTATTTCTCCAAATATTCTAGATATGTCACTAGATTGTCATGAAATCTGAATCTGTTCAACGTGCAAAGGCAGTAGCTTAATGGCTAGACAAGCTCCTATCTTATGAGTTGTTCATATCCGTGTTTTTAGGTCCGCTTGGCCCGGGGCGGCGGTAAAACAAAATCCCGTATCCGCTTGGAAATACAAGTATTACATTAAAAATTTACTTTTGAGATTTCCAGGCCCCCCCAGGACGAGAGGCACAGGACAGTCTAAAAAAAGTAATAACAAATTGTGTCTAAAAAAAAAAAAAAAAAAAAAAAAAAAAAAAGGTTTCGAGATTTGGAGGCCACAGGACGAGAGGCTAAAGGCCCTAAAAATTTTTAAAAATCTGATTTCGAGGTATTTCGAGGCCCGCGCTCCCCAACCCCTCGCCCTTCCCCAGTCCGCCCGTAGGAGTGTGCAGTTAGAGGGATATGCGACCACTGATATGACTTTGACACGTGACACGTACATATGCGTACATTCTTGTCTATTGTGCATTCTCGTGCCGACGAGCAATTGCAGAAGGACGACGTGACCCCGTCACGCGTGCAGAAGTCCAACAGGTACGTCAACACTCCTCAGAATTTAAACACCTCCGCTAGCCACCAGACACGAACGTTATTCAGCGCATCTGAGGTGCGCCACGACGTGCTGTGATCTCCTGCCACTGGTACCTTTACGGTTTTGTGTACAGTGTTGAAGGGCAAGCAGTCATTCAGCATGTGCCAGATTCGTCCAAAGTCGGAGTGTTTTCTGCTCATTGAACTTGAGAGATTCGTAAATGTGTGTGTAAAATTTCTTATTCGTAAGACTTAAGTGTGCTAACTGTATGCGCCACTCCCATGAACCACAGACATTGCCGAGGTGGGGTGGCTTGCGTGCCTCAACGATGCAGATAGCCGTACCGTAGGTGCAACCACAGTGGAGGGGTATCTGTGGAGAGGCCAGAGAAACGTGTGGTTCCTGAAGAGGGGCAGCAGCCTTTTCAGTAGCTACAGGGGAACAGTCTGGATGATTGACTGAGCTAGCCTTGTAACATCAGCTAATGTGGCTTTGCCACACAGCTACTGCGAACGGCTGAAAGCAAGGGGAAACTACAGCCGTTACCTTTCCCGAGGACATGCAGCTCTACTGTATGAACATATGATGATGGCATCCTCTCGGGTAAAATATTCCGGAGGTAAAATAGTCCCCCATTCGGATCTCCGGGCGGGGACTACTCAGGAGGATGTGATCATCAGGAAAGACAGTACTGGCATTCTACGGGTCGGAGCGTGGAATGTTAGATCCCTTAATAGAGTAGGAAAATTAGAAAATTTAAAAAGGGAAATGGATAGGTTGAAGTTAGATATAGTGGGGATTAGTGAAGTTCGGTGGCAGGATGAACAGGATTTCTGGTCAGGTGAGTACAGAATTATAAATACAAAATCAATTGGGGGTATCACAGGAGTAGGATTGATAATGAATAAGAAAATAGGAATGCGGGTAAACTACTATGACCAGCACAGTGATCGCATTATCATTGTCAAGATAGATACGAAGCCAACACCGACAACAGTAGTACAGGTTTATATGCCAACTAGCTCTGCCGATGATGAGGAAATCGAAGAAATATATGAGGAGCTAAAGGAAATTATTCAGACAATTAAGGGAGAGGAAAACTTAATTGTTATGGGAGACTGGAATTCGGTAGTAGGACAAGGAAGGGAAGGGAAGATAGTAGGAGAATATGGCCTGGGCAAAAGGAATGAAAGAGGGAGCCGCCTGGTAGAATTTTGCACGGAACATAATTTAGTTATAACAAACACCTGGTTCAAGAATCACAAAAGAAGGTTGTATACGTGGAAGAGACCAGGAGACACCGGGAGATACCAGATAGATTTTATAATGGTAAGACATAGATTTCGGAACCAGGTTCTACAGTGTAAGACATACCCAGGGCCAGATATAGACTCTGACCATAACTTGTTGGTTATGAACTGTAGGCTGAAACTAAAGAAACTACAAATAGGTAGGAAAATAAGGAGATGGGACCTGGATAAATTGAAGGAACCTGAGGTTCTTAAGAATTTCAGAGGGAGCTTTAGGCAACAATTGACAGAAACAAGGGAAAATAAAACAGTAGAGGAGGAATGGGTAAAATTGAGAGATGAAATAGTGAAAGTAGCAGAGGACAAAATAGGTAGGAAGGCAAGACCTACAAAAAATCCTTGGATATCACAGGAGATACTAAATTTAATCGATGAAAGGAGAAAATATAAAAATGCAGTAAATGAAACAGGCAAAATGGAGTACAGACGACTAAGAAATGAGATTGACAGGAAGTGCAAAATGGCTAAGCAGGAGTGGCTAGAAGGCAAATGCAAGGATGTAGAAGAATGTATAAATAGGGGAAAAATAGATACTGCTTACAGGAAAATAAAAGAAACATTTGGGGCAAGAAAAGCAACACTACTAATATCAAGAACTCAGATGGGAAACCAGTTCTCAGCAAAGAAGGGAAAGCTGAAAGGTGGAAAGTGTATATGGAGGGGCTCTACAAAGGAAATGAACTCAGAGACAATATTGTAGGAAGGGAGGAGGATGTAGATGAAGATGAAATAGGAGATACTGTACTGAGAGAAGAATTTGACGAGCCCTGAAAGACCTAAGTCAAAACAAGGCCCCTGGAGTAGATGATATTCCCTCAGAGCTACTGAAGTCTCTGGGAGAACCAGCCATGACAAACCTGTTTCACCTGGTGTGTAAGATATATGAAACAGGTGAAGTACCCTCAGACTTCAAGAAAAATGTTATAATCCCCATTCCAAAGAAAGCAGGTGCAGACAAGTGTGAAAACTACAGAACCATCAGTTTAATAAGTCATGGTTGCAAAATATTCACACGAATTATATACAGACGGATGGAAAAGCTGGTAGAAGCCGACCTCGGGGAAGATCAGTTTGGGTTCAGGAGAAATGTAGGAACTCGGGAGGCAATACTTACTTTACGGCTTATCCTAGAAGATAGATTAAGAAAAGGCAAACCTACATTTCTAGCTTTTGTAGATTTGGAGAAGGCTTTTGACAATGTTGATTGGAATAAACTCTTTAAAGTTCTGAAGCAAGCAGGAGTAAAATATAGGGAGTGTAAGGTTATTTACAACTTGTACAAAAACCAGAGAGCGGTTGTCAGAGTTGAAGGGCATGAAAGGGATGCAGTGGTTGGGAAGGGAGTGAGACAGGGTTGTAGCCTTTCTCCAATGTTATTCAATTTGTACATTGAACAAGCTATAAAGGAAAGCAAGGAGAAATTTGGTGAAGGAATAAAAGTTCAGGGGGAAGAATTAAAAACATTGCGTTTTGCCGACGACATAGTAATTCTGTCAGATACAGCAAAGGACCTGGAAGAGCAATTGAACGGAATGGACAGTGTGCTGAAAGGTGCATATAAGATGAACATTAACAAGAGCAAAACTAGGGTAATGGAGTGCAGTGTAAGAAAATCAGGTGATGCTGAAGGAATTAGATTGGGAAACGAAGCAATAAAGGAGGTAGATGAGTTTTGTTACTTGGGCAGTAAAATAACAAATGATGGTCGCAGTACAGAGGATATAAAATGCAGAATGGCAATGGGTAGAAAAGCGTTTTTGAAAAAGAGAAATTTGTTAACATCGAATATTGATTTAAGCCTAAGGAAGTCCTTTCTGAGGGCATTTGTATGGAGTGTTGCCTTGTATGGGAGTGAGACATGGACGATAAACAGTGCGGACAGGAAGAGAATTGAGGCTTTTGAAATATGGTGCTACAGAAGAATGCTCAAGATTAGGTGGGTGGATCGCGTAACTAATGAGGAGGTACTGAACAGAATTGGGGAGAAAAGAAATTTCTGGCATACCTTGACTAAAAGAAGGGATAGATTGGTGGGACACATTCTTAGACATCAAGGAATTGTGAATTTAGCATTAGAGGGAAGTGTGTGGGGTAAAAATCGCAGATGAAGACCAAGATATGGATACAGTAAGCAGATTCAGACAGATGTAGGTTGCCGTTCTTATGTAGAGATGAAGAGGCTTGCTCAGGATAGGGTATTGTGGAGAGCTGCATCAAACCAGTCTCCGGACTGAAGACCACAACAACAACAACTGTATGCGTTCGAAATACTTACATTCTTTTTTAAACACGGTGTGTTTGGTCCTCGTCGGGCTATGTTCCGGGAAAGGAGATGCTCAGGACACATGTACAGCTAAAACCTGTATAGGTTATTGATGCAAGTTTTATTTACTGAGGGATACAAAATACTCAACTTTGGTTTATGTCTGCGCGGCGGTGTCTTCCTGCGCTTATTCATAGTAACTGCCTAGTTCGGAGTCGAGTTCGGAGTGCCCTTCCAGACGCATGTCGGCCTAGGTAAAGCTGCTTGTAGACGGCACGCTTGTCGGTCGTTTGCTCCAGGAGGCGCGGCGCCGGCGTGTGATTGGCTGCCGGTCGTCCGCTGCCTTCTCCACGATGATTTTCTGGCTTGTGGTGCTGACTTTACACCACAACACGCTGTACACGCGCTATTGGAGTTCGTATTCGGTATTGCATGAGACACAAACGTTGAAACAGATACGTTGTTTCATTCCAGTATCAGATAAAATAAACGCTGCTGGCATTAACAATTTAGTTTCGAAGTACAGTAACTAAGTAAAACTTACTTGAATTCTAATAGACAAATCACAATATTGCGGACATTTACTACCAGCGGGCATATCACTGTCGCAGGAAGCAGACGCCGACTGCAGTCGTGACTGCAGAAAGGTTGGCGACAATCCGAAACGCGAATGCCGTGGCCTATATTAGATGTACACAAAAGAGCCAAAGGAACTGGGACACCTGCCCGACGCCGTGCAGGGCCGCCCTCGAGCACGCAGCAGGGCAGCAAAACGGCGTGGCGTCAACTCGAGTGATGGCCGAAGCAGTGCTGGAGCAAACTGACGCCGTAAGACTACGAGGGGTGGAGGTCTCTCGTGGACAGCACACTGAAGGCATGTCAGAACAGATACGCTCAATAAAGTCCACATCTGGGGCGTTTGATGGCCACCTGAGGCGTTTAAACTCGAGGGAGTGTTCCTGGAGCCACTCAGTAGCAATGCTGGACGTGTGGGCTGTCGCACTGTCCTGATGGAATTGCCGAAGTTCGTAGGAACGCACAGTGGACACGAATGGATGGAGGTGCTCAGCCAGGATGCGTGCTCTACGTGCCACCAATCAGTCGCACCGCAGGGACCCCATATCGTTCCAAACGTACGTTCCCTTCGGCGCGACTGTGGCGATTCCGTGCAGCGATACTCGTAGATCACTTCCGCCGCGCGTTTCCAATGGGGCTGTGTTGCTCCGAGCGGCTGCCGCCATAGTCGTTGACGATGATGGCGCGCCGCGAGTAGTCGCGGCAGAAGGCTGGCTGCAGTCTTCAGTCGCTGCGATTTCTGCAGAGTGGAGGACCACGCGCATGACGGCTCCTTCGTTTCCTGACGCAGACGGCGAACAAGAACTGGAGTCCAGGAAGAAACGCAAAGCAAAGGTATCTTACTGTATGTGCGTGTGTAGTGTCCTCCAAGTAGCCTATGGAAGATTATCTCCCTCCCCCTTCAATGGCCCTAGTCTACGATTCGATCCGAGAAAAACAGTGTTTATTTCTTAAAACCAGTGTTGAGTGAAAGAAAATGACAAGGGGTGCGTCAATGAGTGTTAAATTGGTGTTAACAGTCAAATCAGTGAACGCTCGAAGAGTGCGAAATAGAATTCACCTGTTAAGATCCTCTTAATGAACGTATCAATTTTGGTCGCCCTCAGCAGTTCCATGCAAACAAATTATTCATCAAATATGATTTTTATGACTTTGCTACTAACGTCAAGGACTGAAGCTCCTTGACATAGAGCAGTGTTGACTTTTGCCATCTGCAAATTTAAAAAAAAAAAAGCTTTCTTGACTATCTTATTTAAAATAAAAAATGAAAGGCTGCAATTTTGACTAGGTTTCGATTTTACTTAGTTCTAGAAACATTTCATATATTTTCTTGGTTTGTTTAAGTGTAATTCTGAGAATTTGTGTTTTTGAGCATTTCTGCCTTGAATTTTCACTTTGCCTTCAATAACTTATTAAGTGAATATTTTTTTTCCTTACTTGCTGTTACTGTCGCATATGGAATGATATGTGTGTTTTCATTTTCAATGTGTGTTATTTTCAATGTCGTCTATGTTTTGTATTCATGATTTCTTTATCTATGTTTATTTGTAATTTTGGATTGTTTATGTATGTTATCCCAACTCTGTGGTCTCACCAGTCACATTTGCATCTCCATTGACTTAGTATTTTATGATCTCATTTGTGTATAATGTGTAAATTTTTAGTGACATCCAAAGCTTTTTTGTTTTGCTCATAAAGAAAGTTTGCTGCCAATGAGCCAATAAAATTGCCTCATCCTCCGTCAAAATTTTCAGTCGACGAGAGGGTGATGAAAGGCGGCTGTAAATTTATGTAAGCTCAACTAGACGGGCTTTGTTTTGCTAAACGAGAACCCCTCTCGTTCGGAGGTATGAGGAATAGCATTACATTTCAGGTTTTTAAATATTAGGTACTTTAATATTGCTGGAATTTTATTATGCTAATAATTAATCATTGTGTTCTTGTTTTTAAATGTTAGTTTCTGTAATATTGCTGGGATTACATTTCAGGTTTTTAAATATTAGGTACTTTAATATTGCTGGAATTTTATTATGCTAATAATTAATCATTGTGTTCTTGTTTTTAAATGTTAGTTTCTGTAATATTGCTGGGATTTTATTATACTAATAATTTATCATTGTGTCCATTTTTTAAATGTTAGTTTCTGTAATATAGCTGGAATTTCATTATGCTAATAATTGATCATCGTGACAATGAATGTGGCAATATGAATGGTTTCTCTGTGACACCACTGTCCCTGTGAGAATGTGTACTTGCTTTATTCTGTATGTGCATGTATGAGCATCTTTTAGCATGGGAGTCTGTGTGTATGTATGGGAATTTTCGTCGTCGGCTGCTAGCTGCGCGCTTTGCATTTCTGGCTTCGAGTCGATAGGTGGTCATTACCAACCTCTGCTTTTGATGATACCAAAGAGGTTCCCCCAACCTTTGGTTACAACTTGGGTTGTCAATGCCCGCTAGCCAGCCTCGGTAGGACGCGCAAGTTTAGTTTGTCCCCCGACACGTCGTTTATTTGGGTTTTGCCAATTTCCGGTGGATTTGCGGCCGCTGGTTGCGGGCTCGTGAGCTGTCTGGACATTCTGTGGCTGCGCTTCGAGCTGGTAAGACGTTCGGATTTTCGTTTGTCTCTTGAGATGGTAACGATTCTTCGTCTGCTATTCAAATTAAATTTGAGAACTTAGGATCATTTTTCGGAATACGTTTCTCTGATCACGTACGAAAGTGTATTAAATTTCATTTCCGTGATTTTACATAGGTACACGCAGTGAATATGTAACTAATTCGGTTTGATAACGGCTGAGAATCAGTAACCTTTTTGAGCCTAGGTGGTGGTGTACGAACTCGGTTTAATATCTTTCTAGCTTTGTGGAATGCAACTAATGTGCGTGAATATTTCTATTCTGTATATTGCATCTGACATATTCTTTTCCGTTTTTTCCTTCCGTGAGTGATATGTACTCCACGTGGTTTGTTCTTAGAACAAATCCTTTAGCTACTGCTGTGTCTGTTTCTATGCCCTTCAGACAAGAAATTATGTATGTATCTTTCTGATTTCCCGTAGTACATCACGATCTCCTCTCCGTCTACTTAAATTGCTTTTTCGTTTGCAAACTTACATTTTGCTCTCAGACTCCGTCAGTAAATTCTCTTCTAGCCTTGTACAACCCTCTTTATTAGCTAGCTTATGAAATATTACGTATTTCTAGGGGCTGCATGCCGTATTTCGTAGTTGATTTTCCCCGACTTTGAAAATATTCAATTTTTCTGATTTTGAAGACTGGACTTCGTCCATCCGTGTAAACCCTTCCAATCGCGTCTAATTGTATTTCTTTAGCTTCCTTGTGATCTCCTACGCATTTCTAATGGTTGCATGCCGTAGTTATTTTTCTCTATTCTTCAGAAAATGAATTTTTGTATTTTTACTGGTTTTCGGAACCATGAGGCTCCAAAGTCCGACTTGAAGGGTTTATTGCTAGTCACTTGAGTACTCGCCTCTGCTCACACACCAGTGCATTCCAATTGTGTATTCTTCCTTCGTAATCTATGATTCCGTTGCTTTTTGTTGAAATGAATACGATCTTTAAGCACTTCGCCTTCAGTGGGGTGCGAATATGTAATGTAGCAGACACGGGCCGTGTGTCTCAGTAAATCTGGAGGTTAACGGTTGGATTTGAATGGAAACCAAACCCCTCTACTATCGCGTACCAGACTAAACTACGAAGTTTGTGTGGTACATCCTGGTTCGCTGAATTTCGCCTACGATAGCGGCGCCTGCTTCTGTTTGTATCAGCACGCTGAGTTGGGTGAGTTTCGCTTTGCTTCGAGCGTGTGAGTGGTTGAATGCTTGTTGATTGTAAATCCCTCCCCATACGATGTTCAGTTCAGATTACTTTAAGTGAGTTTTCAGTGGGATGCACTTTTATTGTTTAACAAAATTGGTTCCCCCACTTACTCATTAATTAATTTATTGTCAGTGAAATTTTATCCTTATTATAAATATTAGTTTATGAATACCTTCCCCGTTTATTTAATGTTGTTTTTCACCAGTACTGAGAACAAATTCAGATGCATATTATCATATTTTTAATTCCGTTGCGCCACAAATGTTCTCACAGCCATCTTCATCATGGAACGGTTTAGTCTGGGGTGGCTTGTATATAAATAACTGTGTGTAATTCTCGTGATCTACGATGTGTGTTGGCCACCGTCTCTTTGTCTTCCTGCTGCTAAAGTAAAGTTTGACTCAGTTCTAAATTCTGAGGCCAGGGAACAAGATTCTGTTGTTGGAAGTAGTCAGTAGTTCACGCGATTCCTTTAGCTGGTTTTTACGGCCAGAATTATATGTCTAAAGTAAGCTTTTAACTGGCTCCTTTCAGCCAGAGTTAATTTTACAATTAACGGGGGTCTTTCAACTGGAAGCACAATCTGCATGTTCAGTCAGGCATATGTTTTTTTTATTATTATTATTATTCATAAGTGTTCAGGGAAACACACCGACGTTACACTATTTTTGGTACAGAATCGCAGATGTTATTTTGAATGATATAAAGAAGAAACGAGAATATACCGAGAAGCTAAAGGTGAGGGATCTTGAAAATAGTTCTACATAATTTGCTTGCAATCAGTAGTAGGAAAATTGGATGAGGAAATAATCCTAAGTATTAGTAATAAAACTTGAGTCTCCCGTCACATCTGAATAAGGTCTAGTTGCCCGCGACTCTGTTGCTGCTGGACGTGTGGTCGACATGGCTGGCGACTTTTCTGATTTTACGCCGAGCCATGCGTCGTCGCTGTGGAAAATTGTGTCTCTGGTGGCTGCCGCTCTTACCAGAATCTCTTCTAAACTGTCCTTCCTTCCATTTTCGGTTTCTTTTCTTTCATACTTGCGTACACACTAGCGCTGTAATATGTCTTAATCGGCTAAACATTCCTGTACGAAATATGCTCATTTCGGTCCCGTCGTTTCATTTCTTGTATGCATATTAAAACCACCCTTTAAAACTGTATTTTGGATACGCATACCTATACAAGTCACTTTTTCTCTTCATTGTACATCTGCATCTTCTTCTTTTCCTTCGCCTTTGACCCAAAAGAGTATTTTCCGAGTTGTTAATACAGATTTGACGTGGTTAGTTTAAAGGAGTGAAATGTAGACCAGTACAGTCTGCTTTCAGTGTTATACATGTCAAAGTGACCGAATGTTTCCCTGCAAGATCATGAATCGTGCAAGTGAGGCGGGATGTGGGTACCAACCCGATATTCTCAAAGGCTCGGCATCACACTCGCCTAAGGCGTTAAGGTAACGCGCGGATTAGAACCCTTACCGGTGCACCATTCCCTCCCCGAAAGATAAGCTTTAAACCGCCGAGGGCGTTGACATATATCTTCATCGAAATAATTGAAACGTCTAGAGACAAGCTGTAACTACGGACAAATGAATAGCAAGCCTCATAGCGCATTAGATGCTTTTATTTCCTTCATTGACTGCATAGAAAGTTAATATCTTCATCACCAGTGTTCGACCTTACGTGTAGATGGCGAACGGAATTCACGCATGATGAAAATTTTGTTTTAAATTACGGGGAAAATGGTTAATGAAGAACATTGTTACCAGAATGTAAATAATGTGCCATTACTTAGAAAATACGACATTGGAGATGAATTTTTGTTTTAGTGATAGGAATGAGTCCTTAACGATAATAAAGTTATAGCATATGTTTAGCGTATTAAAGTTAAAAATCGACCACTGTACGAAACAACAGCTATGTTTTATCACTAAAAATGAGGTCCGTTTGAACTACTGGTTACTCCCCGCTACAAAGTCTTGTTCCCTGGCCCAAACTGATAACTGACTCGTTTCAAATTACTTCAGTAACAGGAAGTTAATACTACAGTGGACAATATACATAGCAGCTCACACGTTATTACACACAGACAGTAATAAGCAAGTCACCACAATTACAGTTATCTTAGGAAGGTGACAAAGAAAACATTTATGGCGCAACGGAATTTAGACATAAGAAAAATTGTATCTCAGCTTGTTCTCAGCACTTGTGAAGAACAATATAAAATAAAAGAGGGAAGGTGCTCTAAAACTACAATTTATAGGCAACTTACGGATTATGCTGAACTTAGACTTGTTTATTCAGATAGAAAACAAGCAAAATGGGAAACCAATTTTGTTAATACAATAAAAATGCATATCTTACATAGATTAATGCGGACGGTGCCCATCCTAAATTATACATGATTTAACGCTACTGGGGGGGGGGGGGGAAGGATTCACAAACAACACTCATTCTCTCACACACACGCAATGCCACAGCGAAACTCACCAAAATCACCGCGTTGAGACGAGGCGGAAGCAGGCGCCGCTATCGTAGGCGAAATTCAGCAAGTCAGAGGTAGCACAAAACACAATATACAGAAACACTTTGAAGCTGGCACTGGTCTGTCGGGCCTGTTTTGAGATGGTGCGTGTGTATAGCCAAGTTAAATTACATCTGAATTGGACTGCGAGCAAACTCGCTAACGGTGACGCACGGCTACGTTACATGAACGCACTCCACTGAAGGTGAAGTGGTTGAAAGTCTGATACATTATACAAAATCACGGTGGATTCTTAAGTTGCAGTCTGTTAGAAATCGATCTAGCTACTTGTTTAAGTGGCGTGAATTCAGGCGTCTAGCTGCAAACTACGGAAGTTGGAACTCGAACCCATGTGGTTCCGAAAACCGATAAAATTGTATAAATTCAGTTTCAGAAAAATAAAGAAAATTAACTACAGCATGCAACCCATATAAATGCTTAGCATTATATAAGGAAGCGAATGAAATACAGCTACACGCGATAGGGGGCGATTACAGAGACGAATGAGGTCCTGTCTCAGAAAAACCACAAAAATGAAGTAATTACAAAGTCGGAAAAATAAAAATAAGAATTACGGCATGCAACCCATGGGAATGTTTAGAGTTACAGGAAGAAGCGAAAGAAATGCAGATACATGCAGGTCCTGTCTAAAAAAAAAAAAAAAAAAAAAAAAAAAAAAAAAAAAAAAAAAAAAAAAAAAAAAAAAAAAAAAAAAAATGAAATAATTACAAAGTCGGAAAAATAAAAATAAGAATTACGACATGCAACCCATAGAAATATTTAGAATTACAGGAAGAACCGAAACAAATGTAGCTACACGCGATAGGGAGCGCTTACAGAGACGGATGAAGTCCAGTCTCAAAATCTCGGAAAAGTGAAGTAATTACAAAGTCGTAAAAATAAAATTAAGAATTACAGCATACAACCGATGGAAATGATTGTAATTACATAAGAAAGGTATTGAAGGAGGTTGTTCAAGACTCAAAGAGTATTACTGACAAAGGCAGAGTGCGTACTACCAGTCGGAGAAGAAACAGCAACATTAAAATAGGCGGGAGAGAAGATCCCGAAATATTAGTGGAATCAGAAGGATACCCGCAAAGTTAATTGCCTGATGGGTATGGAACAAACAAGAGTGGAAGCTGACGGCTTTGTTCTATGAACCAACCACGTCGAACACATATCACGCACGAAATGAAACGATGAGAAGATTTTTACATGCACTGTACAAAAATGAACGTATCACCTAGAAACCAGGCCCCCAAAGCTAGAAAGTGTTTACACAGAGTTCATCAAAAAATGTTCAAATGTTTGTAAAGCTTATGGGTGTTAACTACGGGGTCATCAGTCCCTAAACTTACAAACTACTTATGAAGTAGCTAATCCTAAGGACAGCACGAATATCCATGCCCGAGGGGGGATTCGAACCCCCGACCGTACTGGCCGTGGAGACCGTGACTGAAGCGCCTCAGTCCCCTCGGCCACCGCGGCCGGCCGCTGAGGTAAAGCTCACCGACTTGTTCACAACCAAAGGGTGTGGAAACCTCTGTGGTAGCATGAGCAGCTATCGACTCTGAGCCAGAGAGAACGATGCGAAGCGAGCTATCACTCCCCATATTCAGACAGCCATAGATTCTCGCACATGCACTTCAAATTAAAACAACTTCACATTCTCACAGGGACAGTGGTATAGCGGAGAAGGCGTACTCATGCTACATTAATTAATATAAAAATAAATTATTAACATAAAAAAATAAGGAAAACATAGCAATATTAAGTAATATTTTAACACATGAAATAAAAATTCTATTGATCAAGCCTTGAAAAGAGTTGGGTTTAGGTTTTAACATAATGATAATCTAGCGACACCAAATAAATTATAACTTTACAGAAATACACTAAAAATATATGGAAGACGACAGACGGTCGTATTTCATAGTGCAAGCAGAAGGTTTTTGAAGAACAAGGTAGTATGGAGATAGTTATAATAGTATTCAGTAATAATTTGAAAGATTCATTCCACATGCGTCTGAATCTACTGCTGTTCCTTGCCGTAGGTTTAGAGGGGGGGGGGGGCATTGTCACCTATTGAAAACCGAAAACTAGTCCTATGGTTGTCGGTTATAAAGAGTTGGACGGATATGGACACGGTTTCAAGGAAGTAACCACGTTTTCTTTTATTACGTTTTATACTTTTATGGTTTTATGTTTTAAGATTCTTGTACAGATTATCTGATGATGAGGGCTTGACCCTTGAAACGCGTCATATTTTAGTGTTTTTCACGATTTCTAGGGTTGAACCTACTTGACATAATAATTAAACTGAAATGGGCTTTAAAAATAATTTTTAGTAAAAGTTGTTCATTTCGAAAAGGGACATCATCCGTAATATCCCTGTATCACACCCTTAGGCGAAAGCGGGGCGTTTGGGGGAGGGGGTTACTTTGAAATCTTAATTAGGAATCCCTATTTTTATTGCATATTTGGATTCTCTGCGAAACACAATGTTACTTTTATATGAAACATATTCTACGTTTCATGATAAATGGGGCTGTAATAGATAGAAATGTAAATGAGTTAAAAACTTGTTGAAAAAGTTAATTCTGCAACGAACACCAGATTAACAAAACCAAAATACAATTTTATGCTATTTTTGATAATTGTTCCACACTGCAATGACGCACAGACTGAGATCATGCCCTCACGGTCAGACTAGTCATTTTACTTCAGTGATTCGGATGTTAACAATTGCAGGGAGAGCAGATGCCATTTTCTCATACTTTGAGGCTTACAGAAACGTTGAAGGACCTCGGCATAGGTACTCTGATCCGTTCTCTAAGAGGAACGTTCCCTCTTCAGCGCCTCTTTGCAGTATTTGCAGTAAAACTTATTTGTTCTAGATATTGCCGTTTTTTTATTTTTTATTTTTTTTTATTTTTTTTTTTTTTTTTTTTAAATTTCCATTAATTTTTTACTCTTGCCAATTACAGGGCTACCATGGAAATAATATTTTATGCAAAAATGACTTACTTTTTCACGGAGAATCCAAGTCTGCAATAAAAATAGGAGTTCCTATTTTAGGTTTCAAAGTAACCCCCCCCCCCTTACCGCCCACGGAGGTGGTTCAGAACCGCTACAAGTACACTGTAGGCAAAATTCTCATTACCTGTTTTGTAGGTTATCCTACGATGACAGCCAGTCTCATTACAGTATGTAATTGTTTCATGTGATGACCCGGCTATTTTATTAGTCATGGGAATTACAAATTTTGCTTCGGTTGGCAAACTTTATTTCATCGGTAAAAACTTCACATCGACAAACAATATCGTGTCTGCTCAAAACTGCTCACTACTTGTTTGTTTGTAAAGCTTATATGACTTAACTTAAAAATTATAAACTTATAAACTATTTATAAACTAAGTTAAATTAAAGACAGCAAAAATATCCTTGCCCGAAGGGGGATTCGAACACCCGGCGGGGAACGGCCTCGCGTATCGCAGCATAGCTCCTCAATGCCCTCGGCCACTCCGCCGCGCCGCTCACTACATACTACATACTTACATTTAGACACACTTCGCAACACAACTTAAAAAAATGTTATTTCATTAGTATTCCGGAAATTGATTTGGTTAAGTGTTATATTGCTCCCTATATTTACGGAAAATTTCGAATGAAACTAAAGTATATATAGTGTAGATACAGAAATGTCTGAACATTAGTGAATAATCTACATAGAAAAAAAATGGTATTTGGTCTTTCATTAATCTCTTCAAATGTGTTTCTTATGGCTGGATTCATTACAAAGTGAACAAATTTAATTGCAAGCTTTTTTTATGCGTTTGTATTTTTCCCAGTATTCCGACAAACAGTTTTAATTGGCACACTTTACATACGAGTAATCGTGAAGGAAACGTTATAAAGGTTATTTTCTGCATATGATTTCCGTATTATACTTGCGATCTGCGATGGAGTTCTTATATAAAAACTGGGACCATAGAATGAAATTTTTTCTCTGCAGTGGAGTGTGCGCTGATACGAAACTTCCTAGCAGATTAAAACTGTGTGCCGGAAACGGAATTCGAACCTGGAACCTTTCGTGGACAAACTGAGATCATCCCTGACTACCCAGATAATCTAAGTCTTGCATTTCTGGTTCATACAACCCAACCTCGACTGGACCAGATTGCAATCCCCTTCTATGGAGACACGATTAATCTTTACTAGCGGTGGGGACGAGCTTTGTGCGTTTCAGTGAAGGAGTTGGGGTGGAGTGTCTGCGCCAGGGGCTTCACTCTTGAAAGTATGTGGGTGGCAACCGTGTGAGCACTCAGCGAAGTCTGACATCACTTCCACTTACTGGTGTCAGGCTTCTCCTATATTCCTTCCTGTCAGCCACTCTCGCTTACGTTGCTTTTTTCGACCCCGACGGTATTAGTTTGCGAGACCGGAGGGATTTAGAAAATATCGTTCATGCGAAACACAACTAGCTCTTTATTCACACGAAGTGATGGGTGCTATCGACAAGGGTTCGCAAATCGGTTCCGTATTTCTTGATTTCCAGAACGCTTTTGACACCGTATCTCACAAACGGCTTTTAATCAAATTGCATGGTTATGGCATATCGCCCCAAATTTGCAATTGGATAGGGGATTTCTTGTCAGATAGGACACAGTTGGTAGTAATAGATGGTAAGACATCGACTAAAACAGAGGTGATGTCGGGCGTTCCACAGGGTAATGTTATTAGTCCTCTGCTGTTCCTTATTTACATAAACGATTTAGGGGAAAGGAAAAGAGCAGCTCTCTTAGGTTGTTTCCAGGTGACGCTGTCATTTACCGTCTAGTAAAATCATCTGAAGATCAAAACAAACTGCAGAACGATCTGAATAAGGTATCAGTATGGTGTAAAAATTGGCAATTGACTCTAAATAATGAGAAGTGTGAAGTCGTCCACATGAGTACGAAAAGAAATCCGTTAAACTTTGTTTACAAGATAAATCAATCAAAAGTGAAGGCCGTAAATTCCACAAAGTACCTAGGAATTACTATTACTTCAGACTTAAATTGGAAAGAACACGTAGATAATATCATAGGAAAGACGAACCAGAGACTGCGTTTTATTTGCAGAACCCTTAATCATAGAAATGATCATCAGAATAAAATACGAGAAATCAGAGCTCGAACAGAGAGATTCAGGTGTTCTTTCTTCCCGCGCGCTATTCGAGAATGGAATGGGACATAAATAGTATAAAGGTGGTTCGATGAACCCTCTGCTAATCACTTAAATGTGATTTGCAGAGTATCCCATGTAGATGTAGATGTAGTCTTTCGTTTTCATTCTCCATTGCCTTGTAAGACGTGGCTGTCCTGGTAGTGGGCTGTCCGGAGTGCCGGTGTCTCTGCAACGTAGAAAATCATTCCCTAAGTCATCAGTCTGACAGCAGCGGGAAGGGTGTAAGCGGTATGGGCGGATATAAAGGCAGTCGTCCAGCACACGTTAATAGGGCTGCATTTCAGGCCGGAATCAAATGTGTTTTAAATCTCGGTGCACGGAAAGAAAGGGGCATATATACAAAATAGAGGAAAATTAACCGGGAAAGCATAAATATAACTACTGGAACGGGAGCAAAAAAGAAACTGAATGGAAGGAAAGAATATTATCCTTGAAAAGCTGAAAGAAAGCGCTCGATGTGTTTTAGCAATATTAATTGATCGAAAGTGGAAGAAGAAGAAGTTATCGCCATGTACGTTAGTACGCTTTAACGTGGGACGAGGACACCTAGCAGTGATACCGATATGAGCTGCTGATGATGGGGAAAAGAGGTGAAACGAAACAGTTGTGCCGGCCGCGGTGGCCGAGGGGACTGAGGCCCTCCAGTCACGGTCTGCACGGCCACTACGGTCGGGGGTTCGAATCCCCCCTCGGGCATGGATATTTGTGCCGTCCTTAGTATAAGGTAGTTGATAAGTAGTTTGTAAGTTTAGGGACTGATGACCCCGTAGTTAAGTCCCATAAGCTTAACAAACATTTGATCTGAAACAGTTTTATGTGGTATTGCACTGTGTAGTAGATAAATGTATCGAGAATTAGCCGCTAATTGTCAGTGGAGACCTAAATGCTCGAGAAGGTGAAATACTTATTACTAATATTTGAAGAACGTTTGATGAAGCAGCAACAAATTAAAATGGTCAAGAGTTTGGACAACTGCAACAGGCAACCATCTGAAGTTGAAAGAATTATTACTGTCGGAAGAAAGACATTAATCAGTTCGCTTGGAGTAGATCATTTATCTATTATATAGCAACCCAATATAGCAACGTAATGCTACTTTGCAAGAAGGCAGTTTTATATAGTCTGACGACTATCATATAATGATCACGAAATGGAGTGAAAATAACAAAAAGAGAAACGAGGTAATGAAGAAGTGTACTTCATACAATAAGAAACTGAAAGGACTATATGGTAATAGGTTGAGAAAGTATCTATGGGAAACACATTTTTTTATAATAATAAAAAATAGTGGCGACCCTCGAATAACTTGTTTGTTTTGTGATGATGGTTAATTTAAATACAATTTATTCATTTGCAAAAAAAATGTTCAAATGTTTGTATAGTCCATGGGACTTAACTACGGGGTTATCAGTCCCTAAACTTACAAATTACTTATGAACTACTTACGAACTAGGACTGCACAAATATCCATGCCCGAGGGGGATTTGAACCCCCGACCGTAGTGGCCGTGCAGACCGTGACTGGAGTGCCTTAGTCCCCTCGGCCACCGAGGCCGGTATATTCATTTGGAGATTAATGATCTATTTGCACAGCTGGCATAAAAATTAATAGAAATCAAATGACTGACAACACTCAGTTGACGTAATGAATGAAAATAAAAGAACAACATCATTTCACACACACTGACCAAGATGATCATTTAGGGTAAGAAAATATAATACAGGAAATTTAGAAAACTAAAAGTAAATAAAAAAAGAAAAAATGATCATAGAATATGGAAAGAAATAATGAAAGAATGACTTCAAAGAATATGAAAAACATTGGAGACGGTAATAAAAATAAAAGAGAATAATTTCTGGGGCATCCAAAAAGAAAATAACAAATGCCAAAAGAATAACCGAAAAGGCTCAGAAGTAACTATAGAATAAGTTAATAAGTAATGTTGAGCAGGAAGTACAGGTAAGATGTAAATAAAGAATAAGAGAATATAATACAGGTAATTTATAAAACTGAAAGTAAATAAAAAAAGGAAAAAATGATCATAGAGTAGGGAAAGTAATAATAAAAAAAGACTTCAAGGAATATGAAAAAGATTGGAGAATTTAATAAAAATAAAAGAGACTATTCTCTGGGTCATCCAAAAAGAAAAGAACAAATGCCAAGATAATAACCGGAAAGGCTCAGGAGTAACTATGGAATAATTTGATAAGTGAGTTTGAGCAGGAAGTACAGCTAATAGTATAATACATGAATCAATTAGAAAAGGGTAGTGCAGGACTGAACCTAATAAATGAACTACCGTGAGTGAAGCCCTAGAAACAATTATGATATCGTGAAGAAATTAATTAGCTGCTAAGTTCCACTGCGGTGTCGGAGGTGGTGACAGTGCAGGCCACGACGTCGTAGTCGATCGCCCCTCTCAGTCAGCCGACAGCCGGCAGTAGCGGTTTCTGGAGTCCCGTCACACGCGTCGCAAGCTGTGAAGATTGTCAGGTATTTGGGGCTTCTGGTGGTCCAATCCTGAGCTTCCAAAACTTGGAGTCGACATGTGGTTTTAATGGCGTCGTAGGACTACAAAATTTAAATTCCAAAAACGTTATTAAAACGATATTTAATATTAAAAAATGCCCGCTCGTCGAGTTTGTGTGTCAGTTTCTCTATTCCCGATAGACTCTAATACTACTGATCGTCTTTTCATCCAGTTTTCACCAACGGACTGTTTGATTCATGAGGAAGGTTTAGATGTATAAGTCATTAAGTTGTTTGGCACTGTTTGAGTGTGGCGAAAAAAATCCGCGAAATAGAGCAATGAATACTCTTAGGAAAAATTTTACACTCTAGGTTTCAGAACTTTAAAAATTTTCAAATGACTGTAGACGTAATGAGAACAAACTGCTAAGGTCATAGGATCCCAGACTTACAGACTACTTACACTATACAGACACAAGCACCACCCCTGCCCTCCACACACTCACCGACCAACCTACACAACACCCACACCCATATATATATATATATATATATATATATATATATATATATATATATGCGCCTAAAGAAGGACTTGAACATCCGACGGGAGCGGATGCACCCAACCTCAAATGGCGCCCCAGACCACACGGCATTTTACGCGCGGCTGAGAACTTCATCGTACGTATGAAAATACATTTATTGTTTCATAATACGACGTTTGCGAGATTCTAATGGATTGTTGTACACATACTTTCGTTGAAATTTATTGGAGGTCTCTCCTTTTTTATTGTTGCTGGTTTTTTTCTTTACTGCATGTAATTATTTCTGGTCATGCCTCAACGAGGACAAAAAGTAACCGGCCGCGGGGCTGAAGTGCAGTTTATGAGTCCGCGAGTGGCGTTTCATGTTTGGACGTTGGCAACGGTGCTGGAGCCAATCAGCAGTCGCGATCGCGTGGCCAATAACAAACAGCTTTCTCTTTATGGTTTGTAAACAAACCGGCGTAGTGGATGTAAAGATCTTTAGATAAACATATTGTATTGCAATAAATGTGTGATTTATATTTACGTTCTGTAATGGAGATTGGGCGTGCTGGCTGTACTATATAGGCCTAGTCAACATTATTTTCACCAGTGATTTTAGTTGTTGGTGATCGCATGACTTTCGCAGCCTTTACGAGCGCAATTACTTATACTGAGCGGTTCTGAGCCTGATATTCAGGCGTTACTACGAGACAGAACTTCTTGTGTAACCTGTGTACCTAACCTTAAGGTTGCGCTGAGCTGTTATTTTTGAAGTTATCAATAGTGTGTTAAAGAGTAGTCTGAAAGTGTGTTGGAAACATCCTTTCATTTTAAAAAATGAGGCCAAATACACAACACATGAAACGCGGATTCTGATTGGCCGCCTTCACGTGTGTCATTCATCGCGCCGTTACCAACGTATACGCATGAACCACGACTTGCGGACTCATAAACTGCACTTTACCCCGCGGTGGCCGAGCCGTCTGCGGCGCGCCAGTCACGATCTGCACGGCCACTACGGTCGGGGGTTCGAGTCCCCCATCGGGCATGTATATTTGTGCCGTCCTTTGTATTAGCTGGTTTGTAAGTTGTTTGTAAGTTTAGGGACTGATGACCCCATAGTTAAGTCCCATAAGTTCTACAAACATTTGACATTTGCACAAAAAGTAGGGCGTATGACTCTACGTGCAAATAAACATTAAGAATGCTCCAGATGGGATGACTATGGGTTACATTTTAGTCTCATCAGCATGCACGACGCAACCAGGCTGATGCGACAGTACAGCAGGAGAAATGAAGGCGCACATGCTCTGCTATCCGTGCCGAGCCGAGGCCAGTTCCTATAAATTAAACCCTTCGAGAGCGCAACATGAAAATGTTATCATCTATACACTACGTTTACAAGCAACACATCTTCCGAAAGACGGAAACCGAGTTTTGTAAACCGTTTTTCGCTGTCGTGTTTACATGGCATAGCCTGAATCGGATTTCCTAGCCCACTTAATATGGCGGCTGAAAAACAGCTGATTCAGTTTCTGATTAACTCAACACAGTCGCTATTTTACTTTACTTAAAAACTCAGATTCATGCTCACTCTAATATTTATACTTTTATTTCACATTAGAAAATATCACTCCGTCCATATATGCCGAAAATTGTCAACAAAAAAGCCAAGAACGCTTCGAAAACGGTTGCGTTTACATGGGCACGAGAATCGATTGTAGAACTGGAAAACCGCTTTACAGAAGTGCAGTTCCAGAATCGATTTTGGAGTGTTTACATGACCAACCAAAAGCGAAATTGGGAAATCGGCTTACGAAATCCGGTTTTGGGAGCCGCTGTAAACGGGGTGATAGACAAGTAAATATTGAAAGCAGAGTCATCAGAGAAATCTACTAGTATCTCATGTAAATAACTGTCTTTATATATAAAGTGTCCGTGTGTTTGGAGTGAATAAAATTGTACAATTGTGTTCGAATCTTCTTCTTCTCTTGAGATATTAGGCAGGAATTTCCTGTTACGGTACCAGTCTCCGTCGTGGTCTTCCCCTATGTATTCTTCTACGGCATTTATAAATTTTTGCTATTAACGCCAGTCGCTCAAACTCAATTCTTTCTAGATGTTTGTTACATTTTCATCTGGAATCTCGAATTTTATGTGCAGTTCTTCTCTAATATCTTGCTTTCTTAGTCTGTCTACTCTAGTTTCAACCTTCAACTCCTCTCAGGAACCCCATTTTTTGTACCTGAATACGGGTTTGTTGCTTCTTGGTTATCACCCAGACGTAACTACCATAGAGCAGTCTGGAGACTGCAATTGTTTTGTAGAATTTTTGGTGAATGTCTTTCCTGCTTTTGTATTTTAAGTTTCTGTTAAATCTTCAAATACCAAACTGAACGTACTAAGCTTCATTTTAATATATTTCTTGTATCTATATGTCATCACCCATCCGAAGTAATTGAACCCATTTACTTGATATAAAATCTTCTGATCGATGACTATTTTGTTCTAATTGTTCACTCCCCATGAAATCCATGGTGCTCGTATCATCTTGAAATTTTCCACAGATGACCTTCAAACAAAGAGGAAGGTCACCGTACTCCCTGCTATTCTGTTTAATGCTGAAGCAAAGTTTACCGAGAGTGGAGTGTAGAAATTCCACAATACTCATGTCTGGGCTTCTGAAAATCCCAGAGAAGTTGTGGAAACCGGATGTCAACAACAGTTCAGTATTAACGTTAGGGCTGGAATGACGGGTGACTTACTAACTAGTCCTTTCAATTTGCCGTGCATATTGCCAGCAGGGTCATACTGCGCCTTTTTAACAAATGATTTACACGATTTGATGGAAGACATCCCATTGGACGCAGTTGTGGTTCGTGCATGACCGAACACCGCGTCCCTTTGCTCCTGGTGCTACAGCAGTTCTACATCAGCGATCGCCACACGGATGGGTGGGGCGTCAGGCGCCGACATCGTGGCCTGCTGGTTACCCGACCTCAACCCATTTAGACTGCTACTTACAGGCCAATTGAAGTCCATCGTGTACGCCAAACCTTTAGTTCACGTGCAATTCCTGAGTCAGCGTATAGCACAAGGGAGTCAGTGGACTACTGGAATATGGCGACGAGTGAGAGAATCTACAGCTGAAAATATACTGCTCAATCTACCCAAGGCTGGGTGGCGGAGGGTATTCGGTATCAGTACTAGTTACTTGCTTTCCTCTTGCACTCCCATATAGAACGAGAGAAAAATGACTGCATGTTTCCATCAGTAGGAGCCCTAATGTCTCTTTCTGGTCTTTACGAGAAATGTAGGTTGGCGGCTGCGGCTGTAGAATCGTTCTACGGTCGGCCTCAGCATTTCAGTTCCCGCAGCACGTCGATACTACTGGCGCAAAGATCGGAGCTACCACTTACAAAACTCGCCGCTCGCCTCTGAACTGTCTCTATGTCCAGCCGGCCGCGGTGGCCGAGGAGACTAAGGCGCTCCAGTCACGGTCTGCACGGCCACTACGGTCGGGGGTTCGAATCCCCCCTCGGGCATGGATATTTGTGCCGTCCTTAGTATTAGCTAGTTCATAAGTAGTTTGTAAGTTTAGGGACTGATGACCCCGTAGTTAAGTCCCATAGACTATACAAACATTTGAATTTGTCTCTATGTCCTCCTTCTGGTGGGATCCCGAACACTTGAGCAATACTCAAGAGGCGGGATAGAGGCGTGTTACATGCGGTCTCCTTTACAGACGAATCACACCATCCCAAAATTCTCCCAATAAAGTGAAGTCGATTATTCGCCCTCCCCACTTATACGCTCGTTCCATATCAAATCGCTGTCAACGTTACGCTTAGGTATTTAATTGACACCACTCTGTCAAGCGGCACGCAACTAATGATGTATTCGGAATTTACGGGTTCGTTTCTCTAGTCATCTGATTCACCTATCATTTTTATGCATTTAGCGCCAGTTGCCATTCGTCACACCACCTAGAAAATCGATACAAGTAATCCTGCATCCTACTGCAGTCATTTAACGACGATACCCTCCTGTACAGCACAGCATCATCAGCAAACAGTCGCAGATTGCAAATCACCCTACTTGTCAGATCATTTATATACAGGGTGAAACACCTAACATTTGCACCGCAAATATTGCAGAAACGGAAAGTGCGATTGATGTGCGGTTTTCACAGAATGGATTGGTAGTCAGGGGTTAGTATGTTTAGACAACAAACAGATTGTAAAATTACTTAGAAAGTGTATTTTTTATGCGAACATACAGTTTTTTTTTAATGAAACCATGATTATTACTATCATGCACTGGAATTTTTGACACCAGCTGTGTACAAAGAATTATGGATAACATTTTTATCACGCTTAGTTTGGCAGCAACAACCGTTCAAAGTTTCGGAGCGGAGGCTGCAATAGCGTAGCTTACTGGCCGAGTGGCTTAGCCCCTGGAGCACGGCCCACTGTCTCATGACTACCAGCCAGTCAGCTACGCTGTCGTAGCCTCCGCCCCAAAACTTTGAATTGTTGTAGATGTCAAACGAAACGTCATAAAAATGCCATTCAAATTCTTTGTACACAGCTGGTGTCGAAAATTCCAGTGCATGATAGAAACAACCATTGTCCCATTTGAAAAATTGTGTGTTTGCAAAAAAAATACACTTTGTACGTATTTTTATAATCTGTTTATTAGCTAACAATCCATTCTGTGAAAACCGCACATCAATCGCACTTTCCGTTCCCGCAATATTTGCGGTGAAAGTGTTAGGTCATTCACCCTGTATATAGAAAATAATAGCTGTACTATCAAACTTCACTGGGGCACTCCTGACGATACCCTATTCGGTGATGAACACTCGCCATCGACGACAACGTACTGGATTCTATTATTAACGTAGTCTTCGAGGCACTCACTTATTTGGTTACCTATTCCAGATACTTGTACCTTCCTTAGCAGTCTGTAGTGCGGTCCCGTGTCAAACACATTTCTAAAATCAATAAATATGCAGTCTCCTTGTTGCCGTATATCGACAACTCTCAAGGAGTCATGAGAAAAAGGGCAAGCTGAGTTTCCCACAACCGATGATTCCTAAAGCAGTGCTGATGCAGGGACAAAAGCTTTCAAGGAAATTTTGAGAGATGGCAGCCCATCTGTCATTTTTATTAACTGTGTTTATCGTTCTGTAATGATGTAAAGTGACCAGTACATGCATTTTTCTATTGCTTGTGGTAATGCAATGCAGGGAAGAATTTTGCTGAGCTAAGAAACATAGCTGACATTGTCTTGACGAGGGAGAGTGGAATTCCGGTGGAGGCGGCCGTCACAGCACTCTCTACCCGCGACCAGCGGCGTGCCGTGGGGGCCGCGCCTTAGGGGTCCCGATAGCGAGGTGCCTCGGTGCTCTGGCCGAGGTAGCAGGTTGTCAATGTGTTAAGTCTAGTGTCCCAAACTGAGAAGGAGGAGGAGTATTGTCTGTGCTTTTAAAACTGCTCCTTCCGATTTTAGAAAAAGATAGTCGGCGCCTACGCTGAGACAAGCGCCCAGAATCTTGTCTGCTGAAAAAGGAAGACGACACTTAAAGTGGCTGGTTTTTCTAGAGGCTTGGTTTGCACTTCTACGGTGACGGTTTGGACCGTTCGTCAAGTATCGCGCCAAAAGTGTGTGTGGAAGGGGTAGCCGACTTTGATTGGCTGATGTTGAAAGCTCCAGCTTTTCGAAATCGGCGGTCGTTTAATGAAATTTTACTGGCCGGAGTTTGAGAACTCGATGTTGATTGGTTTTCCGTAAAAACGGGTTCTCGCGGGGTCTAGCGCGGCAGACGCGGTACTGATGGGACTTGGTGCTCTGCTCCCCTGGAGTACGGACGCGTCTGCTCGCGCACTGTGCTCTTAGTAGGCGGACTCGGAGATTTTGCTTATTGAGCCCATACTTGGACGGGTGAACTTGTATAAGCTTCAGGGTACACTCTGAGATTTGTACATGAGCTGAAAGTCCTTCTTTTTGGTTTGGATAAGGTCAGCCAGTCAGTTCTAGTGCACCGAGGTGCTAGTTACGATATACTCAACTTCTGGAGTCATCTACACTTTCAGTACTTGTGCGTACTTGTCTACGCTAACTGAAGTGGCCGTGACTTGGCAGAATTGCTTGAGGTCGTAGGCACTGAGTAATGCCGATTCAAATGTTCGTAGAGCTTATGGGAGTTAAAGGCGGGGTTATCAGACCCTAAACTTACAAAACTACTTATGAACTAGCTAATACTAAAGACGCCACAAACATCCATGCCCTAGGGGGGTTCGATCCCTCGATGACGAACGACCTCGTGCATCGTAGCATAGTTCCTCAATGCGCGCGGCCGCTCCGCCGCGGCTGTACTGCCGAGCGCGCAGAGGCTGATAGCAGGGAGTACAGCTTCCGAGTCACGGAGCATGTTTTTATTTCGTGGTCGCGGAAATTTCCAGCTTACAGCCGCACTCCGCCCACGCCACTGCAGCGCAGCGCCGCACACACAAGTCGTCAGTTTTGTAATGTACGGCAAAGCGCTCGCCAGCAACAAGTAGTCGTTGCTTCAGGTTCTGCATAATAGTGGAATTGTGTAGTTAGGAAAATCAGCCCTGCACTGACATTCCGGTTCAATTATTCCATTACGAATATTGTATCAATTCATGATTTATTTATTGACTTGTCAGTCGGTGTTAAATTCAAGCGTCATAATAATCGGTGTAACGCCATAATCATTTAGATTATTCTTTCATATTTAATGGTAATTATAAACTTGGATGTTCAATCTAGTTTGGGTTTTGTATTGGATTTCCATTGTGAGTCTTTCTTTCTTCTGGTAGACGGTAATAATAAACGTATTCTTGAACAGAGAAGGATGTTTATCTAACATTAATAGTTATCAGATCCTAGCTAGCTTATTAGATCTTGGGTGGGGAGAAATTATTAATTTAAAATTTATGCCGCTTGCAGAAAGTGGAAGAGAGATTGTCAATTAGTATTGAATCAGAGCCATATTCTATGAATCAAATAATTTTTAATATAATGATTTATTATCACAGTAATTAATTCAGGGTCAGCCGCTCTTGTCTCTCATTCAAATTTAATTCACATCCCCACCTTATATATTTAGCGTCCCCTGCCAGTTTGCATTTCCCCCCTTTTTTTTCCAAAACCCCACACACCCTCCACACACTTTACAATTTACTGTCTTAGAACTGAGAATATGTTCAACAATACAACGACAAATCACTGTTACTGATATAGGTCTGTTCTTTTTACCTTTCTTATGCACCGGTGTCAGCTGTTTCTTTTGGAACTGTGCGCTGGATCAAAGTTTCGTCATAAATACAACCTAAGTAAGGAGCGTATGCCGCCGAGTAGTCTTGTTAAAACCCGATTAGTATCCAACCTGGACCTGGCGCCTTGTTTGTTTTTAACTCTCTCAGCTGTTTCTCTACACCATCTATGCCCATTACTATGTCCTCCATTTGGGAGTAGGTGCGACCATCAAATGAAGGTATATTTGCCTGGTCCTCCTGCTTGAACGATTTGTGAATCGTCAAATTTAAACCTTGTGGCGCACAGACGCCTGGATTATAGGTCGTACCTTATGTAGAGAACTGTACGTAGTAAATTAATGTGCTTGTAAGACGGTAACGTAAGCAAGTGAACCATATGTGTACAGGACGCGTTACTCTTGTTAAGTTCTCTATCGAATCCTCCGAACTTCCACACATACTTAGGTATCGGTATATTATCTTTCACATATATTATTTCTCATCGGCGTTTTTTTGTTTGTATGTATACGCCATACCCCCGTATTACTTATCCAAAATTAATGATTCAGGTATCATTTTCGAGGTTTACTTCTCCACTAATGACGAGAAAAACACAGAAAAAATTGTGCTCTTCGTACAATCCAATACCCGGCGAACGATCGTACTATGGGACATGTGTTTACGGTTGCTGCCATCAGCCATCGCCCTAAGTATCTACTTAACTTGCGCGGCCGATGTAAAAGCAATGTAGAAGATGGCATCTATTGACAATCTGCGAGCCAAAAACCGTGTTTGCTGGCAGCACAGTTTATCACACGATTTCGGTTACACATGTCGATGTAACGACGGAAAATACACAAATATTTTAATTTAGCATGGCAGCTCTTGCAGTTGTTTGGATTCTTTACGGAAGCGTAGTTTATCAGGAGATTTCTTTTTCACAAGGCTATGCACAACAGCTGTTGGAATTGTTCGCTTTGTTCAAGCAAGCATCGTGTATTGCGCGAATGTACTACATTACCCCAACGTTCATTATCACAGCTTACTATTAAAACTTACAATAATTCCCCGCTACTTTACAGTGCGTGCAATGTTATTATTATCTTTTATACATATGTCTTTGAATTTGTCTTTTCTCCATTACTATCTTACGTATCTCTGACTGATCAAGATACAGTGCGAATTATTTGCACTGGTGAACTAGTAAATTTCTTTTTTGAGAAAATAGTGTCCATTGTCCTTAGTAATGTTCCTTTACGGATTTCAAAATAATTCCTCATAAGGATTTGGACATTTAACGATAACTTGAGTTTCGTATATAACATAATTTTTTAAACTGGTCGTACGTTATACATATGTCCTGGGTCGCTGGGAAGTATTTTCTGACAGACTGTGGGTCACACCACAGAAAAGGTTGGGAACGTCTGTCTTATATACAACTAACGATTACTTGTTTCCTGTAATGTGTTAACCGCACTTACATCGACATAGGAGCTTGATGAAAACCAATGTCACTGACCTGCGTGCTATCATCTGCGTGGGGACATCTACAGAAGACGTCAGGTTGGTGAACTTTTCATTTTTCTACTACTCACACAGTGCAGCGGGGAGTTACTACAACCCTCGCATACACTGTCATTGCAGTACATACGCGTTATCAATGGCAACATGGAGGAGGATAGAGAATGATGTAGGACCGGCTAGCACAACCCCTGTGGTCACGTTTTCCTGTTGTAGCCACACTGCACTCACTGTGGGGCGAGATGTGGCAGTCAGCGGCACCGGCAGGCCACAGCGGGCGATCGGTGACCGTGCCATGTCAGTCGGCACTGTGCGAGGAGACGACCCACCGACGATAGAGCGAGCCGAGCCGGGCCGAGCCGAGCCGCACCGTGGCAGTCCAGTCGGCACTGTGCGAGCAGACGACGCACCGACAACAGAGCAGGCCGAGCCACGCCATGGCAATCCAGTCGGCTCTGTGCGAGCAGACGAAGCATCTACAACAGAGCGAGCCGCGCCGCGCCGTGGCGGTACAGTCGGCACTGTGCGAGCGGAAGACGCACCGACGACAGAGTAGGCCACGCCGCGCCGTGGCAATCGAGTCAGCTCTGTGCGAGCGGACAACACACCGACGACAGAGCGAGCCGAGCCGCGCCGTGGCAGTCCAGTCGGCACTGTGCGAACGGACGACGCACCGACGACAGAGAGAGCCGAGCCGCGCGATGGCAATCCAGTCGGCACTGTGCGAGTGGACGACACACCGACGACAGTGCGAGTCGAGCCGCGACATGGCAATCCAGTCGGCTCTGTGCAAGCATATGACGAACCAATGACAGTGAGAGCCGAGCCGCGCCGTGGCAATCCAGTATGCTCTGTGCGAACGGATGACGCACCGACGACAGAGAGAGACGAGCCACGCCATGGCAATACAGTCAGCACTGAGCGAGCGGACGACGCATCGACAACAGAGCAGGCCGAGCCGCGCCGTGGCAATCCAGTCGGCTCTGTGCGAGCCGACGACAGAGCAAGCCGAACCGCACCGTGGGAGTCCAGTCAGCACTGTGCGAGCGGACAACGCACTGACGACAGAGCAGGCAGAGCTGCGCCATGGCAATCCAGTCGGATCTCTGCGAGCGGACAACGCACCGATGAGAGAGCGAGCCGAGCCACGTCGTGGCAGTCCAGTCGGCACTGTGGAGCGGACAATGCACCGACGACAGAGTGAGCTGAACCGTGCCGTGGCAGTCCAGTCGGCACTCTGCGAACAGACGACGCACCGTGGCAATCCAGTCAGCTCTGTGTGAGCGGACGGCACACCGACGACAGAATGAGCCGAGCCGCGCCATGGCAGTCCAGTCGGCACTGTGCGAGCGAATGACGCACCGACGACAGAGCGAGGCGAGCCACGCAGTGGCAGTCCAGTCGGCACTGTGTGAGCTGACGACGCACCGATGACAGAGCGAGCTGAGCCATGCCATGGCCCTCCAGTCGGCACTGTGCGAGCGGACGACGCCCCAACGACAGAGTGAGCCGAGCCACGCCATGGCAATCCAGTCGGCTCTGTGCGAGCGGACGATGCACTGACCATAGCGCGAGCCAAGTGGACGACGCACCGGCGAAAGACCAAACTGAGCCGCGCCGTGGCAGTCTAGACTGTGCGAGCGTACGACGCCCTGACGACAGAGCGAGCCGAGCCGCGCCGTGGCAGTCCAGTTCGCTCTGTGAGAGCGGACGACGCACCGTAGACAGATCGAGCCGAGACGAGCCGTGCCTTGGCAGTCCAGTCGGCACTGTGCGAGCAGACAACGCACCGACGACAGAGCGAGCCGAGCCAAGCCGCGCTGTGGCAGTCCAGTCGGTACTGTGCCAGCGGACGACACACCGACGACAGAGCGAGCCGCGCCGGGCCGCGCCGAGCCGCGCCACGCCGCAACAGTCCAGTCGGCACTGTGCAAGTGGACAACGCACCGACAACAGAGCAAGCCGAGCCGGGCCGTGCCGTGGCACTCCAGTCGGCACTGTGCGAGCGGATGACGCACCGCAGACAGAGCGGGCCGAGCCGAGCTGCATAATGGCAGTGTAGTCATCACTGAGCGAGCGTACGACACACCGACGACAGAGCGAGCCGAGCCGCTCTGTGGCAGTCAAGTCGGCACTCTGCGAGTGGACGACGCACCAACGACAGAGCGTGCCGAGCCGCGCCATGGCAATACAGTCAGCACTATGCAAGCGGACGAAGCATCGACGACAGAGCAGGCCAAGTCGCGCAGTGGCAAACCACTCGGCTCTGTGCGAGCCGACGACAGCGCGAGCCGAACTGCACCGTGGGAGTCCAGTCCGCACTGTGCGAGCGGACAACGCACCGACAACAGAGCAGGCAGAGCCGCGCCATGGCAATCCAGTCGGATCTGTGCAAGCGGACAACGCACCGACGAGAGAGCGAGCAGAGTTGTGCCGTGGCAGTCCAGTCGGCACTGTGCGAGCGGACGATGCACCGATGACAGAGCGAGCCTCGCCGCGCCGTGGCAATGCAGTCAACACTATGCGAGTGGACGACACACCGACGACAGAGCGAGCCGAGCTGCGCCGTGGCAATCCAGTCGGCTCTGTGCGAACGGATGACTCACCGACGACAGAGTGGGCTGAGCCGCGCAGTGGCAATCCAGTCACCTCTGTGCGAGCGGACGCCGCACTGACGACAGAGCGACCCGAGCCGCGCCGTGGCACTCCAGTCAGCACTCTGCGAACGGACGGCACACCGACGACAGAACGAACCAAGCCGCGCCGTGGCACTCCAGTCGGCACTGTTCGAGCGGATGACTTCCCGACGATAAAGCAGGCTGAGGCGCGGCATGGCAGTCCAGTCGGCACTGTGCGAGCCGATGACGCACCGATGACAGAGCAGGCCGAGCCACGCCGTGGCAATCCAGTCGGCTCTGTGCGAGCGGGTTACGCACCGACGACAGAGCGAGGCAAGCCGTGCAGTGGCAGTCCAGTCGGCACTGTGCTAGCTGAGGACGCACCGACGACAGAGCAGTCCGAGCTGCGCCATGGCTATCTAGTCGCCACTATGCGAGCGGACGACGCACCGACGACAGAGTGAGCTGAGCCATGCCTTTGCACTCCAGTCGGCACTGTGCGAGTGGACGACGCCCCAACGACAGAGCGAGCCGAGCCACGCCATGGCAATTTAGTCGGCTCTGTGCGAGCGGACGATGCACTGACGATAGCGTGAGCAGAGCTGCGCCGTGGCAGTCTAGTCGGCACTGTGTGAGTGGACGACGCACCGGCGAAAGAGCGAGCTGAGCCGAGCTGCGCCGTGGCAGTCCTGTCGGCTCTGTGGGAGAGGACGATGCACCGACGACAGAGCGAGCTGAGCCACGCCGTGGCAGTCTAGTTGGCACTGTGCGAGCGTACGACGCACCAACGACACAGCGAGCTGGGCCAAGCGGCACCATGGCAGTCCAGTCGGCACTGTGTGAGCGGATGACGCACCGACGACAGAGCGATCCGTGCCTAGCCGTGGCAGCCCAGGCGGCACTGTGCGAGCGGACGACGCACCGTCGACAAAGCAAGCTGAGCCAATCCGCGCCTTGGCAGTACAGTCGGCACTGTGCGAGCAGACAATGCACCGACGACAAAGCGAGCCGAGCAGACACGTGCCGTGGCTGTCTAGTCGGCACTGTGCGAGCGGACAACGCACCGTAGACAGAGCAAGCCGAACCAAGCCGCACCTTGGCAGTCCAGTCGGCACTGTGCGACAGACGACGCATCGACGACAGAGCGAGCTGAGCCGACCTGCGCCTTGGTAGTCCAGTCGGCACTGCCATGGCAGTCGAGTCGGCACTGTGCGAGTGGGCGAAGCACCGACGACAGAGCAAGACTAGCCGAGCTGAGCTGTGGCAATCCAGTCAGCTCTGTGCGAGCAGACGACGCACCGACGACACAGCGAGCCGAGCCGCACTGCGCCATGGCAGTCCAGTCGGCACTGTGCAAGCAGACGACGCACTGACGTCAGAGCTAGCCGAGCCAAGCCGCGCCATGGCAGTCTAGTCGGCACTGAGCGAGCGGACGATGCACCGACGATAGAGCGAGCCGAGCCAAGCCGCGCTGTGGCAGTCCATTCGGCACTGTTCCAGCGGACGACACACCGACGACAGAGCGAGCCGCGCCGAGCCGCATTGCAGCTGTCCAGTCGGCACTGTGCGAGTGGACAACGCACCAACAACAGAGCAAGCCGAGCCGGGCCGTGCCGTGGCAGTCCAGTCGGCACTGTGCGAGCAGACGACGCACCGAAAACAGAGTGAGCCGAGCCGCGCCGCGCCGTGGCAGTCCAGTCGGCACTGTGCGAGCGTACGACGCACCAACGACAGAGCGAGCCGAGCAAACTGCGTCATGGCTGCCCAGTCAGCAATGTGTGAGCGGACGACGCACCGACAACAGAGCGAGCCGAGCCGACACGTGCCGTGGCAGTCCAGTCGGCACTGTGCGAGCGGATGACGCACTGCTGACAGAGCTGGCCTAGCCGAGCCGTGTAATGGCAGTCTAGTCGGCACTGTGCGAGCGGACGACGCACCGACGACAGAGCGAGCCGAGCCGTGCCGAGGCAATCCAGTTTGCTCTGTGCGAGCGGACGACAGAGCGAACCAAGCTGCACCGTGGCAGTCCAGTCGGCACTGTGCGAGCGGACGACGCACCGACGACAGAGCGAGCTGAGCCGAGCCATGCCGTGGCAGTCCAGTCGGCACTGTGCAAGCAGATGACGCACCAACGACAGAGCGATCCGAGCCGCGCCGCGCCGTGGTAGTCCAGTCGGCACTGTGCGAGCAGACGATGCACCGACGACAGAGCGAGCCGCGCCGCGCCGTGGCAGTCCAGTCGGCATTGTGCGAGCGGACGATGCACCGACGAGAGAGCGTGCCGAGCCGCGCCATTGCAGTCCAGTCGGCACTGTGCGAATGGACGACGCACCGACGACAGAGCGAGCCGAGCCGTGCTGCGCCATGGCAGTCCAGTTGGCACTGTGCGAGCAGCCGACGCACTGACGACAGAGCGAGCTGAGCCGAGCCGTGCCGTGGCAGTCCAGTCGGCACTGTGCAAGCAGATGACGCACCAACGACAGAGCGATCCGAGCCGAGCCGTGGCAGTCCAGTCGGCTCTGTGCGAGCGGATGACGCACCGACGACAGAGCGAAACGAGCCTCTGGTTTCGCGGAACGATATGTTTGAGAGCCCGCCAGATCACATGGACTATGACAGCAGCCGTTAGGCGGCGCGCACAAACTACTAGCGCTGCCATCGCCACTAGAGCGCTGCACGCCGTGGCGCGCCTACCGCGCCGCACTATATAGGGCCAGAGCCACAGCTTGCTCCTCAGTCTGGTGTTGACTGCGCTCCGTTTACTTTTGCTATTCATTGGTTCTCTGGCTTCGTACTCATCTCTGACACGGTTCCGATATGGCTTTCGTTTGGATCTTTGTTTTTTCGATTAGTTGTTGTTATTGTCGTCTCTGTGGTTTCGTGGAGTGTTTCACATAAGCGGCGACGCTTGATCGGTCGCTAGTTGCTCCCGACCCAGTCAGGTCTTCGGTCACAATAATTGGCGACGAGGTAAAAGGTTCCATCACGTTTCATGGACGAACGACTTGTGCAACTCGTGGAGCAGCAACAACAACAGCTGCTCGTACAGCAACAGCAAACTGATTTGTTACGATAGGAAATTCAACTGTTGGCGGAACGCTTACAGGTTCAGGGTTCCCAACCCGTCCAAGCTTTTGTCACGTCGTCGACGGATTTCCGCTCCCCTGCGTTTCCGCCCTTTAACGACGCCAAAGAGGATTGGGATACTTACTTACAGCGACTGAAACAGCACTTTGCCGCCTTTCAGGTCTCTGATGACGCTCTCCAACGGTCGGTTTTTTTTTCTTGGGCTTCCCCTGAGACGTTTTTCTTACTAAAGAAGTTGGCCCCCCTCCCCAATCCGGTGGCACTGACGTTCGAGGAGATGTGCGCATTGCTTTCGAATTTTTATTCCCAACGATTTCACGTTGTCACATCGCGCCTCAAATTCCATCACTATCACAAACAGCCAGGTCAATCATATCGATCATGGGTGACAGATTTGCAAGGACTGAGTCGGCGTTGCGAATTCACGTGCTCCAACCCGTCTTGTAAAACCTCCTATGCTGACTCTCTCATCCGTGATGTTGTCGTTCAGTTGGCTCCAGATCCAGAAGTGCGGACGGCGGCCCTCAAGCTGGACGACCACTCTCTGGAGGACATCCTGAAGATTGCACATTCTTTCGAGATTGCACAGGCGGCGAATGAGCGCCTCATGGCTCGTCCTCAGGTAGCAACTGTACAACCGCCGCAAAGGGGACGTAACGTTCGGAAGGACTTGCCCCGCTGGCAGCGTCGAGATCCTTCTCTCTCTGACGTGTCCATGGCCTCTGAACGACCGGTCACTTCTCGTCGGCGTAGGCAACGTGGTTTACCGTCCTGTCCCGACTGTTTTACGGCGCACCAACGGGCGGACTGTCCAGCCCACTGGCCCACTGTAGTCGTTGTGGAAAAGATGGGCATCTCCACTCGGTTTGTCGGCAAACGGCAGGACAGTCTTCCCCGAATTCTTATTAGCGTCAGGGGACAGTTCATGAACTGCAGGCTACGGTTCCCCAGGGTGATTCTCCCGCTACCAAATTGTTTATTGATCTCAGAATAGCTAACCATGACGTCCGCTTCCAGGTGGACACAGGGGCGACAGTCTCCCTGGTGAACCTCCCGACATATGCCCATCTCGGCTACCTAGAATTGGACCCGCCCTCCCGCAGGTTGGTAGCATATGGTGACAGTGCGATTCCTCTGAAAGGTCAGTTTACCACTTTGGCAACTTACAAAACGGTTACACGTCCTGTAACCCTCTTTGTGGTCAATAGCCACTCAGCTGGCAACATTTTCGGCCTCGATGCATTCTCACTGTTTAGGTTCTCCATCTCCAATGAGGTGCAGGTCATTTCTGACACTGTTCCTTTTCAGGAATTCGACTACCTTTTGCATCTCTGTTCGAACCAGGTCCAGGGTGTGCAACCAATTGTGAGGCACATATTACTTTATGCCCCGATGCGGTGCCCCGTTTCTGCCGTGCACGCCCTCTTCCGGTCTCCCTATGGATGGCAGTAAAGCTGGAACTAGACCGTCTGCACGCCGCAGGAGTCATCGAACCTGTCAAAACGAGTGTCTGGGCCACACCACTGGTAGTGGTCCTCAAGCCTAATGGCGCCCTCCGCCTTTGTGGCGATTTTAAATCCACCATCAATGCCCAGGCACAGATCGAAACCTACCCCATTCCACGGCAAGAGGACCTCCTCATGAAGCTTGTTGGCGGCGAATACTTTTCTAAGATAGACCTGGCTGACGCCTATTTGCAAATCCCGCTCGATGAGGAATCTCAACGAATCGTGGTCATCAATATCCCTTTTGGTCTTTACTAATACAAACGTTTACCTTTTGGGATTTCTTCGGCTCCAGCCATCTTCCAGAGGTATCTCGAACAATTAACCATGCCTATACCCGGTTGTGCCAACTATCTTGATGATGTCATCGTGACTAGGGCTACACGCCAGGAGCACTTGCATAACCTCCGCACTCTCTACGCCACATTGCGGGACACCGGGCTCAGGTGCCGCCTCCATAAATGCCAGTTCTTCCAGGAGCGGGTTGAATACCTTGGCTACTTGCTCTCCAAAGACGGAATCCAGCCCACAGATCGAAATGTATCAGCGGTCGATGCTCTACAACGCCCTCAAAACCTACAGGAGTTACAGGCGTTTTTGGGAAAGGTGAACTATTATGCAAAGTTCCTCCCACAAGCGGCCCACATTATGCACCCCCTCAACTGTCTCCAAAAGAAAGGTGTGCAATCCAGTGGTCAGATGCTTGTGAGCATTCCTTTCAGCGGCTAAAGCGCCTGTTGCGTTCGGCACCCTGCCCTGCCTTACGCTCTTTTCTCCATCACGTCCCCTTGTTCTGGCAGCGGACGCATCTCCTTATGGCATTAGAGCGGTGTTGGCACACCGCAATGATGATGGTACTGAACAACCGATAGCCTATGCGTCCAAGACCCTGACGCCTGCTCAAAAGAACTACTCTCAGATAGAAAAGGAGGCGTTGGCGATCGTCTATGCGGTTAAGAAATTCCATGTGTATCTTTTTGGGGCCAAGTTTACCCTCATTACTGACCACAAACCATTGGTCGCTCTATTTGGGCCACACTCTCGGCTCCCAGAACGTACGGCCCAAAGACTCGAGCGTTGGGCTCTATTTCTTAGTTCCTACAATTACACCATTAAGTACAAGCCTACTACACAACACGCCAATGCAGACGCTCTTTCTCGTCTGCCTGCAGGACCTGATCCAGCATTTGACCGACATGAAGTCTCCTGTTTCCACATTGACCTGGAACGGCAAAATACCTTAGATGGGTTCCCTATCACAGCTACGCGCATTGCTGCAGACACACGCCAGGACCCCCTCTTACGACGGGTCATCCATCATGTACTTCATGGGTGGCTCACTTACTTCCCGAAGTCGACAGCCTCCCAGCTACGTGCCTGGTCCCATTTCTCTCGTCGATTGTCTGTCATTGATGGTGTTCTCCTCCTCGATGCTGACGGCGATACCCACCAGGTGTTTATTCCACTTGCTTTACGCCCTCAGATTCTGGATCTTCTCCATCGGGGACATTGGGGTATGTCACGTATGAAATCCCTGGCCAGGAGACACGTTTATTGGCCAGGTCTGAACAAAGACGTGGAGGCCATCGTCCGCAATTGCTCCATGTGTGCTCAGCACCAGGCTGCTCCAGCCCAATCTTTCTCTCCCTGGCCTGCTCCACGTCGCTCTTGGGACTGCATCCATCTTGACTTTGCAGGCCCCTTTCTGGGATCTATGTGGCATATTGTCATTGATGCCTATTCCCACTACCCCTATGTAGTCAGCATGGCGTCCACCACCACGACTGCCACACTCACTGCCCTCACACAAATTCTTGCTATCGAGGCTCTTCCCCGTAATATCGTCTCTGACAATGGGCCCCAATGTACAGCGGCAGCCTTTAAACAGTTTTGTGATGCAAATGGCATCAAACACCTGTTTAGTCCGCCATTCAACCCAGCCTCTAATGGTGCTGCTGAGCGGATGGTGCAGACGTTTAAACAACAAATGCTGAAATCTGTGGGCACCTCCACCACCACAGCAGCCCTCACATTATTCCTGAGTACCTACAGGACTACCCCTATCCAGGATCGTAGCCCAGCAGAACTCCTGCATGGCCGCCAGCCTCGTACCCTTCTCCATCTCTTGGCCCCCCCCAGCCCTTGGAACCAAGGACGCGGTACACTGGGCAATATGCACCAGGATCCACTGTGGGCCCGTTCCTATGGTACAAAGCCCTCATGGGTGCCGGCTAACATAGTGGCCACTCACGGGCGATGCCTCCTCTCTGTCAACACTCAGAGGGGTTTGGAGCGCCGACATACTAACCATCTTCACCCTCGTTTCCAAAATGTTCAAAAATGTTCAAATGTTTGTATAGTCTATGGGACTTAACTACGGGGTCATCAGTCCCTAAACTTACAAACTACTTATGAACTACTTACGAACTAGGACGGCACAAATATCCATGCCCGAGGGGGGATTCGAACCCCCGACCGTAGTGGCCGTGCAGACTGTGACTGGAGCGCCTTAGTCTCCTCGGCCACCGTGGCCGGCACCCTCGTTTCCTTACCTCATCCCAACCAGTAGCACAGCCAGATCCGGAGCCCCTGCTATCACCAATTCCTCGATCACACGGCTACAATCTGCGCTTTCGGGCGTTGTCTACGGCTCCAGTCTGTGCGAGCGGACGATGCACCGACGACTGAGCGAGCCGAGCCGCGCCGTGGCTGTCCAGTCGGCACTGTGCGAGTGGATGACGCACCGACGACAGAGCAAGCTGAGCCGAGCCGCGCCATGGCAGTCCAGTCGGCTCTGTGCGAGCAGACAACGCACCGACGACAGAGCGAGCCGAGCCGCGCCATGGCAGTCCAGTCGGCACTGTGCGAGCGGATGATGCACTGACGACAGAGCAAGCTGAGCCGAGCCGCGCTGTGGCAGTCCAGACGGATCTGTGCGAGCGGACAATGCACCGACGACAGAGCAAGCCGAGCCGAGCCGCGGCGTGGCAGTCCAGTCGGCTCTGTGCGAGCGGACAACGCACCGACGACAGAGCGAGCCGAGCCGCGCCATGGCAGTCCAGTCGGCACTGTGCGAGTGGATGATGCACTGACGACAGAGCAAGCTGAGCCGAGCCGCGCTGTGGCAGTCCAGTCGGCTCTGTGCGAGCGGACAACGCACCGACGACAGAGCGAGCCGAGCCGCGCTGTGGCAGTCCAGTCGGCACTGTGCGAGCGGATGATGCACCGACGACAGAGCAAGCCGAGCCGAGCCGCGTCGTGGCAGTCCAGTCGGCTCTGTGCGAGCGGACAACGCACCGACGACAGAGCGAGCCGAGCCGCGCCATGGCAGTCCAGTCGGCACTGTGCGAGCGGATGATGCACTGACGACAGAGCAAGCTGAGCCGAGCCGCGCTGTGGCAGTCCAGACGGATCTGTGCGAGCGGACAACGCACCGACAACAGAGCGAGCCGAGCCGCGCCGTGGCAGTCCAGTCGGCACTGTGCGAGCGGATGATGCACAGATGACAGAGCAAGCCGAGCCAAGCCGCGCCATGGCAGTCCAGTCGGCTCTGTGCGAGCGGACAACACACCAACGGCAGAGCGAGCCGAGCCACGCCGTGGCAGTCCAGTCGGCACTGTGCGAGCGGATGATGCACTGACGACAGAGCAAGCTGAGCTGTGCCGCGCTGTGGCAGTCCAGACGGATCTGTGCGAGCGGACAACGCACCAACGGCAGAGCAAGCCGAGCCACGCCGTGGCAGTCCAGTCGGCACTGTGCGAGCGGATGATGCACTGACGACAGAGCAAGCTGAGCCGTGCCGCGCTGTGGCAGTCCAGACGGATCTGTGCGAGCGGACAATGCACCGACGACAGAGCGAGCCGAGCCGCGCTGTGGCAGTCCAGTCAGCACTGTGCGAGCGGAAGATGCACCAACGACAGAGCAAGCCGAGCCAAGCCGCGCCATGGCAGTCCAGTCGGCTCTGTGCGAGCGGACAACGCACCAACGGCAGAGCGAGCCGAGCCACGCCGTGGCAGTCCAGTCGGCATTGTGCGAGCGGATGATGCACCGACGACAGAGCAAGCCGAGCCAAGCCGCGCCGTTGCAGTCCAGTCAGCTCTGTGCGAGCGGACAACGCACCAACGGCAGAGCGAGCCGAGCCGCGCCGTGGCAGTCCAGTCCGCACTGTGCGAGCGGATGACGCACTGACAACAGAGCGAGCCGAGTTGGGCCACGCCTTGGCAGTCCAGTCGGCACTGTGCGAGCGGATGACGCACCGACGACAGAGCGAGCCGAGCCGAGCCGCGCCGTGGCAGTCCAGTCAGCTCTGTGCGAGCGGACGACGCACCGACGTCAGAGGGAGCCGAGCCGAGCCGCGCTGTGGCAGTCCAGTCGGCTCTGTGCGAGCGGAAGATGCACGACGACAGAGCGAGACGAGCCGAGCTGAGCCGAGCCGCACCGGTGGACACCGCCTCCCTCCTGTACTTTCTATTGTTGAGCACTTTCCCTTCTCCTCTTCAATCTTGAAACAGACACATCGCGCAGGTCCGTCAGTGTCAGTCGACTTGTGAGCACTGTTCACGCATATTGACTTCTTTCTTGTCTCCTGCTACTAAAACTGAAAATGTTTGTTTGGTCAACTTTCAAATTAAATTATTTTGATAAATATCCTTCATGTTGTTATGATTTTATCTGAAATAATTCTTCAATAAGTCCGGTATTGCACTATCAAATTATTGGGCAAAGAATTGGAGGAAAAACTTTTATAAATATTGTTTCTATTCTTTGACATATATATTGGATGAAATGCTAAGGAGGATATCATCCAATATTTTGCCAAAGTTAATTTACGATGGTGGTGTTATGCTCAACTGTTGTTTATACTACAGTTACGTTGTGTCTACATTTACCGAAGGAGGGGGAAAAAAAGGAAACATACTTGGATGAACCTATGGGTGTTACAGAGACATGAATAAGTGTTCTATAAAATTTGTCATGAGAATGGGAGGGTTTTCTATTTTATGCCGTCGGGATTACAGCCCAGCCGTAATTCACTGCAAATTAGTTTGTAGCTCTCCATTCTTCACAATTTACAATAGACTAACTGAAAAGGCTGATGCAAAGAGTGTATACGAATAAGATTGTAAGTTGATAAAGCAAATTTCATTAAATAACGTGTTAAATTGAAAATGTCATCATCGACAAAGAGCAAAATCTACGTTGTTTATGACGTTATTAACTACATAATGCGCGACACATAGCCGATAAAGTAAATAGGATCGATTTATTTCCTTACATAAAATGTCTGACGTGTTTATATCTATATATTTTCGAATGCAAACAGATGTTAAAGTTCTGAATGTTGTTTCGCCTCCCAGCACTTATCACACCAAGTTGACCAGATTCATACAGTATGAAGTAAATCTGGCCGTAAATAACATTTAGGGGTGTTACTTCTTCAATTTCGATGGTATATTATAACTTTACGTCACGGATTGTAGCTCATTACCTCGTCTTCCCCTCATGGTATTGGGCAAAGCGAATTGACGTGACGGACAGTGTGAATCCGTCTTGACAGGTGTTAAACAATGATCCATCTGATTTATACATCTCTATCAGTTGTTATGTATCTGTAAAACACTACACAAACTGGTCACTAGTAGCCATGTATACGGATACGAGCGCTAACTCTAACATAACAAAAAAAAAAAAAAAAAAAAAAAAATAGGAGGCTGCACTACCACTAGCTAGCGCTGCGAGTAGTCCACATTTCTCACTGCAGGAAACACAAGGCGAGCGATTTCTCTGATCAACTCTAAGCCGAGGCAGTAGATCTGATGAAATATTGGGCGACATTCCCAGTACACTATGTCCAATACTTCTTTGTCCAATAATGTGATAGTGTAATACCGGCCTAAGGCAACGAAAGAGTAACTTATAATAATACAGTTCAACTCCATTTTCGGATGATTCGAAACTGTACCGAAAATCCGTATAATTAAATATCAGGATAATTGGATAACTCATGAAATTAGGTAATTTCTTTTATATGGCGGTCACAATACTTGTGATCATTATTAACAATACTTGGAAAAAACAAGTCTTCTATTTTTCCCTTCCGAACACACTCACTGAACAGACTTGTTAATCTGAATTATGATGTGACATTCGATGGAAACTTCGAGGTTTTTTTTTTATTTTCCTTTTTTTTCCCCTTTTTGTATCTCTGATCGTTGATTTGAAACAGGGCAAAGCCTTTCTGATATACGATGGAACGAAAGTCTGTAAGCTGTACGATATCGAAGAAGTGTCCTTCAAACCTAAAGATTTTAAATCTTTTCCTGGAAGACAAGTTAGCTACATTAAATGCATCTGCAAGAAATCCGGAAATCTGCATCTTTCAAACGCCTCTTGAAGTTGTTATTTTGACACAAGATATTGGCCTGTGCTGATCACAACAATGTCATTATACACAGAAAGGAATTATCCTTTTATGAGATGAAAGTCCTACGACTCCCAAGGGAAATGGTTTTGAATGCAGCTGAAGTAGTTGCTGAGGCCCTTCAACCAGAGTTCCTATCTAAATTAAACCCTTCACAGATGGAAACACCCCTGAAGAACTGGAAGTCAGAAATGAATTTAAATATTTTATCCTCATTCATGTTTCGTATTTGCTCATGACAAATTTGGCCACAAGTTTTAGCTTTCATAGACCAAGAAATTATGAGCTGAGATTTAAAACCACAAACTTTGTCTCAAAATATGCTTCAGACTTACAGATTCAGACAGTTTAGTTAAAGAAATTCTACACATAAAGAGCGTCTATAGTACAGACTTCCAATTGAGAAAGAACTTCTCAACTCCACACATGAGAAAACTTCAATTAAACCTTTTTTTTACGATTCCAGTAACAGTGTCTAAGGCAGGTAGGTCTTTTAATAAATCGGAGAACTCTTTAAGACTTGGCGAAGGAGCCCTATAGGCCAAAGGCCTCTTAATCGTTTAGAAATTTTTGCATTTGAGAATGTTCCCTAACGATCTTGACTTCACTGACATAAACTTCAGAAGACACTTATCTTGCGTTCGGTGACTATGGCTTACCTAGATTCCAATTTTAGTTTTTTGTAACTATTTTCAATTTAATCTTTACTTGTTAAATAAATATACTTGCCGTCATGAATTCTAAGTAAAATAATTTTATGCATGAAGGTTAATTTTTTTAACAAAAAAAAATGGCATTTGAATAGTCCCCATACAGCCTTCCACAAAAAGGCGAGACTAGTTTGAAATAACATAACAAGCTGTAATGAGACTGACAATATTTGATAACATGTATATAAATATGTGTAACTTAATTTATATTAATATTATAAAATGCCAGCAATCTTTATTGTGATTTTTATTAATATTATGAAAGTCCATACAAAATCTGCCGAACTTGAATCAAAATCGATATATCGATCTGCAGTATCTTTGGAAGGCAAGATGTTTGGACTTCTTTTGGGTGTGATGCGGACACTTTGAATGAGGCATGGACGGTAACTAGTGGCATTGTTTGTGTGGCCTTGTGGTGTTTCAAACTTCTGCATTGTATAGTTTTTCTTTGTTTAATGAAGTGTCGCAATAAATACCAATTATTTTTTTAAAAAAGTTATCCACGAGTTAATAGTACAAACGCCGATAAAAACCTGGACCTCCAATTCTTTTGCGGCACAAAGAAATCGACCTTAGACAACAAAGCCAACTTTCTCACCGAGAATTCATCGTAACCAATTACATTATACATTCACATGACCTCTAAAGCACAATGTTTCTACCAGCCATTCTGGGTTGAATTGTGTACAACAGAACTGTGTTATTGCCAGTGGTACAGCATAGAGGCGTGTGAAAAAGCCTTGGGGAGGAAGAGCAAAGACAAGAGTAATTTGAAATAACGTATTGTGATCAAACATGGCTTCATCTTTTAAAAAGCAGTACACAACTCTTTCTTCGCCGCCGTTATAAAGGATATAAGATCTCTGTACACTGCAAAGTCTGTGGTTGCCAATAATGTTGACACAGATGTTGATAACTGGTAATTCCTAATTGACGTGGAATCCCACCTGTCGATGCATCCACTTGGATGCAGTCACAAAGTGGAGACGTCAGTACGCCGATGCGCAGTTCGACGGTGATTGAACTTGAGTCGCGCTATGGTGACTGCAAGCTTCCGCGAACACTAATTTCATTGTACCAAGGTCTGGTTGGTAATGCTGGTGTTATTTGCGCGTAGTATTGTCCTTTAGCTGTCTGGGAAACTTGCCATTACTTTTCCCATCAACACTAGAACTGCCACAGTTTTTAACATCATAAAACCGCCAACGGGGCAAAAGTGTCCCATGTCAGATCGATGTGTTACTGTTTGATCCTAGTCTTTTAATTTTGAGGCACGGGTATTTCTGTAAGAAATAATGACACTGATGGTCTCATATGTTGTTTCTATTCTCAGTATTAAGAAAAAACGTGCTAGATACAATTTAATTCAAAACAGTTTCGCAAAACAACATAAATATAAAATATTTTCTTTATTTTTAGACAAATGAACTACAGTATGCAAATACTTGAAAATTGTGCATTGTGTCATAAAGAAAACATTTTTTTTTAAATAGAAATCTACCCATAGCATGAAGTTTTCAGTTGAAAATGATATTTTCTACAACTAAGACTAGCATAATACACCATCAATATATTATCATAGTCTAATGTCATTCTGCACTTTGATACATTTTCCAAAGATACAATTGCAGTCTATATAATTCCTTTTAGACACCTACTGATTATCATTGTCTGTGGACTGTACTTTGAAATCTGCACAGACATAGGGAACTTAAGCAGCACATATCTTGCCAACTGGTTTGTCATACGATGCACAATTTTGTAAAATTTTTCCTTCTGTGCAGGATTTTCGACTTGTCAACGGCAGCAGTTTCCCACCTACATCTGAAACTTCAACGTGAACTGGTAGAGCTCCGACCCTGGTTTCTGTATAGTATTTGGCAAGATCATCTGCATGCTTCAGAAGAAAATCTCGTCTTGTTATTCTGACGCCTGCTAAATCTAGAATATTGTAAAAAGTATGAGAAGGCCACCTTCTTCCAGCAGCTTTCACAGAGTATGTGCGGGCCATTTGGTCAACAACATTTACTTCATACTAGGATTCATTGTAAGTTGTCACAGTTTCAGGCTTTGACTTCATATCGTTTCCAATTTGTACATCTGGATGCAAGAAACTGACAATTATTACGTTTTCTTTTCCTGGTTGTACTTGATACACTGTGAGGGTCATATCGTGGTTTTAGAAAACTTCAGTCTTGTGTAGGTCTTCACGAGCTTACTTCACGCACTCAGACACTTCCCGTCAAATTTTGGTCATGGTACCAAGAAAGCTGGTTGTATTGTTTTCAGCTCTCTTGCTAGTAAAAGTGACGTGAAGAAATTATAATTATCAGAATGTTCATCACTGCCCTCTGATTCATTCCAGCTGTCCGTCGTACTTTTTTGCATCATAATCAAAATCAGTTGAAATACCATCTACATATTCCTCTTCGAAATTATCTTCAATACTATTCAGCAACGCTAACAGCTGCTCACCTGAGAGACCGCGCCGACGAGCCATGTTGCACTACCTCACACGCCCTGTCACCTATATTTATATAAATGTTTACTGTCAAAGGCACTGAACTCATCGCTTCACATTAGCATAGTAGCAGCAGACAACAAAAACGCCTCTAACAGTGTATGGCAATCGGTAACGTTTAGTATATACAATGGGACAGAAATGTCCCATCGGTAGTTTTCGATACGGACTATGGTGAGAAACATTAAAAGTCATGAAGCCTCATTCACCTAATGAGACAATTAAACGAATGAGGGGGATTTAAATATTGCCACGGGACAAAAATGTCTCACGATCTCGTCCCATAGAATGTTATTGTGTGCTTTAAACAAACACATAGACACACTGCGTCCATTCCTTTCCAGTTGCTTTATGTTTGCTCTTATAATGGCCAAATACGCTTAATCATTCAAATTCTATCATGGATCAATTTATGAAAAGATTATCATATCATTCCCCATACGGCCAATATAAATAAACATTTTCCCTCCAAAATGGTGACTGGGGTTAGAGAAATAAGGTTATACAAAATTGGTATAAATGACATTTGTTGGCATAAATGTACAACCTAATCAAATACAATTGTATGTGACTAAGTGTCACACTCTGATTACAAAAAAAATTAATAGAAAGAGTTCTCCAAATACCTCTAAAAATGAATATACAATCGTACAAATAAAACTGAAAATTAATTCAAATGACTGGCTAAATCGTTTAGGAGTCTATCATTGAAAGTCAATATAGAAATAGACCACGTTATCTCATCCCACTCCAAGTGAAAAGAAAGAAGGTAGCTACAGCAAATGATCCCATTAGAAACGAAGAACCTGAATCCTAACCAGGACTGGAGCAGCGCAAGCAAATACTACACCAAACACTGGGTGACGGTCGTACAGCAGAGGCGCCCATGTCAGAGTCTGGTGCAGCAGCTGTGGATTCTATCCACGAAAATACTATCACTTCACCAAGCACAGATGCGGCGGTATTTACTTTAACATCAGCTTCTGCGCCCACGGAGGAAGGGAACAGTCACAATCGATAGCCAGAGAATATCAGAGGATATCGGAAATACTGATGTGGATCAGTAGCAGTGAACAGCTGACGTATTTCTTGTATGAAGCAATAGATAAGGTAATGTCGTAAAAGCGAGAAGCCTCCTTATTTCTCTTACGCAAACACCACCTCCGCAACCTGAACACAGAAATAACAAGACAGTGTGAACTCACGAGAGCAGCACACTGCAGGCAATATTCACGTTAATAATACAGCAACAACAAATTGCCAAAGAGTGTTCGCACCCAGCGAAACAACACTGAAAACACGGATACACGCCAACTGCAACTGCGGTGCCCAACTTGCCAACGATACGATGCGCGCAAGAGCAGCGCATACCTTTACCGGCGGCGGAGCCTCCCCGAGTCGCCGTCCAAGAGCCAACCTCATCGACCCGCTAATGGCCTTCCCAATCAGAATGCACGGCCGGGATTTACATACAACAAAAATGAGGAAAAGTAGCAGCGACAGCCAATGGCGGAGTTTGCCCCCACAGATCTTTAACCTCCTCCCAACACACACAGCTTTCTCACGCCAAGTCACGTACGCCCATGCAATACTAGGAAATTCTTTGCGAATTATCACTAGTCAGCATCTTTGCGCCTATTTTTACTACTGCTGGCGACACTGTCCTGCTGTGCCAGACAGATTTCACTTCAAGAGACGCGAAGTTGAAGCATCCTGCCATTTGTTAAATCGTAAACTATGCTACCTGCTAGTGACGGAAAGAAAGCAGGGCGTCCGGCAACCATCAAACGTGTTTTCGTCTCCTGTTCTCACAGCCGAAGAAACACCGTGGCGCCAGACAGGCGCCGGTCGCCCTAAACAGCTGACGCATTGTGCGAGCTCACAGCACGCCCGAAACCGCAGGTAACCGGCGGCCAGTCGTGTCGCCGTGCAAAACAGACTGGCCGAACCCAATGCAGTGTAGGGACCCCTCGCGTGGTCAGATTTCTCCGCAACCCTGAAAGGAGCTGGCACCACACCGGATTCCAGTGATCTAGCCGACCGCCCAAGAGCCCTGACCCACGCCGCTCTAGAATGCCAACTCGACAGTAAGGAAAGAATTTGAAATCAGAAGCCCTAGATCAAAAAGAATAACTAAATAAACCAATACACCTGAATCCTAATGCAATTCTCCCAAACCGAAACAGAATATAGAAGTCAGGAAGCATGAAAAAAAAAGTTAATTTCATGTCATCATCGACAAAGAGCAAAATCTACGTTGTTTATGACGTTATTAACTACATAATGCGCGACACATAGCCGATAAAGTAAATAGGATCGATTTATTTCCTTACATAAAATGTCTGACGTGTTTATATCTATATATTTTCGAATGCAAACAGATGTTAAAGTTCTGAATGTTGTTTCGCCTCCCAGCACTTATCACACCAAGTTGACCAGATTCATACAGTATGAAGTAAATCTGGCCGTAAATAACATTTAGGGGTGTTACTTCTTCAATTTCGATGGTATATTATAACTTTACGTCACGGATTGTAGCTCATTACCTCGTCTTCCCCTCATGGTATTGGGCAAAGCGAATTGACGTGACGGACAGTGTGAATCCGTCTTGACAGGTGTTAAACAATGATCCATCTGATTTATACATCTCTATCAGTTGTTATGTATCTGTAAAACACTACACAAACTGGTCACTAGTAGCCATGTATACGGATACGAGCGCTAACTCTAACATAACAAAAAAAAAAAAAAAAAAAAAAAATAGGAGGCTGCACTACCACTAGCTAGCGCTGCGAGTAGTCCACATTTCTCACTGCAGGAAACACAAGGCGAGCGATTTCTCTGATCAACTCTAAGCCGAGGCAGTAGATCTGATGAAATATTGGGCGACATTCCCAGTACACTATGTCCAATACTTCTTTGTCCAATAATGTGATAGTGTAATACCGGCCTAAGGCAACGAAAGAGTAACTTATAATAATACAGTTCAACTCCATTTTCGGATGATTCGAAACTGTACCGAAAATCCGTATAATTAAATATCAGGATAATTGGATAACTCGTGAAATTAGGTAATTTCTTTTATATGGCGGTCACAATACTTGTGATCATTATTAACAATACTTGGAAAAAACAAGTCTTCTATTTTTCCCTTCCGAACACACTCACTGAACAGACTTGTTAATCTGAATTATGATGTGACATTCGATGGAAACTTCGAGGTTTTTTTTTATTTTCCTTTTTTTTCCCCTTTTTGTATCTCTGATCGTTGATTTGAAACAGGGCAAAGCCTTTCTGATATACGATGGAACGAAAGTCTGTAAGCTGTACGATATCGAAGAAGTGTCCTTCAAAACTAAAGATTTTAAATCTTTTCCTGGAAGACAAGTTAGCTACATTAAATGCATCTGCAAGAAATCCGGAAATCTGCATCTTTCAAACGCCTCTTGAAGTTGTTATTTTGACACAAGATATTGGCCTGTGCTGATCACAACAATGTCATTATACACAGAAAGGAATTATCCTTTTATGAGATGAAAGTCCTACGACTCCCAAGGGAAATGGTTTTGAATGCAGCTGAAGTAGTTGCTGAGGCCCTTCAACCAGAGTTTCCTATCTAAATTAAACCCTTCACAGATGGAAACACCCCTGAAGAACTGGAAGTCAGAAATGAATTTAAATATTTTATCCTCATTCATGTTTCGTATTTGCTCATGACAAATTTGGCCACAAGTTTTAGCTTTCATAGACCAAGAAATTATGAGCTGAGATTTAAAACCACAAACTTTGTCTCAAAATATGCTTCAGACTTACAGATTCAGACAGTTTAGTTAAAGAAATTCTACACATAAAGAGCGTCTATAGTACAGACTTCCAATTGAGAAAGAACTTCTCAACTCCACACATGAGAAAACTTCAATTAAACCTTTTTTTTACGATTCCAGTAACAGTGTCTAAGGCAGGTAGGTCTTTTAATAAACCGGAGAACTCTTTAAGACTTGGCGAAGGAGCCCTATAGGCCAAAGGCCTCTTAATCGTTTAGAAATTTTTGCATTTGAGAATGTTCCCTAACGATCTTGACTTCACTGACATAAACTTCAGAAGACACTTATCTTGCGTTCGGTGACTATGGCTTACCTAGATTCCAATTTTAGTTTTTTGTAACTATTTTCAATTTAATCTTTACTTGTTAAATAAATATACTTGCCGTCATGAATTCTAAGTAAAATAATTTTATGCATGAAGGTTAATTTTTTTAACAAAAAAAATGGCATTTGAATAGTCCCCATACAGCCTTCCACAAAAAGGCGAGACTAGTTTGAAATAACATAACAAGCTGTAATGAGACTGACAATATTTGATAACATGTATATAAATATGTGTAACTTAATTTATATTAATATTATAAAATGCCAGCAATCTTTATTGTGATTTTTATTAATATTATGAAAGTCCATACAAAATCTGCCGAACTTGAATCAAAATCGATATATCGATCTGCAGTATCTTTGGAAGGCAAGATGTTTGGACTTCTTTTGGGTGTGATGCGGACACTTTGAATGAGGCATGGACGGTAACTAGTGGCATTGTTTGTGTGGCCTTGTGGTGTTTCAAACTTCTGCATTGTATAGTTTTTCTTTGTTTAATGAAGTGTCGCAATAAATACCAATTATTTTTTTAAAAAAGTTATCCACGAGTTAATAGTACAAACGCCGATAAAAACCTGGACCTCCAATTCTTTTGCGGCACAAAGAAATCGACCTTAGACAACAAAGCCAACTTTCTCACCGAGAATTCATCGTAACCAATTACATTATACATTCACATGACCTCTAAAGCACAATGTTTCTACCAGCCATTCTGGGTTGAATTGTGTACAACAGAACTGTGTTATTGCCAGTGGTACAGCATAGAGGCATGTGAAAAAGCCTTGGGGAGGAAGAGCAAAGACAAGAGTAATTTGAAATAACGTATTGTGATCAAACATGGCTTCATCTTTTAAAAAGCAGTACACAACTCTTTCTTCACCGCCGTTATAAAGGATATAAGATCTCTGTACACTGCAAAGTCTGTGGTTGCCAATAATGTTGACACAGATGTTGATAACTGGTAATTCCTAATTGACGTGGAATCCCACCTGTCGATGCATCCACTTGGATGCAGTCACAAAGTGGAGACGTCAGTACGCCGATGCGCAGTTCGACGGTGATTGAACTTGAGTCGCGCTATGGTGACTGCAAGCTTCCGCGAACACTAATTTCATTGTACCAAGGTCTGGTTGGTAATGCTGGTGTTATTTGCGCGTAGTATTGTCCTTTAGCTGTCTGGGAAACTTGCCATTACTTTTCCCATCAACACTAGAACTGCCACAGTTTTTAACATCATAAAACCGCCAACGGGGCAAAAGTGTCCCATGTCAGATCGATGTGTTACTGTTTGATCCTAGTCTTTTAATTTTGAGGCACGGGTATTTCTGTAAGAAATAATGACACTGATGGTCTCATATGTTGTTTCTATTCTCAGTATTAAGAAAAAACGTGCTAGATACAATTTAATTCAAAACAGTTTCGCAAAACAACATAAATATAAAATATTTTCTTTATTTTTAGACAAATGAACTACAGTATGCAAATACTTGAAAATTGTGCATTGTGTCATAAAGAAAACATTTTTTTTAAATAGAAATCTACCCATAGCATGAAGTTTTCAGTTGAAAATGATATTTTCTACAACTAAGACTAGCATAATACACCATCAATATATTATCATAGTCTAATGTCATTCTGCACTTTGATACATTTTCCAAAGATACAATTGCAGTCTATATAATTCCTTTTAGACACCTACTGATTATCATTGTCTGTGGACTGTACTTTGAAATCTGCACAGACATAGGGAACTTAAGCAGCACATATCTTGCCAACTGGTTTGTCATACGATGCACAATTTTGTAAAATTTTTCCTTCTGTGCAGGATTTTCGACTTGTCAACGGCAGCAGTTTCCCACCTACATCTGAAACTTCAACGTGAACTGGTAGAGCTCCGACCCTGGTTTCTGTATAGTATTTGGCAAGATCATCTGCATGCTTCAGAAGAAAATCTCGTCTTGTTATTCTGACGCCTGCTAAATCTAGAATATTGTAAAAAGTATGAGAAGGCCACCTTATTCCAGCAGCTTTCACAGAGTATGTGCGGGCCATTTGGTCAACAACATTTACTTCATACTAGGATTCATTGTAAGTTGTCACAGTTTCAGGCTTTGACTTCATATCGTTTCCAATTTGTACATCTGGATGCAAGAAACTGACAATTATTACGTTTTCTTTTCCTGGTTGTACTTGATACACTGTGAGGGTCATATCGTGGTTTTAGAAAACTTCAGTCTTGTGTAGGTCTTCACGAGCTTACTTCACGCACTCAGACACTTCCCGTCAAATTTTGGTCATGGTACCAAGAAAGCTGGTTGTATTGTTTTCAGCTCTCTTGCTAGTAAAAGTGACGTGAAGAAATTATAATTATCAGAATGTTCATCACTGCCCTCTGATTCATTCCAGCTGTCCGTCGTACTTTTTTGCATCATAATCAAAATCAGTTGAAATACCATCTACATATTCCTCTTCGAAATTATCTTCAATACTATTCAGCAACGCTAACAGCTGCTCACCTGAGAGACCGCGCCGACGAGCCATGTTGCACTACCTCACACGCCCTGTCACCTATATTTATATAAATGTTTACTGTCAAAGGCACTGAACTCATCGCTTCACATTAGCATAGTAGCAGCAGACAACAAAAACGCCTCTAACAGTGTATGGCAATCGGTAACGTTTAGTATATACAATGGGACAGAAATGTCCCATCGGTAGTTTTCGATACGGACTATGGTGAGAAACATTAAAAGTCATGAAGCCTCATTCACCTAATGAGACAATTAAACGAATGAGGGGGATTTAAATATTGCCACGGGACAAAAATGTCTCACGATCTCGTCCCATAGAATGTTATTGTGTGCTTTAAATGAACACATAGACACACTGCGTCCATTCCTTTCCAGTTGCTTTATGTTTGCTCTTATAATGGCCAAATACGCTTAATCATTCAAATTCTATCATGGATCAATTTATGAAAAGATTATCATATCATTCCCCATACGGCCAATATAAATAAACATTTTCCCTCCAAAATGGTGACTGGGGTTAGAGAAATAAGGTTATACAAAATTGGTATAAATGACATTTGTTGGCATAAATGTACAACCTAATCAAATACAATTGTATGTGACTAAGTGTCACACTCTGATTACAAAAAAAATTAATAGAAAGAGTTCTCCAAATACCTCTAAAAATGAATATACAATCGTACAAATAAAACTGAAAATTAATTCAAATGACTGGCTAAATCGTTTAGGAGTCTATCATTGAAAGTCAATATAGAAATAGACCACGTTATCTCATCCCACTCCAAGTGAAAAGAAAGAAGGTAGCTACAGCAAATGATCCCATTAGAAACGAAGAACCTGAATCCTAACCAGGACTGGAGCAGCGCAAGCAAATACTACACCAAACACTGGGTGACGGTCGTACAGCAGAGGCGCCCATGTCAGAGTCTGGTGCAGCAGCTGTGGATTCTATCCACGAAAATACTATCACTTCACCAAGCACAGATGCGGCGGTATTTACTTTAACATCAGCTTCTGCGCCCACGGAGGAAGGGAACAGTCACAATCGATAGCCAGAGAATATCAGAGGATATCGGAAATACTGATGTGGATCAGTAGCAGTGAACAGCTGACGTATTTCTTGTATGAAGCAATAGATAAGGTAATGTCGTAAAAGCGAGAAGCCTCCTTATTTCTCTTACGCAAACACCACCTCCGCAACCTGAACACAGAAATAACAAGACAGTGTGAACTCACGAGAGCAGCACACTGCAGGCAATATTCACGTTAATAATACAGCAACAACAAATTGCCAAAGAGTGTTCGCACCCAGCGAAACAACACTGAAAACACGGATACACGCCAACTGCAACTGCGGTGCCCAACTTGCCAACGATACGATGCGCGCAAGAGCAGCGCATACCTTTACCGGCGGCGGAGCCTCCCCGAGTCGCCGTCCAAGAGCCAACCTCATCGACCCGCTAATGGCCTTCCCAATCAGAATGCACGGCCGGGATTTACATACAACAAAAATGAGGAAAAGTAGCAGCGACAGCCAATGGCGGAGTTTGCCCCCACAGATCTTTAACCTCCTCCCAACACACACAGCTTTCTCACGCCAAGTCACGTACGCCCATGCAATACTAGGAAATTCTTTGCGAATTATCACTAGTCAGCATCTTTGCGCCTATTTTTACTACTGCTGGCGACACTGTCCTGCTGTGCCAGACAGATTTCACTTCAAGAGACGCGAAGTTGAAGCATCCTGCCATTTGTTAAATCGTAAACTATGCTACCTGCTAGTGACGGAAAGAAAGCAGGGCGTCCGGCAACCATCAAACGTGTTTTCGTCTCCTGTTCTCACAGCCGAAGAAACACCGTGGCGCCAGACAGGCGCCGGTCGCCCTAAACAGCTGACGCATTGTGCGAGCTCACAGCACGCCCGAAACCGCAGGTAACCGGCGGCCAGTCGTGTCGCCGTGCAAAACAGACTGGCCGAACCCAATGCAGTGTAGGGACCCCTCGCGTGGTCAGATTTCTCCGCAACCCTGAAAGGAGCTGGCACCACACCGGATTCCAGTGATCTAGCCGACCGCCCAAGAGCCCTGACCCACGCCGCTCTAGAATGCCAACTCGACAGTAAGGAAAGAATTTGAAATCAGAAGCCCTAGATCAAAAAGAATAACTAAATAAACCAATACACCTGAATCCTAATGCAATTCTCCCAAACCGTAACAGAATATAGAAGTCAGGAAGCATGAAAAAAAAAAAAAAAAAAAAAAAAAAGTTAATTTCATGCAACGAAAATCAAAATTAAGCAATTAAAATAATAAAGAGACACATGAAGCGAGAAATAAGAAAATTGAAAGACAAAAATTATCTCCACCTTTCAATCTCGTAGGCTATTTGGTGGTTTTACGCCTTCCACGCTAAAATATGAAAATATGTTTCTCCGGACCCGTGAGGGAGTACTTGAGGGCTTCCAAGATAGCTGTCAGTTCGGGGATCATTACTGTCACTTCCTTTGGCAGATTGTGTTTACACCCTGTTTGCGCGCTGGTCTCCCAACAGAGACATCCCGCTCCGTCCTGCGTTTCGGAGCCGTCTGAGTAAAGAATCCTCATCCGTGAATATTTTTCTCGGAACTCCAGCAATGCGTGATTTTCCTAAGTTGAGGAAGCTGGGAGATCACATCTCACGTCAGGTTGAACTGCACCTCAGACGTATAAAGTTGTTACTGTAATTCTACCCTGTAGTGTCAAGTTATATTCCATTCTAAAAGGAGTATAAAAATAAATCTCCATTCGATCATAGTGTAGCTCTCCTCTGTAAAATAGGTGGCCTGGTTGGGGAACTGGGTCCAGGCCCCGTAATCAGTGAAGAAAGTGGCATTGGTCATGGGAGACTAAGGTCATAGAAATTTTGTGGTCCTATGCTGTCTCCAAAAGTTATAGTGTAAAAAATATTTTTCTTTCCCTCTCTGCAGCCCCACAGCCCCTCCCCTTGATTCGCCACTGCCGGTAATCGAATGTGGATGAATGCTGGCATGGATCACATTCTCTACAAAGCGTTAGGCCTTAGTCTGAAAACTGAGAAGGAAAAAACAAACGATGTGGTGCATTGGTAACACAGTGGACTCTCATTTGTGAGGACGGTGGTTCAAATCAGTGTCCGACCATCCAGATGACGATTTCCGTGATTTCCCTACATCACTGCACGCAAATACCAGGATGATTCCTTTGAGATTGGACGACCGATTTCTTTCCCCATCCTTAGCCAAAGATCCGAGTGTGTGCTCCGTCTCTAATGGTCCGCCCTGTCAGTGGGACGCTGAGGCCTGCACTTCCTTCCGTCGATTTCCTGAGCAGCAAAGTGCGATTATCACCCTGAGAAGTCGCCGATAGCTCGGAGCTCCTACCTGCCGCTACTGAGGACTTGCTCGGCAGCTTTCTGCCCCACCGCCTGCTAAGATTTTCGGATACACACAGCGTGTCGAGGGCCGCCGGACAGCCGGGGCGGCCTTTCGGTCTGCCAGACTTGCGAGTCCTCATTCAATTCCGCGGCATTAGCACCGCGCCCCGATATTGGCAGCGGCCACGCCGCAATATTGCTCGGCCCCCGCCCCCTGCACCGCCGCGCGCTCCACGCCGCCCTCCGAACGCCTCCCGCCCACGCAGCCGTCTCGCACCCGCCGCACTCCTCGACAATGGCACTGTGCGTCAGACGTCGCGCCGCGGATCCCACCTCCCGCCTCTCGTCCTTTATCCTCCCGCGCCCTTTCTTCATCTCCAGAAGGGCGGCGCGGTCGCCATCAGCCGGCGTCGCGCGCCATCTTGGCTGCGACTGTAACGAACAGCCCTCGACTGCGGCGGATTTAATGAGAGGCGCGCCCATTGTGTCGGCCGAGCCGCAGCCGCCGATATTGGGCCGCGAATCCGCAGCCGGCCTCGCGTTTGGTTGCTGAGTCTTCCTGCCTAAAGGCGCTGCGTGAAGCTGAACGCCCGTCTTTAAGTGTCGCATCGACACTCGGTTACCGACCACACTATACTGGCCGCTCTCCAGCACCACGCTGGGCGCCAGATATGTTGCTATATATACACTGTGAATCTAAATTCGCGGACTCGGGCTTCGCAGCGCGATTCCTCACATGCCAGCAATAAAAAAATTTGTCGCAAAATTTCGTCCTGCTCATTTTTCCGGCAGTAAATGGACGTCGAAGATTAAGATGGGTGTGTGTTCCATACGTCAGTGTGTTTCAGAATTACACTACTACACCAAGAAACTTCTAGGGGATGTGGGAGGTGTCTTGATGAACAAAGTGAGTACAGAAACCCATGCCCGGAAACGTCATCCAATGACGCTACAGAGCGTCGAATTTGCTGGAGGGGATGTCTAGCAGCAGGAGCTGGTGCCTGTAAATTGGACTCTCCATAGGGTCGTCGAACGGGGTTCGTGGGCGTGAGTGTCCGTGCTCATTTTGTTCCTCAAGACACCTCCAACATCCCGTAGACGTTTGTTGGTGTAGTAGTGTAATTCAGAAACACACTGACGTATGGGACACACACACCCATCTCAATCTTCGACGTCCATTTACTGCCGGAAGTATGTGCAGGACGAAATTTTGTGTGAGCCATTTTTTTTATTGCTAGAATGTGATGAATCGCGCTGCAAAGCCCAAGTGCGTGAATTTAGATTAGTCTGGACTAATTTTTTCTACTTCTAAATATAAATGTGTGGTATCGCACAAGTCCAAAGTGCGCGTCACCAACTTTCGCCGCGCGCCTTACGACGTCAGCCACGAGCACCCTCTGCTACAACTCCGCTCGTGGCCACCACTGAACGACATCGTGCACTTAGGACTGAGATAGGAACCAGTTAACACTTCGGAATCAGATAGGCACCAGTGAAGACTAGGCTATCATACAGGCACTAGGCAGACCTCTAGCTCAACTATGTATCAGCCTTCTGCAGTACTGAGCTATGTAACAGTTAAGTATTGTATAAATTCTGTGCAATATATATCTCGTTCTAATTTACTCTAGTGTTTCTAGTTTCTGGCTGCTCCCCTCCATACCTGCAGCAGCGTGCTATCTTTATTCCTGTGTCAGTCTCATTCCACTCGGCCACCGACACCTATGACGGAAACGAATTAGATAGGCACCAGTGAAGACTTGGCTATCATACAGGCACTAGGCAGACCTCTAGCTCAACTATGTATCAGCCTTCTGCAGTATTGAGCTATGTAACAGTTAAGTATTGTATAAATTCTGTGCAATATATATCTCGTTCTAATTTACTCTAGTGTTTCTAGTTTCTGGCTGCTCCCCTCCATACCTGCAGCAGCGTGCTATCTTTATTCCTGTGTCAGTCTCATTCCACTCAGCCACCGACACCTATGATGGAAACGAAACACAAAAGCGGCGACGAGGCTGGGACACAAAAGTGGCAACGAGGAGTGATACAAGAACCGTCGACCAGCCCACTTGCAGCAGACAGACAGCAGCAGTCGGAGCACGCAGAAATTGCTCCCGCACACCCACCCTTACTATAATATTTTTGGGAGAACATTCTGTTACGTGTTTTGTGGACTTTTTTGTTGCAGAGCGTCCTCTTTCACATTGCATTTGTGTTTTTTTATCATTTACATGTATGTGCGGCGCCTAATCGGTCAGCATGGCCACTACCCCGAACCCAAACTTAATGGAAATTATTCAGTTACAGACAGCCAAATCACACAACTCTTGCAAGCAGTGTCCCAGCTAACAGCGCAAGCAGGTAACCAACAACAACAGCCGTTGCTTCAGCAACCCACACCTGCCGCTGCACCGCTTCCTACTTTTCGCCAGTACGGCGAACGTGAGGAAGAATGGAGCGATTACTTCGCATAGTTTCAAGAACTCGTCGCGGCTCATCAACTAACAGGTCTGACAGTCAAACATTTCTTTCTCGCCGTAGTTGGCACCAAGACTTTCGTGTTACTGCAGAAACTTTTCCCCAACGCATCTCCTCGTGATGTAGACTTTGAACAAATAGTAGAGGCACTAAATGCTCAGTATGAGAGAAAAGTTCTCGTAGCTGCGGCGCGGTACCGATTTTTCAGACTGAAAAAATTACCAGAGCAGTCACACCAGCAGTGGATCACAGAATTGAAGGGCTTAACCCGCAAATGTAAATTTACTTGCTCTTGTGGACTTGCTTATAGTGATGTGATGTTGAGAGATGCGATTACGCAAAACATTCAGGACCCCAGAATTAGGGCAGCAATTCTAAAACAGTATAACACCGCATTAGACAGTGTACTGCAGCTTATAGAAGCACATGATACTTTTGACTTAGCAGATGTAGAAATGCAAAGCCACAGTGTTAATTCAGTGCGCTGCAACGGACGCTTTCCTAGCCATAGTTCTCAGTGTAGCACTAGTGATTCTTATTTTTCTACCTGCCGTGCTGAACAGACAGTGAACAGTAGCCAGAGTAAAAGTGGGACACAAAGGTCGCCCCGTCGTATTAGAAAGAGTAATTTGAATAACGGGCGCCATCGCTCATTTCAGAAAAGTGTTTGTAAATCTTGCCTCCAGTGTGTATCTCGCCATAAACGTGCTCATTGCCCAAGTCGGAACGCTATTTGTTATCAATGTGGCAAATCGCAAATGCAAAACAAACTTTCAGAGAATGGTACCGTTAGAAACAGTGCTTCGCCGAGTGCACGAAAAGTTCATGCTGTCAATGTTATAGACACTGTAAACTTGAACAGTGCTTTGCTTGATTCTCAATTGCAATAAAGTAGTTCCGCGCCTACGGCAAAACTATATAGTGCACCACGTAACAAACGCCGACGAGCGCGTAAAAATGTGCAACGGAAAAGGGTTCGGGACAAGCAAAGTGACAATGTACAGTGCAATCCTGTAGTGAACCTAGTGCCTTCTGCAACTTCTTATTGTAAAAGTGCCCAGTACTGTGTAGCTAGTGACAGTAGACATCAAGTAGCTACTCAAAAGTGTAGTGCAGTAGTTAGTAAATCTGGAGTAGCTTCGCATGCTTGCGCGGACGCCGATCCGGCGGTAGTGCCATCTAGTAACAGTGATATTAGTCTATGTGCCGAGTCTGCGCCGCTTCCTTCACTACGCAGCCCGAGCATGCGCAAGCGCATAAACAAGGCGTAGCAGACGTTGCCCACATTCGTGCACCTGTCGAGCGCCATAAGCAAAAACTTTTTGTGAATCTCTCTATAGAAAATAAGACTGTGCAATTTCAGCTCGACACTGGTTCCACTGTTACATTAATTAATAAAGACACTTATGAACTGCTGGGTTGCTTTGATCCTTCTCCTTGCTCCCTCTCCCCCTTCTCTCCCTGAGGGCCCCGACTATCCCCCCTTCCTGTCCCTTCTCCCCTCCTCCGTCCCTCCGGATCCTCCTCTTACCGCCCCCCCCCCCTATCATCCTTCCCCGTGGTGGCTTCCTGGGGCGTCAGCCCCCCCGTCCCTTCCCTACCGGCTCTGTGGCTCCCCCGCACCCTCTCCATCTCCTTCATCTCTTTTCCCCCCACACCACATCTTCAATGCTGTCAGTGCCCCACCATCTATGGAACCTCCTTTGTGCTTCGACAAGTGTGGTGTGTTTTAATTTAAATTGTTTTATCTTACAACAGTGGACGGCCAACCCGCAGCCGACACCGTCAGTTTTAACTTGTGTATCTCTGGAAGTGTGTGTTGTGTTTTTTGTTTTAACTCCAAATAGCGGACGGTCTCACCATGGCCGCCGCCCTATGCTCATTTTAATTGTGTGTGTGCGCCACTGACATTCGAGTAACTGTTTCTATTCACCACTTTCGCCATTCCAAGTGTTTTATGTCACCACTGTTTCCTCCATTTTATGTACTTTGTTTTATCTTCATTTTAAATCTCCATTTTATGTCTGTATTACCTCCAAAATTTTATCTCCTTTGTCTTTTTATGTTCTCCGCTCACAAATTTTATTTCTGTAGGCCGAAGAGCGCAAGTGAGCGCTGCCGGCCCGCCCCTTTTTTTAGGGGAATTGAAACGACAATAAAGAAAAAAAAACTGCTGGGTTCGCCAAAATTGTCGCCGTGTCAACAAGTGCTAACAGCGTACACAGGTCAAAATATTCCCGTGCTTGGAACGTGTAGCCTACCTGCCTCTTTTCAAGGTGTAACAAAAACAGTTGCTTTTGTAGTTCTTCAGGCCTAATCTACACAGAACATTTTTGGACTAGATGCATTTGACTTGTTTGGTTTATCAATTCAAAGAGATGTGCTTCAAATTTCGTCAATAGTGCCTCAGGACAAAATAAATGCATTGTGTGAAAAATATAGTGACTTGTTTTCGCCGAAATTAGGTTGTGCAAAAGACTTCGTGGCACATGTAACTTTGAAAGAATCAGCTGTAACAAAATTTCGTAAAGCTAGACCAGTGCCTATTGCAATTCGTGATAAAGTTGCTGCAGAACTTAAACGTTGGCAAGATAGTGGGCTGATTTCTCCTGTTTCTGCGAGTCAGTGGGCCTCGCCTATAGTAATTATACCCAAGCCGTCAGGAAAACTTTGTCTCTGTGCGGACTTCAAATCAACAGTGAACAGTCAAACAATTGTAGACACTTACCCTCTGCCCAGACCTGAGGAACTAATGGACAAATTAGGACAATCTCGCTTCTTTTCCAAGATTGATTTAGCAGAGGCATACTTGCAAATTCCGCTTGATGGCGAGTCAAAAAAGTTTTTCGTCATTAATACTCACATGGGCCTTTTTCAATTTCAACGCCTACCCTTTGGCAGTTCTTCCGCCCCCGCTATTTTTCAGCGCTTTTTGGAACAGCTGACAGTTTCTGTACCGTGTTGCTCGAACTATTTAGATGATATTGTGGTATCCGGACGTACAGTTGAAGAACATTTAGCAAACCTGGAGTGCCTTTTCAAAGTTTTGACTGCAGCAGGTCTACGTTGCAATAAAGCAAAGTGTTCGTTTTTTCAAACTATCTAGGCCACGTGATTAATGCCCAAGAAATCCATCCCTTACAGTCACAACTTCGAGCAATCAAAGACTTGCCTCCTCCTAAGAATGTGCATGAATTGCAAGCAGTAATGGGAAAGCTTAACTATTATTTCAGATTTATTCCCAATGCCTCCCAGATTGCAGCTCCACTGCATCACTTACGTAGGAAGAATGTTCCTTTTGTATGGTCTAAAGATTGCCAGGTTGCCTTTGATAAATTAAAGTCTGCACTACTCAGTGATGCATGTTTGATTCCCTTTGACCCACAGAAGCCGGTAGTGTTAGCAGTTGATGCCTCGTCGTACGGTCTGGGTGCAGTATTGTCGCATCGTATTGGATGTCACGATCGTCCTATTGCCTTTGCATCCAAGCTACTGACGCCGACGCAACAGAATTACAGTCAGATAGAAAAGGAGGCCTTAGCAATCATTTACGGCGTCACAAAGTTTCATCATTATCTCTATGGCAGAAAATTCTATTTGTTGACAGACCACAAGCCTCTCACGTCGTTGTTCTCACCCACAAAGCCAATTCCGCCACGAACGGCACAAAAGCTTCAGAGATGGTCTTTAATACTATCTAATTATCAGTATGAGATTTTGTACCGACCTACCACTAAACACGCCAACGCGGACACACTTTCCCGACTTCCAGTTGACCAGGATATGTCGTTTGATTCTTCGGAAATGGCATGTTGTGAGATAGACTCCAGAGATGCTACCGCTGTCGCAGATTTCCCTTTGAACTCTCGTCGGGTTGCGCAGGAAACAGCTGCGGATGCAGACTTAAGTGTGGTAGCACGTTTTGTTCGCTCTGGGTAGCCTGCCAGAGCTAAAGACATTGAGCGGCCTCCGGTTCGACGTTATTTTGCACAACGTCATGTATTATCTTTCAGTCAGGGTGTTCTGTTGTTACATACGGACAACGACCAAGCAAGAGTGATTGTTTCTCGTTCCCTGCAACGTGAAGTGTTACGCCTCCTGCATCAAGGACATTGGGGTATTGTTAGGACAAAGCAACTGGGCAGACGTCATTGTACCTGGGTTGGTATGGACGCTCAGATAGAGCGCATGACGTCACAGTGTACGGTTTGTGCGGAGCATCAGGCGGCTCCTCCGCAACGTTTCTCAGACTGGCCACGCCCCAAGGGACCATGGCAACGTTTACACATTGACTTTGCCGGACCTTTCTGGAATACGCGCTGGTTAATCATTGTAGATGCTTTCAGCAAGTTTCCTTTTGTGATTGCCATGAACTCAACGACGGCGTCTAGTACAATCAGTGCCTTAACATCAGTGTTTTGTAACGAAGGTTTGCCTGAAACTATCGTCAGTGACCATGGACATCAGTTTGTTAGTGCGTAATTTCAACAGTTTTGTCGTGTGAATGGCATTCAGCATATCACCACCGTACCTTTTCACCCTCAGTCCAATGGTGAAGCAGAACGTTTCGTTCGAACATTCAAGTCTCACATGGAAAAGATGAAAGGTCAGCACTCCAGGCAGCAAGCTCTTCAAATTTTCCTGTCTACGTATCGGTGCATGCCACGTGACGGACGGCCCGTCTCCTGCCGAGCTACTACACGGCCGACGTCACCACACTCTCCTTCACCTGCTGCAGCCTCCCACTCACCGAGTCGGTTCGTATGGCGCTCCGCGTTTTCAGGTTTCTACGCCGGTGCTGTACAGGGTGTTTGCTGGCAACAAGACACGATGGATGCCGGGCACCATTCAGAGCGTACTCGGTCGCAATATGTATGTTGTACGTTCTTCCACAGGGTCGGAGCTGCGGCGCCACGCAAACCAATTGCGCTTGCACAGGCCGCGCGATCCTGTCTCGGGTTTCTTGATTCCAGACCCAGTTCACCGCCAGGGAGCACAGCCACATCGTTCGTCCCCGGACTACGAGCTTCCTATGGACGTCGACGCACCTCCGACGCAGTCGTCGCCGCCGCTGTCGACGCCGCAGATGACAGCGTCAGCGAGAGGAACTCCGGGACCGTGCGTGCCCCCGCCGCCTGGGCCACGCATCTCAGAAGAAGATGACCTACTCCCTCTGGGCGGAGGCGGGCGCCCTTCCGCTGGTTTTGGTGGATTTCCCGGCGGATCGCAAGGTGTATACCGGGGCGCAGACGGCGTTTCGATCCCAGCCTCAGCTACGACGCCCGTCCCACCAGTAACGCCTCCGCCCAGGCCCTCCTGCCAGTGCCGTAGCCGTGGCCGTCAGTCCTACGCCACGAATGCGCGGCGGTTTGGGGGGGGGGGGGGGGGGAGGGTTGTGGTGTCGTACAAGTCCAAAGTGCGCGCCACCTACTTTCGCCGCGCTCCGCCATGCACGCACGGCGTGGCGTTCTTACGACGTCAGCCACGAGCGCCCTCTGCTACAACTCCGCTCGTGGCCACCACTGAACGACATCGTGCACTTGGGACTGAGATAGGAACCAGTTAACACTTCGGAATCACATAGGCACCAGTGAAGACTTGGCTATCGTACAGGCACTAGGCAGACCTCTAGCTCAACTATGTATCAGCCTTCTGCAGTACTGAGCTATGTAAAAGTTAAGTATTGTATAAATTCTGTGCAATATATATCTCGTTCTAATTTACTCTAGTGTTTCTAGTTTCTGGCTGCTCCCCTCCGTACCTGCACCAGCGTGCTATCTTTATTCCTGTGTCGGTCTCATTCCACTCGGCCACCGACACCTACGACGGAAACGAGACACAAAAGTGGCGACGAGGCTGGGACACAAAAATATGTTCATAGTTTTATCTTTAAAAATGCATTCCTAATCAAGTATTTTGATACAACTTGCCAACTCCTATTGCACCATTGATGGGAAAAGTCAAAACATCCCAAAACACACTTTTTTAAATTCTAACTATGGTTCCAAATCCAATTGTTCCCATTTCTAACATCAAAATAGTCTTACAAGCACCCTTAACAGATTTTTCTTATTTCCCACGCTTAATGTTTGAATTTAAAAAAAAAAAAAAAAAAAAAAAAAAAAAAAAAAAAAAAAAACACGTGTTCCTAAAATTCCAATCAACATTCAAAATCCGAAGTTTTGTATTTCTTGTTTCAAAATTGCCTTAATAGCAACGTATTTCCAAAAAAACCGTTCATCCCCTATTTCACACACACCCCCTCCCTAGGGTCGGCAGTATCGAAAAATCGCTGATGCTTACAGTCTCAGATAAACAACGACTACAAATTTCAGCGCCGGTTTCTGTCTTTTAGAAAGCGCGAAATATCTTTCATTCTATTTGGCATCTTCGTTGGTAGTTTTACTTTTCAAACTTCAATATGCTCTTATTTTTCTTTATGTTTACTGAAGAATGTGCATCACATTTCGGTGTATATAATCTCTTTACTGTAATAGGTTCAAAAGTCATCGCTAGTCTTCAGTCCGAATTTTATATAAGCTAACGACTTTCAACAACTGTATCTTCCACGCACTTATAGCTATCGACACGGAACCGGTATGGTGTTCAATGCGAGCGATCGTTCATCTCCATTGTGTAGTTTTTGCTGAAGAGCAAAATATTGACACCCACACCTGTAATTTATATAAGTCGTAATCTTTCAACTACAAACGAGCGTGCAGTTCTCTAAACAAAATTCTGGCTCAGACAGCCAAGTGAAGGACGCATGTCTTTACTATTTTTCTTAATGGAACTGCCCTTAATTAAATGACGATCCCCATCTATAGATCTCAAATAACATATTAAATGGTGGCAACGGAAACGCGGGTTAGTTTTCTCTCCTCCAGAAGGGAGCAAGAGACAAGATATTTCATCTGACTATACAAAATACTTAGTGTGGGAGAATTTAAATTAGGACAAAGGGCTAAGATTTACCAAAATGCTTCATTGTGCCAGACATAAGCAACAAAAGGGGGAGAGACCAATTTTAATATAATAAAGATACACCTTACAAAAGAATCCACACTTACATAAGATTATATGGCTCTAATACTGCCCACAAGCAAAAGTAGTACTGGCGTAATTAATAATCATTATTTTTCAGAGGGAGAAGTGAGGAATTGCTACACATTCTCACACAGATACATGCGTCAAGTCATGCGGGTACTCACCAGCACCGAACACAAAAAACAACAACGCCAGCAGCAGGACGCGGTACGGAACAGCAGGTTCATGTTCTGTAGTGTATGGTCTTGTGGCGTAGGCTCAGGGTAGCTATCAGCGGGGACAAACGCAAGTGATAGAAGACCACGTGACGTTGTAATGATACTCTTTTTTTATCGCTGGTGTTGTCACAAGATCAAAGTTGAAAACCAGAATTGAAATTTACTAACCGTAAGATAAGCAATGAATATTAATCTTTGAAATGGTTAATACACTGAAAGGAACACAAAAGGTTCCGCCGTCAGTTCTCAGTAGCAATGCAAGTTAAAAATTACGACAACACCAGAAAGCACCATTACATAAGAAAATAGCGGAATCAGTTACCTGGTATGCATTCATTGGTGGAAGCCGTCACCACTGCAGTTGAACCTGTATGAATTGATTATTATCTTCGTTCTCGTAAACTGATGCTTGGTTTTATGACTATTAATTATTAAAGTTTTAAGACCGTGTGCAATTTTGATCACTATGGTCATCGAAAGTTAAAGAAATTATCGGACTTTGCTTTTAACAGAATGAAGATTTCCTGCAGGCATTGAACTCAATTTTTAATATAAAATGAAAGTAAATAAATTTTGCATGTTCTTTAGTCATCATGAGAAAATAGGCAACAATGACCAAGCATCAATTTACTAATATTGCTGGAAATCAAGTCATAAATTAAATGAAAGATGGGGAGAAATAGTCATTATTTAAATAAAATAGGAATTCCAAATGAAATTTAAATTTTATTACGTTAAAGGATGCTAACCAGGGCTCACACTTACATAGCTCGGGAGGTCGAGTAAAATACGTCCGCTCAGTATAAAGGTGGAAAAACGAAAGACGGCAAGCGATTCCGTTTTCTCTCCAGATCGTTTGAAATAGTTGAAGGTATTAATTGAAACAAGGATAATCAGAGATTTATTGGCAGAGAGAACGGATGCTTGCGACAAGCGTCGCAAATATAATTTTGAATAAGAAAAAAAAAATGTATCGCTACATTTGCCCCCTCTGGCTTTGAGTTGGCAAATGCGCATTTCCTACTCAAAGACATCATAAATTTCTTGTTACACAAACAGTTTTTTTTTTCTTTAACAGATTACTTAAGACTGTGTGAGCCCACTAGATATGAGATTAGAAGTTACAATTGTGTCTCTTCCCTTTTTTATATATATAGTCCGTTCATTTTTTAACAATTTTCATAATTTTTTTCATCTTCTATTCAAATTATACAATGGGAAGCGTCGATGGTCGGACCAGCAGTGCAGCGAGCGGTCCCCAGCGCGCCCGGATTGTTGACCCGTGGGCGGGCGGTGCGGCGGCGACGCGGTGCAAGGCGGCAGGCCGATTGATGTCGGAGGAATGCGCCGAGACTCGGCCCCAGCGTAGTGGTGGGGTGAGATGCCAGGATGAGGTGCCCTTTGATAGAGCACGGACTGCTTTTCCCGCATCGCCTCGGTGTGGTTTTACATTAAATGAAAGTTGTACATATGCCATTAAAATTTATCCCTTAACTAAAAATTACAGGTTTGATTACTGAATGAGTTGATTTCTGTTTTATTTAGTTGAGTTTTTCAGTACTATTATAGTTTTTAGCGAACGGATGTAAGTGTGAGCTTTGATTTTAATAGCAAATGTCGCAACCAACTGACATGAACATATGCCCATACTTGACATAAATTCATTAATGGAAACTAAATTATATGCAAGGCATATGTTCAGTTTATGACTTTACCAAAACTTATAATTAATATATTACATAAACCAAAAATATTTTCTTTGGCTCACTATGGGAGCTCAAAACTTATAATTAACATATTACATAAACCAAAAATATTTTCTTTGGCTCACTATGGGAGCTTTAATCGTTCATGAAATTGTTTACTAAGACTTATATACTAATTCACATATATACATACACGTATCATAGCACAGTTCTTTGATTGGGAAATGCCGTAGAGGCGGTTTTCGCTGTGTTCATTATACAAATGTTAGATACATCTTGTTTATTTTGAAACCATTCACAGTGCTAGTTTGAATTTTCACACTGCGGGATCGTCATTGGGTGCGTGACGCAATAGTCAAGCGTCAACAAAGGATAAATTGCTACCGCTGGCCATCTTCGGCAGCAGAGATGGGCGTACTCGGGTTCCACGCCAACTCGAGTTAACCGAGTTGAAATTTCGCCTAACCCGAGTAAGGACAAAAATGAACGTTAACGGCCAGTTTCATTCGCCTTTCAGTTAACCAAATCGATCTGCAGAAAATAATTATACAGCAGTCGATAGAATTAACGAGCCAAAAAAAGTAAATAAAAACTTTCGTTTGCATTTTGTGTCATGGTTAGCAAATCGGAATCGGTACGAAGTGGATGGATATGTGGATATGTAAATTGATTTTCATTATAATTCTTAAAAGCGACCATAAATTTTATAAGGTAGTCAAATATTTCTTTCGATAACACATCACTCCACTTCTTCTAGTGTGTTATTGTGCAATTAAGGGCAAGGCCGGAAATAGGGGATGAAAGTCGTTTTGAATGTATGTATGGATGTATGTCGCGTGACACTGTACGGGTCTACTCGGGTTACAGTCACTGCAGCGTACCACTGTCGACGGGCAAGGCCGCACTAACTCGAGTAAGCTGCCTGGCGGGGCGGGCTGAGCCCACTGCGTCCTGCCAGGTCCAACTCGAGTTAAGCCAGCTCGGGTTCCGCGCGCATGCGCAGTGCTGCCTGCTGCGTCGCACCCGGGCCAACTCGGGTTAGGCCAACTCGAGTGAGCAGTGCCTCTGGTAACCGCTACGTCTCGCCAGTGCCGTGGCGGCCACATTCTGACTCGGGTTCTGTAGCGCGACAATTCGGGTAAACCACAGTAAACTCGGATTACGTCGGCGCAACAGTGACGGTAGCACACGCACGCAACTCGAGTTGGTAGCAGTCTTACTCGAGTTGACCCGAAATAGTCCTAACCCGAGTTAACTCGGTTTGGCAACTCGAGTTGACCCATCCCTATTCGGCAGTGTTCGTTCAAACGTGGCAGCGGCAACCTCCCTAGCATTGCGTACAGCACATAACTCGCCGACTTTGTGTTTTCGCATGTGTTTTTCATCTTTCTTCCAGAATAGAAGATTCATCCATAACATTTCATAGTGAAGATCGTCGCAGCGCGGTGAGTACCTAATTATTTTAATGGTTACGTCCGCTTACTTGCTGCGCATTCTTCATTTATTTTTAGGTTGTCATCTCAGCTGCCTCAATCAAAGTACATTAGCTGAGACAAGACCTAGGACTTCGTATGCAAACATAACTATACGACTAGCCATTAGTACGTATATGCACTTAGAAAGTCCCTTCACTGCACGATTTTTTTTTTTTTTTATTTTTTTATTTTTTTTTATTTTTTAAACATGACTTTGTCGGTATGCCGCACGTAACAAGTTTCTGCGGTTTATTTCACATCACACTATTTAAGTGTCCATCACCGTAATGCTGATATACATAAGTACTTCTCAGTCTATCCGTTCATTTATCACTTGAATTTATTATGCGAGTGCTACCTTTTGTATACCGAGCTCACTATTGTCAATGATAAAATCACTTCACTAGTTAATTAATATGTTCATGAAGTCATATACTTCTGTCGCTCACTTTGTCTATAAATTCGTCCCAGTTTTGTGAATACAAACACTGTTTCTGTGGATAGTTTTATCACTCAAAGTTTTCTGTCACTAATTTCTCACAGTAGTATCACTGTCGTTTCGGTAAAGGTTTCATATACGTAGGCATAATTTCTCAGTACTTAATTACGACATACCTTACCTTAAAATACGCGTTTTGCAAATGTCTTTCAAGCGCCGTTACGTTTAAGCTGCCAGCTTTTGTAATATTGAAGTATGAATAAAAAATACGGCACATTTGCTTCCGATCGCCTGAATTGGAGGCTGCGTAACGCGATGTTCATTTGTTGTAGACCACGTGATTATGTGGCTAGCGAATCACAGCACAAAGAAGAGTAATCGTCGTCGGCCAATGGTAACCAAACCTCACCGCCGCGCAACATGCAAATAAGAATTTTTCACGTTGGAAATTAAATATGCGGTAATGTTTTTATATACGAAACCGCACAATGGTTACAGGATGTGAAAATTAACGCCTTAAAATGAAGTTTCAAATATTTCATTTTCGAAATCCCTTGATTACACTTTCAGGCAGAAATTATGCCTACGGATATGAAACCTTTTCCGTCCTTTCAGTTCGTTTTATCACGTTCTACACACATCTTCTGGATTTTATACAGTTCATATTAACCTATCATTACTTTACTATTTACAAAGGTTATATGCAGTGAGAAATTATTTTGAAATACTAGTCATTAACAGAGTTCAAAAATTTTCAAATGACACAAAAGAAACATTTTATCGTTTTTAGTCATCATCATAGTCGCGGCCTATGTTCATGTCAGAGGTCGGTTGGAGGGAGTCCTTGTTTTCAGCAATATTATTCCTCATAATCTTTTTACTTTTGAGCTTAATGGTTCACCATTAAGCATTCATATCACCACATTGCATATGTCAGATCTTTTTTTAAAGAATGGGAAATGGATCTTTGGAATTTTTTATATCGGATTTTGTCAGTATTAACATGGGAGGTGACGTCTGCCACACAACATTAGCAGTTAGCGTATAATTTGGGGTGGTTCTTTAACATTTTTTCAAAAACAGGTAATGTAAATAAATTTTGCTGACACAGGCAAGATGATACTCATTAGCTAATTTGGTGCATAGATTCGGGCTAAATAGCATTCAGAATAAAGATCGAGTGAGAGAGAGAGAAAACCAGCATTATAGTTAGAGAAGTCTCTCTAAAATAGCCCACAACATAAATTCAGCACATCAATCCATCATTTGCAAAAAAAAAAAAAAAAAAAAAAAAAAAAAATTCCATTTATGTTATTATTATAAAATACTACGAGAAACTATTATATTCTAACGCCTATCATAGCAAAGCACTCCATGCTTCTCTCTCACATTGCTTTGCATGCGGCCTGACCTGCTATTGCCTGTTCCTTCCTTTTCAGAAATGATATGTGTAGTTTAGATTTTCTGTTTTAAATACAACGTGTCTGAGATATATATATATATATATAGCTTATATGCCCGTGCTTCGCAACGGTTGTTAAAGAGGGATCTGTGAGGGTTCCCGACCTAGGTCAGCAAAAACAGAATCCTTGTTGGATCGCTTTGTCAAACTCAGTTCTCCTAGCCAAGATGTCAAATTTACGTAGTACTCATTGTTGAAAACGATGAATGTTCCTAAAGCTTTCCGTGCAAAAAGTGAAATTAATCTAAGTCCATACCCCGGAACGATATAAATTCAATGTTAGGTTGTGTTCATAAAGTTAAGACTAAGATGTGTGATTGTTTGTTTGGCGTAAACTTATGAAAACACATCTATAGTTGAGATGAGAAATAATAATAACAGAGCCATGTATTGGTTCTATGGTGTAGTATTAAACTGTTTATCTCTCACAGTAAGTGTATGCTGAAGTATTAGTATGTTGCAGTGTTGCACCGGGGACAATGTAGTTATTCTGTATGCTCCCTATTATCGAAAACTCGACGAATGATGAAAGTCTGGTAATTTAATAAACAGAGCAGTTGATGTATGTTTAAATAAGATGTCATGGTGGTGTCAATGTGCGATTATGCAACTCTGGGTAATCGTTGAAGGTGTGGAGTAAGCTGATCGTGTGTATAGAACTTTCCATTAAATATAGTATTCCTAGTGAAATGTCTTGACTGTGTTAGCAGCATCGGCCTCTCTTTCAGCTAATACATGACCCCATGCCCTGCAGTGATTACTTCGAAAAGCACGAAGTTGAAATCGACCTTGTGTAACAGAACTATATATTAAAAAATCGCATTATAACTCTAAGCGCAATTGTCTCTGCAAAAGAAGACGCCTTTCTCTATCTTAACGTAGTCTGCACCAAAAGTAAGTAATTACAAATTTTAATCACAATATCGCACCCAACAATTATGAAATCAGAGAGGATTCTGATGAGCTTGTCGCTCGCGTGTGTAACTATGTTATCTCTAGTGGCACAGAGAGCAGAACTATCTCTGGAGAAGCATTCAGATGTGCAGAACACATTTTGTCCCCTCTACATTAAAGTGGAAATTTCACGTGATATTCGGAAAAACCTACTAATCGCTGACTTTATCTTGGTCCTTTTTTGTTCGGTTAAGACGGATAACTATGTGTAAATGGCCCTTTTAGTGACGCTTCCTCAACTTTCTTGTATAGTTGATATTATGCGTCGTTATTCTTAATTTTGTTACACATTGCAACAGCAGCGCCGAAAGCGGCTGGCAAATTACATTTCTGAAAACGATATTGGATAAGTGCGAATATTGATTTGTAACAGTTTTCACAAATATCTTCTTGAATAGGAATTGGGAATGAATTGTAAGACTGTGTGAATCATGAGACTCTATACAAAAGAGTTTCGCGTGAAAGTTGTGACAACAACGGATGTATCTGATTCGGTAAAATTTTACTTTCTATCCTGGCGGCCTCGTGTTTTTATGTTGGTAACATCAACACGACAAAATATTTGCGTGTCACGCGATTGGCTTATGACGATGTCACATGATTCTCGTTATTCAAAATCTGTTGCCACCATTATCACAGGAGGCCGGATATGAGTAGGACTACGTCGCATAGTTTTCCTTACAGGCACAGGCATATAGATATCTATGGCCTAGGAGACATTCATTAATGTATGTCTGTGTTTCCACCACGCTTCCACGACAGTGATCAATGTTCCACGAGTATTTTTATCTTTGAGTCTATCTGGATTTTTATCTTTGTTTTGTGTCTCTGTTCATAGTCGTCAATGTGTGGTTGACGGAAATATGTGATCTATTTAAAAAATTGCGTATTTGATATTCCTCGTCGTTATTAAAGTCTGAAAGGACCGCATTGTCTGATGATTGAAAGAATAAACAGATTTTGACTCGTGCCGTAAAGTTCGTAAGTCACAGAGTGTATAGCTTTTCCTAAGAGTATCTATTGCATATTTTGCAAATTTTTGCTCGCCACACTCACCCACTGCCACGCACCGCGACCATACTCCCTTACTAACATCATTAGACCAAGGGCTATCTACCACCACAACCACGAGTGGTTGGCAGTATGTGGTCATGGAGAAAAGTCTGTCAGCACGTACACACACAAGTGTGTGTGTGTGTGTGTGTGTGTGTGTGTGTGTGTGTGTGTGTGTGCCTCCTCCGCCATTTTGATGTTAAGTTGTCGATCTTCTTACCGTTGGCAGGAACACAATTCTCGTGCACGTCGTCAGCTGAAAAAGAAGTCTTAAACTACTGCTTATACTAAAGGTTGTTTAGTCTAAAGATTGATTTTTCAATTAGTGAACGCATGTGACACATCAGCTAGTAATGTTGCTCAAAATATTTCATATCTGTTGCAAGTGTTTTGATACGTAAATAGCAGTATTGACGCAACATCGTAATGACATTGTCATGTTAATTACTGCCAAGCTCATAAGCATCAGCATAAAGTGTTGTGTAATTTTTAAGAAAGTTGTGTCCCACAATACGCAACTAGAATTGTTCAATAAACTTAGATGTCTTTAAAGGTCATATGTTCCCTCTTAAATAAATTGCACAGTTGTTGACATGTGTGTTACCTGTCAGCATTAATCTACTGGTTCCTAGTGGCTTATAAAACTTCATATCATTTTTACTGTCTTTGAAAATATAGCTGATTGCAATTACGTTACGTTATCATGTCTCGTATAGCAACATTATTTGGATTTGAGTGTTTGTGTGTGTGTGTGTGTGTGTGTGTGTGTGTGTGTGTGTGAGGCTCATATTAGGAGCCTTTGGGCAAACAAAACATTAATATATCCTTATCACTACATTTCTTTCATAAAAAAAATCATCCTACTTCGGATCCATCGTACTAAAGTAAATCATTTGCTCCATATATTCATTTTCATCATCATAAATATTCTCTTATACTTATACAAATAATTATAATAATTAATGGTCATAGTAAGTGTTTTATGTTGTATTAAACATAACAGTGGTTCGATATACCTGTGTACTTGCGAAGTGTTTGACATGTGAACCGTTACACCATCAGTTAATATTTGTTGTCCATTACGTAACATTGTAAGAGAAAAAATATTTTGTTCAGCTTATTCTCCTTGGATCTGTGAATGTGTTACTTATTCACTAGGAACGAGGTGTCATATTTAACTTTTGTTTATCTTGCTTCGATGATCAGCTTAAAAACTAAGCATAAAACTTTTTCAAATGCTTGTGTGGATATAAACCTCTCACTCTTCCCGAGCGTACTGTAGATAATAAATAACTTCCCTCGTGCGGAATTTGAACAATTCTGAAGGGTCCAGAAAATAGATGAAGCCACTTTTTATTAAGTTTTAAGATAGCTGATGGTTTAGGATGATTTCGCAGAAGTACTAGGTCTCCGATATTAAATGTCTGTGTTCTTTTCAGCTGCTTATCATAGTAGGCTTTTGTTTTTATAGCTGCATCAGTCAGGGCTACTAAGATTTTTCTTAACTTTTCTTCCTGTGTTACGTCACCTCGGGGAAATTTTGGTGTCGGTTTTACCCATTCGTTTGTCTCTTTGGTTTGTAAAACTAAATCGATGGGTGTATAGGGTGTAGAATACAAGGGTAGGTTGTTAACCACTTGCTCAAATAGTCCAATATATTCAACCCAGGATGTTTGTTTGTTGGAAGCATATGTTCTGATGAAGCGATTTAATTCACGGAACATGCGTTCCATTGGATTGGCAGAAGTATTGTAACGTGAAATGAGAATGTGATTCAAGTTATGTTTATGAATAAAATCTTTCCATGCGTGACATGTGAAACTTTTTGCATTGTCGGACAGAATTGTCGTCGGCTTACCGATAAAATGGAAATTGTCGCGCTCCAGGCGCCGAATCACTGCTTTTGCGGTAGTAGTTTTTAATGCGAACAAGACGAACAGACCCATCTGATATAAAAATTGCAAGAAGAGGACTGGAATACTGTGTAGTTTTTAATGCGTATAACTTCACAAATTTTGAAAACACATCATAGATGCCAAGAATGTATTTGACGCCTCCGCGTCCAATCGGAGGAGGTCCTGCAGTATCAATTGAAACTAATTGAACAGGTTTATATGGCAAGATAGAATGAAGCGGCATCTTGTTTGACTGATTGTTAGGCTTTCATTTCTGACAGATTAAACAGGATTTCAATGTGTGATGGATTTTTCGTGACATATTCGGAAAATAACAGTATTGTTTAAGCTTACGGAGACACTTTAGTGCGCCAAAGTGTCCCCAAACTCTAAGAGTGTACCAAATTAGAGATTTTTCGTATGTAGCAGGTATGCCAACACACCAGAGTTGCGATTGTACATGTCTACGAAAGAAAAGTACGCCGTTGTAAACTTTGTAGTGTTGATTTAAATGTGCATCTGACTTGTTTGTAATTTGTGTGATAATTTTGCTCCACCTGCCCTCTGCTTGCTGTAATGCCTGCATGTTTTTGCACATATCTAAATAATATGTTCTAAATTCCATGTCCTTCATGAGCATTATCTTAAACTCTGTGTTTGACTCAAGATAGTCTTCAAATTCTGGTAAACCACGGGGAAGTCTGGAAAGTGCATCAGCTATGAAATTATCAGATCCTTTAATGTGTTCAATTTCAAAATCGTATTCTTGTAGTATCATGGCTCATCTGGCTAATCTATTGTGTAACAGTCTGCATGACATCAAAAAGCTAAGTGCCTGATGATCACAAAAGACTCTTGCATGTTTCCCAAAGATATAATTATGAAAGTTTTTGAACGCCAAACAATTGCAAGAAGTTCTAACTCTGTGGTTGAATATCGACGTTCGCACTCAGTAAGCGTGCGACTAGCAAAACTGATTTTTTTAGGGACTGTGGAACCAGATTATTTGAAATTTGGAAGAGAGACGCCCCAACCCCAAAATTTGACGGGTCCGTAACAATACAGAAATCCTGTGACATGTCAGAGTGGTTTAATATGTCTGAGTTAACAAGGGCTTGTTTAATTTTGTCAAAGTCTTGCTGACACTGTTCTGTCCAATTCCAAGGGGTGTTTTTTCTAAGAAGTGATATAAGAGTAGTACTGTTGAGTAGTTGTTGTGGCATAAAGCGCCGAAAAAATGAACATAAACCGTAGAAGGCTTTCAATTGCTTCCTATTGTGAGGTGAATGAAAATTTTTAATTGCTTTAATTTTTTCAGGGACAGGAACAATGCCTGTGGGTGAGATAATGTGCCCAAGAAATTTGATTTCAGTTTTAACAAACTTAGACTTTTTCAAGTTGACAGTTACTCCAGATGACAGAAATTTATCTAACAGGATGACATGTTCTTCCCATGTAGAAGTAGCAACAAGTATGTCATCAACATAAACTGTGATATTATCTAGTAATTCCGGACCAAGTACTGTATCAAGTGCTGTGATAAAGACACCAGACCTCACATTTAGACCAAAAGGTAGTTTTTTTTTAATTCGTACGATCGTCCTGAGAAAATGAAAGCAGTATATTTACGAGACTCTTATGTTATAGGAACCTGCCAATATGATGCTCTAAGATACAACTTTATAGATATTTGACTCCATAGAACTTTTGAAATTGTTGTTATACGTTTTATGGCCTAGTTCTAACTGGAATGATAATCTTGTTGATTGCACATGCATCGTGCACAAGACGAACAGAACTATCTGATTTAAAAATTGCAAGAAGAGGATTGGAATACCGTGACATTGAAGGTTCTATTATGTTCCATCTAAGCATACGGTTAATTTTTGCTTTGACAGCTGGTTGTTTTGCCCAAGGTATAAAGTATGTTTCTCTATAAAATGGTTCATTAGGCTTAACTTGCATGTTATTCTCACATGTTCTAATTACACCTGGCCTTTTGTCAAATACTCGTATGTACTTGTGTAGCAAGTGGAGAAATTGTTGTCTCTGTGGCATTAGTGGATTCATTAACTTTTTGAACTATAGATTCAAGAGATTCATTTTCAGATTCCTGAATACCAGTATAATTTTCAAATTGCATCTGATTAACTGTTACTTGCTTCAACCAGAGTTACAAGATTTTCTTGGTGTCACTTCCTTCTTAGTCAAATTCAAAATACAGACACAGTGGTTTACTGTCAAATAAAATTTACCATCCTTAAAATCTAATTTTGCTTCTCGACTTTGAAGATATTCTAAACCAAGTATACAGTCTTCTATGACAGCATCTACTACAAGGAATGAGCAAGTATCAGTTTCATCACACATTTGTAGTTGAACAAGTGTTTGTAACTTAACTGGCTTAGATGTTGCACGTACTGCACCAATGATTTTACAGTTCTGTACAGGAAAGGTAGGTAACCTCTGAATGTTGTTTATGCTTTTAAATAGACTGTAAGACAATACATTAACAGCTGCTCCAGTGTTAACTAAAATCGATGTAGGTATGCCTCCTACTGATATTAAGATGTGTGCTTGATAAGCAACTATAGGCACTTTGTTTTGTTGTGATTGTTCCAGGAGTAGCTCTTCCCGATATCAATTCCTTCATTGTATCGCAGCATATTTACAGTGAAAATTGTGCCCTCGCTGCCTCTGTCGATCAATGTCGGAGGGCCAGACAAGAGCCGGTTTAGTTTGACGTTTGCGTCCCGTTAGAATGTCTTTGTGGCTGATTTAAGGTCTCTTTCACGTCAGTTATAGTCACGGTCGATTCATTTTGTGTCCAGTTTGTTTGATCTGTACTGTCAGTCGTCATCGTTGCTACTGGTATTTGATTGACATTTGGTTCTTGTGCAGGGGTAGTAGAAAAGTTCGGAATTTGTTGGTAACCGTTATTGTTTGGAAAAAAAAATTCTGTTTCTGTTATTATTATTGTAGTAGTTTCCATTACACCAGAGCGGTTATGTGTTCCCATTGTATTGGTTAGGGAAAGTAGCTGCATTGTTATTGAAATTATTATTATTGTGATTGAAGAAGCCCGGATTAAATCTGTTGTCACGACGGCGTCGGAAATACTGACCGCCGTTAGGTACGTTTCGTACTGCGTTTCCACTGTTTACTCCACTAGTCATTTGTTGCATTTGCGGCTGTCCGGTATTGCTAATAAATGACTGTTGAGGTAACATCTGTAGAGGGCGTGACATGTTTTGATTATTAGGGTGCGGCTGGCTGACATGAATCAACTGATTACTAGGATAGTTGAAGTAATTATTTGCGTTACCGTGCCTGTAACTATTATTTCTTGCTCGGTCATCTTCAAAGATTGAATCTAGTGTGTCCACCTCAGTGAGAAAAGTTTCTAAGTTTTGTGTTGAAACGTGTGCTAGTTGCAACCGCAACCGTGTAGGCAATTTGTTTATTAATACGCGTAGTACTTCCCTGTGCGGGAGGGGATCATCAAAGAATTTAGCTTTGTTTATGTACTTCTCGAAATATCTCCGCAGACTCCCGTTTCGTTCATTGAAAGGTTGCGGATTATAAACTTCATTTCGAAACCTTTCTTGCACAACAGGCGACCAAAAGGTGGCTAAAATGCCCGTTCGAACTCATTGTAAGTTTCCTAACTCTGTAGGGCATCTGCAGCCCAGATTCCCGCTTCACTTTGAATGTATCCGACAACAAATCTTATCTTTCTTTTTTCGGACAACGATTCAGGTAATAAACCTCTAAAAGATTGTAGAAAAATGACTGGGTGCACAGTACGGTTCTCATAATAAAGATTTGAAATTGGTGGTGCTTTATCATACTTTCGTCAAGTTCTTCGGCAGGAGCATGATTTCACGGTGAATAAGAGGGGGGTATGTTTGATTTCATTTCCCTACCTAGTCGGTCAAGGTCATTAGATGTCGTCAAGCTAAAGTCAGTTTGCGTCCTGTCTGACGTCAAATTGTTAGATGTACCCGGATTATATGGAGAGTGTGGAATATCTGTTGCAATTCTGGGAGATTTCCAATCATGGAACACATTTTTCAAGGGGTTCATTTGGCCTAGATTGTGTTATCTGTGTATTTAAAATTGATTTCACGGAAAGCTTTAACAGTATTTCCATGTTTTTCATACACTTTAGTAGCTATGTCTTGAATTACAGTGGTTAATTCTGCGTCTATCTTTTCATTTAACTTCGCTTCTGTATTAGATAAGAACTGTTGTACCCTATCATGATTTTCTTTGACTATGTTTTCTGCCTGCCTCGTAATTCTCGTAACAGTTGTTTCCAAGTTTTCTTGTTGAATTTTAAGCTGTGTAAGATTCTGTGTGAGACTGTAAATAGCTGTTGGCAATGTTTTAACGGTTTCTTTGCAATTAGTTACATCATCGACTACAGAAGAGATTTTTGCATCTACTGTGTCCATGATTTGATCCACTACGCTGGCCGCGGTGGCCGAGGTGACTGAGGCGCTCCAGTCACGGTCAGCACGGCCACTACGGTCGGGGGTTCGAATCCCCCCTCGGGCATGGATATTTGTGTCGTCCTTAGTATAAGGTAGTTCATAAGTAGTTTGTAAGTTTAGGGACTGATGACCCCGTAGTCGAGTCCCATAAGCTTAACAAACATTTGAACATTTTGATCCACTACTTTGTTTTGTACTTTAGAAAACTTACCATTGATAGCCTGTTCGAATTTGAGTATCTGTGCGTCTATCTGTTTGTTTACTTCCTCAGAAATAAGTGAGGGTAAATTTTGTTGTTCTGATTCTAGATTTTTAAATCTCGACTCAAATTCATCCCGAGTTATCATTTGAGCCGCGATTAGATTTTGCTGTTCCTCTACTCTAATTGTTGCTTGGTGGAATTTTGCAACTGCTCTAAATCATGTTTCGTGTTGGCCTGTAAAGTGTTAAGTTCATTTTTTGTAGTTGTCTGCAAATGATTAATTTGATCGGTCAAGCCTGAAATCTGTTTGTTAGTAGCATGTGTAGATGCTTGTAAATTGTTTAGTTCGTCTTTAGTAGATGTTTGCAAATTGTTAATTTGTTGCGACATCTTCGCATGTATAGCATTCGTAGATGCTTGCAAATTATTCATCTGTTGCGACATGTTAGCAAATGATATCTCAAATTGTTTTAACCACTCTTCTTGCAGATTTGCAGATTGGTGTACTGTCTGTGTTGGAAAATCTGTTACGTGTGATGTGGTTGCAAGATTTTCCTCCACTATGTGTGGAATCATTTCAATTGATCTTGCAGCCACATTATTTTCAACATTTTGCGCGGGCTGTGAAACATTAGTGTTTTGTTCTGACTCCATTGTAGTAATTTGTTTACGAGTTTTAACCATACTAATAAATTGTCAAAAGTTTTGAATAGTTCGGGGAAACTACACACTTCACACGCAAACAAAAACATTTTTTTATCAGCACTGTTTAAGCAGTGAAACAATTAAATCACTATTAATATTCGTCACACGTATGCGAGACGCTTCGAGTGAGAGACAAGCGAGGATCGCTTTGTTATATTGATTTAGCAGCCATGTTGGCCATTTTTCCAACTTGCGATTTAAAATAAATATCTGACTACAAAAGAAATTTTGAAACTAGATTTTTGCTAATAGAATGAGGTACTGAATCGGAAATTACGTACTTGCGAAAGACCAAGAGAAAGTAGAAGGCACCAAATAAGCGTAATAATCAGTCTGTCCTTACCTGTGTTACAATTTTCATTGTTGACTGCAGTTGAATTTCTCGTGATCGGGTGTGGCTCCAAATTTTTATTTTATTATTCTCCGGTGTAGTAATTACGAATTTCACGTCACAATCGGTCAGCAGTTGTTCATGAAAAATAAACACATTATATAGATTAGATATCAAACATTGGTGAATGATTACAAAGATTAAAGAAAAGGTAAACAATGGTGTAATTATTTCACATAAAATTACAAAAAAATTATTTTTTTTAACCATTCGAGGTCCTGTCACAATGGGCGCCAATTATTACGTAATGATACTTTTTTTCTGGATTTTATCGCTGGTGTTGTCACAAGATCAAAGTTGAAAACCAGAATTGAAATTTAACTAACCGTAAGATCAGCTATGAATATTAATTTTTGAAATGGTTAATACACTGAAAGGACCACAAAAGATTCCGCCGTCAGTTCTCAGTAGCAATGCAAGTTAAAAATTAAAAATTATAAGCAGTTCTAGGGGTTGTATGACGTATTTAATTTTCCTTATTTTTTCGGAAATTGAATTTATACATTTTTATCGGTTTTCGGAACTACGTGGGTCTGAACTCCGACTTCACGGATTTGTAGCTAGTCACCTTAATTCACGCCACTTCTCATAGAACCAGTTCCTAGATAGTTTACTCTCAGATTGCAACGTAAGAATCCGCCGTAATTTTGTGTAATGAATCCGATTTTAACCACTTCACCTTCAGTGGAGTGCGATCATGTAACATATCCGTGTGTCGCCGTTAGCGTGTGTGCCCGCGGTCTAATCTAAATGCAACTTAACTTTGCTATACTCACGCACCATCTCAAATCAGGCACGACAGACCAGAGCCATTTTCGCAGTTTTATTGTCTTTTGTGTTGTGTGGTACCTTCGGGTTTGCTGAATTTCGCCTACAATGGCGGCGCCTGTTTCTGCCTCGTATCAGTACGCTGATTTTGGAGAGTTTCGCTGTTGTATTGCGTGTGTGTGAGCGAGTGAGTGTTGTTTGGATCTCCTTTCCCCAGTAGCGTTACGTTCTGTGTAATTTATGTTAAATACAATGCTGGGCATCGTCAGTATTAGATATGTAAATGGGATGCATTTTTATTGTATTAACAAAATTGGTTTCCCATGTTGCATGCGTTCGACGTGAATAAACAGATTAAGTTCAGTATAACTTTGACTTACCTATAAATTGTAGTTTTCGAGCCCTTCCCCCTTTTATTTAATATTGTTTTTTTACAGCACACGGACCTTTTGTTAATTTTACTGCTAAAATTAAGCTTTTATTTCGTACAGTGGCCTACTTTTAACTCTTAAGAAATAGGATCGCGAGATATGTCGTATAAACATTAGTTCTACTCAGGGGAATGATATCTAGCTAATAAGCACGGTTACAGAATTCTACAGTAGATCGCTGGGTTGGATCACAAAAAGTAGGCAAAGGGGAAAATTACAATTTCAAATAAGGAAATAAATAAAGACGCGAGAGATGTCGTGTAACGATTCATTCTACTGACGGGAAGAAGAGCTATTTAATAGGAATGATTACCGTATGGAACACGCTATTTGCCATTTAAATGGGGCAGCGAGTACGGAAGTCACAAGTTTAAAAGTACCAAAATTCGGGGAAAATTACCACGTTACATTTACTAGAAATCACAACATCTAAACAAGGCTATAGTTAACAACTCGTGCGCAAAGGGTGATGGTGTAAGCTGAGGAATTTCTCATACCGTCCATGTGTTCTATGCACAAAGGACAGACACCGGAAGTATCAAAAAAATCCAGAGAAACATCAAATTTACCGACCAAATGAACATGAAAAAATTAGAAGATGTATAAACGTAGGAAGGAAGGACTCTACGGTCAGGCAGTGCAAGGATTCATTTAACGAACACCAGTGAGGCGGTGAAATCAAACTTCGACAAAAATCATTATGAAATTAGCAATCCAGAACAAAATTAAATAAAGTCTCACCAGTACGCATTGCGGACTCAGGTAGGCAGACTCAACTTGCACAGCTGACAAGGGGAGTGAGTGGGGGCCTTCACTAACCAACTTCGCTAAAGAGTTGCCTCTGGCCGTGTTTTGGCAGACTGCCAGCACCAGAGGCAGCTGCAGCCATGCTGCTTGAACCAGCAGACAAGGGCAGCGACACTCGGATAACTCTTGTTTAAACTGTTTTGTACACAAGTGCCGTTCATTCTGCGCAAGCGAGATCAGTGGGAACATATCACAGCATACGCCATCATATATCGGGTCTCATACACATTATGGAACACAACAAAATTATTCCATATTCTGGACAAAATAAATAAATAAATAAAATAAATAAATCTTATACATCTGGTATTTCGCAGAGTGCGAATGGAGCATCTCGCTACATTCAAAAAAATGTCTGAAGCCCATCAACATTTCTTTACTGGGGATAAAATAAATGGAACACGCTATATGGACGTGTTTCAAACTCCCATATCTTCCATCCCCCTATCGTTATCAACCCTCTACCACCATAGTGCACAATGGGAAACTGATAGCCGGCCGCAGTGGCCGAGCGGTCTGCGGCGCGCCAATCACAGTCTGCACGGCCGCTACGGTCGGGAGTTCGAATCCTCCCTCGGGCATGGAGGTTTGTGTCGTCTTTCGTATAAGGTAGTTGATAAATAGTTTGTAAGTTTAGGGACTGATGACCCCGCAGTGATGTCCCTTAAGCTTAAGGGACATTTAAACATTTTTCAAAACTGATACCTAGTTCCAGATACAAACACTATTCGTTTGCAATGGGTAGTTTTCACTGCAGAGTCAATTATAGGCACAAACACCTCAATTTTTGTATATATTACGATATTCGAGGGTTGGAACTTAGTGGCATCACTGCTGCGGAGATACAGTACGCCGGCCCCCCAGGGGGCCCACAGTTCTTTTGTGGGTACGTGTGTGGCGCCCACGGGGCCCCGAGCCGGAGCAGCCTTTCTTCTGCCCCAGGCTGCTTCACTTTCCCTCCCGGTTTATGCCTTCGCCCGGAGACGGGCATATTTCGTGAGCTACGGTGGTTCTTGTTTTGGTTTTTCTTCCTTCGTTCCTTCCTTTCTTACCCTTTGTTTCTGTCTTTCTCTCCTTGTACTCTCCTAGCCTTCTTCTCCTCCTCGTTAGTCTCCGCCTCGGCGTTTGAGACACTTCTTTCCTTCTTTCTCTTCACTTCCTCTATTCTTCTTCTTTCCTCCGTGTGCGTGTCTGAAGGCCGACCCACGCATTATCATGCGTAGCAGGTGACTGGGTAACGCGTAATTCCCCGCCCCGGGTAGACAAGTAGGGCACGTGCGTACCCCCTGGTAAAGGCCAGGCCCAGGGAGGGGTGATTATCCGAGCTGGTACCTTCCGAACGTGCCGATTGGTCCCTCCGTCAGTTCTCGGGAGGTGTGACCTGAGGTGTGAACAATCACCTAAGGCGGGTAATCCCTCGGAGAGGGCCCCCACTAGGAAGGAGCGCGCCATCGGAGACGCCCGTAATCACGGGGGACACTTCCGCGATGACTTCCTTATCTTCTTTAGTGACGTTGACCCAGAAACGTAAGTTAGATTCGCCTCAGCAAAAAAAGACTCTGCCTAATGTACCGAAATTTCTTGTTGTCTCTCGCACCGACGGAAAAGATTTCAATTCTGCCAATCCTTTCGTTATACAGAAAGGTGTAGATGCAATTGCTGGCCCTGATAAAGCCTGTTCACGTCAGCGCAATGGCACATTGTTGCTGGAAGTGGACAGTGCCTTTCAAGCTGAGAAACTACTCCGGACTACACTGTTACACATGTTTCCTGTCAAGGTGGAAGCACATCGCACACTCAACTCGTCACCGGGGGTAGTCTTCACGAGATCCCTTGACGGGTTGTCTGATGAAGACATCCAATCCTATATGTCCGACCAGGGTGTTACAGCCGTCCATAGGGTAATGAGAAAGGTCGATAACCAGCTGACACCGACTCGTACTGTGTTTTTGACGTTCGACAGAGTTGAGCTCTCGTCGAAGGTCAAAGCAGGGTATGAAGGTATCTCCGTCCGCCCTTATGTACCTAACACAACGCGCTGTTTTCAGTGCCACAGGTACAACCATACCCGTGAACATTGCCCAAATGCAGCAAAGTGTGTCACTTGTGGAAGGGACGCCCATGAGGCGGATTGCCCACCTCCGTCCCCTCACTGCCTAAACTGCAGACCATGCGGCTTCCTCTCGCGACTGCCCTGTATACAAGGATGAGAAGGTAATCCAGCAAATTCGGGTTACGGAGAAGGTATCAACATCTGCCGCTCGAAAATTGTTGGCGAGTCGAAAGCCCACTGTCCTCCCAGCGGGTACATACAGTAAGGTCCTCACCTCAACTCGACCTACTAAGGATTCCAGTACCCAGACTTGTGATTTCACTTTCGCTGACACAGTTGTGCGATCCGCCAGCCCGAAGATTGCCCATTCCACGTCTCTGCTTCCTCCTGCTGCTTCTAAGGTACAGTCTTCGTCAACCTCTAGTAAACCGCGGGCACCTAAACAAGATGCCCGGACCTTGAAAAAGGAACCCGTCCGTGAGGATTTTCTGCGTTCTCAGGCTTCCCAACCGTCAACTGCCTCTTCCCGCCGTCACTCTTCCAGAAGAGCTGACAAGAAAGAGTTCCTCTCCTTCCCCGCCGAGGCGTGACCCATCCGTCACGCCATCCAACAGTTGCCGGCCTCGGCCGTCTTCTGTTTCACCGGGTCGCTCCGTCTGCCGGGCACCCGGCCCTTTACCGGCGGTGGAAACTGCCCCTCCTGATCAACTCAAGGAGGTGGCAGGCGCGTAGGTCGAACCTATGGACCACGACCCTTTGCCCCTAGACAACGATAGCAGTGCTCCCTCGAAATCCGGTCCTCAGCGGCCGTCGAGGTGACCCCGCTTGCTAGTTGGTTTTTATCCTTATTTCTTCTCTCATTTTTATCATGGCGCTCCTTCAATGGAATATTCGCGGCATTCGTTCCAATCGACAGGAGTTAAAACTACTCCTTCGGTTGCACTGCCCGCTTCTAGTCTGTCTTCAAGAAACCAAGTTGCGTCCACGTGATCGTGAAGACTTTCCACACTACACCTCTGTGCGGTTCGAGCTGCCACCCGTGGAAGGTGTCCCAGCCCATGGAGAGGTGCTGATGCTCCTTCGAGACGATATCTATTTCCATCCCATTTCCTTGCATACTCACCTACAGGCAGTTGCCGTCCGCATCACTTTATCCACATTTACCTTCTCCCTCTGTAATCGTCATCTGCCCTTACTAGGGCAGATGTGCTACACCTTGTTGACCAGCTCCCTTCACCTTTCGTGTTGGTAGGCGACTTTAATGCCCACCACCCCCTATGGGGCTCTCCGGCACCTTGTCCGAGAGGCTCCCTTTGGTGGACCTTCTCCAACACATCGATCTTGTCTGCCTCAACACCGGTGCACCGACCTTCCTTTCAGACACAACACACACTTATTCCCATATAGACCTCGCAATATGCACTCCTCAGCTTGCTGGTCGGTTTGAGTGGTATGCACTTTCTGACACGTACTCAAGTGACCATTTCCCTTGTATCATCCACTTCCTGCATCATTCTCCATCTCCTCGTCCCACCAGTTGGAACATTTCCAAAGCCAACTGGGGGCTTTTTTCTTCTGTGGCTGTTTTTCACGATCAGAATTTTCCCAACTGTGACAGTCAGGCCGACTACCTCACAGAGGTTATTCTCACCGCTGCTGAAGGTTCCATACCTCGTACATCCTCTTCTCCACGTCGTGTCCAGGTCCCTTGGTGGACTGCAGCCTGCCGCGACGCGCTTAGAGCCCGGCGCCGTGCTTTACGCACCTTCCGCCGCCACCCAACTTTGGAGAATTGCATCAATTATAAACGTATGAGAGCGCAATGCCGTCGTATCATAAACGACAGCAAGAAAGCTTGCTGGACTGCTTTTACTAGTTCTTTTAACCGTTTTACTCCCTCCACGGTTGTTTGGGGTGGCCTACGCCGTTTATCCGGCATCAAGGTCAACTCCCCGATTCCTGGCCTGACTGTGGAGAACGCAGTCCTCGTGGACCGCGCTGCTGTTTCCAACGCATTGGGCCGTTTCTTTGCGGAGGTTTCTAGCTCTGCCCATTACCACCCTGCCTTTCTCCCTCGCAAACAGGTAGAGGAGGCACGGCCGCCTTCTTTACACTCTTTTAATCGTGAAAATTATAATGTCGCCTTCACCATGCAGGAGCTAGACCGTGCTCTCACCCTGTCCCGATCTTCTGCTCCCGGGCCCGATTCCCTTCATATTGAGATGCTGAAGAACCTCTCTCCTGCGGGCAAGTGCTTTTTTCTTAGTACCTACAATCGCATATGGACTGAAGGTCATGTTCCCACAAGTTGGCGTGAAGCCATTGTTGTCCCCATCCCCAAACCAGGGAAGGACAAACACCTTCCTTCCAGTTATCGCCCCATTTCTCTGACGAGCTGCGTCTGTAAGGTGATGGAACGCATGGTTAACGCTCGGTTGATCTGGCTCCTCGAATCTCGCCGCCTCCTGACTAATATCCAATGCGGCTTTCGTCGACACAGATCTGCTGCCGATCACCTTGTTACGTTGTCGACCTTCATTATGAACAACTTTCTAAAGAAGCGTCAAACAGTAGCAGTGTTGTTCGACTTGGAGAAGGCATACGATACCTGTTGGAGAGCGGGCATTCTCCGCACATTGCACACATGGGGCCTTCGGGGCCGCCTTCCTCTTTTCATTCAAGCGTTTTTGGCGGATCGCAAGTTCCGGGTACGGGTGGGCTCCGTTTTGTCAGATACCTTTTGCCAGGAGAATGGGGTACCACAGGGCTCCGTCTTGAGTGTGGCGCTCTTTGCCATTGCAATCAATCCGATCGTAGATTGCCTTTCAGCCGACGTCTCCGGATCTCTTTTTGTTGACGATTTCGCAATTTATTGCAGCGCCCAGCGGACGTGTCTCTTAGTGCGTTCCCTTCAACGCTGTCTTGACCGTCTATATTCCTGGAGCATCGCAAACGGCTTCCGATTCTCCACTGAGAAAACTGTGTGTATAAACTTCTGGAGATACAAGGAATTTCTTCCACCTTCTCTACATCTCGGCCCTGTTGCTCTCCCTTTCATGGAGACTACGAAATTCTTGGGACTCATGTTGGATCGTAAACTTTGCTGGTCCACACACGTGTCCTACCTGGCTGCCCGTTGTGCCCGATCCCTTAATGTTCTTCGTGTCCTCAGTTGCACGTCATGGGGAGCGGATCGTACCGTCCTGCTTCACCTTTACCAGGCCATTGTTCAGTCGAAGCTCGACTACGGAAGCCTTGTATACTCTTCTGCACGGCCGTCGATTCTCCGCCGTCTCAGCTCTATCCACCATCGGGGTTTACGTCTTGCGACCGGTGCATTTTATACTAGCCCTGTTGAAAGTCTGTATGCCGAGGCTGCTGTATTACCCTTGACCACTCGGCGTGACATACTCTTGTGTCGGTACGCATGCCGCCTGCGGTCGATGCCCAACCATCCATCCTACCGATTATTTTTTGACGACTCACTCGATCGCCAATATCAGTTATCTGCGATTGCCTTGCTTCCACCTGGAGTTCGGTTTCGCCGCCTACTACAGCGGCTCGATTTTACCCTTCCTTCCACCTTTCGGTTGAGCGAAAGCCCATTGCCACCGTGGCATCAGGCCCAGGTTCACACTCACCTCGAACTTAGTTCGCTCCCCAAGGAGAGCACTCCGGATTTGGTATACCGCTCGAGGCTTGTCGAACTCCGTTCGCGGTTCGATAATGCAATATTTATTTACACTGATGGTTCCAAGAGCACTGCCGGTGTCGGATCTGCCTTCGTCGTCGGGGACAACCGGTTCCAATACAAGCTCCCTGACCGGTGTTCGAGTTTCACGGCTGAGCTTTTTGCCCTCCACCAGGCCGTTTTGTATACCTGCCGCCACCGCCAACCTTTCTATGCCATATGTTCGGACTCCCTTAGTGCCCTGCAGAGTCTAAAGGACCCTTTCTCGAACCATCCTCTCGTGTATCGGATCCAACGCTCCCTCCAGTTGCTAGCTGATGACAGCTGTCACGTTTCTTTCCTGTGGGTCCCTGGCCACGTGGGAGTGCCCGGGAATGAGACCGCCGACATAGCAGCCAAGTCCGCAGCTCTTTTGCCTCGCATGGCTACCTTTTGCGTCCCATCGGACGATGTTCAACGGGCTCTTCGCCGGAGTATCGTGTCGCAATGGCACAGTGCGTGGTTTTCAATGTACAACAATAAATTGAGAACTGTAAAACCGATCTCGACCGCTTGGAGGACCTCCTCACGCCCCTCTCGGCGGAGGTGGTCATCCTGGCCCGGTTGCGGATCGGTCACTGCCGTTTCAGCCACCGTCACTTGCTCTCTGCCGACCCTGCACCGCAGTGCTCCTGCGGTGAACTGCTGACAGTGCGACATGTTTTACTGACTTGTGTTAATTTTAATCATCTCCGTGTAGCCCTTCACTTGCCGTCTACTCTGGAGGAAATTTTAGCTGATGACACACGAGCAGCTGCTCGAGTCTTGCGTTTTATCAACTTGGCCAACTTCTCCAAGGATATTTAACCCTTTTAATTGTCTTTTATCTTTCGTTTTTAGCCTCTTGTTGATGTTCTGACAGTCACATTTTTTCTTTGAAATCATAGCGAATCTATGTTCTTGGCTGGGCGCTAATGACCACAGAAGTTGTGCGCCCTAAAACCACAAAAAAAAAAAAAAAAAAAAAAAAAAAAAAAAAAAAAAAAACAGTACGCCGGACGTGGTGGCCGAGGGGACTAAGGCGCTCCAGTCACGGTCTGCACGGCCACTACCGTCGGGGGTTCGAATCCACCCTCGGGCCTGGATATATGTGCCGTCCTAGTTCGTAAGTAGTTCATAAGTAGTTTGTAAGTTTAGGGACTGATGACCCCGTAGTTAAGTCCCATAGACTATACAAACATTTGAACACTTTTTAGATACAGTACAATGGGATCTACTATTCTCCCTACTAGCACATGTTGTTGACATACCTACCTTACCTCAGAGCAAATGGACTCGCCCGTCCCACGTCACCGGCGTACGCGCAGTCGAGGAAAGCAGTCACTTGTGACCGGCCTAACGTAATGGTGTCACTATGTCTTCGAAGCAGAAACAACGGAGATGGATAAAGATAGAATGTGCCAGAGGTCGTACAGTACGACAGTGTCACCAAGGTCTTCAGGAGGCGTGCGGGGAATCGGTATGGCCGTACAGAACAGTGGCGCGTTGGGTACAAGCCTTCAACGAAGATGGGCAAACTGTGGCAGACATGAATTGGGCAGGTCGTCCTAGCGTCTCTGAAGAAGAAATGCATACTGTTGCCTCGTTGGTGGACAGTGTTCGACGCCAGATAATTCGTGAGCTCGCCGACGAAACCAGATTTGCACATACGACTATGCTTCGCATCCTGAAGGATCGTTTGGTTATGCGAAAAATTGCATCACTATGGGTTCCACATGGATTGACGGAAATGCAGAAATGGATTCGTTACAACGTTTCTCAAACGCTCGTGGAGCGCTATGAGCGCGAAGGAGAGACTTGCTTACGAATTTACGTAACACTGGGTGCGACATGGTCCACATCGTATGAGCCAAAACTGAAACGCCAACCCAAGGAATGGCGTCGTTATGGGTGGCCGTGAAAGTCGGAGGTGCGTCAGAGCCCAAGTGTGGTGAAAGCAATGGTGATTCTCGTGTACGGCTGTGATGGTGTTAGCCTAACGCATTTTGGTATAATAATAATAATATCGTTTAATGTTTCGCAGGATCTAATTTAGGAGTTACACTCCGTGGTCATGGATGAAGGCAGGACGTTAAGTTTAGCACTAGAATCGTAATACCGAAACTTGAAGTACTCCTATGCATAAGACACTCTTAAGCCTAACTAAAAAGAATCAATAACGAATAAAATGAATTAGATTACTTTTTAATTTTTCCTGGAGACGGCAGACTCTCAATTCACAGTATTACTAGAATGGAACTTTGACTCCGCAGCGGGGTGTGCGCTGATGTGAAACTTCCTGGCAGAGGAAAATTGTGTATCGGAACCGGAACTCAGTCGGTAGAGCGCTTGCCCGCGAAAGGCATAGGTCCCAGGTTTGAGTCCCGGTTCCGGAACATAATTTTGATCTGCCAGGAAGTTTAACAGTATTACTGTTCGATTTTGGAGCATCATCTGCGACCAACTTTGCGGAAGACACATCATTTTTCACGACAATGTGCGAGCGCATAAGGCGCTAGCTGTGGCTGCTCTGTTCGGTCGATGGGACTGGAGAGTACTGTACCGTCCACAGTACTCCGCGGACTTAAGTCCTTGTGACTGTGATTTGATTCCGAAGATGAAGTAACCACTTTGTGGCATTCGCTTCAGGACTGTTGCAGATATTCGACAGGCAGTAGACCGACCCAGTAGCACCATCAACAGAACAGGCTCTTCTATCGGTATACTACGCCTTCCACATCGTTGGTGACGGGTTCTGCACGACGCTGCTGACAACTGTGGAGGACAGTAACAGGTGCAAACGAGTAACGCTTTTGTATCAGTTGAGAGTAAGTAGTTGACACTATTTAAGTTTATATATATGGGGTGTCCCAGCTATCTTGCTCACCTAAAAGATCTCTGGAACAACAACAGCTATTGTTAAACGACTTTCACTGGTATCAATGTAAGACTGGGCTCATAAATGTACATATTTTGAAACATTCTAAAACGAAAGAATGTGTTTTTTAAACAAATTTATGTTTTTTTAATGGACACCTAAATTATTTCTATAGCATGAGAAATCACATAAACAATGGCGTTGATTACATTAGAATATGCCAATTGGATCCCCAGATATTGCGAAGCGAAATTGACGCATGGAATACCGAAAATGCGCGGCTGGCGCACGTTCTGAGTGGCAGGGGGTTCTCGCCTGAGAAGCGAAACCTGAGTTGCTATTTTTACCACTGTGAGTTCACATTGAAGGAAGTCTGTGTGCAGAATGTTAGCTGCTGACACGACCTGGAAGTCTGTAAAAACTTTTATGAAGTATGACATTATTGTCGCCTGGTTACCGCTCTTATAACTGCTTGTTGTAGAACCCTGACATCTCTCGATATGTCATACCAACGCCATCTAGGGACTAGGTGGCGTTAGCTACGCGCCGCTCTCCTGCCACAGCAGTGAGAGAGCTGATTCGCCCAGTGAAAGCGATCGTACGATAATTAATAAATACGATTATAATAAATTCGTTGACGAATGTAGCTGATATGTTATATACAATATTCTTTCCAAATAGCTATGAAGTAGCCACTAATACATACACGGTTTAGAACACGTCAAACTTTTATTTCTTGTAATTACCGCAAAAATGCAAAATATGTTCAAAACATAGGTTTTTTGTGCACCAAGAACATACAAGCAAAGACCATATATGACAGCCCTGCGAATCACAGACGTAGTTAGACGTCCGTAGACAAAACTCAGCCGGTGTTAATAAGAAATCAGGCCTACTATCAGTATATTTCGAGGCGTGCCACGCATATTTAATCAGATTTTGAAACCATGGGGAGGAAAACTGATAATGTACAACTTATTGCAACTTGTGAATATTGTCATGGCGATAGACAGGAAACTACAGTGATTTGCACACAATAATTTTCTCTGTTAGTTTTCTGTAAAATGCCTTCCACTGGCGGAAAAATTCTTTCTAACGGTTGAATTACGTTCGTCGTGCCGGGTGGAATCTGAAGTATGGCTACTTGTTTGTCACGGTGAGCTCGAAATACAGCTTTTAATTAATCAGAACTTTTATGATCTGGCTACGAATCTAAAAGAAGAGATTTGTTCCCGCAGAACGGAAGAAAAGCATGACGCATGAAAAAGTGTAACGTTATCATTTCCTATTTTTCCAGATGTTGATGCGTCTACTTTAAGATTGTCTGCGTAGAACATTGTTAGTTTGACTCGTGGTCCAAAACGTCCAGTTGGTTCTTGAAGACACACATGTAGTTTAGACAGCAATGAACCATCCAGATTAATTATGGGCATTATAGTGTATGAATGGGTGAGTGCAGTCGTGGACTGCGCAATTGCCTCAATTTGTTTCTCTCTTTTGATGACAGTGTTCTTTTCGCCCGTATTTCTTTTTCAAAACCTGACTGATCTGCATTGTAAACGTAAGATTCACTAAAACTGGCGATCTAATTTTTTTCAGTCGTAAGAAAAGCTTCTATCATTTCCATTTGAGTTACTTCATATTCCGACCTGTTTCTCGATACAAATTTTGTTATTTTTCGTGCCACAGTTTTGTGAGATCTTTTGAAGCGACTAATCTGACTTTGAGAAGCTGTAAATTCTTTAGCGCCTATTGCGTTGGCAATCTCTAATGCCCAATCACGCAATGTTGTGTCACTGACACTCAATTACTGTCGTCTGGCATCGGTAAATTGCTAAAAAAGTCGCGCATTTATCTTCCTCACATTTTCCAGTCGATTCTTACGTCGTCCAGCGGCTTCCTTTTTCCATCTATACAATTCACGTTCAGAACGGACAAAGCGATACCTATTTTGAACAGTACTGACACGTAGGCGTTTCTTACCACGTACGTACAACCAATACTTCACCGCTTTTTCTTTGTCTAATAATGTAATTGTAGTTGCTGGTGTTGCTTTCTGAGATAAATGATGATGTTACGTGGCACTATCACTCGAAGAGTCTTCATGTGTGCGACTTTCTTCCGTATCTTCGCCGTCTGTAGATTCACAGTCTATAATATCGAGTGTTTCAGTCGTTTCTAGCCACATGTCTGCGCTATTTACATGTTCGTCTAGAAGTTTAACTACCATGTTGCACATCACTTAGTGCTCACGCGTGTTTTCTGTTGATTGCTTCATTTGGCGTCTGTGGTATATCTCCATGGCAGGCAGAAAAACATTTACAAGGTTTGCCATCACCTGTGAGGGGTGATTGAATGTTCACCGTAAAGTGGCTTGCGGAGTATAGATGTAGATGTACAGAATATCTTTCACGTCTCTAACTAATTTCAGGACGGTATGTTTCGAAATACGTACCAGAAATGAAAAGGAAGAGCATGCCACGGGGACGAATATTCGTTTCTCCTTTTTATCAAAACCGTGCAACGATATTCCTCTCTAGTGAACGCCGCGATAAGACGGCCGCACCTCCCGACGATGCGCACAACGCTCACCATAACAACAGCTCGCGACTCGCCATTTCCAGGGGTGGCCGTCACCGCAAGCGCCAAACAGGAAAAACACCCATTTCCGTGATTTTTTTTTTTTAGTTGACTTCCAGGTCATGTCCGCAGCTAACATTCTGTATACAGACTTTCTTCAATGTTAACTAACAGTTCTAAAAAAATCAAAATATGTTTCGGCCTGACAAGTCTGACCATTGCCTTGTGAGTCTCAGGACGTATGCTAGCCGTGCGTTTCGCGTATTTCAAGCGTCGACTTCATTCCGCAATATCTGGGGATCCAATTGGCATATTCCAATGTAATCAACGCCATTGTTTATGTGATTTGTCATGGTATACATTGCTCTAGAAATAATTTAAGTTGTCCATTCAAAAAATAAGTTTGTGTAAGAAAAGCACTTATTCTTTCGTTCTAGAATGTTTCAAAATATGTACATTCATGAGCCCCAGTACATTGGATACTGGTGAAAGTCGTTTTAAAATAGCTGTTGTTGTTCCAGAGATATTTTAGGTGAGCAAGATAACCGGAGACCATTCGTTCAAGCTTATGTCCAGATGTTTCTTCGACCAAATACTGACAAAGCGAACTGCCTGTATAGACGGAGCAGCGCCTAAAGAAATTTCGTTTCCCTCGGGGTTCTTCTTACCCAACATGTATGGGAAGTTTCGTGGCCAGCGAACGTGTGTGAACTCAGGTGTTCCTGGCGTGACTGTGCGGCAATTCTGGGCGTGTGGGGTGTCGCATTGTCCTACTGGAATTGACCGGCGGAATCCTGAGAGTGGCCGAGCGCATTGAGGCGTAAGGTCGTTCTCCGTCGGGGGTTCGAATCCTCTCTCGAGCATGGATGTTGTTCTTGTCTTTAGTATAAGTTAGTTTATAAGCAGTGTAAGAGTACGCCTGTCGCTGTATCTTAGTTTGATTTAACGTAATGTATATATTGTCTTAAATTTGTTTATTTCATGTATTTTTCATTTCATGTATGCTAGATATATTTCTTATGTAACGTCATTTTCTATATTGAATCATTTAGTGTAAACATGTACTATATGTGTAAACCCACATGAATGCACGGACATTCTTAAGCTGTAAGTTAGCAATGCGCCAGAGAAAATGTTGAACCTGTTGTAAAGACTGTCTTTGGTACAGAAGTAGTAGCTGTGAGTGTCGCGCTGCTGAAGCAGTCGCGGAGCGGACTCGCTATAGTAAACACACAAATGTTTTGTTGATGTTGCAGAGGCACGTTAGGCGCAGTGTGGCGCGAGTTTTATGCAATTGCAATAGGCCTGAGAGGCGTTCTGTTTAATATATTGAACGAAGTGCGAAATAAGTTTATTTATACTCGATCAGTGTAATCTTTTTCCATGTGTACAAGAAAAGTAATTGTTTGGTATCAAGTCTATTGTCACCGAGTGTGATCGTTGTTGTAGTAAGAGTACCTACTGTAATCATATCTGTCTTGTTTGGACTTCACGACGAAGACGACGAAAGCAGATGAGTACTTTTGTAACATTTTATTTTGTATGCATGTAAATGTAGTGTTAACCCAATCAGAACTTTGGTTTAATTATACATGACTTAATTTGAAACCAGTCTTAATTTTGTAAGTAGTTGTAGTCACCCCATTATCACCATTATTAGATTATGTTGAATATGCAAGCCTGTACATTGACTAACAAGTTCAATCATTTTCAAAGTAATTGACGAGTTAAAGAATTGCTAAACGTGTTACAACCACAGAGACTAGTAATTAAAGTGCAAGAGAGTGCAAGAGAGTTTACAAGTAATGTAAAGTTGGTTTCAATTATGTAGAAAGTAACCAGGCTAACAATAGTCAAAGTATTATAGTTGATTAACCAGACTTGACTGAAGTAATTTTTTTATGAAATACGTTAAATGCCAAACTCTGCTCAGCCAGTTACACGCGTACGCGTACGCTACCCAGGCCCTGGAAACAATAAAAAAAAACAATAGTTTACACAAAGTTTTATAAGGAAGTTGAATGCTTATTATTAAAATAATTGGGAACTTTAGCTGTAGTATTTGTGAAGCTCATTGCACCACGCAGTTTCACAGTTCTCAGCTATTATCATTGCAATCAGAGTCTATCAGCTATTACGATTTTGATTGTAACACGAACACGCCATCACCACTACACGAATTCTGACACATTTATTAGTGAAGTTGTGCTGTTCGTGAATCGTAAGAGGTGCAGGTTGGAGGCTGTAGTCAATGCTAAGTCAGATAGGGCCAAGCTTAATTAATTACTACAGTGACTGTTTTAAGTTAATTAATATCAATTTTTTTATTTATTCAAAATTCTAACTTACAATGCGAAAGTGTTGTTGCGACCCATTAGTTGTGATTTGCTACAACATTCAATAACAAAATTATTATTACTAGAGCATATCATTACGCATTCTGAATTTTGAGATTTTTTGACGACCTCCAATAGGCAATTTTCTTAAAGTAGTTTGTAAGTTTGGGGACTGATGACCCAACAGTTGAGTACCATAAGCTTAAAAAACATTTCCACATCTACATCTACAAGGGGTACTCTGCAAATCACATATAAGTGCCTGGCGGAGGATTCATCGAACCACCTTTATACTATTTATCTCCCATTCCATTCTGGAATTCCGTTTGAGCTCTGGTTTCTCGTTTTTTATTCGGATGATCTTTTCTACCTCTGTAAGTGGGAGTCAGCAATATATTTTCGTATTGTGGTAAGACATCAGATCAGATATCGCTGCGGCCGCAAAAGATCGCAGAAGAACGGAAGAAGAAGAAAGTTGGCGTTGGAGTTTCGTAAGTAGCCCACGCCACAGCGATAAGCGCCGTTGTTGTAATGATTCCCATCCCAGATCCTGTCTCATTTCCGTAACGCTGTCTCCACTGTATCGTGACAGTACAAAACGAGCTGACTCTTTCTATGTCCTCCGTCAAACCCACCTGCTAAGGAACCCACCCTGGGCTGCAATACTCTAGAAAAGGACGGACATTTGAATCCTGAAGTGACATGAATTGATGTAGGAGATAGCCTTTGAGTGCGCGTCACTTGTCAGAGCCGTACTACACGTACCAGGCGTCCCACATCACTGCAAGCGACCAGAGGACCTCGACCTGCCTCCCTTCTCACATGCGCGACCCATGGATCAAGACGTTCTTTCCACACCCGAAGACCCCATCCACATGGTTCACAAGGAAACCAGACTTCACAGCAGGCAACACGTTTCCAGTCGTTACAGGCCACTGGACGTGTTGTCTGGTCCAGTCGAGGTGCAGAGCCACGCGTCAGCAGCGGCACACGAGTGGGCCTGCGACTCTGAGAGAACGCGTCGGTGATGTTTCGTACGTCGGTTTGCACGCTGACACTTCCTGAAGGCCCAGAACTGAAACCCTCACCTGTTTCCGGAAGAGCTGCGCTACTGACACGTTGTAGGATCCTCTTCAGCCGTCATCGGTCCCGTTCTTCTAGGACCTTTTGCGGGCGCAGAGATATATGATCTGATGACTTACCACAGTGCAGACATTCACGGCGCACTCGTGAAATGGGCGCAGGGGGAAACGCCCACTTCACCTCTACCTCGCAGACGCTGCGTCCCATGTCTCGTGAGCCGACTACAACATCACGCTCAAACTCATTTAGATGGAGATTACCTGATTGTCACAGTATCAGCAATGTAGTTGTTGTGGTCTTCAGTCCGGAGACGGGTTTGATGCAGTTCTCCACCCTACTCTCTCCTGAGCAAACCTCTTTATCTCCTCATAAGACCTGCAACCTATATCCATTTGAATCTGCTTACTGTATTCATCTCTTGGTTTTCCTCGGAGAGTTTTACCCTACACACTTCTCTCCATTGCTAAAGTTACGATTCCTTGATGTCTAACAATGTCCTACCAATCGATCCCTTCTTTTAGTCGCGGTATGCCAGAAATTCATTTTCTCCCAAATTCTGTTCACTACTCGTCATTAGTTACGCGATCCACCCACCTAATCTTGAGCATTCTTCTGTAGCATCACATCTCAGAAGCTTCTATGCTCTTCCTGTCCACACTGCTTAACGTCCATGTTTCACACCCATTCAAGGCAACAATCCACACAAATATCTTCAGAAAGGACTTCCTTACGCTTAAATTAATATTTGATGTTAACAAATTTCTCTTTTCGTAAAACGCTTTTCTTCCCATTCTGCATTTTATATGCTCTGTACTGCGCCTATCATATGTTATTTTACTGCCCAAGTAGCAAAACTCGTCTACCACCTTTATTGTTTCGTTATCTAATCTAATTCCTTCAGCATCGCCCGATTTTCTTAGACCGCATTTCATTACCCTTGTTTTGCTCTTGTTAATGCTCATCTTATATACTACTTTCAACACCCTGTCCATTCCGTTCAACTGCTGTTGCGCGTCCTTTGCTGTCTCTGACAAAATTACTAAGTGATCGGCAAAACGCAATGTTTATATTTCTTCACCCTGACCTTTAATCCCTTTTCCAAATTTATCCTTGCAATAATCAGCAATAACTCTTTTTTTACGTTGCAGTGTCTCGTATGGAAGAAGACCTCTCAGATGGTGGAGTGGACCGTTGCTGCCAAATTGTGATATTGTCTCTGAGAAGAGATTGGCCGAATGTCAGAACAACGCCCCTGTTGTGTATACCAGACTTGCAGACGACCCTCATATAGGCAAAAAAAAAAAAAAAAAAAAAAAAAAAAAAAAAAAAAAAAAAGCTGCGTGGGGGACTGGAAATTGAAACGACCCATCGATGTGTATTGACACAATACGTAATACTTGGTATACACAGATAGTAAGTTATACATCAGCAATGGGTCATTTGAGAGATTTTCTTTTATCCACACTAGTCAGTTTACAAGTTATATATACACCAGCTGAAAACTACTCCTATCGGAGCTTAATATGTTCCTGCTTAAAGACTCTAAAAGAAAGCTTGGGAACCAGCTGTTTTCGGCCTTCCTTAATAAAAATTTTGTCACGGATATCTGCCTCATCTTAATGCAAAAAAGTCTGTAGCCTTTATTCAGTCACTCACTGTAACGAAGTTTCAAACTCAGCGCTGACACTGTCTACAAATGCGACTCTCCCACTCCCTCCTATTTGTTCCATCGGCACTTTCTCCTGTCTATTGCTCCCACAATCATTAGATCATTTTTGGATTTTATTTTCTGAATTAACGTATTACAGATTTACTTATTTATTTATTTACTTTATGTTGGTTTCGATAAGTTGTTTAGTTTGACAATTATGATGACTACATTAAGCCTACGTTTTTTTACAATAATACCTACCTAATATCAGTGGCAGGATTCGCATGCTGCCCTTATTCACAAATGACGAGTTTTTACAACTTGTCATCTGCAATACAGAAAACAGAACCCCAAAGAACTCTAGTAACATAGCAGAAAAAGTAAGAAATCGAAACATACTAAATGCAAGTACGTTAATATTATTTGACACAATTTCCATGTATACAAAGATCTTAACAGTAGAAACCTTCAACATAATAAGAAGACACCTGAAATACAAGGAAACATGTCCGCAACGCACATCCAAGAAATATTGACCATAATGAAACTCATAACTGAACAAAATAATTTCAGATTCAACAAAACATTGTACATTCAACAGAAAGAATTACGTATGGTATGCCCAGTGACATATTGGTGAATCACTTAGAAAACAAAAGCTTTGAAAAAAACTGTCAAACCAAAACAGTAAAAGATAAAATATTGGTGCATATATGTCGATGATATAATATGCCTAGAAGATGAATTACAATCCAATGTAAAAGATTTTCACAATGAGATAAATTCCGTACACCCACAAATAAACACAAACAGATCGAAAATTCAACTTCTTACATCTCAGCATACATAGTTGAAACAACAATTATGAATTTACAATTTACAGGAAGCCCACATTGACCAGCAACGTGATTCATAAGCAATCCAATCGTTCAATAACGCAGAAGAAAGCAGTTTTCAGATCTCTACTACACCGATTAATCACAACACCGACCACCAAAGAAGACAACACAGGAGAACTGAACACAATAAAACAAATTGCACAAGAAAATGGGTATAATACTAAATTAGTGGGCAGAATACCCAGAAAATTACAGAAACAGGCAACATACAGCCAAGAGAAGTCCACACACAGAGATGAAACACTGCACCCAACGGACAGCAGACAATAAATGGCACAAAATGACTTACAACAACAAACTCACACACAGGGTGATGCAACAAACTATATAAAGAAAGATAGCTAAACATAGGATATAGACCAACAACACAATACAGAATAGACAAGGGAAACCTTTCACCAACAATGGCAACTACAGCCAATCACGAATATTTCAGTTTACGTGGAGTAGCTGCCAATCCATATATGTGGGTGAGACATGCAGAAACATCAAAACAAGATACACTGAACACGTCAGAGCACTAAAAAGTAGTATCTGTCACTCAACACTTAATAAAACAGAATCATAGAAACTGTCCTTCAAATTCTGAAAACCAGCAACAGTTAGTTCCAAAAACTGACGATAGAGGAAAGGCAATATCTCTAGGTTACTTAAAGTATATAAATCGCTATGCAACAAAACTTTCGACACCTTAAAATGACTATATAAATAAATTCCACACAATGACAACCCCCCCTCCACACACACACACACACACACACACACACACACACACACATACACACAATATTTATCTCTCTATCTCAAAAACATACACTTACACGAAATATATATCTCTCCATACACACACACACACACACACACACACACACACACACACACACACACAGAGAGAGAGAGAGAGAGAGAGAGAGAGAGAGAGAGAGAGAGAGAGAGAGAGAGAGACATAAATAAATAAATAAACGCAACAAACACACACACACACACACACACACACACACACACAAACCAAAAACATCCCCGTTGGCAGAACCATTCAAAAATCGCGCTCCATGTCACTTATAAAATAAATTCGTCATTGATGACTAAGGACAGCTTGCGAATCCTGCTAATTACATTATTTAAGTATTGTTGACAAACGTGGGCTTTATTTAATCGACATAATTGTCAAATTAAACAGCTTATCCAAATAACTATATAATAAAAAAATGTAACATGTTATTTCAGAAAATAGGAAGTAGCACCCATAGACGATGGCACACAAAGTGAGAAAATGTCTGGGTGGTAAAATAAAACAAGGCGTCAGAAGTCGGAATTTCTTACCGAACTGTACAATGCCGAGGTTAACGGCATCAATATTGTATTTGGATGGGGCTTCAGCTGCGCAGTTTGGCAGTTGCATGGGAACATAAGCCAATACTGAAAATACTTTATGTATATGTGAGTGAACTTCACTGTTATGTGACTAGCTTATATGCCCGGGCTTCGCAACGGTTGTTAAAGAGGGACCAGTGTATATCTTTTTTTTAGGGTTCCGGATCTACATCAGCAAAAGCAGAATCCTTGTTCGATCGCTCTGTCAATAAACTCAGTTCTTCTATCGAAAACGTCAAATTTAAGTGGAATTCATTGTCGAAAACGATGAATGTTAAAAAAGTTTTTTATACGAAAAGTGAAATTAAGTCAGTACTCCGGAAGGATGTAAATTCAATGTTAGATTGTGTTCCTAAAGTTAAGACTGCTGTGTGTAACCATCTATTTGAGGTAAACTTCTGAAAACACTTCTATCGTTGAGACGAGGAATAGTAATAATAATAATAATAATAATAATAATAATAATAGCGCCATGTATTGGTCCTATGGCGTAGTACTAAACTGTTGATCTCTCACAGATTATCGAAAATTCGACGAATGCTGAAAGTCTGGTAATTCAATCAACAGAGCAGTTCATGTCTGATTAAATAGGACGTCGTGGTGGTGTCATTGTGCGATAAAGTAAGTCTAGGTAATCCTTGAACAAATGGCGTCAGCTGCTCGTCGCTATAGAACTTTCCTTTAAGAATAGTATTTCCAGTGTATTGTCTTGACTGTGTTAGCAACATCGGCCACTCTTTCAGCTGTCCCCAAAGTCCTGCAGGGGTTACTTCCGAGATCTGAATATATATATATATATATATATATATATATATATATATATATATAGAAGTCGGATAACAACACTTAATTACAATTGTCTCTGCAAAAGAAAATGTAGTCCGCACCAAAACTAAGTATTTACAAATTTAAATTACAAAATTTAATCTAACAATTATGAAAGCAGAGATGTTCTTGATGAGTTTGTCGCTCGCCTGTGTAATATTATCTCTAGTGGCAGGCACAGAGCAGAAATATCCCTGGAGTGAGCATTCAAATGCGCAGAACAGATTTTCTGTCCTCAAAATTAAGGTGGAAATATCACTTGATACTGGTAAAAATCTACTAATAGCTGTCTTCATCTTGGTCCATTTTTGTTCGGTTAAGGCGGATGACTATGTGTAAATGGCCCTTTCAGCGACGCTTCCTCAACTTTATTGTTGCTACTGTGACACATTTATTTAGATGATTAGATTTAGATTAGATTAGTTGTTCGTTCCGTAGATCCGTGTTGAGGGGATCCTCGTGGATGTGGAACATGTCAAGAAACAAAATTTACAAGTTGAGTAATATATAATGCTAATAATATAAATACAGATACATACATGTTTAAGTTTTTTTTTATAATATAATACTAATATAGTATGAGTATGCATCAACTGGTACAGTTTAGAAATTCGCTAATGGAGTAGAAGGAGTTGGCCACTAGAAACTCTTTTATGTTCCTCTTAAACTGATCTTTATTTGTAGCTAAGTTTTTTATACTTGATGGTAAATTATTGAAAACGTGTGTTCCTGAGTAGTGGACCCCTTTTTGAACTAAAGTGCTTTTAAGTCCTTGTGAAGATCATTTTTATTCCTGGTATTGTATGTATGAACTGAATTGTTTGTTGGGAAAAGGGTTATATTATTTATGACAAATTTCATTAAGGAATAAATATACTGAGAGGCCGTAGTTAATATGCCCAGTTCTTTGAAGAGGCTTCTACAGGACGTCCGTGAATTTACTCCACAAATAATTCGTATTACACGTTTTTGGACTCTGAAGACTTTTGACTGCCTTGAAGAGTTACCCCAAAATATTATACCATATGACATTAGGGAATGAAAGTAAGCAAAGTATGCAAGCTTTGTAATTTTTATGTCTCCTATGTCTGATAGCACTCCTATTGAAAATACAGATTTATTGAATCGTTACTGCAGTTCTGTGGTGTGCTCCTCCTAACTAAATTATTATCAAGCTGTAAGCCCAGGAATTTAATACTGTCAACCTCTTCTATCTGCTCTTCTTCATACTTAATGCATATGCTGTCAGGAAATCTCTTACATGTTCTGAACTGCATGTAGTGAGTCTTTTCAAAGTTTAATGACAATGACAATGACATTTATTAATGTTCGTGAAAATGTCATTAGCAGACATTTCTATCACTATGCTTGACGTACTTTTTATTGCAATACTGCTTCTGGTAGTGTAACTGATGAGAGATCATTGATGTACACAAGAAAAAGCAATGGACCTAAGATGGATCCTTGTGGGACACCACATGCAATTTTTTCCCAATCCACTGATGACTGTTGGCTTAATTCATTAGTCACTTGCACTGACACCCTTTGTTTCCTGTTAGTGAGGTACGACTTGAACCATTTTGCAGCATTTCCCGTGACCCCATATAATTCTAATTTACTTGAAAGGATGTTATCGTTCATACAATCAAATGCCTTTGGCAAATCACAGAAAATACCTGCTGCTTGCACTTTAATACCTAATAAATTAAGTACATTCTCACTGTAAGTGTAAATAGTCTTCTCAATACCGGAACCTTTCAGGAATCCAAACTGTGTTCAAGACAATTTGCCATTTGTGGTTAAGTGGTTGAGAAGTTGCTTGTACATTACCTTGTAGATATTTCATGTTACGTGGTTGCTCTGTGAAAAGGAGTTGGGGCTTCTTTGCAACCAATGCGGTACAAACCAATCCTAAGAGCAAATAAATGTGTGGAAAGAGTGGATTTGTCTCAATATCAAGTGGTAATTCTAGCTTAATGTTGAAAAGATGCACAGAAGGCAATGCTCACTCCATAGATATTTCTACTCTGTATAATTTACTGGTTATACCCGTCGAAAGAGCCACTTCTTTTCTTTCCATGACATTGCAAAGCATATGGAATACAGCTAGGAATAAAATGAAATTGTGTCTTACCTGGCCTGAATTTTACTTGCAGTGGCAGCGGTTTAGTTCGTATCGTTGGCAGCGAACTATTCGCTTTAGGAGGATGATTAATTTACTAGCCAGATCAGCATAAATTGTTTATTTCATCGTGAAAATAAAAAATTATTCCGCTTATTCTACGTAACTGATTTTTGAAAAAGAATTCAACGGCCGTTGCCAACATCAGCGCACAGTGCCGCTGCCGTAAGTAAAATCGTACCCCTTCTTGTAGTGTATTACGCCATAGTTATGAGAATAAAAAAAAAACACAGCAACGCCATAATTAGTTATTTGGTGTACTATGCAACTAACGTCGCCTCACTTTGTCCTTTCCTGTACTATGGCATTGTCAAGGCTTTCCTAAACAGAACGCACTCAAAATGTAATGAGGATACATCAAAATCAGAAATGGAACTACATAAACTCCATTTTCCTTGCAAAGAATTAACTAATCGGAACAACATTAATTATTTATTTCATTGTCAACACTAAGAATTATTCCTCTCATTGCACGTGACAGATTTTTCAAAAAGGATTCAACAGTCGTTGCGAACATCAATACATTACACCGTTGCCGTAAGGAAAATCATGTTTCAGTGTATTACACTTTAGTTATGAGAATAAACAACGCAGCATCGCGATCTGTTAGTTATTTGGTACACTATGTAACAGCGCCTCTATCGTATCTTTGCTATACTACGCTGCATTCAAGCATAGCATACACCATAAACTACAAATTACGATATCTTTTCTTCCCCTAATCCGATTTTGATGAAATAAAGCTTACATGTTGTCCCAAGGTACTCTGTTGACCTATGAAACCCCATGAAAGTTCGTGTAGTACTCTTGGAGATTTGCTGTACTACACCATAATTATAAGCATAGAATACGCAAAAATTTCAAATTACGATATCTTTCCTTCCTCTGATCGGATTTTGATGAAACTAAGCATACGTTACTCTTCAAACTATTGTCAATTTACCTGAGGAAACCAATTAAAGTTTGTGTTGTACTTTTGGAGATTATCCTCAACAAATAAACATACACGATGGCTTTTAAACAAATGATTAAATTAGGATATCTTTATTTTCTGTGATCCAATTTTAATTATTGAAGCTTTTAAGTAACCGCCCGATGTTCTAAAGTTACGTGTGAAAACCCCATGAAACGCCGTCAAGTAGTTTTGGAGATATACGTGTTCAAAGAGACAGACATGACGATGGTAGATAAAAAAATTGAAATTACGATATTCTTTTTATTCCGTGATCCGATTTTTATGAAATGTAGTCCGTATGTTGTCCAGAGTTGCGCTAAAGTTACCTGTGAAAACCCCATGCAAATTCGTGAGGTAGTTTTGGAGATAAGAGATTTTTAATAGTTGAAAAGAACAGACACAACGGTTACCGAAAACACTTAAAATTACAATATCTTCTTTTTCCATGAACCGATTTTGATAAAATTATGCCTATATGTTGACCCAAAGTTTCCTCATGTTTCCTGTGAAAACCGCATGAAGATTCGTCCAGTAGTTTTGAAAACTGAAGCGAACAGCGACTGGCCTACATTTACAGATTTATTATTAGTATAGATTGTGTTTGGTTATATAATGAAAATAACTTATTTTTACGTCTTTGTGTCGATTTGCAATTGCCAGATCATTACATTTAATCTTATTTCATTTTATTACGGTGCGATTGCCAAGTTATTATGTTTATTATAGAAGTAAATATGTATAATATTGAAATATTCGCTCTAAATGTTGGTAGATAACTAATTACATATCAAGTAATATGGTGCAGAACAGCTGGTTCCATTAACCCCAACTAAAATAACCGACATTTTTTCCCATGAGTTCTGAAAACTTTTTACGGTGGAAGAAATTCAAGCAATTCGTAGCGAGACTTGCACTTTTGTACATTTTATGTTTCTGATGGGAAATTTATTGTAATTAAGCGAAAACTAAATTTTCTGTAGTGGAAGTACAATGATGACTGATAAGGTCATGCGTCCAGGGCTTCATGAGCTAAACTTGAAAGTTCATCTCTGTCCGCTGGCATCTCCGGGTGTCAGTAAGTGCTGGGGCACTATTCCACGTAGCGCGGCATTTCGTCCTTTATCGGAGGAGTCAGTGTGCTGCATGGCAGCACTGTCAATTGGAGGGTCGCACGCGAAGGACATGTTGCAGGCCGGATGTACACGAGTTACAGTCTATGGAAACGAGACACATTCTGCCTACAGGCCACTTACGTCCACTGTTTAATTACTCTGCTGCCCGTCAGATTTCGCGAACTTGACTGAGTTCGCTCGGCGCTCTTCTAGCGGGATTGTGCAAACTTGTAGTGCCAACAATTAGCTTTGCCGTGTATCCATCGATATTGCTGTAGTAATATCGGGGGAATAAACTCTTTCAAGTTCTGAAGCAAGCAGGAGTAAAATATAGGGAGCATAAGGTTATTTACAACTTGTACAAAAACCAGACAGCGGTTGTCAGAGTTGAAGGGTATGAAAGGGATGCAGTGGTTGGAAAGGGAGTAAGACAGGGTTGTAGTCTTTCTCCATTGTTGTTCAATTTGTAGATTGAGCAAGCTATAAAGGAAAGCAAGGAGAAATATAGAGAAGGAATTAAAGTTCAGGGTGAAGAATTAAAAACGTTGCGTTTTGCCGACGACAGAGTAATTCTGTCAGATACAGCAAAGTACCCGGAAGAGCAATTGAACGGAATGGACAGTGTGCTGAAAGCTGCATATAAGATGAACATTAACAAGAGCAAAACTAGGGTAATGGAGTGCAGTGTAAGAAAATCAAGTGATGCTGAAGGAATTAGATTGGGAAACGAAGCAATAAAGCAGGTAGATGAGTTTTGTTACTTGGGCAGTAAAATAACAAATGATGGTCGCAGTACAGAGGATATAAAATGCAGAATGGCAATGGGTAGATAAGCGTTCTTGAAAAGGGACATTTGTTAACATCGAATATTGATTTAAGCCTAAGGAAGTCCTTTCTGAAGGCATTTGTGTGGAGTGTTGCCTTGTATGGGAGTGAGACATGGACGATAAACAGTGCGGACAGGAAGAGAATTCAGGCTTTTGAAATGTGGAGCTACAGAAGAATGCTGAAGATTAGGTGGGTGGATCGCGTAACTAATTATGAGGTGTTGAACAGAATTGGAGAGAAAAGAAATTTCTGGCATACCTTGACTAAAAGATGTGATAGATTGGTAGGACACATTCTTAGACATCAAGGAATTGTGAATTTAGCGTTGGAGGGAAGTGTATGGGGTAAAAATCGCAGTGGAAGACCAAGAGATGGATACAGTAATCAGATTCAAACAGATGTAGATTGTCGTTCTTATGTGGAGATGAAGAGGCTTGCTCAAGATAGGGTATTGTGGAGAGTTGCATCAAACCAGTCTCCGCACTGAAGACAACAACAAAAACAAGTATCGGGGTTCCTCACAATAGTCGATACTACACAAAGTAGAGTAGTTGAGGGACAGGAAAGCTTTGGACAGGCTATTGGTGTAGGTGGTGTGGGCTTCGTCATTATTACTGTAGGTTTGCCACGGATGTCTAAGCTGTAAGGAAGTAAGCGCTTGATGTGGAAGTGATGGCAGCTATCAAAGTGAGTGTACTGTTCGTTGTCTGTGGCTTTAATATGGACTGACTTGTAGATATGGGACTTTACAAGGTGGAACTCTACATTTACAAAGATATATTTGGTGTTGGAAAAGCACGCCAAGTTCCAACAAATGTCATATTATTTTTATTTTTTCTTTATCTTTTTATTTATTTATTTTTGCCTTTCGTACCGATTCATGAACTTTTGACTCAATGTCGTACGGTCAATAAGGAGTGTCACCTTGACGTTATGCATCGTATGCGAGGATCAAGACGCAAAAGAACGTCCGAAATGGTGGACAAACAATTCACGGCTTTTGCATCACACCGCACCTGCTCGATCGTCGTCACTTGTGAGTGACTCTTTGGCCAAAACCAACTCAGCATATTCGCCGGATTTGACCCCCTGTAACTTTTTCCTGTTACCAAAACAGTACAGCACCCAAGAAACGACGAAGATTTGCAGTGACTGAAGAAATAAAAGGTGCATCGCTGTAAATTCTCAAGGCTATACCAAAAAGTGCTTATGAGAAGTTCTTCGAGAAATGGAAGAAGTGTTGGTACAAGTGTATTGTATCTGAGGGAGGTTACTTTTAAGGGGATAAGATGAATATTGATGAGTAAATAAATATTTTTTTCATCAAAATAGAAAGTCACTTTACATTTAGAACATACCTACTAAGATTATCTATACGTATTTTGCACCGCGAATTTTGGCCCACCCAATTAAGTTCTCGGTTCACTACACACAAACATTTGACAGTGACGAAGAATGCGGAAGTGATGTTTCAGAAGTAGTTACCACCGTCAGAGCGAGCGAATCAAATAGAGGGGTGGAATTTGGCAACGTCGCACACTGGGTCAGAATCGCAAGGAGCTCGTCAAAATATACAGGGTTATTGAATTTGTATCAAAATTAGTCTGTGACGGTCAACAAAGTCTCTAACTATGAATGTGATATCAAAAAGTGAGAAAAAAATGGCACATCCAAAAATGCTCTATATACACTACAGTCATTTTGTTTTTGAAGACAGAGTAAGAAATGAAAAAAGAAAGTTGTATCCAAGACGGCGGTGAAAAATTGATGTCTTTTTATTCTATTATAATTATTTGTATGTACATAATAGTCAGTATTTAGGGATTGGTGTAGTTAATGCCTAAAATATACACTAAAAAAGTGGAAAGTTTGAAGAAAGGGCGGTGCAGAGGATAGAAGATGGTGTAAAATATAACAAATAATTACTTCATTTGAAATACAATTATTTATTTCGTACATTTTAGAAAGACATCCTTCGTCGAAATTCAGATTCTGGAACATGCTAGATCAGATAACTGAATTATAATTCTTTTGTCATTTTTGAAGATGTCTCAACAATAACAGTTTGCTAAAACGTGGGTCAAAGTCAGATTAGCAAGTAGTAACAGGATTTCGAGATTAATTTACAAAGGTAATAATATAGACTTGCGGAAACAGAGCAAAATAAAGCGGAATGTCATAGAATTCGTAACTTATCTCTATTTTAAGCGCATTTTTAGAGTTATCTCGTCCATTTTCCTGTAGTACATTAATTGAAAACAAAAATTCCTAATAGATGATTTATTAGTGATGTAAATTTTTTTTTTTCATTGCTGCATACATCATGGAGAATATTGCCACCACTCGCACAGAACACAATTGACCATCCTGCGCAGCTGCACTCCCGGTAACAGTGAACTGCAGCGTTTGGCCTGAGATCTCTCCGAACAAATGAACGTCTGGTCGTCCGCACAGCCGGAATTCAGTGGTCCCAGCACTACTGCAGACAACCTTACAGTCCAAAATTCCCATCTATAAGCTTCTTTACTTTGATTTCTTTTTTTTTTTTTTTTTTTTTTTTTTTTTTTTTTTTTTTTTTTTTTTTGGCTACGCTTTCACCATTCTGGCCCACTGTGCTCCGTCAACATGACGAAGTCAGCTTCCGCAGTGCGCGATATCCGCAGCAAGTACTCCGAAACGCCCTCGGCGGGAGAGAACAGAAGTGTTTCTCTTTCCCGATAAAAGAAGAAATCTCCCCAAAACTTTCCGAGCACGACTCGTGACGTCGGTAGCGCCATACACAGTTCTAGAAAGAGAGCCCAGGGCGACGCGTGTCTCGGCAGTCGTTGCGGAACGTGAGGGCGCGGCGCGGTTTCCAGGTAAGCCGAGACGCGTCGTGCCGGGGCGGGGGAGCAACTGGAGGCGGCGGCGGCGCAAGTGGTGGCGGTCTGCCGCCGCGCCGGGTCATTCTTCTGGCGAGCGACTGGGCAGTGGGCAGCGCGAGTTGGCGAGTGGGGGCTGGCTGGCTGCCGGGGGAGCGGGTCACGTTCAGCTCACCCACCACACGTGGAGCAAACGTGACGTCAGACGCTGTATCGACGGTACTACCAAAACACCTAGCGACTATCGCTAGTGTTCGAGGGTAAACATTTACACGTGTGTCGGCTTTGTGCTTCCAAGTTACCAGTATCACCGTGATTCTAATTTCTAAACCGTGTGAATCGCAGCGATTCCGGCGACTTGCATGATTTACCATGGAACGGACAAAAATTGAGTTAGTTTTGTTATAATATTTCATTCGCCAGTAACTAATTTATCGTCTCTTCGTTGTTATGAAAGTTATGTTGTGAACCGAGAAAAGTAAATCTCAACAAATCAGTCAATAGTAAGTATAGTTTACAATTTTTGTTACTTGTGATTAAATTTTATCAAATGAAACAAATGTGATATTGTGTTGTCGAGATACATTACATACCAATCAATATTTACAGTAATGTTTAATAATGCTCATGATTTTCCAGAAGCAGTTCCCACTATGAATACTTGCTTATTCCGAGAAACTTGAAGATTCGAGACAACTCTTGAACTCGCGGGTTAAATGTGACATGACTGATAACATAAGTGTGTGTAAAACTGTGTGTGACTGAACAGTATTTAATTGAAATAATTATGTGATATTAAATGGTTGAAAAATATATGTGAACTTCACATTGTCCCCTAGTCCAATACCTATAAATTTTCTGCTATGGAATGAGGGTGATGTTGGTCCCTTCCCCCTGAAATCTTGAATTTGATGGCAGATTTACTTGTAGCATAGCTTGAGGTCTTAGTTGTGTTTTAAAGCCATTAGTTTAGTTTTAAGGTCTATGGTAAGAAAGTGAAAGTGTGAACACAGATCCTCCAGTTGAAATTTGACACCACGGATAGTTCAAGTGTAATACTTTAGGCCTACTTGGAGATAATTACAAAAAACTTAGGCTACTGGCGTATTTCTATTTATTTCCGTTTTGGTTCTCTACTCCAAACATTCTACTAAAATGCAACCTGACATTGGACAAGTCAGAATAAGTGATGTGATAGAGGTACTGTGATGATTCCATAAACTTTACAGTTTCAAACATGCCGAAGGAGTAATGCTATATTAACAAGACTATGTAGCAGTAATGTCTTATTGGGAGCAGAATTAAATACATGTTCTACTTTTTTCTAAATATATTCAAAGAAGTTCTATTCTGCTGACTAATACAGTATAGGTTCAATTTACAATTAAAGCTGTGATTGACCAGATACAAATCACAATTGTTGCTGAATATGCTTGGCACAATCATTTATAGCATTGATTCAGTTCCATTCCATTCCAGTTGTTGTTTGAATTCAATAACTCGTAGGTAACAGTGTATGTGATCAGATCTGGTCCTTGTAACCATAGGGTAACATTTTACTTATTGTCACCAGTCTAGTGTGGAAAGGGCTGTTCAATGTTCTTTGAAAACTCAATCACATGAGAGTCAGGGAAATAATCCTGTATGATGACTATGAAATAATTCTGTTCCTGCTCTGTAGTTCTGGTATGTACCCTTGACTGGTAAGTAAGTTAAAGTTTAGGTGTAATGCTGCTTTCGTATGAAAATGGGTATTGCGTATTAAAGTTAAGGTTGGGACCGCAAATGAAATTTAACCAGGTAGTGAAATATTTTTAAATGAGATTACTACGCAATTTTGACAAGGAAGGGACAATTTAAACAAAATTATTGGATTCCGCCATTAAATGGTAGCGGTAGTAATTTCGGTGGAAAAGACAACACCAGAAAGCAACATTACAGAAGAAGTCGGCGGAATCTAAATTTTACCTTATTGAGAGCTGGTACAAACATTTCGATCATATTCTGTAATGATTATAGCTGAGATGACTGGAATATTACTTCGATAATTGATGCTGGGATTGTGCATTTCCTTTACTATTGTTCTATGACCGTGTTGAAAATTAATCATGATAGTCGCCAAAAATAGCAAAATTATCGGACTTCATAAACATTACGAAGATTTTTCTGCAGGCATTAAAATGTAATAAACCATTCATAGACACGAAATAAATAAAAGTTACACAGAGAATGTTCTAGTACAATCGCGAAACAAATTGCAACAATACCCGAGCATCACTTTATGAAGTACTGGATCTGCTGAAAATAAATAACTTTAAAATTAGTGAGAATGGGGAAGGGATTGTAAGTAAGATATTTCAAATTAACTGTGGGGGTTTATTGAAATTAATAAAAAAACTAAGCTCACAATTACATGACACGTCCTAGCACACGAAGCAGAAGAAAGTAAGAGACGAACAGTTCCGCTCTCTCCCTTCAGCTTGTTGTAAAAAAATTGAACGTGACAAATGTCATATGTTTATCGATACGCTGGCAGGGAGAGGGCAGAAGTCAGCGACAAGCATCGCACAAGTTATAAAAAAAAATCATTAATGTATTACTACATAGGGATACCACCCGTCACCTTTGGTCAATAACATTATAGATTATATATATTCAGCTTCTTTACTGTGCAGTTTCCATTGCAAATGAGTTAGTATTTCTTTTACAGTGACGATAGCTTAAAATATTTATATAACAAGTCTGAACAGTTACCAATAATTTGTTTTGAAAAAAATTTGCAAATATAATTGTGGAAATAAATGAGTCCTGTTTTTCTTCAATTTTGACATTTAATTAAACTGGAGCCTTTGTACCCAACTCTGTTACAAAGCTGAAATGCTAAAATTTGCTTCCTTTAATTTCAAACTTGCTTAAGTGCTGCCTCTTAATTTGGTTCCAAGCAACATGGTTGTTAAAGTGTAGTCTGATCTATTTCAGCTATTTGCAATTATAACAGCAAGTTTTACAAAAACTCTTCATACCTTTATCGAGACTTAATTGTGCATAAATTAAGTAGTCACATTAAATACAATGAGCAAAGTGACAGACTAACCAGTGCTCCCATAAAAAGAGTTAAGAGATACTTTTTGGAATGTAAAGTGCATCAGACAGATTTGAAAAACAAGAAACTCACATTAAAATATATTTATTTGGCTGTAAACAATTGTGCTGTTACACATGGCTTTGTTAGTAGACATTACACACAACTGGTTTATATAATACCATATATGTTTATCTTTTATACAATTTATTCAATTGTTACATGGAATGCAAATACTTGGTAGAAAAGTTACAACTTTCATTTTTGAAGCACATTTTATAGATTCTTACAATACATTATTTAAACTACATATCAGTTTGTATGCTATAAATAACAATTTGGTTTCTTCTTCTTGCAACATTTTCATCATCTTCCTCCTGTCTCTAAATCTTGCTCACTCCGTCAGATTACATGAAACATTTGTACAACAAATATGAGCAAAACTGAACATACAAATTACAATTCACATGCCCTACATTCTCTCTCTCTCTCTCTCTCTCTCTCTCTCTCTCTCTCTCTCTCTCTCTCTCTCTCTCTCTCTCTCTCACACACACACACACACACACACACACACACACACACACCATTTCCAACAAGAGAAGGTACCCAGTACGTACTTTTATATGTTCACTAAACAAAAGAAAACACTTTTTTAAATGAAAAATGGAAACAAATGTTTAACACTTGTGTGTAATCCACCCCTGGTCTGCCCTCTATCATCTACTTAAATTTAGCTGTTGATACTCTTTGTGCTTTCCAGCTTCACTTCACACATTACAACATTGATGCAGTTAAATACAGCACAAGGCATGGTTCACTTTCTACAAAAACTCAACTACCATTACTGGCATATACATTTTTCCCCAGCTGTCTTAATATAATGGTATTCCTTATCATAAAACTTTCCCTGAAACATTCCTGCTTAGCCATTATGCACTTCTGTCAATCTCATTTCTTAGTCGTCTGTACTCCATTTTGCCTGTTTAATTTACGGCATTTTTATATGTTCTCCTTTCATCGATGTTTATTTACGAATGAATCCATAAATTGCCACCATGTCCTCTCTCTCATTCCCCCCCTCTCTCGTTCCCCTCCTCTCCCCTCACCCATTCTCCTCCTCGCCTCTCCCTCTTTCTGTCTCCCCGTTCACGTACTCCTCTTCCTCTTATATATGGAAACATACATATGCGCCAAGTTTCATGGTGATAAGTAATATGGTGTCAAATCGCAAGTTACTCTGCGCCATGCTAAATTCACGGGCCTGCAGATTATAAAAATTGCCTTCAAGAAAACATACGTTTCTGTCCTGACTTTCATGACCAGTGAAACAATTTGGATGTTTGTTGTAACGTACCCTGCGCCATGCACCAAATACGGTGGATTACGAAAGGTGGCCCACGTAGTAATCAGATTATAAGCTACCTCTGTTCCAAATTTAATACATATCCGTCTAGCCATTTCAGCGTGAAGACATAAGAAACGAATTACCTAATTGTAAAGCACCCTCCGCTATGCACGATGCGAATTTAATTTTAGTGTACTTATAACCTTCGTGCAAGTGCAAGGAATGAGTTAATTTTTTATCGCAATCGGGTATACGGCATGGCCGTGCATAAAATACTAACAAAATGTTGTTGTTGTTATGGTCTTCAGTCCGGAGTCTGGTTAGATACATCTCTCCACGCTACTCTATCCTGAGCAAGCCTTTTCATGTACTCATAAGACCGGCAACCCACATCCATTTGAATCTGCTTACTATATGCATCTCTTGGTCTCCCACTGCGATTTTTACATGACACACTTTCCTCCAATGCTAAATTTACGATTCCTCGATGTCTACGATGTGTCCTACCAGGAGATCCTTTCTTTTAGTCAAGGTATGCCAAAAATTCCTTTTCTCGCCAATTCTGTTCAGTACCGCTTCATAAGTTACGCGATCTACCCACCTAATCTTCAGCATTCTTCTGTAGCACTACATTTCAAAATCTGCTATTCTCTTCCTGTCCGCACTGTTTATCGTCCATGTTTCACTCCCGTACAAGGCAACACTCCCCACAAATGCCTTCAAAAAATACTTCCTTAGACTTAAATTAATATTTGATGTTAACAAATTTCCCTTTTTCAGAATTGCCTTTCTTCCCATTGCATTTTATATCCTCTGTACTGCGACCGTCATATGTTATTTTATATATACACATGTCCGAAAGAACAGACGTCACCTATGATCCTACAGTTGTTATTAGTTAACATTCACAGAATATATGACATCAACTGCGATTGGGCAAAGCTGAAAATGTGTACCCAGCCGGGATTCGAACCCGGGTCGTCTGCTATCTAGGCAATTGCGCTGACTCCTACATCACTGGGGACACAGTGATCACCGCACCTGCAAGGACTATCTAAGCACGCCTCCCGTTCAAAAATGTTTAAGTTTATTGGACTTAACTACGGGGTCATCAGTCCCTAAACTTACAAACTACTTATCAACTACCTTATACTAAAGACGGCACAAATATCCATGCCAGAGGGGGGATTCGAACCCCGATCATAGTGGCCGTGCAGACCGTGACTGGAGCGCCTCAGTTCCCCGGGCCGCCGCGGCCGGCACGCCTCCCGTCAGATACAAATTCCCAGCTTCGCCCTGCCTTCGTCCTTGCAGGTGCGGTGACCACTGTGTCCCCAGTGCTGTAGGGGTCAGTGCAACTGCCTAGAAATAAGGAGACCCGGGTTCGAATCCCGGCTGGGTACACATCTTCAGCTTTGCCCAATCGCAGTTGATGTCATATAATCTGTGAATATTAAATAATAACAACTGCAGGATCTGAGGTGACGTCTGTTCTTTCGGAGCAGACGGCACATGTGTATATATATAATATGCCGGTGACGGGCAATGATCCTCTCGTTAGTGGGGAGGGGTGGGCAAGTTTGAAGACCTTACTCTTACGGGTATTAGTTTAATAACTACGAGTTTGAGTACTGTGGGCAGCGCGAAGCTGGGAATTTGTATCTGACGGGAGGCGTGCTTAGGTAGTCCTTGCAGGTGCGGTGACCACTGTGTCCCCAGTGGTGTAGGGGTCAGGCGGCGGACGGCGCGGAGGAAGGTTGCGCCGCACTGCCCGCTGCGCCGGCTGTTTTCCTGCGGTGGTGAGTCGCTGCGCTTGCTCTAGCGTGTAGCCGCTTTATTCCTTTGAGTGGAAATGATCATGTCATTATGATGGAAGAACCTACCAGGAAAGACACCCTGAAATTTACGTTCGACGCGAGGTTTATTAGACCGAAATCATTCGAAATCGATGATTGGTTGGAAACGGACGTTAAGTTGCGGTTAGAGGACATTATTGGCATCCATCTTTCGATCGTGAAGCCTGTTGTATTTGTCAAACTGGCTAGTCTTGAACTCTGTGAGAAAGTAGTTCGCACATTTGATGGAAAGCTCAAATTAAAACACAAAGATGGGAATGTTGGCGAAGTTTCTGTGGATCGTGCAGGTTTTAGAGTTCGCACAATCGGAATTTTTGAGCTTCCTTTTGAAAGTACTGCTGAACACGTCGTTCGCGTAATAACTGAGTATGGTCGCGTGATAAGTCATGTTGCAGAGAGGTGGTTGAGCGGTCACAAGTTCTCGGTTTTCAATGGAGTACGACAACTAAAAGTGGAACTGCGGAATCACATCCCTTCGTATATCACCGTGTGCGGGTTTCGTGCCATCGTGATGTATGACGACCAACCGAAAACCTGTGGTCTTTGCGGCTCAGCCGGACACGTGCGAGCGCAGTGCATCCAGAGGCGCGTGGCGCAGCTGCCCGCCGGCGAGGCGGCCCGCTCGCCCGTGTTGACAACATCGACACTGCGGCGGCGCGCGGCTTCTCGGCGTCTAGCGCGGTACCTGACGTCACCGAACATGATGACGTTGAGGAGGCAGCTACACTGATGGACATATCTGACGTTGCTGAACGGATCTCACGTCCGATTGACGAGGCAGCTACGATGATGGACACGAATGTCGTTGCTGCACATGTCCCGCATCCCGTTGTCGAAAACCCGCAACTCGTACCCTCCGAAGAACAGGCGACTGCAACACCAATAGAGACGCCACCAGTCAATACTACTGTACGGACACTCGCGGATGAAGCTGAAACAACACAACAGGTCCCGTCAAAGTCCGCAGACAACCCGGCACCTGCAGCACATTCTCAGAAGCGGGCTTCGGTATTACAAACGATCGTTCCACCGGCGGCCCACAATGTCCCACAGGTGAATGTTTCGGAACACTCCGACGAAAACCCGTCACAGGCGTCATCACCCAAGAAAAGTAAAAAACGTAGGATTGCGCGACAACGTGCAGCAGTCACTGCAGCTGCACTATGCGAGAAAGCGAAGCAAATCGGGGCCGAACTCAAAACACCAGGAGGCTGAATGTACAAGTGCGGACCGAAAATCAACATCAATTAAATCCACATTGCCGCTGCACGGTGACACAGTCATCACAGATCTGACACTGCCGCAGTCTGCAGATCCCCACTCGGGGAAAGTAGAAGTGACGGAAGCTCCCCACCTCAACACTGACCCTGCAACCAAGTCATTTTTAGGTAACTGGGCAGACGATATGGAAAAGATTTGCAACAATGAAGAAGAACCTATGGACTTAATACCTACAAATACGATACTTATAAATACTGTCTCCCAAGACAGAGATTGCCATGAGAGGAACGATGGGTCAACAGATACTGGCGGACAAACAGGACGTCCTGCTCGTCCTTTCGACAACGATGAATATTTTTAATCAGCTTGGGAAAATGCCTCAGTACAAGGATCGCTATTATTCCTTTTCAGGAGGAACATGTTTTAAAATGATTTTTGTTTTGAATGATTAGTTTTATATTATAATTCATTTTTATGAACGACATCCAAACCTACAATATCACCACCCTTAACATAACCAGAATCGAAAGCGCTGTTAAAATCCGCTCTTTGGTCGACTTCTTGCGTGGTACCGGTGTTGATATCGCTATGCTCCAGGAAGTTGTAACTGCTCTGGACGTGCCTGGCTATGTCACCGTTGACAATATCAGCAGGGAGGACTCCGCTGGAACTGCTGTCCTACTGCGAGATGGCATCCCCTTCACGCAAGTGCAGCGTTTGAATAGTGGTCGAGGCATTTCTATGTGCGTGCAAGGCGTGCAGCTCATTAACATATACGCCCCCTCAGGCAGCAGCCACAGGAAAGAACGTTCGGACTTCTTCAAAACAGAAGTACCTATGCTTCTCACTTCAAACCCAGAGTATCTTATTCTCGGTGGGGACTTTGTGTCCTTAACGACAAAGATCAGGCCCCCAAGACGAACAGATGTATGGAACTCCAACATCTAATTGTAGGTTTGCGTCTTCATGACACTTGGGAAATTATCCATGGTCAGCGAGTAGCAGACACAGTCGTCACCAATCACTCGGCCAGCCGGATAGACCGAATATATGTGTCTGACACACTTCGGCGCCATACTATAAACTGTGATATAGCACCTGTCAGTCTCCGACCATGCTTCCCATCAGTGTTACATTAACCTTAAGCGTCAACTGATTTATCGAGGCCGAGGCTATTGGAAGCTGAATGTCAGTCTTCTGCATGATGCACCTTTGGAAGAGGAGATCACTCAAGTGTGGCAACAACTACAGCGCCACCGCAGCCACTATTCGAATATACTGCAGTGGTGGATCCAATTTGCCAAACCCAAATTGCGAACTACCGTCATGCGATATGCCCGGGAGAAAAGCTTTTGGCAGAAAAGGACAGTTGAATTTTATTATCACTGTCTGAGGGACCTGTACAACAGTGCCGCCATTCTATCCACTGACACATATATAAAGATCAAACGCTACAAGGCAAAAATCACGGCCATCCAGCACCGTCGAATGGAAGGCTTAATCGTGCGGTCACACCCAAAAGACGTTGCCTCAGAAGAACGAGCGTCTCTCTATCACATCCTGAGAATGGCGAAGCGGCGCAGAGGCCAGCTGATTGACGCCGTGGTTGATGAAACCGAGAACGTCATCGCACGGCAATGGGACATCGTCTCTCACGTCTACGACTATTACAGCCAACGTTATAGAAAACAACCGCTGGATGAACATGCCTGCGACAACTACCTGGCCACAATGATCTCCCGTTTGTCCCTGGAGGACAACGACAATTTGGTATCACCTTTCACGGAAGAAGAACTAAAGCTAGCGGTCAACAGCGCGAAGAAAGGGAAATCACCGGGACCTGACGGCCTCAGCGCCTTGTTCTATCAGCGATACTGGCAACGCAATCATGCAACTCGACGAGATACCCAAAATCTTCGAAGACGGTATACTCCTACCGTTACCGAAAAAAGGAAACAGCAAGAAGGTGGACAATATGGGACCTATAACACTGCTGAACGCTGATTTTGAAATAATAACGAGAGCCATTAAACAACGAATGCAACCCATCATGCACAAGGTACTCGGCAGTTATCAATTCAGTGCAGTACAAGGTCGAAGTGCAATCTCTGCTGCGTGTGATTTGAGATATCACCTGCACATTCGCTGGCAATGACGGGGAGGGTGCGCTGATATTTTTAGACTTTTCGAAAGCTTATGACCGAGTGAGTCACAACTTTCTCTTTAGAAGCATGGCAAAGTTGGGGTTTGGATGCCGTTTTGTAAATCTCATCCGGAACATCATTACACAAGCATTATCCCGGTTCCTTATTAATGGACATTTCTCTCGAGAAGTGGAAATAGGCCGGTCTGTGCGCCAAGGATGTCCACTCTATATGTTGCTTTACGCGATGGCAGTGGAACCCTTACTTAACAACTTAGTGCATAAAGGTATCGAGATCCACATCGGCTCCTCTACAGTTCCATGCACTGCGTATGCCGACGACATCTGCATAGCTGTAGCTTCCTCAGAACACCTCATTGCGACCGGAAATATGTTAGAGGAATTCACGTCTATCTCGGGAGCCAAACTCAACAAGACCAAAGCTACTGCCCTTCAAATTGGACGCGGTATTGGCGACATATCCACCGTCGGATGGTGCAAGAAGGAAACATCCCACAGGACCCTTGGTGTCACCATTGGTACTATCCCAGACCATTTTATCTCGAAGAACTGGTCAGATATGCTCAACAAAATGCGTGCTTCTCTGATCCAACACGCCGATCGCGATTTGGACCTACTGCAGAAGACCAAGACCATACAACTTGCCATTACCAGCAGAATGAACTATCTTGCCCAAATACTCCTACTACCCGACCAGCTAGCAAGAAGTATACAGCAAAGTCTCTGTTGGTTTCTGTTGAGAGGACATATTTTTAAGGTCGAATATGCTACCCAAAGTTTACCGAAGTCCAAAGGCGGCATACAACTGCTTAATATCAAATCGCATCAGGAAGTAAGTCCGCAACAGCCGTCCGCGGTGGCCGAGGGGACTGAGGCGCTCCAGCCACGGTCTGCACGGCCACTACGGTCGGGTGTTCGAATCCCCCCTCGGGCATGGATATTTGTGCCGTCTTTAGTATAAGGTAGTTGATAAGTAGTTTGTATGTTTAGGGACTGATGACCGCGTAGTTAATTCCCGTAAGCTTAACAAACATTTGATTTGAACCTTTTAACAACTTCTTTTATAAAAAAAAAAAAAAAAAAAAAAAAAAAAAAAAAAAAAAAAAAAAAAAAAAACGACGGTTTAGTCATGAGTAGTCGTCTCTCAGGTTTCTTTTCTAATATATTTGTCAATCGTGTTGAATCTCAATACTTCCAACATAAAATTCCAATAAGCAGAAAAATACTGTTCTACGATAGTAGTAATGAAAGGAGCGGCCTGGTTCTAAATTCAAGGTGGCGGGCAGAAAAACCCACCACCCTCTACCGCCGCTGGGGAAAACCCCAATGCCGCCTCAGGGACCACCACAGGACTGGTGGCACTTCCAACAGGTCCAGACCTGTCCATCCCCTCCAGACTGACGCCACCTACCCCCACCCGCCCCCCCAACCCCCACCACCACCAACCTAGCACCACACCCGCCAGACTGACGCCTTGCACCCACCGCCTTCAATTAATTTCATTTGTATATATGTTTAATTCTAACAACGTATGTTTTTTTTTTATCAATAACAAGGGCAAGTGCTTCCACAAGCAAGCAATTTCATGAGCACAGCTCTCGCCCCCTCCCTCCCGCTAGCACCCCCACCTCCACCCCACCGACAGCCCTAAAGATTGCTTACCTGTGCGACCTGTTCCAGGACTCGAACCCACGACCTCCCAATATTTGTTTATTTTTTATTTATTTATTTATTTTTTAACGGAAGTTAGAACACTTGTGCGAATGCGGCTACCACCTCCGGCCCCCAGGCCATCCACCACCGCCCCCTATTAGTTTATGCATTAACAATTAGAACATGGCATATGGAATTTGCCTACCAGTTTAACAGTAACTTAAGGGCAGCGACTGTCACTGGCCCCCGCCCTCGCCACCACCTCCACCCCACTGACACCCCTTAAGATTGCCGTCCCAGTGCGATCTGGTCCGAGACCCTAAAATAAAAACTCCAAAAGTTACTACTTATCAAGACACAGTTTGTATTAGATCAACAACGGATCTAACTAGTGCATACTTCGGACAGTACAATTACCTGCAATAGCACGAGAGTTTCGTTAACAAATTGATCCTGCCAGCCGCCAAGCCGTCGACCACCGCCACCAATTATTAATTGCGACATCCAATGTTCTAACTAGAGTAGTCCGTTTAATACATCGACCCTTTGCAGGTAAATGAAGAAATTCGGTGTTATGCTGCAGATAGGTGTTGTTCAAACATTTAGAACTAATGTTCCGTCGGTTCGCCTGGGGAAAATAAATGCATAGACTGTAGAGGTGTAACACAGCTAGCTAAACAATTTCTCTCGGTAGACACCACGGAAAATAGCAACGTATGACAGTAACGTAGTTGGGTCTCCAGTGCGGTCGCAAACACACAGAGTTCTCGCAGACGCCTGCGGACAGCGGCAGACGGCGCGTCGATCACCGCATAAACGTACACTACTCAGGCGACGGAGACAACCGCGACGCGCTCGCAGCCTGTAGCCAGCCAACCTTACCGACAGCTCCAAAGCCGAGCGTCAAACGCTGCAGGCGTTAAACACAACTTCCTTAACGATATCTCTCGGAAATGGTACGAACGATTCGCTTTTAAACGCATAACAGTAATGTAGCACGATCCCCAGTATGATCACTGTTTTCTCGAAGTGTTTAAACAAACTATCATAACGTTTTAAGCATCCTCTCTAAAAAGAACACCTGAGTTCCATATCCAAATGATCAAAATCTTCTACGCAAAACCTCTGCAGACACACCACTTTAACAAAGATAGCGCGCATTTCATTTATTTAATGGACCCAGGCTGACAACAGCAGTCAGCGTCAGTCTCCCGTCCCGAAAGCAAACATGCTTTCACATACAAGCCCCATCTAACGACAACCCTCTTTCTCTCTCGTATAAATCATACCAGTCGATCTTAAAATTAACAAGTTTCGAAATTTAATACTCCCCCTCATACCCTGTTACAATACAATTTTTTTTTGGAAACATACCAACAGTTACTTACATCGATATATCGCTGTCCCCCCATCCTGTACTTCGACAATTAAATTTCGGTCTTCCTGTAATTCACCACTTTTTTGGTTTTATATGACTTCCGACAATACCGAGAATTCGGGTAGTTTAATTTTACCTTTTATTTCCTTGCTACAGCAGTAATCATCTTCTTGCGCATACCCATCTAAACATAGCAAAGGGAATCTCTATGTCCTGTTACGATGCAAACGACATTTATTTGACACATGTCAAATGCAGACAATCTAACACCCCATGACATGTAACCCACTTTCCGGTATTTTATCCTAGATCCATAGACCTGTAAAACCGAAACGTTCTACACGCCACCTAGAATGCGTCTTAACAACAAATAGCTGTTGCAAATGCAAACTACTACATATTTTAGGTAATCACACGAACGTTGGAACGATCCTCCGCACACTTGATTCCCCTACAGATCTTAGGACCTGCAACAAACACCTTGTAAGGGTGCTATATATACAGAGCAGCAGAGTAAAACGCTCTTTCCACACTGGGAAGGAACCTAGAATGCGTCTAACTCGAACTCCACTGTGCTATACCAGGTTACAACACATTATATCCAACTCTAACCCTTTTTAGGGCTAAGCGAGCCACAGATAGATGGTTTTAACATCAAAACCATAGGATTACAACACATCCACCCCTTTTTAGGATAAAACGATCCACACATTGTAAAATACACAAATATTACTCGAAACATGCTTTTTGCGTGATCATTCTGCACGAAGAACCAGGTGTTCAACCAGTCCTCATACACAACAGACCCTGTAACATTCGACTTATGTCCTACAGCAAACAACAAGTAACGTTTGCATATCTAATTTATACACACGGATGGTAAAGTTTAGACCAGCGCTCCAATTAGGTTGTTTATATGTCACATTCTGCATCTTGAAAAATGCATGAGGCTACGGAGAAAAACACAACAGACCCAGTTCCACCCCTTTTTAAGGTAAACAGACCTGTAATACTGTAACTGGAGACCTAATTAAATCCAAACACATCGCGAGGTTGTACGACTCCTTCGACGTTCGACTGCACCTGAACCAACACACTTGATCCCCCTACAGATCTTAGGACCTGCAGTAAACACCTCGTAAAGGTGCTCTACATATACCGCAGAAGAGTAAAAGGCTCTTTCCACAAGAGAAAGAAACCTAGAATGCGTCTAGCTCGATCCCCACTGTGCTACACCGGCTTACAACACATTAGATCCAACTATGGCCCTTTTTAGAGTCAAGCGACCCACAGATCGATGACTTTAACATCAAAACCATAGACTTAAAATAGAGAAGACCTGCATCTAACCCTTTTAAGACTAACGAGGCACACCTAGTAAGGCACACAAATATTACTCGAAATGTACTTTTTGATGATCGTTCTATACGGAGAACCACGTGTTACACAGGTCTTCTTACACAACAGAACCAGGGCCATTCGTCTTACGTTCTCCTCCAAACAACAACAACTAACGTTTTTATGTATAATTTATACGCATGGAAGGTAAAGTTTGGATCGGCGCTCCACCTAGGCTATTTATGTAATTGCCTACATCGCGAAAATTGCACAGACCTACGAAAAAAACACAACAGACCCACTTCTATTCCTTTTTAAAGTAAATAGACCCGTAATATCGTAGCTGGAAAATTATTTAAATCCAAATACATCATGAAGTCTTACATCTCCTACAACTAACCAAGTCTTTACGTTTAAGAGGAAATCGCGTCGATAGATAATACATTTAGACACCACGCTGATAAGCACTACATGCAAGAGGTATTATTTATCTTATCACTCGATCCTTTGAATGTTAGATCAGGGTTTAGAGGATGAAACAGAGCTGATAAAATAGCATATAAACGGCTCTAGCTAGGGTCAGGACTGTACTAACCGCAGAATCGAACAATCATCGACCGTGTTTTCCAGATAGGAGACGAAGCAGATGTTAACGACCACACAGCGTACCTCTGAGAACACGATAAAAACACACAATGGAGAGACAGATCACTCGCTTAGTTAATCAACTCTTATTACAAATATCGTATACACCAACCCACATCACAGAATATATCCATAGTAACAACAGTCTACAGTATTAACCACCTAGACCAATTTAGTTTAACCTCGTAGAATACACTCTCAATATCGTATTTTAGGTAATCATATCTTCGACTACAGACGCATCAGTGCACATAGATAACACTGAAGAAGCAGTATAAGTTATCTTACGACACCAACAGACAACTCGCAAGGGTCTGTCAACAGAAGAATATTCCTAGATTGCTTATATTCACAACCAAAAACATGATAAATTGTGCAGAGGCACGAAAAACTTAAAATGCACCAGATCGAGCTCTATGTCGGTTTTAGGGTAAATAAAGATACTGAGCACAAAAATTCACATCACAAACAATGGCTCATGTCTTAGTGTGTCACCGACTAGTTCTCCAGATTATGTTTTTGAGCGATGTTTCTGGGCGAAAGATGAAATAACCTACATATGGGAGAGATGTACAATACAGCCTCCGATTCCAGATGTACTCTTAGAGACGTGTGGTATAGAGAGAGATTTAGAGTAAATCAAGCCGCTGATTGCAAAATTCACACCGCAGCCAGCGTTTCTTGTGCCACAAAGACTCCGGGATGATCCCTAAATAATACTTTTGAGTGGTATTTCCAGGTGGAGGATCAAATAACCCACATATGGACGAGGCCTCGCCGTCGGGGGGTTCGAATCCCCCTTCAGGCATGAATATTTGTGCCGTCCTAGTTCGTAAGTAGTTCATAAGTAGTTTGTAAGTTTAGGGACTGATGACCCCGTAGTTAAGTCCCATAGACTATACAAACATTTGAACATTTGAACAGAATTTGGTAGACAGTCACTAGAGCCTTCCCTTTTAGCATATTGTCATAACTATAGCATTGCATACTACTTTTGCATTCTGTTCCTTGTAGTAATTAATAATTGCAGCTGATAATCCGTACTCATAGTATATGTTGATGACTTTGTGCGGGTACAATCCGCACAGTTGTCGGATATACCGGTAAATAGCTATAATCGTGTGGGTAATGGATTATTTTATCGCACCGGTAAACAAAGTTTACCATGTTCGAATGATGTACCAAATTGTAATCAGTTATCATTTTTAGGCCTGATACTTTTTTCAAAATTTTATTCTCGATCATTTGCAGGGTCGGGACTTAAAAAATTCCGTAAACCAAACAGGCAGTAGCTTTATATAAATATTGTCGACCGAGTGTCAGGATCCGGTTTCCGATAAATAATGTTAATTATTAGTTGAAATAGTTTTGTAGAAATTTTAGTGACTCATTTGTTATTCCACTATGATTATTTCTCGTTGCATGTTCGCACTACCAACTGAGACGGCTAATGATGTAAAAGAGAGAGAGAGAGAGAGAGAGAGAGAAAAAGGAAAGCATCAAACTGGAAACGGAAGATACTTCAGTTAAGGCATAAGGCATAAGATAGTAGGCTGAGTGAATGAATGGATTTGAATGAGAGAATGATAACTGAAGTAAGAGGTGGTTTCACGAACCGATCACACACGCCAGCCCACGCATACAAACAGGCGCGGTGGAGTAGTCGAGCAAACTAAGGCGCCTCGCTGCGGAGCGCGCGGTTGCTCGCCGTCGGAGGATCGAGTCCTCCCTGGGGAACGGGTGTGTGTGTGTGTTTATCCTTAGGTTACTTTACCTTAGTTTAAGTAATTTGTAAGCTACGGATTGAAGACCTCGCAGTTTGGTCCGATAGATTTACAAACATTTGAAGATTTTGAAGACATACATACACCTTAAGTACACATCAATGCTTATATATATATATATATATATATATATATATATATATATATATATATATATATATATATATATATATATATGTGTGTGTGTGTGTGTGTGTGTGTGTGTGTGTGTGTGTGTGTTGGAGCAGACAAAAATTTTGCACAGAAAAACAACGGTGCCCTTAAAGGTACTATTAGCGAAGTAAGTAATTTCACCTCTAAAATCAGGCAGTAGAAACATTCCAATGCTGCATAAATTACATTCAAAGAACGCATACTATCTAGACACGCACTATTTACATACTTTTAACCGTAAGAAAGATTCTGCTTTATAATAGTTTTGATGCTGTAGCCTAGCGATACTTCTGTGGAACATCCTTTCACCATGCCGCAACCTTCATCTGTAACGCATCCACTTCTTCTGTCACTTTTTTTTTTTTTTTTTTAATCTGCTCTTTCACGCAGATATAGTACAGGTAAGGGATTCATCGGGTCTTACCTTAAGACACTGGTAACGAATCTCCAGTTATGTAATATGTCATATAAATGTCAATTTAATGCCAGTTTAAATTTCTATCCAACTATTTAAAACCATTTGAATCACGTAATATTACAACATAAAAAGTACTATTGCAATGACAAAAATAACAATAAACAAACACAAATTGTCAATGTAAATACAAATATACAATCCCTGAGACGGATTTTCGTCTCGAATATGTGAAAGACATTAATGGTAAATCTGAAATTAAAGTAGAAAAATTTTTCGTCTTTTCGACTCATGGAATTTTTTAAAGATCATATCTTGATTAATACTAGCCGCTATTTCGGCTTCATTTGATAGTACTGCCAACGAACATAGTCTTTCTTGGCTTATTGTGCTTCTCAAGTAAGTCTTAATCAGTTTTAACTTTGAGAAGCTTGTCTCGGCCGAAGCTGTACTGACTGGAACTGTGAGCATGATTCTGATTGTTACATAAACATTTGGATATACTTCTTCGAAATTGTTTTCTAAAATGTTCTGAAGGAGTTGTTTTGCAAGTATTTAACTAAAAATTGCATTACTGCTGCCCTCATACGGAAATAAGTATGGGCAACTAAATAGCTGCCGGGCGGGAATGGCCGAGCTCACTAAGGCGTCATACCACGGTGAACGAGATCGCTCTCGTCGGGGATCGAATCCCACCCTTGGGAACGGATGTTGTATTTGTCCTTTAGTTAAAGCTAGTGTAAGTTAGATGTACGTCGACGCTACATAACATAGCAGTTGAAAAGCGCCGTTAAACATCAAATATCAAAAACGAAAGAAAAAACTAAATTTTTAACAATGACTTGCGAGGCCACACAGGCGCGAGGCGGTCGGCGGCCGCCGCCACTGTCCACGGCATGCATTCACGTCAGTGCTACGATCCTCAAATCTTATCTCTCGGAAACCATACTCTCACCTTCCTTTACCCCACAACACATCTTCTCACAGGAATACGGTATAAAACTGTTACTACACCAAACGTTTCTGCGATTTTCTTTCAGGACTGTCAGTTAGAATCTATGTGTAAATAAGCCACTAATCGATTTGAGGTTTCTTAGTTTTCATGTTCAAAATTCACGTGACTAAGCCTGAAGGAACTATACTGTTTGATCAAGCGAGATGTACAACGTTCCTCCACAACAGACAGTCGGTGGACAGTATTACTGTTAGGTTTTGGAGCATCACCTGCGAAAGAAGGGGGAACACTTTCTGCGCAACCCACCCATCATTTTTGCAGAGCTAGTAAAGTAACTTAGTTAATTAACGATTTCTGCTAAACCCGTGATTGGAGGTACTATTTGTTGGAATAAAATGACTGGAAACGTTTTGTATGTGGTTAAAGAAGATCCGTATTACGGAAATCTGAAGATCCGTCAAAACGAATTGTTCTTCAAATGATTTGTTGTGAATTGTAATGATATGTCAGTAAAAAACATCTACGAATACACATGTAATATCTACGTCAAACACGTTTAATTACGTAGATCTGCGTAGCGTAAGCAGTTACGTCGTAGATTCAAGAACTAATGAATTCAACTGGCGCTAGTTGGAAATTTGCTCTCCTAAATTTTTCCCCCCTATTCGGGTATTTCTAGTAGCTTCAAACTGGCTGTTATTAATTTAATATAGTTGTACTGTATAATATTCGATGCCATATAAGTGCTCACCTTCTGAGAAATGAGTTTATTGGATTCCTTTTATGAACGGAACAGTTCGCACCTTACGTAGTATAAAATACTCACTTTATTGTTTCACGTTCTAAAGATTGTATTACTGAAAAGAAAAGTGATGGATGAATTAAATTTTACTAAAATGCGTGAATGTTGTAATAATGACTGTGTTATCTGACGACCCATTCAATTTTTATATCGGACAGTTTGTCATGAATGTCTATAACTCACTGCCCTTATTGACAAGGCGTGCAACATTTCTACGAGCCTTATGTTAATAGATATTTTGTTGTTATTTATGAAGGTCTACATCACTGACAGAACATGTGCGGGAATGTGCGTTTTAACATATCTAAAGCAATAATGAGCGGGAATGTCCGTTTCAAGAGAGCTAGAGCAGGAATTTTGATTTGGTAAACAGTGTGATTCCAGGACCTGCTGCCGCCGGCAACTGCCGCTGGAGCGCGCTGCGATCGCCTTAGTTGGTCGAGGCACAGTGCCGAGTTCAGCAGTGCGCCGCCGGCGAGCGTTCAGCCGCGCGCTGGACTCGCTCGGCACGCCGGCAACACACGTCCAGACAGTCGCCCCGCGGGCCGACGCCTTTAGGCGAGGACCGCACAGCTCGCAGCCAGAGTGCCAAGTGTCAGATTTAGCGACCGTCTTCCACCTACCCCCCCTCCCCCCCGCTATCCTCGCAATCGGTAGCGTATGCCGGTCCTCAGCAGTGTCCAGGAGCTGCCACAGTGTCCCCAGGGAGCCGTCCGTTACTTACGGAGAACGGCCGCCGACAGGTGCAGCAGCAGCAGCAGCAGCAGCGGCTAGCGGCGCTAAGCAGGGGCGTCTGCCGGCCGGAAGATGGATGCCGCCTGCTTCTGCGTCTGCAGGTGAGGGTGAGGGTGAGGGTGAGGGTCGCCGCCAGCCGGCAGCCGCCAAATCCCGGCGGCCATCCATCAGGCGCCTCAGGGGCCCAGAGTTGCAGGGCCGGCTAGCGCCGGCGGCGGATTACCGCCGACCACGTGGCTGCCACGTGTCGCGCCCAGCTGAGCGGCGGCGACCGCGCTTAATTACTCGGCCCGACCGCAGCCGCACTCCGGGGACAGCGCCGCTAGCTGCGCCCGACGCCCACACCTGCAGCTGCAGCTGCGCAGCTGTCCGCAAAGACGCCTCGCCGTCTGGCCGGCGGCTGCTGCCTGTCACTGCCTGGCACTGCCTCCGCTTCCTGTTCGAGACGCGTACGCTCCGCGGGAAGGAGGACTGCAGATAAGCCGCTGTGAGAGCTGTAATCTTCCTAAACTCCGTCTGCCAATCGGCAGTATTGCATTCAGGCTGAATACGTCGTAACGGAGGAACTGAAACATAAGGCACAGAGTGACTTTATAATGACGCATCTGTGATTTCATCAGACAGGTACCGCTCCGTCAGCGACAACTGCACATACGTACACTGAAGAGCGGCGAATGCAGAGGACACAGAGATGTAATCGTAGCAGCAGGGCGGTGCGGTGGCGAACACGAGGAGGCAGGTGACTGGCGCGGATCACAGGAAGGCGGCCCAGGTCTGAGACATTCCGCACATCTCCTACACTAGCACACTGGCGGCCAGTAATATTCAGTCCTTAGGCGCGGGGTTTGATGCGAGTTACGCAATGTTTCTCCTGCAGGTTCAACTTTTGGCGCTTCGCCACAGCTCCTCCCCTTCACGCTTTCCATATCGCTACGCCTCTACACACGAGAGAGCCTTCTTACATAACGGCAACTGCAGTGCTGCTACAATGGCAGATTATCGCAGATTTAAGTGAGTTTCGACGTGGTGTTATAGTCGGTGCACGACAGATGTGACACTGCGTCTCAGCCGGCTGCGGTGACCGAGGGGACTGAGGCGCGCCAGTCACGGTCTGCACGGCCACTACGGTCGGGGGTTCGAATCCCCCCTCGGGCATGGATATTTGTGCCGTCCTGAGTGCTAGCTAGCTCATACGTGGTTTGTAAGTTTAGGGACTGATGACCTCGTAGTTAAGTCCCATAAGCTATACAAACATTTGAACAGTGTCTCACAGGCAGTTTCACAATGAGATTTCCCAGCACTGCCATTTCACGAGTTCGCCGTGAATATCGGGAATCCGGTGAAATATCGAATCTCCGACATCACTGCGACTGTAAAAATATCCTGCAAGAACCGGAACAACGACTAAATAGAATCGTTCAACGGCAAACTGCTTGGTAATCAACAAGTCTCATCGTGTGAACCAATGAACGAAACATCATTCATATCGGCTTTCGGAACCGAACACCCACTCGTCACCCTTGCTGACTGCACTCTTACTACTTGCCTGCGCCGGTCTGGCGGATCCCGTTTGCAATTGTATCGGGCGGATGGACTTGTCGGTGTATGCAGACAACCTCTTAAATCCACGGACCCTACATTTCATCAGGGGACTGTTCAAGCCTCTGTACTGGTGCGTCTTGAATTAGTAGTGAACACAGACAAAACAGGAAATTGGTTCCAGTGGCCTCGTGGCCAGCAAAGTGACAGTAACAAGAACAGACACGAGATTAAAAAAAAAAAAAAAAAAAAAAAAAAAAAAAAAAAAAAAAAAAAAAAAAAGAGAGCAGTATATATTACATTAGACAGTAATACTCAACTTATAAGTTCCTTGGAGTACGTCTGATACATTACAGTAATTAGAGTCCGCCTCCTGGATACTTGCAGTGTCGTTCCGAGGTGGAGAGAGTGTGCTATGACGGACGACCTCTGGTGGTAGAGCGCGGAGACACTGCGGCCAACCTGATGCGGAGTGACTTCTGTCGCATCAGGCGCCGTATCGCAGCTCTCGATACAGCAGTGTGGGGCGTGTGCAGTTGCACTGATATGAGAACACTGATACATCTAAATACTACTGTCATGTGACATACCCGTACTCGTACGGGGCGACAAGCGGCGACCATTCGTGTCCATTGCGCAGTCCGTGAGACTTGTGCAATTCGAGCAGCAGAATGCGATCTTCCACACATTTCCAACTGGTTCAGAGTGGCTGTAGGAACACTATTCTAGTCACGAAGCATTGTTGAGTTATATGGGGAGCCTAGCAACGTGCGTTCAGAAGAGACCTGCACCCATCGTACAGTTTTACGGACAGGCCTGAAGGAAGCACGGCGTCAGTTCCCTCCAGCTCTGCTTCAGACAGTCCAGTCCGTGGCACGTGTGGACTGCAGTAGTTCTGCGAGCGCCGCGCTGAGTGGCCGCCTCTTCTAACGCGTCATGCTGTCGACTGGGCGGCCGTTCCCGTCGGAAGTTCGACTCCTCCCTTTGGCGTGTGTGTGTGTGTTTGTGTGTCTGTGTTTGTGTGTGTGTGTGTGTGTGTGTGTGTATGTGTGTGTCTTGTCCTTAATGTGTTACTTCAAATTATTGATAACAAAGAGGTTGCTTTTTATTAAATTATTTAATACGACAGACCTGTTTCCGCGTGAATGCCATCAGCTGTACTGTAAAATACAAAGGTTGGTATTCTGTCTAATTTAAGAAGATAATTGTACTTTCTACATAAACTGGTAGGTCTTCTTACCCTTGTAAGATCGCTGCTTCTCTTATATGTATAGGTTCTTATTTACATATGTAAAAGAACTGTTGTTGTTATAGCTTTAATATAACTGTATATATACTTTTTTAATAAATATATATTATGTTGTCGATGTTTGACAGCTGTTTTGACAGATACGTCAGCGATATTACAAGTTTAGAATGCAATTATTTCTTTGCTATTATATAGAGCATATCTGGTCTTATTGGTAGGTCAATAGGATGTATGTAAATGATAAACCATATATTATTTTATGGAATTAATTTTGGTGTAATTTTTTGCTTTTTATGGATCATACTAATTATATGGTTTCCAGTGATTACTTTTAATTTCGTGACAATAAAATCTGACGTATTTTTAAATTCCGTTTATCTCTTTGGAAGAATGGTACTAATAAAATTTTCCGAGCAACGCTTGTGTTTCATTTCGATTTCTTCATTTAAATTTGTTTAAGGTTAACTTGCGTGTGTAAATAAATTTCAACCTCTTCAAGAACGTTCATTATTGCTCCCTTTTGCGTGATATGTAAAATTTCCATGGCCTGCTCTATATTGTCTGCTATGGTGTTGTTCTTGCTTTCGCTATTACGAATATGCTCTCTGACAAATGGTTAAAGTCGACCACTGTACGTAACAAGAGCTTTGTTTTTGCACTAAAATTATTAAATGACTTCTGTGTATACTACTGGTCACTCCCTGCTATAAAATCTTGTTTCCTGGCGGAAACTGAGAACTGTCACGATTCAAATTACTTCAATAACAGGAAGTTTACACTACAGTTCACACGTTATTACACACAAACATTAATAAGCGAGCCAGCACTGTGGAAGTTATCTTAGAAAGGTGGCTGAAAAAACATTTATGGCGCGACTGAATTTAGATATGAGAAAAAATTGCATCTGAATTAGTTCTCAGCGCTTGTGAAGAACAATATTAAGTAAAAGATGTAAGGTGCTCTAAAACTACAATTTAGAGGCAACTTACGAATTATGCTGAAATTAAACTTGTTTATTCAGTTAGAAAACAAGCAAAATGGGGAACCAATTTTGTTAATACAACAAAATGCATGTCTTACATGGATTAATACAGACGGTGCCCAGCCTAAATTATACATGATTTAACGCTACTGGGGGAAAGAATTCACAAACAACACTCATTCTCTCTCACACACACGCAATGCTACAGCGAAACTCATCAAAAACAGCGTGCTTAGACGATGCGGAAGCAGGCGCCGCTATCATAGGCGAAATTCAGCAAGTCGGAGGTAGCTGTCTCTAGTCTGTCGTGCCTGTTTTAAGTTGTGTGTGTGTGTACAGCGAGTTAAATTACAATTGAATCACGCTAACGGCGACACACGGCTACGTTACATGAACACACTCCACTGAAGGTGAAGTGGTTGAAAGTCTATTATACAAAATCAGAGTGGATTCTTAAGTTGTAGTCTGTTCGAAATCGATCTAGAGAAGTGGTGTGATCTCAGGCTGCATACCCCGGAAGTGGAAACTCGGGCCCACGTGGTTCCGAAAACCGATAAAATTGAATAAATTCAGTTTCCGAAAATTGAAGAATATTAACTACAGCATTAAACCAATAAAAATGCTTAGAATTATATAAGGAAGCGAATAGGGGGCGATTGCAAAACCAGAAAAATGAAATAATCACAAAGTCGAAAAAATAAAGTAAGAATTACTGCATGCAACCCATAGAAATGTTTAGTATTACACAACGAAGATATTGAAGGAGGTTGTAGAAGGCTCTGAGAGAATTACTGACAAAGACAGAGTGCGTACTACCAGACGGAGAAAAGACGGCAAAATTAATATAGGCGGGGAGAGAAGATCGCGAAATATTTGATGAAATCAGAAACATACCCGCATAGTTACTTGACTGATGGGCATGGAACAAACCAGAGTGGAAGCTGAAGGCTTTGTTCTATGAACGAACCACGTGGAACACACATCACTCACGGAAGGAATCGATGAGAAGATTTTTACATGCACTGTGTAAAATGAACATATCACCTATTAGAAATCGGGCCCCACAAAGCTAGAAAGTATTTACACAGATATGAAACTCTGGCAGATTAATATTGTGTGCCGGAACCGGGACTCGAACTTGGGACCTTTGTCTTTCGCGGGCAAGAGCACTACCGACTGTGCTATCCCGACACGACTCACGATGCCGCCTCACAACTTTACTTTCGCCAGTACCTCGCCTCCTCCTTTCCAAACTTCACAGAAGCTCTCCTGCGAACCATGCAAGACTAGCACTCATGGAAGAAAGGGTATGGTGGAGACATGGCTTAGCCACAGCCACATTTTAATCTGCCAGGAAATTTCATATCATCGCACACTCCGCTGCGGAGTGAAAAGTTTCATTCTATTTACACAGAGTTTATACGCCGCCACATGTTCACAAAAGGTTTTAACATACCAAGCCGATATCAAGCTGCTACTAGAATCACGCAGATCGCGTTTATATATTGGAAATCACTGAATTGAGGAACGAGAACACATTTCCGCACACGATCGGAGAAAATATTCCAAAATATGATTCTAAGTTGACAATTCTAAGTGTGCTAGTCAATGAAATGCTACCATCTCGTGGATGCCAGAGAAGAACCAACCTTACCTCGCCAGACTCCCAGGATAGAATGAAGATACAGCCTAGTGGGCACTGGGGCGCGGGAAGGTACCGGAAGCCGGAAAATCCCTGAAAAAGCGGTGGTGGGGACGGAGAGCGAGTACACTCACGCTGGAGTAGGTCCGCTAACTAGCTCGCAACCAAAGGGGAGTGGAAACCTCTTTGGTCACCTAGCAGCTATCGACTCTGAACCAGAGAGAACGATGCAAAGCGAGCTATCACTCCCTAGATTCAAGCAGCCATAAATTCTTGCAGACACTTAAAAGTACAACAAAAAAATATTCAAATGTTTGTTAAGCTTATGGGACTTAACTACAGGGTCATCAGTCCCTAAACATACAAACTACTTATGAACTACCTTTTACTAAAGACGGCACAAATATCCATGCCCGCGGGGGGATTCGAATCTCCGACCGTAGTGACCGTGCAGACCGTGACTGGAGCGCCTCAGTCCCCTCAGCCACCGCGGCCGGCTAAAAGTACAACTACTGCACATTCACACAGGGTTAGTGGCGTAGTGGAGAAGCTGTACTTATTCCACATTAATTAATATAATAATAAATTATTAACATAACAAAATAAGAAAGACCTAGCAATACTAACTAATGTTTTAACGCATAAAATAAAAATGCTATTCCTCCAGCCTTGAAAAGAGTGGGGTTAAAGTTGTAACAAAATGATAATTTAAGGACATTAAATAAATTATAGCTTTACAGAAACTATACAAAAATATATGTAAGACGACAGACGGTCGTCTTTCAATGGTCTTGAATCAAGATATGTATCTTGCACATTTAGATCTTAGTAATAGTCTTAGTCCAGTTTTCATTAACACAAGAACTTCCTTCCGAATTTTATAAGCCAACAATAAACTTTACTGACATTGTGTTCGCTAAAGATGAAGATAGTTTGCTAGATAGAGGTTTAAAATATGGTATTGATAATTCCACAACAGAACCATAAAACAGCTTATAGCTACAACTAATGTAGCAATTGACGTAGCTAAATTACATATAAAAGAACAAAATGAAATCGCCATTAAGACAGCCAATGCAATAGAAAGAGAAAAAAAAATTATAAACGTTTTGTCATAGAAACCAACACAAGGAGAGTTTGATATTACTCCAAATTAATGATAAGCTAGCAGATAATAATGCTATGACAATAAAGGCAGACAAAGTAACAGCCTACTCACACTAAAACGAAATGACAATTTACAATAAGTAAATGACTGTTTCACAGCAAATAACATTACACAGATCAATAGAGTTGACTACAAGAAAAAAAATGTTTAATCATGACTCCTAGAGCACCTAAATTACGAGGACATCCTACGATACACAAAATATTAGCTCCGATTCGACCGATAGTTGATAGTACAAATAGTCCCACATATGTGCTCACCAAAAAGTACACAAAATTCTAAAAAAAATATACACTTTCAAGAAACAATACACCAGACATAATCTAGATCTTTAGAGAAAGAAATAAGACATCAAAATTAGAAAGAATGGCAAATTTGTCTCCTTTGACATCACAAACCTATACACAAACATTCAAATAGAGGAAACAATTGCTGTAACAGAAGACAATTTACTACATCATAATAAAACCACTTCAGCAGCTGTAAATGATATTATTACCCTACTAAATTTAATTCTAAAACAAAATTACTTTAGTTTAATTATAAATTTTATACTCAAACAGATGGTGTAGCAATGGGATGTAGTATTGCAGGGCTAATATCTATATTCTTAAACAGTTTGGAAGAAAAAGTCTTTCACATAGCAAACCCAATAAATTCAAAAATCAGATGCTATTACCGTTATGTTGATAACACTTTGATGTTGATTGACGGAAATAATGACGACATTCAGCGAATACATGAAGCCCTCAACAGAATTCACTAGAATAAAATTCACCATGGAATTAGAAAGCAATAAAGCCATAAAATACTTAGACCTAACCATAAACAATGTTAATTACACACATAAATTCGAGACTTACCGAAAACCAACAACAACACATAACATTATAAATTCAAATTCATGTCATCCTAGATCACAAAAGTTCGCATATTTTCATGCTACGATTAACCAATTAATAAACCTTCCTCTTGAGTAAGATGCTACACGAAAAGAGATACAAATCCTTCAATATATTGCAAAACGAAACGATTATGACCGTAAAGTAGTCAATTACGTATACAATAAACACACTAAACCCCGTCATAGCACTCTCTCTCCACCTGGGCCTACAGCAGCACACACCTCGGAACGACACTGCATGTATTCAGGAAGCGGAGTCGAATTATTGTGATATATCAGACGTACTCCAGAGGAACTTACAAGTTGAGTATTACTGTCTACTGTAATATATACCGTTTTTTATAATCGCGTGTCTCTTCTTGTTGTTGTCACTTTGCTGGAAATTACGTATATAATAAACACACTAAGCCCATAGAACCAATCACTCGTAAAGAAATCACAATATTCAGAGAAGCAACTAAAAAATAAAAATGCGTATATATTCCGACCACTTATCTTCGAACAATATCTCACAAAATTAATAAAATCATGAAACACACTAACATAAAATTCGCATATCAAACTCGACATAATCTTAGAACCCTACTGCACTCAGGACAAGAACACCATCCACATATTTAAATCTCGGAATTTGTAAAATTCAGTGTAAGCAATGCGAAAATTTTTATACAGGTCAGACTGGAAGAAGCTTCACAATTCGTTTTGGAGGCGTGTTCGTAATAGCGAAAGCAACCAGTCGACTTTCTTCCATCACTTGAAGTCAGAAGAACACACAGCAGACAATATAGAGTAGGCCATGGAAATTTTTCATATCACGCAAAAGGGAGCAATAATGAACGTTCTTGTAGAGGTTCAAATTTATTTACACTCGCAAGTTAACCCTGAACAAATTTTAAATGAACAAATTGAAATGAAGCACAAGCGTTACTTGGAAAATTTCATTAGTACAATTTTTCCAAAGAGATATACGGAATTTACATATATGTCAGAGATTTTATTGTCACGAAATTAAAAGTAATCACTGGATAGCATATAATTATTATGATCCATAAAAACAAAAAATTACACCAAAATTGATTCCACTAAATAATATATGGTTAATCATTTACATACTAGTAATGATACAACCTATTGACATACATATAAGACCAGATATGCTCTATATAATAGAAAAGAAGTAATTGCATTGTACACTTGTAATACCACTGACATATCTGTCAAAATAGCCGTCAAACATCGGTAAAATAATATTTATTTATTAAAAAAGTATATATACAGCTATATAAGAGCTATAACAACAGTTCTTTTACATATGTAAATATGAACCTATACATATAAGAGAAGCAGCGATCTTACATACCAATGTATGTATAAAGTAGAATTATCTTCGTAAATTAACCTTTGTATTTTACAGTACACCTGACGATGGCATTCACGCCGAAATAGGCCTGTCGTATTAAATAATTTAATAGAAAGCAACCTCTTTGGTATCAATAATGTACAATGTCTCTAAATGATATATATGACGCAGCGGACCCAGAAGATTATAAATTACTTTAAGCAATTTAAGAACTTATGACCATAGCAGTTTCATTCATTAGGTTTACAAAAATTGAACATTTTGAACTAGTACACGATATTAGACATGAGTACCAGTTTCTTTTGCTCTTAAGTGTAGGTACTACAGATGATTGGTCTACAAACTAGGCAGTGTGCGGCTGTCTTCGTAGCGAACATCTGAGACAGCCATCTATGTGCAGCTATCGTTCACGGAAAAATACACTTATTTTATACCCCTGGTCTTATTGTCAGATAAACGGATGGCGAGGCAATATTGGTTGACTTTTGGAGAAACGTAGACCTTCAGAACTTTGAGAAAAGCTGATAACATGTTGGAAAACGCTTCTTTTGTTATATATGCTACTGTACTTGTTACATCTTCTCCATGACGCTTTACAAATTTTCAAATCAATCATTAACTGTTGGTGATCGTCTACTCTGGATCTATTAACCTCTTCTGGTACGGATCGCGCAATATTGAAGTATTTCCAGAAGGTTTTGTGTGCTACTACATTTGTTGATGGACTACACTTGTTGAGGATTCTTCCCACTCATCTCAGTCTCACATGCTCCTGGCCCAGGATGAAGTTCACCTTTCGTTCCACTTTGAATGTGGCCATGTGCCTGTTTCAAAATATACTACAGTAAAGTTTTTCCAGTGCGTGTTCTGCACTTCAGTTATCATATCCGCGGTTCGTTACATATGTTTGTGATGAGAGAGAACTGCCAGTCTCAGCAGCAAGCGTCGACTTGCTGCCTAGCCTCCTGCATTTTTCTGCAGTCTCCCAGCGCCGTGACTTATTTCTTTACTACAACATTACCCGCAAAAGTCGCATTGTACGTGAATCGCAGTCTACAGTGTCATTTATATTTATTTTGTAAAGTAGCTGTCCTGTTGTTAAACTCCCTCGGCGTTGGTCATAATTACTTTCACGTCAAAAGACTTGACTCCGATGATAGTGACACGCACTATTGTGTTGACTACAGACTCATCATTGTAATCACAGTCTGTTTAATATTCCCTGTTTCGTATTTTGTACGTCAAACGGCAATAAGGTTCGGTATCCAAAGTCTTCAGAAGAAAAACACCATTTACATGGCCTCGTAGCATTTCATATTTACAACTTAATATCGTATGTCTATTAATTAAATTTAACGGATTGGATCTATTTCTGTTACTAGCCCTAATGCAAACGCCACACTCTGCAATTTAAATTAGTGTTGTAGCGGCATAAATTGCAGAGAGATGCGTTTGCCGCAGGGGTAGTCAGTACAATCTGAGCGATAAGAACGAAAAATAGACTGACGGCTTTCAGAATGAAACGATTAGTTACTAATTTAGAAAGATAACTGTAGTTGAATTTAGCCGCGTGGGAGTAGCCGAGAAGTCTGGAGCGCCACGTTGCGGTTCGCGAGGCCTCCCGCGTCGGAGGTTCGAATCCTCCTTGGGACATGGATGTGTGTGTTGTCCTTAGGTCAGTTTACCTTAGTGTAAGTAGTTCGTAAGTCTAGGGACTGATGGCCAACGTAGTTTGACCCCATAGAATTACAAACATTTGAACATTGAATCTGACTTTAGAAGAGGGGCTTCAGCGGCCTGATGACTGGAGTTTCTCTACTTTTACTGCCGTATGCAATTTGTATAAAAAAAAAAAAAAAAAAAAAAAAAAAAAAAAACGGTGACACGAAGCACGGAGGCCTGCCTCCCCATTTGGCTGAGCACGCTGCCGCCCTGTGCCGCGGCCAGCTGCGGCGTGCGGCGTGCGGCGTCTCTGCCGGCGACGGAGGAGACGGAGGGGCTGCATCTGCGTGTGCCTCTGATGCGCGTGGAACGAGATCAGTCGCAGAAGGGCTGGCGATCACGTCCCAGGAAATTGTCGGACAAGACAGGCACAACCGTCAGGTACGTGTGGACTGTCAGAAGAGAGTGTAAGGGCCGTCGCTGCACAACTGCAAAACAGCAAGCTGTGTGCCCTGAGCGTTGCTCCAGTAACCACACCCGGCATCGAACAGAGGACACTGGATATACATCAACAATATCTTTTGGATTCCTAAATAGTAATGTACCAGATTATGAAAACTGTTTTGACAGCTTTGTCACAGAACCAGAGACATACATGCCAGCAGCAGGTAAAGACACGCTAATAGCGTTCATGATGTTAAAGATGAGGACCGCTTCGAATTCATTTCTAGAGAACCCACCTACAAACTGTGCACGGTACTGCGACACCTTTGGGAAACTGAATGAACTAATTGGAAGGGTTCTTCTGCATCTACACTCACATTTACATAAATACTCAGCAAGCCACCATACGGTGAGTGGCGGAGTGTATATCCTACCACTACTGTTCGTTGGCTTTCCTGTACCACTCCTACATCGATCAAGGTAGAAATTGTTGTCCACATGCCTCCCTACGAGTCCTGATTTATTTCATCTTATCTTTGTGGACCTGACGTTTAATGTTGAAGGTGTGAGGAGGAATAATGGATAAAGGTGGGGAACATCATGGTCGGGTTTTGCCAAATGTAAGGTGTCGGGAGTAAAGAAAAAATATTTAAAAATAAGGATAAGGATAAATTATGACAGGTTTCTTTTTTCAAATGCAGCATGTGGGTGATGTCAATAAAAGGATAATAAATATGATGTGAAGCATTTTATATCAAATTATAGGAGTGGCTGATCCTCTAAAAGCTATTTAATTTAAGGGTCACTTCCAGTCACCGAAGTACCTACATGAAAACCCTCCAAAATAGTAACGAAGGATACTATAATTACCTTGAATAGCGTTAACATTTATAACTCAAATAACATTTAGTCAGTAATTAATCTTGAGCACATCTGAGTGAAGAGCAAATTACATATACAAACAAAGACAGTTAAACAAATCAGTCTCAAGAACTTTACACAAGTATTACTCTCCTGCCAAGTCGTTGGATACTATCGTCATAGATATAGTCAACAAATCACATTTACTGATAAACGTGGGTGTTGTCGAGAGCAGTACTCCGTTACCTACCCCTACATAAATCATCACAATAGTCGGGAAACGTAGCGAGCCCTGTCGGGCATTAGCCAGTGCCCGTGGCGCATTACCAAACACCGGCATGGCGTGTAGGCGCGGCGTCTGCGGCAGTGTGCGGCGGCAGGCGTGGGCCGCGCCCACCCAGAGGCGAGGCGGGGCGGCTCCGTAGTTTAGAAGTGAGCCCCTGTGGTCCTGGAGGGCCTCACTGTCCAGGATCTCACCAGGTGCTACTAAAACAGATTTTTTTTGTTTTACTTTTTAAAGTAATAACACAAAATTGGTGCAACCATTGTGCAAGGTAAAATATTTGTAAATACAATGGGCTTAACTACAATGGTCATTAGTCCCCAGGGTTACAAACTACTGACACTAACTTCAACCAACCTATGCTAAGAACACTAATAACCGTGCCCGAGAGAGGACTCGAACCCCCGGCATGTGCAAGGTAATATGTGTTGTCAATTTACTTGCGATTTTTGAGTTGTAAAGGAAATTTGTAGGTGAATAGATTTCGTAAACTGAACGATTTACGTTTTAGGTTGAACTTGACTGTGCAGTCATGGAAATAAGGAAATCTGCAGTCAAGAGAACGAACAAGTGTTCATTTTGACAAAGAGCTGATAGTGGTTGATCGCAGACGTGTTTCTTTACTCTAGGAATGATGTAACAACCTCAGCATATCAATATGGATTTCTTATAATTATTTTGGCACTTAAGAGTCAGTATTTAAGTTTATTGTAGTGAAGATGTAGAATTTCATAATTTTGTAGGGGAAAAGTTTTTAGTTGATACATAAGTACCTGAGAATGGTGACATAGTTTCACCGAAACTAGTCGTACGTAATAAAAGATAAAAGTAAAATAGGTACTGTGGCATATAAATGAAATGGTTAAATGTCTTCATTTTTAAAAAAAATTCTAGCAGTTGATCTCCTTGTAGACAATACGTCAATGATTTTACAATGAAATAACTCGTTAAAATCAAGTTGTTAGTTGACCTGAAGCCACTGGATGAAATAAAGCGGGGACAGAAATGTCGCGCAGCGCGACCGAAGCCCTGGCCCTCGGCATTCGCCCAGTAGGTCCGCCGCCTGCCGCCTGCCCCCTGGTGTCCGCAGCGCCTGGCCTCGCCCTCTGCTCTGCTGTGCTGTGCTCTGCTGGGCCGCACGACCGCAGCGCCTGCGACACCTGCGACCGAACTACCGAGGTCATCAGTCTCTGACGTGCCACCTAGAACAGCACGGCTAGTGTTCTGGCCAGCTTATACCATTATGAATGACGCACGTTTCAACTGATTCTTGTTTTTTGTTTAAAGCACGGGGCTCGTGTAGGTGAATGGGTGAAAGTAACAAAAGGAAAATGATGACATGCCGGAATCAGTGGTCAAAGTCGACGGGCAGTATCGTGTCTTTAGTCGACCCAATGAATCAGGCCGTCCGCGGTGACTGAGGCTCTCCAGTCACGGTCTGCACGTTCTGCACGGCCACTGCGGGCGCGGGTTCGAATCCCCCTTTGGGCATGCATATTTGTGCCGTCCTTAGTTAGTTCATAAGTACTTTGTAAGTTTTGGGACTGATGACCCCGTAGTTAAGTTCCATAAGCTATACAAACATTTGAACATTTTGAATGAATCAGGTAGGGTGACGGAAGTGATCCCACGAACAAATAGTAAAGTGGCGATATCAGCCAGCTGGTCTCTTACTGGCACAAAAGATGTATTACCCAGATTCAGCAACAGATTTGTACAAATGAAGAATATAGCCAGAGAAGGTTTCCCAGCTTCTTCATTCAGAAACGCACAGTGCTGATATCAATTGCAGCGTTCCTATACACTTTCATAAGGATCAAAGTACAGCTAAAATCATAGGTAAAAGAAAACGACAATGAAGTTTTTTCAAACTGGATTTCATACCCGAGTTCAACCATAGCGCAAATTATCCACAAACGTGTAATGACAGATTTTAGTTTTGTGTACAGCACTGCTCAGACTATGATCTGCATTCCTTCTCATTATTTTTCTGTTACTGTGCCCGTACATACCCAAGAATTCAGTACGTTCAAGTAATCTAATACATAAACATAAATGATTGTTCGAATCTTCCTGTTACAATAATACCGTGTGCCGGAAAAAGAATTCCAACCTGTAACGCAGGTTTGAATCCCGGTTACGGCACACTGTTTTAATTTGTCAGGAAACAGCTACAGTCTGCAGGTTTCTTTTCTTTTTCCTTTTTCTTTTTTTTTTTTTTTTTCAATCTTGATGTAATTTTGCATGCTGGACCTAGTTTGAAAACTAGAGCAAGCTCACTGTCTATATGAGATTTTTTATTGTGCGCGTCGGTGGGTACCCTACTACTGACTTCCACTCCACCACGACAGTTGCCTCGAGTACCTATGAATTCGTGGTTAAGGCTGTTTACTCTGCAAACCACGGTATGAGGCATGGTGGCGAATATCTTGCAATAAACATTTCGTCGATTATCATGAAAGTTGGTACACGTGTGTAATTTTAAGTAGACCCAGGAAGGGGGGGAGCAGGAGATAAAATGAGTGAGGCAGAGGAGTAAATGGAGAGAGAGGACGACATAGTGAGGGATGGAGGAGGATCGCCCAGAGAAGGGGGGGATAAAATGAAGAGACAAGCGAGAGACAAAGACAACGGGGGAGCAGCAAAAGGCGGACTGATGGAAAATTGTAATAAATACGTTATTTATGAATTACAAAATGTGTGGGAGGAGGTGACGGGCAGAGACAGTGGGATGGGTAGAGGGGAAACGCAGAAGAGGAAAAGGACAATGAAAGTTATGGACAAAATCTGGGGGCAGAAAAACTTGCCAGAGTGGAAGAAAGACGATATGCACTAACAGATACATAAATACCCGGGCTACGCCGGGTTTACATTATAGTACGTAATAGTGTTACTCGCGTACTGGAATGTGCCACGTATTGCTCGTTGCATTGCTACAAAATAGGGCAAGGCATCTACAGAGGATGCATAACACTTCCATAACACACGACTGTGACGTGTTCCTGCCTCCGGCATTCTCGTTTCAACCTTTCCTATGTGATCTCAGTCTGAACATTTCTTCTCGTTAATTCGTGTTGTTGTTTCTCTCGTACATGAGCGTTGTTTTGAAAATCTTGTTCATGGTATTGTATCGATATGATCCAGCCGCTTTGTTCTCTTCTGTTTTTATTAATTTGTTAACTGAATATATACCACCCTCTCCCTCAACCCTCGTTTATTATCCGATTGTTCCGACTGCAACACTTTTTCTCGTTTCAGTGGCCCGAATACGCGTTTCGGTGTGCTTTCATTTGTTAAAGCATATGTATCCGTTAGTTTATGCAGTACTACTTTTGCTTCTTGCCGCTGTTTATTGCCCATTGTCAGCGTATTCAGCCATCTGTCACCTGATATTTTGTATTCTCTCTGTCATATTTAAGCCGAAATGTATGCGTCACAGTCTCATATCAGTGTCCTGACCATGCTTTTTGTCTTGCTTTCATGTGTTAAAAGAGGTGTAGGCGTTACTTTAAACGATCCTATGTTTTCTTCTTACCGCTATTTATTGCCAAATGTCTGAGTACCGCATCACGCGTCATCTGATATTTATTTTGTATTCTCTACGTTATTTTGAAGCCGATGGGTTACGTAACAAGAAGATAACTGGGTAGCTTTTTGTAAAATATGACCATTCAGCATTATTTTGGAACTTAGAGTCTCTTTTCCTATGATAGCTTTAGTCTTTCTGTGAGAAATATTACCTTGGATATCTATTGTAGGCTACCTCTTACCATTTGCAAATGTGTGTCTCGTAAAATTATTATATGTTGCTCAGAAATTTCTGTTTCATACATATCTTGAAATTATTATACATTGCTCAGAAACTTGTATTTCATACATATCTAGCTATCCGGAAGAACAGACACGAAACTCATAAGCCGTTCTTTGTGATGTCTCGAATCTTCTTTCTATCCATGTTTACAGCGAGTTTTGTTACGACCTACACATCTCTAAGGTCATGTTTTGAATGCTTTCAATGCTCGCCTTTCAGTTATACTATTTATTGACTTGTAAATCAGTTCTCTTCTAGCTTGTACAAATTTACTGTAGTTTTCCTAATTCATATCCTATTTACTCAACGTCGGTGTTAACATCATGTCTCATGTTGTTTACTATACCATATCAAACCACCATTACATATTACTTTTGCTTGTCTCTGTTCATGCACGCAGATTTTTACTGTTAGTGTAGTTGGGCATCGTTACTAATGAACACTCCTCGGCCACATTCACACCTCAAAGAACCATATTAGACGGATGTTAACGGAGTTGGTGTAATTGTCCGTCTACTTTTGCAGTTCGTAACAGGCATATGTTCCTCCTTCGATTGACTGTTGCTTTTCGTGTACTCTAGCTTTGCTTCTATGCTTACGTATCCCCTTCGTCTTGAGTCAGTAGTAAGCAATAGGCAGTTCTGAGCCTCTTGTACGAACGCAACGGAGTATTTTTCGACCTTGCTCCTGAATTTGCGTGTTGTGTAATCGCAGCGTTTTCTCGCAGAGGAAGCTGTAAACGAGTTCCTTTGAATGTGTTACAGGTGACACGACACCGCAGTCATCTCATGCAGCTGCGCTACCGAACAGCCCCTTGTGCAGCTGCAGACCCAACCGCAGTGAGCGGGTCCACAGTCTCTACAGCGATGGTCGTGGCTCTCGGCAGCGTGGGCCGACAAGACGACAGCGGACTCCAGAGCGGCGTAGGCTACATTCCGCAGTGCTCGCCAGCTTCCAAGGCAGAATGGAATAAACACAGGCAATTATAGACTTCATGCAACACATTAAATAAATAATACCGGCACTTTAGCATACAGGTGTTTAAACAGGAAAGGGAAATATTCTAGGAATGGCTAGTATAGAGGAAACGAAGAACAAATATGCCATATAAAACGCGTCCAATTTTTACTGAGAACTGTTAGCATGTAACCGAAACAAGTCGCCGCATGGTCTAAGGCGCCATGTTCTGGATTGCGCGGCCACTCATGCTGGAGGTTTGGGTCCTCCCTTTGCCATGGGTGCGGTTGTTGACCTTAGCGTAAGTTACTTTAAGCACTTGTAAGTCTAGAGACGGATGACCTTCGCCTTGCCACACTGATACAGTATTTTGTAAACATCTGGTTTCCTGAGTCTCAGGTCATATTTGACGTTGCCAAGCGGTGCGCTAATCTTGGAAGGCTGACAGAAAACAGTCTTGATGCTAAAACTGTTTAAAGTCTTCCAATTTTGAAAGAGACGCCCCAGAGTAAGGAATTGAGGCTGGAGCGCTATACTCATCATGCACTTCTGGAGATGGTCCGATGTCCATAGCACGGCGAATCTGTTTTTCAGAGTAGCCATTTTCTTTGAAAACAGTCGTTCGGATGTTCCAGTTCCGTCTGAAATGTCGTATGCCCTGTGTACCAGAGTTCTAACTACGCAGTTGCGTTGCCATTGTGGATGGCAACTATTGGCAGGCAAATACCTATGTCCCAGGTTCAATAATGTTTTTTAGAAACCATTATATTTAAAAGTGGAATTTTCCCACCACTTTCAACCTCTTTATCAAATCTAATGTTGGGATGAAAGCAATTAAAATGGTCCAAAAATCGTTTTAGGTTATCATACCCATGAGGCCAGATAAAAAAATGTGTCGTAAACGTTTCTGGAAAAACACGTTAGTTCTCACGGACCTGTCCTCAAACTCCTCCATAAATAATTTGACAACTACGGGTGATAAAGGACTACTCATAGTAACTCCATCGTTTTGCTCAAAGACGTTGCCACTAAAAGAAAAGTATGTGGACGTCAGCAAATGACGACAGAGCTTTATCACCTCTCCGTCCAGTTTTTCACTAACTACACTCACTGACTCTTCCATAGGTACTCATGTGAAAAGGAATACAACATCAAAGCATACTAGTAATTTGGAAGGACCGAGGTTCAATGATGTCAATTGTCTAAAAAAGTCCATGGAAATGGAGATGTGGTGTTCACACTTGCAATCGTATGATCTGAGAACGGACACTAAATTCTTTGCCAAATTGTACGTGGGTGCAACCAAATTAGAAACTATAGGGTGTAACGGCACTTCTTTCTTGTACACTTTTGTGGATAAGGGGCACTGCTTGGCTCCGGTCAAAGATGATCTGGGACTCAGGAAACCCGGTGTTTACAAAATACTGCGTCAGTGTGGCAAAGCGTACATTGGCCGTACGAATCGCACTGTGCAAGATAGATTGCCGCCACACGAGACTGCTGACACCGGACAAATCAGCGGTAGCAGAAGACTGTTGAAAGACGACCGTCTGTCGTCTTCCACATATTTTTATAAAATTGTAATTTATTTGTTGTCGCTACATTAGCATTTTGTTAGAACTAGAACCCCACTCTTTTCGAGGTATGAGGAATAGCATCTTTATTTCACGTTTTAAAGTATTAGTTTCTGAAATGTTAGTTAATATTGCTAGGATTTTGTTATTTTAATAATTTACTGTTGTGTGTATGAATGTAGCAAAAGTACGGCTTCTCCGCCACGCCACTGTCCCTGTGAGAATGTGTATTTGTTTTACTTTTAAGTGGATGTGCGAGAATCTAATGGCTGTCTGAATGTGGGTAGTAATAGCTCGCTTTGCATGGTTCTCTTTGGCTCAGAGTCGATAGTTAGTCGTTACCAACCTCTGCTGCTGATGCTATCAAAGACGTTTCTACACCCTTTGGTTACAAGCCAGTCGGCGAGCCCTCTCCAGGGCGAGTTTTGCTAGTTTCCCATAGCGTCACACATCCAGGCCGCTCGCTCTTCACTTAGTGCTCGGATCGTGGTGAGGTAAGGTTGGTTCTGCTCTTGTGTCCACGGAGATGGTAGCGATTTGTTGTCTAACATGTTTATACTCTTGTACTTAGATTCATTTTTCAGAATATTTTTTCTGATCGTGCATGGAAAAGGATTCTAGTTTGTCAATCCAGTGATTTCCAACAGATAAACTTGGTGTATGTATTACTAGTTGCAGTTTGATAACGGTCTGGTATATTCAAACCTTTTGTGATTATATGGTGGTGTACGAACTCTGTGTAAATTCTTTCTAGCTTTGTGGGGCCTGATTTCTAACAGATGATATTCTGTGAGTGATGTGTGTTCCACTGGGTTGGTTCTTAGAACAATGCCTTCAGCTTCTACTATTGTTTGTTCCATGCCCTTCAGGCAAGTGACTATGCGTGAATCTTTCTGATTTCCACCAACATTTCGCGATCTTTTCTCCCCGTCTATTTTAATTTTGCTGTTTCTTCTTCATACTCGTAGTATGCACACAGTCTTTGTCAGTAATTCTTTGTACAACCTCCTTCAATAGCTTGCTTATGAAATTCTATGTATTTCTAAGGGTTGCATACCGTAGTTTTTATTCTTAATTTCCGTTTTTGTAATTATTTCACTTTTCTGGTTTTTTGAGACTGGACTTCATCCGTCTCTATAATCGCTCCCTATCGCATGTAGCTGCATTTCATTCGTTTCCTTATGAAATTCTACGCAGTTCTAGAGGTTGCATGCCGTATTTAATTTTCTTTATTTTTCGGAAATTGCATTTATACATTTTTCGGTTTGCGGAACTACATGGGTCTGAACTCCGAATTCAAAGATTTGCAGCTAGTCACCTGAATTCACGCCACATCTCACAAAACCAGTGCCTACATAGTTTACTCTCAGATTGCAACTTAAGAGTCCGCCGTGAGTGTGTGTAAGGATCCGATTTTTAACCACTTCACCTTCAGTGGGGTGCGATCATGTATCGTAGCCGTGTGTCGCCGTTAGCGAGTTTGCTCGCGGTCTAATCTAAATACAACTTAACTTTGCTATGCTCACGCACCATCTCAAGTCAAGCATGACAGACCAGAGCCATCTTCGCAGTTTTATTGTATGTTGTGTTGTGTGGTACCTCCGGGTTTGCTGAATTTCGCCTACGATAGCGACGCCTGCTTCTGCCTCGTTTCAGCATGCTGATTTTGGTGCGTGTGCGAGAGCGAGTGAGTGTTGCTTGTAAATTCCCCCAGTAGCTTTACGTTCTGGGTAATTTATGTTAAATTCAATGCTGGGCATCGTCAGTATTATATCATGTAAATGGAATGCATTTTTATTGTGTTAACAAAATTGGTTCCCCATTTTGCTTGTGTTCGACCTCAATAAACAAGTTATGTTCAATATAATTTTGACTTGTCTATAAATTGTAGTTTCTAGCACCTTCCACCTTTTATTTAATCTTGTTTTTCACCAGTGCCGAGAACAAGCTCAGATGCAATTTTTTTATATTTAAGTTCCGTTGCGTCATACATGTTTTTCTTAGCCACCTTTATGAAATAACTTTAATTGTGGTGGCTTGTTTATTAATGCCTGTGTGTAATTTCGTGTGAACTGCTACGTATATTGGCTACTGTATCGTTAACTTCCTGTTATTAGAGTAATTTGAACCAAGCCAGTTCTCAGTTCGGGCCAGGGAACAAGGTTTTGCAGCAGGGAGTAGCCGGTAGTTCACACGGACGTTTTGCTAACTTTAATTAAGCTTTTATTTATAACGGTAAACTCGTATCTGGGTACCTCCTACCAGAATTAAGCTTTTACGTCGTACAGCGGCTCACTTTTACTGTTAAACGGCGAAGTGGCGTGTCCCTCCAATTCTGGAACGGTGTTAACAGAGTAGCTGTTGAAATCAGGTTGACGGGCAATTTAATAGATAAAGACATGCGATTTCCTCTCAGTAGGACGTGGAACCCACAATAAAATATCAAATTACAATATCCGACTACGATGGCAGTAGCAGTTCCTGATTAACGGTAACGTGCGATGAAACGCTGTGGTGTGCCACCAGCCCTGTCCACTGTAGGAGGGGAGGCAGCAGCTGTGGCGGGCGGCGCATGCGCCCTGCTCACGACTGGCGTAGACGCTGCGGATTATTGTCAGTGTTCAGCAGGAAGCAGCAGCAGCGACGGTTCCTGAAGATGACAGACAGTTGTAATATTGAACCAGTTAGATTTTCGTATCCGTCAGAAAACCCGAAGAGACTACAAGTGGATATTACGCCGGAAAAGCTTACAACGTTACCTAAGGAATGTCTGTTGCTGAGGTCCGCAGATTTAACCATTAAATACCGTGCGTGTGTCCCGTGGGTGTGTTTCTGGAGCAGCAAACCACTGGCAAGCAGACAGTCCTCATTATCTTCTGGTAAATATTATGTAACACGTCAGAACATGGATATGTTCTGCCAGGCACTTAAATGTGATTTGCAGATTATCTATGTAGATGTAGATATGAGTTAAAGAAGAAGAATGTCAAGAATCTTGTCTTTAAGCCAGAAGATTGGGGAACTGTACGGTGTATCTGAATCCTCGGTAAAACCTAGGCGTTTTAAGAAATGTGATACGTTGCGTCTGCATTGAACGCCACTCACGCTTTCCGTAACTTGCGCCTTGAGTCCGCTACGCCACCACGCCACTGCTGGCTCCTGATTGCGTCAGAGGCCCACGTCGCCCCAGAGTGCCAGACCGGCCGGGGACGTCCGCCCTCGCGCTGCGGGCCGGAGAGCTCGCCGCGAGCCGCCCGAGCACGCCACCTCCCAGCAGCAGCCGGCCAATCACCACTCCCCAGCCCTCCTGCCGTCTGTCCCCGAGGGGCACTCACAATCTCGTTTACTGCTCCGTCCGGCACGGACATCCCGGATGTAGTTCCATAAAAGTTGTAGACGTACCTGGGGAGGGATTTCATTCGTTATTTAACAAGTCCTTCAGAGCTGAACGTCATCAGATTTCACAGTCTTTCCGCGGCACGACTGACGGTATCGAATGTTTGCGAAAAGTTCCCTTACTGGCAATACCCTCAGCATTGTGGTAGCATGTTCTTAAGTCACGCACTCTTCGGCCAATGAGCATGGTGGCGTCTTCTCGTGCCCTTATTCTGTCGTCCTGCCAGAAGCCCGTCATCTAAACATGTCGGCCAAGCCTGGGACGTCCTATGACTCCTGCCCTTACATGGAACCCCCCTACCTTAACCGCCAAATGATGATGATGATCGTGTGGCGTTCATGGCCGTTAGACCCTAGTTGTGTTCAGCCTGCCTGGCGCAATACTTTACGTGAAACCACTTCGGCGACTTTTGGCTCAATGATGATGAAATGATGATAAGCACCCGGGCTCCGAGCGGACAAAATCTCCCACCCGGCCCCCTGTGAGGCTAAGCCACGCTGTCCACTAGAAACCCCGCCTGTCCTATGTATAAGTTTCTCCATCACTACATGACTGCCACAAGCTAAATGCACGTCCACAAGATTTTATGCGCTCTCGCCTTGGTGGGCCGCTACAATATTACTCTCCATCCCCTACATACACACCAATACAGAACGCACACCCGTTTTATCAGCACCAGGTTGACGACACCTTGTCCTACCGCTATTAGTTTGTTTTGTCAGGCAACTCATATCTTTAGTCAGATGGTACTGCTTCTTCGATCCATACTCCTTCACTACTTATTTGATGTCATTCTAACCCGCAGAATTCTTCTGTATCACGTAACGACCCCCCTGAAGGCTTGATATTCTTTTTATTAGAAACGCCTTTGGAATGGCAATATGCTGGTTTCTTGCACAAAGATATACCCTTGCCTGACACAAGAGATGAGAGTTAATATGAAAATTACACGAGGCGGTGATAAAGTATTTTTATCTTACGTAGAAATCTAATTAGGATATTTCTTCTAGATTTGTTCTTGAGGTGGTATTGTCATATTTCAAAAAAGAGCGATCTGTATAATCCACGGCCGGCCAAGGGCAACTGCCGCCCCGTGCGAGATGCTAAATTTTCGGCCCCCCCACCCTTCTTTCTTTTTCTTTTCTTTTGTTTTTCTTTTTTTTTTTTTTTTTTTCACGGCGTTTGTGGAATTTTATTTGAACAAATCTGTAGGAAATGTCAGCAATATCAATCGCAATTTTTGTTTTTACCTAGGTTTCTCCCACTGAGTTTTTGATGTAACATATCATAAGAAAGATAAATATTCCTATTCTGCAATCTTAAAGGGGGAAAATTCTAACTTACGAATAACGTGTATGCGCAATACTAATTGTACGTTACATGAAAAGCACTTACGTATTACATCCCAAGTTGCAAGAAATTCGGACACACCAATCACCCTCTTACTAAAAGCAATGAAAGTTCTTCTGACCAATCTTGACTCCCTCGGGCGACTACCGAAACTAATTCTATTTTTTCGTTGTAGAGAACGCAACAATACCAAGTGCCTGGAAAGGTGAAGTGGTGACGCGGCAGTGCTAGGAACTAGGTCACGTGACGAGGTACAGCGAGGCCATGGTTAAACTAGCGCCCAAGAAGGAGAAGAAGCAAGAAGCTTACAATAAGTATATGACCGATGATGTGGATAAATGAATTATCAGGCAGAATTTTCTATGGCATTACGAACAATAGCAGGAAATACGAACTTGCGAAAACTGCACAAATTTCGTGAAACGGAAATAAGCTTCAAAGCTAGCAAGGTAACCCTTAGAAGCAATGTTTTGTCTATGGATTCGGTTTAGAAGGTTTCAAAACAAACGTTTTATTTTGAACGATCGAGAGGGCATTGTTGCTAAAAGTCTATACTATTTCAGGTTTTCATGAGAATCAAAGCGACCAGTGGTTTACTTAGACTAAATATGAATTCAGTGGCCGACTAAGGCTGTTGGAGGCCCGGGGAGGCGGCGAAAAAAAATTAGGCCCCTCCCCCGTCCACTTGGAAATATATCACTATAAAATAGTAACTTTCAAGATTTGGAGGCCCCAGAAGAAAGAGATGCAGAAAAAAAAAAAAAAAAAAAAAAAAAGAAATTGCGTTCGAGGCATTTGGAAGCCCCCCAATTTCTGAGGCTTTCTACAGTAGACAGTCAGGGAGATTGGTCACACGTCGGTGTACTGACTCTTTTGGGAAAGGGACTATATTGTATCCAAATGTAGAGGACTGGGGGAGTGTCATTTGCAGAGTTAAAAACGCATGGAATATCAAGCAATCGTTTTCAATCGTTTGCAATAGTCGTAAACCTAGTGTTCCATACGGAAATTGCCACAGGAGTTGGTAACTCACACACATAGGTACGCTATAACCAGTATGCTATACAGGAAGTATTGGGAAAAGTTAAAATTTCCGATTGTTCTCGTCTAGAAGAATTGCCAGAGGCTGCAGACCTATAAAGGAGTTGGAATGAGGAGGAAACGAAGATACGTTATGGAGTTCGAGAACATACCTTCCCTGTACCTTTCGAACTTCCGGCTGGAGCGGCAATAGGATATGCCGATGTGGATATAAAACTACGACTTAAAAAAAAAAATACATCGGAGAAAATTAAAGTTACACATAGCAAGAATATTAGAGAATGAATTGTATGCTGTGTCTAGATGTAAATAACCTTGTTTCCTGTATGTAGACATATTTGCTAAATGTAGTAAAAATTTTGTGCTGTAAAAATTGTGTTCTTATTTACTATCTACGGAAACATAAGATTAAAGGTACTAGCTCTGTTGTGCGAGAGGATGTACGAATCTCCCAGTTTTTTTGCTTAGTATGAGCCTCATTTGGACATCCACCGAGTACAAGAAGAAGTGGTTAGGGTTAAAGAGTTTGCAGTATTTGTCGGTAATTCGCATGTGTGCGGTTGTCTCTTTATGGGTTGTATAGGCTGTCTTTATTGGGATGATTGTGTTTTAAGAGCTACGGTATAGCTGTGTCATTTAGATCGTTTTTTATTCTTATGTCTGTTGTTACAATCACTGTAATTCTATCTTCATAAAAATAGCTCTCGTGTATTCGGAATCTGGTGCGGCCAGGAAAAATTAAACCGATAACTTCTCCAGGTCAGGTGCGAGCGTGGACAGGTATGTTTACATGTATAGGACGTACACGCTCCAAACCAGCGTCTACGAAGAGTCAGCAGGTCCGCACTCGCTTGCAGCCAGAAATAGCATGGAATGTGAGAATGCATGCTAGATTGCGCATAATACCTGTTTGGAACTGTTTGGTCGTGCGATTCGATGCAATTGTGGAAATGCATATAGATACTTAGTAGCATGGTTATGTGCTATGGATGTGAGGTATTTATATCTTCTTTTAGCTGTGTTTACAAATGGACGTCTCTCGGTAGCGTATAGATGACTGCAGTGGTAAATTAAATCTTTGGTCGATAAGCATCGATTTAGATAACTTAAAGAGGATTAGTTACTTACGTTGGGAGGTGCGATTAATCGTATGTTTAGTCTCTAAAGGATTGCTCTTGGAGATCGATAAAAAATATCTGGTGTTGTATTAGTTCGAAATGGTGTAGACTATTTTACACTGTGTTACAGATGTTTATCGAGAGTAATAATTTGTTAGAAGGAGTGGAATACGATGGTGGTTTGTGCGCTAATGCTCGTGGTATATAGTCTATTGACTGATAGAAAGCGATCCGGAAATATTGTCTCTCGGGCTATGCATTGGAAATAAAGTTGTGGTTGGATGTTTGGGGCGGGTCAAGCAGTTATTGGGTGGAGAGAGAGGTCGAAACTTTATTAAAAAATGTGCTGTGTCTGGGATATCTTGTCTGTTACTGATCGCTGTTATAACACAGTCTCTGGAGGAACTCAGAGTTAGTACTGGGTTAGTGACGGCTGTAAGGATAGCCCTGCCTGGGTTGCATTTGGACGTATACACCGAGCTTGCAGCATGCTAGTTGGGCCAATTTTTTGTTGTAAAAAACGAGTTGAAATGGCTAGATTCGTTTGTCGTTGTAGGTTCGTGTTGACTGCAAGGTGTAGTTCTGTTACTGTGTTGGAAATGTTTGACGCTTACAGAGAGTGCTGTAGGCTGGATGGGATGGAATTTAAGTAAAATGTGTTGATATACTCCAAATACACATCGCAGTAGAGCTCTAAAGAAGCCAACTTTGGTGGTTGTAAATTAAACTTTGCAGTAATCTTTCGTCGAAGCATTGCCTGTTTAATCGTATGCTAGTGTTATCTACTTTACGGCTGGTGTTCATTATGTTACGTAGCGGTCATGCCTGCTGCGGTAAATCTTAATTCTTTCGTCGCAAATCAACGTGTTTTATAAAACCGCTATAGTTTCGTAACATAAAGTGCGCTAGTTGTAGCCGATGGAATGCGTGTGCGCGGATCTACATGCGTAGTAAATTCAGCGAGATCGATACTGCAAACGCTGGAGATAAGACGAAGTTACTATTTCTGGAATACATAGGGGAAATATGTACATCCTGTGGGTATATATCTTATAAACTGCAACTAATCGATGTTTTTTAATGGAGGCGCTCGAAGGGTGTTTTTTTTTTTTTAATCGAGCATGTCTTTCGGATGTAAGGATGAATATCAATGTGGTTGCGGGCGAGGATAAGACAATTGGAAACGACTGCTTAACGTGGTTGGCGTCAAATTGTAGAACCAAAATAAATTTGTCGAAAAATCACGAGCCCTGATGTAAGCAAAGTTATTGATTTTATAAACTGTCCAGACAGTTGATTGTTAGGACTTTTATTTTTTCGCTGGGTCGCGAAGATGGCATTACCAGGATGGAGGAATGTGGTTATGAATCTGTGCAAGAAGATTGTTTAAGTGTTCTAAAAGAGAAGATACGGTATTTACAAAGTGCGCCGTTGTATTGTGCAAACGCTTTTAGATTTGATTACTTGGGTATTAAGAGTACCCGAAAATTGACCGCTCTCTCGGACATTGTTTTTTAGTTTCAACTGTAAATTACTTGTAGAGTTGAGCAAGGAGCTATAATTTTTGTAGCATTCCAGGACATTATTCTCCACAGACTTAGATATCGTCTACGATATTCCATAAGTCCTAAGAAGTAGGGTAAACGAAAACTGGGTTATATGGCGAAGACAAAGGCTTTAAAGGAGGCTATTGCATATGTGCAAGCCCGGTTTAAACAGATAGTGTGGGGAAAAATATTTGCTTTTACAGTAAACAGGTGGGGGGATTGGTCTCGCATCGTTGTATTGACCGATATTGGCGGAACACACGACAAACGTGTTTGTACTGTGTGTGACTCCCATCCATTCCTTACAGAGCAGGTTATGATCGATGTATGCAGGCGTTTGGTTGCATATAAGTGTTTGCGAACATTACGTTGCATGTTCTCAGTTGTACTGTAACAAAAAAGTGTAAACACTCCATGTCCTATATAGGATATGCGTTGTGATGTGTAGGTTAGCATCGTCGTTTGCGGTAGACATCTACTTGTAATTAAAATAATTAGTTGGGATCAGTGGAATGCACAAGAAAGGCACTTGGAGTAGGAATTTTGTGGGTAAAGGGCGGGTCGAGCTGGAAATCGGAGTTGCATTTAGGCAGGTAACTTCGGTTCTGTGGTTGTTGTATCGTCGAATAAGTGTGATGTTAGGCCAATACTTTCGAAAAGTTTTAATGTAGACGGTCGGAAATCAGTAAATTATTTCACGTATTTTTTTTTTTTTTTTTTTTTTTTTTTTTTTTTTTTTTATTTCGACTCTCCGTTGCACAATAGGATTTGAATGTCTTCTGGGACGCTGGAATATCGGTGTCAGATAAATGTAGTTTGCATCGTAACAGGACATAGAGATTCCTTAGATGGGATGTGTACTGCTGTAGCAAGGAAATAAGAGGTAAAATTAAAGTACCCGAATTCTCGGAAGGCGCATGTATACCTCGATCTAAGAAGGAAACGTAACAGGGCAAGATCGCTAAAGAGAGAGAGAGTTAAATTTCGGAACTTTCTGCCTGGCTCAGCTCCATTAAATAAATGCATTGCGAGCTATCCTTGTCAGGGTGGTGCGTCTGCGTAGAAGGTTTTCATCATTTGGAGATGTAACTTAGGTGCTTTTAAACACTTAGCATATATTTCTTTTATGTAGTCTGCCGAGAGAGCGCTCTGCGTTCTGGACGATTGTTAACGTTGCTTTCAGATGTATATTTAGAGACATTGTGTTAGATGTCATTGCCGATTTTCGTTATTTGGAATTTTTGTATAAACAATATGTCGTCTTTTTCTGCTGCTGCTGCTGCTGGTGCTGTTTTATCGAAAGAGTGGTTGGCATATAAGTAACATTCCGTTCGATGGCTGTTGCTTGCATCGTCTAAACGAAGAGATACATTTATAGAGCTAAGGTTGCGGTCGAGTTCCGAAACGGACCATTTCTTTTCTCTTGGTTAGTTGGCTCTGGTTAAAATTGTTTTTGGATATCGAAAGAGTATATGTTAACATGAATGCGTCGGTTTGTGGCGTTCGTTACCGTAACCTGAGCTATTATTATTAAACACTTCTGTCGGCTGTAGCCTTTGCGAAGAGCATGGAGAGAGATGGGAGTGTTTGCGCATCGAAGAATTCTTACTTGGAAATTTTGCATACGAGTTATAATATTTTACCACAAGCCGTAGTATACGAGACCAACTAAGCATTTCTGTTCTAAACTGTTTCTTAGCATTACACCGAAATTCTTGTTAAAAATACATACGAAGAACACTTTGGTAGCTTTATTTTTTCCAAGAATAATAATAAACGGCGGAAATTCTTACATAAATCGAGACCTGGCGTACGGATCGCTGCGGCGCGCTTAATAATAAATATGCAATTTAATTGGCTGATGACCTGGCGGGGCGCAGGTTAAAGCAAAAGGCGTAAAACAATGTACAACAGACTAGTAAAGTCATATGGGTTGAAAACAAATAAATCTGACTTACCTATAAGCCGGTTGTTCTTCCTCGTATGATAACTGGGACTGATAGAATTAAATCTCTTCTTTCTCTTCCACTTTCTCACTGTCATAGATATCTTATATGTTGTCGCTGTTAGGTTTTCTTACGTTACGTGTACACTTCAACTTAGACTTTGGGTTAGTAATAGTTGAGGATTAAATGAAGGAATACTTACTGCATAATGTAAAATGGGCAGTTTTGTCGAAACGATCGCAATATTTACTGTAAATTTGACATCACTGTACTCAGTAAAAATTTTATCTTTTTGGCTTTGATGCAAAATTTGCAAGTACTAATAATATTTTCAATTTTTGTTTTATATATGTGTCTTCATATTGTGTGATTGTATGTAACTGTCGTGTATTTCTCCTCCGTTCAGTTGCCTGTTCATGGCAGAAATTGACGAAATTGGTCGAACACAGCAAATAAAAGTATTTTCCAGCTCTGGCGCAAGAATTAGTTTTTCAAAGTACATTAAATAACTTGCCCCATTTTGGCACGAGTGTACCGTAGATCTATATCAGATGGAAGTGATCCTAATTTGTGAAAAAGAAGTTCAGGTCATTTTCTTATTAACGAATGGTCGCGGAACAGTTGTTCAAAGCCATGGTCCCATAAATTTCACGTAGGACTGTTGTAGCATTTCGGAACATGTGATCTCCAACGTAGATCTTACAGTCTTGACCATTAAAATTGCTACACCACGAAGATGATGTGCTACAGACGCGAAATTTAAACGACAGGAAGAAGATGCTGTGAAATGCAAATTATTAGATTTTCTGAGCATGCATACAAGGCTTGCGCCGGTGGCAACACCTGCAACGTGTTGACATGAGGAAAGTTTCCAACCGATTTCTCATACAAAAACAGTAGTTGACCAGCGTTGCCTGGTGAAACGTTGTTGTGATGCCTCGTGTAAGGAGAAGAAATGTGTACCATCACGTTTCTCACTTTGATAAAGGTCGAATTGTAGCCTGTCGCCTATGCTACTCGCTTTTGTAGCGATCCAATGACTGTTAGCAGAATATGGAATCGGTAGGTTCAGGAGAGCAATACGGAGCGCCGTGCTGGATTCCTTAGGCCTCGTATCACTAGCAGTCGAGATGACAGGCATCGTATCCGCATGGCTGTAACGGATCGTGCAGCCACGCCTCGATCCCTGAATCAACAGTTGCACGAACAGTTCGACGACGTTTGCAGCAGCATGGACTATCAGCTCGGAGACCATGGCTTTGGTTACCGTTGACGCTGCATCACAGACAGGAGCGCCTGCGATGATGTACGCAACGACGAACCTGGGTGCACGAATGGCAAAACGTCTTTTTTCTTTCGAATCAATAAAGATTCTGTTTACAGCATCATGATGTTCGCATCTGCGTATACGCCATCCAAGCTCTGTTTGACTTAATACCCAGGCGTATCAAGGCCGTTATTACGGCCAGATGTGGTTGTTCTGGGTACTGATTTCTCAGGATCTATGCACTCAAATTGCGTGAAAATGTAATCACTTGTCAGTTCTAGTATAATATATTTTTCTACGAATACCCGTTTAGCATTTGTATGTCTTCTCGGTGTAACAATTTTAATAGCCAGTAGTGTACTATTATCCTGCGATGGATCCATTTCGGGTAAAGTGCCGTCTTCGGACAATCTCTGAATATACATAAAAAATTTTACGTGACAGTTAACGTTTTGTTTTTACGTAGATAGGCTATTTGTATAGGTAAGTTTTCTAACACACAAATTTTGTGCTTACGTTCGTATCACATCAGTGGGCAATGTCACGCCGTCATACAACTACAGTGAACTTTGGATTCACACTTATCTTTCGTATTACTTGAGTTCGCTTTTCTTTATCGGATTTGACAGTTTGCTATTTTCGCAGTTGGCCGATGATATTGCACGGTTACAGTTTCTACGGCGGTTTGTTATTTTCGAGTGTATGATGTTTGTGACTGCTGTGTCTGTAATATATGTCTGTGTTTCCTGGGTGGTTGTGTTTATACGTTATCTCTGATAAACGTAATCATTTAACAGTTGGTCAATGATGCTGTATGGTTGTAGTTGCTATGTTATGTTTCGTTACGGTTTACAAATGTATAAATGATCTTTGCAGACGATATGTCTGTAATGTATGTCTGTGGTCTGTGGGTGGCATTGATCTAAATTATTAACATTTGATACACAACTATAGTCCTTAGAGTCTGTGAAGATCGTAACAGTACATTATAGTTGTCTTGGCAATTTCGAACGTGTAGTTCGTATTCTTATTACGACTCCTGTAATCTATAAAAATAAGTTATGAACTATTGATTACTTTAATAAATACGTAATGGTGAACATTGCAGCCCTTATAGTTCTAGTGAAGTTAAACGAAAGGACATAGAGTTCAGATCCGTATGTGAGTTATATTTTTACTTTGAACTATCACGTTTCATTTAACGAATAACTTGCATTGCTATACAACACATGGAACAAGAAAGAACGAAATTAAAAAATAAAATAAAAAATAAACTGTCTGGAGTGATAAGTTACGGTTCGCGAGGCCTCCCGCGTCGGTGGTTCGAATCCTCCCTCAGGTATGAATGTGTGTGTTGTCCTTAGGTTAGTTTGACTTTGTTTGACTAGTTTGTAAGTGTGGGGACTTATGAGCACAGTAGTTTGGTCCCATAGAATTAAAAACATTTGAACATTTTAAATCAATTAAGTTAACTATAAAATTTTATTGTCTGAAATCAGATTGTTCATTTAAAATGTAATCAGGTAGTTGTGTTGTTTATATGTATATTCCTATCTCTTCTAGTATGTTTATTATTAGAACTTCAGGAATAATGTGTATAATTTTCATTATTACATCGATTCCGTCATCGTTTTTAATGTGGCTGAAAAATGTAGATGGGTTATTACCACCTAAACTCGTGTGCTCGAAGTATCTGATGCTGAAATTTTGCACAATTTGTCCTATATAAAATTTGTTGCAGTGTTTAAATTCGTTTGTTGTGTATGGATGGATCTGTGTATATTGTTAATTTTGTTTTACCTGAATGAAATCTCAGGATATTATTAGCTCTGATACTTTTTTTTTTCTTTTTCATTACTGTTCGACATCATTCTTGAACCAAAAAAATTCACACCAAAGCCCTGTTTGTCAGTCCTGCAGACAACAGGTTTGAATGAACACAACCGCTGTTCCATGGCCCTGGGACTTTATGGCTGTCGTGTTTGTATTTTGTCTGGGAAGAGTTGCAGGGCTTCTACAACAATTTGTCGCGATGTCTCCCACCTGTTGTGTAGCTCGTCTGATCGGTTTCCTGCCTCTGGTTTGAAACACAGCGCGTGTACCTCGACGTTTCAGGCGTTTGCAACGCTTTTCAAAGAGCAACACTGTCATCACTAGTACTATCCAGACTCTTAAACTTGCGAATCAAAATTATGATTGTAAGCACAGCTGCATCGTTTATCTTCAGCCTGAAATTCATTGGACACTTCCTTCAAACCGCAGTTGATATGTTGTTACTTGAATAGCAGGTCTTCACAAGCAGGGCTGTAGTCGGAACTTTAGTTTGTGTGTGTGTGTGTGGGGGGGGGGGGGGGGGGGGGGGAGTTGACGAAGGTGAGGTTGGGGGCGGGATCTTACAATAGAAATTATGTCAATTATGGAATATATTCCAACTCCTAAAGCATTGCGACATAGGTTCGTGGGGAAGGGGGGGAAATTTATTCAATTTATCCCCCATGGCCACGGCCTTGTTCAGAAGCGCTATACAACGGCGTTTTTACTTGCAAGTGGCAGACAACAAGAAGACACGCGCATGCGCTAACTAATTCACAAAACAAATACCAAACCGACACCCACCACAGTAGTACCAGTTTAAATACCAACTAAATCTGCAGAAAATCAGGAAATTTAGGAAGAGCTAAAATAAATTATTCAGACATTTAAGTGAGAAGAAAACTCTAATTTGGTGAGGAACTGGAATTAAGTAGCAGAAAAGGAAAGAAATGAGAAATATTAGGTAAATGTGTACTGGGGAAAAGAAATGAAAGACGAAACCGCGTGGCAGAATTTTGCACAGAAAATTATTTTAATCACTATTTAATAATAAACACTTGGTTTAATGAAAGAAGGTTGTATGCGTGGAGGAGAGCAGGAGACATGGGAAGGTTGCAAACTAATTTTATAACAGTAAGGCATCGATTCCGGAAAGAGGTTTTAAATGTGTAATACATATCCAGCGGCAGACAAAGATTGTGAATATATGAATATATCTTACTGGTAATAAATGGTATACTAAACTGAAGAAACTGTAGAAAGGTTGGAAGTTGAGTGGACTTTTGCAGAGATTTTCAGTGAGGAAAAATGAAAGACGATGTGTAGAAACACACACTAACTACACCTCATGATACGCAACGACGTAGTTCTGCAGCTTGCTCGAACATCTCCGCTTCAATGGCTTCACGCGTGCTGCGGTCTTTCTATATCAGACTGGAAGCGTGTACTGTCACTGTCAACGTTTAATTCGAACAGTCTGTTTTGTGTCTCGTTTCCGCCGGTTGTCGTGGGTGTCGGTGGCCGAGTAGAGAGAGACCGACACAGGGAAATAGGTTGCACGCGTGTGCAGGTACGGACCAGCCAGTGGTACAGCAGAAACTAGAAACACTAAGATTAGTATAAGAGATATATTTCCAAGAAAAGATTACAATACTTATCTTTCAAAAGTTTCATGACTGCAGAACGCTGATACATTAATTAGAGGTCTGCCTACTGATGATTCCTAGTGCCTATCCGATTGTCAAGTCTTAACTGGTGCCTATCTGATTCTCACGTGGCCGATGCAGCAGTTGTGGCCACGAGCGGAGTTGCAGCAGAGGGCGCTCGTGGCTGACGTCGTAAGAACGTGGCGCCGTGCGTGCATAGCGGCGCGCGGCGAAAGTAGGTGGCGCGCACTTTGTACTTGTGCGACACCAGTCTGCCATGGTCGATTGTCCGTTCACTTATCAGAACCCACGTCTTCGTGCATGCACTCGTGCTGCTTAGTGTCGCAACCACAGGCACGGCGCGAGTGACGGCGTGGCGCCAAAACACGATCCTTCTGAACGACATGCACTACAGCCGTGCCACTAACTGCACTGATATTGTAGTCAACCCCACTTTTAGTTTGTTAATTGCAGTAGGCTATGGTTCCATTTGGAAAGTATAATTAAAACTAGTTTATTGCGCCTCGGTTGCACAGTGGTAGAGTGCCAGACTACAAATGCAAAGGTCGCGGGTTCGATCCCCGCCAGGTCCTAGGATTTTTATCTGTCACTTTCCACTTCTTTCACCTCTGGCAGTATTGCTCATGTGAAAAATATACCGAGCAGCACCGTGGTTCGGAACCCACGCTAAACTGTAGGTCCCCCTATAACTGGCTGGGTAAGTCAGTTCGAAGGTCGGAGGAAGGCAACGGCATACCACCTCCAAACAGGACCGTGCCTAGTAAAGCACTGTGGTGTTCAAACCAATCTTCGGATTGTTGACTGCTTTACCTTTTTTTATTGTAATAGTCAACCACTGTACGAAACAAGAGCCTTGTTTTATCTTGTTTTTTCTTAAGTTGCAGTCTGTTAGAAATCGATCTAGGTTTTATATGAGAAGTGGCGTGAATTCAGGCGACTAGCTGCAAATTCCGGAAGTCGAAACTCGGACCCACGAGATTCCGGAAACTGATAAAATTGAATAAATTCAGTTTCCGAAAAATAAAGAAAATTAACTTCAGCATGCAACCCGTAGAAATGATTAAGGAAGCGAATGAAATACAGCTACATGCGATGAAGTCCAGTCTCCAAAACCCGTAAAACTGAAATAATTACAAAGTTGGAAAAATAAAAATAAGATTTACGGCATGCAACCCCTAGAAAAGCTTAGAATTATATAAGGTAGCGAAAGAAATGCAGCTACACGCGATAGGGAGCGCTGACAGAGAAACTGCAATATTAAAATAGGCGGGGAGAGAAGATCGCAAAATATTAGTGGAAATCAGAAGGATACTTGCTTGATGGGCATGGAACAAGCAAGAGTGGAAGCTGAAGGCTTTATTCTATGAACCAACCACGTGGACCACATATCACTCACGGAAGGAAACGATGAGAATATTTTTATATGTACTGTACAAAAATGAACATATCACCTATTAGCTAGATAGTATTTACGCAGAGTTCATACACCGCCACATGATCACAATAGTTTTTAACATACCAGGCCGTTATGGAACTGCAACTAGAATCACACACACGACATTTATCTATTGGAAATCACTCAATTGAAAAACGAGAACACATTTCCGCATACGATAGGAGAAAATATTCCATAAAGTGATTCTAAGTTCACAAGTCTAAGATAAACGTGCTAGCCAATGAAACGCTACCATCTCCAAACACAAGATCAGAACCAAACTTACCTCACTAGAAGACCAGCACAGAATGGACAGCCGAGCGGCCACAGGGGCGCGAAAAGCTACCGGAAGCTGGAAAGCCTAAGAAACAGCGAGACTCACGCTGGAGAGGGCTCGCCGACTAGCCTGTAAGCAAAGGGTGTAGAAACCTCTTTGGCAGTATCAGCAGCTATCGACAGTGAGCCAGAGAGAACGATGCAAAGCGAGCTATCACTCCCCACATTCAGACTGCCATAGACTCTTGCACATCCACTTAAAACTAAAACCAGTACACATTCTCACAGGGACAGTGGCCTAGCGGAGAAGCTACATTTATGCCACATTAATTAATATAATAATAAATTATTAACATAACAAAATAAGAAATACTTAGTAATATTAACTAATATTTAACACATGAAATAAAAATGCTATTCCTCAAGCGTTGAAAAGAGTGGGGTTCAAGTTTTAACAAAACGATCATTCAGCTACCTTAAATAAATTATACCTTTACAGAAATACACAAAAAATATATGGAAGTCGACAGACTGTCGTCTTTCAATTGGCTAACAGTACGAACCCCTGACTACAAAGCCCTCCTGAAAGAAATTCTCATAATAATAGCACTTTCCATTCCCGAACATTTTCAGTGCAAGATTTAGATGATTAGCTCTGTATAATCGCTGCATGTAAACTTCTGAAGAAAAAGTTATTATACATTAGGGATAACGCCAAGAAGTGGTAATATAGAGAGACTGACTGAAAAGCTTCCGGTGGGGCAGAATGATATCAAAACTTTCTGATGCGGGCAATAGCAAAGCTTACGTCACTACAGAGGATAAGGAAGGGGCGGGCCTTTAAACCATGCACTTGATTCGATGTGTGGAACCATAAACACATTCATTACTTATTGTATTGGTGTGGTGTCTGTTCTTTCGGACGTTCGAAAGAACAGACACCACACCAATACAATAAGTATTAAACGCGACGACGGCGTTAGCTTCAGGTATTTCACCGCAGATGCGGTCATACGTCCGACCTCGCGCGGGAATCCGTAATGGCGAGTGTAAGAGGGCATGGACGATAGGGGCGCTACAAACATAGCGTGCGACATGTGGGAATTTGAGACGGACGGGAGGCGAGCACGGGTGGCCAAGTGGTTAAGGCGATCGCTGGCCCGAAGCGGGAGACCCGGGTTCGATTCCCGGTCCGGCTCAAATTTTCACTTGTCGCCATTGCTTAATATCAATGCCCAAATGCGGCCATTGTCAATCCTTTCTTTCCTATCCTTCTTCCTTCCCTTTCTTTACCAATCATTCGCACATTCATTACGCTTATAATACATTCATGCACCTTAAATCCCACTAAATCATAAATAGTAGGCAGTATTCCTGGACGTTTGACAATATTAAGTGATATTGTAATAAAATATTCCTTATAAAATACAGAGACCACCAATGAATAAGTAACAAGTTAAAATTCTTGAAACAGATCTAGAGTGACCGGTCCCCTCCTTAAGCACAGATTTAAACAGAACAACATAACTATACCTGCAAACGTACACCCTTGTAATAAGAAAACCTAAATATATAAGAATAATTGAACCAAAGGTGTACACGTGACCTGGGTGCAACAGCTCAGGCTTTATATCCCCAATATAAATTAATGATCAGAAAATCTTAATAGATGCATGTGCAATACGGAACACCCAGCAGAGACTTACTCCACAGGAAACCAATAACATCAGTAGTACCAAGCACAAGTTAAAAAATCAATCAATAAATTATTAAATAAATAAATTAACAAAATTCAAAGAAAATACGAACTGTCCACACTTAGGCTCACTGACAAGAGGTAATCAGCGTCAGAGCGGACAACTCCGAGACTTTAATTGACGTGATCATAATAACTGAAGAACATGTACAAACACTTGGCAAAGGCTGAATGTACGCGCCCACTACACTCTAGCAAACATACAATGAACTTTGCAGAAGGCATCCACCAATAGGTTGAAAAAAGACCGTCTGTCGTCTTCCATATATATTTTTTTGTTTCGTAATTTATTTTATGTCGCTAGATTAGCATTTTGTTAAAAGTAGAACCCCACACTTTTCAAGGGAAGAGGAACAGCATTTTTATTTCATGTTTTAAATTATGAGATTCTGAAATGTTAGTTAATATTGCTAGGATTATGTTATTTTAATAATTTATTAATGTGGCAATAAATATGGATTCTCCGCCACACCACTGTCCTTGTGAGAATGTGTACTTGTTTCATTTTTAAGTGGATGTGCAAGGATCTATAGGCTGCCTGAATGTAGGTGGTAATAGCTCGCTTTACATGCTTCTCTCTGGCTCAGAGTCGATATTTAGTCGTTGCCAACCCCTGCTGCAGATGTGACCAAAGAGATTTCTACACCCTTTTATTACAAGCTAGTCGACAAGCCTTCTCCAGGGCGAGTCACGCGATCTTCTCTCCCCTCCACCTCTGTACTCGTGGTTTTCCCGGTTTCCAGTAGCTTTCCCGCCCGCTGGCCGTTCGAACTTAACCTTTGTGCTCGGAATGCGGTGAGGTAAGGTTGGTTCTTCTCTTGTGCCTGCGGAGATGGTAGTGATTTATTGTCTAGCATGTTTAACTTGGACTTTTGAACTTAGATTCATTTTTTGGAATATTTATTTTTGATCAAGCATGGAAATGTGTTCTAGCTTTTCAATCCAGTGATTTCCAACGGATAAACGCGGTGTATGCATTTCTAGTTGCAGTTTGATAACGCGCTGTTGAAATATGACCGTCTGTCGTCTTCCATATATTTTTTGTATATTCCTGTAAAGTTATAATTTATTTAATGTCGCTAGATTATCATTTTCTTAAAACTTGATCCCCACTCTTTTCCTGGCTTGAGGAATAGCATTTTTTATTTCATGTGTTAAAATATTGGTAATTATTGTAAGGTTTTTATTATTTTGTTATGATAATAATTTATTATCATATTAATTAATGTGGCATAAGTACGGATTCTCCGCTACGCCACTGTCTCTGTGATAAAGTGAAGTTGTTTTACTTTTAAGTGTGTGCGAGAATCCATGGCTGTCTGAATGTGGGGAATGATAGCACGCTTTGCACAGTTCTCTCTAGCTTAGTGTCGATAGCTGCTGATATTACCAAAGAGGTTTCCACACCCCTTGGTTGCGAGCTAGTTGGCGAGCGATCCCTCTCCAGCGCGGGTCCACTCGTTCTCCGTCCCCACCACCGTTGATCTTGGATTTCAGACTTCTGGTGGCTTCCCGCGTCTCCTGGTCGCTCGCTCTGACCATGTTAAAACCTTTTATGATCATGTAGTGGCGTATGAACTCTGTAGAAATACTTTCTACCTTTACGGGGCCCGTATTCTAATAGGTGATATGTTCATTTTTGTACAGTGTATGTAAAAAAACTTCTCTTCGTTTCCTTCCGTAAATGATACGTGTTCTACGTGGTTGGTTCACAGAACAAAGCCTTCAGCTTCCACTCTTGTATGTTCCATGCCCATCAGGCAAGTAACTATGTGGGTATCCTTCAAATATCCACTAATATTTCGCGATCTTCTCTCCTCGCCTATTGTAATTTTGCGGTTCCTTCTCCAACTTGTAGTACGCACTTTGTCTTTGTCTCTCTGAGCCTTGTACAACCTCCATCAATAGCTTCCTTATGTAACTCTTTACATTTCTATGCATTGCATGCTGTAATTCTTAATTTTATTTTTCCGACGTTGTAATTATTTCACTTTTACGAGATTTTTGCGTTTAGCTGCAATTCTTTGGTTTCTTCATGTAATTCTAAACATTTCCTTGGGTTGCATGCCGTAATTCTTATTTTTATTTTTCCGACTTTGTAATGATTTCATTTTTGTGGTTTTTCAGAGACAGGACCTCATCCGTCTCTGTAATCGGCCCCTATCGCGTAGAGCTACATTTCATTCGCTTCCTTATATAATTCTAAGCATTTCTATGGGTTGCATGCTGTAGTTAAGTTTATTTATTTTTAGGAAACTGAATTTATTCAGTTTTATCGGTTTTCGGAACCACGTGGGTCCGAGTTCCGACTTCCGGGGTTTGCAGCTAGTCGCCTGAATTCACGCCACTTCTCATATCAGACCAGTTCCCAGATCGATTTCTAACAGACTGCAACTTAAGAATCCACCGTTATTTTGTATAATGAATCCGATTTTCAACCACTTCACCTTACGTGGAATGCGTTCATGTAACGTAGTCGTACGTCGCCGATAGCGTGTTTGCTCGCAGTCAAATTCAGATGTAATTTAACTTGTCTGCACACGCGCACCATCTCGAGTCTCCGAGTGGACGTCGTCCAGTACTCACCTCTCCAGCGCCAGCACATCTTCAGTCGTAAGTGAAACCGGCATTCTCTCTAGAAGCTGCATATTTTGACTTTTCAGTGCGCTTTCCCTTCAGTTCATTAAATTTATCGTGTGCTCGCGTTTTTATTTGAATCATATTCACATTAAATATCTGGTTAGTGTATTATTCCGCCATGTGAATCGTGTCACGATAGTCGTCTGTCTTTATTTTTTGATTAGAAGCGACGTATAGTATTTTGATTTTCGACAGTGCGTTCTCGTTTCAATTTATAAATTTATACTCTGCTCTCGTGCATATTAGATTCAAATCGCCCTTTTAACAAACGGTGTAGTTTTCCTTTGAACGCATCGCACTGTAGTTTTTGTTTTCGTCGACACAGTAATCATGAATGGGGACAGTGACTGCTGTTTGCGGATGAAGTCTGAGCTTGCGATGCTTCGCTCCCAGCTTCAGGCTGTGTTAACCTCGGTTGCACAGCTGTAGGCTGCGATCGAGGGGCGTCGTTGTTGTTGGCCGGTAGTGGGGACCGAACGGACTCGCGTCGTCTCCACCGATCTGCCTACGCCAGCGACATGCCGTGATACTGCTAGCAGTGAGGATAAAGGGCTTCGGGGGGAAAACGTAATGGGCGATCTCACAGGAGAAATGTAGATCCGGAAACTATCGGTATAATAGTTGTAAATGGTCGTAGCTGTGTCGGGAAAGTACCAGAACTCCTAGCGTTAATAGAAAGCACCGAAACACACATCATTGTAGGTAGCGAAAGTTGGCTCAAGCCGGAAATAAGTTCAACAGAAGTATTTTTACAAAAGATCAAACTGTCTTCAGAAAGGATAGATTAAACAAAATAGATGGAGTCCTGTTTGTCGCCATCAGAAGTAGTCTTTTGTGTAGCGAAGTTGAAATTGATATTTCCTGTGAGCTATTATGGGTTGAGGTTGTACCTGAAAATCGTAAGAAGTTAATAATTGGTTCCATTTACCGGCCTCCCGACTCTGACGATGCAATAGCAGAAAGGTTCAAAGAAAACCTGAGTCTAATTACAAAAACGTACCCGATAATAATAGGCGGTGATTTTAATTTACTATCAATCTGTTGGCGAAATTATATTTTCAAATCAGGAGGTACGCTTAAAACATCGTGTGAAATTGTACTCATCGCATTCTCTGAGAATTACTTCGAACAGTTAGTTCATGAACGAACTAGAATTGTAAATGGATGTCAAAACACACTTGATATCTAAGCAACAAATAAACCTGAGCTCATAACGAGCATCAAAACGGATACAGGAATTAGTGAACACAGAGCTGTCGTAGCGAGGTTGAATATTGAAAGTCCCAAAGTTACAAAAAATAGACGAAAAGTATATTTGTTCAGGAAAGCAAATAGAAATAAAATAAATTGCTTCTTGAAAGACAGCTTCTACTCGTTTTAATACTAAATGGGAGTATAGACCAGATGTGGCTCAAATTCAAAGAAGTGGTCTAGACACAATTGTTCGTTTTATACTAAATAAATTAATAAAAAAAAAGGATGTGGTACCCTTTGGTATACAAAACAGGTCAGGACACTGATTCAAAAGCAACGGAAAAGGTATGCTAAATTTAAACAACACAAAATCCCCAGGATTGGCGGTGCTACACAGAGGCTCGAAATTTAGCGAGGTTCTCAATGTGAGATGCCTACAATACTTATCACAACGAAACTCTTTCTAGAAATTTGATTGAAAACCCAAAGAGATTTTGGTCATATGTTAAATATACTGGGGGCAAAACACAAACAATACCCTCACTACGTGATAGTAATGGCGGTCCTGCTGATGAGAGCGCTACTAAAGCTGAGTTACTAAACTTAGCTTTTAGAAACTCATTCACCAAAGAAGACGAAACCAATATTCCAGATTTCTAATTACAAACAGAGGCCGTAATGAGTAACGTAGAAGTAGATATCATCGGAGTTGTGAAGCAACTAAAATCACTTAACAGGAACACGTCTTCTGGTTCGGATTGTATACCCATTAGATTTCTGATTATACTGAAGCGATAGCTCCTTACGTAACAGCCATATGCAACCGCTCTCTCATAGAAGGATCTGTACCAAAAAATTGGAAAGTTGCACAGGTCACGCCTATATTCAAGAATGACAGTAGGAGTAACCCTCTAAACTACATTGACTTCAGTTTGCAGCAGGGTTTTGGAACATATCCTGTATTCAAATATTATGAATTATCTCGAACAGACTGATCTATTGACCCAAGGTCAACAAGGATTTGGAAAATATCATTCATGCGAAACACAAATATCTCTTTACTCACACAAAGCGATGAGTGCCATCGACAAGGGTTCGCATATCGATTCCGTATTTCTTGATTTCCAGAAGGCTGTTGACACCGTACCTCACAAACGGCTTTTAATCAAACTTTGTGGTTATGGTATATCGCCCCAAATTTTGGACTGGATAGGGGATTTCTTGTCAGAGAGGACACAGTTCGTAGTAATCGATGGTAAGGCATCGACTAAAACAGAGGTGATATCGGGCGTACCACAGGGTAGTGTTATTGGTCCTCTGCTGTTCCTTATTTACATAAACGATTTGGTTTGCAGATGACGCCGACATCTATCGTCTAGTAAAATCATCTGAAGGTCAAATCCAACTGAAGAACGATCTCAATAAAATATCAGTATGGTGTAAAAATTGGCAATTGACTCTAAACAATGAGAAGTGTGAAGTCGTCCACATGAGTATCAAAAGAAATCCGTTAAACTCTGTTTACAAGATAAATCAATCAAAAGTGAAGGCCGCAAACTCCACAAACTATCTAGGAATTACTATTACTTCAGACTTAAACTGGAAAGAACACGTAGATAATGTCGTGGGAAAGGCGAACCAGAGAGTGCGTTTCACTGGTAGATCCCTTAAAAGATGCAACAGAACTACTAAAGAAACTGCATACACTACGTTTGTCCGTCCTTTTTTGGAGTATTGCTGCCCAATGTGGGATCCTTATCAGGTGGGTTTGACGGAGGACAACGAAAGAGTCCAAAGAAGGGCTGCTTGATTTGTTCTGTCACGATACAGGGAAACAGCGTTACGGATCTGGGATGGGAATCATTACAATAACGGCGGTTATGGCTGCGGCATGGACCACTTACGAAACTCCAATCGCCACCATTCTCCTCCGAATGTGAAAATATGTTGTTGATAATGTAATAATGTTTGTAGAGCTTATGGGACTTAACCTTGGGGTCATCAGTCCCTAAACTTACAAACTACTTACAAACTAGCTAATACTAAAGACGGCACAAATATCCATGCCCGAGGGGGGATTCGAACCCCCGACCGTAGTGGCCGTGCAGACCGTGACTGGAGCGCCTCAGTGCCCTCGATATGTTGTTGACTGCCACTTACATAGGTAGAGATGATCATCAGAACAAAATACGAGAAATCAGAGCTAAAACGGAGAGATTCAAGTGTTCTTTCTTGTCGCGCGCTATTCGAGAATGGAGTGGGAGCTAAATAGTAGAAAGGTGGTTCGATGAACCCTCTGCCAGGCACTTAAATGTGATTTGCAGAGTATCTCACGTAGATGCAGCTGTAGACAGTTTTGGTAATGTCGGAGGAAAAGTGTGAAAACGGCTGTAAACGTCGAGAATGCACGCACCGTGTTTGAAACCAGCCCCAGCGAAAATATCAGACGAGCTGCACAAAAACACTGTTCCCATACAAAATGCAAACCCTTAATCAGTTAAGCCCCACTGCAATGGAACAGCAGTTGTGTGTCGCAACTTTCTGTCCACAGTATCGACGAACGGGACTTTGATGTGAATATGATTCGGTGTAGTCACGAAGCCCACTTTAAGCGGCATGAGTTTACCAATCAGCAAAATTATCGCACTTACGAGACGGAGAATCTGCATTTCGCAAAGTCACTTCGCCGTCAAAGGCTGACTGCGCGGTGTATCCATTCACGGAAAAATCGGAGCGATATTCCTCGATGGCACGATGTCTGCTAAACGGTACGTCAAGGCTTTGCTAGCTGATTTCATCCCCAATATCATAAGTAACCCTAATTTTGAAAAGATGTGGTTCATGGAATACGGAGCTCGATCACATCGAAGCAGAAGTGTCTTCTGCGGACCTCAATCTGGCTTTGGAGAATCCGGAGGCCACTGGTACTAGCCAAGATTGGCCACCAAATTCACTGTTTCTGAATAAGTGCCACTCTTTTTGTGGGGCTTTGTTAGAGTCCACGTGTACAAAAATAAACCTCAAAGTTATTGCTCAGGTGAAAACAGCCATTCCGCATCAATGTGACAACACTTGAACAGGTCACGCAGAATTTCGCTATTCGTCTACGCCAAAGCATCACAACGGAAGGAAGAGATATCCGACATTTCATACCTAAATCCGAATATCTGTAGTGAAGTCTACATACGGAATAAAATGCTTGCTCGCTTAATTTTATAACTGACATCTTGTTTCATATAGTCGAAACTCGTCCTCTGATTTTGTGGGCGTGTTCCATTTTGACTTATTCTTTAATCTAAAGTATTTCTGCACTATTGATGTTATCTATCTGTGTGTTAATTATTTTATTCTTTTTATTAATGATCAATTCCATATGTTCATATACGTTTGCACCACATTTATATATGTTTCCACCTGTGTGATTGAACTTGTGTGTTCATATGAATGAGACCGTGTGCTTTTAATATTGACTGACTGCTGCGCAATGGCGTAGAGTCGCCGCCTCCCGCTTTAGGCGTCGTTTTGCTGTAGTTAAGAACGCATGGCTTCTTTTGTCGTCTGCACAGGTGTCTGCTGGGTGGCCAGAGACAAGCTTACTTGGCAAGATGGTGAGGTGGCCGTGTTCTTAGTGTCGTACCAACCTAATCTTGGAAGAAAGAGTTGACAGGAGACCTCTCTGGGAGGAGAGGAAATTGTCTTGGCAAGGTAGTAAGGGTTGGTAAGCACTAGTCTCCGAACGCACTCTACGTCGCTTTTAGCGCGCTCTACATCCGTATATAGCTGGGATAGGTGGCCTTAGAGCTTCACTCTGGACTCTTCATTCTGGCTCCGACGACTGGGAAGTAAGTACTCCGCCGAATCATGCTGAGGGCACGGCATGCTGTTAGGACTTTACTTTCTTTATGACCAGGCAGTCTTGGTTTTCGGTGATAGCTTTTTGGGTAATTCTTTTGCTATGCGAGGCGAAGTGTTTCTTAACTTACAGAACTCGAGTAAATTCAGTGTAAATTTATTATTTGCCTTTTTATTCCAGTGATGATTGTGTGTCCGGTTTTGCTCAAGTTAGAATACACGTGTGTGGCCTTCAGCCTTTGTGTATATTTAGTGTGTCTGAATTTCCATGTGTTTTAACCGACTTTTCGCGTTGTTACTGTACCCGCGAGTACGCATATTTCTCACATTTTCCTGTTTCATTCAGTCTTTCCTGTCGTGTATGACCGATTGCACCACGTGCTTTCGTAACGGTCGTTACTTCGACCTTCAGACAAGCTTTTGTTAATACTACCTTTCTTCCATACGAATTCTCGCGCGTGCTTTACTTACTTATTCTGAATTAATTCCTGTTTGTAAATGTTATGAAAGTCGGCGTGGTCGCACACCACGTGGTACTTAAGAACAGTGATCCACTGCCCCCCCCCCCCCATACATGAGTATATACATCAGTATATTTAAAAATTTGTGATCAAGACACCCGCCATCTCGTCAACACGCAGCCGACGCTTCGTTTCGCCGCTGCTTTCATGGTTCCAACTTGTAATGTACCGCCTAGCTTTATGCGCATGTCTGTGAATGAATGAATGAATGTGCTTTCAGCTACCCATTGTGCGTTTGCAAATTTCCTCCCACGTTACCTCTATATTCAAAAAAGGGCAGAAACTATTTAAATACGGATAGTAATTTTATTATTTAATTCACTTTTGTACAAGGTGTGTGCTTAATTTGTTCTCCACAAATTTATTTCATTGTTATTTTTCTGAACAGATTATGATTTCAAAGTATCAAACCTCTGTTTTATGTTTAATTATCTATTCATTTATTTTTTACCTTTGAAGTTGTGTGTGTTAAAACGTTGGCTGCTCCTTTAATGAGTGAGAAGTTAGTTAAATTTCCATTGCACATGTACTGTGGCCACACATAAAGTAATTTAGAGCAGCAGTGAGCGTTTTAGCTTTCATTTGCGGATCTGAACTGCCCGAGATTTTGCTTATTTTAATAACAGGCCACTTCCATAGTTAAATAATTAGCATCCCGTATAAAGTGAGACCACGTGGTCGTACCAGAATTATACTCTCGTGGAGTTTTTATAAGCAGCTTCAGTATGCCTCGTACAAGATAGCCTCTTTCGAGGCCGTTTCAGAATAGAGCGAGAAGACGAGATTTTAACGTCCCGTTGACAGTGTGGTCGTTACAGACGGAACTCATACGCGAAGTGATTTTTGCTAAGGATAGGTAAGTATGTCGGCTGTGCTCTTTGAAACGAACGATTCTGGCATTTGGCGGGAGTGACTTAGGAAATCCGAGTCCATTGTGTCACCGCTGCGTCAACTCTCTCGGTAACATGTTTCAGAGGTCGATAGAGAAAGGTCATTTGCCTGTAAGGCTTACGAATTACTCTTCAGAGGAAACCGGCTATCGTTTCGGACATGTACATGGGTCAAATGGATCGAACGACATTATTTTTACTGACGAATCCCTAATTTACTCTGCACACCGCGATGGGATGATTACACTCTGGAGGCACCATGCTGACGTACTGTTCATCTGTTGCCTACGTCCAGTATCACGGTCTGGTCTGGTTCGTATAACAATCCCGCACCCTGCAAGTTGACATTGCCAGCTTTCTTAACAGCGAATGTTATGCCTGTTGACTACCGGCCTTCCACACCTTGGGGCCACATTGCTACAGCATATTCAGGTACAGAATGTTGGTACTGCATTGCTGCCTCGGCCTTCCTGTTCAGTCGATATGTCGCCTTCGCCTATCGAAAACGTGTGTTACAGAACGACTGGCTTGGGGTACACCAGCCACTGCTTCAGTAACGTGTTGAAGCAGCGTGACTTCTTCACCCTGACATTACATCCGAAGTTTGTTTGAATCAGTTCCGAAGCTTGTAGCAAAGGTTGTAGCCAACAATAGCCCAACACTGAATTCATCATCTTCCCCAGTTCACATGCAGCTATAGTATAAATGAAGTGAACTTTTGCAACGTATTATTTTCCATATAGATTTCGATGTGACTTCTCTGGTGCTTCTTAGTGTTTGAATTCGGATGTACAGGAGTCTTATTTCTGAACTGTTGTACACTCATCAGTCACATTGATATTGGTGTTGTGGTCTTCAGTGCGGAGACTGGTTTGATGCAGCTCACCACCCTCCTCTATCCTGAGCAAGCCTCTTCATCCCCTCATAAGAACGGCAACCCACACCCATTCGAATCTGCTTACTGTATTCATGTTTTGGTCTCCCTCTGCGATCATTCCCCCATTCACTTTCCTCCATTGCCATATGCACGATTCTGAGATTATGTCCTTCCAATCGATCGCTTCTTTTAGTCAAGGTAGGCCCGAAATTCCTTTTCTATCCAATTCTGTACAGTATCTCCTCATTAATTAAGCCATTTACCCACATAATCTTCAGCATTCTTCTGTAGAATCACGTTTTAAAATTGTCTATCCTCTTCTTGTCTGGACTATTTTCCATCCATGGTTCAATCCCGCACAAAGCAACACTCCACTGAAATGCCTTTGGAAAATGCTTCCTTACACTCACATTAATATTCATAATTAACAAATTTCTTTCTTTCAAAAACACGTTTCTTTCCATTGGAACTCTGCAATTTATATCCTTTGTACTGCGACCATCATATGTTATTTTAGTGCGCAAGCAACCGTTATTGTTTGCTTACGTAATGCAATTTCTACATCATCTCCTTATTTTTTCAGACAGTATTCCATAACCCCTATTTTGCTCATGTTAATGCTCATCTTATACATTCCCTCCAACACACCGTCCATTCCGTTCCATTGCTGTTGGAGGTCCTCGACTGTCTCTCACAGAATTACAGTGTCATCAGTAAACCGCTGTGCTTTTATCTTTCCAATGAACTTTAATTCTTTCTCCATTTCTTTTATTGCATTCTTTCATAACATGCTCGATATGTAGATTGATTAACATTGTGAGAAAGGTACAAGTCAGCCACTTCGTCATTTTGTAACTGATTTCTGGTTTTTATACGAGTTGTACATAACCTTACATTTCCTGTACATTACCCCTGCTGACATCAGAATTTGAAAAAGTGTATTCCAGTCAACAGTGTCAAAAGCTGTCTCCAAATTAACAAAAGCAAGAAATTTAGTTTTGCCCCTCCTTTATCTATCTTCTAAGTCGTAAGGCGATTATTACCTCCCTGTTGTTACATTTCTTTGAAATCGAAATTGGTATCCCCCTGAGGTCAGCTTCTACAGGCTTTTCCATTTTTCTGTAATTCATGTTAAAAATTTGCAACCACGGCGTATTAATTTGATTTTTTTGTAATTTTCACATCTTTGTGCACCTGCTTTCTTTGGAATGAGGATTATTACATTTTTCTTGAAGTCTGACGGTAGTTTGCCCGTGTCATACATCTTACACACCAGGTGAACTACTTTGATCTCCCAGACAGTTCATATCGATATTACAGTAGGAAACCTCTCACGTCAGACTATCGTCGTATTCTGTGCTTCCGAGTTTTCCTCCCAAAAAACTGTGTGGTCATCAGTTCGTAGCTTACTAACTACTTAAACCTAGGTAAACTAACCTATGGACAAAACACACACACCGATACCCCAGGGAGGACTCGAACCTCCACGGCGAGCAACCGCGCCGCAGCGAGACGCTTTAGACCGCTCGGCTACTCCACCGCGACTCTGTTTTCCTCCCCTTTTCTGCCAGTTGTGTAGCTTCTTAGTGCTTGGTGAACCAAATTGAACCAAATTTATAGCCTCGAACCACAATTTCACTACACTTTGCCGCGATGTGGGGAAATAACGAATTCAGTCATTGAATGCCAGTTGCTCTCTACCTGTCGAATGTGGGAAACCAGGGCATTTGCGTGGCGGCCGTATGACAATGAAGGGCAAACGCTGTGATTCGATTTGTCGGCGGCCCGCGGCCCGCCTGCAGGTAGTCTGGGCGGACGTGCCGGCCGGTCGTGACTGCTGCTGCAGCTGCCGCTGCGGGTGCCCCCCCCCCCACTGCCCCCCACTGCCCCCCGGCCCCCCTGCTGTTTTTCGGCGCGCCTGTTTGCGGCGGCTGAGCGGTCACGTCCGGCCCCGGCTGATTAGCTGGCCCGATCCCCAGACGCTGCGCTACCGGCGCGTGACTCTGTGACGTCACGGGGTGCATGCGCGCCACTTGCTGGTGCACTGTTACGCCGCTTTTCTAAAGGCAACGCCGCTTTGCATGTGTGTGCCGTGACGTCTGGAAGCGAGTGTGCCGGCGCGCCCTGCGTGTCCACTGGTTCAGGGAACACACGGATAAAGGCTCGTCATGAAAGAAATAAATAAAACGAAAAGTGTTTTTTAAAATTCCATTATTCGTTTCGTTTTTCAATTGCATCATTTTACATGCACATTTAAAGTATTTTTATCGCATGAGAACGTTTTACGCCGCGGAGACAGCGCGTATACGATTCGTAGGCGTCTGCATAATATTCGTGGCAGTGGCCGCAGCGTTGCAGTGCGCATGCGCGACTGAGGTTCAAATTCTCTTCTGTAATCCCTGCAGGTGGCATATGGGTGCTAGCACGGCAGGGAGGGGCGAGGGGAAACGCCGCTTTTGACGTTGGCGATGCAGCTACCGCGCATGCGCAAAGCCTCCACGAAGGCAACAACCGCCCTTCATATTTGCTTTTGACACATTGAAGATTCATAAAAATCACGTCATATTTGACAAAATATTAAAGATGCAGCAGCTGTAAGAGTCTTCAAAAGATCCGATCATGAATAATAAAGAAGTCAATACTAATCAACTTGCAAAAATAGCCGTGTGGTTAGCGGAATCGCGATGCGCTATCAAAGATAGCGATTTTTTAAAACCCCAATCTCCATTTTAACAGGTACAGAAACAACAATGACATTTGTATTGTTACTTGCCAGATATCTTTGGACGTTTTATCAAGTATGTCGCGATTTTGAGGGTATATTACTTTTATTCTCTTCGTTGAAACAAATTATTAACTGTTTCAAACGATGTCGAGAAGAACAGCCTTTGCACATGTGTAAAGTTATGAGGGGGTGCTGCGTACAGTCACGTGACCCGAAGGTAGCCTGTCTCTTCATGGTAGCAGATTCATTTTGTGTACTATGTCTGTTTTGGTGTTCATGTGCATACTCATACGTTCTTAGTGTTTATTATCAAAGAAAACTGAACAAAGTTAAGTATCTTTTAGAAACAAATTACTCAGCTGTAAGCTTGGAACAGAAATGTGAAATAAAGAAACTTGGTAGGCCGAAGCCTCAACTCGAAGTAAGTGAAAACAAGCTAAGGTAAGACATTCTAGAAGGGGGTGGGGGAGGGGGCAAACCGGGATGCTTTTGCCCCGACGCCATTCACAGAGGTGTGCCAAATATTCTCTTTCGACTCCGAGGGTTTGTGGTGGGGGGTGGCACCGCTTTCCAGTCAGGCACTCAAAGAAGTGAACCCCAGTCATCTGAAGCACCAGCCGCCACAGGAAGGCACACCGTGTTTCTGGGTTCACAAGCTCTCCTTAACCATGAAATAGCAGAAGAAAGGTTCATTGATCTCCCAACAGAAGTTGACAACTTCTGCTTCAGGTATAGGCCGACAGTCATGTGGTAAAAGTCATGGAATAGCAATAATCAAGAATACAGATGGAGGTAGGACTGCCCAACAGGATATAAGTCATCATCGTCATTTGTGTTGTGCCTTGAGCCATGTTTACACATGGTAACTGTCCATGCTATCCTGTATTCCGTTTTGTTCTTCAGGTGTGCTTATTTTTCACCTTCCTTCATAAAACAGTCAATTCGTACGAACTGCTTCCTCTCAGTCTGCTATCACAGACTAGTGAACACTCTCGTCTCAACAGATGTCCCATCCAGTTGGTCTTCCTTTCCTTTCTAACCTGCAGCAGCGTTGTTTCATGTCAAAGTGCCAAGGGGTGGAAGCTCGACCATCTTAAATATTGTTCAAAATTTACCAGGATGTTGATGAAGATCTTAAAGCATCTTATACAAAATTTAAGGCAAATATCTAAAGTGGTTGAGACTCAGGGGCCTCTTTTATGGTAGGATGTCTTCAACGTGCGTGTGGCTGACAAATTTCTGGCGAGGTTTGTACGTTAATTGCTCTGCATGCAAGGTATTTCACAATCTAAAGTCTAGCTTTCCGGTCAGTTTTGCTCAGAGAATTCAAAAACTTTGTTATCATGGGTAAAGGTTCCGTAGTTGAAATTTTTTCAAAATCAGGCGTAGGTTCCTTGACCAAAAAGTTAGTCAACTTTGGCAATTCCTTATTCAAAGACTTACGCTTTTTAAGCATTATCGTTCTGCCTTTGTGTAGTGGTTTCGCGTGGTAAGAGAGTGTAATAATGGCAAAGCTGTATCTCTTCTCTGTTGTACTTCCTGAGATAACGGTCCTAAACGTTGCGACCAGAAAACTAGAACGCTAAATTTGGCCAAGTTTGGAGTTAAATAACTTCATAAATCTCACCTCAGTTTTTCATTTAAACTGCACCATTAGAAATGGCAAATTTTCTCTGCTAGAATATTGTTTGTTTCTCTTGAATGCCCTATGGGTTTAATTGCAAAACGATTCAAAAATGACTGTATTTTATCTGCAAACGGTGCTTGACGAATTTTCGGCCACATTTAGACATTCATTGCTCTGCATCTAATGTGCTTTATTTCCAAGTGTGGGTTTCTAGATCAGTTTTGCCATGAGAATTAAAAAAAATAACATTATCATGGTGATGCTTAAATAGTTACGAAAAAAGAGAATTCAGAGTCAAGCGTCGGTACCGTGAGCAAAAATTTGAAGTCAACTTTGGCAATCCCTATTAAATGGAAAACGCTTACTACACATTGTTATTCTACCGTTATATATATATGTTCTGCTTGGTAAGCCAGTGTAATAGCGACGAAACCGTGTCTTTCTAGTTCCTGAGATAATGGTCCAGAAAGTTTCCTCCAAAAAAGCAGAACGCTACATATTTTGTTCAAATTTCGAGGCAAACAGCTTTATGTACGTACGTGGCCTCTGGTTTTAATTTAAAATGCCCCCTTTGGAGGGGCGGCTTTTGTTTCGCTGGAATGTTGTGCATAATGTGAGCGCGCAGCTTCCTGCGTCCGCCGACTCGGCGAGGCAGTTTATTGTCCTCTCTGGGCAGTCCGGCCCAGGTGAAAAGCTTCCTCTGGCCGCGCCTCGGCAGTCTGCACCCTTCTACAGCAGTAGACGCACGCCAAACGACACAGTTCTTTTGTATGACGCAATATCCTCTACTTGTCGTGTATCCATGATGGATGTGTTTGAACTCAGTGTGCGTTCCTAATACAGGGTTGAGAATAAAACCCGCTACAAGTCACATTGAAGATAGTACTATTTATTTATGACATGACCGGTTTCGGTTTTGTGTCCCTCTTCAAGTGCTTAAAACATTCAGAATTTTACATGTGTATCACGTGTGGTTGATTATGATAGATAAATGTGATATTTATTTATTCTTATATTTTCTTATTCGTATGCAATTCCTTACAGCGAAAGAGCTGAAGACATTGTAGCACGCATAGACCGAAGATATGGTCTGTGGCATAACGTTTCGCTGTATGTAACCTCCTTGCTGTAGAGTCGCAAACGTCATCGGTGACCTTCAGTCCGAATTTTTTATAATTTGACGACTTTCAACCACCATATTTTCCACCCCTTATAGCTATCGGTATGGAACTGCTACGGTGAACAACGGGAGACTTTGGACAACAATTACACACAGACCATTCGTTTGCGTTCTGTAGTTTTCTTTGCGCACACACACATAGAACTTTATATACATCGATAACTTTCCATCCCAATATACTCCACCCTTTTATCATTATCAACCCTCAAGCAACAATGCAACCAATAAAACCATTTTCAAAGAGTAACTATTGTTCTACACTTCGCGGTATATTCTTCAAATTACCAAATATTTATCAGATCGCTGTAAAACCGTGCCTAAAACCTTCCCCAGGCAGATATTAGTAACTGTACAAATTTATAGCTCTTTATGTCTCGTGGTCAGACGTGATAAACGTACACCGAACCGACATTCTCATTTAAAGATATAGATTAACATTAGCGAAACCAATTGCACGTGACGAGATCACATGAACAAAAACACTATTTACTTATATTTAATATTGTATCCAAATAGTGACAGACCATGTGACACAGTATGTACATAATTTTGCGAACACACGTTCCTTTGATAACCTCCTTACTGTTGTTTTAGAGGGTCAGAAGTAAAGTGATATAAGTGACATTCTTTTACGAAAATGAGAAGTGCACAGACATGTTCTAGGACACTAATTCTGCTGTTAGGAAAAGTCTTACAACTGCCGCTCCATTCTGAATTGTACTCTGGTGCCGGAGTACATGAATCGCTTCGGATACGAGGAAAAGTCATACAAGTGCGTTGTTTACGTTCGTTGTTTTGCTCCTTGTTCCTATTCGTGCATTTTTTGCCATAATGATCCAAGGTGAGTTATTGTTGATTTAATAATACGAAGTTAGTCTTACAGAGTGAAAGTATTTGGTAAATAGATTGTGAATATGTAGGAAAATCGGTACGATGATGCAAGTTTGCTTTGTGTTGTAATGTGGGAAGTTATGATTCGATTTTGGATTATGTTTCTCACATATATATTGATACAGTCCATCACAAAGTCTTAGAACCTCGGCACACGTTCAATGAGTGTCATCAAGATTTCGCTCTGATCGAGAAACGCAAGAAAAATGAAAATCATATCTACGTGCTGCAGGATTGGGTAGACGTCATTGAGAGGTTACCAAAACGAATCTGGCAGATTTTGTTGGTATCGCTAACAAGAAGAGAAGATATCGAAGGGAGTGCATTTACATGGTGGTCAATTAGGTGAAAAAATATGTCCATCCATCATGTATTTTAAGAATTGTTTCAATGAGGATGTTGAATTTTATACAGCTGACTTTTCCCAACGACTTCGTGGGGGACCTCCACAGATAACGCTGAATACTCTGTACAGTGGTCAGTCACCCAGAACGTTTGCAAAGTGGACGAGCCTGCAAAATCTGAAATGCTTCATTCCACCTATTCACCACGCTCTCTTGCGGAACAGTCTTCAAGGAAAAACAATTCAGGAAGTCTAGGACGACGGGGAGGGGCAGTACAGCATGGACAGGCAGCATAAAGGAGACGGTGTTGATGGGCCTAGGGAAGCAGCAACAGGCACAGACGTTGCTAGTGACATTCTGGACAGTGGCTACGACTAGCATGGTACCCTACGTTATTTAAAATGTTCAAAAGTGTACCATTTACTGCATAATACAATTATTAATGTGTCCACGTGCACCCGTATTACTTTTCTGCTAAACCTTTTCCATATAAAATACTGTAAGTGATTTTCATCCAGAATGATGGTATAAACTTTTGTCATCTTATTTCTGTAGAACACCTAAATCATGTAGTGTGTCTCTGTAACGGTACAATGTTGTGCCATCGAACCTGACTTTCTTATTATCAGGTGAACTTCAAAGCCATTTATTTCAAAACGACCATAAATCCACTTATATCACTTTGCTTCTGACCTTGTCATTTCTATTCTGCTTGCCATTTTTTGAGTACAATTTATAATCGTCACTGTACAGAAATGTAAACTCAAATCATACAGTTTGTTTACATTTGGATACAGTGTTTCCGGTCAAAGAGCTTATATCTAAGAAGCGGAAAGATGTTACAACACAGTTAGGTTTTACAATATATAAATTACAAAGACAATTATTATAATCGACATGATCGACTGGAGAGTGTCCTCAACTACACTGTGTTATTTTAAATGTGTTTACTTCCGTTAACAGTTGCAATATAATTGTTTAATTACATGTTTCGATCACTTGGGTCATCTTCAGATCTAAAAAAGAAAAGTAAAATAAAAATGTACTATTTGATGAACTTGAACAATATTTAATTTATACGTAAATGGAGAGATTTTTCTTTATAGTTGCGTCCGCAGCTCGTCTGGCTGAGTACTAATTGGTACTGAGTTTCACAGTTTGATGTAGGCACTTATAATTTGGTTGCAGGTGATGGTGGGGAGGGAAAGAGTAGCCCTGATAAGCTAGGGTCTTATACTGAACAACTGTTTGTTACGTAAATATTTTCCTAAAAGTGGGGTTCTTGAATATATCCAGATATAAAAATTATAAAACTGTATGTGATATAAGTATGAAAATATGCTAAGATAATTAAAACGTGCATACGGTGTTTTAAAACATTGAAGGTGAAAAACAAAGATGTATAAAATTATAAATGTCACAATTTAAAAAAATTTTAAACGGCAGTTTGTTACAATTATCATTAAAATTTGTATATACAGCATGGTACGCGTGTGCCGCTGCTTGGTGGCGTTGTGCGACGCGCAGTTTCCCTCGGACGCTCGGCAGCCAGTCCAGTCTGCACGGCCTGCTGCTGGGACGACGCGCTGCCGCCGCCAGCCACAGGAGGGTGAAGTGGGGCGCCAAGGTTGCAACAGGCCTTCAAAGTTAAAAAAAAAAAAAAAAAATGCGCTGTTATTAACGTCATTTTGTTGAATGAGTGTAGTTCCAGGTTCTCGAAGCCGATGTGAGAAAACTTCTATTTCTTATAGTGCCGTTAGGAAGCGTCCTCTTTTGGTTCCCTATGTAGCACTTGTAAATGGATATTAATTGTTCCAACCGCGTGCTTTTCTGACTCTAAATGCTCTCCAAATTCTGTTTTATCATTATGAAGAGAGCAGTGCTCCTTAAATAGTGTTTCGAACGTTCTGCCTGTCTGACCTATGTAGATTTCTGTACAGTCTCCACATTTAAATTTATAGACGCCTGCTGCCGTGAATTTTGAGGACTTTTTGTCTGTCTAAATCGAGTAATATTGTTGGTCTTAAATCCTATTCGTACGTTGGTGTTTCGAAACTGCCTAGCAGTGACGTCTGAAACCTTTCCTTTGTAGCTCATTGGCATGTGGATGATTCTATTTTATTCTACATCACTTGTCAGCATACTTCATTGTTTTTTCGTTGTTGTTGTTTGTTAATTCTTTGCAGCAGCTTAGGTATTGTTGTAGCCGGGTAACCGTTGCTTACTGCAACTTGCTGTATGATAGCAATTCCCTTCTTCTTCTCATGTTCGCTTAATGGCAGTTTCAATAAGTTGTTAGCAATTGAACGAATATATGCCACCTTTACTCTTTTCGGATGCCAAGATTTTGAATTCATGATAAGGTCAGCGCAAGCAGGTTTACTACATACACCAAAGCGATGTCTATGCGCTTCTCTTGCAACTGTAATGTAGAGGTAATTGATGGATCCATTATTTTCGTGCTCGACTGTGAACTTGATTTTTGGATGAATAGAACTCTTTTTTTGTGCAATGTCATTAAAATCATTTTGGTCTCCTTTAACTAATAAAATAGCATCATCTACATCAAAGTAATAATAGATAATTTTGTTGGCTATTGTAGGATTATTGGTGAAAAATTCGTTCTCTAAATCATTAAGGAAGATCTCGACCCTAATGCCTGCTAGGGAGTTTCCCATGGCAAGTCCTTCAGGCTCTAGAGATGCAAATATGGAATCAGCTGGGATGACTGTGTCCTTCACTTTCTCACAAGGTACCTGTTAGTACTCAGCCAGACGAATTGCGGACGCAACTATAAGGTAAAGAAAAATCTCTCCATTTATGTATAAATTAACATTTCTTCAATTAACCCTTAGTAAATTTATAAAATTGTACATATTTATTTTACTTTTGTTTTTTAGATGTGAATATGATCCAAGTGATCGAAACATGTAATTAAACAATTGTATTGCATCTGTTGGCAAATAAACACATTTAAAATACAAAGACGTTATATGTATATAGGGAGAGAAAAATATTAGAAGATATGTAAATGAAAATTTTCACGTAATTGTGAAGACACACTATCATTTATAAAACATAAAATAATCACAAGTAAACTATATTACATTATCTAGTCAGTGTAAAAAATGTGGGTTTGACTGCAAGGTGGGTTATTTAGATACGTCGATTTTCATGAGTATTTAGATGTATTTTTATTGTGAAGAATTTTTGCTACAGTTGAATTACTATTTACTTCAAATATTTCACTGAATGTGTTCAGAAACTGCTTGTTTGCTACGTTCGCTTTTTCCTTTAAAATGAGGTGTGATGAGTTTGAGTTATTCAGAAAGGTTCATTTTTCTTCCTTTGTTGACAGTGTGTAGAATCTGATCTTTAATATGTGATGCAAAAGTTGATACATCATAATTATTAGTCTGAATGCATCCATATTTTCCCAGTATCTTATTGTGAAGCTTCTGCCTGTGTGACCTACGTAGTTCTGTGGACAGTTGTCACATAAAAGATTGTAAACCCCTGATCTGTGGCGACACTGGCATTTGTGTTATTGCTATGAATGATGTACTGTTGTATTTTATTGTTGGTACTGAAGGATCTTTTAATACCATCCTTGCGGAAAAGGTTAGCAGTATGGTATGAAATTTTCGTATAAAGGGAATGCCAATAAATATTTGTGTTTGTTCTTGCGTATCTGATTTAGGAACCGTGCATTCCTTCTTTTTGACTTTTTTATGACGTTTTTGTGTTATATCTGGCTTGCATCCATTTCTGTGTGCTATTCCTTTTGTAATATTAATTTCTCTCTGTTTATCAAGAGAATGATTGGCACTTTGTTTATAGCATTTTGTGTAGATCTGAAACATGGCATTTTATGCTTACTGGGTGACATCTTCACTGGTTTTAGCAAGATTTTAAATGCATGTTTAACAAAGGATTGTGTGTTTGCAAAAGTGTGTAAAAAGTGCTCTTCATGAACAAACACGATTTGCATACAATATTAAATGTAAAGAAAAATGTTTCTGTTTATGTCATCTCGCCGCTGGCAATTGGTTTCGCTATTATTAATACCAAATAGTTTGTTTTCAAACAGTGAACACCACCAACATGCTACATGGGTATAATTCTGAATGTTGTAAGCACCTGATGATGTGCACAAGCCCGAAACCGGTCGTGTCATAAATGATACGATCTTTAATGTGACTGGTAGCGGATTTCATTTTCAACCCTTCATCCCTTTACTGTCTATTTAGTTCGAACAGGTGTGATGTAGACCTTCACGGTAGACACTGCGTCGCACGAATTAATAACAAAAATTGGTTGTCTGTGAAGGAAGTGGTTGGTATCCTTGATGTGGGAAGATAGATTTTGGACAATCGGTTGGAGGTTGTTGGTCAACTAGGGCTGAAATTCGTTCGGTAGGAGCACAGTAACCAGCCACAACAGGGCGTCCAGGATTATTAGGTTTGTGGATCTTGGGGAGCATGTAGAAGGTGGGTGTGCGGAGTACTGCTGGGGTGAGGGGAGAGTTTCTGGGAGGGGCCATAGGATTTTAGTAGGGATTGGAGATCTTGTTGGACTTTGGGGATGGGGTCATTCCGGCACAGCTTGTAGGCGGAGGAGTCAGAGAGTTGACGGAGCTCTTCTGCCAGGTAGTCACTGTAATCCATAACTACAGAGGTTGAACCTTTATTCGCAGGGAGTATGATTATGCCAAGATTAGTTTTAAGGTTTTGGGTGGCTTTTCTTTCTTCTGCTGAAAGGTTTGAGTTCTTGTGAAGGGACTTGGGAAACGATGGCGAGGTCAAGTTGGAGGTGAGAAACTCTTGGTGGGAGTGTAGGGAGATGTTTGTTGGACGGTGGTATGAATTGGGACAGGCAGGGTTCAATATTGGGATTAGGTAGGTTACGGTCAGAGGGATTGGTGGCAAAGTAGTGTTTCCATCGTAGGGATTGGGGATAGGAGAGTAGGTCTTTGACAAGACCAACATGATTCATCTACATAGATACTCTGCAAATCACATTTAAGTGCCTGGCAGAGGGTTCACTAACCACCTTCATAACTTTTCTCTACCGTTCCATTCTCTAATAGCGCGCGGGAAGAAAGAACACCTAAATCGTTCCGTTTTCGATCTGATTTCTCTTATTTTATTGGGATGGTCATGTCTCCCTAAGTAGGTGGGTGCTAGCAAAATGTTTTCACATTCAGAACTAAAAGTCGGTGATTGAAACTTCGCAAACAGATCAAGCCGCAATGAATAACGTCTTTTTTTAATGATTTCCACCCCAATTCGTGCAACATTTCCGTGACGCTTTCCCCCCCCCCCGTAACGTGTAAAACAAAGCGAGCAGCCCTTCTCTGAACCTTCTCAATATCTTCCGTCAGTCCCACCTGATGAGGGTCCCACAAGGGGAAACAGGACTCCAAGAGAGGACGCACAAGTGTGATGTAGGCAGTCTCTTTGGTGGAGCTGGTGCATCGTCTAAGCGTTCTGCCAATGAAACGTAACCTTTGGTTCGCCTTCCCCACAATATTTTCTATGTGTTCTCTCCAGTCAAAGTTGTTCGTAATTGTAACTCCTAGGTATTTGGTAGAATTTACGACCTTAAGGTTTGACTGATTTATCGCGTAATTGAAGTTCAGCGGATTTCTTTTAGTGGTCATGTGTATTACTTCACACTTTTCTTTATTTAGTGTCAATTGCCAATTTTGGCACCAAGTAGAAATTTTGTCTAAATCGCTTTGCAGTTGCTTTTGATCCTCTGTTGACTTCACTAACCGATAAACGACAGCATAATCCGCGAACAGTCTAAGGGAGCTATTCAGATAATCTCCTAAATCGTTTATAAACACGAGGAAGAGTAGGGGACCAATAACGCTTCCCTGTGGAACGCCAGATATCACTTCTGTTTTACTCGATGACTTACCGTCAATTACAACGAACTGTGTCCTTTCTGATAGGAAATCGTGAATCCAATCGCACAATTGGGGAGATATTCCATAAGCACGCAATTTCATTAGAAGCCGTTTGTGGGGTACAGTATCAAAAGCCTTCCGGAAATCCAGAAATATGGAATCGATTTGAGATCCCTTGTCGATGGCACTTAACAGTTCATGTGAATAAAGGGCAAGCTGTGTTTCGCAAGAGCGATACTTTCTGAATCCGTGCTGACTATTGGTTAATAGGTCGTTCTCTTCGAGGTAGTACATAATATTCGAACAAAGTATATGTTCCAAAATCCTACTGCAAATCGACGTCAATGAGATAGGCCTGTGATTGAACAAGAGTTGAAAATGATTGAATTGATTTTCTATCCTCGTGCCCAGAAATGAGACCTCCTGCCCTAGATCCTTCCCACCCCTCCTAAAGAGGTGTTCCGTCGCCCTCCCAACCTCCACAACATCCTAGTTCATCCTTATGCCACCCCGAAACCCAGCTGCCACAGGTATCATATACTTGTGGAAGACTCCGCTGCCAGACCAATCCACCCACCCAGCACTTCCTATTCCAGTCCTGTCACAAGCTTATCCTACCTGATCAGAGGCTGGGCCACCTGTGAAAGCATCCATGTAATTTACCAACTGTGCTGCAATCACTGTGCAGCTTTCTATATTGGCATGACCTCCAACCAGCTACCCATTCGGATGAATGGCCACCGCCAAACTGTGGCCAAAAATAAGGTGGACTACCCTGTGGCACAGCATGTAGTGGAGCACATGTTTGATTTCAATGGCTGCTTCACAACTCGGGCCATTTGGATTCTCCCATCCACCAGCAGCTTTTCTGAACTGAACAGATGGGAGTTATCCCTACAATACATTCTTCAATCCCAAAATCTACCAGGCCTCAACCTACGATAACTTCCCTATATATATATATATATATATATATATATATATATATATATATATATTTCCATACCTTACAGTTCCTACCTCTCTATCCCAAACCTCGCGTGTTTTGAGTGGTGCGTGAATGTGCGATCGTGCGGCAGCCGTTGGTGATGGTTGTATGACTGTCTTGTGTGCCTGTGGTATTGTGTGAGTGTTCTATTTTCTGAAGAAGGCCATGGCAGATAGGTGAAAGTGTTGCATGTGTTTGTCTTTTGTATGTGCCTGTCGCATCTTGTCGCCACGTCTTTGTGCTGAGTTGTAAACTGTCCTTACTATATTATTGCCATTGTTTCACTTGATTACCATGCAGAACAAAGGCAGAATAACAAGGTATGAAAAGCCTATGACATTTAAATAACGTATTACCAAAATTGATTTTACGTTTTTGGTCAAGGAATTTTCGCTTGACTTTGAAAAATAATTTTAAATCTGAATACCTGAAACACTTTAGATGCTGAGTAATTGAAGTGCACTCTTGACCAGAAGTTCATCCGACACAAGCGCGATGCTTGACACCCTTCCACAAACGGGGCCCTGGATTCTCAACCACATTAGATATTCGCCTAAAATTTTGCATAAAATTCTTTAAGATCTCCGACAACATCCTGGCAAAATTTTAACAAAATTGACGATGGTTGAAAACGTACACTCTCAAAAATTTTGTGAAATGCTCCACATTTCAAATACTGCTATTGTTCTTTCTTCATTTTTTTTCCAGTTTCTGCACCATAAAGTGCCACACTTCAAACAAAACACCTGCCAAACGTTTCCTCAGTTCTTTATCAAGTTACCCATATGACAATTTTCTCTTTCTGCTGGATGCCTCCTTCGCTAAAACAATGCGGGATTTCACATCCTGATGATATCTGTACTGTACTCCCAAAGCATTAAATATCCTTGGTGTATGGCAATTTGATCGATCATAATATTTGCCTTTCTGTACCGATCTCCGTACCGTTTGTTTTCGCTATGTTTATACTCAGCCGATATTCAACGCAAAGCTCAGAGACATATTTTAGCATGTCGTTCAGCTCTCCCGCTTTCTGCCACTCATGTGATAAGCATATCTTAGGCATTCTACTTTCTCCCACCAATACATACTCCTTTTCTTCCGTCTAAGCATTTCGGAATTCTCTCTTCAAACAATCAGTTAAAGAACAGAGCGGAGACGCAACAAACTTGTCCAATACCCCTTGTAAGCTGGAGATCTTATGGAAGAAGCTACAGCTGAAGTCTCTCGCTGATCTCCTCTCACAGGCGATTGGACTTAGTTTCTTCAGTAGGTGTTTCGTTGTTAAATATTTGATTAATTTAAGGAATAAGACGGCGAGGGAAGCTACAGGCAATGAAAGTTTCGAGAGTCAGTTGAAATACAGCTGTATGACAAGTCGCTAATATAATAATGTACTCATTACGATGATAAAGTTCAGTCCTCAGATAGAGCTCACATATGAACCAGAGCTCTCCTTGCGTTACGCAAACGATCACAGGAACGGAGTTCGGACCAAGATAACTATCACGCTATATACCGCTTTGCAGTTCCTGAAATGGCAATGAAAATGCATCGGTAACACCATCACAACCGTCGCAATAGCGGAGTACATCGATGCCCGGAACATCACGAATCCGTCGCGGCTGGCAAAGACAGACTGCTCCCAAGGTGATGGGAAGCACGTGACGGACACTGAGGCATGCGATGTTGACACCTGTAGAAACTACAACGGAATGGGCTGGACAGCTGATCTGCAGGTTCCTTAGAGACACGGCCAAGGGATTCCTGTGCCCTTCCACAGTGTGCGGACAGTCGCTCAGAGGGCGCCGACCTCCGGCCTTCAGGCTGGCTGTCCTGGCTTGGCCAGAATTCCCAAACCCCGGCATCTGGTCTCCCTCCGCCACCGCGGGCTTCCACCGCTGGTTTGACATAACGGCCAGGAAACAGAAATATGTATCGCAATGTTGGGCCTCTTCTGTGTCAATTAAATGCAAAAATAATCTTCTCCCCTGCAACTGATATTCCTCCTCTAAGTATGCATTAAATTGTTAGTCAGTGGACGTGGAAAAATTAATTTACTGTTGTTAATGGCACAGTGAAGTTTGGAAGCTTACTAATTAATTAACTGATCAGTTTGAGTTGTTATCAGTTTGCTCGGAATTTAATTTGGAATCAGAAACTGTGATCATAAATAAGGAATTACTTGCATAGCTCTCTCCCTCTTTGTCTAAGGTCTAGTGCGAACAGATGCTGTGGTCTCGCCACGTGTCTTTCAGGCTTCACCACGTTACAGCGTTACACCCCAATGCAGCAGCCTTCGAACGTTTCATCTTCATTCCTTAACTTGTATTGTCAATGTATATACACTATCAGAAGATTCTCCTTCCAATCTACTCCGTTCTTCTTGAAGGTATTCATCAGCTTGATTCACTGAAATCTATCGAAGGCTTTATCCAAACCAAGATGCCCTAGAGCGCTCGGCCACTCCACTACGGCGTCACGAATTTCAGAGAACGATCGATAAATTATGATAATGAACCTGTAAATAAATAAACTCCTAATTCATCACCAGAAATAATACCAATTTGTGGAAACGACATCGCCTTGCATTGATGAATTACAAATGCTATTATTCACTCGGGGAGTGTTTACCCACTCAAACGAGCTTTGAATGCTTTACGACGTTCTGTCTTGAGCTTTAGAAAAGAGCTGTGTGTCTCAGAGAGACAAGAAATTATCAGCCAATGATGATCAGGGTCCACTTACTCCAGTGACAGGTCTTATAGGGCGCTGTGGAGGTTACGTGTGGACCCATATACCCAGAGCCGACAGAATCTTTGTAAGATCAAACATTGAAATGACTATTTCTTCTCTAGTTTTGTCATACCTAGTGACAAAATAAATGTTCAAATGTTTAAGCTTATGGTACTTAACTGCGGGATCATCAGTCCCTAAACTTACAAACTACTTATAAACTAACTTATACTTAAAACAACGCAAACATCCATGCCTGAGGGGGGATTCGAATCCCCGACGGGGAACGGCCTCGCGCATCGGAGCATAGCGCCTCAATGCGCTTGGCCACTCTGCCGCCGCGTCTAGTGACACCTTGACTCTGTAACTTGCAGTAGCGTACCTGTATAGCTGTTCATGCTTGTGCGTCAACATTAACATATTTACAGTTCAAATAACATTTAAGTGCCTGAGTTATGGTTTATCGAGCCACTTTCATAATATTTCTCTACTGTCCAACTCTCTAAAATGACGCGGGACGAAAGAACACCTGAATATATCCGTTTCCGTTCTGATTTCTCATAATTTATTATGATGATCATTCTTCCCTATGTAGCTGGGTACTAACAAAATACGTTCACAGTTGGTGGAAAAAATTTCGAACGGAATTACGAAAGTAGGTCATTCCATAACGAATAACGACTTTTCTTTTAAATGATTTCCACCCCAATTCGTGCATCAATTCCACGAAACTCCGCGATACCACGACAATACTGAATGAGCTGTCCTTCGCTGAACTTTCTCTATATCCTCCATCGGTACCACTTGACGGGGATCCCACAGTACGCAACAATACTCCTAATTAGAAAGGACAAATGTAAGTAGGCAGTTTCTTTAATAGAACTATTTCATTTTTCATTATATTGTACAGTGTGTAACTGTATGTACACTGTATAACTTCAATTTTTTTTTCCGCTTGAACATCAATGCACCTGTGCTACACGTGTCCTACACTACACTATCATACAGTTTTATTTAACTTTATTACCATCATTTTCCAAAATTAAATTCTCTACAACTTCTGTTGAAAACTTTGTGCAGTTGTTTGGATTTTTAAAAAAATGGGCCAAATAGTTAATAAAACAAAAAGTTTCGCAAATTATGTCTTTGCTTCTCTGGATTTTCTGGAAAACTGCTGATGATACGCGTTTGGGACGTTCCATTAGATTTACTAGAACAATAACAATAAATGGAAATCATGATTTACTTTAATCTTGTACAATTTCGCGATGGCTTGATATTAGCAAGGTTGCTAAATTTCAGGCAAAATATCGTTATAAGTCGTAAGTAAACATTTGCGGATTTATGTTTATCTGAAATGTTTTTCTTCAGTTTAACTTGAGCAATAACATATTAAAGTATAGGCATCTATCCGTGAAACGCCTTACACATTTATAACCTTCTCGAAGTACTACAGGATCAGCGGCCGTGCTGCAGTGGATGCCGCGGTTCCCGTCAGATCGCCGGGCTGTCGGGCTCGGCTGGCCCACGCGCAGGTAGCTGCCGGCTCGGCGTGCGGGTGCGGCCAGTGCAGCCAGCCCTCGTGAGGCGAACTGAGGAGCCACAGCGGCGGCGCTGACCTCGCCCTCAAAAACGTCAAATGGTCAAATGTTTGTACAGCTTATGGAACTTAACTGCGGGTCATCAGTCCCTAAACTTACAAAAAACTTATGAACTAGCTAATACTAAAGACGGCACAAACATCCATGCCCGAGGGGGGATTCGAACCCCCGACAGTAGTGGCCGTGCAGACCGTGACGCGCGCCCCAGACCTCGTCCTCCCCCATACTGCATCAGGTGACGCCTTCGCGCGGATGATGAGACGGCGACCGGTCGGTACCCTTTGGGTTCTCGTGGTATGTTTAGTGTGTAAGATACTGTAGTATATCGAGAACGCATTGGACTGGAAACGGTAGGGTATTCAGATTGACCTGTAGCAAATAGACACATGCTGCACGGAATGGTAACCGAGCGTCAAAACTACAACATTTGTAATGTCCTGCGTTCACATAGCTAGGATAAAATATAACAGATTAGGAGCCACATGAAGACTTAACCAACAAGCCTTTTTACCTGAACCATATGCGACTAGAATTGGAGGAGTGCCACACACCACGTGGTGAATGGATGGAAATGTAGTTTAAATGACAGGAGACATCAGCAGGCAGAAAGGAGGGCACCAAAGAAGTAAGAGGACAGCACAGGACAGAGCGACATGGACTGTTATGAAGTCAAGACTTGCTTCACGCCACGTAGAAAAATGAGTCAACAATGATGCAGCCACCTGTGTAAATCTGGAATAGCCGCCTTTTGCAATGGGGTGGTAATAGAAAAATTTAAAGTAATACTTAGCGCATCACAATCTTAAGCCTGAGTAAAAAGAATGAATAACGAAACACAAGAATTAGCTTAATTATCTAATTTTTCCAAGAGTTCCTCGGCAGAATGAAAGGAGTGAACCATGAGGTAACGCTTCAATTTAGACTTGAAAGCGCGTGACTTAGTACTAAGATTCTTCAGTTCTTTTACTAGCTTTTTTAAATGAATGCTGCAGAATACTGCACACGTTTCTGTATAAGAGTCAAGGAGGTGCGATTCAAATGTAGATTAGATTTCTGTCTAGCATTCACCAAGTAAAAGCTACTAACACGCGGGAATTAGCTGATATCGTTAACAACAAAGAACATTAGGCAAAATGTTTTTTGATGCCAGTGTCAGAATTACCAGAGTACTAAAAAGCGGTCGACACGACTTTCGAGAGCTACACCACATATTGCTCGAACCACCCGTTTATGAACCAAAAATCCCTCTTCGAATGAGTAGAGTTACCCCGAAAAATAACACCATACGTGATAACTGAATAAAGGTAAGTATATTAGACTACTTTTCGTGTTGAAAGACCACTTACTGTTTTAATGGTAATTCAAGCAAAATTTCGTTTTTGAACAAGAACCTGAACACGGATTTTCCACAACAGCTTACTACCTAGCTGATCACCAAGAAATGTGAACTGTTCTGTCTCACTTACCATATGCCCACTACGAGTAATCAAGATGTCAGCTTGTTTTTAAACTGTATTAGAAATTGTAAAAACTGAGTGTAACTGTGATTTAGCATCAATTTATTTTCTACAGTCCATGAACTTACCTCTTGAGCTGCATTATTAAATACCGTGCAGATCCTTCACTACCAACCATCGTATCATCAGCAAACAAAAATATTTAGAATCACTTGCTATACTCGAAGGCATATAATTTATATAAATAAGAAACAACACACCCTTGGATCACTCCACACATAACTGTGCCCAATTGTGAATGCACGTCATAGCCATTTTCAACATTCCGAAAATTATTTTCTGCTGTCTGTTGTAAACCAGTTATTAGAAGCGCCTTTTATTGCATAATCTTCCAAGTTCTGCAACACAAGCAAACTTTATTGTTAAATCTAAGAAGATGTCTAATGTTCGTAGCCTTTTATTTCATCCATAAAATGCCTAACATACGAACAAGAACATGGCATTTTTAGTAGCTAAAACACTTCTGGAAAACATTTCGTACATTTGACAAGAAGAGAAGAGACTGCCCCCCAGAGGTAAAGACAGGTATGTGGAGTCGAAGCGAGCCCAAAGCCACGGCCAACAACTCTTGGGTAGACGGTTGCGAATTGCACGGGCCAAACGGCCCGGTCAAGATGGTCCCAATGGATTGTGAACGGTTTAAAATACGGAAATTATGGTCGGGAGAGCAAGATAAACCCATCGTGGTCCTCTTCGAACCACGCATGTTTAGTGCAAGACGTGTGGCACGTTGCATTTTCCTATTGGTAGATGCCATTGACCAAAGGAAGGTTGACATGGTCGTGGAGTGTAGCTGTGTCAGTAAGTTGATCAATTGTGCTATCCATAATACACACATATCAAAAAAAGTGTTGTATCAGTACCATTCTACCGATTTCATGGCCCTTTACATATTACACATCTGGCCATTAAAATAGCTACACCACGAAAATGACGTGCTACAGACGCTAAATTTAACCGACAGGCAGGAGATGCTGTGATATGCAAATGATTAGCTTTTCAGAGAATTGACCCGAGGTTAGCGCCGCTGATGACACCTACAACGTGCTGACACGAGGAAAGTTTCCAAAGATTTCTCATACACAAACAGCAGTTGACCGGCGTTGCCTGGTGAAACATGGTTGTGATGCCTCGTCTAAGTAGACTTTGGTAAAAGTCGGACTTTAGCCTATCGCGATTGCGGTTTATCGTATCATGACATTGCTGCTCGCGTTGGTCGCGATCCAATGACTGTTACCAGAATATGGAATCGGTGGGTTCAGGAGGGAAATACAGAACGCCGTGCTGAATCCCAACGGTCTCGCATCACTAACAGTCGAGATGACAGACATCTTATCAGCATGGCTGGAACGAATCGTGCAACCACGTCTCGATCCCTCAGTCAACAGATGGGGACGTTTGCAAGAAAACAACCATCTGCACGAGCAGTTTGACGACGTTTGCAGCAGCATAGACTATCAGTTTGCAGACCATGGATGCGGCTATCCTTGACGCTGCATCACAGACAGGAGCGCCTGCGATGGTGTATGCAACGACGAACTTGGACGAATCCAAATTCTGTTTACAGCATCATGAAGGTCGAATCCATGTTTGGCGATATCGCGGTGAACGCACATTGGAAGCCTGTATTCGTCATCGCCATACTGGCGTATCACGTGGCGTGATGGTATGGGGTGTCATTGGTTACACGTCTCGGCCACCTTTTGTTCGCATCGACGGCACTTTGAACAGTGGCTGTTACATTTAAGACGTGTTACGTCCCGTGGCTCTACCCTTCATTCGATCCCTGCGAAACCCTACATTTCAGCAGGATAATGCACGACCGCATTTCTGGCCAGCACATTCTCCAGATCTCTCACCAATTTAAAACGTCTGGTCTGTTGTTGCCGAGCAACTCGCTCGCCACAATACGCCAGTCACTACTCTTGATCAGCTGTGGTATGATGTTAAGACTGCATGGGCATCTGTACCTTTACACGCCATCCAAGCTCCGTTTGAGTAATGGCCCAGGCGTATCAAAGCCATTATCGCGGCCTGCGGTGCTTGTTCTGGGTACTGATTTCTCAGGAACTATGCACCCAAATTGCGTGAAAATGTAATCACATGTCAGTTCTAGTACAATATATTTGTCCAATGAACACCCGTTTATCATCTGCATTTCTTCTCGGTGAAGCAATTTTAATGGCCAGTAGTTTAATACAATAGAGATACACAAAAACGACATTTCAGTTCTCTTTATTGCTCATTAAAACAGGAATTGACAGGATGTACGATAATAACCTAGACCCCCGAAATCCGTATTCCAGATTGCAACATACACCAATGAAATAACATTCGATAACAAGTTCCCTTGCACTGATGTTCGCCTGTATTCATCGTGGCATAATGTTCACTAAACCTTCAAGGGCTGTTGGTCCAGTTGTCTCACTTCTCAACGGCTATCTGGCGTAGATGTCTGATTGTTTTGTGGACCCTGTTGTCGAAAAACAGCTCTTTTCTATGTATCCCAGGCGTGTTCAATGGGTTTCAAATAGGGAGGATACGCTGACCATTCTAATCTTGTGATCTCGTTATTATGATTTCCAGACGTGGCATAAAGTCATTAATGAAGTATGCGCCCATATCAGTATTAATTGATAAACAGTGCTATCAGGACGCTGTGTAAAATTATAGAGCCACAGACAGTGATGTGGTCGTGCGTTTATTGACGCGTTTCGATAAAAATCATCTTCAGAATCTGTAAAGTTACAAACATAAGTAAGCGTGGTGTCACAAAAAGGGAACTGCGTGGACAAAAGAGATACCAAATGACATTATAAACACACATATCTTAAGTACATACCGTGGAAGGGAGTTTACATAATAAAACTGTATGGTGTAAGGCCCAGCTGAACATTACTGAAGCCAAATCACCCAGCATCGTCAAAGTAGTTATTATGAAACAACGCGATCACAAGACGTGCACGGTGAGGGCCAGAATTAAGACGGATCCCTTGCTGAAATGCTGAGGATGTGGCTACACAATACGTCAGAAAGGTATCATCCCTGTACCGTATGGCCCTGTGATTGCGTTGTACGACCACCTGTGGCGGACAGTGGTCCCGTATATTGCCGCTTGGAAACAGTCGTTAGATGGTGTGTCTCAGGCGTTCTGATTACCTGGCTGCCTCGTTGAATCCAGAAGCCAGTGTGGTCTGTTAGTAGCGCTTGAAGCCTGTTCTGACAGGTCCGTTTAGCATGCTGTCAGGCCCGTCTGTCCGGCACTGTGTGGTCTGCAGCTGGACCTCTCTGTGGACGTTGATGAGAATTCCTGCTGACACCATGCCGATACCATCAGACTTAGGATTTGACCTTCTAGTCATGGCAGAACCAATTTCAGCAGAAGCAGTGTACTGTCTTCGTGGTTGTTATTGCTCATGTGTGGCTGTTTACGTATTTGTGAGGGTTGTGCGATATCTATGGAGACTAAGGAACCGTGTTCTTCATGCATTATACACATTCAACACTGCAAAGTGATGCAACATTTATTTTTATTTCATATTCACAGCATATATGATATTAACTGAGAATGGGCAAAGCTGAAAATGTGTTTCCAGCCGGGATTCGAACCCGGTTCTCCTGCTCTCTAGGCAGGTGCGCTAACCCCTACACCACTTGGGAAATAGTGATCACCGCACCTGCAAGGACTACCTAAGCACGCCTCCCGTCAGATACAAATTCCCAGCTTTACCCTGCGCGCAGTCACACAGTACTCAAACTCTTAGTTATGAAACTAATTCCCGTAAGAGTAAGGGCCACAAATTTGACAACCCCTCCCCAATAAGGAAAGGATCATTGCACGTCACTGGCATATATATTGTCGTCACTTTTGTGTCTCGTTTCCACCGGTTGTCCTACGTGTCGGTGGCCGACTAGAGAGAGAACAACACAGGGAAATAGGATGCACGGGTGTGCGGGTACAGAGTCTGAGGTGACCAGCCGGTGGGACAGCAGAAACTAGAAACACTGAGCTAGATTATAACAAGATATATTTCGAAGAGAGAAAGTACAAATACTTAGCTTTGTTAACTGAAGTCTAGTGGAAATCAGATACATAGTGGTTAAGTCGATAGAGGCCTGCCTACTGAGGAGAGACTTTCCTAGTGCCTGTCCTAATCCCAAGTTACCGATGCAATTCAGTGGTAGCCACGAGCGGAGTTGCAGCAGAGGGCGCGCGTGGCTGACGTCGCAAGAACACCGCGTCATGCTTGCATGGCGGCGCTCGGCGAAAGTAGGTGGCGCGCACTTCAGACTTCAGTGACACCACACCCCTCCCCCCCACCCAAACAACCCCGCCGTCGTGGCGTAGGGCTGAGGGCCACGGCGACGGCACTGGGAGGAGGGCCTGGGCGGGGGCGTTACGGGTTGGGCGGGAGTCGTAGCTGAGGCTGGGATCGAGACGCCGTCTGCGCCCCGGTATCCACCTTGCGATCCCCCGGAAAACGCACCAAAACGAGGGGAAGGGCGCACATCTCCGCCCAGAGGGAGCAGGTCATCTTCTACTGCGGTGCGTGGCCCAGGCGGTGGGGGCCTGCACGGTCCCGGAGTCCTTCTCGGTGACGCTGGCAGCTGCGACGAAGGCGGAGTGGCCGACTGCATGGGAGGCGTGTCGACCTCCATGGGGAGGATCTCGTAGTCCAGGGACGCTGGACCCGTCGGCGTGCGATGTGGCTGTGCTCCCTGGAGGTGAACTAGGTCTGGAATCTAGAAACCGGAGACAGGATCGCGCGGCCTGTGCAGGCGCAACCGGTTTGTGTGGCGCCACAGCTCAGACCCTGTGGAAGAACGTACACAATACTTATTGCGACCGAGCACGCGCTGAATGGTGCCCGGCATCCATCTGTTGTTGAGCAAACACCTTGTACAGCATCGGCGTAGAAACCAGAAACGCTAAGCGCCATAAGAACCGAATCGATGCGTGGGAGGCTGCAGCAGGTGAAGGAGAGTGCGGTGACGGCGGCCGTGTAGCAGCTCGGCAGGAGACGGGCCGTCACGTGGCATGCACCGATACGTAGACAGGAAAATTTGAAGAGCTTGCTGTCTGGAGTGTTGACCTTTCATCTTTTCCATGTGAGACTTGAATGTTCGAACGAAACGTTCTGATTCACCATTGAAAAAGGGTGAAAAGGTGCGGTGGTGATATGCTGAATGCCATTCACACGACAAAACTGTTGAAATTCCGCAATAACAAACTGATGTCCATGGTCACTGACAATAGTTTCAGGCAAACCTTCGATACAAAACACTGATGTTAAGGCACTGATTGTACTAGACGCCGTCGTTGAGGTCATGGCAATCACAAAAGGAAACTTGCTGAAAGCATCTACAATGATTAACCAGCGCGTATTCCAGAAAGATCCGGCAAAGTCAATGTGTAAACGTTGCAATGGTCCCTTGGGGCGTGGCCAGTCTGAGAAAGTTTGCGGAGGAGCTGCCTGATACTCCGCACAAAAAGTACACTGTGACGTCATGCTTTCTATCTGGGCGTCCATACCAACTCGGGTACAATGACGACTGGCCAGTTGCTTTGTCTTAACAATAGACCAATGTCCCTGATGCAAGAGGCGTAAGACTTCTGGTTGCAGGAAACGAGGAACAATCACTCTTGTTTGGTCGTTGTCGGTATGCAACAACGGAACATCCTGACTTAAAGACAAAGCATGACGTTGTGCAAAATAACGTCGAACCAGAGGCCGATCAATGTCCTTGGCTCTGGCAGGCCACCATGAGCGAACAAACCGTGCTACCACACTTAGGTCCGCATCTGCAGCTGTTTCCTGTGCAATCCGACGAGAGTTCAAAGGGAAGTCTGCGACAGCGGAAGCATCTCTGGAGTCTATCTGGCAACATGCCATTTCTAAAGAATCAAACGACACATCCTGGCCACCGGAAGTCGGGAAAGTGTGTCCACATTGGCATGTTTAGTGGTAGGTCGGTACAAAATCTCATACTCACAATTAGACAGTAACAAGGACCATCTCTGAAGCTTTTGTGCCGTTCGTGGCAGTATTGGCTTTGTGGGTGAGAACAACGACGTGAGAGGCTTGTGGTCTGTCAACAAATAGAATTTTCTGCCATAGAGATAATGATGAAACTTCGTGACACCGTAAATGGCTGCTAAAGCCTTCTTTTCTATCTGACTGTAATTCTGTTGCGTTTGGGTCAGTAGCTTTGATGCAGAGGCAATAGGACGATCGTGAGATCCAATACGATGTGACAATATTGCGCCCAGACCGTAAGACGAGGAATCCACTGCTAGCACTACAGGCTTCTGTGGGTCAAAGGGAATCAAACATGAATCGCTGAGTAGTGTAGACTTTAAATTGTCACAGGCAACCTGGCAATCTTTAGACCATACAAAAGGAACATTCTTCCTACGTAAGTAATGCAGTGGAGCTGCAATCTGAGGAGGAGGCAAGTCTTTGATTCCTTGAAGATGGGACTGTAAGGGATGGATTCCTTGGGCATTAATCACGTAGCCTAGGTACTCTATTTCAGTTTGGAAAAACGAACACTTTACTTTATTACAACGTAGACCTGCTGCAGTCAACACTTTGAAAAAGGCACTCCAGGTTTGATAAATGTTCAACTTTGCGCACTGAGACCACAATATCATCTAAACAGTTCGAGCAACACGGTATAGAAACTGTCAGCTGTTCCAAAAAACGCTGAAAAATATCAGGGGCGGTAGAACTGCCAAAAGGCAGGCGTTGAAATTGAAAAAGACCCATGTGAGTATTAATGACGAAAGACTTTTTTGACTCGGCATCAAGTGGAATCTGTAAGTATGCCTCTGCTAAATCAATCTTAGAAAAGAAGCGAGACTGTCCTAATTTGTCCATTAGTTCCTCAGTTCGGGGCACGGGATAAGTGTCTACATTTGTTTGACTTTTCACTGTTGATTTGAAGTCCGGACAGAGACGAAGTTTTCCCGGCGGCTTGGATATAATTACTAAAGGCGAGGCCCACTGACTCGCAGAAACAGGAGAAATCACCCCATTACCTTGCCAACGTTTAAGTTCTTCAGCAACTTTATCACGAAGGGCGATAGGCACTGGTCTATCTTTACGAAATTTTGGTACTGCAGATTCTTTTAAAGTTACATGTGCCACGAAGTCTTTTGCACAACCTAGTTCCGGCGAAAACAAGTCAGTATATTTGTCACACAATGCATTGATTTTGTCCTGAAGCATTCCTGACGAAATTTGAACCACATCTCTTTGAAATGATAAGCCAAACAAGTCAAATGTATCTAGTCCAAAAATGTTCTGTGTATATTTGGCCTGAAGAACTACAAATGCTCCTGTTTTCGTTACACCTTGAAAAGAAGCAGGCAGGCTACACGTATCCAGTACCGGAATATTTTGTCGTGTATATGCTCTTAGTACTTTTTGAGACGGTGACAATTTTGGCGAATCCAGAAATTCATAAGTTTCCTTATTCATTAATGTGACAGCGGAACTAGTATCAAACTGAAATTACACAGTCTTATTTTCTATGGAAAGAGTTACAAAAAGTTTGTGCTGGTGGTGCTCGACAGGTGCGCGAATGTGGGCAACATCCGGTAGAGCTTGTTTTCTGCACTTGCGCATGCGCGGACTGCGTACGGTAGGAAGTGGCGCAGAATTGGCACATGGCAGATTAATAACTCTGTCCCTAGGTGGCACTACCCCCGGATCGGCTTCCGCACAAGCTTGCAAAGCTACCACAGATTCACCAGCTACTGCACTAAAATTACTTTGAGTAGCTACACCAAGTCTACTTTCACTAGCTACACAGTACTGGGCACTATTACAATGAGAAGTTGCAAAAGGCACTACGTTCACTACAGGATTGCACTGTAAATACCCCTCAGGGGCTCAGCAATTATTTGCTGAGTACGGGCTTGGCGAACCTGGGGTCCTGAGCTGTGGGCTTTGTCGCGCCAACAGTCCGCTACACCGTAAGCTCTGTGCGTGCTTCAACGCCCATCGTTCGGCGCGGCGGTGGAACGTTGTACGTTTCAGTTCCTGGGGTTCTTAGCTTCATCGCCCGGGTCGCGAGGGCGGTACAAACCTCTATAAAACAAAACCTCAATCTCAAGGAGTCCTACGTGCCGAGGAGATGCATGGCTGTTGAGGTTGAACAGTCGCTAGCGAGCAACCTCTTAGGTACCTGCCACCCCTCAGTTGTATAAGGCTGACCCAAGCATGACGGGGCTCTGCCTGGGTGGACCTTTAGTTCTCTAGCTGCTCGTGGGACCAAAATGAAACTAGCAAATAAAAACTTGGCCGGCCCCGAAAGTGGCGTCTCTAAGCGTGGCAAAACAGAGTTTAATGCGTCTTCATATGACCCTAAGACGTTTCCTTCCGTCGCCACCCCGTGGGAGGAACGAAGGGCCCATAATAGATCAGAGCCATATTCGCCACAATACCTTGTTTGTGCGCGTTTAGATGGTGGATCTTTCATAACCACTAAGCCGCAGTTTTTTTTGTTGAACAGCGGGAGGATAAGTTCGGTGAAGTAGAATCTTTTTCGAAAATGCACAGTGGGGCTGTGTTGATACAGACGGCGTCCCCAGCAGAGTTGAGGGCATTACTTGCCTGCGACAAGCTGGATGATGTTCCAGTCAGTATCACGCCCCATAAATCACTCAACATGGTCCAGGGTCTAATCTACCATAGAGATCTCCTCTCTCAGACCGATGAAGAGTTGCGAGCAAACATTCCTCCTTTTGGGGGATTTTAATGCCCACCACCCATTGTGGGGTGGAACACAGACGATGGGCCGTGGTAGAGATGTAGAGGCGCTTTTGTCACAGCTAGACGTCTGTATCTTAAACACTGGCGCCCCCACCCACTTTTGCATGGCATGAGGCACATATTTGGCGATAGATCTTTCTGTTTGTAGCCCGAGCCTTCTCCCGCATTCCGATGGAAGGTCCATGATGACCTTTGCGGTAGCGACCACTTCCCCATCCTCGTATTGCTGCTGCATTTTCAACCCGCTGGTCACCAGCCTCGATGGTCTCTCTGTAGAGCTGATTGGCAATGCTGTGATTCCTGTTTCACTGTCAGTTGATGTGGACATGGTGGTGACCTGGTTTCATAGTATCAGCCGCTGAGGCAACTATTCCCACAACTTCTGTCTCCCCTCAGCGTAGGTCCGTGCCATGGTGGACGCCAGAAATCGCTGCGACCATCCAGGATCGTTGACGGGCGCTCCTGTATACAGGAGACTGGAGTCCCACAGGGCTCTGTCCTTAGTGTTCCTCTCTTTTTTATCACCATCGACGGCCTGGCTACAGCAGTGGGGTCATTCGTATCTTCCTCACTCTATGCCGATGACTTCTGCCTCTTAACAGTTCTCATGGCATGGGTGTCGCTGAGAGGCGCCTGCAGGGGCCATCACAAAAGCTCAGTCCTGGGCCATGACCCATGGGTTCCAGTTCTCTGCCGCCAAATCCCAGGCCATGCACTTCTGTCACCGTCGGGCAGTGCACCCAGACCCTGAGCTGTATTTGGGTCAGGATTTGCTTTGTGTTGTACAGATGCACCGCTTCTTAAGTATGCAGTTCGATTCCCAGCTCACGTGGGTCCCACACCTTCATCAGCTGCAGAAGAAGTGTTGGCGCCATCTCAACGTTCTTCGCTGCCTAAGTCATACCACTTGGGGAGCAGCCCATACATCTCCCCTGTAACTGTATAAGGCTCTTATCCAATCCTGTCTGGATTATGGCACCATGCTATACGATTCTGCGGCCCCTTCTGCACTGCGTGTCTTGGACCCACTACACCATAGTGGAGTCCGTTTAGCGACGGGTGCCTTCCACACAAGTCCCGTGACAAGTCTCCTTGTTGAAGCTGGGGTTCCCCTCTCAGAATCCGCCAGCAGCAGCTACTGGCTTCTTATATCACCCATATTAATGCCTCACCTAACCATCCGAATCACAGCTTCTGTTCCCAGCTGCCGTCCTTCATTCTCCACGAGGACGTCCACGGTTGGGTCTCCCAATTGCGGTTCGTGTTCATTCCTTTCTTTCGTCCCTCGCATCCCTTCCTATCCCTACCACAATCTGCTACCTTTCTCATACACCTCTATGGTTTGTACCTCGCCTACAGCTTCGACTAGACTTGTCCAGTGACTCAATAGCCTCAGTTTCGCCAATGGCCCTTTGTCGCCAATTCTAAACATTCATTGATTCTTTCTGTGGTGCAGAAGTAGTATACACCGGCGGCTCCCTTGTGGACGGCCATGCGCTTTTGTTCATAGTGACCACGTTGGGCAGCATTCCTTATCCTGTGGGGCTAATGTTTTCACAGCTGAGCTGGTGACCATCTCTCGCGCTCTTAGATATTTCCGCGACTGCCCCGGGGAGCCCATAGTTGTCTGTAGTGACTCCCTGAGTGGTCTGATCGCCCTTGATCAGTTTATGCCAAAGCACCACTTGGTTCAGTCCATTCAGGACACCGTTTTGTTTTCACCCTTGACGAATCAGGCCATTCAGTGGTTTTCATTTGAACCTCTGGCCACATAGGCATTCCAAGAAACGAACGAGTTGATCACCTGACCAAGCAGGCCACCACATCACGGCCCTTAAAGATAGGTCTCCAAGACAAGGATTTTAGACTGCAACTGACCCGTAAGGTTCTGGGAATTTGGACCGCGGAATGGGCTGCCTTGAACGAACCAAATAAGGTGCACATAGTCAAGCCCACCACAGCCGTGTCGAGATCCTACCAGCGCGCCTCCTGTAGGGAGTCTTAATCCTCTGCAGACTACGTATTGGACGTACGTGGTTGACACACGGCCACCTTCTACGACGAGAGGACCCACGGACTTGCCGTTGTGGTGCACTATTGACCGTGGTCCACATTCTAGTGGACTGCCCACTTTTAGCCGTCTTGAGGCAGTCTTTTACCCTGCCTTCTGAGCTTCCATTGATTTTATCTGACGATGCCTCTTTGGTTGTCTGCATTTTAGGTTTTATTCGCGCAACTGGCTTTTATTGGTCTATTTAGTGGTGTGGCCTATTTTCACGCCTTCTCGGGCTCACATCCCTCCAGAACAATAGTCCGTTATCCTTTTATGGGTTACAACTTGTTTTTCAATTAAGGATTTTATTGTGTGCAAAGTGGCTGGCTCAGCCTGTATTGTTCCTGTGATCAGCCAGCCACACTCTTCTGCTGTCCTATTTTAGTTTTCTGTCTATTTGGTGAACTCCTGTTGTGTTCTTTGTTATATGTTATCATTTTACCCGGAGTATACTGGATGTGGAATATTATGCGGCGGTGGCCGAGAGGACTGAGGCGCTCCAGTCACGGTCTGCACGGCCACTACGGTCGGGGGTTCGAATCCCCCTTCGGGCCTGCATATTTGTGCCGTCCTTAGTCTTAGTTAGTTCATAAGTAGTTTGTAAGTTTAGGGACTGATAACCCTGTAGTTAAGTCCCATAGACTATACAAACATTTGAACATTTTTGAAACACCCATCAACAACAACACTGTACATAGTCATTTTGCTTGTCCCTAACCCTTTTCCGTTGCACTCATTTATGCGCTCGACGGCGCTTGCGACGTGGCTCACTATGTAGTTTTGCAGTAGGTGCAGAATAACTTTCTCGCATTTGAGACCCAAGAGAAACACTGACCAAATCCACGGCGTGTATGACATTTACAGAATGAACTGTTCTCACACTCTGCGAAGCACCGTTCCTAACGGCACCGTTCTTTGAATTTTGACTCTGCATACAAACTGTTTGGACATGTCCTGACTTGCCACATTGATAACAGATGGCGTTATGCTTAGGGCATTGCACACGTTTGTGGCGAGATACATACTGGTGGCAAGACTTACGAACATTTTTCTACAAAGAACGTTGGCGCCCGTTTGTCAAATTACTTTGTCTAACTCGATGGGGCGACTTTTGTGTCACACTGTTACACTGGCTACCATGCAATGTCTGTTTAGCACGTCCGGTAGAATTGTAAGAATCACTAGGGCGAGACTGAGAACTACGGCTAGGAAAGCGTCTGTTGCGGCGCACTGAGTTAACACTGTGGCTTTGCATTTCTACATCTGCTAAGTCAAAGGTATCATGCGCTTCTATAAGCTGCAGTACAGTATCCAATGAGGGGTCAGCCTGTTTGAGAATCGCTGCCCTAATTCTGGGGTCCTGAATGTATTGTGTGATAGCGTCCCTCAACATAAAGTCACTATAAGAGGGTCTACAAGAGCATTTGCGGGTTAAGCCCTTCAACACAGTGATCCACTCTCGATGCGACTGATTCGGTGACTTTTTTAGTCTGATAAACCGGAACCGCGCCGCAGCTACGAGAACTTATCTATCGTAATGAGCATTCAGTGCATCTACTGTTTAAAGGAAAGTCGAGATCAGAAGGAGATGCATGGGAAAAAGTTTCTGCAGTAATACGAAGGTCTTAGTGGCCACCACTGAGAGAAACATATGCTTAACTGTCTGACCTTTAAGTTGATCAGCAGCGACAAGTTCTTGAAATTGTGCCAAGTAATCGCTCCATTCTGTCTCACGTTCGTCATACTGGCGAAACGTAGGAAGCGGTGCGGCAGCAGGTGTGGGTAGCTGAAGCGACGGCTGTTGTTGGTGAGCTGCCTGTGCCGTCAACTGGGACACCGCTTGGAGTAGTTGCGTGATTTGCGCCGTCTGTAACTGAATAATTTCCATTAAGTTTGGGTTCGGGGTAGTGGCCATGCTGACTGATTAGGCGCCGTGCATACAAGAAAATTAATACAAAACACAAATGCAAGGTGAAAGATGTCTCTCTGGAATAAAAAGTATACAAAACACATAACAGAATGTTGCCCCGAAAGTCGTATAATAAGGGTTGGTGGGCGGGAGCGATTTCTGCGTGCTCCGACTGCTGCTGTCTGGTTGCTGCAAGCGGGCTGGTCCAAGATTCTTCTATCGCTCCTCGTCGCCACTTTTGTATCCCATCCTCGTCGCCACTTTTGTGTCTCATTTCTGCGGTTGTCCTAGGTGTCGGTGGCTGAGTAGAGAAAGACTGACAAAGGGAAACAGGATGCACGCGTGTGCAGGTACAGAGTCTGAGGTGACCAGCCAGTGGGAGAGCAGAAACTAGAAACACTGAGCTATATTATAACAAGATATATTTCGAAGAGAGTACAAATACTTACCTTTGATAACTGAAGTCTAGTGGAAATCAGATACATAGTTTAAGTCGATAGAGTCCTGCAACTGAGGAGAGACTTTCCTAGTGCCTGTCTTAATCCCAAGTGGCCGATGCAGCAGTCGTGGCCACGAGCGGAGTTGCAGCAGAGGGCACTCGTGGCTGACGTCGTAAGAATGCCGCGCCATGCTTGCATGAAGTGGCGCGCACTTCAGACTTGTGTGACACCACACACACACACATATATACATGTGGCGTCTGTTTCTTACCCTTACGGGAATCAGTTTCATAACTATAGGTTTCAGTACTGTGGGCAGTGTGAAGCTGGGAATTTGTATCAGACGTGAGGCGTACATAGGTAGTCCTTGAAGGTGCGGTGATCGCTGTGTCCCCAGTGGTGCAGTTCGGCTTCAGCTGCCAACGCGACCGGACCTGCCCGCTGCTGCCCCGTATACGTTAGCGCTCGCGCCGGTGTATTTGTGTACGTTCAGTGTTCCTGTTCTTTCTGTGTTCGTACACGTACTTGAAGTGCTGTATAGTGGTGCTTACGTGTTTCGTTTGTGAACGTCTCATCATTTGGCGGGATTTCGGTGTTCACCGGGTTTTCTACGCCACTGAAGAAAATGGCTGATTCTGCCCGAAAAAATAATCTGGTTTTCTCTTTCAAGAGGGAAACTCGTCCTGTTCAACCGTCTGCTCTGCAAGTACACGACCGGCTGTTTGAGGTAATGGGCCTTAATTCTGATTCTGTACATACCACTCAATTAGAAACTGATCAATACTGTGTGTTTGTAAACTTTTTTAGTCCGGTGACGGCCGAAAAATTTCTGACAAAGTGGGGTAATGCTGTAGAATTTGAACATAGAGATGGATCTAAAAGTATAGTCTCAGTACGGAAAGCTGATATCATGTATAAAACTGTGAGGGCTTTAAATATCCCTATTGAAATTGATAATCTGTTGATCAAGGAAGCACTTTCAAAATATGGGGACGATATTTCAATTGTGAATGAACGGTGGACCAAGCAGTACAAACTGCAATGTTATAATGGAATACGGTCTGTAGAAATGGAAGTTAAAACTAATATTCCCTCTTATATTACCGTAGAAGGTTATAAAGCTCACATTGTGTATTGTGGACAAGACCAAACTTGTCAAATTTGCAACGAATCTGGACACTTCCGACAGGACTGCCCACGTCGTGCCGTTGTTTTGAGAACCAATTTAATGCAGCGGCAACGAATCACACTCAGTGACATTATGGCCTCTACTGAGCAGCCCCCTCCTGTTAAGGTCGCCATGCCGGCCGCGGCGGCAGGGGACTGAGGCGCACCAGTCACTGTCTGCACGGCCACTACGGTCGGGGGTTCGAATCCCCCCTCGGGCATGGATATTTGTGACGTCCTTACTGTTAGCTAGTTCATAAGTAGTTCGTAAGCTTAGAGACTGATGACCCCGTAGTTAAGTCCCATAAGTGCTACAGACATTTGAACATTTTGAAGGTCGCCATAGAAGGTACTTCTTATGTGGTCACCATACCCGAAAAGAAGTTCCCATCCTTGAAACTAGTTACAAACAGCGGTTCTGCTGGGCGTGAAAGTGAGCAGCAACCCAAGAAAATATACCCAGAAAAAACGGAAGATCAACCTGATGAAGATTCCTCTCCTGTACATTCCGCCCGCAAGCAGAAGCCGTGCGAAGCGGAAGAGCTAGAGGGAACAGGGAACGTAGAAATGGAAGAACTGCCTTCGGAGGACGAAACCACGCCACAATCTCAGTCAGACAAAGAAAAAGAAGTAATGCAAGAGACGGAATCTGAAAAATAGTGCCTGACACGGCGGCGAACGAGTTGCTGCTCTCTGAGGAGCCGGACGTGTCACAGCACAAGCAGACCGAGGCAGCAGTCGACGAGCAACACGCCGCGTCAGACACACCGGTGCAGGTAGCGCAAGACCGTCAACAGCAACGCGGAAGCGGACAACAGACTTCGCCTGATCGAAGTTCCAACACGGCAGACGAAAACAAGGAAAGTGAACAGGAAACCACGGCGGCTCAGGACGTGCTGCGCCGCCGAGTCAAACCGCAACAACATCTGAGAGTTACTCGGAAGCAAAGCAGGCAACAGCCCGCCAGGGGCAATAAAAAACCGCCAATTATCAAATATGAAATATTCACTGAAGGTTCCTTGTTCCTTGAAGGGAAATTCCAAAAATGTCTTACAAGGAACTTCCCCCTGTAATGAACGTACAGATATACAACAGGGTTTGACATCTGAAGGCAACACTTAGAAATATGATATTTTTTTCCTTTTATATTTTCGTAGTATTTTATTGCTGCTGCTGTTGGCCACGGCATGCTTTATTCGGATAACCTCCAAACTTTGTCAATTAATTCATTATATAGTCTCAAAAAATGTTACTGGCCTATACAATAACGTCAATAAATATAAATAAGATTACGTCTAAAGCTAAAACCGAAGCTTTAAAACAATTTTTGTACGAATCAGCAACAGACATTGCTCTCTTGTAAGAGGTGTTAATGATAGATTTTACAATACCCGGATATGTTGTTCTAATTAATTCTGCACCTGAAATGAATGTCGGCACGGCAATTTTAATAAAAGACGGTATTCCTGTAAATGATGTAGAAATGCTTGAATCTATAAGAGGAATAGAGGTGAGCGTAATGGGTGTCACAATTATTAACCTTTACGCACCCTCTGGCAGTACCCATAGTTCCGAAAGAGCAAAGTCTTTTAAAGAAGATATAATTTATCTACTTCGGAAGGACCCTCAAAAACTCATGCTATCGGGTGATTTTGTGTTCTGAACCGAAAAGACCAGTTTCCCAATTTTAATTATTCCAACGAGCTGAACCGTCTTGTCAGAGAACTGAAACTGAGGGACGTTTGGGAAATTAAATACCCGACACTGGTCCAGTTCACCTATATTACCAGTACATCCTCCAGTAGAATTGATAGGATCTATGTGTCGGACAACCTAGCGACCAATGTATTTAAAGCGGAAACAATTCCTGCAAGCTTTTCAGATCACAGCAGCATTTCTACCTGTGTGTGGTAATTATTCATCAATCAGTCGTCATAAATATAAATTCTTTATTTGTTGGCAAATCCGGATTTCGACCACTGTGTGGTCATTATCAATGCTAAAATAAATACAAAAGGGCCAGTTAGAATAACATGCATGTCAGATTATAAGCTAATTGTACAAGTTTCAGTTATAGTCAATGATAAAAATGCATACCATAAAATAAATTAAAAAACTTAAAATATCTCGACCTCCATGTAGGAGGTTGCGTTTGTACTGACGCAGCTGTTACAATCTTTACACAGTTGACGTCAGCATGGGTCATTTGTGACTAAGGCGCCCTATTTAAAGTTTCATATAAATAACAAATTTATATGATGTATATTTATGGTAGAGAAAGTTACATTTTATTGTAATTTTAGTAGGCATTTTAACTTTAAACTGTTCTTTATTAATGAGTCTCGTTTACTGTTTATATATAATTGGTAGTAAAAATATGTACTAATTGGTGTTTTACAATATATATATATATATATATATATATATATATATATATATATACAGCAACTCTTTTAAAATATCTTACATAAAACTGATGATCTGTTGATAATTTGTTCACAGTCAAAATCATAAAATCAAATGATGTCAGTTTTAAAAATCAAATGATGTCAATTTTAAAAAAATAGCTGTAGTAGTAAGTACAGTCGTCAGATGGTGCTAACCAGCGTCTATCCCAAACTGTCTTAGAGCGTTTATATTATAAAACATGCTTGTCTGTTAGGGTTCTCATTAAAACATGTAACAAATGTTGTAGTCTAGTGCTAAAAGTACTGTATATTCCTATTGTATACATAAAAATATTTGATGGGTACAATATTTGTCACTGTATGAAAGGTACTCGCATGTGACAGGTGGGAAGTTTAGATGTAAATATCGGCCGACCAGTGAATGTGTTGGTTTCAGCTTTATGTAGCTGGACTCAACTGATTTTTGAATAGCTCCCAGAAATGGGAACTTTTCGATATCCTTTGCTCATTGAGCAGTGTCACTTTATTAGAGATCTGATGGCGATAGATCTCGAATTCTTCCCACAGGTCCATGCGTTTACCTTTCCACATGTATGGAGCAACTGCATGTGGGTTGTTATAACCGGCGGCCTGTGTCCACTTGCTATCAGGCGGGCCGCGAAATTTGACTTTTCTGCCGCACTGTGCCGATCTACCGCGACGTGTTCACTGAATCTGGTTTCCAGCCGTCTGCCTGTTTGCCCAACGTAACAGGAATTGCATTCAGGACAGTTGATTCTATATACACGTGATCTTTGGTAAACATTATTTGCCTCGACACTGTTTTTCAAGATTTTACCTAAGTTACTGGTGGTGGAAAATGCCACTTTAATTTTTTGTTTTCTGAAGTCTGCTGCGATTCTGTCGCTAATTTTCCCGTAGTATGGTAAACAAATAAATTTATTATGCATGTCGTTTACAACAGGCGGTCTTTTTTCATTCTGTTCCTTGCTCAGTATTTTATTATTCATGCTGTCAACAAAATTGGGCGGGTAATTGTTGACCTTGGCAATATATTTGATTGTATTAAGCTCTGTTTCAAAACTTGTCTTTGGAAGTGGGATTTTCAGTATACGATTAATAACAAAATTGAAGTAGGCTTTCTTGTGTTGGCTGGGATGGTTAGAATTGTAATCTATAACACAATCTGTGCACGTGTTTTTCCGATAAACAGCATGTATAATAAAATACTGAGCAAGGAACAGAATGAAAGTAGATCGCCTGTTGTAAACGACATGCATAATAAATTTATTTGTTTACCATACTACGGGAAAATTAGCGACAGAATCGCAGCAGACTTCAGAAAACAAAAAATTAAAGTGGCATTTTCCACCACCAGTAACTTAGGTAAAATCTTGAAAAACAGTGTCGAGGCAAATAATGTTTACCAAAGATCAGGTGTATATAGAATCAACTGTCCTGAATGCAATTCCTGTTACGTTGGGCAAACAGGCAGACGGCTGGAAACCAGATTCAGTGAACACGTCGCGGTAGATCGGCACAGTGCGGCAGAAAAGTCAAATTTCGCGGCCCGCCTGATAGCAAGTGGACACAGGCCGCCGGTTATAACAACCCACATGCAGTTGCTCCGTACATGTGGAAAGGTAAACGCATGGACCTGTGGGAAGAATTCGAGATCTATCGCCATCAGATCTCTAATAAAGTGACACTGCTCAATGAGCAAAGGATATCGAAAAGTTCCCATTTCTGGGAGCTATTCAAAAATCAGTTGAGTCCAGCTACATAAAGCTGAAACCAACACATTCACTGGTCGGCCGATATTTACATCTAAACTTCCCACCTGTCACATGCGAGTACCTTTCATACAGTGACAAATATTGTACCCATCAAATATTTTTATGTATACAATAGGAATATACAGTACTTTTAGCACTAGACTACAACATTTGTTACATGTTTTAATGAGAACCCTAACAGACAAGCATGTTTTATAATATAAACGCTCTAAGACAGTTTGGGATAGACGCTGGTTAGCACCATCTGACGACTGTACTTACTACTACAGCTATTTTTTTAAAATTGACATCATTTGATTTTTAAAACTGACATCATTTGATTTTATGATTTTGACTGTGAACAAATTATCAACAGATCATCAGTTTTATGTAAGATATTTTAAAAGAGTTGCTGTATATATATATATATATATATATATATATATATATATATATATATATATATATATATATATATATATTGTAAAACACCAATTAGTACATATTTTTACTACCAATTATATATAAACAGTAAACGAGACTCATTAATAAAGAACAGTTTAAAGTTAAAATGCCTACTAAAATTACAATAAAATGTAACTTTCTCTACCATAAATATACATCATATAAATTTGTTATTTATATGAAACTTTAAAGAGGGCGCCTCAGTCACAAATGACCCATGCTGACGTCAACTGAGTAAGGATTGTAACAGCTGCGTCAGTACAAACGCAACCTCCTACATGGAGGTCGAGATATTTTAAGTTTTTTAATTTATTTTATGGTATGCATTTTTATCATTGACTATAACTGAAACTTGTACAATTAGCTTATAATCTGACATGCATGTTATTCTAACTGGCCCTTTTGTATTTATTTTAGCATTGATAATGACCACACAGTGGTCGAAATCCGGATTTGCCAACAAATAAAGAATTTATATTTATGACGACTGATTGCTGAATAATTACCACAAATCTAATACAATCGTGGAGCACCCAATATGGAATCAAGCCTGATTTCTACCTGTATCAATTTAGACCAACAACCAACACGTTGGTACAGGGGCCAATGGTGTTTGAACGCTGCTGTTTTAATGGACTAGTAGAAGAAGAACTTAATCGTGCATGGGAACTGTGTCTTCGCTCAGTTAACAGCTATAATAGTGTTTTAGAGTGGTGGACCACTAGAGCGAAGCCAAAGTTACGTAAAGTAATTATTTATTATAGTATAGAGCGCTCTCGGGAAATCAAACGGTCAATGGAATTCTATTACAGTCTATTAAGAGGGTTATATGATCAGGTAGACGGAATTACGACTCTACTGCAAGATATTAAAAAGATAAAAGCAAAGTTAATAGCATTGAAGAGACAACAATTAGAAGGACTTAAGCTTAAATCTAAAGCAAAATCCGTCAGTGAGGACGAATCTGCGGCTTTGTATCACTTAATAAAACACAACAAAAACCGCCGAAGGACCTCCATGGATGAGCTCAAGCTGGCACATGGTACTATCCTCACCAAACAAAATGAAATAATTCGTGAAATACATAGGTACTACAGAGATACATATGAATCATGTGACTCGAATGAAGACTGTTACGATGAACTGTTTGAAAACGTAACTTCTAAAATAACTAGAGAAGACAATGAACAGTTTTCTTCAGCCTTTACTAATCAAGAAGTACTGGAAATTATACGCAGTTCTCCCACTAAGAAGTCACCGGCACCCGATGGTATACCCATCGAGTTTTATAAAAGGTACTGGGATTTGATAGGAGATAAGATGACAGAAATTGTGAATGAAGTGTTTCAGGGTAAATGTGTCTCCTCAGAATTGAAAGAATATAAAATTGTTCTGATCCAAAAAACAGAGGATGCAAGAAAATCAACAATCTTCGAACAATTTCCCTACTGAATTCTGACTACAAGATTATTGCAAGGGCAGTAAATAAACGTATCTTACCACTAACTGAAAAAATTATCTGTCATTATCAGACTTGTGCCTATGGAAGGACGATACTCCAAACTGCAGCGCAATATAGGGACATTATTGCTTTAACATCTGTTAGCAATATTCACTGCGGTCTCCTCTTCGTCGATTTTTATAAAGCTTTCGACCAGGTCGAACACAAGTATCTTCTAGAAACTATGAAACGAATGGGATTTCTTCCAAGAACTATAAACATCGTCAAAAATGCCGCACTGGGGATCTCGGCTAAAGTTTCTGTTAACGGCCAACTGACGAACCAGATACAAATTAAACGAGAAGTACCTCGGAAGTCCTCTGTCGATGTTACTTTTTGTAATATCACTGGAACCATTATTAAGGCAACTGCAAGCTAAAGTGACAGGTATTACAATCTACGAAAGGAAAATAGTGGTTGGCGCCTACGCTGATGATGTAGGGATAATAGTAAGGAACAGAGAAGACTTTACGGCTCTAGAAAGACAACTAAATAATTATTGTGTAGCATCAGGAGCAAAAATGAACGAAAATAAAAGTAAACTTTTAAGTATACGAGTATTGCAAGACATCAGGCTCGACTGGCCTAAAAACGTCGTGGAACATAAAGCTCTTGGAACTATTCTGACAACCGTCCCCTTACAGATGATGGCAAAAAATTGGAGGGATGTAGCGCAAAAAATCAAGGGAGCACTGCTTGAAAATAACTACCGAAGTTTGGATCAGTCCCAGAGGGTCAAGTATGTAAATACGTACAACCTGTCAAAAGCATATTACATAGCACAGTTATTCCCAATCCCTAAACTGGTAGCGAAGACAATAACGTTCAAAGACGGCATCATTTATATGGAAGGGTGAACTATTCAGAGTAGACTCTACGACTGTAACGCTAGACCCCACACACGGCGGACTGGGTTTGACTAATATAAGAAATAAAGCAGCTGCGCTACATATTAAACGAATGACCAACCACATACACAGCAACCCTGACAGCCTTACTACGAAGCTGTTCGAAGCAGTCAAACCAGAAAGTAGATTCACTGATAAATGTTCAAACAATAAGTTTTCAATTAAAACATATCCGGGAGTACTATCTAGAGAGAAGTTATCTGAGCGAGCGACTAAAAAATTACAAGAACTTAACTGCAAGAGACATTTTGGAATACAGAAGAAAACACGAAGGACGGAATAAAATAGAATCGAAGTACATTGGAGTCAACTGGGAAGCAGTGTGGCAGAATATTAACACCTGCGTACTTCCTTCCTTCGAACGTTAAGTCAGCGCTATACAAAACGATAAACAACATCGTAAGCACCAATGAGAGGCTTTATGCAATTGGACTGAGTGACACAGAACGATGTCTCACCTGTAATCTAGTGGACACTATTCCACACAGATTCACGTGCGGAAACCGCGACCATCACTGGAAGAGGATTAGGCGACAGATCGGTATAGACCAGACAAAAAATACTACCCGCAATGGAAAAACAATACTGTGATGTGGCTACTTGGGCATTATACCAGTTACGTCGTTAATAAAATCGGTGGTGACAACCTTAGAGAGTTCATGACATATATGGAAACGGAGTATGCGATAACATGGAAATACGGGGACCATAAGAAGTTTGAGAACGCACTTAAGATAATCTTTCAAAAGACAGGGATAGGCTAGAACTTCTGCTCTGAAAGAAGTCGCAATTCTGCGACCGTTGTTCATCGGCTGCTCACAGAACATCATTTGGGTGCAAATGAGACACACACCAACGTCAACTTTATATCTATATATTCAATCACTTGTACTTACGTTTTAGTTTCTTACTTTGAAAGAATATACATATGTCTACATGAAGACATTTTAGTTTAAAGAACTAAAAATGGCTAATCAGTTCATCACTGATAAATGTACACAAGGAGAATATTATTTTTGTCGACATTACCTACATAGGAATCGGTTCATCATAGAATAATTTTAACAACAAGTTCTTAAGTTTTGGAGAAGAAATTTAATTTTGTTACAACGATCGTTAGGAGAACGTCTGAGTTAATCTGAATACAAGTTTCATTTCAGTTCCAGAAACTTCACTCAAAACAAAAACATGCTTACAGCAAAGTAAGCTCGCCGTTTTGAAGGCACACACACACACACACACACACACACACACACACACACACACACACATAAAAATAGCTATATATACACGTGGCGACTGTTCCGAAATAACAGACGTCACTTCTGATCCTATAGTTGTTACATATTCACAGAATATATGACATCGAATGCGAAACGGCAAAGCTGAAAATGTGTACCCAGCCGGGATTCGAACCCGGATCTCCTGCTTTCTAGGTAGTTGCTCTGACCCCTACACCACTTTATATATATATCCGGAGATCCGGAATATCAGACCTTAATGTTCTTTAATTCCTTTGGAGACAATGAATATCAGACCTTAATGTTCTTTAATTCCTTTGGAGACAATGATTAATTTGTGTTGTCTGTTGCTTTGCTACTGTTTCGTACATTCGCCCATACACATCTGCAGGGTCTTCAGTCTCTGCTGCCATTTATGATCGTTTTGAAACGAGCTGTATCAATGACAGATTCAAGTCGTGCTATATTATTGCCACGCACAGTACACTATAAATGCAGTGCTATGCAAAGGGTTCAGAAGCTTAGATGTGAGATATGACAAGCCCAATGCTTGTCCCATTACGTAAATACTGTTCACAATGCTTACTTTTACATTCCATAGCGAAGTAGCATTCGAAAATTAATTAAAACAATTTCTGAATGGCAAGTCCTTCCACTCAGACGATCTTTAGATATCAATTACTAAATATGGAGAAAAAAGTGTCGTGTAATATTTTGTATGATGTAATATCTCGTAAAGAAATCTTTTATTGACCTGACACATTCCACATCATTACAAAGAGCCGTATTAATTATCTATGAAACAAGTACGATTCCTATTGTAAGGTAACCCTTAAGGTAAGCCTTACATTATAATGAGGAATGAGCTTCATTTTGAACATATTATTCGTTTGAACAAGTTGATAGTGAATAACTTCTTATGTGACTTCATTAATTATCGTGATGCACTATGTATGTACGTAACTTAACTGTGAACATTTTCGGTCATTACTTTATTATCTGTATTGTAATTGTTTATGTGTATATTGGCCGGCCGCGGTGGCCGAGGGTATTGAGGCGCTCCAGTCACGCTCCGCACGGCCACTACGGTCCGGGGTTCGAATTCCCCCTCGGACATGGATATTTGTGCCGTCCTTAGTTGTAAGTAGTTCATAAGTAGTTTGTAGTTAAGTCACATTGACTCTACAAACATTTGATTTTTTTATGTGCATATTATTTTATTTTCACATTGCATGTTTGCTTTATGACTGTGATTACTTGTTATGTTTAATTTGTCAATTTAAAATACTTCTCTGTAAAAGAGATCAAATATCGATCTGAATAGTAATCAAGTTGGCTCCTTAGATCAGAGACTTTATTGTATAGCAGGGCTCAAAAAATGTTCAAATGTTTGTAGAACTTATGGGACTTAACTACGGGGTCATCAGTCCCTAAGCTTACAAACTACTTATGAACTAGCTAAGACTAAGGACGGCACAAATATCCATGCCCGAGGGGGGATTCGAACCCCCGACCGTAGTGGCCGTGCAGACCGTGACTGGAGCGCCACAGCCCCCGCGGCCACCGCGGCCGGCATAGCAGCGCTCGCCTGTGGGAGCGCAGGCAAGCAGCAGTATCTGCCGCCCCGTGACGTAGATCAGACGTTCGTACGCGGTCCGCGGAGTGCTGAAACGATATAAGTAATAAAGTTGAACAAAGTGAAAGTTATAATTTGTTGTAAGTGCAATGATATGAAAGTTTATGTGAAAGCAGTGAACATAAGTGAAGCAAGAATTGATGTTATTGAAACATTTATTCGTTCGTTCTGCTGAGGCAGAAATTCGTTACGTGTTCGGTAACCGTCCCAGACGTCCGAAACGCGGTAGCGTTATCGCAGACGCTAACGGTCGCGATTAATTACGCGATTCGCGAAGCATCACTGCGAACTGCTAGTAAGCTGCCAAAGGAGGAGCCACCATCAAAATGATTTCTGTATGAATTTATGTACCATTTATATGACTGCAGAGTACCACGTCGCTGGACTGATAAATAAGATAAGTTAAATGCTATTGGTTGTAATTTACTGTGAATGCATGTCCAAGTTTTGTTAAAATACAAGAACATTAGACAGTACTTTTGCTATCTTATTTGAACAACTATTTAACCGGCTGTTGCATTAATGAATAATTTTTCTGTTTCGTTTTGCACTGAGTTCAACAATAATAGCCACCACCACATCTATCCTATAAAGAACCAAACTCGTACAATAACCGTATGCATAGCATCAAATAAGACTGATTTACTTAAATTTCCTATTTGCTTGAGTGAATTAATTTTTATTAGATACTGACTATAGTTGTTGGACTGCACCCACTTGCCAATCACTTGCTGTTAAAAATCCTACTATTCATAATTTTCTAAATTATCAGTACCATTAGCGTACTAATTGAGTCACACATATTGCACAGACAGAGTAAGTTAATTTCTACTATCTGTGTGTGCACAGTCTCAGTAGGAGATTACGTAAGGAAAGGAAAGGTGAGTCATCTTTTGAAATGTTTGTCAGATAGGGCCATAGTATTTGTTGATTACACTGATTGTCTTGCTTAATATTTTCAAAATTTAACTACACCACTTGCATTAATCACGAGTTTAACGTAACCAACCATGAAATTAATGCCAGGTGTGCTATGGTGCTCAAATATTACAACAACAGCCACCACAGTTAATAACACGTAAATCAATTTTTTTTTACCTCTACTCACGCTTTTCTTCAATAAAATAAACACCTTTCACCTAATATATCAACAACAAAATACTTTCTTTCCTTACAAATGGCGACCCTTGCCTAGGATAGATTGTGGGCGGAAAATTATCGTTGGACTCAGTAGTTAACTAACAATACTAATTAATTGTATAATTTAGTATTGCAAAAATCTGTATATTGTGTTGTACATTACTATCTGATTGATAATGCGCCGCAAAACTTTTAAACATCTTTATTTTTGCATTGAAAATTGTATTTTTGGAATTTGAAAATTGTTAGCCATAACTGTGACGTAACAGTCAGTTAGTATGATCACGCGACAAGCAGTAGCCCTCGCAGCCAAACAATCGATCTCAAAGTCAACTGAAACAATAAATGACGCGAATAGAATTTCAAATCCAGCAACTACCTCAGATTTTGCAATTACTAATAACGACATGTCACTGACAGGAGTAGATACTAGAAGATTCAATTGATCAGAGATTAGCAATGAATGTGGATCATCATCAGAATCTTATTCCAACATAGCAGGAAATATGCAATGATATGACAGATACGCAAATTGACGTTAATGAACCGACTATGAAGGAAGAAAACGAAGAATCGCAGAAAGGAAATAGGACTACGGAAGATATGTTAGATGTACTTTTAAAAGCAATGCAGGGATTGGAAGAAGACAGAGTATGGCAAAATTAATGCAGGAATCGGATGAAAGACAGGAGCGAAAAATGCAGGAATTATTTCAAGAACAAAAACAGGAAACGGCTACGATAAAACAAGAAACAGTGAAGATACGACAGTCAGTCGAAGAAACGAAATCTGGAAACGTCTAACTTAATACAAAATTTGAATGACACGGCAAATGCGAGAAGAAATCAAAGAAAGTGACAAACGTATTGAGGAAAGGATAGAACGCGAACTCCGAGAACATAGGCAAAACTGTGACGAAGCTATTCTTGAAAGCGTACAGTCATTAGTAGAATCATTTAATGACGAAATGCAAAAACTGAATTCTGAAATTGATGAAAGGATAAAAGGAGTTGAAAAGGAAACCGACTTAATTAAAACGACCTTTGCCAACGAAAAGACGAGATGCGCCAAGGACACAAAAGCAATACAGAGCCAACTGAAAACAACGAATGAGAAATTAACTGAGCATGATGACGAAATAAAAACGTTTCATCAGAAGTTAAACGAACAACATGAGCGAATAGAAGAGGTAGTACAAAGCTAGAGTACATTATCGCGCACCTTAAGTATTGGACAACAATCACCACCGGCGCGAAGTGATGAAGCGATAGCGTCAGGCTCCGATATGCAGGTAGAAGGTAATTGTCAACCATTAATCAGACAGGATGAATGTCGAAGCTTTGATCTAGGCTCAGAAAGAACAGTCAAACAGCTTCCACACGTAAATGTATGTGCCGAATCGGACTCAGTGTATGCGAAAACGGTGTCATACAATAACGATCGAAATACGTATAAACGCGACAAAGAAACAACAACAAACAATATGAACAGTAAATATTTGGTGAAATATGTGCAAGGACGAAACCCACCGACGTTCAGTCCAAAAGGTAGACTGCATATAATAGACTTTGTACAGGCAATTGAGCGCATGTTTCCTCCAGAGGAGGAATGACGACATGCGCTGTGATTACGTCATAAGTAATGTTCATGCGGACGTACAACCAGAGTTTATTGAAATGTATAATGAAAGAAGAAACTATCAACTGTTCAGATATCTAGTACTGAAGAAATATTGGTCTGATGCAAAGCAAGAAGAAGTCATTAGAGAAATTTATGAAGCCCCATTGTACAAATTTAGCAAATTTAAAACAATGGCGGAATACTTCAAACATTATTGGTATAATAACAAGCATCTGGACAGTCCCATTAACGAAGCCAGCTACCTCAAAATAATGAGAGCAAGGCTGCCTAGATGGATGAAGCAACATTTAGTTTGCACACGAGTGACAACAGTCGACCAAATGACCGAGATATTAGAAGAATCTGATAAGCTGCAATAGAGAGACGTGGATCACAGACGATGGAACCAGGAGAGAGAAACTAATAATGAAGAAAGGAACGGATCAAGAAGCAGTTATCGAACAGAAAACCGCAATGACAATAATGAGAGACCACGAGATTCGCGAAATGAAGACCGAAGAAGGGAGAGAAGAGACAATCGTCAGCAAAGCAATTATGATAGCAGACAATTACATGATGATAGAAAAAGCTTTAATCCTAGAGAAAAAAATGACTACCGGATCAGAAAACTAGAAGAAAAGGAGTGGGAGAAGACCGGCGCCAAGCAGAAGAACAATTACGACCTGCACGGAGACCATGCAAACAATAGCAGAAGGTTTCAAAGAAGATATGATGATGATGAAGGAGGTCCGCGTTATGAAAAATCAGCGACACGGGACAGACAAGTTTGTGCAATAGATACGCGCGCAATGACTGAAGGCGCTATCGCAAATCAAAATGGGCGAAATTCCGACGTAACTTCAGAAAATGACAGGTCAAAACAGTTAAACTAAATGAGCAGCTCACTGCACCCCGATGTGTGGCTGCGATAATGCATATAGGGGTAAACAATAATGAAGCTGTCCCGCAAATAACTGAGACAGAAGAAAGAGGAGACGAATATGGAGTGAACAATGAACGATTTTGGCTACAGGAAGATTACAAGGATTTAATTAATAATTTAGGAAACTTAAACAGCGACGTGAATCAAGATAATTATTCCAGAAACAAGCAAATGAATAATCTCAAGAATACCAGAAAGGAAGATGTTGAATGTTGTCCAAAATTAAGCATTCTAGTAGGGCAGAAAAGGTGTGAAGCGCTACTAGACACAGGATTGAGGATTTAAGTGGTAACGAGAAAATTGTATATATATTTCAAGAAACAAGTATATCAAATTAAAGAGATAAAATCGGGAGGATTAAAAGTATTCGGAGCATTTTCTGACCGACATGTGGAATCACACTCGAGAATAACCTTGCCGTTCAAAATGAATGAACTTGACCACCTATTATACCATGAATTTAAAGTCGTGGAGGGCGTCAACATACTCTTTATAATTGGATCTGATTGGCTGCGGCAGCAGAAAGGTATTGTTGATATCAGGAATAATCAACTAATATTTGAAGATGAAGGAACAGAGTATACGACTGAGCTACTCACACAAGAAAAACCTATATTTGGCGCATTCAACATTAGATGCGTTGAGATGCCAGAACGAAAAAGTTTAATGAGAACGTCCTGGGAACAGAGTGATACAAGTAAACGGTTTGAGTGGAAGAAGACGAACCCCGTGGAGGATTGCGAAGAGCGACAACTGATTAATAAGAAACGTATTTTAGAAGTGGCGAGAGAAGATTCGAGAAAACAAGACTGGGTTGGGACCATGCAGAAGCAAGAACAAAACCCGATACAGACAACAGTCAACGAAAATATACAAAATAGTCACGAAAATACTCCTGAACCGTTATGGTCAAGCAAAAAATGTCACACCGTGAAAGACGGCACTGCAGAATTAAACGATCGCACTAGCCAGGCGAAAGTCGCACTAACTAGACAGAACGAATTTGTTGACACATCAGAAGATGAAGACGAAGAAGAGAATGATAGTGAAGAACCACTTGATACCGACTCTGCCAACTAATATGAGAGTTATAGTACAATGTCAGAAGAGGATGAAATGCCATATAGGCCTAATAAGAGGATGATAAGCATTGGAAAGCATCGTAGTGAGACTGAAAATAAAAGAAAATCGGCAATGACAGTGACACTGAAAAATAGAGCGAGACTAAAGAAAAATTATGTATGCAGGAAGATATCATGTAATCGGAAGCACAAAGTAAAAATGAAGATTCTCACAGACAGTGGTGAAGATGACCTTCACCACAACGCGAATTAAGGGCGCGAATGAACTTGTTAGGTTGTAGATATTAAGATTCTTAAAAGGCATCTCGGAAATAGGATACCACCTAAGTTTACATCTGAATTGAAATGAAGAGTAATATTTGTATATTATTTTGTTAGATTTATAACAATGTGTATTATAATTAATGTAATTAATTATTGTAATTAATGCATACCTGCCAACTTTCAGAAACAGAAAACCAGAAGATCCGAAATTGCAAAACATTAACGCGCGCAGCACCGCAAGGTCTTCAAATATTGCAAGAAAAGATTACACAGAAAGTGATTGCAAATATTGTTAACATAACTCATTATATTATAATGTAGGGTACATTTTAAGATCACTATTTTCGAATTAAAACTCTGAAGTTAGGTACTTACACAAGCTATTTGTTGATGAGTGTTCATTTCTTGTCACTTAACACTGGGAACAGTTCACAAACTACACACAAATCTTTTATGCACTTGATCTTGCAAGCCACAATATCACTGATACTGTCAAAAATACTAAAAATTTATTTACACTTATTTACAAAATTTTCTGAAGTTCACAGAACACTGCCTATATTCCATCACCAGTTGCCGAGGAGAGATGAAGATGAGTAGCTTTATTTGCTTTCTTCGGAAATTCAGAAGGAAAACTTTTCATGTAACATGGTCCACTGCTTCTTGTTTTCAAAACAGAAATTGAACCCAGAATTTTATCTGACATGGAGGACCTAAACTGATTGTGATTCTTCTTCACCAAGCTGAACACAAGCTCACACTGAGAATTGCTGTGTGGTGGAGTCAAAACAGAAAGCATTAGTCTGGATAACTTATCATACTTAGGAACACCATCAGCTCCACGACTGCTCATCAAGTAAGCCCATTTAGTATCATCTGTTAAGTTCTCGCTTTCAACAGTAGCAGTCATCAATCTGCTGGGCCACAAATTTGGCCTGAATTACATTCATTGCATCCTCAACTGACTCACTTCCCTTCGTTGGCAGCAATGAAGGAAACCTTTCTACAAGAAATTCTAGGGAATATACTCTCAGAGAAGGGCTTATCGATATTATTGATCTCCTTTCAGTCCAATTCCAAATACTTGCATCTCAGAATAGCAGCTATTATCGAAAGTCGCAACTTATCTCTTTTCATTCTCCACTCCGAGGAGTGGAGCGGACTGTTTGAGATCCGGCCCATAAAGAGTCGCGGTTCTATTCAGCCAATATCAGACAAGCTGATAGTGGGGCAAAGGGGGAATCCCAATTAGGAATAAGTGGGAGAAGTCGAAACTTAAATGCTATATGAATGCAGATGGCGGGAACGAGCCTGCGAGTTCAAAATCCGCAAAAAAACCACGTTCATCCGGAAAACCATCCCCAAATCCGGAAATCTTCCGGGAAAACCAGGAAACTTGACAGGTATGTTAATGTAAGGTGTAATATGCTAACTGTTTAATGAGTGACCATTGACTCTACACGAAGAGCGTCATTCAGGACTGCGACTTATATGCGCTGTGATTATTATTTTGTTACTGTATAAAGTGAATGTACTGCCAGGAAAAACCTTAGACGGTTGGACGTTTTCAGAAAAAGCCGACTGTGAATAACAGAGTGGAAGGAGGAGGTTTGCGCAGGCTACCTGACTACAGTCGCCCGCGGCAAACATCAATACGCCGGCAGCAGAGTTCCCGAGCCAGCGACAACAATGCCTTCCCTCGACCTGCAAGCGGCGGCACCGCGCCTCGCCCACCCCACCAAAGTGTGAGTGCTGTGTTTGTGCGAGTGGAATGCGTGTGTAGGTAGCTGTGTTTACAAACAGTGTAGCGTGTGCCCGTTAGCTGTCAATCTATCGTCAAACTGAACAGGTGCTACTGCACCAATATAACATAATCAGAATGTTTAAATAATTGTATTCTGTGTACTAATTGTCCAAATTAATTTGTTTAATGATAAAAAAATTTATCGACATGTTTGTCTCTATTTATTTATTTTTTTCTTTTGTTAACGGTAACCCTTCTGGTAAGCCTAACATTATAACGAGGAATGAGCTTCATTTTGAACATATTATTCGTTTGAACCTGTTTATAGTGAATATGTAGTAATTAACTTCTTATGTGACTTAATTAATTATCGTGATGCACAATGTATGTACGTAACTTATCTGTGAACATTTTCAGTCATTTATTTATTATCTGTATTGTAATGGTTTATGTATATATTATTTTATTTTATTTGTACATTGTATGTTTTCTTTATAACTGTGATTACTTGTTATGTTTAATTTGTCAATGTAAAATACTTCTCTGTAAACGAGATCAAATATCAATCTGAATAGTAATCGACGTGGCTCCTTAGATCAGAGACTTTATCGTATAGCAGCGCTCCCCTGTGGGAGAGCAGGCAAGCAGCAGTATCTGCCGCCCCGTGACGTAGATCAGACGTTTCGTACGCTGTCCGCGGAGTGCTCAAACAATATAAGTAATAAAGTTGAACAAAGTGAAAGTTATAATTTGTTGTAAGTGCAACGATATGAAAGTTTATGTGAAAGCAGTGAAGCAAGAATTGATGTTATTGAAACATTTATTCGTTCGTTCTGCTGAGGCAGAAATTCGTTACGTGTTCGGTAACCGTCCCAGACGTCCGAAACGCGGTGGTATCATCGCGGACGCTAACGGTCGCGATTAATTACGCGATTCGCGAAGCATCACTGCGAACTGCTAGTAAGCTGCCAAAGGAGGAGCCACCAATAAAATGACTTCTGTATGAATTTATGTACCATTTATATGACTGCAGAGTACCACGTCGCTGGACTGATAAATAAGTTAAATACTATTGGTTGTAATTTACTGTGAATGCATGTCCAAGTTTTGTTAAAATACAAAAACATTAGACAGTACTTTTGCTATCTTTTTTGAACAACTATTTAACCGACTGTTGGATTAATTAATAATTTTTCTATTTCGTTTTGCACCGAGTTCAACAATAATAGCCACCGCCACATCTATCCTATAAAGAACCAAACTCGTACAATTACCGTATGCATAGCATCAAATAAGATTGATTTACTTAAATTTCCTATTTGCTTGAGTGAATTAATTTTTATTAGATACTGACTATAGTGGTTAGACTGCACCCACTTGCCAATCACTTGATGTTAAAAATCCTACTATTCATCATTTTCTAAATTATCAGTACCATTAGCGTATTAATTAAGTCGTACGCATTGCACAGACGGAGTAAGTTAATTTCTGCTATCTGTGTGTGCACAGTCTCTGTAGGAGATTTTGTAAGGAAAGGAAAGGTGAGTCATCTTTTGAAATGTTTGTCAGATAGGGCCATAGTATTTGTTAATTATACTGATTGTCTTGCTTAATATTTTCAAAATTTAACTACACCACTTGCATTAATCACGAGTTTAACGTAACCAACCACGAAATTAAGGTCAGGTTTGTTATGTTGCTCAAACATCACAACAACAGCCACCAAAGTTAATAACAAGTAAAACAAAATTTGTTTTTTACCTCCACTCACATTTTTCTCCAATAAAATAAACACCTTTCACCCAATATATTTACCAACAAATATTTTTTTTTTTCCTTACATTATCTAATCTGATAACGTGGATTAACATGGGGAGCTTTCTTACATGAGTACATTTGTGGCCGGCAATTCAAAATATTTCGTACTGTTTCTCGTATCTAATCACTCAGTCTGGAAAGTGAAGCTCACCAAGGATTTCGCCAAACCGAGATCTGAAGTGTTTGTGGTCACCGGGAAGGGAAACACAGCAGACCTGCTGGCCACTCAGGGGATTACCGCCGTCGCTTGCGTGTTTAGTGAGGTGGAGGGCAGCTTAGCGGCGCAGAGGCACCGCGTAGGGAGGGGGCGGAGCTTCCCTTCACGAGAGGCGAGGCGCTCCGCTGCACTCGGCGGCTCTCGGCTGTCTGTCAGAACAGGAGAAACACCACCCGCGCTCCCCACACAATATGTTCCTCCTGGGTTGCTACGATGCGATTCTCACGCTTCGTTGACAGTTCTCGACGTTTGTGAGCAATATTTCGATTTACATTGGGTAGTTTTGTCTCGGGTAGCAGATGTAATCAAACAACATACAACTACACGGCTCTGACTATTGGTGGGTGACTTGGCAGTTGTGTAACTTGGCAGTTGTGTTAAGCCCTGCACCACCCACACCAGCGTTGACTATTCACGAGCACTTCCCCTAGCTGTACTAAATTGCCACACGTTCTCCCACTCTGACCATTGTACTCCAGCCAGCGTGTAGTTCTTTTTTGACCCATGGGGACCTGCTTTGGACGGCACACCTGGCTAAACAGCCCATGCTGGTGTGTGAAGCCCATACGCCCGTGCAGTGCAACGGTTATCTCGACTGCTCAGGTGATGTCCTCCTATAAACCTTTGTGAATAAACTGTTACCATGCGACATACGACGTGAGAAGAATTGCTGTGTTCAGCTTGTGACGATATTGTCTATTTGATAGTACAGAACAGCCACAACTACGCCACAGTAATAAATTTCATCACCTGTTTTGTAGGATATCCCATGGTGGCAGCCAGCATCCTTACCTCCTGTAGTTCTTTTGTATAATGACCTTTTTTTTTTTTTTTCATCAGTCATAGGAACTAAAATGTTGCTTTTGTTGACATCGGTAAAAACTTTACATTGACGAACAGTATTCTGTCTGATAAATAACTGCATGCTACGTACTAGCACACACTTAGCCACTTCGTGCCACAATGCACACCTATATATAGACAACCCCAGGTCTTCGAGAATTGTTGTTGTGGTCTTCAGCCCGCAGACTGGTTTGATGCAGCTCTCCACGCTACCTTGTCCTGTGCGAGTCTCTTCATCTGAGAATAAGTTCGGCACCCTAATTCCTTTTGAATCTGCTTCCTTTATTCGTCCCTCTGTCTCCCTCAACGATTTTTACCCCGTATACTTCCCTCTGATGCTAAGTTGACGATTCCTTGATGTTTCAGAATGTGGCCCACCAATCTATCCCTTCTCTTAGTCAGGGTATGCCAAAAACTCCTTTCCTCCCCAATTCGGTTAAGCACCTCCTCATTAGTTACGTGATCTACCCATCTAATTTTCATCATTCGTCTGTAGCTTCACATTTCAAAAGCTTCTATCATCTCTTTTTGCTACAATGTCATTCCTGGGTATATGTACCTAATTTAATTAGACTTTTTTCACAAATAACTTATACCTACATAAGATTAATCACCACAAACAGCAAAAAATTTTACAAATAGTTGTAAATCGGATGAGATTATATATTAACATGTATGCAAAATATGACTACTACAATGTGCTTGTTTACATAATTGACATTGTTAAATAATTAACAATCCGTGTAGTTCGTTATAAATTGATTATTTCAAACTATTTAGGATGCCTTACATAAAATCAGGAAAGGGTAGATATCATATTCTTGTAAAAATATGAATAATTACATGTTTCCAGACAACAATGTCATTATTATTACGAGATTTTTATAAACAGTAATTACACAAAAGTAATGTGCCACAAAATGGTGGAAACGGTAAAGTTTAAGGTGAAACAAAGTTTCTCTATAACATTCTTTGCATTGCAATACAATTATGCAGTGCTGATTTTGGACAAAGTTTTTCGAAAATTTTATTTCATTAGTGTTGAAACAATTGATCTGGTTAACTACGATATTACTCTGTATATTTACGTAAAATTTCGAATGAAACTAAAGTATTGACAGTTATGTACCCTGTAGATATGGAAATAACTAAACATTTGTGAATATTCTACATCGATAAAAAGGTTATTGGGTCCTTCATTAACTGCAGTCGCCGCACTCAACGCTTGAACATCTACAGCGAGAGGTCTGAAGATGACTTAATCTTAGATCGAAACCGGTTACCTGTATAATAAATTTTCAAATTTTGCGAACTAGACTGTTATTCTTATCTTTAAACAAATATGCTTCTTATGACTCGATTCATTACAAGCTGCAACTTGTGTAAACGAAACACGCCACCAAATACTTTCAACAATAATGAAACATTATTCCTATTGTAATCTATGTACATTGTCCTTTTCCTAATGTAGGAATAATTGCTCATCTTTTTTCATCCTCGGTTGAGTTTCCTAAGATTAGGAGCTAGTAAACGTGATCGCCATCGATATAAGGTCCATAAAGTATTATTTCTGTATTTCATACTCTTTTAATGGAAATAAGGTGTGTGTACTGAATGTATAAGAAGTCCTACGTAAGTGTGTAATACAAACATAAAACGCTTTTCCTGATCATATTTTAGTAGCTAGTTTTAGCCCCAAAATTTGTGACATCTTCAGTGAAACAGCATGCTGCAGCAAAGCTACCGCCGCAATTACATGGCAAACTGAAATTCAACAATAACTTTAGTTAAAGGACGCCGGTTGAATAGACAGAGCTATGATAAGTTCCTATTTCAGCATTCAAATGCACCGTTGCAGGGCAGTTACGTCATTAACACAAACACTGACGAATAATTCCAACTAAGTAATTGTCGTCAAGGGCCGGAATACTGACTGCTTCAAAGTGATTTACAAACCCTGAAATAATATTTAGGGAAAGACTCTGCTAAAACTAATGTGAATATTTCACATAAAAGTATGAAAGTTTTTGCATTTTCACATATAACTTTAGTATCAATAAGATTACTGTAAAAGTGCTACAAGCATTAAAGTCCATAACGAACTGTTCTCAGGTGTTTAAATGTTTAGGGAAATACTTTAATAGATATCATTCATTCACTTATACAGACGGTGGTTTTTATAGATACTTTAAAAGGCGACCACTGTACTTAACATGAGCTTCGTTTTATTACTAAAATTAGCAAATGAGGTTCGTGTAAACTACTGGTTGCTCCCTGTTACAAAGCCTTGTTCCCTGGCCAAACTGAGAACTGACTCGTTTCAAATTACTTCAATAACAGAAAGTTAATACTACAGTGGTCAATATACATAGCAGCACACACGTTATTACACACAGACATTAATAAGAAAGCCACCACAATTAAAGTTATCTTAGAAAGGTGGCTAAGAAAAGATTTATGGGGCAACGGAATTTAGACATAATTTGCATCTGATCTTGTTTTCAGCACTTGTGAAGAACAATATTAAATAACAAGGGAAGTTGCTCTAAAACTACAGTTTATAGGCAACTTACGGATTATGCTGAACTTAGCAAAATGGGGTACCAATTTTGTTAGTATAGTAAAAATGCATATCTTACTTGGATTAATGCAGTCGATGCCCAGCCTACATTAAATATGACTAGCTTATATGCCCGTGCTTCGCAACGGTTGTTGAAGGAGAGCCTGTGTGTATCATGGTTTTTTAGGGTTCCGGACCTCAGTCAGTAAAAAACAGAATCCTTGTTGGATCGCTCTGTCAGTAAACTCGGTTGTCCTAGCCAAGATGTCAAATGTTAGTAAAAGTCATTGTCCGAAACGATGTATCTTCTTAAAGTTTTTGATACAAAAAGTGAAATGTACCAAAATAAGCAAAGAAATGTCGCTAAGTATTTAATACACAGACAGAAATCAGTAACACTATGTTCAATGTTTGTTGATATTCGTAGATATAAGATTGCTTAATTCTGTCACAGACGTTCGCTTCCTACCCCATTCTTATTGGGTGATTCTATTTACACTTCGGTAAAATCAGACGTGACGTCATTATGACGTATCCACACTATCGAAGACGACTGGAGCCATGATCGACTTGTGTGGTCGTTCTAGACGCAAAACTGCGGTTGCAATTGTAGCAGACGAATTAAAGGAGTAGCTGATAATATCTTCAGTTGGTAATGGTATATTCATTACAGTTTCGGAAGCTATAACTTTGCTTTAGTTTTTTGAAAGTAAGAATATAAACGTTCCGAAAAAGGACCTGCACTGTGAGCTTTGAAACGTTATTCAGCCAAATCTGATGTTGTCATCGTGGCCCATTGTGAAGGTTGTGTTTAAAACTAATGGAAATTTTTCTCTAAGCGAAAGATGCTACCGAGTTGCATTGTAGTACGGAGTCTACGTTAAACTAAGAGGACAAAATACGGTTACCAGGCTATGAAGCGACAATGTGTATTTGGACATGTCAAAATATGCGACATACAAAAACAACATATAGTCGCCGTAGGTATATGTATGTTTCCGCCGAAACTATAAATCAAATGAGCTGGATATTAATACAGTCGATTGTTACAGAGGCTCTGCGAACATCAGGTAAAACCATTCGTAAAACTGGGTTCTCATTTACCGCCAAGTTGCTGCAACATGCTAGTTCTTTTCTTTGAAAATGTGTGAAGTTGTCGTTCTCTCTGCTCGGTCTGCGTTATTTCTGACATAATTTTCAATTTACATTTACTGAAATTTCCGTCAGTGATTTCCAAAACATGATACCAATATTAAGTAAGGCATAGTTTTGTCACTAAACTACGAAGGAAAAAAGTATGCAGTTCAGAAAGAATGTCGAATTAAGCATGTTGTTCCACCCAAAACCGGCGTCTCGAACGATCGCATAAGTCGATATGCCGCTCTTCTGGACGTCGATAGTGTGGATACGTCATAATGACGTCACGTCTGATTTTACCGAAGTGTAAATAGAATCACCCATTCTTATTATGTAGCAGCGGTGTTTATTAGTTCTTTGGTGCACTACAGCGCAGCGCCTCTATCGCATGTTTGCTGTACTACGCAATCCATACTTTAAGCATAACCTACATCTAAAACAATTTCTCTTATGAAGTTGCTCCATATAAATCCGTGAAGTAGTTTAGGAGATTAGGTATATCTAATAGATGAACAGACAGTTACTGAAAACACTGATTGCGATGTATCTTTTTTTTTTTTTTTTTTTTTTTTTTTTTCGTGATCTGGGTTTGATGAAATCATGTCTCTATGTTGCCTCAAACTTAGCTGAAATTTTCTGTGAAAACCACTTGAAAATGTCAGTAGTCTTTTTAATACATTTGCAAAACGTGTTAGAAATAGGCATATCTTCATGAATAATGATGTAGCTTACATCATACATCAGTTATATTAGCCATTTAAAACATTTATTTCGTGATCATTCATATCTGTGGACAATGGGCTGAGGCATGGATAGCTGAAATATAATCATGAGACTCTATACAAAAGAGTTTCGCTTGAAAGTGCTGGTCATAATGAAATGTGACAACAACGGATGTATCTGATTCGGTAAAATTTTACTTTCTATTCTGGCGGCCTCGTGTTTTTATGTTGGCAACATCAATAACACGATATAAAATCGTTGCAAATATGACCGAACCACATAGAGTGTAGATAAATACTTCTTTATGCTTGATTTCACGGCGTGTCACGCGATTGGCTTATGACGATGTCACATGATTCTCGTTATTCAACGTCTGTTGCCAATATTATCACAGGAGGCCGCCGGGATTTGAGTAGGACTACGTCGCATAGTTTTTCTTGACCCAGCTGTCAAACGATAACATCTTTCACAGCAGAGTGTGTCGCGGCTATATGTATCAGAGATCACTAATCAGCACAGACCAGTGAGCTTACTGGCACAGGCATATCAATATCTATGGCCTAAGAGACATTCATTAATGTATGTCTGTGTTTCCACCACGAGAGTGATCAATGTTCCACGAGTATTTTTATCTTTGAGTCTATCTGGATTTTTATCTTTGTTTTGTGTCTCTGTTCATAGTCGTCAATGTGTGGTTGACGGAAATATGTGATCTATTTAAAAAATTGCGTATTTGATAATCCTCGTCGTTATTAAAGTCTGAAAGGACCGCATTGTCTGATGATTGAAAGAATAAACAGATTTTGACTCGTACCGTAAAGTTCGTAAGTCACAGAGTGTATAGCTTTTCCTAAGAGTATCTATTGCATATTTTGCGAATTTTTGCTCGTCACACTCACCCACTGCCACGCACCGCGACCAAACTCCCTTACTAACATCATTAGACCAAGGGCTGTCTACCACCACAACCACGAGTGGGTGGCAGTATGTGGTCATGGAGAAAAGCCTGTCAGCACGTACACACACAAGCCTTTTTTTTATATAGATTTAACGCTACTCGGGGGAAGCATTCACAAACAACACTCATTCGCTCACACACACGCAATACCACAGCGAAACTCACCAAAATCAGCGTGCTGAGACAAGGCGGAAGCAGGCGCCGCTATCGTAGGCAAAATTCGGCAAGTCAGAGGTAGCAGAAAACACAATATACAAAACACTTTGAAGATGGCTCTGGTCTTTCGTACCTGTTTTGAGATGGTGCGTGTGTATAGCCAACTTAAATTACATCTGAATTGGACCGCGAGCAAACACGCTAACGGCGACACACGGCTACGTTACATGAACGCACTCCACTGAAGATGAAGTTGAAAATCGGATTCATTATACAAAATCACGGTGGATTCTGAAGTTGCAGTCTATTAGAAATTGATCTAGGTACTGTTTTTATATGAGAAATGGCGTGAATTCAGGCAACTAGCTGCAAACCCCTGAAGTCGGAACTGAGACCCACGTTGTTCCGAAAACCGAAAAAATTGAATAAATTCAGTTTCCAAAAAATAAAGAAAATTAACTACTGCATGTGACCCAAAGAAATGCTTAGAATTATATAAGGCAGCGAATGAAATACAGCTACACGCGATAGGGAGCGATTACAGAGACGGATGAAGTCCAGTCTCCAAAACTCGTAAAACTGAAATAATTACAAAGTTGGAAAATAGGAATTACGGCATGCAACCCCTAGAAATGCTTAGAATTATATAAGGTAGCGAAAGAAATGCAGCTACACGCGATAGGGAGCGCTGACACAGACGGATGAAATCCAATCTCAAAAAACTCGTAAAAGTGAAATAATTACAAAGTCGGAAAAATAAAATAACAAATTACAGCATGCAATCCATAGAAATGTTTAGAATTACATAAGGAAGCTATGGAAGGAGGTTGTACAAGGCTCAGAGACAATTACTGACACAGACAGAGTTCGTACTACAAATCGGAGAAGAAACATCAACTTTAAAATAGGCAGGGAGAGAAGATCGCGAAATATTTGTGGAAATCAGAAGGATACCCGCATAAATATTTGCCTGATGGGCATGGAACAAACAAGAGTGGAAGCTGAAGGCTTTGTTCTATGAACGAACCATGTGGAACACATATCACTAATGGAAGGAAACGGATGAGAAGATTTTTACATGCATTGTGCGAAAATGAACATACCACCTATTAGAAATCGGGCCCCACAAAGCTATAAAGTGTTTCCACAGATTTCATACACCGCCACATGATTACAAAAGGCTTTAACATACCAGGCCATTATCAAACTGTAACTAGAATCACACACACCGCGTTTATCTATTGGAAATCACTGAATTGAAAAACGAGAACACGCTTCTGCTCACGATCGGAGAAAAAAAAAAAAAAAAAAAAATATATATATATATATATATATATATATATATATATATATATATATATAATTCTAAGTACACGGGTCTAAGTTAAACGTGCTAGTCAATGAAACCCTACCATCTCCAGAAACAAGAGAACCAACCTTACCTCACCAGACGACCAGAGCAGAATGAAGATCCTGCGCTCATGAGGCGGGAAACTGCTACCGGACGTGGAAAGCCACCGGAAACTGGAAAATCCACGAGAACGGCGGTGGTGGGGGACGGACAGCGAAACTCGCGCTGGAGGGAAAGGTTCGCTAACTAACCTTCAACCAAAGGGTGTAGAAACTTCTTTGGTAGTATCAGCAGCTATCGATACTGAGCCCGAGAGTACGATGCAAAGCGAGCTATCACTCCCCACATTTAGACAGCCATAGATTCCCCTCAGGGGCTCAGCATTAATTTGCTGAGTACGGACTTGGCGAACCTGGGGTCCTGAGCTGAGGATTGGTAAGCACCGCCTGTCCTCCAGACAGTAAGCCCTGGGCATTCTCCAGCGACCACCGTTTGGCGCAGCGGTGGAATGTTGTGTGTTACAGGGCGAGGGGATCTCGGCTTTATTGCCCGAATGTGTGAGGATGGAAAAAGCCTCTATTAAAAACCCCTCAATCCGAAGGTGTGCTGCGTGCTGATGGGATGCATGGCTGTTGTAGCAAGCGACCTGTGAGGATACTGCCGCACCTCAGTTGTAAAAAGGCTTACCCAGGTAAGCGGGGCTCTGCCTGGGTGGACCGTCCCTTCCCTAGCTGCTCGTGGGACCAAGATGGCGTCCTCACATGTTTTTAACCTCGGCGGGATGGGTGCACCGTGAGGGGGTACTCGCACCCAGTCATCTAAGCGTTTGCGGGAGGCCAGTTCTCCTGAGACACAATTTACTCATAGTAACAGGGCTCAAGGAGTCGTTAATAATAATGTTTTAGTAGTTATTAAGACTAAAGAGGGTACCTTTTGAAAAGGTCTCCCCTTTCTACATTAATAAGGGACTGGAAGGACTTGCAAGTTCTTTGAAATCAATTAAGAGCCTGCGGAATGGTGATTTGTTACTTGAGATGACCAGAGCAAAGCAGGTGGACCTTCTTCTGAATTCAGCAAAGCTAGGGGAATATGACATTGTTGTAGAATTACACAACACGCTATATTCCAGCAAAGGAGTGGTCACATGCCGTGACATTGTGGACATTGTAACGGCAGAATTAAAACAGGAGTGGGTGTCACAGGGTATCATTGACGTTGAGCAAAGGACCCGCAGGAACAATGGAGTAATAGAGAAAACCCCTACCTTCATTGTTACCTTCAATTACCCGTCGTTGCCAGAACATCTTATGGCAGGGTTTCTCCGTCTGAAAGTTAGGCCTTTTATACCGAACCCTATGAGGTGTTTCACATGCCAGCGTTTCGGTCATACGACACAGAATTGTGGAGGCAAATCAACCTGTGGGAGGTGTGGACAGGCAGCTCACGACTCTGGGGTTGACTGTCCTTCCCCAGCAACTTGTCTAAACTGCTCGGGAAGCCACCCCGTATGGAGTCGTGATTGCCCTGTCTTTTTTGAAGAACAAAAAATACAAGAGATAAAAGTGCGTAAACGTATTCCATATGTGGAGGCCAAAAAAGAATATAAGGCGACACAGCCTCCTGTGTTTCCGACCTCCTATGCCTCACTAGTCCAGAAACCCACGCCCACTGTTGATGCATCAACACAGACCATCCACATTTCCACCAGCGAAACATGCACCTGCATCTGTACATGCCAAACTTCGATTAGTCGAGATATTGGAGTACAGGCCGACCCAATGGGCGTGAAAGACGAGATAGCTGCAGTAATCATCGAGAAGACACTTCAAAAGGAGAGTGTCATCCCACAGGAACGTGCCGTTCCAACATAGCGCGCTGCTCAACAGCAGGGAGCCGCCCAGAAGCAGGTGGCCCCCCAGAAGCAGGGTGCTCCCCAAAAGCAGAGTGCTCAGCAGCACGCCCTTCCTTCCTCTTCTTCGGAGAAGAATAAACCAAAGAAGGCGTCTCGGCATTCTATCGAAAGCCTCCCCCAGGCACCATCGAATGTCGTTCTGGCAGCCTTAACCGATGACGAGGATATCATAATGGACCTGGATACCTCATCACCGGAATCAGTCAGCCCTTCTGCCGCTGCCCGATCACACAGTGCCTCACCGTCTCGGCACAAGGATAGGGGGAAACTGCAACCGCACCGCACCGCTGAAATGGCAACCATACTCCAATGGAACGTGAACGGATTCAGGGCTCGTTTGGACGAATTACATCTTATTCTGCAGAACAGACCATTCTGTGTCTACCTTCAAGAGACACATCTCAAGCAGTGTGACGCACCTGTCCTTAGAGGCTATCACCTCTACAGGAAAGACGACCTGACTGGCGATAGGGCGCAAGGCGGTGTGGCGGTGTTCATCAAGGACACATTCCATTCTACGCCTGTGCCCCTAACTACGACGCTACAGGCAGTTGCAGTCCGTGTGTTGGCACACACTGAGCTTACAGTGTGTTCTCTGTATTTACCACCTGGAGAGCCTCTCGATGTTGTACTCTTGACACAGCTTCTCGATGACCTTCCTCGCCCTTTTCTCATTTTAGGAGACTTCAATGTTCATAATGCTTTATGGGGATCTAACACCACTTGCCCCAGGGGTCGAATGGTTGAGCGTGTGTTACAGTCGACATCGGTAATTTTGCTGAACACGGGTAAGGCCACACACTTCAGCGTTGCTACAGGTACGACTTCCGCCATTGACCTCTCCTTCTGTTCGCCAGCTCTTGCAGACATTGCCCAGTGGGATGCAGACGACGACCTCCATGGCAGTGATCACTACCCTATCTGGCTAACTCTGGCAGATGGAATGGATCATGCTCGACAGCCGCCGAGGTGACTTATTAAGAAAGCTGATTAGCAGCTTTTTTAAACAGTTGGCGGTTTTGGAACGGCATGAAGGCGTTCAGAACTGGGTGGATCACACTACAGCCGTGATTCGCGCCGCCGCCGACGCGTCGATCCCCAAATCGAAGGGCAACTTTAAGAGGCAACCTGTTCCTTGGGGGAACGAGGAGTGTCGGTCTGCAATCCGAAACAAGAGGGCTGATCACAATCTTGCAACTTTTCGCGTGGCGAGGGCACGGGCAAGACGCATTATTCGAGAGAGCAAGGAGAGGTCTTGGCAAGAGTTCATGAATTCTATCAATAGGTCCACATCAGCAAGCAGAGTATGGGAAGCCATTAGGAGGATCTCGAGGCGGAATTCCCGACCACCAATAGCAGCTGTACAAGGCCAAGGACGTCTCCTGACTTCGCCACGAGACATTGCTCAGTTAATGGCAGAATCGTTTTACACCATTACATCGGATTCTAGCCAGAATGCAGCCTTTCGGCAGCATCGGGCTATACAGGAGAGGGTTGGTTTTGATTTCCGGTCCACCAATGCTGAGCAATATAACCAACCGTTCTCACTATGGGAGCTGGAGACTGCAATAGCAGTACCTTGTGATACTGCCCCTGGCGTCGATGACATAATGTACAGTATGCTCCAGCACATGGAACCGCAATCGAAGCAGGTCCTCCTTCAGCTTTTTAACCGAATCTGGCTCACGGGAAACTTTCCACGCTCGTGGAAAGAGTCTGTTTTAATACCTATTTTAAAACCAGGGAAAGATCGGACTGACGCTGGTAGTTATCGTAGCATAAGTCTCACCAGCTGTGTAGGAAAGACATTGGAGCGTATGGTTAACCGACGCCTAGTCTGGGTCCTGGAAAGCAGGTCCCTACTCAGCCGCTCCCAATGTGGCTTCAGAAGGTACCGTTCAACGCTTGACAATTTGATCTTGCTTGACCGGGAAAGCCAACAAGCTTTCCTACGTGTGTTCTTTGATCTGGAAAAAGCCTACGATACTACCTGGAGGCGTAATGTTTTACAGCAGCTCCATGAGTGGGGTTTTTGTGGTCGTCTACTCATTTTTATTCTGTCTTTCCTTTCGGATCGGTATTTTAGATACAAGGTCGGGAGTGTATTGTCTGACCGTTTTCATCAAGAGAAGGGAATCCCCCAAGGGAGTGTTTTAAGTGTGACGGCCTTCGCCATTGCTGTCAATAGTATTACGCCCACTCTACGAAGTCCAGTACAGTGTTCCCTCTTTGTGGACGATTTCTCCATTTTCTGTGCGTCCTCCTCCGTCGCAACTGCTGCTCGTCAATTACATCTGACGATCAGGCGGTTGGAGGAATGGTCCAACAGAACAGGTTTTAAATTTTCGTTGGAGAAATTACCCAGTTCTCAAACTTGTGGGGACTGTTCTCACTTTTAAGGAGAAGGTGAAATACCTAGGTCTTACTTTTGATGAAAAGCTAACTTGGTTACCACACCTTAAGGAATTAAAATTACGATGTATCAAGGCTTTAAATCTCCTTAAGTGTGTTAGCCATCGGGCCTGGGGAGCTGACAGGGCACGTCTCCTCCAATTTTACAGGTCATTTGTGCGACCCCGCCTCGACTATGGATGTCAAGTTTATGGATCTGCGAGACCCTCTTATTTGAAAATGCTGGACTCCATACACCATGAAGGTATCAGGTTGTCCACAGGTGCATACCGCACGAGTCCGGTTCTTAGCCTCTGTGCAGAAGCTGGTCAGCCTCCGCTTTCTATTCGCCGCCTTCTACTCACTGTACGTCAAGCGTACCTATGTCAACTCCAAATTCCCTAGCGACTTCCAATGCTAATCAACAATCATTGCTACGCTTGTTCCGTAACCGTCTGTAGGCGACAAGTCCCTTTTCTTTCCGCGCAAGCGAGTCTCACTTTGCTACAGGCGCAAGGCATTCAGGTCCAACGCCAGGGGTGGAGTAGGGGATGTCCCTGGCTACTTCAGAGGCCCAGGCCCAGTTGACTCTGTACAGGAAGGCTTTTACTTCAGACACTTTTTATAAACGTAAATTTATCGAAATTTTAAATCACCATTCTGATTTTGTCACGGTCTACACGTATGGGTCCAAGTGTTTAAATTCAAATGTTTGTTAAGCTTGTGGGACTTAACTAGGGGGTCATCAGTCCCTAAACTTACAAACTACTTATGAACTACCTTATACTAAAGACGGCACAAATATCCATGCCCGAGGGGGGATTCGAACCTCCGACCGTAGTGGCCGTGCAGACCGTGACTGAAGCGCCTCAGTCTCCTCGGCACCGCGACCGGCCGTATGGGTCGAAGCAGGGTGATCATATTGGTTGCTCTGTCGGGTTCCCCGATGTTGTCCTTCGGATAGGGCTCCCAGAACAGTTCAACGTTTATTACGCGGAACTGTTTGCTATCCTGAGGGCACTAAAACAGAAAAGAAGGCATCATGGAGTGAAGTTCATGATCTGTTCAGACTCCCAAAGTGCCCTCCTGGCTATTGACCAAATGTACCCATCAGATCGGATGGTGCAGGATATAGAAGGACGCTCTCCTTGCACTGCAACAACGAAAGAAGGAGATCGTCTTCTGTTGGGTTCCTGGGCACACTGGGATCCGGGGAAACGAGCTTGCCGATGTGGCGGCTAAGGAGGCTTGCTCCCTCCCCCCTGCTGTACGCTGTTCTGTCCCATTGCAGGCTGTTACCTCGTATGTGACAAGGAAAGCCACGATTTTGTGGGAGGATCGGTGGTTGGATGTGGCGGATAACAAGTTACGCGCCCTAAAATCTTTAGTACGTCCATGGCGTACTTCCTTCCGCCCTCGAAGAGCTGAGGAAGTCGCCCTTACTCGCCTTAGAACTGGACACTGCCCGCTAACGCATGGCTTTCTTTTGCGCCGTGAGGAACCGACGGAGTGTAACAGATGTCGGACACAATTGTCGATACGACATATTTTCACAGAATGCCATTTATACGCTGGTCTGAGGACAACTTTAGGTCTCTCACAGGACCTAAATCTATTTTATTTGACGATGAGGCGTCCGTGGATTGTGTCCTAAGATTTTGTACAACATCCGGACTTCTTCCTAAAATATTGGGTGTACGATTTTTATGTGTGACAGTGTGACTCGGTCACTTTTTAAGTAGTCACCGCGCCTCATACATCTATCAAACTTTTATCCCTTTTATGCAGTTCTTTCCTTTGAACCATCTTTTAAATTTTTGATGTACAATTGAAGTTAAATGTCCAAACGACTGGACCCATTTTTCTTCTCATCTCTTTACGTTAGTATACGTGCGCTGATGACCTCGCTGTTTAGCGCCTTAAAACGCCAATCATCATCATCATCAGCCATAGATTCTCGCACCCACTTAAAAGTAAAACAACTGCACATTCTCACAGGGTCAGTTGCGTAGCGAAGAAGCCGTAGTTATGCCACATTAATTAATATAATGATAAATTATTAACATAACAAAATATGAAAAACCTAGCAATATTAACTAATATTTTAACACATGAAGTAAAGGTGCTATTCCTCATGCCTTGAAAAGAGTGGGGTTCAAGTTTTAACAGAATGATGATCTAGCGACATTAAGTATTATAACTTTACAGAAATATACAAAAATATATGGAAGACAACAGACGGTCGTCTTTCAAATTTTTGTCTTATAAATTATTCAGACTTTAATTTGACCAGACTGTGAGAAATTTGTGTATCGGCTTAAACTGGTCGTGGGAATACTAATGTGTCTTTCGCTAATGAATTAATTCATTAGGTTAATTAAAGAGTAGTTTAGGCCTTTACCTGATCAGTTGGTTAACTTCAAGCAGTACTTATGAAATTTCAGTAAACGTGCTGCCTCCATTAAACAGGGTTTGTGACCTGCCACTCGCATGCGAAAGACATTATTTGCAGTGAAAAGACATTAATCATTGCTACTACAGCCGTTATTGTGAGTTTGACACCAGCCAATTTTAGCCTGAAATACTTTGAAGATAATAATGACGAACACTATGCTACACTATTTAGTTTAAACTGGCTTGTGGTAGTGACTACGTCATTAACAATCCAATCTAGATAACAGCTGCAACCTCATGTTATGATAAACGAGATTGTGGAACCCAATAACATGTGCAACTGCTTTCCCAAAACCTGAGCTAGCCAGGTTACAGATCAAATTTAACCAGATCAGATTACATTACATGCAAAAAATGTAATATTTTTATTATTTAGATACATCAAGAAGCAGGAGAACCGGGTTCGAGTCCCGCTCCAGTGACAGATTTTCAAATTTTCACGTTGTTCAGTCACTACACCTACAACAGCTGACACAAAAATAGACAACAATGCTCCAACTGCACCTACATTTAGATCAGCTGCAGCATCGCTTAACAACTTCTGTTTAGTTGGGACATTTGCGAGAGGGCACACACCTGAATTCTTAATAGTATTCCGATGGCTGCCTTGCTGTATTGGAATGTGACAACAGGGAGGAATTTTTCGGAGAAAATTGAGGTGTTATGTTTGTGGGCATTGGCTCCATTTACTGAGTGGAGGCTGCAGCAGAATAGCCGTGCGCACTAAGGTGCCGTGCTGTGGTGCGCGCGGCCGTTAGTCGTCGGAGGTTCGATTCCTCCCTCGGACATGGGTGTTTGTGATGTCCTTAGTATAAGTTACTTTAAGTTAGTTTTCAAGTAGTTTGTAAGCTTAGGGACTAATGACCAACGTAGTGAAGTCCCTTAGATTTTCAAAAATTTGAACATTTTTGTACAGAGTGGGGAATTGTTTAACAATACACTGCCATTAGACAGAGAGAGGACAACATTTTCGTTGAGTGGCATTTCATCCGTGCTCAGGGTGGAAACGAAGGGAGGCCGATGGAACAACATCGCTGTTGTAGCGGTCCTCGCTGAGGGATCCAAGCTGTGACGTCGACAGTTCAGGACACTTTTGACTCGCACCCGAAATGTAGCTGATTCGCATCATTTCGTGCTGCTAGGTATTCCGTGGGTGTGAGCGTGAGTGGCGCCCCACACTACCAGGGATTTAACACTCTGTCGCCGGATTAGAGTAGGGTGCGGAACTCAGTGAGCAGTACTGTCACTGTAGTTTGTGCTGATCGTTACGTGATAACGTGTCAATCAGTGTATGACATGTGCAGTAATTCATTTAGATCCTGATAGTAAACATCGAATTGTGCCACTTTACATATGTATATCCAACTCTGTCCACTTGTAGTTGTTGCACGTATTTGTGTTAACATTGCATACCCCAGATGAATTGAAGTATCAGTAAAGTTTTACTTAGCAGTAACTTCTTATTCTGTGATAAAATGAAATAATCGTGTGTAATTTAGTCTCTGGAAAATCCACAACTGGGATTCGACCGACTTGTCTTAAGCCATTTCAGTTTACGCAACCTCGGCGACTTAAGTGTCGATGACGATGAGTGGTAACGAAGACAACACACACAGACAGACACAAAAAAAGGTCTCTCACAAAGGAATCGAACCCGAGACCTCAGATTGACGGTCAGTGACGCCATCGACTTTCTGCTCTTATTTATTCACTCCTGGCCATTAAAATTTCTACACCACGAAGATGACGCGCTACAGACGCTGCATTTAACCGACAGGATAAGACACAGAAGATGCTGTGATATGCAAATAATTAGCTTTTCAGAGCATTCACTCAAGGTTGGCGCCGGTGGCGACACATACAACGTGCCGACATGACGAACGTTTCCAACAGATTTCTCATGCAAAAACAGCAGTTGACCAGCGTTGCCTGGTGAAACGTCGTTGTGATTCCTTGTGTAGGGAGGAGAAATGTTTACCATCATGTTTCCTACTTTGATAAAGGTCGGATTGTAGCCTATCGCGATTGCGGTTTATCGAGTCGCGACATTGCTGCTCGCGTTGGTCGGGATCCCATGACTGTTAGTAGCAGAATATGTAATCGGTGGGTTCCGGAGGGCAATACGGAACGCCGTGCTGGATCCCAACGGCCTCGTATCAGTAGCAGTCGAGATGACAGGCATCTTATTCACATGGCTGTAACGGATCGTGCAGCCACGTCTCGATCCCTGAGTCAACAGATGGGGACGTTTGCAAAACAACAATCATCTGCACGAACAGTTCGACGACGTTTTCAGCAGCATGGAGACCATTGCTGCGGTTACCCTTGATGCTGCATCACAGACAGGAGCGCATGCAATGGTTTACGCATCGACGAACCTGGGTGCACGAATGGCAAAACGTCATGTTTTCGAATCAATACAGGTTCTGATTGGCGCCATCGGTGTGAACGCTCATTGGAAGCGTGTATTCTTCATCGTGATACTGGCTTATCACCCGGCGTGATGGTATGGGGTGCCATTGGTTACACGTCTCCGTCACCTATTGTTCGCATCGACGGCACTTTGAACAGTGGCCGTTACATTTCAGAAGTGTTAGGACCCATGGCTCTACCCTCCATTCGATCCCTGCGAAACCCTACATTTCAGCAGGATAATGTACGACCGCATGTTGCTGGTCCTTTACGGGCCATTCTAGATACGGAAAAGGTTCGACTGCTGCCGTGGCCAGCACATTCTCCAGATCTCTCACCATTTGGAAACGTCTGGTCAATGGTGGCCGAGCAACTGGCTCGTCACAATACGCCAGTTACTTCTGTGGTATCGTGTTGAAGCTGCATGGGCATCTGTATCTGTTTGACTCAATGCCCAAGCGTATCATGCCGTTATTCCGGCCAGATGTGGTTGTTTTGGGTACTGATTTCTCAGGATCGATGCAACCAAACTGCGTGAAAATGTAATCACATGTCACTTCTAGTATAATGACTTTGTCCAATGAACATTCGTTAATCATGTGCATTTTTTCTTGATGTAGCAATTTTAATGGGCAGTAGTGTTTTATTCTTCTGTTTGTTTGCTTATTGCGGTCGTGGTCGGCTTTGTCCCTTGTGGATAGACGATTAATTTAAGTAGGCGGATTCTTCTGTTATTAATATCTGATTTACTTTGTGTCCCCCCGGAGGTTATTTTAATTCTATAAATCACGAGTGATGCTTTCTTCTGGATTTATTTGCTCGTCCTTGGTTGCATTTTCCCTTCAATTGTGTTATTTATAACTGAAAACCCGGTGTCTCCCGGATGTATACTTATTCCCATCTTAAGTTATTCAATGTCTCCTTTCCCTTTGTCTCCCTGTCCACCTTCTCTTTCTCGCTCTCTCTGTCCAACTCCTCCTCCACCTCCACAGACCACTGCCTTCTCTATGTCTTGTAAGTTACATAACTCTGTTTACTTTTACACTGTTCAGTGAAGCGCTTTCTAAATATATTGCACCGTATGAAATTATATATACATGTTTACATCCCTCTATTTTGATAGTTAAGAGTACAAAACGTTTGTAAAGCTCTGAATATAACCGTAGATATTGCCTACGTTCGTAGATAAAGTACACTGTGCTATGCACCATACAAAAATTTACCTAGGTTGTGTCTTTCATCTTGTTTCGAATGTTAAGTGTGCAAAGTTTAATCGCAATCAGATTAACAGCACGGCAGCGCATAAAATACGGAAAACATGATGCGGCAGTTCCCCACGCAGCCATCCTCATAAACTCTAATTACTACAAAGAAATAACTTTGTATTTACATTCATCGGCATACAGGTTGCTATTTGCTAAATTTATTTCGAATACGTTAACTAATAAAAGAAGTAATAAATTTAATCGTCATTCATAAAGCAGCACGTTTTCACGCATTTCATTGATCATGAAGTCATATCTATTGAACTGCAAGTCATACAATGACAAAATTATGCCTATAACTTTCACAAAAGTGCAAGCAACATGTTGGCAAAGTTTTCTCGCTATTGGATGTAGGGTACTGCTGTGCATTAAATACGAACAAAAAGACAAACAAAAATTGCTTTTTACACATTTGATTTGTGATCATATTTATAGGGGTAGGACTCGTGGCGGAGCCAGTATATGTCATGAAAGACGTGGCCAATAGGCAATTATCTGACTATGGGTTTGTAGGTTCGTTACGTACACTCGGCTATTCCAGACGTTTTGTAAACACTTCTATTGGTCCGCAAGCCAAAGACCGTGCTCATTTAAATGGCAGATAATCTACTTTTACATCTACATAGATAATCTGCAAATAGCATTTAAGTGCCTGGCAGAGGGTTCATTAACGACTTTCATAGCCTTTCTCTACCGTTCCACTCTCTAACAGCGCGCGGTAAAAAGTAGAAAAAAAAAACAAGGAAAAAAAAAACACCTAAATGCTTCCGTTTTCGATCTGATTTCTTTTATTTTATTGGCATGGTCATCTCTTCCTATGTAGGTGGGTGCTAGCAAAATATTTCCACATTCAGTAACAAAAGTCAGTGAGTGAAATTTCGCAAATAGAACTCGTCGCAACGAATAACGTCGTACTTTTAATGATTTCCACTTGAAATCGTTCAACATTTCCGTCACGCTTTCCCCCCTGTAACGTGATAAAACAAAACGAGCTGCCCTTCTCTGAATCTTCTCAATGTCTTCTGTCAGTCCCACCTGATGAGGGTCCCACGAGGGGCAACAGTACTCCAGCAGAGGACGCACAAGTGTGATGTAGGCAGTCTCTTTGGTGGAGCTGTTGCATCTTCGAAGCTTTCTGCTAATGAAACGTAACCTTTGGTTCGCCTTCCCCATAATATTTTCTATGTGTTCTCTCCAGTCTACGTTGTTCATAATTGTATCTCCTAGGTATATGGTAGAATTTGCGACCTTAAGGTTTCACAGATTTATCGCGTAATTGAAGTTCAGCGGATTTCTTTTTGTGATCATGTGTATTACTTCACACTTTTCATTATTTCGTGTCAACTGCCAATTTTCGCACCATGTAGAAATTTTGTCTAAATCGCTTTGCAGTTACTTTTGATCATCTGTTGACTGCACTAGCCGATAAACGACAGCATCATCCGCGAACAATCTAAGGGAGCTATTCAGATTCTCTCCTAAATCGTTTATAAACACAAGGAAGACTAGGGGACCTATAACGCTTCCCTGGGGAACGCCAGATATCACTTCTGTTTTACTCAATCACTTACCGTCAATTACTACGAACTGTGTTCTTTCTGATAGGAAATCGTGAATCCAATCGCACAAGTAGGGCGATATTCCATATGCACGCAATTTCATTAGAAGCCGCTTGTGAGGTACAGTGTCAAAAGCCTTTCGGAAATCCAGAAATATAGAATCGATTTGAGATCCCTTGTCGATGGCACTTATCACTTCATGTGAATAAAGGGCAAGCTGTGTTTGGCAAGAACGGTACTTTGTGAATCCGTGTTGAATATTGGTTTATAGGTCGTTCTTTTCGAGGTAGTTCATAATGTTAGAATAAAGTATATGTTCCACAATCCTACTGCAGATCGACGTCAATGAGATTTGCCTGTAATTTTGGGGACCACTCCTATTGCCTTTCTTGAATATTGGAGTGACTTGGGCAACTTTTCAGTCTTTGGGTACGGATCTTTCGCTGAGTGATCGGTTGTATTAGATAGCTAAGGATGGAGCTATGGCATCAGCATACTCTGAGAGGAATCTAGTTGGTATACAATCTGACGCAGAAGATTTGTTTTCGTTTAGTGACTTAAGTTGCTTTACACCTCCAGCAACATCTACTTCTAGATTTCGCGAGCTGGCAGCTGTTCTTGGTTCGAATTCTACAGTGTTCAATTCGTCTTCTTTGGTGAAAGAATTTTGGACAGCGGTGTTTAGCACGCTATGTCTCTGCGCTGGCTGAAGGAAAGCACTATTTGCCCGACATCCTTCCACGCATTATGCCCCCTTTACTCCTCGTGCTTGCCCAAACAGCCTGCGAGTGCTTGTTGCACATTGACATCGAACATATGCAGTGGTCACACTGTGATTGGACCCTGTAACCTATCCATCGGGGAAGATCAGTTTGGAATTAGGAGATATGTAGGAACACGAGAGGCACATTACGACTTATCTTAGAAGATAGGCTAAGCAAAGGCAAACCTACATGTGAGACTTTGCTTTTCCATGCGTAATGAGTGTTTAAACTGTGACTTACGGGTATGCTGCCGGGTGACGTCGTCGACAACCGCCGATATTTCGGCAGGAGAACACCCTGCCATTCTCAAGGCACAACTGCACTTAAGGAAGCAATGTGCAAGCGTATGTAATACCTCGGTTTGCAAAGTATAAACAAGGAAGATAACACACACAGTACAAGTCACTGCAGAGTCAACACAACCAAAGGTGACCAAACATCAAAAATATCGATAGTGACTTAATCAACAGGTGAGGCAGCATTATTTTTATCCCTCTGTTTTTTGACGAGAGACAGTGGCGGATTCCAAGCAGAATTCAAACAAAAACCACCATCTCTGTTTATAAGGTCGCTTGCTATTTTAATTTCAACAGCTTCCTTAATAACACTATCCCAATAGGTGGAGTTGCATGCCAGGATCTCCGTGTTGTTGTATTCCATAGGATGACCGGTGTCAAGACTGCTCTGCAACAGCGGATTTGCTGGGCTGTTGTATGCGCGTGTAACGTTTATGTTCAATACACCGGTCTTCCACAGTCCTGATTGTCTGACCAATATATGACATGCCACAACTGCAAGGAATACGATATACACCTGCCTTACGCAAACCAAGATCATCCTTTATGGACCCCAATAGGGCCTTTATTTTAGAAGGTGGTCGAAAAACACATTTCACATCATATTTCCGTAAAATACGACCAATCTTGTTGGAAATACTTCCTGCTTAAGGCAAAAAGGCCATAGATTTAGGTGCCACTTCATTACTATCGTCACTCACCCGTTGCACAGAAGGCTGATAGCGCAATGCACGTTTTATCTCTCACTATAACCATTCTGACGAAAGGTCACCTCGAGATGGGACAACTCAGCTGACAAACTTTCAGGGTCTGAAATGACATGTGCCCTGTGAAATTAAACTAGCAAGCGACCTTATAAACAGATATGGTGGTTTTTGTTTAAATTCTGCTTGGAATCCGGCACTGTTTCTCGTCAAAAAACAGAGGGATAAAAATAATGCTGCCTCACCTGTTGATTAAGTCACTATCGATATTTTTGATGTTTGGTCACCTTTGGTTGTGTTGACTCTGCTGTGACTTGTACTGTGTGTGTTATCTTCCTTGTTTATACTTTGCAAACCGAGGTATTAAATACGCTTGCACATTGCTTCCTTAAGTGCAGTTGTGCCTTGAGAATGGCAGGGTGTTCTCCTGCCGAAATATCGGCGGTTGTCGACGACGTCACCCGCCAGCATACCCGTAAGTTGTTTGAGCAAACCTACGCGTTTACCGTTTGTAGATTTGTAGAAAGCTTTTGATAATTTTGATTAGAATAGACTCTTTCAAATTCTGAAAGCAGCAGGAGTAAAATATAGGGAACTGAGGGTCATTTATAACTTGTACAAAAACCAGACAGAAATAATCAGTGTTTAGGGGCATGAAAGGATGCAGAGGTTGGGAGGGGAGTAAGAGAGGGTTGTAGCCTTTCTCCAATGTTATTCAATTTGTACACTGAGCAAGCTATATAGGAAAGCAAGGAGAAGTTTGGAATAGTAATTAAAGTTCAGGGCGAAGAAATAAAAACATTGTTCTTTGCCTATGACATTGTAATTTTGTCAGAAACAGCGAAGGACTTGGAAGAGCAGTTGAACGGGATGAACAGTGTGTTGAAAGGTGCATACCAGTTGAACATTAACAAGGTTAATTGAGTGAGCCTAAGAAAATCAGGCAATGCTGAAGGAATAATATTAGGTAACGAAGCAACAAAGGTGGTAGATGAGTTTTCTTACTTGGCACACGATGGTCGCAGTACAGAGGATACAAAATGCAGAATGTCAATGGGAAGAAAAGCGTTTTTGGAAAAGAGAAATTTGCTAACATCGAATATTAATGTAAGCGTAAGGAAGTCCTTTCTGAAGGCATTTGTGTGGAGTGTTGCCTTTTACCAAATTAGGTCAAAATTATTTAACGTGCTGAAGAAGTCTGTGATCGTATCAATCTAAAATTGGCGCTGATTTGCTTGTACTTAAAGTGTCAAATTGTAATTGTTGTTACGCTGTGCCGGCCGCGGTGGCCGAGGGGATTGCGGCGCGCCAGTCACGGTCTGCACGGCCACTACGGTCGGGGCTTCCAATCCCCCCTCGGGCATGGATATTTGTGCTGTCTTTAGTGTTAGCTAGTTCGTAAGTAGTTTGTAAGTTTAGGCATTGATGACCCCGATGACGGAATAACGTTTGTGGTTTACCGTAAATGCGGTAGTAACGTTCCACCTCGTATGGGAAGCCGAAATGAGGCAGAGAAGAGGGCGTGGATAATGGGGGCTCTACGATCGCTGTGTGCCACTTCTCGGGATTTCAGACGGACTGGACGCGAAACGAAGTAGTGAAGTGTTCGAGGTGTCTCAATATTTCGTCAAGATGTAGTCTACTGTTTTTGGAGAGCAAAGTATGTAATAATTCACTAGAAATGGTTTTCGCGGCCTTGTAGTGAAGAATCTATTCGTAATACGGAACAGGTAGGTCCCTGAATTTCAACTCGGTGTTATGAAGTACTTCATCGCTTGTTCAACTGTACATACGATGACGGGGTTTGATAGCGACAGGAGAAATCAGCATTCAACCACATCATTAATTACACTAACTGTAGGAAGGTACTTGTATTTAAGGGCAAATGATTAGTGCTACAATGAAAACCGATAGCAATGTACAGAACGTATGAGAGTATTTACTGTTAAGTACTGTATGTTTTGCGAAGAACAAATTCGTATAACACTTGAAACTGAGTTATCCTTGTACCGTCTCGCACCTAATTAGTATTTATATAATCTGTGAGATGTCATCAGTTTAGACTGAAACACTGCCTGCTTTCGTTAGTGAATATGATGAGTGTGCGATTGTGTGAATCTGTTACGTGTGAGTCCGGCTGGTCACTTTGGAATAGTTTGTCAATTTCGCTAATATAACGAGAGCTGAAGTGATAGAACACACTGATGGGGTCAGGCAATCGAACCGTCGATGTTTGTTGCCGTGTTGATATACAATTCAGAGACGGTCTGAAAGTCTACGTTTCTTGATTCCATTTAAATTCTCAATAATTTTATCTCATTTCCGGTACCTAACGAAATAACTTTTCAGAAACATTCGCCGGCAATTCGTTAAGAATTCAATAACAAGTTTCTTCGTTTATTTTCCGGGTCCTCCATTCGCTCTAGAACTTGCTCAAACGGCGGACGCAGAAACTCTTTCCGCCGTGTTTTGAAAGACAAACAGGCGGAGGCGCGAAAGACTTCATTTCAGGTATTCGACTCGTTAGCGTGGAAAACGGATGCCGAGTGGAACTTTCCATACAGACCTGCCTGCAATTAAAGTTGGACCTTTTTATCCGGAGCCAAAGGAAATCTCGAAATGAGACTGTATTAATTTGCGAGCCGAGCCGTGCACTGGACTGATTTAAAAGGCCGCGTCCGGTAACAGTGGCGCTGAGTCCGCCTGTGGAGCACGGCGGAGCATCGCGGCTCTAATGAGCGGCCTGTGTTGCCACAACTCGGCTCATCAAACGGCGCCGCCAATGCTTGCCATGCTGTGTTGCGTGACCTGTCGCGGCCGCAGTCGATTTGCTGCGTCGATCCAAGTAATGGCCACAACGTTCAGATCGACAGGGAAGAGAAGAGAGCGTGACGTATCGCCCGACAAGCTCAAAGTGACCGTATCGGGGTTTTTTCTGACACTTGCACTGGGTGACACATGCCCGAAGTGGGAATGTGTCGACATATTTCCGGAGTCCAGGACGCTACAAGTGATTAAAACTCACGAGACGGTTTGCTCCTATGATGAATACGGCAGGGGGCCAGAGTACTCGAAACACCAACATGGGTTAAAAATGACCCTACTTCTCAAAGGACAATCTAGCAGATGAAGGACGCTAGATAACGGCCTACCCCTGGGCTCAGTTCTGGTCCCCATCCTATTTAACCTATATATCCGTGTCATGCCAGACACGGACTCCACGAGAATAAAGTATGCAGATGACCTAGCATTAATCCTCCAGAGTGATGACCTCTAACACTGCGAGAGGGCACTGACGAGTGAGCTGATTAATTTAAGTGATTACTTCCATAAACGAAGACTTCAACACAACCCAAATAGAACTGACATTACTGTATTCCACCTCTATAGTGAAGAAACCAAAACGAGGCTACATGGGAGCAACGCTCCGATGCGCGAGGCCGTTCCTCGTCGGGAGTTCGAGTCCAACCCTCGGGCATGGATGTTTGTGTCGTTTTTACTATAAGGTAGTTCATAAGTAGTTTGTAAGTTTAGGGACTGATGTCCGCGCATTTAAGTCCCTTAAGCTTTTGAACATTGAAGCAACATGTCACTTTTGACAGACTCAAAGTTCCACATAACTACAACCACGTATAACTAGGTACCACTCATGATCGGTCTTTCACATTCAAAGATCAGTGCTTGAAGCTTTTTAAATTTGGCTCAAGAGTGAACTTGCATCGCAAGGTTGCTGACAGCAATTGGGGTACGGACCCCAATGCCCTACGTTCTGTTGCTCTCGATCTTGTGTATTGTGCTGACGAAAACTGCGCGCCAGTGTGGGGAAACAGAGCTCACACAACAAAGATTGACGTCCAACTTACTACGCCCATTCAGCGGTTACCTGTACCAGCTAATATTGCTCCGCAAGCTCTCAGGAGGACGTCAGCTAAGATGAAATTGATAAGGAACGTCAAGGATCACAAGAACTCTCCCTTGTGCGATGCTCTACAGCCCCCAGCATGTCGTCTCAAACCACGGAAATCTCCCTGATGAGACACAGAAAGTACCAGTTCCTTTAATGTGACCTCCAGGTGACAGGAACGCTGAAATGAACAACCACTGCACAACGCCCACCTGGTGCAAGGTCTCTCAAAGAAGGTTGAGAGATTCCATCTAGCATGCCAAACCTGGTCAAGGCAGAACCGCATTAGAACTGGTCAGTGGTGTGTGCTTAAACCAAGTTACGTTTCCTTCTATCTTCTGAGTGTGACTGCGGAGCGGAGGAGTAAACCATACAACACATCGTCAAACAGTATCCGCTGCGAGCATTTAGCGGTGACCTGGAGAGTTTGCAACAAGTGACTCTGAAATGGTTGTAAAATTTGGACATTTCCATTTAACTGTATATATTATTGCATTCTTGTAAAACCATACGATAAATCAAATAATATCAACACCGAATTACTCTTCAAGAATGAGAAGTGTTTGAAACATCAATGTAATGCCACGAAAACAACAAGGGGTGCAAGCACCCGTCATGAAAAGCGAGACCACCTCATAACATCACCACCTCCAAATTTAACTGTTAGCACCAGGAGTCGTACACCGGGTATTCGTCATACCCACACCCTGCCATCGGATCGCCATATTGTGTACTGTGATGCGTCACTCCAAACAGCGTTTCTCCACTGTTCAATCGTCCAAGGTTTGCGTTTCTTACACGAAAAGATGCGTTTCGCGTTGACCTGCTTGATGTGTGGCTCGTAGGCAACTTCTTGACCATGAAATCCAAGTTTTCTCACCTCCTGCCTTAGTGCCATGGTACTTGGTACACCATCGTGATGGTCTGGACACATGCCTACCTATTACACTGTACGATCCTCTTCAACTGTCGGTGGTCTCTTTCAGTCTACAGACGAGGCCGTCCTGAACGATTTTGTGCTGAACGTGTCCCTTCACATTTCCACTTCACTATCACATCATAAACAGTGGACCTCGGGTGTGAAGGAGTGTGCAAATATCGCGTACATACTTCTGACACAAGTGACGGTCAATCACCTGACTACGTTCGACGTCCGTGGGTTCCGCGGAGCGGCCCATACTGTTCTCTCTCTAGATATCTAATGACCACTGGTCTGGAGGACCTTCCAGTAAGTGGCAGCACATTGCATCGAATGTGAAAAAAATATTTTTTGGGGGTGTCTGGATATTTTTTTATCACCTAGTGTATTTTTGCTTTGTTTGGCGTTTCTATTCAGGAGATCGCACTTTCAGTTTCTGGTTTTGATTCAGAAGTCACCGTTTCTCATTTGCTTACTGAGTTTCCCGACTTGTTTTCTGACAGCCTAAGTGAGGCAAATAATTTCGTAGTGGATGCTACACAGAAGGACAATGCGCAACAAGGATTTTCGGTGACGGCCCATCCCTTAAAGTCAATGTGACAAAAGATCTTGTGGAAGTACATGACAATGGTGACCTTGTTGGCTGGTCCAGTGGGCTTCGCCACTTGTAGTTTTAGATAAACCTTTAGTGAGATTTCCCTTTGTATTGATCTTAAATCCACAGTGAATCCACAAACAATTATTCACACTTATCCATTGCGTCGCCCGGAGGCATTAATGGATGATTTGTAGTGATGCATATTTTCGAGCCTCAAATTAACCGATCCAAGGCGGATTAGCCGTGCGCACTGAGGCGCCGTGCTGCAAATCGCGTGTACGTTCGCCGCCGTGGGTTCGAGTCCCCCCTCTGGCATGGGTGTTTCTCTTGTCCTTAGATTAGTTTACCTTAGTTTATGTAGTCTGTAAGCTAGGGACTAATAACTAAAAGTTGAGTCCAATAGATTACGAACATCTTAACATTTTTTAAATTAAACGTTTGTGCGGTTTGGTGAATCTGTAATCAGTTATGATTACGAATTTTTTTTATAGGTTGATTAACATTAACACTTAACATTCTGTTTTGCAACTTTAGACAGAAGAAAGACGCAACATGTCTATGTTGTTAGGATAAATGTAGCCTGTTAAGTTTTTTAAGTAAGACCTTGGGCAGTTGAAATCTGCAAATGCAAGTTAAAAAGTTCACTGCTGCTTTAAATACCTCACGATTGGCCACAGTACTTGGGCAACAGAAATTTATCTAACTGCTCACCCCTTAACGGATCAGCCAGATCAGCCAACGGTTTACAAACACAAAATTAATGTTAAAAAAGGAATAGATAATTAACATGGGACGGGGATCATGAAATTATAAAGCAGAGGTTTGATACTTTAAATCATTATCTATTCAGCAAAATGAACAAGCAAATAAATGTGAGGAGACCATATTAAGCACAATAAAGCACACACCTTGTACAAAAGGAATTAAATCATAAAGTTACTGCCCATAATAAAATTGTTTCTGCCCTTTATGATATAGAGGTAACGTGGGAGGAAATTTGCAATACACCATGGATAAAGGAGAGCACATTCATTCACTCACAGACACATGCATAATGGTTGCGACACATTACTCATGTGGCAACACTTGAAAGCAACGGCGAAACAAAGCGTCGGTGGCGTTTTAATTAGATGGCGGGTGTCTTGAAGCACAGATTAAAATAACACTATGCACCTAACGAACTCATGTGCAGGAAGGCAACGGCATACTATCTGTAAGTACCATGTGGTGTGCAACGATGATGAATTACATATGATTTACAGAAAGAAATTAACTTACAATAAGCAAGTAAAAGACACACAAGAAATCATTTAGAAGAAAGCTAGTATTAGTAAAAGCATGGCTGAAAGCCAAAGTAAAGACCGTTATGAAAGCACGTGGTGCAATTGGTTACATCAAGACAGGAAAGATGGAAACAAACCAGAAAATCTGAGAAATATTTAGCATACTTGCGGATACAGACATGACGTGAAAACATTAGTTAAGAAACAGCAAGGAAATTCAAACATACTAAGCTTCACAAAGGCTGAAACCCACCCATGTGATTCTAACTTGAGAAAAACTGGACACAAAATCATCACGAGAATGAGAATGCAAATACTAAATTTTAAATGATCACTCGAGTTCTGTAAATGAAGTAACACTTCACCTCACATGGTAAAAGAGTTACTCCAGAAAACTATCACTGATAAACCGGGACTGCCTGTTCACAAAGAAAGCAAGGTTCTAATGGCATGCCATCCCCTCAGCATGATAAGACGATGTACTTACTTCGACAGTCGCAGCAAGAGCGAAACCTAAGGCCACGCCAAAAGCCTTCCGCACCACACACTGGATGTAGAGCGCGGTAAAACCCATGGAGAGCGCGTTCAAAATGTTCAAATGTTTGTATAGTCTATGGGACTTAACTACGGGGTCATCAGTCCCTAAACTTACAAACTACTTATGAACTACTTACGAACTAGGACGGCACAAATATCCATGCCCGAGGGGGGGATTCAAACCCCCGACCGTAGTGGCCGTGCAGACCGTGACTGAAGCGCCTCAGTCCCCGCGGCCACCGCGGCCGGCAAGCGCGTTCACAGCATAGTGTCTACCAACCCTCCCTACCTGAGGAATACCCTCTTCTAGAGCTCCAGAGAGGTCTCTTTTGCCACCTCTTTCAAGTATGATTAAGTTGGTACTACTCTAAGAACAGCCCACCTCGCCATCTTGCAAAGTAAGCTTGTCTCTGGCCACCCAGCAGACGCGAGTGCCGACGACAAACGAGGCGACGCGTTCTTAACTAAACGCGGCCTAAGGTGTGAGGGGGCGACTGTAAGCCATTGTGTGGCAGTCAGTCAATGTTAAAAGCAACCTGCCACATTCACATGAACACACAAATTGAATCACACCGGTGGAAACATATACAAACATGGGGCATTGATCATTAATAAAAAGGATAAAATATTTGGCATACAAATAGACAACATTAATGGCGGAGAAACACTTCAGAGTAATGAACAACTCTAAATGGAACGCGACGTCACATTCAGGGGTCGTGTTTCACCACCCTCCGCTTAGGGGCGATAAATAGTCTGGAACCAACCCTGTTATACTGGGTTGGATCCAGTTAAAATTAATTACACACACAAACAAAAATTTAAAAAAACCTATCTATTTTTGGCATTGTGGGCAAATATGGGCATCCTACGACAAGGGAAAAATTATAAATTATGGAACATGTAAACAAAAAGCTAAATAAGCATTTTAAATTATTTAAACAAAATTTAAAAATAGTAAAGAAGGTGGTGCGTGAAAAGATTGGTCAGGAAATTGGAGGGTAACAGTGGATGCATAAAGAAAAGTTACAGATTAAATAAGACAAACATGATAAGCTTTTCACTCCTGGGAGTGTCTTTTTAATAGAGTAATCAAGTTGCATTCACTATGGTGAGTGTTCACTTTCTTGAAACAAATTTTAATGATTAAATATTCGCCACACACTTCGATAAAAACTTAGTCGCATCGTTGGGGAGGATGTACTCTTTGGGGGAACTACAACTCGCACCTACTTAACACTTTACCACTGCCGAGTTGTCGTTCAATGTCCATGGTCGTAGCTGATCGTTTCTTCCTCGTTGACTCAGCGCCAATGTTGGATCACTCATCATCTTGCATTAGGAACAGAAGAAGAGGAATTTTGTGAAAAACCTCAATGGCGATCGATCACAGGTGTTAGTGTCACGACTTCATGGCATAGTATTTATGAGTTTTTGAGGTACAAGCAGGACACAAGGATGTGGAATTCCTAAGTGCCGAAGCACGGTAGTGTGTTAAGCAAGGAGGCTCATAACTCTTCTGTCACTCGCTAAGTCTCAGGAGTGCGGAGATTGTAAGACCACCGTTAATTGTAAAATTAATTTTAGCTGAAAGGAGCCAGTTAAAAAGTTTCCTTTAAAGATATAACTCTGGCCGTGAAACCAGCTAATGGATTTGCGTGAACTACCGACAACTTCCTGCAACAGAATCTCGTTCCCTGGCCCAGGAATTTAGAACTAACTCAAACTTCACTTTAGCAGCAGGAAGACAAAGAGACGGTGGCCAACATACGTCGTAGATCACGAGAATTACACACAATCATTAATATACAAGCCACCCCGAAGCAAACCATTTCATGAAGGTGGCTATGAGAACATTTATGGCGCAACGGAATTAAAACAAGATAATTTGCGTCTGAGTTTGTTCTCAGCACTGGTGAAAAACAACATTAAATAAAAAATGGAGGGTATTCATAAGAAGGATAAAATTCACTGAAAATAAATTATTTATTTACTTCAAACATGAGCAAATTGGGGAACAAATTTCGTGAAACAATAAAAATGCATGGCATTGAAAAATTTACTTAAAGTAATTTGAACTGAACATCAGCCACTCACACGCGCGAAGCATAGTGAAACTCACTCGTCGTGCTGAATCGAAGCAGAAGCAGGCGCCGCTATCGTAGCCGAAATTCAGCGAGCCAGGATGCACCACACAACACAAGGAAAATAAACTTCGTAGGTGGCTCTGGTCTGTCTTTCTTTACTTGAGATGGTACGCGATAATAGCGAGATTAATTTCCATTTAAATCAGACCGTGAGCATGCAGACTTAAAAATATGTTTAAATGTCTGTACATCTATCGGACAAAACTGCATGGTCATCAGTCCGTAGCCTACAAACTACTTAAACCTAGGTAAACTAACCTACGGACAAACACACACACCCATTCCCCAGGGAGAACACGAATCTCCACAGCGAGCAACCGCGCGCTCCGCAGCGAGGTGCTTTAGACCGCTGGGCTACTTCACCGCGGCCATGCAGACTTACTGAGACACATGGCACATGTCTGTTACATTACATATTCGCACCCTACTGAAGGCGAAGTGCTTAAAGGTCGTATTAATTTCAACAAAAGTCAACGGAATCATAGATTACGAATCAAGAATACACAATAGTAACGCACTGGTATGTGAGCAGTGGCGTGAACTCAAGTGACTAGCTATAAACCCTTGAAGTCGGTGTTCGGAGCCACGTGGAAGCTAAAGAAATACAGTTAGATGCGATTGGGAATGTTTACACGGATGGACGAAGTCGAATATTAAAAAATCAGAAAAGTGAAATAAATTCAAAGTTGGAGTAGATCAACTAAGAAATACGGCATGCTGCCCCTACAAATACGTAGTACTTCATAAGCAAGCTAATAAATGGGGTTGTACAAGGCTAGAAGAGAATTAACTGAGGAAGTCTGAATGAAAAGTACAAGTTGGAAACGAAACAGCAATTTAAAATAGATGGAGAGGATATCTCGATGTAATAAGGGAAATGATAAAGATACATACATGATTTCTAGCCTGAAGGGCCTAGAAACAGACACAGAAGTAGTGAAGGCTTTGGTCTAACAAAAACCCACGTGGAGTACATATCGCTTGTGGGGGAGGGGGGGGGAGGATAAAACGGAAAAGAATGTTTCACATGCTCTAAACAGAATAAAAATATTCCCACACTTTAGTCGTGTCCCACAAATCTAGAAAGAAATTAAACAGAGTTTAATCTCACAGCTAATCTCACAAAGGTTACTGATACCCTGCCATTATCAAACCGAATTAGTTACATATCACCTCATTTACCTATGCAAAATGCACCGAAATGAAGTTGAATACACTTCCGTACATAATCGGAGAAACATATACCGAAATATGAACCTAAGTTCAGAAGTCTAACTTGAACACCATGCAAAGAATCGCTACCATCACTAGGGAGGAAACAAAATCAGAACGTCTTACCAGGTCGACGTGCAGCCACAGAGTGAAGAAGTCGGTCAGCCAGTCACTGCCACCACCAGAAATCGGTATAAACCCAAGATAACGAGGTGGTGGGGAGAGCTTAGACTCGTGCGTCCTACCAAGGCTCGCTACTGGCCATTGCAAACCCAACTTGTAACCAAAGGGCGGAGGAACCCCTTTGGTAGCATCAAAAGCAGAGGTTGCTAACGACTGTCTATCGAAACGAAGCCAGAGAAACATTAGTAGGGAGCAGCTAGCAGCCGACGACGAAAATTCTCATGCATACACTCAGACTGCTATGCTACAAGATGCTCATACATGCACATACATAATAAAGCAATTACACATTGTCACAGGGACAGTGCTGTCACAGAGAAACCGTTCATATTGCCACATTCATAGACACAATACAGTGTAAAAGAAACTAACATTTAAAAACATGAAAGGCAATGCTATTCCTCATGCCTCCGAACGAAGGGGATTCTCGCTTACCCAAAAGACCCGTCTAGTGACTTAGAAAAATTACAAAGTTAAAAACCTAGGGAAGAAGGCAGATAGCCGTCTTTCAAGATGAATGTTGGGACGAACCCAGAATAATCTTTTTCGGTGTCAGGGACCAAATAGGAGAATGGTAAGATGACTAGAGAACTTGGAAACGTAAGGTGGGCGATGCCATGGGAGCATCTCGTCTGGTTGTGGCAGACGCCAGACATCTGTGTTGCGCCCCTGCTGCTCTCGTTGAGTGTCGTGCAGCAGGGTGCGTGTTGGTCTCAGCCCAGCGCCTAGGGTGCCCAGTCAGAGACGACAGCTGCATCAGGGGGCGTTGCCCACTGCGCTGACAGGAGCGGGTGTCATCTGTGCTCTCCACCGTCAGGCACGTAGGACACGATCACTTCGGTCGACCACCCGCTGCCTGGCAGTGACCGGAAGCGTGGCGGGATGTCTCAGTGACCTTGTGACGAAGATGGCCGGGATGAGACCGAGCACAGCAGCCAGGGGGCCGGCTCCCGCAGTGCTGGCGGCGACGTGCCGAGTGGCCGGGGGTTGCCTGTGACGTGGGAGGCGGGAGCGCCACGCCGGTTCTCCCAGAGGACTTAGAAAACACTTCTTTGGTCATGACACAAATTACATAGATAAATTATAAACAAATGTGTGAGAACATTAAAGTAGACTTTACAAAATGTGACCCAATACTTATTAGAGCAAAGTTTAACATTTGAGAAAAGTTTAAGAAATTTCCTAGTACTATCAGAGGGACTTAAACAATGCTAATTTAGTAATGTCAATGCTGTGGCCAAAGTCTCTGCAGAGACACACTCAGTCACACATTAAAGGGGCAAGTGGCAAAACGTTGGAAAGAAGCAGATACTAGAAGCAGAGTGGCGCAGCGCGACTATGTAGTATTAAATTAAATTGACCGTCCGCAGGCTACGGTCGTGCTGCTATAATCTAATAAGCAAACTAAGTGTTGGGCCCAATGCAATCCTACTATTTAGTTTCCGACCCCTTGCAGATCATTGGATTTCTCTCGTCTCTCTGGCGTGTATCTGTAGACTCTTTACGGAACTAAAGACATATTTGGTGTAATTAGTGGCACTACACTCGCTTACTGTGCATTTGGAGTAGTAGTGTCACGATGTGATGACGGCTCCAGCGGTCCCTCAATTCCTTAAAACATTCTGTTGACAAAATCTCAAAGAACATAAAAACATAAACTCTCGTTTAAATTAGCTTGCTACTAAAATAAACCAATGGATAAATTAACATTAGAGAAAAACTAGATCAAGACATGAAAATTTATTAACACCTGGAATAATTAAGAAAGTAAAACACAGTTTTTTAAGTCAAACATGTTGTTGTGTTCTTCAGTCCGCAGACTCTTTTGATGCAGGTCTAAACGGTACCCTGTCCTGCGCAAGTCTCTTCATCTGAGAATACGTTCGGCAACTTACATCCTTTTGAATCTGCTTACTATATTCATGCCTTGGTCTCCCTCTACGATTGACAATTCCTTGAAGTCTCAGAATGTCTCCAACCAATCTATCCCTTATCTTAGTCAGTATATGCCAGAAACTCCTTTTCTCCCCGATTCGGTTAAGCACCTCCTCATTAGTTACGTGATCTACCCAACGACAGAAAGGACTTCCTAACATTTAAATTAATATTCTTTAGAAACGCTTTTCTTCCCATAGTCATTCTGCATTTTATATCTTCTTTACTTCGGCCACCAGAAGTTATCTTGCTACCCAAATAACAAAATCCATCTACTACCTTTATTGTCTCATTACCTAATCTAATTCCTTCAGCATCGCCTGATTTTCTGACATTACATTCCATTACCTTCGTTTTACTCTTATTAATGTTCATCTTATATCTTCCTTACAAGACACTGTCCATCTCATTCAATTGCTCTTCTAGATCTTTTCCGGCCTCTGACAGAATTACTATGTCATCGGCAAACCGCAATGTTTTTATTTCTTCTCCCTGAACTTTAATGTCCTCTCCAAATTTCTCCTTCCATTCCTTCACTGCCTGCTCAATGTACAGACTAAACAACATTGGGGAAAGGCTGCAACCCTGTCTTACTCCCTTCCCAACCTCTGCGTCCCTTCGACTCTAATAACCGCTGACTGATTTTTGTATAGGTTGAATATAACTCTTCGCTCCCTATATTTTACCCCTGATACCTTCAGAATTTGGAAGAGTGTATTCCAGTCGACATTGTCAAAAGCTTTCTCCAAATCGACAAACGCTAAAAACGTTGGTTTCCCTTTCCTTAGCCTATCTTCTAAGATAAGTTGTAATGTGAGTATTGCCTCTCATGTTCCTACATTTCTCCTAAATACAAACTGATCTTCCCCGAGGTTGGATTCCACAAGTTTTTCCATTCGTCTCTAAATAATTCGCGTTAGTATTTTACACCCATGACTTATTAAACTGATAGGTCTTCACACTTATCTACACTTGCTTTCTTTGGAATTGGAATTACGATATTCTTCTTGAAGTCGGAGGATGTTTCCTGTCTAATACATATTGCATACTAGGTGGAGCAATTTTGTCAGGACTGGCTCTCCTAACGATATCAGCAGTTCTGACGGAATATCATCTACTTCAGGGCCTTTGTTTCGACTCAGATCCTTCAGCGCTCTGTCAAATTCTTCTCGCAGTATCATATCTTCTATCTCATCTTCTTCCACTTCGTCTTCCATTTCTAGAATATTGCTTTCAAGTTTATTTCCTTTGTATGGGCCCTCTATATATTTCTTCCACAGTTCAGCCTTCCCCTCTGGGCTTAATACTGGTTTTTCGTCTGATTTCTTGATATTCATACAGCTGCTTTTCTTGACTCCAAATATCTCTTTTATTTTCCTGTATACGGTATCTATCTTTCCCCTAGTTATGCATTATTCTACGGTTTTGCATTTGTCCTGTAGCCACTCCTGCTTAGCCAGTCTGCACCTCCTGTCAATCTCATACTTCTGACGTTTGTACTCCCTTTTTCCTGTTTCACTTACTGAATTTTTAAGTTTAGTATATCCTGTGTTATCCAGGGATTTCTATTAGGCCTTGTCCTTCTGCCTATATCATCCTCTGCTGCCTTCACTTCCCTATCTCTCAGAGCTATCCATTATTTTACTACTGTATTACTTTCCACCGTTTCAGCCAATCCTTGCCTAATGCTCGCTCTGAAATTCTCAACCACCTCTGGTTCCTTAAATTTGTCGAGATTCCATCTCCTAACCTTTCTACCTTTCTGAAGTCTCTTAAGTTTTAATCTGCAGTTCGTAACCAATAAATTATGGTCAGAGTCTACATCTGCCCCTGGATATGTCTAATAGTTTAGAACCTGGTTTCTAAATCTATTTCTTACCATTATAAAGTCAATTTCATACCTTCCAGTGTCTCCTGGTCTCTTCCACGTATACAGCCTTCTTTCATGATGATTGCACCAAGTGTTGGTGATCATTAAATTGTGCTCTGCGCAAAATTCCACCAAGCGATCACCTCTTTCATTCCTTTTTCCCCAAACCATATTCATCTACTACATTTCCTTCTCTTTCCTTTCCTACTACCGAGTTCCAGTCCCCCATCACAATCAAGTTTTCGTCTCCCTTAAGTTTCTGAATGATTTATTTTATCTCCTCATACATTTTTTCGATATCCTCATCATCGGCCATGCTAGTTGGCATATAAACTTGCACTACTGTGGTCGGTGTTGACTTCGTGGCTATCGTTACTACGATAATACGTTCACTCTGCTGTTCATAGTAACTTACCCGCATTCCTATTTCCTTATTAATTATCAGACCTACACCTGTGTTACCACCAACTGATTTTGTATTTATAACCCTGTACTCACCTGACCAGAAATCCTGACACCGAAGTTCACTAACCCCTACCATGTCTAACTTTAACCTATCCATTTCTCTTTTCAAATTTTCTAGCTTACCTACGCGATTAAGGGTTAGAACATTCCACGCTCTGACTGGTAGAATGCCTGTTTTGTTTTTCTTGATGTCGACATCTTCCTGAGTAGTCCCCGCCCGGAGATCCGAATGGGGGACTATTTTACCTCCGGAATATTTTACCCGAGAGGATGCCATCATCATATGTTCATACAGTAGAGCTGCATGTCCTCGGGAGAAGTAACGACTGTAGTTTCCCCTTGCTTTCAGCCATTCGCAGTAGCTGTGTGGCAAAGCCATGTTAGCTGGTGTTACAAGGCTAGCTCAGTCAATCATCGAGACTGGTACCCCTGTAACTACTGAAAAGGCTGCTGCCCCTCTTCAGGAACGACACGTTTGTCTGGCCTCTCCACAGATACCCCTCCACTGTGGTTGCACCTATGTTACGGCTATCTGCATCGTTGAGGCACACAAGCCACCCCACCACGGCAATGTCTGTGGTTCATGGGGGTCAAACATACAAATCACAATCTGCCTGAAAAAACATAAATCAAGACACACACTAGTGATTAGATGGCCTAGTTCAAGTCTTATCTTTAAAAGAACATCATAAAGTTTAAACATGTTACCTAGGTTCCAGCTAAAATTTACAATATAGAAAATAATTTTGGAGTACGTACTCCTAATTTATACTGCTAATGTATTTCCAAATTTAGGCATTCGTTTCACGCTCTGGTCGCATTAATCATGGGCTCGACATCGTACACTGGGCTGTGTACTTTTTCTTGTCAACAAAATTCAAAACTAGATTCTTCAGTACATTTTACTCATCAGTTATATGGCGGCGATTTCCTGAAAAACACAACTGCAAAAATTCGTTAGCGATGTACACAGTTAAGTTGATCATGTTAAAGCTTGCGTTACGGATTCTTGAGTAACTGGTAAATTAAATATGCCACCCACTTGGCATTACAAACCCTTGTTCCTAGGACACACAACATGTTCCTTAACACCTTCTACACTTCACAAAAGTGGTAACCCGTTTCTATCCGGACGGCTGCACCGTAAAGACGACTTACAAAAAAGAAACACATTGGCAATTTCAAGGATACAGGGCGCACACATACTGGCTATGCCAGCACTAATAACCGTCCTCCTGGCTCTGGAGGAACAAGCGTTTCCCATTCACTCACTGACGTTACTGGACATCAATACAACTTAAATCACTAAATTTCCGTAACACAGCTGAAAAGAAAGGCACACACTAAAATATCACAGTTTTTTTGTACTAGTTGTACTTAGATCGCATATCTGGTGCAGCAGTTTAATAACATGCGCGAACGACTGAAATATCAAACTAAATTTTCCCCGTACACAGGAGCTCCACGGTAAAGTAGCAATCAACCATCTGTATAGCGGAGCCGACATTACCGACGGAGCCACAGCATTGAAGGGTGCACACTGAATCAGCAGGCCTCACGCATCAGCTGATTGTATCGAACACTACTTATCTCACTCTGCACTGTATATATCCATCTGCAGGATAACAATTATTACAAATGCGTCTTCTACACGACACATTGATGGCGCGTTCTTTAATGCCGAAAGCTGTAGAAAACACACACAAAATACACAATAAAAATATCGGACCTGTAACCTATAGAGAATACACAAAAAGTACACAAGGAATCCTCGTCTAAGTGGACTTCTGTTAGTTCGTCAAACTTTATCCGTCAGACGTTTTCTGTCTCTAGTTCGTCGACATACTGCGAGCAGGGAGGAACCTGTTACAATGTCATTGTTTTGACGTCAATGGTCTGGGTTGCGCGTCTGACTTTTTGTTAAGCTTCGGGTCGGGCGAACGCACTTACACACCCTGCGCGAGCGTGTACGGCCATTCCCAGTGAACGCACTTGGAATTTTCATTGCGTGGTTCGTTATTATCGGAGTGCCAGTTATGGCAGTTCCCCCACTTGCGCTTTTCTTCCCGCAGTAATCACCTTTATACCCGTTCTCATTTTGGTTTCGCCATTGCCAGTTTTGCTGCGTTCGCTGGCCGCTTCCCCAAGACTGCCGATTAGAACCATTATTCTGCTCCTTCTCCAGTACCTCATTTTGATTACTATTCCTCTTTCCTTGATTGGCTGGAAAGTTATTCTGCGGGGGGTCGTAATCAAAATCAAGATCTTCGAGGAGAAATGTTCAAATGTTTGTAAATCTATCGGACCAAACTTCGTGGTCATCAGTCCGTAGCCTACAAACTACTTAAACCTAGGTAAACTAACCTACGGACACACCCATGCCCCAGGGAGGACTCGAACCTCCACGGCGAGGAACCGCAGCGAGACGCTTTAGACCGCTCGGCTACTCCACCGCGGCTCTTCGAGGAGAGCCTGAAACTGTTCCACGTCGTCTTTGCATCTCCCTGCTAAAAGAGCATTCCGCAGATATCACGGCAGCTTACCCAAACAAATCCTAATGACTGACACATTCACTCTGCAGTGGAGTGTGCGCAGATATGTAACTTTCTTGCAAATTAAAATTGTGTGCCAGAATCGGGACTCGAAACCAGGACCTTTGCCTTTCGCGGGCAAGCGCTCCACCAACGAGCTATCCCGACAAGACACACGGTCCGTACTCATAACTTTACTTCTGCCGGTACCTCGCCTCCTACTTTCCAAACTTCACAGAAGCTCTCCTGCGAAACTTGCACGACGAACACTCCTGGAAGAAAGGATATGGTGGAGACATGGCTTAGCCACAACCTATGGGATGCTTCCAGAATGAAACTTTCACTCTGCAGCAGAGTGTGCGCTAATATGAAACTTCTTGGCTGATTAAAATTGTGTGTTGGAACCGGGACTTGAAGCCGAGACCTTTGCTTTTCCCGGACAAGTGCCCTACCAATGAGCTATCCGCATACGACTCACGGTCCATTCTCACAATTTTACTATCTGCCTGTACGTCACCTCCTACTTTCCAAATTTCACAGTTCTTCTGCGGACATTGCAAGACTAGCACTCCTGGAAGAAAGGATATGGTGGAGATAATCCGTAGGCACAGCCTAAGGGTTCTTTACGGAATGAAACTTTCACTCTGAAGCGGAGTGTGTTTTGATATGAAACTTCCTGGAAGATTAAAATTGTGTGCCGGAACCGGGACTCGAACCTGGGAAAGTAGGAGAGCGGACCGCGAGTTGTATCCTGATAGCTCATTGATAAAGCGCTTGCCCACAGAAGGCAAAGGCCCTAGGTTTGAGTCCTAGTTCTGGCACACAATTTTAATCTGGTAGGAAGTTTCATATTTGCGCACACTCCGCTGCAGAGTGATCGTTTCATTCTGGAAATATCTCTTAGGCTGTGGGTAAGCTATGTCTCCACCACAATCTTTCTTGCAGGAGTGCAATCTTGCAAGGTTTGCAGGAGAACTTTTGTGAAGTTTGGAAAGTAAGAGGCGAGGTACTAGCAAAAGTAAAGTTGAAAGGACAGACCGAGAGTCGTGTTAGGATAGCTCATTGGTAGAGCGCTTGCCCACGAAAGGGAAAGGTTTCGGGTTCGAGTCTCGGTTCTGACTCACAATTTTAATCTGCCAGGAAGTTTCACATTGTAATGAGTTCAAGCACGGGATAAGGGCTGTTTAAATAATAGTTCTTATTTAGCATATCTTGGAAGAACTGGACCAGGCTAGCAAAGTTCAACTGTCTGAAGGGGGGCTGACTCTCGGACCAGTAGGAAAATAAAAAACATTGTCGGAGGCTTTCACAGCTTTCGTCATACCGACGGAATGACCTCATATGCTTTAGGGGTTCACCTTCCAGGTGTCCGCGCACGAACTCTATTTTATGTTCTTCGGGCCAGTTTGGTGGAAGGAAGAAGTGGAATTGATCTACCCACGCCTTGAGATGCATTCCACTGGGCATGTTCTGGATGACTTGGAATTTGCGCAGCGTTAGGAAGTGGTTGTAATTGAAGCCCGGTGCTGGGTCCCGATTACAACAGGCAGTCCAATTTTGTCTGCGACTCGAATTGCTCAGGGTGGCTCACATTCGTCCTCAAAAGCGGAGTCCAAATCGTGGCTGCACTCCCGCCTCCCTTCTGTGGCCGAGCCACGCGTTCACATGGTTTGTCAGCGTGGGTACAACTCTCGCTGAAAGGCTGCATGGGGTTTAATTCCATACATGAAATCCGTTGCACTACATCATCTAGCGTGCTCCGCACACTAGTAACTGCAGCAGTCATAACATCGACGTGGCCAGAAATCACACCGATACTGGTTTCAACAGTTTCTACACGTTAGTCCATGTGTTGAAGCACAGTGTTCACCTGCGTTCGCACGTCGTCAACACACGAATCAACGGCTTCGACATTTTCGGCAAGACCGCCAAGTCGCGTCTCTACGCTCTCAAAATGTGATTTTATGGTTTCTGTCTTTGCGCTGTTCCTGCCTACTCCCTGAGCCAGTTGCTTGTGGACTAGTCATTTCTTGTAATACTTGCGCCTCTTGATTCGCGACCTGTACTTTCATTTCGTGAAACTGGTCATTAGTGCGATGATCTATTTTATCAAGTCGATCATCAGTCTTGCGTGACTGCTCTTTCATTTCACGAAACTGATCGTTAGAGCATTGATCTATTTTAGCAGATTGTTCCAAAGTGCATTGGTTTATTGTAGCAAATCATAGCGCAGTCGATTGACCCATTTTATCTAGGTGTTCGGTAACCGGCACGTCCATTCGTTTGAGGAGGGGGTGAGCGCGTCGGTTGACGGCGGTACCTGCTGACCAGGGCTCGCGGCTGGCCACCCCCGTAACCCGTAACACGAGGGGAGCCGGCTGGCGGCTTCCAGTAGGCCTCTCGCCTCTAACCGACCCACTGCCGACGCTTTGAATGCGGTTTGTAACTGAAATGTCATTTTCTGTTTGAAAAATATCTTCCGTGTCCACGGCGTTGCTTATGGCAATGGGCTGATTTTCAGTAGCAACTAAATCTATTTCCTGTGACCCATAAAACTTTTCCTTCTCTTGTTCTTCAAGAGCAGCACGCCTAAGTTTTTCAACTGCTGATAATACAAGGCTATCCATTTTCAAAAGCACGGTAAATATTCATAAGCAAATACCAAACAACAAGTTCCTGGCTACCCACATGGTCACTACACGTGGTGCTTCTTTAAGACTTTCACACGCAAAATTCTTTTTGCACGCAAAGCAGTTGTAATTGCAGCCGCTTTTCACACTATAAATTCGACAATTATTCCCCCCAAAATACAAATAAATACACTTGTTGTACACTACTCAAAGAGAAAACAAGTGCACTGTCAAAGCACGGCTGAAATCACAATAGAAGTACAATACCGCTTCTGATTTCTACACATTCATGCACACACACACATTCAAAAAAATGGATGGCATCTAGAGAAACAAACAAAAATTAAATCTGGAGACCCCAGGAGGACGAATCCTCACAGCAGTAAGCCATATGAAAGTAGCTTGTTAAGTTTTCGAAGTAAGATCTTGGGCAGTTGAGATCTGCAAATGCAATATAATATGGTCACTGCTGCTGTAATATTACCTCGCGATTGGCCACAGTACTTGCACAATGGAAATTTATCTAACTCCTCACTCCTTAAGGGAGCAGCCAAAGTTTTAACAAACACAAAATTAATGTTAAAAAAGGAACAGATAATTATCATGGGACGGGGATCATGGAATTAAAAAGCAGAGGTTTGATACTCAAATCATTATCTATTCAACAAAATGAACAAGCAGATAAATGTGAGAATACCATATTAAGCAAAATAAAGCACACACCTTGTACAAAAGTAAATTAAATCACAAAATTACTACCCATAATAAAATTGTTTCTGCCCTTTATGATATACAGGTAACATGGGAGGAAATTTGCCAATACACAGTGGATAAAGGAAGGCAAATTCATTCACTCACAGACACACGCATAATTGTTGTGACACTTTACTCATGCAGCAACACTTGATGGCAGCAGTGAGAGAGATGGCTGATGTCTTGAAGCACAAATTAAAGTAACACTATGCCCCAAATGAACTCATGTGTGGGAAGGCAACGACATTCTATCCGTAAGTACCATGTGGTTTGCGACCATGATGAAATACATAGGATTTACAAAAATAAATTAGTTTAGAATAAGCAAGTAAAACACATGCGATAATTCATTCAGAAGAAAGCTAGTATTAGTAAAAACATTGCTGAAGGCTGAAGTGAAGACTGTTGTGGAAGCACGTCGTACAATCTGTCATACCAAGACAGGAAAGATGGAATCAAACCAGAAAATCTGAGAAATATTTAGCATACTTGCAGACACAGATATGACGTGATAATGTTAGTTAAAAAAAAGCAAGGAAATTCAAACATACTAAGTTTAGACAAAGGCTGAAGCCCACACACGTGTATTCTATCTTGAGAAAAACCCTTCACAAAATCATCACCGGAATGAGAATGCAAATACTAAATTTTATCTGATCACTCGAGTTCTGTACATGAAGAGCCCCTCACATGGCGAAAGAATTACTCAAGAAAACTATCACTGATAAACCAGGACCGCCTGATCACAAAGAAAGCAAGGGTCTCATGGGATGCCATCCCCTCAGCATGATTCGACGATGTACTTAGTTCGACGGTCACACCAAGAGTGAATTCCAAAGCCATGCCTAAAGCCTTCCCCACCACACACTGGATGTAGAGCGTGCTAAAACCCAAGGAGAGCACATTCAGAGTATAGCATCTACCAACCCTCGCTACCCGAGGAATATAATACCCTTTTCTAGAGCTCCAGAGAGGCCTCTTTTATCACCTCTTTCGACCATGATTATGTTGGTACTACACTAAGAACTAGCCACCTCGCCATCATGCGAAGTAAGCTTGTGTCTGCCCACCCAGCAGACGCCAGTGCAGACGACAAACGAAGCCATGCGTTCTTAACTAAAGTAAACGAGGCCTGAAGCCCGAGGAGGCTACTGCAATGCATTGTACGGCAGTCAGTCAATACTAAAAGCAAAATTCCACATTCACATGAACTCACAAGTTCAACCACACGGGTGGAATCATATATAAACAAGGAGCATTGGCCATTAATAAAAATAATAAAATAATTGACATACAAATAGACAATATTAATGGCGGAGAAACACTTAAGAGTAACGAATAACTCCAAATGGAACTCGACCACACTTTCAGTGGACGTGTTGAAGGAGTCAAAATCGACATTTATATTGGCATGGAAGAAAAATGCAAAACTGCAAACTGTCGGCCGGTGAATGAATGTCGTTGGAACCCAATTTCAACAAGCAGTTGGCAACGGTATAGTAAACAGGGGACTTTCCTTGCATGTAATTTACCAATCTATCAGTCCCAATACACGATCGCTATTTCATCATAATTCTGCACTCTGCTATGCACAACAAATTTTCTGCACTAAGGTATAGACATACGCTATGTCACCAAAAGTATTACCATCACACCCCTGAATACGTACGGTTTTCTTATTAGGTGCATTGTGTTGCCACCCACCGCCTTGTACTCCATATCAGGGACCTCAGTAGTCATTAGAACTGAGAAGTCATAAGAGAGCAGAATGGGGCGATGGACTGCGAAGGTAATTAGGGTGTCACTTGTGTCAGAAATCTGTACGCGAAATTTACACTCTCTCAAATATCCCAAAGTCCAGTGTTTCTGATATGATAGTCAAGTAACAACGTGAAGGGACACTTACAGCACGAGAGCGTACAGGCCGGCCTCGTCTTTTTGCAGATAGAGATATCCGACAGTAAATTAGGCCGGCATCTGTCCAGACGATCACACGAGAATTCTAAACTGCATCAGGATACACTCCAAGTACAACAGTTAGGCGGGAGGAGTGAAAGTTGGATTTCATGGTCGAGCGCCTGCCTATAAGCCATACAACAGGCAGGTCTGTGCCAATCAGTACCTCTCTTGGGCAACTGAATAGTGGAAAAACTTTGTGTGGAGTGACGAATCACGGTAAACAATATGGCGATCCGATGTCAAGATGTGAATATGGCGAATGGCCGGTGAACGTCGTCTGTTAGCGTGCGTTGAGCCAACACTGAAATTCGGAGGCGATGGTGTTACCACGTGGTCGTGTTTTTCATGAACGGGCTTGCACCTCTAGTTTTTTACGTGGCACTATCACAGCACAGGCATACATTGCAGTTTTAACCAACTTCTTAATTTCCGCTGTTGAAGAGCAATTCGGGGATGGCGATTTGGCACGATAGAGTCCTGATCAAAATGTATGGCCTGTGGTGAAGTGATTACCCGACAATAAAATCCGTCTAATTGACCGACATGCACGGAGTCTTCACTTCAATTCTACAGTACACCTTTAGGATGTTTTGGAACGCCGATTTCATGCCAGGTCTCACCGACCTACACCGAAACCTGTCGCCAGTGCAGCACTCCTTGAAGGATGGACTGCCATTCCACAAGAAGCCTTCCAGTACCTGATTGACCGCATGCCTGCGAGAGTGGTAGCTATCGTCAAGGCTAAGGGTGGGCCGACAGCATATTGAATTCCGACATTACCGATGGAGGGCTCCACGAACTTGTAAGTCATGTTTAGCCAGTTATCCGCATACGTTTGATCACATAGTGTATGTCAACATTTTCGTGGAATAGGTCTGAATACATGATGAATAAAGCCGTGAAGATCGACGAAAATCATGAGGGAAATGCCGAGACGGCTTAATAAATGAAGGCATATTTTACTAATCTAGATGATTGTATTCATATTGACAGTGATGATCGCGGACTCGTACAGGAAATTCTTTTCCTTTATATACAAGCCCGAATACGTTGATGTGTGCTCAATGAGCGATTTCGTGTTCGACTATTTGAGTGCGTTATACACCGAAGACACTGTTGCATTTCCGTTCGTTTCTCCTGTGAATTGTGTAGTCTATACTGTCCTATTCGGTTATATTTTACTCAGATAACTTAAACAACCCATTTGCACTCTGATAACGGCTATGGAAAGAACGTACTAGAAGATAGTGCCCTACAATGTGGAAAATACGGACAGATACGAACTGCATTTGCAAATATACTTTTAATGCAAATTTAGTGTATCTTTTCGCCACGGAAGAACTCATTTATGTCTTTTGTGTATCCACTTGTCATAATTGTCACGTTGCCAGGTATTATTTGATTAGCAACTTGCGGTTCCCGCACCATTGGATTTGAAGAGCTGGCAGTATTTAGCAACTACTTAAACCTGCATTTGGGCTGCTGAAACATGAGTTTACACGTCTCTGAAATAAAATACGGCTCGCGGAAACTCATCTCAACGTACGTTTGCACCACAGTGGTGTGGTTTTCAATACCAGTTATGAAAACGAAATAATTAACACTGAAACCCGAGTTACAACCGCTCTAATTGGGATAATGAAAAGTGTTGGGAAAAAGAAAAGTGTTTGTCATACGAGGACTGTACGACATGCTTAGTGTAGTACTGCAATCCGAGTGACGTTAAGGTAATTTTACGTCGAATACACCGTAATTACAAGCGAACGAGGCAGTAATTTACTTCCTAGTATAGAAATCTTTGATTCTGCCCGCTGTTACCATCAGTACTTACCCTGTCGGTACTTGCTTCCAGAGTGGAAGAAAACCGCGTGTAGGCCAGGTCACTGCTCCAAGTCCTTAGTACGAGGCATCAGTTGAGGACTTAGCCATGACTGCGTGACTAAGGCACTCGTATTCTCTATGCACGCTACAGGTAATTGAAGGAACCAACCTAAGAACAGTAATCGTTTGTTTATTTTGCAATTGGTTAAGAATATTTTTTTTTTTTTTTTTTTTTTTTAGCAGCTGACTGTCAGTGTAAAGTAATGAGGAGTGACCATTTGTTTTACCTTCCGCCGTGATAGACTAAAAATTCATGCACATGTGAGACACACAATTTCTCTTATTTACTCTATCAATAATACTCTAAAACCGTTCTGTTCCTCTGTGTCTTAATACGGTAATCTTGACAGCCAGAAAATACTATCCGGCCGATTTCCTTCATTTTTCTTGTAAATGAAAGGTATTCATCCACAGATTTGTCTAAAAGTATCATAACTTACATATCTCTCTCCTTCCTTTTCCTATATTCAAACATGATTTCCTTCTGTATATTTCTTATGGGTATGTCCATGTTGTAAACTAACGTCAGTCGGTCAAGCCGTTCTATCCGATCGATTTCCTTCATTTTTGCTTTAAACGAAAAGTATTCATTCACGGATTTGTCACCAAGTATCAAAAATATCTCCATCCTTTATTTTTATTCAAACGCGGTATCCTTCTGTCCTTGAATTGTATATTTTAATGAGTTTGTTTTGTGATATCTTCGGTTCTAATTAAGGTACGCAGTCCTTTTTGACCTAATAACACTAAGCGGATCAAGCTCTTTCATTTGCGCTTTTAAACACTTGCATTGATGGATTCTGTAGAAAGCTGTGTGAATATTCAACTGTACTTCCATTTTCCCAACTTTTTTGTCATTTCACTAACGGTGCGAAGTATTCGCAGGGGTCGTCTAGTTTTATAATAAACGATTTTATCATAAATAGAATTTAAAATAAGCAGAATTACTACATAAATATGGACGTTTACTTAAGTAGTTGCACCCAAGACAAGCTTTCTCTGGGTCTATCCACATCAAACTTTTGTGTTTTGTGACTGCTTCAAAATTTTTTTGATTGGTAACTAGTAGAGTTTGGGGCGAGAGGTAGGACAGGCGGAGAGTGGAGAAGAAAGGAGGGATGGTGGAGAGAGGTAGAAATTTAGTGAGGTTGGTTGAGGAGGGCAAAGATAGGAGGGAGCTGGCAGCTTTAGGGATCTCACGAGTTCTGACAGGAGAGTGTTTCTAATTGAAGGAAAGCAGTTCTATGGATATTCTTTCTCGTTAAGATCTTAGAAGTATAGGCCACTGTATATGTAAATCGGTTGAAGGCATAAAACAGTAAATTATACAGGTCAAGGAAATATGGCTAACACTAGTATTCGTGTTTTGTAATGAAGTTGTTAAGCACTGGAAGTGGAGTCCATGCTGTAAAGGTGTAAACGTAAAATTTTACAACAGTTTATTAAAGGTATTGTACAATCGATGTATAACAATAAAACGCCAATTTTTTTAATCGTTCATGTGATCTTCAGTCTGAAGCCTGGCTTGCTGCAGCTCTCTATTCTTTTCTGCGCAGTGCACATCCATTTGATCCTACTGACGTGCTCGTCTCAGGGTCTCCATTAGCGATTCTCATCCTCCGTACTTCCCTCCAATACCATATTCACCTTTACTTGATCTCTCCTACCAATCAGTCCGAACATTTAGTTAACTTATGCCACAAATTTCTTTTCCGACCAGTTGTGGTCAGTACGGCCTCATTAGTTATGAGATCTACCATCTTCACCATTCTTCAGAGGCACCAAATTTCAAAACCGTATATCATTGCTTATCGTCCGTATGTCACCCCCATACAAGGCTACGCTCCAGAAAAGGCCTTCAGAATAGACTTCGTAATACGTAAATTAACATTCGATGCCAACATACTTGTCTTCCCACTCCCATCCTGCATTTAACAGCGAATTTATTTCGTACCTCAAAACGTATTTTAAAGCCCAAAAATAAAGCCTTATCCAAAACTTTTATTGCCACGTTTCCTATTCTAATTTCTTCAGCGTTGCCTTGTTTCATTCGACTGTATGCAATTACCTGTGTTTTTAATGGTCTTCTTACCGTATTAAGTGTATCACGTAATTATTCTAGCTCAGAAATTGTTTGGAAGGGAGAACAGGGCGTGCAGCTCCGCTTTGGGAGGGTGAGGCGAGAAATGAGGAGCCACGTTCTGACCAGCAACTGTTTGAGGCCATCTGAGACCCTGGTGAACGATGGCGAACCGCAGGAGGAGGACAAACCGATGCTAGGTAAGCTGAGGCGAAAGGCAGGGAGGACTGTCTTAATGCACGCTCTGGCAGTTTCATTAAAGACGGACTATCTCTTAACTTAGAAACAAATAATACTATATCTCAGTGTTATGTTCCCATTAATTCCAAAGGCATATAAGACGTCAGAAAAATTTGTCTTCGTGTTTGTGTGACTTTTTAATGAATATTCGTCTCTTTTTCCAGTACATTTAGATAAATGTTGTAACCCCCCTTAATAAAAATTTTTATTTGTTTCTTGCTTTTGCAGAACCATTGGTTGACATTGGGAGTATATCTTTCAATCATTTCTTGCCCCTAGAACGCCTACACCAACGCTGTCTAAACAGCGGGCTCCCACAAACCCCAAAAATTAATAGAATACTGTGGAATGTTTGGCTTACACGTAGGCTTTATCTTGTCTAGCTACTCATATTGGTTCCGAAAATATAGGTATTAACCACTTGATTAAGAAACCGAACTATATAGCCACTGATACTTAATTTAAAGCAACGGATAACGCAACTGACAATATTGAGGCAACGGAACCAGTATGGCCAACTAACAAGAAGGGAAGGTTAACTGTATTTAGTTCCAGAGCAAGTAGATTTTTTTACTTTCCCCATCCAAAAAGGTAGTCTTAAGGGCAGAAAAAATGAGCGAAATTTATCATCTTTATATATTTATTTAGCTAAAACAATTTGTCCATCTAACCATTACTTAGAACGGCTGATCAACACACTACCAGTTATCTCTTCTTGACAACTAATTAAATATATAGTAAAAATTAGGTCTTGGTATCATTATTAACTGTTCTGTCCGAGTTCATCGCCACACTTAGGAGCACGGGAAGGATAGGTTTCTTTTATACTGGAAATACTACTTCCCAAAAACGGCAGTGAGACAAAATGAAGCATGCAGTGCACAAGCATTTCCTAAGCTAAAAAAAAAAAAAAAAAAAAAAAAAAAAAAAAAAAACGAACTTCACTTCTTATATTTACTCAGAAGGCCCCATGCACAGTGTGGAATTATAATTACTGTTCACTCGGAAACTATGCTCACAATGGTACAAGAAAAATCGCGAAGCCTGAAGAAATTACTTAAAAAAGACATATAAATTTAAAGCATTTCTTATCCTACAGCAGTTGCAGGTAATAGAAGAGGCTTTGGGCCCCGTTATCTGTCGACAGTCCATTGTGTGGCCTCCGCCATGCCAGAAACGAAGTCCACAACCGTTACAAACCCCATTTAAAATCTACGTAAAGTTCGTTGGCGAATCATACATTAAGCTGACGCGAATTTAATTTAGAATGAAATCGTAGCAACATCAAGAGCGTGAGGGATTAATTTCGAGGAGGTGCTATTGTGTGGCCCACACCACCCCAACATCTAAGTCCAGCGGCAAAAGGAATTGTTCCAAATTTATGATTTTTCCCCCCAAACTATACATGAAACAGAAATACATTGGAAAACGCTCTTGATCTATGAATTATCACTGTAGTTACCCACTGAAAGAATTTGAGTAAGATGACCTATTTGACTAACGGAAATCTTCCAAGACCGTCGCCCCCCATTCCTAGCGAAATTTGCCAATCGATAAAATTTCTGGTGTTGCAATTTGGTTACCCCCGATACACGCTACATTTCTATCAACATTTCTCCCTACGAATATAGCAATTTTGCGCAATTTCTTACCACTTAACTGCAAAGCTGAACAGCACCCTCAGAAATGCGTCTGGACCTCGTGGTAGGCAGGCAACGACCACCTCTTACTCCCTCGCCAACCGCCAACGTCCCAACTTTCCCCTGAGCTTGCGCTCTGATTGGCGAAACGTGGTGGCCCCAGAGGGCGAATTCCTTCGCTCGGTTCCGCACTCCCTACTCGTCCAATATCGACCAGCCACCCACAAACTGAACATCTTTGAACCTCCCACTGGCTAACAACCTCATCTTTGCCAGCAGATGCAGACGATCTCTATACTACTGCTACAAACATGCAAACCTTACCTTGGGCTACCTGTGAGCTGTTACTACTTGCACCCATCCATTTTCACACTCAGAGGAAGGAAAAGGAAAAGCGTGTGACATGTACTGTATGATGAAATAAATCAACACGCCTGTATCATCTCCCCTTCCATGTCATACCACATCGAAAAATTAAATTGTAACTCAGAAGAATAGTGCCTACATGTCCCAGGGCTCAACATTACTTGAATTGACAAAGATTTCAAATTACTTAAAGTGCAAGCAAGATGACAATTGAGTGGCTATTGACTGAGAAGGCAATGTGACGATACAGCAGTAACGTCACAATGTTATGTAGTATGTGCGATCAAGTTTATAAATTGTTTATTTGTTTATTTAATACATTATGTGTATTGCTGATCCATAAACCCAGAACGCCTGAGTAACTTTTCCATTCAATATTGTCAGAATGTTTAGTTAGTTTGGGAGTGATCACAGTTAAGTCATCACAAATCTTTTCTATTGAGAGCTTTGCTTCTTTTGGAGAGGATGGTAATCTGCCAGTGAGAGAGTAGCTATGGCAAAAACCTGCTGAGATCAAGTTGAATAGTTGCAACGTTCGTGTGCAGACCTCCTTGGAGGCTATAAGGTCACTTGCCTCCTCTTGGCATAATAAGGAACTGCTAGTTAGCTGAAGTGCATCGTTTATGAGAGTGTTAGTTCTGCATGGCGAACGGCCACTTCATCGGCATTTAATTTCGGCAAGTCCTAATGAGTGCCATTTTCAGAACCCTAACTGTCCATCTCTTCCTCTCCCTGTTCGTCTCCTCCCCCTCTTCTGGGCTCACCTGCGGCAGGCCCAACCGCACCCTCTCCTCCTCCTCTTCCTCTGTTCATTTTGTCCTCTGTCTCCCTCACTGCATCTCTTCCTCTATCAGAATCAAATAACATCAGATGTCTGACAGCCAACTAGTATATAAACAACCTGAAATAATTTCTGAATGACGGCCCTTCTACTCAGTAGATGGATTTTATATACCGGGTGATCAAAAAGTCAGTATAAATTTGAAAACTTAATAAATCACGGAATAATGTAGATCGAGAGGTAAAAATTGATACACATGCTGGGAATGACATGGGGTTTTATGAGAACAGAAAAAAATTTCTAAAATTGTCCGACAGATGACGCTAAACAGAAGAAGTCAGTGACTGCGCAAGAAGATCGTGTATAAAAGGAGCTGTAATGAGAGAATCAGATGCACCAGCAGTCGCAGCATGTTGACGTTACCTGAAAAGGCGCTTTTAGTGAAGCTGTATTATCACAATGCGAAATGTGCTAATCTTACTTTACGATCCTATCGCCATAGGAAGGGGATTCGGACAAATTCGTTGACAAATGCAGCTGTGGCGAGAATGATTTCGAAGTTCGAAGCCACGGGTTGTTTAGACGATAGACCCCGTAGTGGCCGACCGAGCATACGGCGTAATGCTACTGAGACAGTTCAAGAAGAAATGGAGACTGTAGCGGGTTCGTCTATGCTCGGGGAAGTCGGCGGTAATGCAGTCGCATGTCGAATCGCCATTCCACACACTACTGTTTGGTTGGCACTTGGCGTACCCTCCGATACTATCCTTACAAAATCCATTGGCATCATGAACTGTTACGTGCCGATTTAGCGAATCGGAGGGCATTTGCGGTGTGGGCGTTTCAAAAGATGGCGGAAAATGGCGATTGGTTGAGTATCGTGTTGTGGACCGACGAAGCGCATTTCACGCTCCGAGGGTCTGTCAACGCCCACAGCTGCAGAATTTGGGCTACCGAAAATCCTAGAACTCTCGTGGAAACTCCATTGCACGACGAGAAAGTCGCGGTATGGGTTGGATTTACCACATCTACCGTTATCGAGACTTTTTTCTTCGAGGAACTGCCTGATTCTGGTTTTGTAACTGCTATGGTGACGGGTGAGAGGTACACCGATATGTTACGGAATCGCATCATCCCCAGCCTGGCTGATAAACACCTGCTGGAACGTACGATATTTATGCGGGATGGCATTACACCCCATATTACTAGACGCGTGAAAGATCTCTTGCGTGCCTCGTTTGGTGATGATAGTGTGCTCAGCCGCCACTTTCGTCATGCTTGGCCTCCCAGGTCCCCAGGCCTCAGTCCGTGTGATTAATGCTTTGGGATTATCTGAAGTCGCAAGTGTATCGCGATCGACCAACATCTGTAGGGATGCTGAAAGACAACATCCGACGCCAATGCTTCACCATAACTCCGGACATGCTTTACAGTGCTGTTCACAACATTATTCCTCGACTACAGGTATTGTTGAGGAATGATGGTGAACATATTGAGAATTTCCTGTAAAGAACATCATCTTTGCTATGTCTTAATTTGTTATGCTAATTATTGCTTTTCTGAGTAGATGAAGCGCCATCTGTCGGACCTGTTTTGAACTTTTTTGTTGTTTTAATAAAACAGGATGTCATTCCAAGCATGTGTGTTAATTTTTACCTCTCTATCTACATTATTCCGTGATTTATTAAGTTTTCAAATTTATACTGACCTTTTGATCACCCGTTATAGTAACAATACTTTTACAAACAATAAATAAATAAATATAAAAATAATATAAAATAAAAAATGAAACAGAAAAATAAAACGTATATTATATGAGATGTAGTGTTATCTTTTACTAAACTGGCATGTTCCACATTATTACGAAATCTCGTGTTAATGACTTATGGAACTAGTATTAAACTCATCTAATCCAGCAAGTAAAGGAAATTTATAAAGCGATTAAAGAACTGCTCGTACATCATCGAACATAACAGAAAAAAGCCTCTGGAAATGAATGCCTAAAAGTTGAATCAATTGTACATCACTCCTTTGCACTAATATTCGGTGCTATGTTTCCATACGTATGCTATCAATCTGTGTTATGGCCGATAACCTTTTACGAAGGTAAACTAAGTTCGTTTTGCAATAGAAACATTGCAAAAAACATGTTTATTCATAAATTTGACTTGGATTATAATCACTATGTCTCAGAATAAGTACTGTTTTACGTGCTTCATCAATCAGTTGAACCTACATTGTGGTCTGCTATTTACAGGTGTCAAATGTAAGTACAGTAAAAAAGACTGTACTGATTAAAAAAAAAATGGTCACGTATTCCTTTTCATATACACTGAACAGCCAAAGTAACTGGTGCCTACAGGTATGTGTAAGCAAACAAAGATATATCGACAGAGTACGGCGCTGAGGTCGGCAGTGCCTATATAGGACAACGGTCGTCTGGCGCAGACTTTAGGTGGATTACTGCTGCTACAACGAGAGGCGATCACAGTTTGATTGACTTTGAATGTGGCGTTGCAGTCGGCGCAGGAGTGACGGAACACTGCATCTTCCAGGTAGCGATGAGGTGGGGGTTTTCGCGTACGATCAATTCACGAGTGCTCCGTGAATATCAGGTATACGGTAGCACGACGACGACTGAACACAACCGTTCAGCGTGGCACAAGTTCAACCACTCCACAAACTGCTGCCGATTTAAATCCCGGGCCATCAACTAGGGTCAGCGTGCGAAACATGCAGCGAAGCATCGTCAGTGTGGTCTCGCGGTGCAGTCTGGCGCCCATTGTGGCTGTGTGGTACAACGCTTTCGGCCTCGCCTGAGCTCGTGAGTATCGGTCTTGGTCTGTTGGTGAGTGGAAGCACGTTGTCCGCTCTGCCGAGTCTCGTTTCACGTGAGAGTAATGGCGATACTGCCGATGATGACGCTACTAGAGCAGAGTTACTAAACAAAGCTTTCAGAAACTCATTCACCAAAAAAGACGAAACCAATATTCGAGATTTAGATATTACAAATAGAGGCCAGAATAAGTAACGTTGAAGCAGATAACATCGGAGTAGTGAAGCAACTTAAATCACTTAACAAGTCTACTGGTCCGGACTGTATATCCATTAGATTTCTATCTGATTATGCTGAAGCGATAGCTCCTTATTTAACAACCATATACAACCGCTCTCTCAAAGAAGGATCTGTACCAAAAGATTGTAACGGTGCACAGGTCACACTTATAGTCAAGAAAGGAAGTAGGAGTAACACACTAAACTGCAGGCCCATTTCATTGACGTCAATTTGCAGCACGGTTTTGGAACATATCCTGTATTCAAATATTATGAATTATTTCGAAACATAATGATCTATTGACCCAAGGTCAACATGGATTTAGAAAGTATCGTTCATGCGAAACATAACTACCTCTTTACTCACAGGAAATGATGAATGCTATCGACAAGGGTTAGCAAATCAATTCCGTATTTCTTGAGTTCCAGAAGGCTGTTGAAACCGTCCCTCACAAACGGCTTTTACTCAAATTGCGTGATTATGGTATATACCCATCTAATTTGCTACTGGATAGGGGATTTCCTGTCAGAGAGGAAGCAGTTCGTAGTAATCGATGGTAAGGCATCGACTAAAACAGAGGTGATATCCAGCGATCCACAGGGTAGTGTTATTGGTCCTCTCCTGTTCCTTATTTACATACACGATTTAGGGAAAAATCTAAATAGCTCTCTTAGGTTGTTTCCAAATGAAGCCGTCATTTACCGTCTAGTAAAGTCATCTGAAGGTCAAAACCAACTACAGAACGGTCTGAATAAAATATCTCTATGGTGTAAAAATTGGCAATTGACTTTAAATAATGCGAATTGTGAAGTCGTCCACATGAGTACGAAAATAAATCCGTTAAACTCTGCTTACAAGATAAATCAATCAAAAGCGAAGGCCGTAAACTGCAAAAAATACCTAGGAATTACTACTACTTCAGACTTAAACTGGAAAGAAGACATAGATAATGTCGTGGGAAAGGCGAACAAGAGACTGCATTTTATTGGCAGAACCCTTAAAAGATGCAAAAAAAAAAAAAAAAAAAAAAAAAAAAAAAACCCGACTAAAGAAACTGCATACACTATGGTTGTTCGTCCTTTTTTGGAGTATTGCTGCCCAGTGTGCGATCCTTATCAGGTGGGTTTGACAGAGAACATCGAAAGAGTCCAAAGAAGGGCAGCTCGTTTCGTATTGTCACGATACAGGGGAGACAGCGTTACGGAAATGATATAGGATCTGGGATGGAAATCATTACAACAACGGCGCTTATGATTGCGGCGTGGGCTACTTACGAAACTCCAATCGCCAACATTCTCCTCCGAATGCGAAAATATATTGTTGACTGCCACTTACATAGGTATAAAAGATCGTCGGAAAAAAAAAGAAGGAAAAAACGAGAAATGAGAGCTCGAACGGAGAGATTCAGGCATTCTTTCTTCCCGCGCGCTATTAGAGAATGGAGTGGGAGATGACTAGTATAAAGGTTGTTCGATGAACCCTCTGCCAGGCACTTAAATGTGATTTGCAGAGTGAGTGGACGGGTACTTACCTCAAGAAGTCAATGGAGCCTGGACGTCAGCAGACTGCTGCTGAGCTGACAGAGGCCCTGATGGGGTGTAGGGCGGGTGTAGCTGGAGTGATGAGGGAGTCCCGGCGCACCCAGGTGCCAACCTGGCAGGCGACTCGCGCACCTGCCGGCTGACCCTCTCATCTGGATGCGCTCGCGCCCGCTGCGCTCCCGACACACTCGGACAGTTCCAGCAGGACGGCGTGGCACCGCGCGTGCCAGAAGTGCTGCAGAGAGCTTGTGGTTTAAACACCTCCACTGCTTGAAAGTAGCCTGTCAAATAATTTGAGGAAGACCTCGGACAGTGGAGATCTGCAAATCCAAGTTAAAACGTTCACTGCTGCTCTAAATTACTTTGCGAGGGCCACAGTATTTGAGCAATACTAAATTTGTCTAACTGCTCACTCCTTAAGGGAGCTGCCAACGTTTTAATAAACAAAAAAATCAATGTTAAAAATAAATGAGTAGATTGTGAAACAGGGGATGGGTGGCATGAAATTATAAGGCAGAAGTTTGATACCTTAAAATCATAATCTATTCAGAAAAATGAACAAGCAAATAAATGTGGGAGACCAAATGAAGCACACACCTTATTCAAAGTGAATTAAATCATAAAGTTACTGCCTGTAACAAAATTGTTTCTGCCCTTTATGAATATGGAGGTAACGTGGGAGGAAAATTGCAAACACACAATGGATAGTGAAAGCACATTTACTCATTCGAAGTCAGACAGGCGCAAAATGCATGCGGTTCATTACTCATGGAGGAACAGTTCACAGCAGCGACAATTGAAGCGTCGGCGGTGTTTCGATGAAGCCTTGAAGAACAAGTTAAAAATCACCATGAATCAAACAAACTCATGCTCGGGGAGGCAGCGGCATCCCATTTTAAGTACCATGCGGTGTGCGACCAAAGCGAATAGAATTTACAAAAATAAATTAGCTTAGAATAAGCAAGTAAAGCACGCGCGAGAATTCATATAGAAGAAGTTGCAAGTATCAGTGAAAGTATGGCTGAAAGCCGAAGTGACCACCGTTACGAAAGCACGTGGAGCAATCGGACATACCAAGACAGGAAAGACGGAATGAATCCAGAAAATCTCAGAAAAGTTTAGCATACTCGCGAATACAGGCACAAAACGTTAGTAAAATAAAAAAAAAGCAATGAAATACAAACATACTAAGTTGAAACAAAAGTCGAAGGCCACACATGAGTATTCTAACTTGAGAAACACCGGACACAAAATCATCACCGTAATGAAAATGCTAATACTAAATTTACACCGAATTACTTGAGTTCTATAAATTAAGAAACACTTCGCCTCTCATACCGAAAGAATTATTCAAGAAAACTATCTCTGATAAACCAAGACGGCCTGATCACAAAGAAAACAAAGTGTACAGCATGCCTTCCCCTCAGCATGATTCAACGAAATGCTTACTTCCACGGTTGCAGCAAGAGTGAAGCCCTAAGGCCACGCCAAAACTTTCCCCACCACACACCGGATGTAGAGCGCGCTGAGAATACATAAAGAGCGCGATCAGAGCATAGTGTCTACCAAGCCTCCCTACCTGACGAAGATAATACCCACTTCAACGGCTCCCAAGGAGGTCTCTTGTCACCGCTTTCGTCCAAGATTAGGTTGGCACCACACGAAGAACATGGGCACCTTGCCATCTAGCCAAGTAAGCTTGTCTCTGTCCATCCAGTAGACGGCAGCGCAGAAGACAAACGAAGCCACGCGTTCTTAATTAAAGTAAACGAGGCCCTAAAGCGCGAGGGGGCGACTGTAAGCCATTGCGCGGCAGTCAGTCAATATTAAAAACAATCTTCCACGTTCATATGAACACACAAGTTCAATCACACGTGTGAAAACATGTATAAACATGGGGAATTGATCATTAAAAAACCGAATAAAAGTAATTAACAATATTAATGGTGCAGAAATACTTTAGGCTAATGAATAACTCAAAAATGGAACACGAGCACGCATTCAGTGGACGTGTTTCATGGTCACAAAACTGCCCAGACGTATGGAGGATACCTGGGCTGCCTTGCCACGCGCTGTTAAGCGTCTGCGGACCGCCCTGCAGTTCGCACGGTCTCAGTTCCCTGCTGTGTACCAAATGGCTCTTCTGTGTACAAAATGTTGCGTATGAGGCAGCAGAGCTCTCGTGGTGGCCTCCACGCTACAGCGGACCAGTACTGTGGTGCTGCCTGCGAGCTCTCTGCCTGCCGCTGCAGCTGTTCGCCTAGGGACGCCACAGTGACGTCCGCTCCTCTTGTAGCGGCGGCTGTGCTTCGTCACTGCCGCGTTACACTGACGACCCATCACAGACTCTACTCCTGAATTCGTTACAGTTTTCAGAGCATTTTCTTCCGGATGCTGCGACAAGACGAAATGTGTACATATTCTTTAATTTCGTAGCAGTTCCAAGTAATAAACTCGATTATTTGCATTCTGTTTGATGATACGGTTCCCGGAACACGGCAATCTCTGAACTGCAGGCACGTGTGTGTGCAAGTCTGGGGTAAACCAGCTATTTAACCGAGAGAAGCGTCTAACTGAACTCCTCGACACGTTTATTTGTAAAATAATTTCCGGGAATTTTGCGGAAGTATACAATAACTGTACACCTGAATATAAATGTGTCATCTGAATTTAAATATCAATTTCTGTGGAACACCTTGCAGTGTCCAAATGTGGTCTGATAGCCGGAATTTTAGAATAATGCGTGGTTTGTTTCAGTTTCCTCGCCGTTTTCCGCTGGTGAACAGGCATTGAGTACTTAATTCCTTATTCGCTATAAAAATGCAAGAAATCATCACTACTGTTATCTGTTTTTTTTTTTAAATTTATTTTTTACTCTATATTGACTGCAGTTTTAGCAAGCGCTTTAGAAATGGAGAACGTAAAGAACAGCTTTGTACGTATCCAGTAGCAAGAAGGTAGCACGAGCAGTTACCATTGCAGTTCATTTGCATTTTTAGAAGCAATGAGATAACACAACTTACCTTTATCATACACGTCGTGGAGTCAGAAAACGAGGAGCACTTGAAGTAAATCAAAATGGTGTGGATATAAAAGTGTTCAAATATTCCAATGGTTGTTAAGCTAAGGGCCTAAATGCTCACGTCATCGGTCCCTACAATTACAATCTACTTAACTGACTTAAGGGCACCTAGACATGAGAATGGCTGAAAAGTCGAAGAAAAAAATATTTCTTCCATCTCAACCAAAAATTTCTCCCGTTCCCAAGAATGTATCGTTTATTTACTTTTAAATACATATTACAATTTTAACCGCTCTTTGTAGAAATGTCTGCACACTGGCTAGGCTGATGCTTCTGTCAAGGAATATCACCTAATACATTCCATGCCTGCTGCAGTCATAGAAACAATAAATTCAGTGTACAGGAACGTTGCAGATAAAAAATTCCTTAGCAAGTGTTTACATGGCCATACACGAGTACCGAAAAGAGTGTTTATTGAATGGGCAGTACTTAAAATAGATGCGATGGATACTGTTATCAATTTCAATGATGATGTAATTAGCAGGGCAAAAGTAATGGACAAATTAAGCATCCAACCAGGAAATAATATTATAGCTGTTTTGACTTCCATAGATCGTTAGCGACTAGTTGAAGCGGAAAGGCTTGCGGAAGCCACCACTAGACAGTCCGGAGTAGGGAAAAGACTCCTGAAAAAGTCTGCAGAACTTAAAGAATATGTTGGCCAGAGAGATTATGCCGCTGGAATGTTCTGAAAGAGGCTTACTTTGAGTCAAAAACACTGTGAGTATTCTTTTCTCATTTTCTCGAAACTACCTTTCCGTAGCATTAGGTACATATATCTTTATAATGGTTTTAGCTATGTTAACCAAATTTCTCCCAATTGAGGAATGGGACAGTATCTTTGTGTCGTGCCTAAAACATCGCAGAAATGATCTACGTTTGTAATTCAGTATATAATTTTAACGGTAATTTCTAGACAAAATAGTAATGAAGTGTAATTAGGATTTTTCTGTTTCCTCAGATATACTCCAAACTACAAAACGAGAGGCATAACGTGTTGCTACGAATGTTGGCAGGAGCCTGCCACAATGTAAATGCTATTAGCCTGACGATGCACCAGAAAATTGTTCCAGAATGCGAACGTGTATTATAACAGCACCTATTAAGAAAAATATTGTAAGTCTTAAACTATAACAGATATTTCAATAAATTTGCTATTACAGATTGAGGTAATGCCATTCAGTGTTGCTACAAAATCGCAACTCCCTCCGCACTGTAGATCAAGAATAATGTGCACTGAAAGCGAGGCGTGAAAATGCAGCACAATTACGTTCACGTCCCCTTAAACGTACTTCTAATAAGGAGCACACACACACACACACACACACAAACACTCATTCTCGAAGGAGGACTAGGACCTCCGACGCGAACGACCTCGCAGACCGGGACATTCCCCCACGGCCACAGAAGTATTATTTTCTTGGTTTAGCTGTTGGTTTCGTGTAACATCTGCGCGCGGAGTTATTGGTCGCATCTTCCTTCGCCAAACGCTGACGTCAGTGGGTTACATTGCCAAAACGTTTAGACCATTTGTAGCAGCATTAACGGAAGAGCAGAAGACCTGCAGTTACTTCCAAGAGTTAGGACGAACAGCCGACCTATCCTTGGAGAACATTTACGCAGCCTTCACGAATCCTCAGCAGAGGTCATTGTGGTCGCCAGGCTCACCTGATGTCTCAGTGAGCGACTCCTTTGTGTGTCGCAGCAACCAACGATAGCTGCAGCAAGACATTTCGTACGAGATACCTTTGACAGTCCTACAGTAAGGTTATTCGAATCAGTCAAGTCAAACAGTATGGGGACGAGATCGACGGACATCTAGATGATATAGTACACGTAATGACGGCACTGCTTGGACGAAGGGTAGTTGTCATAGCAGATCTCAACGCCTGGTCACCCCTGTGGAACAGCCGCACTCGAGATGATAGAGGTGCGACGGCTGAAGAAGCCATCATGTGTCTCCAGCTAATCATCGCCAACAAACCTGGCAATCCGCCTACCTACAAAGGGGGTGTAGGCAAAGGTACAAACATTGATGTCACGTTGGCCACGCCCAACGGGATAAACGACTTCAAGAACTGGTGAGTCCATGACAAGCTGACAAATGACCACAACCTAATCACTTTTAATAGAGGTGGAGACGAGTGTGGCTGGAAATCAGGGTGGGAATGGCAGTAGAATTGTAGCAAAGCAGATTGGCAGTGCCTTGAGAGGGAGTGTGGCTTGCCGAAATTCCTGGACGGTGACCTGGACATTGACAATTGCACACAGGATCTGGTCGATGCCATAACTCACGCGATGAGCATGGCTGTACCATTCAGGAGGAGGGCCGTCACGGCCTCCCCTTCGCCGTGGTGTGCTGAACTGCAGCGGTTGCAAGAGGCTGTCAGACAGGCGAGGCGGTACTGTCAGAGGAGTGTTGGTCTGGCAACGAAAACAGTACTGGCTCCAGCAGTACTGAAACCTGAAGGACCAGTTCTTCAAAGAGCTGCAGGCTGCCAGGCTGCGAAGCTGGGCAACGGACCCTTGGGGCACCCCCTACAAGCTAGTCAGAGAAAAGATCCATGTACCAACGGTGACGTTGACAATCAGGGATGGAGACCAGTATACGGATACCTGGAAGGAGACTGCTGAGGTCCTGCTCCAGTCTCTACTTCCTGACGATGCCCCAGACACTGACACTGACATTCAGGCACAATTGAGGACAAACTATACCCTCCCCTATAATAGTGGTCTACCCTTCTCTGAGGAGGTAGAGAACCTGTCAGAAGCCTGAAGAGGGGGAAAACTCGAGGGACAGATCACCTCCAAGGTGGTACAGTTCCTCACCCGCGGGATAGTCCGTCAGGTGATCAGACTATACAACGAGTGCCTAGGACAAGGGAGGTTTCCAACCCCCTGGAGAAAAGCAGATGTTGTCACCATCAAAAGGGGGCCCGATAAGAACGCGGCGCTCGCCAAGACCTGTCGGTCCATTTGCCTCCTCGATATATTGGGAAAGGCACTTGAGAAGCTCCTGGCTGACAGAATCGAAGCATACCGAATATTGTGCGGGGTGAGCGGCAGACAGTTCAGCTTTCCGCGGGGTGCTCTGCGTGTGACGCAATCGCTCTGGCTACCAAGGTCTGCAGCTCCACGCCATGCACATATCTGGTAGGCATCATGGCGGATATCAGCGGTGCCTTTGACAACCTCTGGTAGCCCTCGCTCTTCTCCCACTTGCGGGAAATTATCCAGGGCTGCTTTATAGGTGTCTTAGGGACTACTGCATGGATAGGGAGGTCCAGCTATTATCCCCTAGCGGATCAGTGAGCTAGAGGATTACACAGGAGTATCCCCAGGGCACTGTTCTGGGGCCACTCTTCTGGGATATCAACTTGGAGCCCTTGCTTCATGATACGCAAAACAGTCTGGACGTGCTAGATGTAATAGCCTACGCTGACGAACTGCTCGTGATGGTCAGCGAAAAAAGTAGGGAAGACCTAGAACTCAGAGTCGAGAGAGAGAGCAATGCAAATTCTCATCTCATTGTGCCAGAAAACGAAGCTGAGCATTGCACCTGCCAAGTCCAACTACCTCTTGCCTAAAGCCAACTTAGTCAGAAACCCGAGAGTCATAATAAATGGTGTTCCCATCATTTGCAAGAGGCAGGCCAGATACATGAGCGTAATCTTCGATGAACACTGGAACTTCGCGGCTGACTGAGCATTGATTGCAATGAATAGGCTTGCGGGGCTTGGTCATCGGAGATTTCATCTCCCGCCCACACTCATCAAACTGTATCACAACAGCATCCTCGCGTCGATATTGAGTTACGGAGTTAGGGAGCTGGCAGGTGGGCCCACAGGCTCACCAGGGTAGCGCCTGCAGTGCCAGTGAGAAGCGTTCAAAGGAGTATCAGCATCTCACTACTCCCCAGACCTCGGCCGGCTGCTCCCTCTTGTTGCTGATGGGGTCCCCCTTGATATGAAGGTATAGGAGCTGCCTGCGGGCTACTGGTTGAAGGAAGGGAATCTTGATAAAATGGAGGAAATCATGGGAACCAGAATGGGAGGAAAGATGGCAATTAGAGAAAGGGATCTCCAGCGCTGTCAGGAGTACTGAGAACAGGAGGACAGTGGGAGAAGAACATACGACGTCCTCCCCGATGTCAGGACGAGGTTAAAAATGAAGAACTTCCAACCATCTCGTGGGCTCATACACTTTCTCACTGGCCACTCTCGTATCCGACATATCTATGCCGGTTCGGGAAGTGGGCTTCTCAACAGTGTGACTGTGGGTGTCCAGAAGGAACACCAGAACATGTCTTATTTGATTGTCCAGCGTACGACAGTCTGATATCCCAATACAGGCAGCATCTTCCACACACTGATGTGGAGGAATTTCTTAAGGAAGAAAACACTTTCAACATCCTCAATGATATGACAAATATTGTTTCCCAACACATCAGGGATCAGTATGTAAACCGAATGTGAGTTTCATTTTCCAGATTGCGACTGCTGCGCCAGAGCTGTGCCGCCGGGTTGTGGAATGGCCGCCAGCAATGGCCGGAACCTGTCGCACCCGGGATCAGGAGGAATGGGCGCAGCCAATCACCGAAAAAGACGTTTAGTTTTTAAGTTAGAATGGTAATCTTTTCTGTAAATAACACTCACACGCACAACACTCTCCCTGTATCTGCAGTGTAAATTTCCTACACGCAATGGAAAACTAATTCCATTAGGTGGCTAGTAGTTCAATAGAACAGTTATGTTATAAATAAACTCGGCGGTGAGAGTATTATAGAGTTTATAACACACTTGGAAATAGAGTATGTCAAGTTGTGCAATTATGAAGATCAAAAGAAGATCTTTCTACTGCGGGACCCAAAAGCCTGACATCTGGAAGGACACCTGAATTGAGATAACACTAAGAAGAAAGGAGAGAAAAGGAAAAATGTGAACCAAGGGGATAAACAGATAGCAGCATATCAGTGCTTCTTTTGTTCTTCAGGGTGAAATGTGATCGAACAAAGCATAACTTACTGTTGGTGTTCCTGCAACAGAACTAATATATTAAGTGTAAAATCTGTGACTACTGACCAATGAAAGTAATAATGTTTGTGTGGAAAAAGATGCAGAAATTACAGCTATGAAGCCCTGATCCGCCTTCACAAACACCTTGCTGACCAGGGTCCAACAGTGCCTTCAAACGAATGGTGGTCACTTTGAACGTCTGCTACAGTTAGTTCAGTGGAGTGTACCCTTCCCTCTGCTGTGTTTCTTTGCGGCCTGAAACTCTATTTGTTCCACGCTGTCCTACTTTGTCCTGACGTCTACCCTTTGAAAATCGGACTCCGTAGGGGAAACCTTATGTAACCATGTGCGTACTCTGTCCGGACAGCCACGGTAGCGCCCTGTACCTACTCATGACAAACATACTCCCGCATGCTATAAGGGCAAAATGTGCATGTCCCTCGTTACCCCGCTTAGCCACAAATATCGCGCAGCCTAGCCTCTCCTTTGTGGCTGATATTAACCATTAAATCGGCTTGTGTGCATAATTAACACGGGAGTAGAACGACCAACATACTGCGTGTCCCGTTTGAACATCTCGTTACAGACGGCGGCAAAAGAGAATCCAATGTTTACTGATGAGGACACCTCAAACAGCTCACTTTTTTTCATGATTAGGCCTAGTCTAATCAAACGCTTTGTGCCGATTCATAGGCTACTGTCATCGTTTACGTTTCTCGTAATTGTCTGTGGTCGACTGCAAAACGAGCGGAGAGGATTAATTTTTCTGAGTTCATATATCTTGCTTTTTGTGCGACTTAAAAATGAATTTCCGTCTTTTAGACGTGTTGACATATATCTAAGTATTTATATTATGTGATACACACTTTCAGGCTACCAATGGAAGCAAACATTTGCAATCTGTTTAGTAATTGGAAAAGGGCGCTTTCCCAATACACTTTTATAAAAATGATGAGCAGAGTAATATCTTCGTTAGTTCAGATACAACAGACACTGATGGAAAGTTGTAAAAGGCCCTCAGAGTCTTTTCACACACAGACCTTGTACCATATATCTCCATTCACATGACTGAAAAATGCTAAAACGTATTATTTATAGAATAATGAAAGAAATAATAGACTCTGACCTGGGGGACATTAGTTTGGATTTAAAAAGACTTGGCAATATTATGACTTTTGTTACATTAAGGAAAAGCGAATCTACATTATAAGCTTTCGTAGAATTGGAAAAAGGCTTTGATATTTGCCGTGATGCACTAAGTTCTGAAGACCTTCCCCGTCTGTAGGGCTTAATCCAAGTATCTGTACACATAAGTCATGGTGGCAGCAAATTAACATTAAATACGTCTTTCTCTTTATTTCTTGACAGGTTTTGCATCCCACATATTTCATGATTTGGTCTTCCTCTTTGGAATTTTCCCTCGACATATCCTCCTATCATATTATAGCGTTTAGGAACCCTTCTTGGCCGGCCGTAGTGGCCGAGGGGACTGAGGCGCTTCAGTCACGGTCTGCACGGCCACTACGGCCGGGGGTTCGAATCCCCCCTCTGGCATGGATATTTGTGCCGTTTTAGGTAGTTCATACGTAGTTTGTAAGTTTAGGGACTGATGACCCCGTAGTTAAGTCCCTTAAGCTTACCAAACATTTGAACAATTGATTTTTTTAACCCTTCTTGTCTTAACAGATGGAATGCAAGTTGTACTCTTCTTTTATAAATCGACTTCCACATGCTTCTCTTACCGCCCGCTCCTTCCGAGACTGTTTCATTTGTAACCTCCTCAATCCATCCGATTTTGAGCATCTGGCGAAACCACCAAAATAATTCTGTTTTTCCTCTTCCTCAGTCCTCAGAGTTCGTGTTTCATAGTCATAACATGCCACACTTCAGACTTATCATTTAAGAAACTTTTTCCTGATTCCAATTTTGTTAGACGTTGAGACCTTTTGATCTTTGTTATAACCATCTTTTGCTTGAGAAATTATGCTTCATACTTTTTCCTTGCTCTTTTCATTACTGGTAGTCTTACTGCTTAGACAAATAGATTTACGAATTTCTTCATGTAGCGCAATGCCTACATGAACATGGGCTTTAGCCTTCCCTGTTGGTCACATACTATCACATTTGCGTTTGCTTTATTTATTTTTCTCACAACTTCATACATTTTACTGCATTTATCATGGTTACAGAATCTTCTCTACTCAGCTATGGATGCTAACATTTACGTATATATTTACGTATCTGTAATTCGGGCATGAATTAGAATACCTGTCTGTGAACATTCCCTGATCATATTTAGCACATCTTCTACGTTTTAATTAAAGGTAAATGTGGATAATGCACTTTCATTTCGGGCACATCTGCATATCTTCCTAGATTTGCCATCTGTTGATAACCGCTGTCTTGCTTTTGTAGAAGTTTTGTATTTTTTCTGTTTTTGTATGCCATTCCTACTTCTAGAGTACGGTACCTCAAACATTTTGTCCTATTTTCCCTGCATCTTACAAAGCTATATGTGTCGACAGGTTCTTTCGCAATCATTAGAACTGGTTTTAGGGCAAATATTGTTACCCCGGTTACTCTATCTTTCCGGTATCCAAAGTAATTTTCCGAGGTTGTGGTTCAAGTTCTTGCTCTGCGCATCTTAGACTGAGGTAAATATTTAAAAGCATGAACCACTCGGCCAAAGTCCTAAGCATTTTCAAAATTTGTTGCACCTGCTGCCTGGGGATGAGTATCATAAAGATTTTCTCAAAACTTTGAAAGACGGTTATCTGCCGTCTTCCCTAGGTTTTTAACATTGTAGTTTATCAAAGTTCACTAGACGACCCTTTTTGCTAAACCAGAACCCCTTTCGTTCAGAGGCATGAGGAATAGCATTTCATTTCATGTTTTTAAATGTTAGTTTCTGTAATACTGTGTTAATATTGCTGGGATTTTATTATGCTAATAATTTATCATTGTGTCTATGAATGTGGCAATATGAACGCTTTCTCCATGACGTCAATGCCTCTGTGAGAATGTGTACTTGCTTTATTCTGTATGTGCATGTGTGAGCATCTTCTAGCATGGCAGTCTGACTGTATGTATGAGAATTTTCGTCGTCGGCTGCTGGCTGTGTGCTTTGCATCTCTGGCTTTTTGTCGATCGGTAGTTGTTACCAGCTTCTGCTTTTGATGCTACCAAATACGTTTCTCCACCCTTTGGTTACACGTTGTGTTGGCAATACCCAGTAGCAAGCCTCAGCAGGATGCACCAGTCTAAGCTTTCCCCACCACCTCGGTTTCCTTGGGTTTTTACGGATTTCTGGCACTGGTGGCAGACTCGCTGGCCTTCTGGCACTCTGTGGCTGCGCTTCAAGCTGGTAAGACGTTCTGATTTTCTTTCCTCCCTTGACATGGTAGTGATTCGTTGTCTGCTTTGTTCACGTTAGACTTCAGAACTTAGGTTCATTTCTCAGAATAAGTTTCTCCAATCATGTACGGAAGTGTATTCAGTTTCATTTGGGTGATTTTGTGTAAGTAAACGTGATGAATATGTAACTAATTCGGTTTGATAACGGCTGAGAATCGGTAACCTTTGTGAGACTAGCTGGCGGTGTACGAACTCTGTTTATTTTCTTTCTAGCTTTGTGTGATGTGAATAATGTACAGGAAAATTTTTATTCTGTGTAGTGCATGTGAAATAATCCTTTCCGTTTTCTCCCTCTGCGAGTGATATGTACTCCACATGGTGTCTTCTTAGAACATAGCCTTCAGTTACCCCTGTGTCTGTATCTATGCCCTTCAAGCAAGAAATGATGTATTATCTTTCTGATTTCCATTAGTACCTCACGCTCTCCTCTTCGTCTATTTTAAATTGTTGTTTCGTTTCCAAACTTGTACTTTGCATAGATCCTTTACAGTGTGCTGATTAAAAGATGTTCATTAATACATAAATTATTTTCCTGGCTCCTCCTTTGGCAGCTTGTTAGCAGTATGCAGAGATACTTCGCGAATCACGTAATTATTTGTGACTGTTGGAGTCCGCGATGATGCCACAGCATTTTGGATTTCTGGAAGGACACCAAACACATAAGAAATTTCTGCCTTAGCAGAATGAACGAACGAATAGATGCTCAATATCTGTTTATACTTCACTTAGATACCCTTAAACACTTGTTTCATTTATACTTTTTATTTGTAGCACTTTTAACAACTTTTTACATTCGCTTTGTAATAACACTCTGTTACATATATTGTTTGAGGACTCCGCGGACAACATACGAACGTCTGTTCTCTATCATGGGGCGGGAGATACGGCTGCTTGCCTACTCTCCCAGATTAGATTAGATTAATACTTGTTCCTTAGATCATGTATACGACATTTCGTAATGATGTGTCAGTTTAGTAAATTTTGTCTATACTTCACAATCTATATTTAAATTTTTTTTGTAACTTTTATATTTTTATTTATTTTTTATTTTTCCTTTAATTTCTTTATAAATACTAGTTGGCTATCTGTCAGACTTTTGATGTTACTTGGTAAGTGACCAAAGACTTTTGTGGCAGCATAATTCACCCCTTTTTGAGCCAAAGTTAGATTTAACCTTGAATAGTGAATATCATCCTTTCTCCTAGTGTTGTAGCTATGCACACTGCTATTACTTTTGAATTGGGTCGGATTGTTAATAACAAATTTCATGAGTGAATATATATATTGTGAAGCTACAGTGAATATCCCTAGATCCCTAAATAAATGTCTGCAGGATGCTCTTGGGTGAGCTCCAGCAATTATTCTGATTACACGCTTTTGTGCAATGAATACTTTTTTACTCAATGTTGAATTGCCCCAGAATATGATCCCATATGAAAGCAGTGAATGAAAATAGGCGTAGTAAGCTAATTTACTGAGATTTATATCACCAAATTTTGCAATGACTCTGATAGCATAAGTAGCTGAACTCAGACGTTTCAGGAGATCTTCAATATGTTTCTTCCAATTCAGTCCTTCGTCAATGCAAACACCTAAAAATTTTGAATATTCTACCTTAGCTACAGATTTATGTTCAAAGTCTAAATTTATTAATGGTGTCATGCCATTTACTGTATGAAACTGTATATACTGGGTTTTATCAAAGTTTAATGAGAGTCCATTTGTAGAGAACCACTTAATGACTTTCTGGAAGATATCATTTACAATTTCATCAGTTCTGTTTGTCAGATGTGATAGCTCTACTTGTATCATCAGCAAGAAGTACTAGCTTAGCATCTTCGTGTATGTAGAATAGCAAGTCATTAATGTATATTAAGAACAGCAAAGGACCCAAGACCGAACCTTGTGGGACCCCATTTTGATAACTCCCCAGTTAGAAGAATTAATTGTCTCATCTACATCATGTGAACTGCTTATTTCAACTTTCTGCACTCTTCCAGTTAAGTATGATTTAAACCATTTGTGCACTGTCCCACTCATACCACAATACTTAAGCTTATCTAGAAGAATCCCATGATTTACACAATCAAACGCCTTTGAAAGATCACAAAAAAAACCCTACTGGTGATGTCCGGTTATTCAAAGCATTTAATATTTCATCAGTGAAGGTATATATAGGATTTTCAGTTGAAAAGCTTTTTTGAAAACCAAACTGACATTTTGTTAGAACTTTATTTATACTAATATATGAAGCAACTCGAGAATACATAACTTTTTCATAAATCTTTGATAAAGCTGTCAGAAGTGAGATGGGCCGGTAGTTGTTGACATCGTATGTATCCCCTTTTTTATGCAAAGGTTTAACGATAGCATATTTCAGTCTATCTGGGAAAATACCCTGCTTTAATGAGCTATTACAAATATGACTGAGAATCCTACTTATCTCCTGGGAACAAGTTTTTAATACCCTGCTGGAAATGCCATCAATTCCATATGACCGTTTACTCTTGAGAGAGTTTATTATTTTCCTAATTTCTGAAGGTGATGTGGGTGGAATTTCAATTGTATCAAATTGTGTGGGTATGGCCTCTTCCATTAATTGCCTTGCTCCTTCTAATGAACATTTAGATCCTATTTTCTCCACAACATTTAAAAAGTAATCATTAAAAATGTTTTCAACTTCTGACTTTTTGTTGATAAAGTTTTCATTTGTTTTGATGGTTATACCCTCTTCCTCTGCTCTTGGTTGCCCTGTCTCCCTTTTAATAATATTCCAAATTGTTTTAATTTTATTATCAGAGGATCTAATCTCAGACATGATGCACATGCTTCTTGATTTTTTAATAACTTTTCTTAATGTAGCACAGTAGCTTTTATAATATATTATTGTTTCTGGGTTATTACTCTTTCTTGCGGACAGATATAGTTCCCTTTTTCGGTTACACGATATTTTTATTCATTTAGTAAGCCATGGTTTTTTTCATGGTTTCTTAGAATTAAATTTTACTACTTTCTTGGGGGAACAGTTATCAAATACCCTTACAAAGGTATCGTGAAATAAATTATATTTTAAATTAACATCAGGTTCCTTGTAAACCTCATCCCAGTCTAACTGCTGTAGACTTTCTTTGAAATTTCTAGTTGTTAAGTCTTTAATCGAGCGCACAATTCTGGTGGACTGTTTCGAATTACTGAACGGAGCTATGTCATGTACTGTTACTAGCTGTGCACCATGATCCGAAAGACCATTCTCAATGGGACAAGCATTTATGTTGTTAAACTTATCTTGGTCTATAAAAAAGTTATCTATCAATGTACTGCTGTCCTTTACTACCCGAGTAGGACGAGCGCTGCTGTCCAATAAAGTCTCTGATCTGAGGAACTTTTTGATAACAGCAAGTATCGTTCTTTGAGCTCGTTCACAGTGAAATATTTTACATACGTAAATTAAACATGACAAGTAATTACAGAAAATACAGAAAACTTACAAAGTACATAAAATAAATGAAATAAAATATACATAGAGACATACAGTGCACAGATAATGAATAAATGACATGAAGTGGTTGTAGTTACATTACATATTAAATCATTAATTAAATGACATTATAATATCATAATTACTACCTATAGACTACATGCAGGTTTAACTGAACAAAATCTCTCAAAGTGAGGCTCATACTCAGTCGTGATGTAAGGGTTACCTTACAAGCTGTTGATAATTGGGATGCCTGTTCGAGACTTTGAGTGGCATCCTGTTGCCTTCTTTATTCTGTGTCATTGACCAATGTATGGTATTTTCGTCTGTAGGAAAAGTTTACCACCCGAAGGACAAGAAGCACTCTTCATTCCAGTCGCTCATCCACCTTCCGTAAGGCTGTCAACTAATAGAATGTGATCTTTTCATCCCAGGGTATTTGGTCCATAATAATAGTGAGACATGGAAACTGAAAGACACCTTCACCCTCAAAACCTGATACCAGTGGGGTCGAAAAATCAAGAGAACAGAAAGCAGGGAACGAGAAGTTATATAGAACTCGTACAGTAAGCTGACAGCTTTTGTAATAGTAGGACATGAAAGGGACGCAATACTTAAGAAGAGAGTGAGAAGGGCTTGTCGCCTTTTACACGTGTCAGTCAGTCTATAAGTTGAACAAGGCGTGAACGAAAGCAAGAATCAAATGAGAAATGGAACTACAGACCAGGTTAAGAAAAAAATTGCGGTTTGTCTATCACATTTCTGTTCTGTCTGAGACCGCACAGACTCTAGAAGAGTAATTTAAGGGGTAGGTAGTGCATTGAAAGAAGGTATAAGATGAACACTTACAAGAGAAAAACAAGGAAATGGTATGTAGTGCAGCACAATCAGACGATTCTGAAGGAATTGCAGCAGCAAAAGAGACAAAATGGATAGTTTATCAGTTTTGCTATTTGGGGAGAGAAATAACTTATTGTGGTCGACGTAAGAAAGGAAAGCATTTACGATTAAGAGAAATTTTTAACATCAAATATATCGAGTCTTAATTTGTCAGAAATTTATCTCAAGGCATTTGTCGGAAGTGTAACATGGACGACGAGAAGTGCACACTATAAGTGGTTAGATGTGTCTGAAATGCTGTGCTACAGGTGAATGTTGACGATCACATGGATAGAACAAGTAACTATTAAACAGATGTTGAACAATATTTGCTTGAAAATATAATTGTGGTATATCCTGAGTAAAAGTAGGGATTGCTTGATGGGGTATAATGTGAGACATCAGTGTACAGTAAGTTTAGAACTGGAGAAGAGTTTAGATAACGGGAGGAGGCGAAGGAGTGAAGATTGTTGAGAGTTGATGAGTTTTTTAAGCACGCTGAATAACATGTAAGCTGAAAGAGTTATTCAGGCTCACAGAGGATAGATTTGCATCAAAACAGTCTTCGGACACCAAAACAAAGAGATATTTTCCACGACTGTGATTAAAGCACGGCATTGTACGTAGCTTTTACACCAAGCGGCCAAAACACTGGAAACCACTAGAGGCAGTGCAGACAAGTCGATTAACGCGAAGGTAGTTGGTGCCTGAGAGCACCGCACTGAAGACCGTTACATCACCCTTCTCGTACCCAAAGACACGAAAGTCGCACAGCTCGCTCCGGTATTCACGAAAGGAAACAGAAGTGATCTGCAGTATTACCGGGTCATATCATTCACGTCGGTGTGCAACAGGATAATGTAATGTATACTATTTTTCAGCATTATAAATAACTTAGAAGAGAACGACTAATTGACTCAAGTCGTTTGATAACGTTATATCTAATCATTTATATATGTAAATGATATGAGATACACTTAACTATATATTTATAGATCTGATAAATTGATATGTTGTGCGCAAGAGTGGAGGCTACCGTACTCGGTGGCGGCGCCCCACTGAGTCCCCCCAAACTCAAACTCACCCCACAACTCACCTACTCCTCTCCCCACCCCAGATCCACCCGAGCATGCGGCCGCGCCTTACTCAGAGACCCAATCTCATCGACCCGCTAATGGCCTACCCAATCACAATGCACAATACAACCAAAAATGAAAAAAAAAAAAAAATAGCAACGACAGCCAATCGCGGAGTTTGCCACCAACGGCTCTTTAACCTCCTCCCAACACACACAGCTTTGTCACGCCAAGTCCCGTACGCCCGTGCAATACCAGGAAATTCTCTATGAATTATCACTAGGCGGCATCTTGGCGCCTACTTTTACTACTGATGGCGACACTGTCCTGCTGTGCCAGACAGATTTCACTTCACAGAGACGCGAACTTCAAGCGTCCTGACATTTGTTAAATCGTAAACTATGCTACCTGCTACTGACAGTTTAGGTATGGAACGAAAGCTGGGCGTCTGGCATCCATCAACGTATTTTCCTCACCTTCTCTCACAGCCAAAGAAACACCGCGGCGCTCTAAACAGCTAACACATTGTCCGAGCTCACAGCACGCCCGAAACCGCAGCACAGAGTAACATATACAGAGAAGCAGCGCACCCTAAACCACTGTCCTGTGCTCCCCTCGTAGTTCCGTAAGATGCTAGCAGGTGTCGGGCGGTTCGCTGGCACGTCAGAGGGTAGCGTGGAGGGGAGGCTGATGGGAGAGATCGTGCTGCCGGCCATGAGTCTATGGCTGTGTCCGGCGTGCCGGCGTTTGAGGGGAGGTGGTGGTGGGGGCAGACGCTACCTGCCGCCTGCTCTGGCCAGTTTGAAGAGCTGCTTCTGACCGCAGCGCCATAATGGGACATCTTACGGAACTGCTGGAAACCCTACCTCCTCGCACCCCGGAGCGTAGGACTGGGCCCTTACGGAGGTTTTCCATCTGTATATGTTTGTCTGAGACCGCAGGTAGACGGCGGTCAGGCGTGTCGCCCCGAGAAACCGGCCGGCCGCCACAATGCAAATAGGGACCCCTCTGGTGGCCCGATTTCTCCGAAACCCTGAAAGGAACGTGCCCCACATTGGATTCCTGTGTTCCAGCCGGCCGCCCAAGAGCCCTGTCCCACGCTGCTCTACAACGCCGACTCGACAGCGAGGAAGAATTTGAAGCCAGAAGCACTACAACAAAAAGAATAACTAAATTACCCAATTCATCTGAATCCTAATGCAATTCTCCCAACCCATAGCAGAATATGGAAGTCAGGAAACATGTAAAAATAAATTAATTTCATGCAAGGAAAATTAAAATTAAACAATTAAAATAATAAAGAGACACATGGAGCGAGAAATAAGAAAACTGATAGACAAAAATGACCATCACCTTTCAGTAGCTGTTGGCCCTGAATAATGAAAAGTGAAATCATGCATATGAGTACGGAAACAAATCCTTTTACACGATAAATCAATCCAAAATGAGGGTCGTATATGAAACAAAACTGGAGTGAACGTACAGAAAATATCGTGGGGAAGGCGAACAAAGGCTATGTTTTATTGCCAAAACACTTAAAACATGCCATTGTTCTACTAAAGAAAATTGCTACACTACACTCGTCTACATCTAATTCTACATTCATATTCTGCAAGCCACCCGATAGGTGTGTGGCGGAGAGTACCTTGAGTACCACTATCGGTTCTCCCTCCTATTCCACTCCCTTATTGTTCGCGGAAAGAAAGATTGCCGCAATGCCTGTGTGGGCTCTAATCTCTCTGATTTTATCTTCATGATCTCTTCGCGAGATGTACGTAGGAGGGAGCAATATACTGCTAGACTCCTCGGCAAAGGTATGTTGTCGAAACTTCGACAAAAGCCTGTACCGAGCGACAGAGCGTCGCTCCTGCAGTCTTCCACTGGAGTTTATCGATCATCTCCGTAAGGCTTTCACGATTACCAAATGATCCTGTAACGAAGTGCGCTGCTCTCTGTTGGATGTTTTCTACTTCCTCTATCAACCCCACCTGGTACGGATCCCACACCAGTGAGCAGTATTCAAGCTGTGGGCGAACAAGTGTACTGTAAACTACTTCCTTTGTTTTCGGACTGCATTTCCTAAGGATTCTTCCAATAAATCTAAGTCTGGCATCTGCCTTACCGACGACTGATTTTATATGGTCGTTCCATTTTAAATCACTCCAAATACCTACTCCCACATAATTTATGGAATTAACTTCTTCCAGTTGCTGATCTACTACAGTGTACCTAAATGATACATGACCTTTCTTTCTATGTATTCTTAGCACATTACACTTGTCTACATTGAGATTCAATTTCCATTCCCTGCACCAAGCGTCAATTCTACACACATCCTCCTGCATTTCAATACAATTTTCCTTGTTAGAAACTCTCTTATACTACAACGTCATCTGCAAAAGGCCTCAGTGAGCTTCCAATGTTACCCACAAGGTCATATATTACTTCAGAAGACTTCTCTCCATTGAGAATGACATGCTCCATTCTGTTATGTAGTAACTTCTCAATCCAATCACACAATTGGTCTGATAGGCCATATGCTCTTACTTTGTTCATTAAACGTCTGTGGAGAACTGTATCAAACGCCTTGCGGAAGTCGAGAAACATAGCATCTACGTGAGAACCCGTGTCTATGGCCCTCTGAGTCTCGTGGACAAATAGCGCGAGCTGGGTTTCACACGATCTCGTTTTTCGAAACCCATGCTGACTCCTACAGAGTAGATTTGTAGTCTCCAGATATGTCATTGTACTCGAACGTAATAGATGTTCCAAAATTCTACAACTGACTGACGTTAGAGATATAGGCCTATAGTTCTGCACATCTGTTCAAGGACCCTTCTTGAAAACGGGGATGACCTGCGCCATTTTCCAATCTTTCGGAACGCTATGATTCTCTAGAGACCTACGATACACCACTGCGAGAAGGGTGGCCAGTTCCTTCGCGTACTCTGCGTAAAAACGAACTGTTATTTCATCAGATCCTGCGGCCTTTCCTCTTTTGAGCGATTTTAATTGTTTTTCTATCCCTCTGTCAACTATTTCGATATGTACCATTTTGTGATCTGTGCGGCAATCTAGAGAAGGAACTAATGTGCAGTCTTCCTCTGGAAACTGCTTTGGAACAAGTCATTTAATAATTCAGCCTCTAGAGTGTCATCCTCGTGTTTCCATGCCATTTTCGTCACATAGTGTCTGGAGATTTTGTTTTGATCCACCTACCGCTTTGACATAAGACATAAATTTCTTAGGATTTTCCGCCACGTCAGTACATAGAACTTTACTTTCGAAGTCGTTGAACAACTCCCGCGTAGCCCTCCTCACGCTGCATTCCGCTTCGTTTAATTTTTGTTTGTCTACAAGGCTTTGGCAATGTTTATGTTTGCAGTGAAATTCCTCTTGCTTCCGTAGCAGTTTTCTAGTTCGGTTGGTGTATCATGGCGGCTCCTTTTCATCTCTTATGATCTTGCTTGGTACATACTCATCTAATGCATACTGTACAATGGCTTTGAATTTTGACCAAAGTTCCTCAACACTATCTGTACATGCGATACAAATTCTGTGTTGAGCCGTCAAGTACTCTTTAATCCGCTTTTTGTCACCTTTTCCGAACAGAAAAATCTTCCTACATTTTTTAATATTTCTATTTGTGGCTGAAATTATCGTTGCAGTAACTGCTTTATGATCACTGATACCCTGTTCTGCATTAACTGTTCCGAATAGTTCGGGTCTGTTTGTCAGCAGAAGGTCTAATATGTTGTCAACACGAGTTGGTTCTTTGTTTAACTGCTCAAGGTAATTTTCAGATAATGCACTCAAAACAATTTGACTGGACTGCACCCCGCCATAAATGTTGGGGCTCACAGTCTATATCCGGTAAATTAAAACCATCTCCCAAAACTACAACATTATAGGGAAATCTATTCGGGTGTTCTGCCACAACAGCTGCCGAGCCAGGAGGCTTATAGAAGCATCCAGTTACCATGTTCGAGCCTGCTTTAACCGTGACCTTCACCGAAATTATTTCACACTTCGAATCTCCGTCTATTTCCTTCGTTACTAGTGAACTTTTTATCGCTATAAACACCCTTCACCGTGCAGCCTTTCTCTGCGGTATACATTCCAACCTGAGTTTAGAATCTCATTACTGTTTACATCTGGTTTCAGCCAACTTTCCGTCCCTAGTACTAAGTCCGCATTGTAACCGTTTATTAATGAGAGCAGTTCTGGGACCTTTCTATAGACGCTCCTGCAATTAACTACTACTACTACTACATTGATCTTTTCATTGCCTGTTGTGTTCTGCCTACTGCTACCTTGTGCAACTCAGGAGGCGTCTTGTTGGCCCTAGGGAGGGAATTCTCTTACCTAAAGAAACCCCATGTGCACTCCACCCTTGTAGCCACTTCCTGCATGTATTCCTATTCAGGGGAACCCTACATTTCTCCACCCGATAGCGGAGGTCGAAAAATTTGCACCCTAGATCACCGCAGAATCGTCTGAGCCTCATGCAGGATAGTCATAAACAACAACAGGAAAGTCAGAAACTAATATTACAAAAACACCATAAGCATTTTATGAGTAATATTGGTGATCGCAAGGAGGAACTTGCCGTAATGCGAAAGAGCCATGATTCGGTACAAAAAACGGCCACGGAAGCGAAACAGACTTCTTTGGAAGCAAAAAGGGACGCTAGATTGGCTCGTTATGAGACCAGTAGGTCGAAGAAAATTGCAGAATCAGCCAAAAGTGTAACAGAAAATTCCTGTACCGAAGTAGCTGAAGTAAAGAAAGCCGTAGATACGTTGAGAGAGCAAGGAAAGAATATTGCCCGCGAATACCGTGAAGGAGAAAAAATTAAGATTGTGTATCCCAGGTATTAAAAGAGGTCCTTATTAAGATTACAAAGAAACAAAACGAGCTAGAGCAGCGTATTAAAAGTACTCGGGAAGAAGTACAACTTCTCTCGTCAAACTCGTCTGAGACTGCCAGAGCAGTAAGTGACGAAAGTGTCTTGCAACAGAGGTCCGAACTGTTACTCGAGACTCAAAGGGTAGAAAACAGTCAGACTCTCACACAAAGGTCACTTGTGAAGGAGGAAAGTATTCCACACAGTGAACTCGTATCACACTCGTGCACAGAATTTCAACGAGAAGACAACTGCTGTCGTCTCTGACGCACTGAAACAGGCCATCAGGTAACAGCTGGTTCAGGGAGGTGTATCCAAACTGAACTCAATCCGCGCCACACACAAGTTCTGGACAGAGAAATGTTCCAAAGGGAAGAGCGAATGTATGAGTCCTTTGACTTGAAGCACTTTCTCTCTGTGCAAAACTTGCAAGTATATAAAGCAAACAATAATTCTCTTCACCCAAAGTCTGTTATGTCACAATTCAAGAAAGTGCTGCCCACATCATGGCCATTGTAGTATAAACTCGAATTCATTCATGGCCATACGCAAGGGGGCGTAGCTCAACATATGCGCACTGCGGCAAAGAGTTACAAATCGTATGAAGAGTTCAGAACCATTTTTCTTGCAGCGTACTGGTCTTCAAGTACACAAAATAGAATTAAGGAAGAAATAGTATTCGGGAAAAATATGGAGAGTGCAGGGTATAAAGACCCAGAGAAGTTTCTGGAATCACTTATTAAAAAGAACAGATTCCTTGACCACCCGTTTAAGGATCAGGAATTAATGAAGCATTGTTTCACGATGCTTCCGGTTGTTTACCACCACAGTATGATTAGCAAATGTGAGGGCACAATTGACCATTTAATCAGCGCGCTAAAACAGGCCGAATAGTAGTGGAGTAGTGCCGGTTCTACCCCACAGCGCGATGATAAGTCTCATCGAAGCCAGATGCTCGGCCAATTGCCGGACCGCAGATCAAAGAATGCCGCGCAGGATGATTGATAGGTCTTCCCAGAAGGACGAAAGATCATTGACAGTTTACATTTAGGTCCTTTTGATACGCTACTTGTCTGACCACTAAACAAAGGACGCCGCCATAACGCACTTAATGATGATTGACAGGTTGCAAGTAAACAACACCTCTCTCAGCCACACATTGGCCTACACGACGCCCCCTACACGCCTCAGCGCTGCCGCAAGACAGGCAGCACCTCCAACAGATCCGAGGTCTAGCCCTCGACATGTTTGTACTTGCACCATCCGCCACACACCTGGCCGAAACCGCGACCCCTACCCGCTCGACCGATTGCCGGACCACAGCCGCCACCAAGGCCCCCATCCTCCCACGGTCGCGACCACTTCTCAAAGGATGTCGCCACCTGCCTTACCTGCGAGAACAAACAATACCGCGACGATTGTCTTGACCGCATCGACATCGCTAAACAACACCGCCCCTGCCGGCCGACCCCTGCGCCCAGGGTAGCGGCGTACTGCACTCTTTTTACGACGACTGCGCCCCGCCAGGTCAGCAGCCAACTAAATTGCATATTTATTATTTAGCGTGCTGCAGCGATCCCTACTCCAGATCTCGATTTATGCAAGAATTTCCGCTGTTTATTATTATTCTTGGAAAAAATAAAGCTACCATAGTGTTCTTTGTATGTATTTTAACAAGAATTTCGGTGTAATTCTAAAAAACAATTTAGAACAGAAATGCTTAATTGGTCTTGTATACTAGAGCTTGTAGTAAAATATTAAAACTCTTATGCAAAATTTGCAAATAAGAATTTTTCGATGCGCAAACACTCCCATCTCTCTCCATGCTCTTTGCTTAGACTACAATTACAACAGCCGAGAGGCGTGTTTAATAATAATAGCGCAGGTTAGATAATAAACGCCACAAACTTACGTATCCATCTTAACATATACTCTTTCGATATACAAAAACAATTCTAACCAGAGTCAACTAACCAAAAGAAAAGAAATGGTCCGTTTCGGAACTCGAACACAACCTTAGATCTATAAATGTATCTCTTCATTTAGGCAATAGAATGGAATGTAACTTGTATGCCAACCACTCTTTCGACAAAACAGCAACAACAGCAGCAGTACAAGACGACATATTGTTTATACAAAAAATTCCAAATAACGAAAATCGGAAATGACATCTAATACAACGTCTCTAAATATACATCTGCAAGCACCGTTAACAATCGTCCAGAATGCAGAGCGCTCTCCCGGCAGTCTACATAAAAAGAAACATATGCGAAGTGTTTAAAAGCACCCAAGTTACATCTCCAAATGATCAAAACATACTACGCAGACGCACCACTCTGACAAGGATAGCTCGCATTGCATTTATTTAATGGAGCTGAGCTATGCCGAAAGTTCCGAAATTTCACACACACACACACACACACACACACACACACACACACACACACTCTCTCTCTCTCTCTCTCTATTTAGCGATCTTGCCCTGTTACGTTTCCTTGTTGGATCTAGGTATAGATGCGCCTTTTAATTTTACCTCTTATTTCCTTGCTACAGCAGTACACATCCCATCTAAGGAACCTCTATGTCCTGTTACGATGCAAACTACATTTATCTGACACCGATATTCCAGCGCCCCAGAAGACATTTAAACCCTATCGTGCAATGGAGAGTCGAAATAAAGAAAATACGTGAAGTATTTTACCTTCTACACTAAAACTTTCGAAAGTATTGGCTTAACAACACACTTATTCGACAATACAGCAACCACAGAACGGAAGTTACCTGCCTAATGCAACTCCGATTTCCAGCTCGACCTGACCTTTACCCACAAAATTCCTACTCCGAACTAAGATTTATTATTCTAATTACAAGTAGATGTCTACCACAAACGAAGCTGCTAACCTACACACCGCAACACCTGATCCTATTTAGGACTTGGAGTGTTCACACCTTTTTTTTTTCTTTTTTTGTTACAGCACAACTGAGTACATGCAACGTAATGTTCGCAAACACTTATATCGCAGCCAACGCCCGCATACATCGATCATAACCTGCTCTCTAAGGATTGGATGGGAGTCACACACAGTACAAACATGTTTGTCGTGTGTTCCGCTAATTTCGTTCAATACAACGATTCGAGACCAATCCCCCCGCCTGTTTAGTGTGAAAGCAAATATTTTTCCCCACACCATCTGTTTAAACCGGGCTTGCACATATGCGATAGTCTCCTTTTAAAAGCCTACGTCTTTGCCATATAACCCAGTTTTCATTTACCCTTCTTCTTAGGACTTGTGGAATAACGTAGACGATATCTAAGTCTGTGGAGAATAATGTCCTGGAATGCTACAAAAATTATAGCTCCTTGCTCAACTCTACAAGTAATTTACAGTTGAAACTAAAAAAGAAAACATAATGTCCGAGAGAGCGGTCAATTTTCGGGTACTCTTAATACCCAAGTAATCAAATCTAAAAGCGTTGGCACAGTACAACGGCTAACTTTGTAAATACCGTATCGTCTCTTTTAGAACACTTAAACAATATTCTTGCACAATCTTCCATCCTGGTAATGCCATCTTCTTGACCCAGCGAAAAAATAAAAGTCCTAACAATCAACTGCCTGGATGCTTAATAAAATCGATAACTTTGCTGACACCAGGGCTCGTGATTTTTCGACAAAGTTATTTTGGTTCTACAATTCGACGTCAACCACGTTAAGCAGTCGTTTCCAATTGTCTTATCCTCGTCCGCAACCACGTTGCTGTTGCTCCCTCCATCCGAAAGTCAAGCTCGGATACGAACGCCACTCGGTTAAAGTGTTGTCCAATAATCCAGGAGATAGAAGCCATCTACACGAAGCTGCTGCTGTAGTATAGATGGGAGCGCCTCCGTTAAAAACATCTATTAGCTGCAGTTTATATATATATATTTTACTTAAATTCCATCCCATCTAGCCTACAGCACTCTCTGTAAGCGCCAAACATTTCCAACACAGTAACAGAACTACACCTTGCAGTCAACACGAACCTACAACAAATGAATCTAGCCATTCCAACTCGTTTTTTTTTGTCCCAACTAGCATGCTGCAAGCTCTGTATACGTCCAAACGCAACCCAGACAGCGCTATCCTTACAGCCGTCACTAACCCAGTACCAACTCTAAGTTCCACCACAAAGGGCGTTATAAACGCGATCAGTAACAGACAAGGTGTCCCAGACACAGCACATTTTTTAATAAAGTTTAGATCTCTCTCTCTCTACACCCATTAACTGTATTGGTTGCTTGACCTGTCCAAAACATCCAACCACAGCTTTGTTTCCAACGCATAGCGCGGCAGACAATATTTCTGGTTCGCTTTCTATCAGTCAATAGGCTACATACCACAAGCATTCGCGCACAAACCACCATCGTATTCCACTCCTTCTAACAAATCATTACTCTCGATAATCATCTGTAACACAGTGTAAAAAAACATGATCGACGTGCACACGCACAGAACAGGTAACAAGAAAAGGTGTAGATTAAACCCAAGTTCTTATAATCCTTACAAGCAGCAACGCAAAATAATCTACACCATTTCGAACTATTACAACGCCAGATATATTTATCGATCTCCAAGAGCAATCCTTTAGAAAGTAAACATACGATTAAATGCACCTCCAACCTAGGTAACTAATCCTCTTTAAATTCTCTAACTCGATGCTTATCGACAAAAAACATCAATTTATTGAAATATGTATGTATAAGGGATGGTCGGAGAAGCCTCCAGGTCACATTCTCGAATCGCAAAGCATGCTCCCGAATAGCTAAAATGCCTTATGATGCGAACATTTTTTTTTACACTGTGTTACAGATGTTTATCGAGAGTAATAATTTGTTAGTAGGAGTGGAATACGATGGTGGTTTGTGCGCGAATGCTCTTGGTATGTAGCCTATTGACTGATAGAAAGCGTACCAGAAATATTGTCTGCCGGGCTATTCGTTGGAAACAAAGCTGTGGTTGGATATTTTGGACAGGTCAAGCAACCAATACAGTTAATGGGTGGAGAGAGAGAGAGAGAGAGAGAGAGAGAGAGAGAGAGAGAGAGAGAGAGAGATCGAAACTTTATTAAAAAATGTGCTGTGTCTGGGATACCTTGTCTGTTACTGATCGCGGTTATAACACTGTCTGTGGGGGAACTTAGAGTTGGTACTGGGATAGTGCTGGCTGTAAGGATAGCGCTGTCTGCGTAGCGTTTGGACGTACACAGAGCTTGCAGCATGCTAGTTGGGACAAAAAAACGAGTTTGCACAAGATCAAAAACACCATCCAATGGCTAGATAAGTTTGTTGCTGTAGGTTCGTGTTGACTGCAAGGTGTTGTTCTGTTACTGTGTTGGAGATGTTTGGCGCTTACAGAGAGTGCAGTAGGCTAGATGGGATGGAAAAGTGTTGATATACCCTTATAACACGTCGCGGTAGAGCTCTAAAGAACCGACTTTTGTGATTGTAAAATAAATTTTGCAATGATTTTTCGTAGAAGCATCGCCTGTTTAATCGTATTTTAGTGTTGTCTACTTTACGGCTGGTGTGCATTATGTTACGTAGCGGATATGCCTGCTGAGGTAAATCATAATTCTTTCGTCGAAAATCAACGTGTTTTATAAAACTCCTATAATTTCGTAACTTAAAGTGCGCTAGTTGTAGCCGATGGAGTCCATTTGTGCGGATCTACATGCGTAGTTAATTCCGCAAGTTCGATACTACAAACGTTTCACACAATGCATTGATTTTGTCCTGAGGCACTACTGACGAAATTTAAAGCACATATCTTTGAATTGATAAGCCAAACAAGTCAAATGCATGATGTCCAAAAATGTTCTGTGTAGATTTTGCCTGAAGAACTACAAAGGCAACTGTGTTTGTTACACCTTGAAAAGAGGCGGGCAGGCTACACGTTCCTAGCACGGGAGTATTTTGTCCTGTATACACTGTTAGCACTTGTTGAGACGGCGACAGTTTTGGCTAACCCAGAAGTTCATATCTGTGTTTATTCATTAATGTGACAGCTGAAATTGCACAGTCTTATTTTCTACAAAAAGAGTCACAAAAAGTTTTTGCTTTTGGCGCTCGACGGGTGCGCGAATGTGGGCAACGTCTGACATAGTTTGTTTGCTGTAATTGCGCATGCGCGGGTTGTGTACGGAAGGAAGAGACGCAGAATCGGCACACAGCAGGTTAATAACACTGTCGCTAGATGGCACTATCGCCGGATCGGGTTCTGCGCAAGCGTGCATAGCGACGCCACATTCACCAGCTACTGCACTAAAATTACGTTGAGTAGCTACATCAAGTCTACTGTCACTAGCTACACAGTACTGGCCACTGTTACAAGGAGAAGTTGCAGAAGTCACTGGCTTCCACGCAAGCGTGCATAGCGGCGCCAGATTCACAAGCTACTGCACTAAAATTACGTTGAGTAGCTACATCAAGTCTACTGTCACTAGCTACACAGTACTGGCCACTGTTACAAAGAGAAATGGCAGAAGGCACTGGGTTCACCACAGGATTGCACTGTACATAGTCATTTTGACTGCACCAACCCTTTTCCGGTGCACAGATTTATGTGCTCGGTGACGCTTGCTACGTGGCTCACTACATAGCTTTGACGTAGTCGCAGAACAACTGACTTGCATGTTAGATTCAAGTAAATCACTGTTTAAGTCTACAGCGTGTATGATATTTACAGTATGAACTGTTCCTGCACTGTGCGAAGTACTGTTTCTAATTGCACCACTGTTTCTAATGGCACCGTTCTTGGAATTTTTATTCTGCATACATACTGTCTGCACATGTCCTGATTTGCCACATTGATAACAAATGGTGTTGCGACTTGGGCACTGCGCACGTTTGTGGCGAGATACACACTGGGGGCAAGATTGACGAACATTTTTCTGGAAAGAGCATTGGCGCCCGTTATTGAAATTACTTCGTTTAACACGACGGAGCGACTTTTGTGCCGCGACTTTTTACACTGGCTACTGTTCTTTGTCTGTTCAGCACAGCCGGTAGAATTATAAGAATCACTTGGGCTAGACTGAGAACTGTGACTAGGAAAGCGTCCGTTGCGGCGCACTGAGTTAACACTGTGGCTTTGCATTTCTACATCTGCTAAGTCAATGGTATCATGCGCTTCTATAAGCTGTAGTACACTGTCTAATGAAGGGTCAGACTGTTTTAGAATTTGCTGCCCTAATTCTGGGGTCCTGAATGTTTTGGGTAATGCATCTCTCAACATCACGTCACTATAAGAACGTCCACAAGAGCAAGTAAAATTACATTTGTGGGTTAAGCCATTCAACTCATTAGTCCATTGCTGGTGTGACTGTTCCGGTGATGTTTTCAGTCTGAAAAACTGGTACCCGCGCCGCAGCTAAGAGAACTTTTCTCTCATAATGAGCATTCAGTGCATTTACTAGCTCATCAACTTTGAGATTGCAAGGAGATGCGTGGCGGAAAAGTTTCTGCAGTAACACGAAGGTCTTTGTGCCCACTACAGAGAGGAACAAATGCTTGACTGTCTGACCTGTAAGTTGATGAGCCGCGACGAGTTCTTGAAATTGCGCGAAGTAATCGCTCCATTCTTCCTCACGTTCATTGTACTGGTGAAACGTAGGAAGCGGTGCGGCGACAGATGTGGCCAGCTGAAGCGACTGCTGTTGTTGCTGAGCTGCCTGTACCGTCAACTGGGACACCGCTTTAAGTAGTTGCGTGATTTGCGCCGTCTGTAACTGAATAATTTCCATTAAGTTTGGGTTCAGGGTAGTGGCCATGCTGACCGATTAGGCGCCATGCGTACAAGAAAATTAGTACAAAACACAGATGCAATGTGTAAGATGTCTCTCTCTGCAACAAAAAAGTCCACAAAATACGTAACAGAATATCTTCCCCCAAAAATCTTATAATAAGGGTGAGAGGGTAGGAGCAATTTCTGCATGTTATGACTGTTGCTGTCTGGCTGCTGCAAGCAGGCTGGTCCAGAGTTCTTCTATCGCTCCTCGTCGCCACTTTTGTGTCTCGTTGCTGCCGGTTGTCCTAGGTGTCGGTGGCCGAGTAGAGAGAGACCGACGCAGGGAAATAGAATGCATGTGTGTGCAGGTAAAGAACCTGAGGTGACGAGCCAGTGGGACAGCAGAAACTAGAAACACTAAGCTAGATATGTATTTCGAAGAAATAGTAAAATACTTAACTTTGTTAACTGAAGACAAGTGGAATGTAGATACATATTTTAACTTGGTAGAAGCCTGCCTACTGATGAGAGTCTGTTCGAGTCCTATTGCCAAGTGGCCGATGCAGTTCAGTGGTGGCCACGAGTGGAGTTCCAACATAGGGCGCTCGTGGCTGGCGATGTAAGAACACCGCGCCGGGCTTGCATGGCGGTGCGTGGCGAAAGTACGAGGCGCACACTTCAGATTGTGCGACACCACAATCAGCTCCGTTTCTTAGTCTATGCCCTGTGGTAAGATTAATAGGATCGTTTGCTAAAATACATGTTGTACTTATCTGTGTGGGGTCTAAATGTCTGATTTATCGACCTCAATAATCAAGGAATGCGTTTACCTCTTGCCCATACGGTTTTTTTACTTTTGCTTAGAAATATCACTCAAAAGCATACATTTTTTAGAACGAGTCGTACTAGGACATGATCCGTTGGTTGTGGTGTTAATGTTTGTACTCAGTAGCTCAATTTATCCTAAAAAGAGGTAGAGTTGGTTTGTTGCTGGCCACAGTGGCCGAGGGGACTGCGGCACGCCAGTTACTGTCTGCACGGCCACTATGGTCGGTGGTTCGAATCCCACCTCGGGCATGGATATTTGTACCATCCTTAGTGTTAGCTAGTTCATAAGTAGTCTGTAAGCATAGGGACTGATGACCCCGTAGTTAAGTCCCATAAGCTATACAAACATTTGAACATTTTTTCGGTCTGTTGCATGTTAAGTTTTTCGTGTCTCTGAATGATTTTTCGAGTTGTTGGATTCGAATATAATCAATCTAGGAATATTCTTCTGTTGGCAGACCCCTTTACCCTTCGGTGGTATATAGATGACACTTGCAAATTGTCTGTTGGTGTCGTAAGATGTCTTATATTGCTTCTGCAGTGGTAATGAGATGCGGTGATGCAACAATATGATTACCTGAAATACGATATAGTATGTATTCCACAAGGTTAGGTGGTTAGTAATACTGTAGCCTCTTGTTATTATGGCTATATTCTGTATGGAAGGAGTGGTGTGTACGCTAAATTTAATAAAAATTGAATAACGAATACAGTGGTCTGTCTCTCTCTTTTGGTTTTTTTTTCCGAGTTCTCGGACGTATGTTGTATGGCCGTTAACGTCTGCATCGCCTTCTGTCTGGAAAACCTGGTCGGCTGTTGGTTTGATTCTGTGGTTAAGTATAAAACGTTACTCTAACTTAGCCGAGAAGCATTTATGTTCTTTCAGCTTTGTTTAGTTCTCCAGCTACGTAATTGCACAAAAGCATATTTCGAAAAACATTCCGCTGCCTTAATAGAAAAGCGATCTAAGATTGTGATGTGTATTTCCTTGATCTATGGGTGTATTTACCTTAAAAATGGATAGAATTGGGTATGTTGCGTTTATTTTTTTATTTTTATTCATTTTTTCCAGCATCTCTTTGCAAATTTCGCGATGCGTTATGTGACAAATAACCAGCTTAGATCTAAATTTTACCTTCCATGCGTATAAATTAAACATACAAATGTTACTTGTTGTTTGGAGGAGGACTTAAGATGAATGGTCCTGGTTCTGTTGTGTAAGAAGACCTGTGTAAGACGTGGTTCTCCGTATAGAATGATCATGCAAAAAGCACATTTCCGGTAACATTTGTGTGCCTTAGTAGGTGTGCCTCGGTTTAGACGTATTCTACGTTTCTTCCCTGTGTGGAAGGAGCCTTTTACTCTTCCAACTTTTAGAGGTGTTTGCTATAGGTCCTAGATATGTATGGGGATCAAGTGTGTTAAGGATCGCACCAACGTCGAAGTAATTACCTAAAATATGTAGTAGTTTGCATCTGCAACAGCTATTTTTTGTTAAGACATAGCTTTTCGTGTAGTAAGTTTGGGTTTCACGGGTCTTTGGACCCAGGGTAAAATACCAGAAGATAGGTTATGTGTCAGCAGAGCAGTGTTTCGATTGATCGAGTATTTGTTAGTTGGTCAGTTATCTGCGCTGTATTTCTCTGCTGTTCTAGTCTGCAGGTAAGCAAGCGCTCGTTTAAATCGGTGTTGTATTGGTGTATGGACTGGAGTTTGACTTTACTTCGCAATTTAACGCTCATCCTACTGTTTGTGTGTGTGTGTGTGTGTGTGTGTGTGTGTGTGTGTGTGTGTGTTTTTGTGGAGATGTTCAAATGTAAAGCTTATGGGACTTGACTACGGGGTCATCAGTCCCTAAACTTACAAACTACTTATGAACTACCTTATACTAAAGACGGCACAAATATCCATGCCCGAGGAGGGATTCGAACCCCCGACCGTAGTGGCCGTGCAGACCGTGACTGAAGCGCCTCAGTCTCCTTGGCCACAGCGGCCGGCGTTTGTGGAGAGAGGGAATTCAAAGGAGATGTGCTTATCTTTCAATTTACACCTGCGTAGTAAATTGGAAAATTCCTATAGTTTGGTAACTTAAAGTGGGTTAGTTGTAGCCAATGGAGTGCCTGTGTGGGGATGTAATGTTAAAGAAGGAAATGTGTTTTAATGGATGACCTTCCAACTGTACTACAGCAGCTTCGTGCAGATGCCTTCTATTTCCCTGATTTGGGCAACATAAAAGATTTCGAAGGGATTTTTTTAACAAAGTTCAGCTTGTATCCCTGTAAGTCATCTGGATGGATGGAGACTAGTCATGGAACGTCAATGTGGTTGTGGGCATCGACAAGACAGTTGGAATCGGTTGCTTAACGTGGTTGGCGTCGAACTGCCGAGCAAAAATATATAATAAATTTGTCAAATCAATAGTCCTGGTTTCAGCAGAGTTATTGGTCACGTCAATATCGATTTTATAAAGCGTCCAGACAGGCGATTGCGAAAGACTTTTACTTTTTTGCCGGTTCGAGAACATGGCATTACCGTATTTGCAAAGTGCATCATTGTACAGTGTGTCATTCCCATCCGTATGGTCTGGCTAACAAATCCCATAGAGAATAATTGTTGTGTTGTGTTTGGAGAGAGTTAAAAGCTTTATTAAATTGCGTTTATGGAAAATGTCTACGTTGTCTCAGGTAGATCTTTCTTGTTACCGATCGCTGTTATACAGCCGTCTGTGGTAACTTACTTAAGCAGGGGGACTTGGAGACGGTTATGTCCGTCTGTGCTGGGTAAGTGACGACTGTAAGGACTGACCTGCCTGGCTTGCGTTTTGGGTTTCTTACGGTCGTATACGAAGATTATTCCATGCTAGTTAGTTTAGAACTTTAGCAGAAAAGAGATGGGATTGTTAGATCCTTTTGCTATAGTTCGATCGTTGGGTTGGGGATGGTTGTTGTTAATAAGAGTGTCGCAAGCTAGATGGGGTAGAAATTACATAAAAAGTGTTTAAAACATGCGCTGCAGTTGTGGATGATGCTGTGGTGCGAAAGAGCTCTAAAGAAGTCGGTATAGGAATATGTTCTTAAAACTCTGCGCTGTGTACGTTACGAAGTATTGCCTGTTTGTTCGTATGTTAGTGGTGTTGACTTTACGGTTGATGCCATTTACGTTTGGTGTGGTAAATTACTGCTGACCTTTTAACTTATACATACGTAGTATATTCCAAAAGTTCGCCATGGATACATTGCGAAATTACCTGGCGGCAGCGTTGGCAGAGCCCTCGGCATACTGGAGCGAAACTCGCCAAGGACGCACTGGAGACCATCTCGAGGGAATCATGTGACTGTACCTTATAAAGTGGGCTTAGCCTATGTTAAACTAGGAGCTCTCATCTCCAGCTTCGTGTTGTTTGGCATCCCACACGATTTCGCTGGAATTATTTTTTTAACAAACTGGGTATGTGCACGTACTTAGTACCCACCCGTGACTTTCGTTTGGAATCGATTGGCGAAGATTACATTTATTTGTCGGATCAGCTTATCTATTTTATAACAGGCGTTTCGGGCTAGAGGTTACAGTATACATTTACAGACTAGATCGAAAACGGGGATAGCCATTATTTACAAAGAGCGGCCCTATACTGTGTGTCTCTCCCATACATTCCTTAGAGAGCAGGTTATGATCGGTGCATGCGGGCATTGGGGTGCGATATAAGTGTCTGCGAACATTACGTTGCACGTAGTTAGTTGCACTTAACAAAAAAGTGTAGGCACACCACGTTCTTTTAAGGAACAGGAGTTGCGCATTGTAGGTTGGCATCTTCGTTTGCGGTAGACAGTTACTTGTAATTAAAACATAAATTCGAGTTCGGTTTAGTGGAATGATAAGAGAGATCACAAGAAAGGAACTTGGAATAGGAATTTTTGTGGTTAAAGGGCTTGTCGAGCTGAAAATCAGTGTTGCATTGTGCAGGTAATGTACTACCTCAGTTTCGTGGTTGCTGTATTGTCGACTAAGGGTCAATGCTTTCGAGAGAAAAAAAAAGTTGTAGTATAGACGGTTGGAAATCGGTTGATTAATTCGTAAATTTTTGTTATTGTAACTCTCCGTTGTATAATAGGGTTTAAACGTCTTATGGGATGCTCGATTATCGGTATTTGACCTGCTGTAAAGAATCGTTTGCATTGTAACAGGACGGAGAGATTCCTTAGATGGGTTTACGTAGGAGGTAGAATTAAACACCCTGAATTCTCTGTATTGTCGGAAGGCGTACAAAACAATAAAAGGGTTGGGTTACAGGAAGACCGAAATCTTAACTGTCGAAGTACTGGATGGGGGACAGTAATACATCGATCTAAGGAACTTTTGGCATGTTTCGAAAAGAAAAATGTGTATTGTAACAGGGTAGGAGAGGGAGTATTAAATTTCGAAACGATCATTTTAAGAGCGACTGGTATGAGTTATAAGAGAGAGAGAAAGGGTGTTGTCGTTAGATGGGGCTTGTATGTGCAAGCATGTTTGCTTTCGGGACGGGAGGCTGACTCGACTGCTGTTGGCAGGCTGGGCCCAGCTCCATTAAATAAATGCAAGGCGCGCTATCTTCGTTAGAGTGGTGTGTCTGCAGAGGTCTTGCGTAGAACATTTAGCATATGTTTGTTTTGTGCAGCTTGCCTAGAGAACACTGCTATCGTACTGTGCATTGATCTACGTCACTGTTATGTGTTTAAACGATGATCCTTCGTACCGTTTCCGAGAGAAATTAAGGTAGCTGTGTTACAGGTCTAGAATGTTTGACGCTCAAGTATGGGGCGGTCGTTACCATTACATTACGTTCGTCGGCTGTTGTGAGCATGGTCTATACAGTTATTTTGTCCTTGTTAACAGACGAATGGGCTTTAAACGCATTCGTTGCCACTTCTGGCTGTAGGTGGACGCTTTCACCTGGCAGGCTGCAAGCGCTCGTGCGCTCCACCCTAGAGGACTGGGCGGTCTAGTTCTAGCCACACTAGCGCGGGGGCGGAGGGTTGTGCACTCGTTTAGATTTGTTTAAATAAATCGTTTCTATGGAAGTTACGAAATGTCGCGAGGTCCCTGGCATCGTTGGTAACTTTTTATAAACATTTGTTGTTGAATATTACTTCCGAGAAAAATATTCTTCCTTAATAAATACATACTAAGTACGACTATTATGCAAAATAATAATCGGAGGCGTACCTGTCGGCGACGGCGGTGGCGACCGGCGGTTAAATTGGTTGTAAATTCTATATGTAATTTTTAATGCATAAAATAATAGGGAGCGGTGGTGGATGGCCTGTGGGGGCCGGAACTCCCACAAGTGTCCACTTGTGGAGGTGGGCATGTTCGATGTTGTTATTCCAGGCAATTGTACTGTCCGAAGTACACAATAGTTGGCTTCTATTTTCTAATGTTGGGTATGTCTATAACTACAAACTTTTGTGAAAAAAAAAGAAAAAAAAAAAAAAAACCTAGTGGCCGCGGGTTCGCATCCCAGCTCCTATCGTATGGAGGGCGGCAATCTTTAAGGTTGTCGGTGGGGTGTGGTAGTGGGGGATGGGGGGGCCGGGTTTGTGCTCACGTAAGTGCTTACTTGTGGAGGCATTCGCCCTTGTTACTGATAAAAAACATAAGTTGTTACAATTAAATTGATATGCAAATTGCCGGCCACGGTGGCCGAGGGGACTGAGGCGCTTCAGTCACGGTCTGCACGGCCACTACGGTCGGGGGTTCGAATCCCCCCTCGGGCATGGATATTTGTGCCGTCTTAGTTCGTAAGTAGTTCATAAGTAGTTTGTAAGTTTAGGGACTGATGACCCCGTAGTTAAGTCCCATAGACAATACAAACATTTGAACATTTTGATATGCAAATTTAATTCAGGCGGAGGTCGGGCAATTGGGCGTCCGCTGGGGGCAGAGGGGTGGTGGGGGCGGCAGCTGGGGGTGGGGGCGGGGGCGGGGGCGGGGGCGGGGGGCGGCGTGTCGGCCAGGTGTGTGGCTGGGGGTGGTGGGGTGTGGCGTCAGTCTGGCGGCTACATTATTTCACGTATTTTTATTATTTCGACTCTTCGTTGTACAACAGGGTTTAAATGTTTACTGGGGCGCTGCAATATCGTTGTTTGGCCTGCGTCAGATAAATGTAGTTTGCATCGTAACAGAACATAGAAATTCCTTAGATAGGTATACGCAAGATGATGTGTACTGATGTAGCAAGGAAATAAGAGGTAAAATTAAACTACCCGAATTCTCGGAAGGCGAATGTATATCCCGATCAAAGGAAACGTAACAGAGCAAGATCGCCAAAGAGAGAGAGAGAGAGAGAGAGAGAGAGAGAGAGAGAGAGAGAGAGAGAGAGAGAGAGAGAGAGAGAGAGTTAAATTTCGGTACTTTCGGCCTGGCTCAGCTCCATTAAATAAATGCAATGTGCGCTATCCTTGATAGACTGGTGCATCTGTAGAGGTCTTGCGTAGAATGTTTTGATCATTTGGAAATGTAACTTAGGTGTTTTTTTAAAGATTTTGTGTAAACATTTAGCATATGTTTCTTTTATGTAGCCAGCCGAGAGAGCGCCCTGCATACTGGACGATTGTTAACGGTGCTTCCAGATATATATTTAGACGCATTCCTAACAGTCTGGTGCTGACTGACAAAGCGGCTTTCGCTATGTTCCGTAAAATACCTTGTGTGTTGGAAAACATAGTTTGTATGCAGATGTTGTACTAGATGTCATTGCCGATTTTCGTTATTTCCACCAGTAAATTGGAATTTTTGTGTAAACAATGTCGTCTTCTGCTGCTGCTGTTACTGTTGTTGTTGTTGTTGTTGTTGTTGTGGTTTTATCGAAAGAGTGGTTGACATACAAGATTGTATCGTTTAAAGGAAGACCTACATTTACTTTGCTTATAGATCTAATGTTGCGGTCGAGTTCCGAAACCGACCATTTATTTTCTTTTGGGTAGTTCCAAATGATTGGCTTTGGTTAGAATTGTTTTTAAATAATCTGGACATCAAACGAGTATTGGTTAAGATGGATACATAAGTTAGTGGCGTTCGTTACTGATACAGCTCGTTTATTATACAATGTCCACTAATATTAAACATGTCTGTTCGCTGTTGTATATGTAGTCTATGCGAAGAGCTTGGAGAGAGAATGCTCAACATAATAAAACGTTATGATAATTCTGTTTAAACATTTAGCATCTACATCTACATCGATACTCTGCAGATCACATTTAAGTGCCTGGCAGAGGGTTCATCGAACCACCTTCATAACTTTTCTCTACCGTTCCATTCTCTAATAGCGCGCGGGAAGAAAGAACACCTAAATCGTTCCGTTTTCGATCTGATTTCTCTTATTTTATTGGGATGGTCATGTCTCCCTAAGTAGGTGGGTGCTAGCAAAATATTTTCACATTCAGAACTAAAAGTCGGTGATTGAAACTTCGCAAACAGATCACGCCGCAAAATAACGTCTTTCTTTTAATGATTTCCACCCCAATTCGTGCAACATTTCCGTGACGCTTTCCCCCCCGTAACGTGATAAAACAAAACTAGCTGCCCTTCTCTGAACCTTCTCAATATCTTTCGTCAGTCCCACCTGGTGAGGGTCCCACAAGGGGCAACAGTACTCCAAGAGAGGCCGCACAAGTGTGATGTAGTCAGTCTCTTTGGTGGAGCTGGTGCATCGTCTAAGCGTTCTGCCAATGAAACGTAACCTTTGGTTCGCCTTCCCCACAATATTTTCTATGTGTTCTCTCCAGTCAAAGTTGTTCGTAATTGTAACTCCTAGGTATTTGATAGAATTTACGACCTTAAGGTTTGACTGATTTATCGCGTAATTGAAGTTCAGCGGATTTCTTTTAATGGTCATGTGTATTACTTCACACTTTTCTTTATTTAGTGTCAATTGCCAATTTTCGCACCAAGTAGAAATTTTGTCTAAATCGCTTTGCAGTTGCTTTTGATCCTCTGTTGACTTCACTAACCGATAAACGACAGCATCATCCGCGAACAGTCTAAGGGAGCTATTCAGATTATCTCCTAAATCGTTTATAAACACGAGGAAGAGTAGGGGACCAATAACGCTTCCCTGTGGAACGCCAGATATCACTTCTGTTTTACTCGACGACTTACCGTCAATTACAACGAACTGTGTCCTTTCTGATAGGAAATCGTGAATCCAATCGCACAATTGGGGAGATATTCCATAAGCACGCAATTTCATTAGAAGCCGCTTGTGGGGTACAGTTTCAAAAGCCTTCCGGAAATCCAGAAATATGGAATCGATTTGAGATCCCTTGTCGATGGCACTTAACACTTCATGTGAATAAAGGGCAAGCTGTGTTTCGCAAGAGCGATACTTTCTGAATCCGTGCTGACTATTGGTTAATAGGTCGTTCTCTTCGAGGTAGTACATAATATTCGAACAAAGTATATGTTCCAAAATCCTACTGCAAATCGACGTCAATGAGATAGGCCTGTAATTTTGGGGATCACTCCTATTGCCTTTCTTGAATATTGGAGTAATTTGGGCAACTTTCCAGTCTTTGGGTACGGATCTTTCGCTGAGTGATCGGTTGTAAATTATAGCTAAGTACGGAGCTATTTCATCAGCATACTCTGAGAGGAATCTAGTTGGTATACAATCTGGCCCGGAAGATTTATTTTTGTTTAGTGACTTAAGTTGTTTTACTACTCCAGGAACATCTACTTCTAAGTTTCGCATGCTGGCAGCTGTTCTTGGATTGAATACTGGAGTGTTCACTTCGTCTTCTTTGGTGAAAGAATTTCGGAAAGCTGTGTTTAGTAATTCTGCCTTAGCAGTACTGCCATCGGTAGTATTACCATTGCTATCGCGTAGTGAAGGTATTGTTTGTGTTTTTCCGCTAGTGTACTTCACATATGACCAGAATTTCTTTGGATTTTCTGCAAGATTACGAGACAGGATTTCGTTGTGGAAACAACTATAAGATTCTCGCATTGAAGTCCGCGCTAGGTTGCGAGTTTCAGTAAAAGATTGCCAGTCTTGCGGATTCTGTGTCTTTTTAAATTTTGCATGCGTTTTCCTTTGTTTCTGCAACAGTGATCTGACCTGTTTTGTGTACCACGGGGGGTCAGCCCCCTCTTTTATTAATTTATTTGGTATAAATCTCTCGATTGCTACTGATATTATGTCTTTGAATGTAAGCCACAACTGATGTACACTCGCATTTTTAGTTTTGAAGGACTGGAGACTATCATTCAGGAAAGCGTGAAGCGAATTTTTATCTGCTTTATTGAATAGATATATTTTTCGTTTATTTTTGGTGCATTTGGGAATTTCGATGTTCAGTCTCGCTACTACAACTCGATGTTCGCTAATCCCTGTATCTGTTTTGATGCTCTTTACTATCTCGGGATTATTTGTTGCTAGGAGATCAAGAGTATTTTCGCAACCACGTACTATTCTAGTGGGTTCATGAACTAACTGTTCGAAGTAGTTCTCAGAAAAAGCATTCAGAACTAGTTCGGACGATGTTTTATATTTGCCACCGGTTTTGAATACGTAATTATGCCAACATATCGAGGGTAAATTAAAGTCGCCACCGATTATAACAGTATGCTTCGGATACCTATTTGAAATATGATTCAAGCTTTCTTTGAACATTTCTGCAACCGCATCGTCTTTGTCAGGGGGCCGATAAAAAGATCCAATTATTAATTTATTTCGGTGGTCAGGTATAACCTCTACCCAGACCAATTCACAGGAAGTATCTGCCTCAATTTCGTTGCAGGATAAACCGTTTGTAACAGCAATAAACACGCCACCCCCTGTTTTATTTATTCTATCCTTTCTGAAGACCATTTGGCCCTTTGAGAAAATTTCGGCCGAATTTATCTCAGGCGTCAGCCAGCTTTCAGAACCTATAACGATTTGTGCCTCAGTACTTTCTATCAGCGCTTGGAGCTCTGGAATTTTCCCAACACAGCTACGACAATTTACAACTGTTACATCAATGGTTTTTATGTCTACTTTATTTCCGTGTCTGACCTGCCCCCTTTGAGACTGAAACCCATTTTGTGTATTCCCGAGGCCATCTAACCTAAAAAACCGCCCAGTCCACGCCACACAGCCCCCGCTACCCGTGCAGCCGCTTCCTGAGTGTAGTGGACTCCTGACCTATTTAGCGGAACCCGAAAACCCACCACCCTTTGGCGCAAGTCGAGGAATCTGCAGCCGACACGGTCGCAGAACCGTCTGAGCCTCTGATTCAGACCCTCCACTCGGCTCTGAACCAAAGGTCCGCAGTCAGTCCTGTCGACACTGCTGCAGATGGTGAGCTCCGCTTTCATCTTGCAAGCAAGACTGGCAGTGTTAACCACTTCTGATAGCCGCTCAAAACCAGAGAGGATCTCTTCCGATCCAAAGCGACACACATCATTGGTCCCAACATGAGCCACCACCTGCAGTTGGCTGCACCCTGTGCTCTTCATGGCATCCGGAAGGAGCCGTTCCACATCCGGAATGACTCCCCCCGGTATGCACACGGAGTGCACATTGGAATTCTTCCCCTCCCTAGTAGCCATTTTCCTAAGGGGCTCCATTACCCGCCTAACGTTGGAGCTCCCAACTACCAACAAACCCACTCTCTGTGAGTGCCCGGATCTTGAAGGCAGAGGGGCGAGTACAGGACAAGCGACACCATCCGCATCAGGAACATCCCCTGCCACAGACAGCGCCTCGAATCTGTTGGCAAGACTAACCGGGGAGGCCTCCACTTCGGTCCCCCGGGAAGTCTTACGCCGCCTGACACGCGCTGAGGGGACCTCCCAATCCACCACGGATTGGGGGGCTACCTCCTCGCGGGCAGTGAGCGGGCTGGCCACAGCCGCAGGCCGATCGGAGGGCACAACAGACGCACAGGGCGTCTGTTGTACCCCCGCGAGCGGCCCACAACAGCGGCGCCCACCCACCGCAGTCTCAAGCGTTGCCAGCGAAGCCAACGCCGCCTGAAGCTGCGAGCGAAGAGTCATCAACTCTGCCTCCATCCGTTCGCAGCAGTCACAGTTCCTAGCCATTCTAAAAACCTTTATTTCTTCCAAGTAAGTACGTCAGAGGACTCAGTAGTTTGATAAACAGTGAGCTTTGTAAAGTATAGACCTAACGCTGAACTGTTTATTAACGGCGAATCTGAAAAATATATACGCGAGCTAATAAATAAAAAATTCAGTAACTGAGCTGACAAATAAACGCGATTCTTAATAAACAAACACGCGAGCACACTAAAGTATAAAGAGCTGCAAGAGAAAGTACACACGAAATGTAAATAAGTCGCTTCTATTAAGAAGCCGGTTACCGTACAATGTAGAGCTGCTGCTGGTCACGTGTGCACTGGCCGCCGGTCACTGAGCATATGTTTATAGAAATGTTTTATGTAGCTTGCCGACAGAACACTCTGTGTTTGTGGTCGCAATGGGGGTTGAGTTGTTCTCAAATTACTCTTAACACGTCTAGACGTCTAAAAACAATAATTTCGAGCTGTGGTGGATGGTCTGGCTGCTGGCAGGTTCAATTTGTTTAGGAAACTCTCGTGTTATTCCACGTAATTGTACTGTCTGAAATACGCAATAATAATTGACTCCTTTTTATTCTTCCAATGTTGCTGTACATCTATAAGTAATAACTTCAGCAAAAAAAAAAAAAAAAGAAATCCAGGGGCGTGGGCCCGAGTCCCGGACCGGGTCAGTTATCTTTAGGGCTGCTGGTGGGGTCCATGACGGGGGTGGTAGCGGGAGCGAGGTCATGGGCTGTTCTCACACAAGTGATTACTTGTTGACACAATAGCCATTGTTACTGATAAAATAAATAAAAAAATAAAATAGGTTGTTACAATTAAATTGACATGCAATGTGCGATATGTGGCATTTTTTCCCTTAAGCCATAACTCGAAACATATATCGAATAATTGGACTGTAAGGCGTAACTCCGAACATTTACAAAACATAAATAGACTGTGTAAGTGCAGATTGCAACCTGTACATAATAACATTTGTAAGTACGGAACTCATGGCGTAGGCGGCGGCGATTGGCGGTTAATTTAATATGAAAATCGCAACCTTAGGAGGCAGAGCATGTTCCCCAGCGTCTTAGGGGCGCCGTGTCGGCCAGGTGCGTGGCTTGGGGTGGGGGTAGTGCAATTACAGACATGTTGAGGGGGTTGACAGGTCTGGACCTGTCGGAGGTGCCGCCTGTCTGGCGGCGATGCCGGGGGGTAGAGGGGGTGTTGTTTACTTGCAAGTGTTAAGTGCAATTTCATGTGACCTGTCAATCATCCTTAAGTGCGCTATTGTTAGAGTGTGGCGGCATCCTTTGATCTGCGGTCTGGTAATTGGCTAAGTGTCTGGCGTCGGTGACACTATCGTTGACGGGCGATTCTCAGTGGCTCGATACCCCTAGTACCCTACTGCTGAAGGTATAGCTAAGGATCCTTTGGTTAGACGAGAATTGGTTGACATAGCCTTGTCCAGTGTTGCTTTATAGTCCTCTGTGGTTTATGTAGGAAGGATTTCTCGATGTCCTCTTATCTGCATTTGAGTTCCTATGGCATGCTGATAATTCAGATGATGGTCTGGTTGATGATATTGAATTTGTTTGTCGCTGTGGTCTACGCCGTTGTGCAAAATTTGATGACTTATTGAATTCCACCATGTAGGGATTGGATCTTCGTTGTTTCTAATTGGTTGTTGTGGAAGCATTCTTTCCATTTGTGGACGCTCTCTGGATTGTTGCGCTTGATTAGGAAGTTGCTAATTCCGCCAACGTGTGGGAATTTGCCACTTATTGTTTTATTTTATTCCTACGTTGTTAGACGGTTCCCTCTGTGGTTGCATTAGACGTAGAAGAAATTGTGCTTTTTTTTTTTTTCTCTGGCTGTGGTATGGTGGTCGTGTGTCTGTCCAGAGTTGAGCGGTAGGAAAATATGTTGCTCCACACTTTTTGAAACTAACGAATTCATAATGTTATGAGATAGACACAACATGATCAGTATTTTAAAAGAGGGGGATACGATCTGGAATGACACTAATAATTAATTAAAGTTGCAGAGACTGACATACAGTATGGCACATGGGCAGAGCCAATGGCGGGAGCAGATGATCTATTCTGTCTTTTCCAACTATCGTTGCAGGGGATGTGGACAGGGACCCCAGGAGGCTAGGATATTGAAGGATAGTATACAATTATTTCTTCTATTTGAAAATCTTTTCCTGTCCTTATCTCTTCCTGTTGTAAATCTAGTAAAAGTTTGTTCTCTCTGTAGTACTTCTAGAATAGTAGTTTGGATCTTTCCTATGTAAAGTTGATGACCACCCTGAGATTTCTTTGACAGAGACACACTGACATGACTTGACTTAGGCTGAAATGCCATAGTAAGTTAAGTATATGTCACATATAAGTTAATAATATTTGTTTATTTGTCTCAAGAAATTCAAAGTGGGTATCTAATTAAATTTTAGTGACAATAATTTATATATCAGCAATCTGCTTAAAAAATTGTATTTTCAAGAGCCATGCCACACTTATAATATTGGAATCTTGGTAGTTTATTTTTATTCTATAGGATAGATTAAAACTGGCCATGGTCAATCTTAAATTTTCATATATGTAATTGTATTGTTAAAATTTGTGATCTGAGTCTTATGAAAAAAATTTTACTACTCTGCAGAAGCCGCCAAAGTAACTGAGGTGTGGGTGACACGCAAAATAGTGCAGAATACGGGACACAGAGATGCACAGCACATCGCCACACTGGCAGCAAGCAGCAAGCAGCAGCGCATGAAGACGCTCAGAACGCCGCACCGTGGGGACTTACATATCGGAGTCGCCACGCGAGGGCGAGCGTGGCCAGGCGGAGGAGAATGAGGAAGCGAGTGTCCTGAGGGACAGTCTGCTTCACGTTACCAGGTCAGCTGCGGGGGCGACTACCCCGTGCCACACATAGGCAGAGCCCAGTGAAGGAGACCCTCCTGCTGCCAGGCCATGCAGATGACCCACCGAGATAGTGGCACAGCTTACAAAGCGAAGCACAATGGCAGCCGTCACTCAGAGCCAGCGGCACAGCCACATGCCTCCAGGGAAACCCATCAGGCTTCCGCACACCCCTACCTCACCGCAGCCGAACAATGGCGCTAGACTGCTCGTCGCCAGCAGCCGAATGCATGGGGCAGCTTGCTCCTGTCAAAAACGGCCGACCGCAGCCGACGAGCCATGTGCCTCCCTAGGGAAACCCTCAGTCGGCTCTACTGCTGACAGCTTGGCGCCTGTATCCGGCCCACAAGTTTACAACCTGCGAGGCCGCCAACAGATTAGCTAGATTAGAACAAGATATGTATCTCATATCAATCTGATAATACCTATCTTTTACAAGCAACCTGACTGCAGAATGCTGATACATAGTTGAACTAGGTAATGGCCTGCCTACTGATGAGAGACTGTCCTAGTGCCTGTCCGATTCCCAAGTGACCGATGCAGTTCAGTGGTGGCCACAAGCGGGTTTGCAGCAGAAGGCGCTCGTGGCTGACATCGTAAGAGCGCCGCGCCGTGCTTGCATGGCGGCGGATGGTGAAAGTACATGGCGCGCACTTCAGACTTGTGCGACACCACAGATAGGTGGGACATAGTGCGTGTTTGTGTTGACGTTATAGTCGATTTTAACCTTGTACTGACATTTAAATACTTTCCTATGTAGGTTAACACACCGAGTTTCTGACTATAGCCAGTCGAACTTGTACTTTTTCTTTTGGTGTTAATATTTTGTTCTTTATTCTGTAAAAATCATTCTGATCATTAGATAATTTTTGTTTGTGATATTTCAAGTCATTGGTTTTTTGTATGATTTTTTTTCCTTAAAGGAATTGACAATTTTTACGCATGTCGTGTTTTTGATAACTTGTCAGATAATTTTTGTTATGTACAGTGACTATTTATGAACATCATGTACCTGATTTCAACCACCTTTCACATATTTTGGAGGGGTTATCTCTTGTCTATGTTAGGTAGGTCAGTGAATTTGTGTGTCTCCAACAACAGTGTATGGAAACACGCACTTTCACAAAATAGTTAAGTAAGTGAGATTAGACTAGTGGTCGCAACTACTTTCAGTTAGGCACAGTAAATCCACAGTTTCATATTTTCAATAATTTTTTCTACTTTTTTTAATATATAAAAATATAGTGGCGACCCTTAAGAAAATAATGATTGCAGTTCAGGTGATGTCATATATAATTTTTTATCCAATTATAATTGTAATCAAGATTCTCTCATTTGCTATTCATTTGCATATTAAAGCGCGGCTTATTTATAAAAGGTAAAGTCACAGCAACTTTAAAAGAGAAAGAATACAACAACGTTATTCAAGCCCACAATTAAATCACAATAGATTGCTCGTGCGTAGCTGTAACTGCTGGTGTTGTTGTAAGTGCAAGTGGCCGAATACTATCAAATACGCGAGAATAAACTGCTAAAACAGTAGCACAAACGAAATCTGCCAAGTCCGCGGGAATAAACCTGTTAAATCAGAAGTACTAACGGAAATGAGGAACTTGACTGGCAAATTAAATTTGACACAAATTATGATACTTAGCGCTGTTTACGATGTGACACTGGCAGCAGCTAGCATTGGACTATTTTGGAGTATTGGTGCTCGTTGTGGGGTCCTCACCTGTTGAGACCGATGGAGGTAATAGAAAGGGCAGCTCGTTTGTTATGATCGCGATTAAGACGAGGGAATGTTACGGAAATGATGCAGGAGTCGGGGCGGAAATCATTAAAAGAATGGGGTTACTCGTCGCACGGAATCTATTTGATAAATTTATCTCACCAACTTTCTCCTCCCGATGCGAACATATTTCGTTAGCACCCATCTACATAGGAAGACACGATCTTAATAAGTGAGATCGAAAACGGAAAAGTTTAGATGTTTCTTCTCCCCTCCGGCTATCTGAGAATGGAACGGTAATGAAATATTACGAAACCGGTGCTATAAACAGTCTGCCAGGAACTTAAATATGATCTTCAGAGTACATAATGCCGATGTAGACTATTATTTACGTAATTTGATGACTTATAGCTACTAATAGCAGTATTTTAACATAACAGCGACCATTACTGAATTAGTTTTTAAAATAGCAGGAATCATTTACACTTAATGTGTTATCATATACCGGTTTCGGTCACTTACTGCCTTTTCTCCGACCTACATTAGCACCCTTATATGTTTAGGATGAACATATAAAAATGGCACCGAGTGTCCTAAATCGATCTAACAAAACCAATTTCATATAAAGAAAATTATCAGGGCCAGAGGAAGAATTAAATGGAATGGTCTAATCATTAAGACGCTACCCTTATGACTCTATCAATTAGTGCGGCGGACAGCCCATAAACAAATTAAAAATAATTATGTGAATGTGTGAAGAGAAGAACTAAAATACTGATATATTGCACATTAATTTATTCGCTTAAATCTTATGTTATTTATTCACTGATAAAGTGAATAAAGTGAATATTTCCAAAGAAAGATAGAAAATGTGATCACTAAATACGACATTACAGTCACAAACGTAACTGTAATTTAGCGTGACAGACACGACATTTCAGCTAGTCGCTAGTGAAACAAACTACCACTAGCTAGTTTCATCATTAATCTATTTAGGACCACTGATCTGATATCTGAAACTTTCTCGTGTATTTTCAATCAATAGAGGCTAATTTCCATCAGATTTTGTACAGTATTTGACCTGCCTAAATAAAAAACTATCGCTTATCGTTATGGCGTATATAAAATCGGACTAAAAAGGTTTATCACGTTTTGTGCTAGAACTATGGTACAGTTCATTTACAAATATAACGTATTATTTGCATCGATAGTACTGTTTCAGTATATAATATAATATTTTAAAATTTATATATATATATATATATATATATATATATATATATATATATATATATATATATATATATATATTCAAGTAATATAAAACGAATTCGCCTTGTCAGAAAAATTGTGTTTTATTTGCACTCAGTGCTTTTCGAGCCCTGAGGGCTCATCTTCAGGTGCCTCTACGATTCTTTACACATATTTAAAGACCTGGGCTTATTAAACAGTGGTGCACAAACAAGTATGGTGTAGTATGACATTTGTCTGCCCTGAAGCACATTTGCAGGTGTAAATAACCAACATCAAAAACATTTCCCATCCTGGAGAACACTGTGAAATACCAAGTCAAAGACTTATTTCACATTTTGCTTCAAGATGGGAAGTGTTTGTGATGGTGGTTATTTACACCTGCAAATGTACTCCAGGGCAGACATTTATCATACTGCACCAGATTTGTTTCTGGACCACTGTTTAATAAGCTCAGGGCAATAGAAGTAGTAGGATAGCAGGGATATCAACCCACTGAGAGTCGCCTGTCTTTTGTTTCTTTGGCGGGATATTTGAATTACCCCCAACCCACCCCTCCGCCCTCGGCCAATTGCCGGACCGCAGATCAAAGGATGCTGCCACAGGATGATTGATAGGTCTTCCCGGAAGGACAGGATGATTACATTTAGGTTCTTTTGATTCGCTACTTGTCCGAATGCTAATCGAAGGACGCCACCATAACGCACTTAAGGATGATTGACAGGTTGCAACTAAACAACACCTCCCTCGGCCACCTCCATGATGAACCCCTCCACCCCTCGGCGCCGCCGCCAGACAGGCAGCACCTCCGACAGGTCCAGACCTGTCGACCCCTCGACGTGTCTGTACTCACACCCTCGGCCACACAACTGGCCGCTGCCGCCACCGCCGTCACTGCCGCCGCTGACATGTCCAGTCCGGCGCCACCATCGTGTACTTGTGATAGAGTGCATGCACGAAAGAATTGTCATGGTGACCGCATCACCTCCGAACTGCAAGCCGCCTCCACCTGGCAATTAAAAAATGCCCGCGCGCAGCTCATCACACGTCAATTAAAGGTGAGTGGTGATGGGGAGAAGAAGGTTTGTTTTAATACAGATGCTAACGAGACGCACTTAATGATCAGTTGCAGATTTGCATACACAGCAGATCGTAAAGGCGAGTGGCAGCAATATGCATTAGATCGGGAGCGCTTCCACTGACGAATACTGCTAATGGAAAGTGTCTTAGCACCAGTGAATCCGAAACGCTGCATATAAGCAAATTATATTACCAACTTCTTCTTCTTTGTTGGTCATACTGAAAATGAATGAATTTATATATAGCTAACTGTAGGCCTCTACTTGACTTAGTCAATAACATGTCATGGTGGGAGAAACAACAAAATTTTGTAGTTGGTGACTGGTCTGGTGATAGGTGGGAGAGGATTCCCAGAAGAAAAAGAATGGTTCATTACTTCCTGATAATATACGTGCAATAATTGTAGGTCTGTCTAACTGCGGTAAAACAAATAATATTATGACTTTTCCTACGCATATAGATGGAGTGTACTTTGAACATGTTTGTGTATTTTCTAAAACTCTATCTCAACCCAAATATCAGTTATTGCAGGAGATACTATGAGGTGTAAAAGGAGTCACCTATACAACGTACAGTGAAAGTGGTGATATCCCCCCTCCTGAGCAAGTAAAACCCAACACCGTATTCATATTTGATGATGCAGTTCAAACTCAAGACCAGATTTGTAGATATTTTTGTTTCGGGAGGCATATGAGTGTTGATGTATTTTACCGAAGCCAAACGTATTGCAGAATCCCAAAACAGCTGCTGCGTGATAATGCAAACCTCATTATAGCATTCAAACAAGACAATTTGAATTTAAAAGATATTTACAACGCCCAATATCGGAACTGATATGGAAGCATTGTCATATATGTACGAAAAGTGGTTACAATACATTTCGGCTACCTTGTTTCAGCTACTTTTCAAGGTTATCTAACTACATAGAACCTACACTCTAAATTTATGCATGTAGAAAATGCATTATTTTCGTCCTATCTTCCTGTACTTTTCGTTTGGTGTAGCTCTTATGATATCCAGATTTTTAAACTTATAGCTAAAATCTACGTCTATTTCTTGTATTTACGACTGCAGCCATTAAATTGGGAAGTACATGGAAAGTAATTTTTCTCTAAATCTAATAATATCTGATTTGCCTACATCTGTTACTGCTTTCATAGAAATTACTTGCAATTTTACCAATGGGGAGTATTAGTTGCTTTTAATTATGCATTTTATTTATTACATAATACGAGTGTTAAAGAAGTCTATTCCACACTCTAGAGGAATTTCTGTTTAGGCTACATTTTCTGCATACAAATGGGCACTCCACCCAAAATATATGCTTGCACATAGAAAATAGAGAACTTTTAGGATTTTTGCTAGGTTAGAAAATAATTACTCAAATATTCGTTTACAAAGAAATTTTATTAATTTCTTGCACATATACATTTACACACAGAAAACAACTCTTTCTTTATGTTTGGCGTGATTTTAGGAACATCCAGCTTAATTTTTAACTTGAAGTTTAAATCCAGATCGGAATCTTCTATCTCCTTCTCGAGCCAGTAATTCGATAAGTACAGGGAGGGTATGTTTTCAAACTCCAGTAGATATCTTCGTGTCTTCCTGTAATCCACTTCTTTTACTGCTTTAATAACCAGTTCCGTTCCTTCCGGCGGCTCTTCGAGACGAGAACAATTGGGAAGCTTAATTTTACCTTTTATTTCCTGCATAACACAACTGTTAAAACATTCCACATCTTCTTGAGTGTACGCTATCTGCTTTTCTAGACCGCACTCCTGTGAAAATTCTGTATGGAATTTTAAATTTACAATTTTTGCAAATGTACGTTCATTATATGTGATTATTCCATCAGTCTTAAACTCTGCAAACGGCTTTTCCGATGCTAAGTGTACAACATCCAATCCATCGCATTTAGACACAATATAACCATCCTTTTTAAGCTGATCGAGGTGGGAAAGGAGCGTTATAAATAGATTCTTTACGTGCCCCTTAATGTAGTATACATGTTCGAAACCGCCATCTTTGACGAGGACTCCAACATATGACCACTTAGCACAATTATTAACAGTAAATGCTATTATCTTGAAAACTCCAGTTGTAGGCATATTAAGTCACACACTATGTTTAAAGGCACGCGTGAATCTAGCTATTACACATGCAATAGCCTTTTCTTTTTCTATTTGCAACTGGTATTCCTCCTTTAAAGCAGTTGTCATCGCAGTATATTCGAGTTTCCTTCTTTTGGCTTCGATCTCCTCTAGTTCCAGTTTTCTTTTCCTTGCACATAAGACGTTAACTGCACTTAGAGGTGTAATTTCTTTAATGGGGAATGGTTTGAGCCTGTGCGATACATTTACTCTTTTTCATTGCACTTGTGGAATGACATTGCTTGTCAGTTTGGAGATATCTGTATCTGGAGGAATTATGGAGAATATTGTTCTGTATTGGGAGAAATATGTTTCCGCATTTTTAATGTAGCTCTTCTGTGTAATGCTTATATCTTCCTTGCCGGCACCATCATTACGAATCTTCAAGTAATTTACAGGTAGGCAGTTGAAACTAAAAGCTGATAGAACATAATGTATAAGCATTTCTCGGTCTTTAGTGTCTGGGAGATTTACCTGTACACCGGTCAATTTTCGGGTCTTCTTATTACCCCAGTAAACAAATTGCAGAACATTGTTAAACAGCAAATAACAGCTATTCTGTAAGGAATTCGTTAACTGCGTCCACATGGGGGAGATCGACACACTATACAGGGGTTACTTTGCAGATACCGTTTGTTCTCGTTAAAACACTTAAACAGTCTTCCACAGGGTCGAAAACACTACCCATCGAATATTTGTATATTGTAGCCTCCAGCCTGGTAATGCCATGTTCTTGACCCAAGGAAGAAGTAAAAGTCTTGCAAAGTCGTATGTCTGGACACTTTACAAAATCGGTAATGTGATTACCGATAACTTTGTTGACACCAGGGCTCGTGATTTGGCACACAAATTTATTATATATTTTCACTCGGCAATTCGATGTTAGCCACATTAAACAATCTATTCCAACTGTCTTACCGTTATCCACAATCACGTTGCAGTTTCCTGTGCAGTCTCCTTCCATACAAAAGTCGTGGTTGGGTACGAGATACTTGCACATCTCCACTTTGTTAAAAATCCCAGCAAAATCTTGTGTGATGTCCAAATCCAGGAGACAGTAGTTTCTTAGATTCGATCTCCTTCATTTCCAGGTTTCTTTTTCTTGCACATAAGACGTTATGTGCACTTAGAGGTGTAATTTCTTTAACGGGAAGTGGTTTGAGCCTGCACGATACATTTACTCTTTTTCGCTGCACTTGTGGAATGTCTCTGCTTGTTGGTACCAGACCTAGTTCGGCTGTATCTGTATCTGGAGGCGTTATGGAGAATAATGCTCTGGATTGGGAGAAATATTTTTCCCCTGCTTTAACCCTCCATCAGGCGCACCTCCAGATGAAACAAAATCAGGCGCACCCGGCCTGAGTGGCCACCCACATATTTTGTGGACTAGCTCCGCCATGTTAAATCAAATTCAAAATTTGTGTTGGCTAGTCTTGAAGAGGATCTAAAGGAAGAAATTACAGCAAACTTAAAGCATAATAATGGATTTATTGAACACAATACACCTTAAAGTATCCAAAATTACCAATTTCCCTCAAAGAGCATTAAAACTTGGTCGAACAGACATCCATAAAAGTATTGACGTTATTTTTAAAGGACATTAGGCAGTCTATTCTGACATGGAATCATCTTTTCTCGCCACATTTGCAGCCAAAAACTGATGCTATAGCTCCCAAATCAACAGCTGAATCACAGGTATGGCACAGAACGTATACGTCGTTCAAGCACATTGGTTGATGACAAGCTGAACATTCGTGATTCTTCATCCTCCTAACTCTTGTTTCAGCCACGCATGGTCGACGTTTTAGCCATTTGGGAGGTAATGTGGGAGAACTTTCCCGTTCCTTGTAGGGTAAAAAAATTTTCAGTCGAGTTTGCAGCCGAATAGATATTCCACATATATTCGTAGCATACACAGGCTAAACTGTCCAGTTAGAAGTTGATGACACAAGGTTTTGCAATTGGTGGCATCATTTGTAGCAATATATTTTACACTGGATGTTGTGTAATAATGATGTCACTCTTAACACTATGAATAGTAGATGGTATCTACTTAGGCTACTTCGTCGTCTTATCGTTTCCAAAATAAAAACTCCTCACATATTTTCTTCTCTTCTTCATATTCCCGAGCTGTTCCCTAAGCTTCCTGTTCAGTTGCTGAGTCCTCGTTGCCTTCTCCTACGTCATCCTGAGAGTGGGTGTCTCTCTCATCAACTAAATCTTCGAGTGCGGCTGGATCTTCAGCAGTTTCGTCCTCGAGGAGGCGCATTATTTCCACAAGATCATTGGCTTAGAGGCATAATATACTTTTCTGGACATTTCAGCAGAAAATATGGAATGTGATAACGTAGGAAAAGAAAGGAAAACTTAAATTATAACTTGATCAGGCGTACTCAGTCTGAAGGGCCAGGGTCGTCAAAGTATTCTTTTTTTCGAAGGTAACGGTGACTGAGGACAGACTTAGTTTGATTGAAACGAAGTAATAAAATAAAAATATCTTGAAAAATCTCACCTTAAAAACCATAACGTAATCGGGCGCAGACGGCCTGTGAGGCCCAAGGAGTTCCCCGTGATCCGCGTGGAAATCAAATCGATGGCAGCCTGCGGATCGGCACTGTGTGAGGTTCCCAAAGTTACGCGAGTAAACGGAGAGGCGGGCCGCTGGGACACCACTGTTAAGCACGGGAACCAAAAAAGTGTTTTGCTGGCCTGTGAGGCCGACTGCGCCCGATGGAGGGTTAATGTAGCTCATCTGCGTAATACTTATATCTTCTTTGCCGGCACCAGTATTACGAATCTCAACTTGGGGATGGAACCCTTGCCTCCCAGTGGAACTAGTTGCTCTGGTCATAATGGCAAGTCGCTTGTCTCCTCATGCAAACTAAGTGGATATGCAATATCTGCCTCTACTACATACCCAACATCAGATTCAGCGGAGAGGCCCATTAATTTTCTACCCAATCCCTCTAATTCTCTTTCGGGCACCCACTGGAAATCCCAATTGGCCAAGGTTGGATCATTTCGTGCCTGTACAAGTTATGTCTGTCAGCTGTAGTCTATGCGAATAGCATGGAAAGACATGGGAGTGTAAATTCTTACTTGCAAATTTTGCATATGAGTTTTAATATTTTACTACTATAATCTGTAGTAAACGAGACCAACTAAGCATTTCTGTTCTAAATTGTTTTTTAGCATTACATCGAAATTCTTGTTAAAAATACATACGAAGAACACTATGGTAGCTCGATTTTTTCAAAGAATAATAATAAACGGCGGAAATTCTTACATAAATCGAGATGTGGAGTACGGATCGCTGCGGCGCGGTAATAATAAACATACAATTTAATTGGCTGCTGACCTGGTGGGGCGCAGTCGCTGTAAAAAGAGTGCACAGGGATCGGCCGGCGGGGGCGGTGTTGTTTAGAGATGTCGATGCCGTCAAGACAATCGTCGCTGTATTGTTTGTTCTCGCGGGTAGGGCGGGTGGCGGCGTACTTTGAGAAGTGGTCGCGAGCGTGGAGGAGGGGGTAGCATCTGTCAGCAGCGGCGGCAGTCCGACAATCGGCTGAGCGAGTAGGGGTCGTGTTGCCGGCCAGGTTTGTGGCGGAGGGTGCAAGTACAGACATGTCGAGGGGTCGACAGGTCTGGACCTGTCGGAGGTGCTGCCTCTCTGGCGGCGGCGCTGAGGGGTGCATGCGGGCATCGTGTGTGACTGAGGGAGGTGTAGTTTACTTGCAACCTTACTTAGTACCAAACTGGTGTTCAGAGCCATAAATTTGGTGATTTCCAGAATTAAAACAGGAAAATTTCTACTTTTTCTTCTAGAGAATGTAATTACTTACATTCTTTTTCATGTGGATATTTTTGTTATATGGGAAAAGTTTGAGTCATTCACGTATAATAAACAACTTTTCTCGCATTTAGAAAACTTAACTGCTACAATTTTGCATGTCCGACGTATTTACAGTTTTCTTCAGTATTTACATTTGATTTTATACAGAACACTCTCAGCCAATTTTTGATTACAAAATGTTGTTAGTGTTCAAAAATGCAAATCTATAGTTCAGAGATTTAAAATTTTTGCAAGTTTTCCCGATATATGGAGTGGTGCTCCGGTTTCCTTTTGCTTTCATATAAAACGGGTGTAGTATTAGGGTTTTTTTTTCTAATATTTTACATATCACTGCAGAGCTGTTGTCATCACTAAAAGACAATAAATGTTATTTTTAGAACATTTGGAACAGTTTGCCTTTTTTAATATGTCTATCAATTTCTGCCATGCATCCTCCAAAATAATCGGTTTACTGTAGTTCGTAATTATTGTAAGTAAATAACTTTTGAGAACTCAGCGGTCTTCTTTACTTTTAGTACATCACTTTTCAACAGATTTTGCTCCACATTCTAAATTCGGACAATAGCTCTGAAGGAGGACTTATCACTTTCGTTCCATATATATATATATATATATATATATATATATATATATATATATATGTAACACACATACAATGGAAAATCCGATTGGAAGAAGCTCGCTGAGCTGCTGACAGGCACGAAAAAAAGACAATCACAACCACAAAATTTAAATTTCAGAAAAGGGAACATACATTCACTCGATCACTCATACAACCGCCATGTCCCGCTACAAGCATCTAGACCAGTGTTTATCACCGTGTGTTCTGTGATCCCCAAAGGGGTCGCAAAGTCTTGTACGGGGAGTCCCGGTCAAAGAACAAAGTTCTTCCACCATAAAACGAAAAGACCAGTGCTCGTCTAGGTACTTGGGGTTCCGCAACAGCAAAATTGCCTAAGGAATGTGAAATTTATTTTATACGAATAATACATAATTCCTTGTTATCATCAATTGTGATTTGTAAAGGACCGTATCACAATAAATACGACTTGTTAACGATGAATAAACGATAAGCATGAAAACCGTTTTCAGGAACCAACAGATGCCGGGTAAATGTGGGAATGGAAAGTTCCGCATTGCATGATGGATTGTAAAGCCACTGATAGGTGGGAATTTGAATTGCGGCAATGATTATAGTGAAGGGAAGGGAAAGGAAAAGATAAAAGGGAGGTGTTGAGGAGTATGGGAAGGGAACTGGGGGATTTTAAATGATGGAGATTATAAGACAAAAAATGAAAATAGGAAAAATAGTTGAAAAAACAGGATTTCGACAGGAAAAAATAAATAAAAATAAAAAGTAATCTATCCTCCCTTATTTATATTTGTTTCAATTCTCTCACACTTGGCATCACGCTTCAAACGTTTCTCCTTTCCTTTAATACCTTCATATTTCTTTTTCTGCTTCATTTACCTACATACAGTTGGTTGACTCTGGTTCATTAATCAGTCTTCCATATAAGTGACCTCAGGTGGGAATTGCCAATAATATTACAGTATTAATTTGTTGTGTCATCCACTAACACCATTCGTCGTTTATGATGTATTTCCATAGCAGTTCCGACTTGCTGTGATGTTATTCTCATTCTGCAAAACAGTCAAAGATTTGAGACAGCCTTACGTCATCAGGAGCTTGTACATGTATCTCAAACCATACACTGCTTACGTACTCCGGTTTCACAAATGTCAGCACTGCACATATGCTAGCGCGAAGCTTTAAATCTTCTCTCTCCTGGCAATGCTCAGCAAGAGCAAGATACTGGTGACTTCTTCGTTAACTCTTTATTGTTATGGTTTTCAGACCTATGGCTAGTTTGAGGCATGTCTGCAAACAGTCATGTCCTTGGCAAGCCCTTCATTGATTGATTGATTTTTCCAGGGAAGCCAAAACTGTCTTGGACCAACCCGCCACTGCCCGCACCGAAATTAAGTTTATTGTGCGGTATAGCTCCCTGTATATCTAGTAAAGCCAACCAATGCCCTTGAACAGTGCAAGGAGTCCCTTTACCAGTTCTTTATTAGAGACAATTTCTTCGGGTCTAGTTGTCCCAAATGTTCTGTGCCTTTTATTCTCCAATGCAATGCATTTGAAGATTAGATGTAATGCAGTTTCATCACCGTCATCACAGATCCTACATTTAGGGTCCTCTTATGTTATTCCCATTGTACGTAGGTGTTTTTTGAAATTCCCATGGCCTGTCAGCAATCCAACCATGAGTCTAATCTCTCTCCTGTTCAGACCCAGGATTGCAGAGCTTCTTTTAAAACCTGGCTTTGGCATCATTACCTTGTCATGTTTTTGTTGATGGACGTTGGTCCAATATTCTACGTGCTGTCTTCTGAGCCAGTTACGTAGCTCCAATTTGATCATTGCCTTGGTGATTGTCAGGACAGGTTCCGGTCCAATAAATGGAGTCTCTGCCCCCATCCTGGCTAATCTGTCGGCATGTTCGTTGCCACCGATCCCCGAGTGGCCAGGGACCCACAATAGGTTTACGCTATTGCTTTCCCCTAGCTCCACCAGAACCCTGTGACATTCTGCAACAATTTTAGACCTTGTTGCAGGAGCTGCCAGTGATCTCAGGGTTGCCTGGCTGTCTGAATAGATATAGATGCTACGATCTTTATAGCACCTACGCAAATTCTCCTCCACACACGCCCTGATGGCAGTGACTTCGGTCTGGAATACTGAGGCCAGTTTTCCTAGAGAGATGACGCCCTCCAGTCTTGGCTGCACTCCATATACCCCGGCCCTAACACCTTGGACCGATTTTGACCCGTCAGTGAACCAGACAATATCCCCTGTACGGTGTCGAACTATTTTCTCCCACTGCTCCCTACTTCCAATTGTTATATTGAAAGGCTTGTTGAAGCAGTATGGGGTTATAATACAGTCAGCTGGCATTTACCTAACCTTTCCTATATTTACCTCACTCACTATTTTAGTGTGTGATTCTGGATATCCCAAAGAGTTCCAGTTGTCGCCAGATTTGAGTCTATATGCACCAGCCGCTGCCTCCATCTTGACCCAAAGGTGTAATGGGGGCATATCCATCATGGTTTCCACCCCAGCAGTTGATGTGCTGCTAATTCCGCCTGTTATGGCTAAGCAGTCTAATCTCTGCACCTTACCAAGCTCCTTAGCAGCAACCTGCTGTTCTACCTTCTTCCACCACATGACTGCCCCATAGGTGATCCTGGATCTAATCACTGTGGTGTATATCCAGTGCATACCCTTGGGGCTCAGGCCCCAATTTTTGACACAAGCTCTCCTGGTACTCACAAGAGTACCTTTTGATTTGGAGCAAATATTCCTGATGTGAGGGGTCCATGTCAGTTTCTCAACTAGGGTAACCCCTAGATATTTCACTGTCCCCTTCACAGATAGTGCTTCATTGAAAAGCTTTAGATTCCAAGTTGAATGTTGTATATGCTTCTTTGTGAATGGCACAACAACAGTCTTCTTAGGACTAACCCCCAAATCCTGTTCTCTACACCAGTCTTGCACAATGCCCAAAGCACCTTGTGCCATATTCTTTACTGTGTCAGCAAATTCGCCAAGTATTACTATGACAAGATCAACTGCGTATCCTTGGCAAAAGTACTGCCTAGAGTTTAATTCTCCAATGAGATCATTCACCACTAGATTTCACAATAAAGGGGAAAGAACTCCTCTTTGTGGGCAACCCCTAGTAGTGCTGATTACCATTTTTTCATTCATCATGGTAGCTTCTACCTTTCTTCCACTGAGCATGGCCTTAGTCCACCTACATATAGTGGTCCCTAGGTCATGCACCTCTGCTGCCCTAACCATGGAATCGAAGGTCGTATTGCTAAAAGCCCCCTCGATGTCCAGGAAGATACATAGGGCTATTTCCTGAAAGTGTAGTGCTTTCTCCACCTTCCCAACGAGTTGGTGGAGAGCTGTCTCACATGATTTACCTGGCTGATATGCATGTTGGTTTGAATGTAGAGGAACCCTACTTATCCTACTTTCTCCAACATGCACATTAACTACCTTTTCCAATGTCTTAAGAATTAAGGAGGACAGGCTGATTGGTCTCATATCCTTGGCCTTGGTATGATCAATTCTCCCTGGTTTAGGTATGAAGACAACCTTCACTGCCCTCCAGGCATTGGGAATGATTCCTGCTGCTAGGCTAACCCTGAATAACCTGCATAGGAATCTAATAAGATTTTCTCCTGCTTTTTGCAGGAGAGCTGGAAAGATTCTATCGGGGCCAGGTTACTTGAACGATTGAAATGTTCCCATCGCCCATCGGACCTTACTGAGATCTACACACTCCTTGGCCAAATCCCAGTCCTCTTTGCGAATACCTGAGAACCGTTGTCTCTCAGGAATCGCATTCTGGTCTGAGTTATCCCCCAGAGTATATTGAGGAAAGTGAGTCTTAAGGAGCAGTTCCAGCGTTTCATGTGCTGTCTTTGTATACTCCCCATCCTCCATCCTCAATGTTCCTCCTGGATTAGTTGGTACCCTTGTGAGGATTTTATGAAGTCTCGCTTGAGCAGCCGTGCCCTCCACTTCCTCACAGAATACCTCCCAGGATGCCTCCTTTGCCTGTCTGATGGCAAGGTTGTAACTGACAAGGGCCTCACGATACTTTGCCCATTGTCCTTTGTGCCTCACGAGGTTAAACAGTCTTCGTACTTGTTTCCTTTGTATTTACAGGTTATTATCCCACCAAGGCACACTTCTTGGTGATTGAGCAGTTGTCCTGGTATGAGGTCACTATAGCAGATGTTACGGCCTCTGCTACTTCCTCAAACTCTTCTGGATTCCTTGTCGAAGTTTTAATTTCCAATAGGCTGAAGTCAAGGTCTTTCCTATATGTCTCCCAGTCCGTTTTCCTGGGGTTCCTATAGGCCATGGTCAATCTGGTTCCCATTTCAACCTTGAATTTAATATACATATGATCTGATGAGGATGGCTCCAGGACCACATGCCACTGTTGGACGTAACTTCCCATCATCATGGAACCAAAAGTTATGTCAATTACTTCTTCCGTTCTACTATTCCTGAATGTAGTTTCATCACCCCTATTCAGGATCACCAAGTTGTTAGATAGGAGAAATTCAAGAAGGTGCTCACCTCTACTGTTAGTGTCCTTGTTGCCCCACGATAGATTGTGGGCATTGGCATCGCATCCCACCACCAGTTTGTCACCTTGCTGATGGCAGGCTTCCGTCAGTCTCCTCACTTCCAAAGAAGGAAGAGAGCTGTCTTCGTAAGCAAGGTATGCTGAGACCAAAACAATTTCCCTCGTGATACCTTCCTCTCGTTGCTGCATCCTGATGGTCACCAGGTCCCTAGAACAAAAATATATCATTGGTATGAAAGGTATTCCATTTCTATAGGCATGTTCTGGAGTTTTTTAGATTTCTGGCATAAATCAGCTTACCTTCAATACCACCGAGGCCCGATACACCCCCTTTGTATAAATAGGGTTCTGGACCAGCGTCCCCCCAATCTCTTCAAAGAGGGCCATCTGCATGAGCTCCTCCTACTGCTAGGTGATGCTTACCAGTTTGTATCCTTCTTGGACAACCGCCACTCTAAAGACCGAGACTGCAGTACTATAGGTCTGTTTCCTTATTTCCTGCCTCAGCCTCTTAGGATCACGCTTGTCCAGAGAGGAGGGAGTCTTAGATTCCGCCCTAAGCCTCTTGCCACCTGTCTTTGACGTCGAGGGGGTCTGTGTATCCCCTTCGACCTGAGGCAGTTTCTTTTTGGGGGTCTTGGGCTCAAGTCCTTTTGATTCCCTCCACTTATGTTTAGGAAGCCATTCTTTTCCTTCCTTTTGCTCCTGTTCCTTGAGAAGTTTTCTCCTCTGTGTCCCAGACAAAGCCTTAATCCTAATCTGATACAGTTCTTGCTCAGGTCTAGACCCTGACTGAGAAGTAGGAGTGCACTCCATCGGTCCTGATCCAGATGTCTGAGTATCTGAGGTCTCAAATTGCCCCTCGGATTCTTTTAAAATAATTTTTTTCTCCGTGTTCAATTTAGTCCCACGAGATTTGGGGATTTATATGGTCCACACCACAATAACCCCGCGCAGTGCAAGGCAACTTACTCAGGGAGGCTCCGTTCGAGACAAATCCACCCATGTGCCACTCACACCTGAGCACGGGTCGCACCATACCTTGGGTTGGGGGGCAGTTTAACGTCGTGCCCGGGACGAAAGCCCCTCATACGACAACCGACATCCATTTGTACCTGCTTACTGCATCCGTATCTTGGCCTCCCTCAGCAATTTCTGCCATACTCATTTTCTTTCCAACGCTAAATTGACCACTTATTGATGTTTCAGAGAATGTTTACCAATCAGTCTCGTGTTTTAGTAAAGGTATGCCAGAAATTTCTTTCCTCCCCAAATCTGTTCAATACCTGTTTGTTAGTTACACTGCATTCAGTGCAGCGATGAGGTCTCTACACTTTACACCGCCGTGTAAATCCAATCATTTATCCAGTCATCATTGTTATGCAAAAATAACGAAACGAGATAATTTTGGCCTACTCGTTCTTCTTGCATCGCTTTTTTTAGCATTGTGGTGTATAAGTAATAGTCTATTTTTCTTCATTTATAATTGTCTTCTTCTACCTGGAGACGATCACAGAACTGTAAACAGTTGATGCGTTTTTCGAATTTAGTTCTGGTGAAAGTGAGGAAGGAAGGAAGATTTTTTTTTGCCTAACAGCACCTCAGTAAATGGTGATTGGAGCAGAAGCTGATATCATGCAAAGTTGGCTAGGGTTATACATAGTATATCACGGATAACCTCTATTTGGATCTTCGTAAAGGATTTAACATTGCATGCTGTCCCAGTAAAAGAAATTTCCCTCTGTTATTTGAAAGTAACAATTTTGGATGTTGAGATCAGCGTATATTAAAGTTATGGAACTAGGCTGGAAGAGAAATTCGATTCATGGGATTTATTTGAGATGAGAACCTTCTGAACAGAGGATTAACACATGAAATTTAGCTGTATTTATTACAAAAATTTAAAAACAATGTCCATGAGGGCCGATTTGACAGGGCTTAGACACGACTCACATATGAACGGGAAGGGGACGGTTATTTCGTACCTACCGACGTTCACAGACTGGCGCAGTGCAGACAGAGTGCCTGGGTGGCGGCCGCGGCAGCATAAGGCGCGCGCCCGCTCGGCGCTCCGCGGCTGCTTGCTGTGCTGCGGCGCGGCGCGGCGCGACCCCCAGCCAAGGCGCCTCAGGCGGAGAGCTGCGCCTGGCAGGCGGGAGCGCTCGCTTCTCCAGCGACGGACCAGGCCCTCTTCTCACGTCTCTCACCAAGTCCATCCCCTTACAGCTACAGTTTCTCCCCGAATTTTGCGTCTCTTTGGCTCTGTGATTGGTGGGTTGGTTTTAAAATATCATCCAATAGGTGATCGCTATTTTGACGACCACGCCTCTCGCTCCCTGGTGGAAATTTTCTGTGGTCTGAGATGAGACTTGCCAACTGGCGTCTTTCCCGCGTTTCGAGCGTGTTGTTTTCATCTTCTGCATTCCTCCTTGGCTTTCTGGCGGCTGCCTGTGTTACGACTGTCTGGTTTGCCAGTTATCAGAGTCCTTCTCCCTGGCCAGAAACAGAGTTTTGGTGGAACCCCTTTATCTATACTGCGAGCCCAGCTCTCTCCCACTCATGCACGTGTGCGCTGCAGGGGTTTGTTTGTCTTCTTCTTGTCTGCAGGGGTCCACGATTTGTCTGCGATTCCGTCGCTTGTTTGGAAACAACTCCTCTGGTATCTGAAGACACGGGCTACCTCAGACACAGGCTGTTGCGTTCATTTCGTTTTAAGGGCTTATCTGCCCTGCGTCCGCTGTCGCCATTTATCTTTACACTCCTCAAAGTCAGGCTGATTTCAGTGTGTACATGCTTACCAGAAAGCCACGCCAAATGGCCAGGCTAGAGCGGTAGAATGCGGCGCGGCAGCCTGTGGTGAGGGTGAGTGTTGGGGGCGCCTCCTGCTGCCACCGCCCCCCCCCCCCCCCACTGCAGACTGGACGCTGGCGTGGCATGCGCGAGCGCTGCCATTGGCATAGTCGCTCAACAAAACCGGCCACGGCCTCCATATTACAAGTGCTCCTCACGAGGTCTGCCAACGATTGTTAATCGCCCTCCGGACGAACAGTCCGTATTGGTCGAAACAACGACAAATCCTTTGTTTTAGTATTGCATAAGAGATATTTAGACTGTCTGGCAGAAAGTATCCACGCATTACGAGTACTACAATATTATTCCGTTTTGATATACTGTAGATGCATAATATTTGTGACTGATTAGATGTTTGGATCTACAATAGGCTGTAATATGTAGAGCTCCCTCTAGAGTGCATTCAGTGGCCATAAGATTAACATTAACAAGAGCAAAACAGGGGTAATGGAATGTAGTATACGAAAATCAAGCTCTAGGATTTAGATTAGCTAGTTAGACAATAAAAGTAATAGATGAGATTTTTTTTAATTTGAGCAGCAAAAAGTTTTCTGATGACGATAGCAAAGAAGATATAAGATGCAAAATGGATATGGGAAGAAAAACGTTTCTGAGGAAGCGAAATTTGTTGATATCGAGAATTAATTTAAATGTTACAAGTCCTTTCTGACACCAAGTGTTTGGAGTGTAACAGTGCACTGGAGTGAGACATGAACTACGACGAAATCAGACAAAACGATAAAAGTTTCTGATGTGTCGTGCTGCAGACGAATTCTGACGATTAAATGTGTGAATCGCAGAACTAATGAAGAGGTGCTAAGCAGAATTTTGGAGAAATGGAATTTCTGGCGCACCTTGACTAAGAGAAGGGATCGATTGGTGGGACACCCTCTGAGACATCAATGAATCGTGAGTTTACCATTTGAGGAAAGTGTGTGGGGGCAAGAAATGCAATGGGACAGAACAGGCGAATGAAGTAAGACTGTTGAAACGAAGTAGGGTGCCGTTGTTATTCACGGACGAACAATCTCGCACAGACCAGAGTAGAGTAGAGAGCAGTATCAAACCAGTCTCTTGACTGAAGACCACGACAACAACCACAATGGCGCTGTGCAACGCCGGAAAACAAATCGGCTTATATTGCTTTGGAGATGCCGGCAGCGGCCGAACTACTTCCGCTGATGCAGGTTCGTCCCGCGCGCTGACTGATGCGTCGCGTCCAGCGCGCGCCAGCATTTTTTGCGGCAGCGCCCTCTGAGCGGCGGCACACAAATCGTCCTGCGACTGCCGCGTGACGGCGCGGCGATAAGGCGCGGCAGCCATCTTTATTTTTCGTCCGTGACGGCGCGACGCGCGCGTATTTCTCGTGGCGCGGAGAAATATTGCGGCCACAATACATGCGACAGCGGCAGACCACTGACTACCGGGGCCGCGGAAACGATGGCCGGGTCGTGCGTGTCGGGTGTGAGGGGGAGGGCAGCAGCGGCGTGCGTTGGCAGCACTGGCGAGGGCGCAAAAACGGGGCGGGCGCTGATTGCGGCGCGGCTGAGCTACGGCTCTCATCGGCGCCACTGCGCGACTACTGTGCGGCACCTGCCGGGGCCAGCCGCCGCCGCCCAGGGGGGCCAGCGTAATCGCCGGCCGTCACAAACAGCGGCCGCCGCTAATGGAGCAATTAGGTGTCGCCGCGGATGCGGCCGCGGCCCGTCACGGCGGGAAATCCCCGCCTCCAGGGCTGCCACCTGCGGCGGGGTGCCCCGGGGCATTAGGGCGCGCACGCGTCTGCCGCCGCAGCTGTGTGGGGGTTGGCTGCCTGGACGGGCGGGCGGACTCACTCGCAATTCCCTTTTTGCGACGGTGGCAGCACACAATCCACCGCCGCATCCCACGTCTCGCTTCCTTAGCCGTGTTCTCTTTGTCAAGAGCACTCGGCTTCTGTTGTATCCGGTACTCTTAAGCGTTTTTCGTGTTCTTTTTGTATTTCTATTTTATTTTATTGTTATTATTTATTTTTTCTGTCACATTATCTTGCTATCAAGTCTGAGCTTACTGATACATTACTGCACTGATTTCGGTGTTGTATCGTTTCAAACCTTTCAAGTGTGATATTCACAGAACTATCATAAAGGATCTTGAAAAAGTGAGTGACTATGTAAATCTAGGCTCTCTTGTCAATCACACAGGAAAGTGTGAGAAAGAGATAAGACGACGAATCATTCTTGGCCGAGTCGCAATGGTCAAACTCACCAAGATCTGGCAGAATCGGGCAGCATGCAAGACAAAAAAGATGCGCTTGGTAGAAGCGCTGGTATTTCCTCTTTTCCTATACGGATGCGATACCTGAACCGTGAAATGTAGTGATAAGAGGCGCATCGATACCTTCGAGACGTGGTGTTGGAGGAAGATGCTGCGAGTATTATGGACACAAAGAAAAACAAATGCTTTAATAATAGAAAAACTTCACATCACTAGAAGATATCTTCTCGAGTTAGCCAAAAGTACCTTCAGCTGCTTGGGCACATCTTGAGGAGGAAAGGGGATAATTTAGAGAAGACCATCTTGCAGGGAAAAATTGGAGGCAGAAGACCACGAGGGAGAGCAGCGAGCAGATGCTTGGATCAAGGGAAGAAAATCACCAGCCTACCACTTGGCATCATGTTAAGAAAGGCCATAGATCGATGTGGATGGTGACAACTGACGAAGTTTCAACTATCTAAGATTGAATGAGGAAATGAGGCCACGACACACAACAATGAGTAACATGACTAATGATGATGATGATGATCATAAAGATTTGTCGTATTTGGGGGGGGGGACAACAGCCAAGATCGCTCGCAATTTTTATTTTTTCCTCCGGTCATCACAACTTCAAACTTTTAAAAACACACTTTTTCTCCAACATTATTGTGGGATTTTCATATATATATATATATATATATATATATATATATATATATATATATATATATAGTGCGATGTCTTGCAGCTTAGCTTACAACCACATTGAAGACTACAGAGAGCGTGCCTCATTATAGGAGGAACTTTAGGCTCCCACACTTGTCTGTTCATGACGCAGTGGATACGCTTCATTTCACACCCGGTTATCGAAAGTGTTAATACTACTACTGCAGAGAAGGGAGTTTTGAATAGTGCCATCACCTTTTTTGGAGTTATTTTTAATTTCAGTATAAAACCTACTGAGGGTTTTGGTGTTTCTGGAAGGCTAACTGCAGTCTTTGTGAGGAGCGGTGATGCTAAAGAGGGTGGCGTGGAATGTTTCTCACAGAGCGACATTCGTATTTCAAGTATTGGAGAGGTACCTAATCGTGATTACTGTACTTCCTATAATTATGTATGCTGATAAAGTCTCGTGTTTCAGAACAAGAAAGAAAAGAAAGGAGTGTGCTGAGGAATCTGTCCATTTTGGGTGAAAGTGTCTGAATGTTCAGGGAGATATCAATTTGTGTTATCTTGTTTTTTAAATAAAGATTTTCCTTGCCGTATTTCCTTATCTATTAAAAATCTACGCACTAGTCTTGTCAGAAGCAGAGAAGCGATTCTGGGTGTTGCAGCTTTCTGGGGCACCCTCGCCGGTCGTCAAACTCTCGGTTACTCGCGCAGGTGACACCCCCCACCCACGTGATGTTTCCACTCTACTTTGTTTGACTGCCCTGCGACAAGTTCGCGCCGATTGCAGTTCCTCTCCACTACCACTTCGTCTGTCAGCTTCAACCATCGCTGACTTTCTGTTGCTCAACTTTCAGTGCTTATTAAGTACTATTGAAGCCTGGAGGACAGTGGTCATGCGCGCGGGTACTGCTGTTACCATCTCAAACGAAGTAAGTGTGTGACCCTTGTGATGATACTGCCTGGTCCTCTCATCTCAATGTTACCGTGAGATACAGTCTGCGTCGGACCCGGACTCGTGTGGTTCAATAGTGATACATGTTGCGTGTGAAGTTAGTTAAAAACGAAATAGCGAGCATAGGAATCAGTGTAGGACAGTGTCTTGGCGATACTATGATTAAAACAAGTGATAGATTTCATTAGTTAAGAGATTTGTATAAGACGTTTCCAGACAGTTCTACAAACAATACTTTTGTAATTGTACATTATTTCAATAAATAGACAGACGAAGGGTAAAAACTTTTGTATCTACATAAATACATTAATATAAACAGCATCGTATATATGTTAGGCTCATAAAAAAGTTGTGTTGACCAGCTAATTGTGTTAATTAATGTAATAGTCAAGATTCGAATACTGTTTTTGTTCCTATATATAGACTGACGTAAGATTTGGAGTATATTTTGAGAATGGACAAGATATTTGATAGTTCAATATATGTTAGGAACTTGTATGATGTACTCATTAACAAATTAATGGAAATTTAACATCGCACTTTGTTGTCAAACAGCAAGATCGGAGATTTCAATTCAAAAAGAAATGTGTCATCTAAAATTATTGTATGTATAGTTTTCATTTTATATTGTGATTATTTTTGTGTAGAGGAAATGTTTTACTGTTGTGTTCGGTAATTGTAAATTAGTATATTCAATTGTTATGAAAATGCATAATGTTATGCAATTATTGTCAATGTTATATATTTGCCTCACCGCCTTACGTGGGGGAGTTCGAGTTTTGGCTTTTCTAAAGTGCACTGGAAGCTATGTCAGTCTGTGTTTTGAAATGGAAGTACTACCGTTCTAATGCTTTGTATATATTTTGAAGTTATAATGTTTTGGTGGAGCAGCAGTTTGATTTGCAAATTAAAGAAGAAGTGAAAAATTGTACCTACGGGTATTTATTTCTACCACGACGCCCCAGGAGAATAATGTTGCAGCGAGCAGAACCCCCATACACCGTAATGTTGAAAAGATGAGTATTATGTTTGAAAGTGGTAGAATGAAATTGTAATTACTTAAAAATCTACTAAAACATATCACCCTGCATAGCTTTCATGGTTTCAAGCACATTTCATTTTCGTTGGCATCGTGAGTCTGATCACAGATCATCTCGTATTTGCATAATGTTTTCTTTATTTGTACTTCGTGAGAGCGATTTCAAAGGGAGAAAAATCTCGCACAGAGTTTAGTAGATATCGTCATGTATGGCCGGAATTGTTACAGGAGCTGCGTTGTGAAGATCGTGAGAAAGATACTGCTCACTCAGAGAAGAAGGATTGCATACGTAAAATCTCTTACGGCTCCAGAACAGGACGAAAAGTTTCCGAAAAAAAAGGTGAATTAGAATCACAGGAAGGGGTGATTCAACAGTAAGAATCTTATCTTCGTTGTTTTATAAGGGAAAGGTGGAGCAACTAAATGTAGGAAAAGTAAATATCATCCCCATGTTAGCACAAGATCTTCTAATATTACTCATTTACCTGGATCCAAAACTGAAGTTCGTATAACGAAAACAGAATTTTGGATTTAGTCTGGAATGAAAACACAAAACGGATTATCGCAAAATGTAATAATATATACTTCAGTGACGTTCGGGGAAGAGCGTGACATGAAACAAATTTTAGATTGTATAAAACATGAAACAAATGTATATGTGTAGAACAATCCAAATGTAAACTTTATTGTCAAATAATGTACTGTTATCTCGATTTTGTTTGCACTTTCCCTCTAAATTACTGTTCATGCTAATTAACTAGGCACTGAGTTTTTCAAAACTCAATGTGGGACGTTGGAGGGTGTGAAGGAGGACTAAGATCACGTGAGACATTGTGCCAGTTATTCTGAAACTAGGAAAGAATTTCAAGCGAGCAGAGTACGCGAACCCACTTACTTTTAAAGTAACATATCTAACACGAGTGACATTTCATTCTGAAGTTTGTCTTTATTTACAGTTCATAAATGTATTCTCATGCTTTTATTTAGAATTTTTGATTCTTACAAGTTTTACATATTGCTTCCCCGTTACGTTTTTCCGAACACCTTCGTTGCTGCACTACTTTTATTTGTTCCAGCTCTAAGAAGCACCGTGCTCCACACATTTTGGTAAGTAGTTTACTCCGCCCAAGGAATAATGTTTTGTAATAGCCTGGAATTAAATTTTATAAAAACTAATTTTAAAAACCATATGAACTGCTCTATTATAGAAGTTATTTCGATGAAGTGGGGAGTTTAAGAGTGCCTTAATACATGCAGTGCTCACTGACTTTCGTAGTTGCATTTTCAGAATTCCACCACCTTTTTACTCGTGAATGAAGTAAGTTGAATGCTGATGTTATATTTGCATGTCAGATTTTAATTACGTTTATACAGACTGTGACAATGTCACATCATGTTTGCTACTTTGAGCACCAAAAAATATTCTATTACACCTATTGAAACGTACTTAAGAAGGCACAGAAGAGATGCCAAAAACATAATTTTTTAATAAGTCATTCTATCACCAAATGCAGTACCAGCTTAAGCTTGTACTGCTAGCGAATTTGTCATTTTGAAATAGTAAGACGTGTATTTTTTTTAAGGCGAGTGTCATTTATTCGTAGATGATGCGCAAGCAGTATGACATAGCGTACCGTACATAAATAATTCGCCTTTTGCTCTTAGACCAACAATTTTAAAAGTAATGGAATGTGGGACATTTTCAGTAATTATCGTAATGCTGGACAACGAGTCCAAATGCGGGACTGTATCGCAGAATCCGGTTTACCATCTTAAACTAGGCCCTTCTTCTATGTAAATGATTATTTCATGTTGTTTAGATCACTATACAACGTTCACTGGGAAAGTATATGTAACTTGGCTCTCTGCAAATGTTAACTTATTAAATTGCACCACAAATTGCTTCAACATAGTAATTGAGCACGTGTAATAAATGTGTTCCATTTAGATATAATGTAGAATCACTAAATCACTCGCGGTCACCGTTCAAGAGTCGGAATGAGCTGCGATATTCTGGGTGGCCCAGTCACCCGCGTGAGCCGTGGCGTCAGGGTTAGTAAGCCAGTGTTTAAATAAGTCGTTGTTCCTAAATTCTAACACGGACATTTACAGAACAATGGCAAAGCTGTTAGGATCCCACGTCAGGGAACATCAGTTTGGATTTAGAAGAAACGCATGAGGCAGTGCCCTCTAGAGCAGGGCAGGCCACGACGGCTGGCCGCGGGCCACGCATCCCACGACCAGCTGCACCGCGCCGCATACGTACCAGGCGACGGCACCCAGCACCAGCGTTAACAAATTCTAAAACTGAAGCTATAGATCGTAAGAAGCGTTATTGACTGCTGGTACAAGAGAAAAAAAAGTAAATCACGTTTGTTATCCATCGCCATTACAATTGTAATGATGTGCGAACCACATTGTCCCATGCAAGGACGCACGCAGGACTGGCGGGAGGGATGGGCAGTCTTCCCCCCCCCCCCCCGAAATGTTTAGCCTTACACTGGCGGTGGCCGAGGGGACTGAGGCGCTTCAGTCACGGTCTGCACGGCCACTACGGTCGGGGGTTCGAATCCCCCTCGGGCATGGATATTTGTGCCGTCCTTAGTTGTAGGTAGTTCATAAGTAGTTTGTAAGTTTAGGGACTGATGACCCCGTAGTTAAGTCCCTTATGCTTAACAAACATTTCAACATTTCATTTCCTTACACTGGATGAAATGGAAATTTTCTAGTACCAACAATTTTCTTCATTATTTAATATTGCTTCTGAGTAAGAGTAGCACAAATTGAATTCTGCTTGGAACTCAACCTTTTAGAAAATATCTCTTAACTCAGTATCGTAACTAATTTTTCATAATCACACTACCAGTCGGTAAAGGTATCCATCCAGTCAGTGTTGTTGTTATTATTATTGTGGTCTTCAGTCCCTAAACCAGTTTGATGCGGCTCTCCAAGCTATTCTGTATCATCTTATATCAGAATCGTGTTTCAGCAGTTTCGCTGTCTACTTTAGGCTGCATTAAATTATCAGACAATAATTATACAAGGGGCCCGACCTGGGTAACTCATTGGGCATAGATCTAGGTTAATTATTAGCACACTTGGAAGGGTCCCACTTACAGAAGTGGCAAAGCCGACTAGCTAGCCAGGTCCGAGGGGAAAAACTGAAGTGCAGCTTTACGTTTCTACTTCAGATATTTTCACGTAGAGTAAACAACTTAGCGAGAGCAGAGCACATGCTTCAGTTCTACCACCGAAAGAAAATGAAAACCAAATAAACAGTGAACCACGCCACAGCGATACAGATGGGTAGCGCAAAATGGCCTGATTGGGCGTTTGTCGCGTTTTGAGCTGTTAATAGTAGAATTTTCAAAAAAAAGACAATCTTGTGCTATATTTTATTAATCAGTGCGATTTTTCGACAAAATAGGTGCAGTGTATTTGCATGTCCTGATTTTAGTTTAATGTTATTTGTAATCATTTACTACTACTCCACGGCCTTGTAAAATAGTGAAACATTGGAACTATAACTCCACCTATAATTCATGACTAAAAGTCAAACTACAGTTCTCAAACATACACTCTTACTGTTGTGGTATATTTGTTTCTAAGTTCATAACAACACGTAAAAAAAAAAAAAAAAAAAAAAAAAAAAAAAAAATCGAGGCAACGGAGTTGGTCGAAAAATGCAGCTAACACGACAATGACTGTAGTACGTGGTTTTCTCATTGTTTCCTTTCAAAAATTTAAACCAAACTTGACTCGCCTAGGAGCTTTATATAAAGCATAATAGCAGTACTATACTGATTGTTGTGGACAGGTCTTTTGTGAGTGGTGGTAGAGCGAATCGTTTCCTCGTAAGTCATAACTGGTTTGTGTCCGTGTTTTAATTTTGAGTCACAACGAGAAAGTGACAAATTTTAAATAACTCTTCCAGAGAAAGGCATACTTAACTGACGTAGAGGACACTGTAATCATGGGCGCGGTTTCTCCATGGAGAGGGTTCGCGTTGCATTTAGGTCCAGCTGACACCTACGACTACTCCTAAAGTAATCAACTCCGGCTCTTAATTTTTCTTAAGACTGCATACACGCTGTAAATACTTTCGGTCAGAGGGTTTGTCGCCCTCTGTTATAAAGAAACTGTTGTTTGTATACAGCAATTACCAGCATCTGAGAATTAAAAAAAAATGAAAATGTCTGACATAGCAGGAGCCGCATTTGTTAATTAAAATACAAGACACTATTATTCTCGTTGACTAAAGTTTCTTCAACCGGCCAGTTGTGTAATACATGAGTAGCTATTGGCAACATTACGGCTTTGGTTTTTTGTGCGTTTTCGTAGCCACGCTATGTCACTATTTGAATTGAGTCTGTTTTGTTACTTAGTAATTGTGTGAAGTGTTTGTGAGTGTGTGCAAGTACATACACCAAAATTTCAAAATTAGTTTGGTTAACTGGTTAAATAGTGGCAAAGGGATAACTGCAGATGATAACAAGAAAGCAAAACAAAACGGGCCCTTTCTAAAGAAGTGTTATCATAAAAGGGCAAAGATTTTGAGGAGGAACTTACGAATTTAGTAGGTAACTCATTTATTGTTGACGTCTCAGTACAGTTACTCTAAATACAGCTGACTTTTGTAAAAAATAAATAAATAAATAAATAAAAGGTAAGAAAAAAAAACAGAGCTCACTTATTATTATTGTGCTGAAAGTACAACTGAATTGTTATTTGGTACCACAGAAATGCTTCAGGATTAAAATTACTTGAAAATTACACATTTAAAATAATTTCCAGTTCATGGTAGAAAGCAACCAGTGAAATTAAATATTTCTTAAATAAAACCCGTCTTGGCTGCAGTGTGTTTATGTCTTCATTGACGCATTTCACCCTTTAGTAGGGCATCCTCAGATTATAAGGCAGTCTCCGTGGTGTGACACAGTAAGTTGGTTTGCGGTATCTGAACGTTTTCTGCATTTATGGGTTTTTGGTAGCTCTTAACAGTAGCGGTAGTCCCTGAAGAAACAAGATACGCCCATGTGTACACAGGCAGTGGGCGGGCGTGGTGCGCTCCTCCGCAGACGTGTTGAAACGCTCTTAATATCGAAGAATGTGTCCTACCAACCGGTCCCATCTTTCAGTCAGGGTATGCCAAAAATTCCTTTTCCCTCCAATGCTGAGCAGTACCTCCTCCTCACGGCGGAGTGGCCGAGCGCATTGAGGCGCTATGCTCCGATGCGCGAGGCCGTTTCCCGTCGGGGGTCCGAATCCTACATCGGCATGGATGTTTGTGTTGTCTTTAATATATGACCCCGCAGTTAAGTCCCACAAGCTTAACAAACATTTGATCATTTTTAGTACCTCCTCATTGTTTACGCAATTTACGAAGCTTATTTTTAGTGTTCATTGTAACACTATATTTCAGAAGCTTCTATCCTCTTCCTGTCTGAAATATTTATCGTCCATATTTCACTATCATACAAGATAACACTCGACACAAATGCCTTCAGAAAGACTTCGTAACTCTTAAATTGATGTTCGATATTTACAAATATATCTTTTTCTGTAACTTGTTTCTTCCCATTGCATTCTGCGACCATCGTACGTAATTTTTCTCTCTAAGTAACAAAACGCATGCTCTTGTTAATTTACGTCTTATAGGTTCCTTTCCAGACACTGCCGATTCCGTTCACGTCCTTCGCTGCGTCTTAAAGAATTTCAATGTCATCGGCAAACCGCAAAGTATTTATTTCTTCACACTGAACTTTAATTTCCTCTGCAAATCTCTCCCTGCTTTCCTTCCCAGCCTGTATCTATCTAAAATGAGGAAAAAGAGGTAAATAATATAACTAAATATGGCGTTCCACAGAACAAACTCATATCGAAATTAGTTCCAGGTGTTGACACAGAAAACAGAAACGCAGGATCCGCGGGTAATTTTATACCAAATGTGGGACAACTGCGGGATGGCCCCAGGTAAAGTGGACATCTTCTTCTGTTTACTCTCTTCAAATTCAAGAAGCAATACGAAAGGTAGTGAAGTGTTTCTTAGTATCAAATTAGCGGACACAACGTTAATCAGGCATCTGAGGGGCTTGTAGTAGCACATTCCGCATTGAATTCAATAAATCTTTTTTCGCCGGCCGCGGTGGCCGAGGAGACTGAGGCACTTCAGTCACGGTCTGCACGGCCACTACGGTCGGGGGTTCGAATCCCCCCTCGGGCATGGATATTTGTGCCGTCAGTAGTTGTAGCTAGTTCATAAGTAGTTTGTAAGTTTAGGGACTGATGACCCCGTAGTTAAGTCCCATAGACTATACAAATATTTGAATTTTTTGAAATCTTTTTTCGCGCTTCTAACACAAATCTGTTTACGCTGCATTTTGTCAAATGTTGAAATGTTTGTAGAACTTATGGGACTTAACTACGGGGCTATCAGTCCCTAAGCTTACAAACTACTTATGAACTAGCTAAGACTAAGGACGGCACAAATATCCATGCCCGAGGGGGGATTCGAACCCCCGACCGTAGTGGCCGCGCAGATCGTGATTGGAGCGCCTTAGTCCCCTCGGCCACTGCGGTCGGCGAAAAAAGATTTATTGAATTCAATGCGGAAAGACTTTTGTGCTACTACAAGCCCCTCAGATGCCTGATTAACGTCATCACACTTTTATTAGAAAGACAAGGAAAATACATGAAGAGGTACACTCTTTGACAAAAAACCTGGCCGCCGCTGAGCCTAAGTCCGAGCCGATGGCGACATGGGACAATAAAAGTGGCCGCGCTGATTCGCTCTAAGTCCAGCTATCTGCACAATCTGGCAACACTGCAGACTGCGGGAGTTCTTACAGTACTTCTTGTGTGCAGTTAGAAGACAACTGTGTCAGCTACATCCGTGGTCTTGCGGTAAAGTGCGCGACTTGCATGTTCGGTATTAGAGATCGAAACCGACTGTTGACAAAATTTTTAAATTCATGTCACTCGTGCATGCTGATGCCACATGTGTAAGGGGAGCATATGCGTAACGTATTTCATTTTTTGGTACACTGGTAATAACATTTCGGCCCAATAACATCGCTGCCTCTGGCCGCAGCACTTGGCAGAGCTCTCCGCGGCCCACTCGCCGGCAGCAGCTGCTGCGTCGCCCTCTGCCCACAGCGCCTGCCGCCGTTCATCGCCGTAGACGGTGGAAAATGCTTTACATTTGCTGAGTGGTGGTCCACAAAAAAAGGTTGCGATTCGTATTTCACACGGGATATAACGAAGCAGACCACCTATTTGAATGGTGAGCATATAATAGATTAGAGACGCAAAAATTGTCATTGTCCAATCCAATGGTACTCTACGATGGTTAACACTTATTTGTGGTTTAAATCTCGATCCTTTTGCTTTCAGAAAAGCCTTTCATGTAATTTGTTGTTGTCATCAGTTCATATGTTTTCATCAAGACGCAATATGTAACTCACTAAAATGTTTTAGTGTCGTTGTTTCATTCCTTACGGTAAATTATGTGAATACGTTTCAGTGCACGTTCTAAAGCAACACAGGCACACTGCAAGGTTCGTGTCTTCATGTCTCATTTCTACTGGAGATATTTCGCTTCATTGGAGGTGAATTCGAATTTCTTCGAAGGCGTTTGTATGATGAAGCAAAGAAGACACCTAATACCATTTCCATAATTTGATATTGACCTTTCTGAAAGACTTAGTGTATAAAGCTTTTCTTATGATTCCGTTAAAGAGTTTCTTTTGGCAATCTGCAGCGATTAAAGTAAAATGAAACGAAATTCCGTCCCCAAACGCAATTTCTCCAACCAGGATTAGAAGAGCCGCCTCACAGCAGGCTTGCATCGTAAGACACAAGCAGAACCGCACAGCCAACCACACACTGCCGGATATTGCCCTCAGTCTCTCACATATTCAATGCTGAGCCTCTAACGCATCGCGAAAGATAACCTGAAAGTCACCTACACAAATAACTACATTCCTTGAGTGGAAAACTTAAATTTCTGTTTCTCATTTCACGTGGGCATTACACATCATGAGTCATGAAAGTAGAAGAGGAATGTCAAGTGAACTTATTGAGACAATTCAGTACCACTTGCGGAAGTAACTGCACTGTCACAGTGTTGCCAAACATCAGCAACGATGTTGCCAGTTCTTAGCTGTACTAGGAAGACCTGTGTAGCGATAAGCGACGCGAAATCGCGTACGTCTCATGCGGGCTTCTAGAGGGGAGTCGCGCATTTTGGTTAATTTGTAGCGCTCTCTCCTGATAGATTCCGTCGTCACATTTAGGATGCAAATATTTAATTCGTCCAATGAGGCCGAAACTAGCGTTTGAATTTTTTGAGGCTTTACTGCATTATGATATATTTTCAGCAAATGGCTAGAGAAGTTAAAAATACGGATATTGTGCTTGCAACATACGGCAGGTCAAAGACTGAGACATATAAACTTCCATCACGATTACAGTTTCACCCCCCCTCCCCCCCCAAAAAAAGAGACTAAAAGAATTGCTTTGTTACATTTCGACAAAAGCTAATTTTTATGAGTTACTAGAAATGAACGTTGCATCATCCGTCACTAAACAGTAACGTATCAAACACTTCACATGTTGAAAGCGACAGCCCACAATATTCTCAATCCTACTAGCATCTGGCCTCAACTGGCTTTTAGCCATGCATTGTGAAGAAATGCTGATGAATTGATAACTTACCCTGATCAACTTTCAGTGAGAGCTTTTTGTAACAAAACGAAAAAGTAATGCATACCATCACTTTCTCCAATGATACTAGGCACTGTTGTCCGAAGATGGACTGTATCTACGTTGAGTCTTATCAAATGCGTCTCACATTCAAGGAATATTACCTAAACGAATTTAGTCGTCATGAAGCTGTAACAAAACAGAGAATCTGGTGGTTGTGCATATTCGTAAGTTTTCTTACTTTGCCGTAATACTTGATGCAAGATGAGCAAAATATAAATCCATCATCTATCGGTTTCTTCGATTCAGTCTTCTTTGGTTTGTACTCCCTCACATCGTCAGCGATCTACTGGTTTTATTGAAAATACCATAATCAAAATTATGCGACTATTTGTCCCACATTTTAATGTCTTTGGTTTTTATTCTGAATTACAGTGATGATTTCTGTTTGACTGGTTCCATATATTGGAGCCTAATTAATGAAATTTTATTCCCATGACAGATGAAAGCAATCAGAACCTTGTGTCTCTATAATGAATTTTCATATGAAAAAATTTACACCTGAAGATCAGTCTTTAAAAACGTGAAAACGGTCGTGGACCTGTAAAGCAACGTTCTTAATTAAAAAAAAAAAAAAAAAAAAAAAAAAAAAAAAAAAAAAAAACCAGCTGACGCGGATTCAGAATTTATTATTTACTTTATGGGATGATTGAAGTGATTTCCAAATAAGTTGTTCTATCTATATTTAAAATTTTACCATCATTTTAGAGCAATTGATAAATTCATTTAAGAAAATGTTATTTCGTTTTGTTTGTGATGACACTTGATATTCTTGAAGTAGGTGGCTATAGCATCTGCTATGAGGTTTCCAGAGACAGTTGGCAGGGTGATTTTGTTTGACAGTAAACGGATAAATTTAAGACGTAACGAAACGAAATGATGAGATCCAGCTTTTGCAACAAAACGCACCCGATTTCTAAATTGGCTACGTTTTCAGAAAGTGACTATTATACAACTAGACATTACTGCTATAAACCCTACCTCATTTATTTACCCACAGCTGAGGCAAATTGCTCGCAACGTGAAAGAGAGTAGGAGTAGTTAATGTATGAAACGACCTTCTTGAACACAAATTCAGTTAACTACGACAATGAGCATATTATGATGTTAATTTTTCAAAATATTTAATGTAGGTGACAAGAAAATGTCAACTGACTGCAGAATTACATATCAGACTCACATCTACATGATGCTGAAGTTGCGAAACATTAGGCCCTACTACGACGTTGGAAAATCTTGATTACATTGATGGCCTGATGAACGAGTTTTTGTAGCTGGCGTTCTGCATGTTAGGATCCGGATCCGTAATTCCACTCAGGCTCGAGATACTGTGCTCTCCAAATTGCACATATGTCACGTGGCCAGCTATTAAACAAAATCAATGAATACCTCATTGAGCGTATTACCAGTTTTGTTTCTCAGTTTATAGCTGATTCATAAGCAGGACTTATGTTTACTGTACTCCATTAACTAACAATAAGACTCACAATTTGTCGCAGAAAAGTCTTCCTAAAAACTCAAATTTTGTCCAGTTTCCTTCTAGTTTGCTTCCTGATCAAATAAAATGTCCGCAGGTCAATATGGAAATTACAAGCGACCTGTTATTGACAGAACATCGTGCTACGTTAAATAGCGTTCCATTTGAATTTTTTGAGCACGTTCCTTGATGAGGTGCTCAATGGATTCCAGACCTGTCTTTGTTGCCTGCCTCGTTGATTTCATAAAATGTTACGTAGTCTCATGGCCGGATGCGATGCAGACATAGTTTTAATTGCAGTGTGTTCATTACAGCGCGGTGATAGGTTTCAAAGTACAAACTTAATGGCGACTTTTAGGTGCCAGGTATCTCACGTCGATAGATTATAATTTGATCGGTGTCGTCGCAGATAGCGGACGACATTAATTTACTAACCATTGCAATGTTCAATGCAATTCGTGAATTTCATTTATTTCTTATGTTACAGTGAAAACGCGTAAGTTCCAAGAAGTCTACCGAACATCTGTTAGGATCCGTTTGATAGCTTCCTCTGTTCAGAACGACATCTATCCTTTCCCTCCAGCAGGCGCGCTCCGCTTTCTCGTTTCCAGACGCGCGCGCCTTCGCTCGCTCGTTGTGCCGCATTTACCAAAACGACCGTGGCTGCCGCCACCGCGTCATACCTCTTATCGATTTCAGAAAGGTAATGAAATAAATTACCCTTCAAGTTGGTGGCCACTAAACGCTACTGTTAGCATTACTCATGATGCAAGAATACTTTATGTTCCAGTGTTACTATGATGTCTGACACAGCTCTTAAAAATTCGAAGATTGATTGGAACTATCCTTAACGCGGTAGTAATTATCGAGTGGACAAAAGGTACTTTATACGACTTAGTCTATTTTAAAACCACGTTTATATGCATTTTCCATTTGAATGATTGTTTCACGCTTTTCAAATTTTGTATGTGTGAAATTTTTCATTCAATTTCAAACATTTTCATGAGAATACAACAGAGACATTTGATACATTTGTTTTATTTCTATTTCACCTAACCCCTCTTATGTATTAGTCACGAAAAGATCGCGAAGGTAAAAGATAGGGCAATATGAACTCACACTAAGTCTTACCAGAAATAGTTTTAACAGCGAACCATTCACGACTGGAAGAGAAACAAGCGGAAACAGCAGTTGTATAAAAAGTGACCTCCACCACACATCAATTAAGAAATGGCGTTAATGAAGCAGTGTCATCCAGTTCTATGTTGAGTTGAAAGTTCAAGGTCTCTTGTTCAGAGGGAATTTGATTTGAAATGAACTGCAAAATTTGTACCAACGCACGGAAACATGAACAAAGGAAGCTCTATTGCACACGAGACACGAAAGAAAGAAAGAAAATTACGATTTAACGTCCCATTGACAAGGGGGACATTAGAGCGAAGCAGAAGTTCGGATTGTCATGATAAGGATGTGGAAGGAAATCGGCCGTGTCCTGCCGCAGGGACCATTCCGGCATTTGCCTAGACTGATTTAGGAAAATCATGGAAAACTCAAATCCAAATGTCCAAAGGCCAGTTCGCTGCGCCGTGCAGCCCAATATGAGTCGAGTGTGTTACCACTGCACTAACTCGCTCCGTAGCAAAAACGAATGCGAGTAAATATTGCATTATCACGCGGTTCTGAGTTACGTTAATTAAGTTTCTGGCCTATCGTTAGTATAAAATCAATTGTAAAATTTGTAACAAAAACACAATAGACAATAAAGCAACCTAATAAACACGTGTTACAACGATTAGAATTGATCGATGAATTGTGCCATGGTTTAAAACAATATTAGGGAAAGCAATTGCACTGTTGCTTGTTAAAAGTTAGTAAATAAAAGTATTGACATATCTCTTATTCATTGATTTTTAACAGATGCCGTAGAATGCGCAAGGCTGTAATTTTACCGCTATTATAAAAATTAAGTTCAACCACTTCACGAGGAGAATTATAGGGAAAGTATGTGTTTAACAATATTAAGGAGATGAACAGCAAGAGCAAACTGTTTACGGTTACGAACAATATTCGTACAAGTAAATATACCAACGGTGGAAATACGACCGCCTACTGCGAAATGAATTATGTGGAGCACATGTTTTCTTTCGACGTGAAATCTGGGACCGGCAGAGAAAGTATCATCCATCTAGAGACAACGGAAAATGTAATGCGGTCGGAACCGTCCGCTTCTCTGTCTTTCGTGGAGATATTTCAGATGAAAGCGTTCTGTCCATGGACGATAGACCTGAAATAACCAAACGGTTTGGTTTATAGGACAATTTCACTTTTGGCGGTTGCAATTACATTACAAATAATAGATCGAATGAATGGAGTAATTTGAAGGGAAACGAATTATTACAATTACTTTGAATCACGTGCAAAGATAAAAATATTTAAGACAAAAAGTACTTCCGAAGCAACATTAAACACTAACATTATAATTCACCTAAACAGGGGCATCACTAAACGAAGAAAACAATTTCTTATTGGGAAAGGGAATGCGGATGTAATAGAAGTCACTATATTCTGCAGCAAAAGCCGTCTGATCAATTTTATGATTATCGGTAAAAACTTGGGTAGTAGCTACTCTAGGACGATACCCACCAGATGCTCATTTTGGTGATATTCCTGAACTGTGAGCCGCGTATGACAAGATTGAACGTATATACATCCAATTTGGGACAAAAATGCGTAGGAACTTTGGAGAAAGTAGTCATTTCACACTTTATCCGTTTCGTTAAAAAAAAAAAAAAACTCTCCCTGGAAGTTGATGAAGGTAAGTCATCTATTCACCAGCATTTTCAACGATGTTGTCTGCTTTTGGACTGAAGCCCTACTTAGAATGGGCTTTGGCAGCGCAGCATGGATAAAAGCAAGTTGAAGCAAGCTGTTTGTAGGAATGAGAATATTGTGGAATGGCCAAGAAATTCTTCCTATAGCTTAGCAGTATTGGTTACGATGCTAGGCAACTCTGATCGTTCCCTTAGTTCTAGAATTAGAGGTATTTTCCAATATTCATGAGGATATGAGATTAGTCATTGCATTTAAATGACTCTGTTATCCTGAATTCAATTTTCGACCGCAGAAAGGTCTACCCCTGCTTAAATTGCAAACAGTTTTGTGTTTTATGTCGGGACTGTGTGTGTTAACTGCAAACAAATGTCAGATAACTGAACTGGTAATCTCATTTTAGCTCGTTGCCACCATTCTCGTTTTCTGATCTACAGCAAGCATTGTTGATTAGTGAGGTATCGTTGTACTAGTGATGTGTGTGTGACTTCAGGTCTATTTTCCTCCTCTGAAAAATGTCCTTAATGGTATTCAGCAACGAAATACCAAAACTCATTGCAGTCTGTCAACCAAGAGATCGGCATTTTCTATTGTTATTGTAATCTTTATCATTCTGCTGTAACGCCGTAAACATCATTGATTACTATCATTATTACCATCTTTATTATCATTAATTCAGTTCCAAAAGCGTTCTTTCCCATGTGGCCAAGAGACCAGAGAGAATGTGTGGTTTGACGAACAATAGGACCATAGGAAGAAGTAGGTAAAAAGGTTTGTAACAATTTCTGTTGATTTAACATCGTGACCACAGATACTAAGCAACAACACATGCAAGTCATAGGTTGCAACGCTCGAAAAATCCATCAGACACATGGGTTCGGATTCTCATCATCATTTGTTGGCCCAACAAGACTATAACACTACGAAATAAAAAGCTGCTTAGTAGTCTATAGATTATATGTATATGTTTGCAGAGGAAAAACCTCAGAATTGCACATTTCCCACATATACAGTTTAGTTTCTGTGTTCATGGTCGTAATTTTAAATATCCAGTCTTCTGAATACTCAAGTGAAATAATTACTGTGTTGCACAAATAATCAGTTAACTGTATTTCTTCTGGCTTTCAAGCAAACCAACACATTTATGTATTCACGTAGAAGACATGAAATATTACTTGTACAGTCGTAAGGCTGCACTTTGAAACGCGGTCGCTTTCAAGTTGTAAAGTTTTTCGAGACGGATGGGGCATCATTGATTTCCAGTAACTTTCCATAAAAAAATTAGCTTTTGTCGAAATGTAACAAAGCAATTCTTTTAGTCTCTTTTTTTGGGGGGGAGGGGGGGTGAAACTGTAATCGTGATGGAAGTTTATATGTCTCAGTCTTTGACCTGCCGTATGTTGCAAGCACAATATCCGTATTTTTAATTTCCCTAGCCATTTGCTGAAAATATATCATAATGCAGTAAAGCCTCAAAAAATTTAAACGCTAGTTTCGGCCTCATTGGACGAATTAAATATTTGCATCCTAAATGTGACGACGGAATCTATCAGGAGAGAGCGCTACAAATTAACCAAAATGCGCGACTCCCCTCTAGAAGCCCGCATGAGACGTACGCGATTTCGCGTCGCTTATCGCTACACAGGTCTTCCTAGTACAGCTAAGAACTGGCAACATCGTTGCTGATGTTTGGCAACACTGTGACAGTGCAGTTACTTCCGCAAGTGGTACTGAATTGTCTCAATAAGTTCACTTGACATTTCTCTTCTACTTTCATGACTCATGATGTGTAATGCCCACGTGAAATGAGAAACAGAAATTTAAGTTTTCCACTCAAGGAATGTAGTTATTTGTGTAGGTGACTTTCAGGTTATCTTTCGCGATGCGTTAGAGGCTCAGCATTGAATATGTGAGAGACTGAGGGCAATATCCGGCAGTGTGTGGTTGGCTGTGCGGTTCTGCTTGTGTCTTACGATGCAAGCCTGCTGTGAGGCGGCTCTTCTAATCCTGGTTGGAGAAATTGCGTTTGGGGACGGAATTTCGTTTCATTTTACTTTAATCGCTGCAGATTGCCAAAAGAAACTCTTTAACGGAATCATAAGAAAAGCTTTATACACTAAGTCTTTCAGAAAGGTCGATATCAAATTATGGAAATGGTATTAGGTGTCTTCTTTGCTTCATCATACAAACGCCTTCGAAGAAATTCGAATTCACCTCCAATGAAGCGAAATATCTCCAGTAGAAATGAGACATGAAGACACGAACCTTGCAGTGTGCCTGTGTTGCTTTAGAACGTGCACTGAAACGTATTCACATAATTTACCGTAAGGAATGAAACAACGACACTAAAACATTTTAGTGAGTTACATATTGCGTCTTGATGAAAACATATGAACTGATGACAACAACAAATTACATGAAAGGCTTTTCTGAAAGCAAAAGGATCGAGATTTAAACCACAAATAAGTGTTAACCATCGTAGAGTACCATTGGATTGGACAATGACAATTTTTGCGTCTCTAATCTATTATATGCTCACCATTCAAATAGGTGGTCTGCTTCGTTATATCCCGTGTGAAATACGAATCGCAACCTTTTTTGTGGACCACCACTCAGCAAATGTAAAGCATTTTCTACCGTCTACGGCGATGAACGGCGGCAGGCGCTGTGGGCAGAGGGCGACGCAGCAGCTGCTGCCGGCGAGTGGGCCGCGGAGAGCTCTGCCAAGTGCTGCGGCCAGAGGCAGCGATGTTATTGGACCGGAATGTTATTACCAGTGTACCAAAAAATGAAATACGTTACGCATATGCTCCCCTTACACATGTGGCATCAGCATGCACGAGTGACCTGAATTTAAAAATTTTGTCAACAGTCGGTTTCGATCTCTAATACCGAACATGCAAGTCGCGCACTTTACCGCAAGACCACGGATGTAGCTGACACAGTTGTCTTCTAACTGCACACAAGAAGTACTGTAAGAACTCCCGCAGTCTGCAGTGTTGCCAGATTGTGCAGATAGCTGGACTTAGAGCGAATCAGCGCGGCCACTTTTATTGTCCCATGTCGCCATCGGCTCGGACTTAGGCTCAGCGGCGGCCAGGTTTTTTGTCAAAGAGTGTACATAACGCTTTCAACTGTTTTTGTTCTCAAACTGTTCAATTTTTGAAACAATTACTTGTGATTGTTCATTTGATCATTCCCTGTTGTGTAAATCTCCACTTCTCAGCACTCAATCTAATGACGGACGAAGAGGACTTAAGGAAAAAAAAAAAAAAAAGCCGAGCAAAAAAAAAAATCAAGAAAATACCATCCTGTCTGTTGTAATTTCTATTAATTTCTATATCCTTTGTAAAAATGTCTCTCTTAAATTATCCTATTTTTTCTAATCTGAAGCTCTACTCGTTGAGAGTGGTCGAAAATAATTAAGAGGATTTGCGACAATTAAAACAGAACTTTCCGAAGGGACCTAGCTTTTGTTCAGATTTGTGCAGCCATTAAAGACGAAACTTGTTTGTAACTGGACAACGTTGTGGCATTTCAACAACAGTAATGCGTTTTACAAACACGTAGAAGAAAGAAAAGGGAAAAAAAGAAGAAGAAAAAACTAATTCTTTAACTATACCACCTAGCGATTCGGACGAAACTCTGGTGTCTTTCATGGTACCTCCACCTCGGAGTGGTGCCGCTGGATTAGGTTTACTGGCTGCTGGCAGAGAGAGACGTCGTCGCGCCTTCTGAGGAAACTCCGCCAGCGGGGCAGCGGCAGCCGGCAGCCGCGGCCGTGACGTCAGAAGCCACTGAATTAGGCCGAGTGGCCGGCTTCCCTTCCCAACGTCCCCGTAAGCACCTTGAAAAGGCGGCTCTCTCGCAAGGGAGGCGGCAGCCTCTAAGGCTCGCTCAGCGACCTAGCCAATAAATGCAGATATATAGTGTAGAGGACAGTCTTATCGAAGGTCTTGGTGCGCGTTATTGCTCGTTATTGCAATGCTAAAAATAATGAAGATCTCTGCGATTTTAGAAACCATCTGGTTTCAACTTTGTAACAGCTGTTACAGCCTGCATTAATTTAAATTAATATTTCCTTTCTCTCTCCTCTAAATTTCTTGAATTCGGTCACGTACGCTTCCCTTCTTCCTTATGTTCGCTTTATTTGCCATACTTTTTCGTGTCGGGAAATTTGTTTTAAAGCCTTTCAGCCTCAAATCGGGCCAAATCCGGTGCTTTTCTAATCTCAAGCCATAGTTCGTCACGAGTACGCCTCGTGGCGCGGTTGTAACACTGCAGAAGGTGTTCCACATCCTGAACTTCACCACACAGTCGTATTCGTTGTCTCGTTCGTCTTTGAAACCTCGTTTGATTAGATTTGCTGTGACTACTGCTACGCCTCTTCCGGTGCGGTTTAGTGTTCTCAAGATCTTGCAGCATTCCGTACTGCCATTTCTCGTGATGCAGGGCAGTCACTCGGGAGTTCATTCAGCTCACTGGCGAAGAATCTCTTGCGGGGTTTGAGGCTGCTACGTTCGCGAGAAAAACATGCCACACGTCAAAAGGCTGTTTATAGGTTTCTATGTGATCATGCCGAATTCTTCGGGATTCAGGAGATGAGTACGCCGCTGCTTTATACAGGGTGCCTCACGAAAGACGCCTGCCAGGCGTCCGCGGATCGCGCGGGACGGCTCCCGGCCGCTGCCACGGCATCCGCCGGCCACGGCAGCGCCCGATTCTATACAGGACTCTATTGTGCCGCGGCAGCATACACACGGTTAAAGTATAAAAAACATCGCCATCTGAGTTACCTAAGTTTACCGTTATTTACAGTAGATGTCCCTCTATGGAATTAGCGGCCTGAAGATATTTGCGAACACTCGACGAATTTCGGCTGCAGAAATCTGGGAAATGACTAGTCGAATCCTGTATTCCAACTCTTCGTGTGTATGGGGGATTGCTTGCATACACCTTGTCTTCTAACATTTCACAAAGATAAAAGTCACAGGGATTTAGATCTGGAGAACGAGGAGGCCAGCAACTACCGTATCATCAAAAACACTTCGTATTGCAGCCATAGAAGCATTGGCAATGTGTGGTCTTGCATTATGCTGCATGAAATAACAGTACAGTTTTTCGTTGGGTGAAAGTTCTTGTAAAAATGGATGCAGGATATGGTTCACATACCTGTCCCAATTTATTGTTTCGTGAAAAAAGATTCGACTAGTTATTTCCCAGATTTTGGCAGCCGAAATTCGTCGACTGTACACAAATGTATTCAAGAGATGTCAGGCCGCTCTTTCCATAGGGGCACATCATTTTGAACATCTATAGTAAATAAAGGTAAGCTTAAGTTACTCAGAGCGCAATGTGCGGCAGAATACGGTCCGAGAATCGGGCGCTGCCGTGGCCGGCGGATGCAGTGGCGGCGGCTGGGAGCCGTACCGCGCGATCCGCGGACGCCTGGCAGGCGTCTTTCGTGAGACACTCTGTACTTTTTTCCTAAGTGGTATTTCACGAATCCTGTTGTTAGCTTGTACGTTTCATTTAGGACTACAGCTTCAGTTCAAGCAATGCCACTCTCTATTTTAGGTTTTCATGTTTGTTATATTGTAACATTTACACCAATAGCAATGATATACTGAATAACTTTACGCTGTTTAATTCAGGTAATATTTTAATGATCAGTCTGAAGTGCTTTTATCGTTAGGGAACCAGTCATGAATCAATTGTTCCACCGATTATGAAAGATGTATGAGACAGGGAAAATCCCCCAGCCTTCAAGAAAAATATAGTGATTCCAATTCCGAAGAAAGCAAGTGCAGACAAATATGAAAATTACACAACAATCAGTTTAAAAAGTCATGGTTGCAAAATACTAACACGAATTGTATACAGACGAAAGGGAAAACTGGTGATATCCGATCTTGGGGAAGATCAGTTTGAATTTAGGAGAACTGTAGGAATATGCGAGGCAATACTCACATTACGACGTATCTTAGAAAACAGATTAAGGAAAGGGGAACGTACGATTTTAGCATTTGTGGATTTAGAGAAAGCTTTTGACAATATTGAGTGGAATACACTCTTTCAAATTCTGAATTTAGCAGGGAAAAATTATACGGAGCGAAGAGTTATATTCAACTTATACAAAATACAGACAGCAAAATACAGACAGCAATTATTAGAGTCAAGGGCAAGAAAGGATCGCAAAGGTTGGGAAGGAAGTAAGACAGGGTTGTAGCCTTTCCCGAATGTTGTTCAATCTGTACATTGAGCAACGCTGAAAATACACTAAACCAGAGCGGGCGAGGTGCAGCAGTGGTAAAATCTGCCATCCAGATTTAGGTTTTCCGTGACTTCGCTCCTGGCATATGTATGGTGATGTGGTTGCTTTCCGTGTCTTTTAAAAAAAGTAATAATAATAACAATAATATTAAAATGATTCCCGTGCGGGGTTACCAGATCCCCCACCGGGCGCCTCCCCAGGTTGCGGATAGGGGAAAGCCTCCCAGATATTGGTGGTACTGGGGAAATGAAATAACCAAACTGGACAAACACTAGAAAAAATCCAGGCACGTCTGTTTGAGATTCACCGGTACTCTGGTCAGCGTCTGTTCGCTGAGTCGGCGCGGCTGCTTCTTCCTTCTGGACTTCAAAACTCCAGTCGTAGGCCTGTGTTCTCTTCGGAGCTCACCACAAAACCCATCTCAAACAAAAACTCATGGCAGCACATAAGAAAAAGAATCCGTTACCCTGGGCCTCAGTTAAGAAACTGAGAAATGGACCTGATCATCGGATTCCGGGGTATCAGGCCTGTCATGAAGAGAAGAATCGGAGCTTCTCAAAAACCTTGAAAACGAAAAGTATACATCGTACACTTAACACAAACACACTTCAAAAAGTGGATAAACTCAAAAAACTCAGGGACACACTTGATAAATTTGACATAAAACTTTGTGCTATACAAGAAACACGATTCAGAGTCGAAAATCCTTCGACGCGGAAAACTATACAATTTTCAAAGGAAAACCCGCCACTAAAGTTCACAATTCAAACCGATATATCTTTGGTACAGGATTCGTCGTACACAATTCCATCAAAGATTCCACAGTAAATCCCTCAAAGAACGATAAAATGACCACTCCCACAATAAAGGCAGGAAAAAAATGTACACAATAACCAATGTACATGCATTTACAATGAATCAGAACAGGAAATATCCACCAATGGTAGAGAAATTCTGGGAAGACCTTGAAGAGACCAATACTAAAATGCCCGCAAAACACGTGAAAATTCATCTAGGTGATTTTAAAGCAGAGTTGGGCAATGAAAGGATATACAGTAACATCACAGGAAACATACCGGCCACAAACGCGCAAAAAAAAAAAAAAAAAAAAAAAAAAAAAAAGAAAAAGAAAAAGAAAAAGAAAAACTGCGATAGTCTGATCAATCTCTGTAAAAATTTCCACCTTACAATCATGTCCACCCAATTTGAGAAATCCCACCGAAAACTGATAACATGGAAATCACCCAACAATTCCCTGGGTGATATATCTAGTAGAAATGTGAAAACAAGGAAAGTTAGTTTCACTCGGATTATCGTTTGCTTCAAATCAAAACACGATTTATCCCAGACAGAAAACTTCATGAAACTAAAACAGTCTTCAGAACAGACCCAGAATATCTCAAAATTAACAAAGAAATAATCAATAACTCTCCAAGATACAAATTGGATGGAACTTTCACAGAAAATGAAAGAATAAAACTAGGCCTATTCCCCACGAAAACGGAAACACAGGTGGTGGAACGCATTGTGCGACAAAGCGATCGAGTAGAGGACCTTTGCCTGGAAAACTTTAACACTCACAAATCGCCTGAAAAATGGGAAACCTTTAAGTCAGTGAGAAAACTTCCTACAAAAACTATTCGCAGGGAAAAACGTACAGCCGTCTCAGAGAGATCCAGGAAGATTTCACCAAAACAACACACGGAACTTCTACAGAACCTTCAGGGAAAAACATTACCGGATACAAACCACCCTATTTTATTTATTTATTTATTTATTTTTTAAAAACCTGACGGATCTTTGGAAGCAAACACGAAGAAGAACTGTGAAGTTCTCGCTCAATACTTCAAACAATTTGCTAAACTGCGTCAGTCCCCCTGAAAAATAGCACTTCGAAACTCCAGAGCCCAATCCAGACTCAAAGCCATGGACCATACATGAAACATGAAATAACGAAAGTACTGAAAAACTACAGAGCACCCGGTGAAAACGGTCTGATCGCAGGTATCTGGAAATTGGATCATGCACAAATCACACCCAGAATCCACCAAATTATTGAAAATTTTTGGCTCACAGAAAAAATTCCCGGAAGAGTGGAAGTCGGCTCTCATTCACTCACTCCACCAAAAAGGGGACAAAACTGATCCAAAGAACTACAGAGGAATCTCTCTGCTCCCAGTCACCTACAAAATTCTATCCAAAGCCCTGTTAAACCGGCTGGAACCACAGATTGCCCCTCAAATTGGCGAGTATTAAGCGGGCTTCACAAAACCTCATTCCTGCAGCGAACAGATTTGGAATCTCCGTAAAATCCTATCCGTAAGACACTACAGGAGTACAACAGTAACGTTTGTAGATTTCAAGAAAGCCTATGACTCCATTCACCGAGACACACTATTCCAGACTCTATGAGAGATGAAGGTTGACCTTAAAAACCGAAATCTAATCGAAGAGACACTCACTAACACCAAATCCAAAGTCAAATTCATGGGAGAATCATCAGAGACCTTTGAAATAAAAACCGGCGTCCGGCAAGGCGATGGTGTCTCACCCATCCCATTCAATACAGGCTTAGAGAAAGTTATTCGTGCATGGGAAAGATAAGTCCAAGAAATTCAAGAAGGCAGAAATAAGAAAAAGATGACCCACATAAAATGCCTCGCTTCCGCAGACTGCATCGCCATATTCTTGAATACAAGAACGGAAGCACAACATGTACCAAAAAAACTCCACGAGATAGCCATGAAAACCGTAAATGTCGACCACTGTACGCAACAAGAACTAAAATTAGCAAATATGTTCCCTGTGAACTACCGGTTCCCCACTGCTACAAAAATTTCTTCCCTGGCCCAAACTGAGAACTGACTCGTTTCAAATTACTTCAATAATATGAAGTTCATACTACAGTGGACAATATACATAGCAGTTCACACTTTATTAAACACAGACATTAATAAGGAAGCCAACACACTTAATTTTATCTTAGTAAGGTGGCTAAGAAAACATTTATGGCGCAACGGAATTTAGACATAAGAAAAATTGTATCTGAGCTAGTTCTCAGCACTTGCGAAGAACAATATTAAATAAATGAGGGAAGGTGCTCTATAACTATGATTTGTGGGTAACTTACAAATTATGTTGAACTTCGACTTGTTTATCCAGATAGAAAACAAGCAAAATGGGGAACCAATTTTGTTAATACAATAAAAATGCATCTCTTACATGGATTAATGCGGACGGTGCCCAGCCTAAATTATACATGATTTAACGCTACTGGGGAGAAGGATTCACAAACAACACTCATTCGCTCACACGCACGCAATGCCACAGCGAAACTCACCAAAATCAGCGTGCTGAGACGAGGCGGAAGCAGGCACCGCTATCGTAGGCGAAATTCAGCAAGTCGGAGGTAGCACAAAACACAATACACAAAAAAACTTTGAAGCTGGCTCTGGTCTATCGTGCCTATTTTAAGATGGTGCGTGTGTATAGCCAAGTTAAATTACATCTGTAATGGACCGCGAGCAAACACGCTTACGGCGACACACGGCTACGTTACATGAACGCACTCCACTGAAAGTGAAGTGGTTGAAAATCGGATTCATTATACAAAACCACGGTGGATTCTTAAGTTGCAGTCTGTTAGAAATCGATCTAGGAACTGGTTTATATGACAACTGGCGGAAATTCAGGCGACTAGCTACAAATCCCGGAAGTCGGAACTCGGACCCACATGGTTCCGATAAACGATAAAGTTGAATAAATTAAGTTTCCGAAAAATAAAGAAAATTAACTACAGCATGCAATCCATATAAATGCTTAGAATTATATAAGGAAGTGAATGAAATACAGCTACACGCGATAGGGGTCGATTACAGGGACGGATGAGTTCCTGTCTCAGAAAAGTCACAAAAATGAAATAATTACAAATTCGGAAGAATAAAAATTAGAAGTAGAGCATGCAACCCATAGAAATAATTAGAATTACATAAGGAAGCTATTGAAGGAGGTTGAACAAGGCTCAGAGAGAATTACTGACAAAGACAGTGTGTGTACTACCACTCGGAGAAGTAACCGCAAATTTAAAATAGGGAGGGAGAGAAGATCGCGAAATATTAGTGGAAATCAGAAGGATATCCGCATAGTTACTTGCGTGATGGGTATGGAACAAACAAAAGTGCAAGCTGGAGGCTTCGTTCTATGGACCAACCACGTGGAACACTTATCACTCACAGAAGGAAACAATGAGAAGATTTTTACTTGCACTGTACAAAAATTAACATATCGCCTATTAGAAATCGGACCCCACAAAGCTATTTACACAGAGTTCATACACCGCCACATGATCACAATAGGATTTAACAAATAAGGCCGTTATCAAACTGCAACTAGGATCACACACGTTTATCTATTGGAAATCACTGTATTAAAGAACGAGAACACATTTCCGCACAAGATCGGAGAAAAAAAAAAAAAAAATGATTCTAGGTTCATGAATCTAAGTTAAACGTGCTTGACAATGAAACGCTACCATCTCCAAACACAAGAGCAGAATCAACCTTACCTCACCAGAAGAAAAAGCACATATGACCAGACCGAGCGGCCACGAAACGCGGGAAGCCACCGGAAGCCTGAAAATCCAAGATCAGCGTTGGTGGGGACGAAGAGCGAGTTGACTCACGCTGAGGGAAGGCTCACCAACTAGCTCGCAACCAAAAGGTGTTTGGTAGTATCAGCAGCTATCGACACTGAGCCAGAGAGAACGATGCAAAGCGAGCTATGAATCCCCACATTCAGACAGCCGTAGATTCTTCCACCCACTTATAACAACTGCTCATTCTTACAGGGACAGTCGCGTAGAGGAGAAGCCGTTCTTATGCCACATTAATTAATACAATAATAAATTATTAACATAACAAAATATGGAAATCCTAGCAATATTAGCTAATATTTAACACATGAATTAAAAATGCTATTCCTCAAGCCTTGAAAAGAGTGGGAATCAAGTTTTAACAAAATGATAATCTAGCAACAATAAATGAATTATAACTTTACAGAAATATAGAAAAATATATGGGAGACAACAGACCGTCGTCTTTCAACCGGTCTACAAATTTCTTATGAAAACACAATTTTTGGATACAAAATCATCAGATAAACTCCCACTAGAAACAAAGCACGGAAAATTTCTACATGTCAGTGAGTATAAATATTTGGGAGAAATCATGCAAAAATCTGGGCTAAACAAAAAAGTGAACAAAGAAAGAGTCTCAAAATTACAGAGAGCCTATAAACTCACCAAGCTCCAAGACAATAAAAAATGTATTTCCACGCCCGCAAAACTACGAGACTACTACACAGTAGTCTTACCAGAAGCTCTCTGCGCATCAAAGACTACGAGCACTTACGGAATGGAAAAAACTATGAGATAAAAAATAAGAAAGGAAAATTCTGAGAAAAGTCCACGATGCGGTTTTAGAGAAAATATATGGCAAAAAAGACCCGCAGAATCACTATACACACACTCTGAAACAATCACGTCACATATCAGAAAACGCAGAGCAAAATTTTTCATGCATATCGCCAGCATGAATGATACTAGACTAAAAGAATATTCAAAATAATCTCTACATCGAAATTGCGCACATCTTGGTACAAAGAAACCTCCGAAGACATGAAAACATTAAATATCTCTGTAGGAGATATACAAGACCATAAAACCTGTAGGGAAAAAATCACAAACTAAAAGGTTGACAAAGTCACAACACAAAAACAACAGACGAAAATGGATAGACGAACAAAAGAAGACACAAAGTGAAAGAATGAAAGGTTTTTGGGAAGAAAGAGAGAAGAAAAAAGACGGGAATAAAAGTTAGATATTGTGTTCTTAGCGGTCTCCTTCTGGGGAATGTACGCAAATAATAAAGCACATGTACATCATATTACGAAAGCAAGCAGTAAACGAGTATAATGTAAAAGTTTCGGTTGATACTCCTGTTCAGTGTCCAAATTTTAAAGTCGAAAAAAAGTAAGGAAAAGAAGATTACGTAAGTAAGTCTGATGAGCTTAAATATAACAGACAATATTGCATTCTAACTAAAATTAAGAAGACACATAAAGTAAAAATGTCCACAATTATACATATTTGTAATTGACATCAGAATAAATGAGTCCAGGAGTAACACAATCTCGTCAATGCTTATATCTATCAGGTAGAATTTATGTTTCATACTTAAGGTCATTTTTCATCAAAGCGTCACTTAAAATGAAATTGAAAACTATTGCAAGTTAACAACATTTTGGGGTATAAGCTATTGACCACTAAGACATATTTATTTTCACCTAAAAAAGAATACAGAAAGTGTGATGACTCTGAACTACACAAATATACTGAAAAAAGAAAATGTAGAAACAGAATAGGGTGATGTTCGTAAGAACACGTAACTCACATAAACGAATAGATCTGTGTCATAACGCTATTGAATCGGATGATGACTTGAAAGAAAACTTAATTTTCATTTATAAAGGTTTCTCTTTTGTCGTAAATTTAAGAAGCGAATCACACACATTTGATCATTTCACTTAAAATTGGAGAAGACAGCTGGTGATGAATAGTTGAATGAGAATTTACGAAATGTTCTCCATCACTTATTTTGCGTCCTGTTTCAATGAAGTAGGGGCCCTTTAGCAAACGGTTAATGGTTTTCTTACTTCACAGTAAAAATATATGTATAGCATAATGTGAACCGGACCAGCGAGTCTTAGGTTACGTGTCACGCTACAGCGGTATCGAATTATTTTATTTTCTTACCATTATTATTTGTTTCACAAGTAACACCGAAGTTCAGAAATTTCGCGTTTACTGCAGGTAATTAAAGCTATTCGAAACAGTCGATTTTCACGATTATTTTGGAGAGGTTCAGCTAGTGGATTTGGTGGACTGCAATTTGAGTTCTCCACTTCACACACTATGAATAAAAATGTTACAAAATTTCCATTGATTTGTCATCAGTTGGCTGTAGCCAAATAAAGCAAACGGCGCTGACCTTTCTACACCGTGTAGCAGGTACATTATTCTTTTTTAATTAAAATTATATCTGCGAAGCTTGTCGCTAGTACTCGTTCTCTCTGTCAGTAAATCTCTGATTATTTTGTTTCATAAGAGACAATTTTTTGACGGGGCTGGAGAGAAAACGGAATCGCTCGTCGTCTTTCGTCTTCTTAGTGTCGTAAAACAACTTACAACTGATAAAAAAAAAAAGTCAAACAAAGGTGTGTGTGTGTTGGGGGGAGGTGAGTTGAAAGACCATGTGTACAAACTTAAGCTGCAAACACGAGCGAGGATGTGAAATAAGGAAATGTTACTAGCGCGGTTCGCTTCCATGCGAATCTCTACCTTCAAATTCAGGGAGGAAATGTTGAACGCTTGCTTTCAATCAAATCTGAAAGCAAGAGATTGCTACAAATGTGCGTTTTGATAGTGAAATCGTACAATACAAGTTTTTTTTTTTGGCATTATCCTGAGATTTTCAATTACTGTGGCTTCTTAATTATGGATCTGATCCCATTACCAAATTTACAGTTTTTGTTAGAGATAACCCAAGGAATATCCTCCATAAACCGCGGGAAAACCTCGTGATTCACAGTGTATAAGAAGAAGAGTTGTTCGGAATACTATCGCGATCAAATGAGGCCTCGAAAACAATTCGAGTTGAAGGAAATCCATTGTTGTAGCAATCACATCCAGAATGCCACCCATGGCGAGAGTCTGTCACAATAAGTAGTGGACTCTTTGTGGGGGATATGGAAGTATTTGATCTTCGTGCAATAATCGCCACACCTTAGCAGACAAGTTTACTCCCACCTGTCCTTAAGCCGGCTTCTATGACCGTCTATATCGTGTCAAATTTTTGCATACTCGTATGAAAAAGTCGTCTATGCCTCAGAGTACTACTTGTCTTCCCGTTTCCCTTCCAGGTGAAAACTAAGTAAGTAAACAGGTTGTCAGAGTTCGCATCGTCTGGGTATTGTTTCGAGCAAATAGGCTTATCGCTAAGGAATATTTCGTTTGTCACTCTTGTTGAGGTACCTTTAGTGAGACGTTCTATTGTGGTCTTACATAGTCCAATGATAACGCGTAATGATTCGTTAGCCAGCAAAGTGTTAATGGCTACAAATATGCCGGCCGCGGTGGCCGAGGGGACTGAGGCGCTCCAGTCACGGTCTGCACGGCCACTACGGTCGGGGGTTCGAATCCCCCCTCGGGCATGCATATTTGTGCCGTCCATAGTATTAGTTAGTTCGTAAGTAGTTTTTAAGTTTAAGGACTGATGACCCCGTAGTTAAGTCCCATGAGCTATACAAACATTTGAACGTTTGATTTTCTACAAATATGTTTTTCTGCACATAGGCTAAATTGGTTTCTTGGGTGGTAGAAAACAGACATTTTTATATTTTATAAGGTATTGTGTTTTTTCTCTTGCAATGTGACTTACGCCACTTGCTTTAATCAGTCCTTGTATTACAAAATGTACAATTTTGTTTCCGCCGTTTTTTCCCGACATTTGAGGCTTTAATGAAACAAATTTCTTACACACATATCATTCAAAGTATTTTCCATCGCTGGCCACTACTTTCTCCCATCTTTCGTGCAGTGTACAAATCCCACGTCGAAAAGAAAAGTTCATCTTTTGAGGCGAACCGCGAATCTATCCAATCTGTGACGTCTTCGTGAGATCGGAAGTGTTGATCAGGCAGGCCGTGGGCCACTCATCTTAGCAGGTGACGTCAGAGAGGGCAGAGGGCAGTGTCTGGAGAACACGGCGGCTGGGCTGGGACTGGGTGGGACTTGCAAGTTTAACGGTTCCCAGTACCTTCTGACCTGCTTTACAGCGTGTGGTCGAGCGTTGTCGTGCTGGAGCAGCGCATCATCGTACCTCTCGCTATACTGCGGCCGTTTCTCTTTTAATACTCTCCTCAAACACATTAATTGCGTTTGTAACGAGCACCTGTGATTGTTTCACTTCGTTTTAACACCTCATAGTACACGAAGCCGAGCTGGTCCACCAGATGTAGAGCATAATCTTGGAGCCGTGAATATCTATCTGGTTTGGCCGTCGACGTGGACTCACTTTCCTTCACTAATAGCATGCTTACCATACGTACTTGTGAGCATTCGATAAGTCTCAGCCGCTGTTTTCTTCATGTTGAAACAAAACAGCAACACCTCTCGCAAATGGCGAGAATTACGCTCATTAGCTGAATTTTTCAATCGAGAGGCAGACACAAGGTGACTAATGTTTGAATGAAGTTTTGTTGACCGAGGTCCAAGCTAACAGCCTGCCGTCCGCGATCTATTTCTCTCGTCCGCTACTTACCGATGACGTCAACTATCGGCAAACGGCGGAAGCAGAGCTGTACAAATTATAAGTGAGCAGTGGTTCAGTGGAGGCCCATGACTATCTCAAACTTGTCGCGTTAAGTGGGCGACGTTCCCCGCTGCTCTCGAGCACGCCTGGCCTGCGCGGCAGCGGCGAGTACTTCGACGCCGCCGAAATCAAACACTGGGCCGCGCGGCCTGCAGAACTTGCAAACAAGGCGGGGTGGAGGGCGATTAACCGCCCCCAGACAGATAATGAGCGGTAATTTTCGCAGGTGCCAACTGCTAAATTGTTACGTAATTCGAGGGCGCGTCGAAACGTTGCCAGGCAACGGGTTCTAATTGAGAGCTCTTCCCAAAGCCTTCTCCGGCGCTATCACTTGTGTGGGAGGTGCTGCACAATGGCCGTCCTCTAATTATCCGGACTCCATTGTGCCCAGCGTGTCCTTTTAGAATTCTCTCCGCCAATAACGGTTGTTGTCTTCCTCACGCGCACGTAGCTACCCTTACAAGGTCGATTCTTTGCTTCGCGAAGACGTCACCAGCGATCAAAGACACTTCTTATTCATCATCGATGCACAAGCCACTACCAAAGAGTTTGGCAGAGTGTCTATTTATGGACAGAGCCCCTAATGGACGGTAAGTAATGTCTACTTAGTGCCCTGGATTGCTGTGCATACGTTCTGGCCGCGTACGGCTCTTGAGAACGACTGAACACGGGGAATATTGAAAGCCAACACTATTCGCAGGAAATGATTGTCTGTAGTGGAGTGAGCAAAGGGTGTTTATACGATACACGGAGGAACAGTTACCTACGACATTTTTTACCTTCAACTAAGCTCCTAAATAGTTCTCATATATAAATTGACATGGGGAAATAAATTATCAGTATTTGTGAGGCGATGATGCACCTACAGGAAATATGTTGATGATGGTAAACAGTTGTTGGCAAAATTTAAACTTAAAAGGTGTAGGCCCAAGGCTTACGAAAGAAAATTGTAACTTTTTGTCATGCTCCTGCATGTATGTATTATTCACTTCTAGAGATGATTGCCTCAGTTTTTCAGACGTACACGTGGATACACAGCTATTATACGTAAATGAATAATGTAAACGTAATTTCGTAAATTTTCATTACTTTGAAACTAGCTTTTACAGATGATTGCCATTTCATATTGAGATTTTACAAATCTTTATGCTCCACTGTCCTTCACAATTATACAATGCACTTCCCTGCATTATGATCGCCCCAAGATATATAGCCATCTACATCTACATGGGATACTCTGCAAATCACATTTAAGTGCCTGGCAGAGGGTTCATGCAACCACCTTCATAATATTCATCACTCATTCCATACTCAAATAGCGCGCGGAAAAAAAAAAAAAAAAAAAAAAAATCTAAATCTCTCCGTTCGAGCTGTGATGTCTCGTATTTTATTCTGATGATCTTTTCTACCTATGGAAGTGGAAGTTAACAGTATATTTTCGCATTCGGGGGAGAATGTTGGCGATTGGAATTTCGTAAGTAGCTTATCAGTGATAAGCGCCGTTGTTGTAATGATTCCCATCCCAGATCCTGCATCATTTCAGTAACGCTGTCTCCCCTGTATCGCAACAATACAAAACAAGCTGCTCTTCCTTGGACTCTGTCGATGTCCTCCGTCAAATCCAACTGATAAGGATCGCACACTGGGCAGCAATACTCTCAAAAAGGACGGTAGCGTAGTGCATGCAGTTTCTTTAGTAGTTCTGTTGCATCTTTTCAGGGTTCTGCCAATAAGACGCAGTCTATGGTTAGCCTTTCCCACGACATTATCTACGTGCTCTTTCCAATTTAAGTCTGAAGAAATAGTAATTCCCAGGTATTTTGTGGAGTTTACGGCCTTCACATTTGAATGATTAATCTTGTAATCAAAGTTTAACAGATTTCTTTTCGTACTCATATGGACGACTTCACACTTCTCAATTATTTACACTACATTGATATCTTATTTAGACCGTTCTGAAGTTGGTTTTGATCTTCAGATGATTTTACTAGACGGTAAATGACGGCGTCATCTGCAAACAACCTAAGAGAGCTGCTTAAATTTTCCCCTAAATCGTTTATGTAAATAATGAACAGCAAATCACTGGAGTTGCATGTGAAGTGCTTGGTTATAGGCCACGAAAAAGTATTGAATGAGCAGAGGTAGTATTATAAGATATTGTAAGATAATTTTATCTAAATCAAAGAAATAATTCATGTAAGTGAGGAAATTTGAAACGTTAAAACATTCCAGCACGTGGCCGTGGCCTGCGGTGTGGACAGTCTCGTTTGATAACAAGGGAAGCGACATTTTTAAAAGTAGCTAGCGAAATTCCGTTCACGCACGCCGCGTGTAGTGTGGAACGGCTTTATGAAATTTAATCTCGTCGGCTTCACACGTCCACGGCGTTACATCGTCGAAGTGAGATTCGTTTTCTATGGAGCAAGCGAAGGTAAGTCCGCCAACATGTACAGGAAATTGTGGCCCGCATGTGGAGAGAGCCGTCTTGCTTTGAGAAGCGTGAGGTGGCTGTGTTCTGAGTTCCAGAAGGCCGTGGAGTCTCGCGTGGCAGTGCTCGTTATTGGGGGACTCTGGAGCAGCCACCACACGAGGGCGGTTTGATGAGTCTGCTAAAAATGGAACAGAAACCTGTTTTAAAGGCGAAAACTAACCTTATTTCTTGACATAGTTTCCTTGTAAGGCTATCCACTTGGCCCAATAAGTTTATAAGTTTTTCAGCCCTTCCGCAAAGTAGGCTTTGTCAAACTCTGCAAAATAGTTGTCACAGTGGCGTACACGTCTTCATTCGATGAAAATTTTTTCCCACCAAGCCAAATTTTCAAGTTTGGAAATAAAAAGGGGTTACTCGGAGCCAAGTGTGGTGAATAGGGTGCGTGAGGAACCGATTGGAATCCCAAGTCGTGTACTCCTGCCATTGCGATAACTGCTGTGTGGGCTGGTGCACTACCTTCCCTAGCAATCATGGACGTTTTTTAATTAGTTCCTATTCCACACGATCCAACAGAGCAGCATAATAGGGGCCAGTTACGGATCTGCCATTTTTCAAATTATCTATCAGGATTATACCCTGGGAATCCCAAGAGACAGTGGCCTTCACCTTTCCAGCTGACAAAGTCTTCGCCTTCTTTGGTACACTCTTCCCACTCTCCGTCCATTGTTTGGACTTTTGTTTGGTCTCTGGAATGTAATGATGGATCTAAGTGAGTGTCATCCACAGTTACGCATCTGCGCAAAAAGTCCTGTGGATTGCCCCTGAACAGTGTGAGATTCTGAGCAGAAACGTTCTTTCGTTTCGGTTTTTGATTCAAAGAGAGCGAGCGCGGCACCCTTCGCTCACAGAGCTTCTTCATGGCCAGTTTTTCATGGAGTATATAAGGCAATCGTTCATTTGGGATGCCTACAATAATTTTTCTCGCGAAGTTTTAATCTCGTACAGGTATTCTAGACCTCGCCGCTAGCGATTTTCACGTTTTCGGACCACGGAAGAAGTTTGTGGCGGAATAAAGATTCACAGAGACGTTGGAGTCAAGGCCAGTTCAGCGATGGTTCCATAGCCAGAGGTTTTCTACGGCAGAGGCAAATTTAGTGCTGCGAAGGGACAAGTGTCTGAAATGGTATTGAACTAGTGAAAGGTGCGTAGGATGGGACGAATATTTGCAGTGGCGTGTGTGCACTTTATCTTGCCTGATAAATGATAGGAGCAGAAACTTGTAGAATTGCCCAGCGCCGATCTACGATTTTTCCGAACCGCGGCAAGAACGCATAGTAGCACCCACTCTCTCCCCACTCTAGATTTTCAGACGGAAAATTTATTCCGTTAAACCAGCGATCTCTGTACAACCTGGATGAATATCTCTGGTCTCTGAACATAGAACTGTAGCGTGCCTGCACAGTCATTTGTTTTGCAAATGATTCTACTTTGTCTGTCATGCTGTAATGTGACAAACGAAATTTCAACAGTTTGTATGTGACAAAGAATTGCTTCTTTACTTCTTGTTCTGAACTTTATCCGAATTTGCAATGTAACAGGTTAGTATAGAATCGGAATTGAAACTTGTTTTCTTATTTTAGTTACCTACATGCGTCCATGTTTAAATTTGCCAAGAAGCTAAATATGAACATCTGAAACAGCTGAAATTTAACATCCAGGTAGTATAAAGGTGAATACTTTAAAGTAAAAACTCAGCAAAACTTTCTAAACATTATTGTTATTTTCCCTGGCCCACCCCCCCACACACCCCCACACACATACAAAAAAGAATTCTATGCAATTGCAAGAAAGAAACGAATATTTTTCACTATCATTGCATATTATTTTTGTTTTCATTATTTAAGAAACGTATATGCTTGACATCATTCAGCTCAGGGGCGATGTAAATTGTGTTATGTTCTGAAAATATGCCAAGATCTGTGTTTTCTGCCGCCGCGGAGCGGCGGAGCGCATGGAGGCGCTATGCTACGGTGCTCGAAGACGTCACCCGTCGGGTGTTCGAATCCCCCCTCGGGCACTGAAGTTTGTGCCGTCTTTAGTATAAGCTAGTTCATAAGTAGTTTGTAAGTTTAGGTGCTGATGATACCCCCAGTTAAGTCCCAAAAGCTTTAGAAACATTTGAATTTTCTCTGTTTTCTAATCTTCATTTGGCCGGTTTCACAATGCTAAGTAGTCATCTTCAGCCATTACTTTCTTCTCCACATCTTATTTAACAGCTGCCCATTATACATCATTTAAATTATTCAATAAAATCGTGTGATAATTAAAGTCAGCCAAAGCACGTCACATATAAAAACATTTACGTCACACATGTTGCACTGAGAAGAATTGATACGCAGGGCAGCCGTATAGAGACTTCAGAACTGTCTTACATTCTGCGAGAGTGCTCGTACTTTTCTGGATGCGAAGGGGATTTCCCTGGCTGCGTCATCTCGTACACTGTACAGGCAGCAGTGTTGCCAACCTCTGAAGCACAAAAGTCCCATGCAGGAATGCAAAATGTCCTTTTTCAACGTACAGTGTCCCACGGCAAAAAAGACATAACAGGAAAACAAGTAAAGAGGAATCACGCATTTTAACATGTGTAATTTCTTACTCCTTTGTGAATAGACATCCTAAATAACAGCATCAACTAAATGTCCCATATTCATCTCACTTTTCACAAAATAAATAAATTACTAAAAAACCCCTTTCTGAAAAATGGTTGTCGAATTGTCTCACGATATGGGACAAATCACCCAGACAGGCTGCTCCGGCTAGAGAGCAGGTGGACGCCTGTGCGAACTCGCGAGACGACAGCTGGCGCTCGACACGGGTGGGCGAGGCAGCGAGCACGTACAGGCCACCGACTGCAGTTAACAAGAGCATTCAGTACAAGCGGAACGTTCCACAAAATGTGCTTCATGCTAGACGCATATATATATCGCATGAATTTTGCTCCCCCCCCCCCCTAAGATTGACGCTCCTGCCCCTGTTGTTTGCCCCCGACATCCGGCGCTGTATTTGCCCTCGTTATAGCAACACGACTAGTATCGCTTTGTACGTCACTGATCCACATGCGTGTAGCATATTAATCGTACCGATACCCGCAGACTTCGTAACAAAAGCACCTTTCCGAAAGCTGATTGAGTCTACGATTAATCTCGTATTTCCTTGTCCTGCTTTTGTTAGCGTTTCAGATATTCCGTCCGCTTAAAACAGCCCGAAAACACGTGGCGCGCACAACAGGATGGTTCGTCGGTAATAAGTAATTAGCGAGAGAGTCGGCATAAATTTGCTTTAAGCCGTCCGCCGGCGGCTAATGAGCCGCGCTGGCAGAGGCGAACACTGGAAACACCGAAAACACCGAAAAACACTGGGAACACTAATCCGGGGCGGGCGCGCGCCGCGGACGCCTGCATCCGGGGCGAGGTCGGCTGGATGCCGTAATTATTTCGTACATAATACATGCCGGCCCGGCCGGCGAGTTTTTATTTTAAATGAATACTGGAGCGCAGTATCAGAAATGGCGCGCGCCGCTGCACGCGCGGAGCTGGCGAATTCAATTAGCGGCGATAAAGAATGCAAAAATACTGCTCCCGTGTTCTCCGCTCCGCCGGATAACGCTGCGCTCCTACTCGACAAGGAATCGCCGCGATTTGTTACGCGAGACTAATGAAGGCTGCAGCGTCAGCCGCGTGTGTAACTTTACCACTGCGTGCTGAATGTGCCGCCGTCTATTATTTACGTGGGGACAACAGTTTCACCGCAAGGTTACAGACTGAAAAACCCAGGATGATTCTAAAGTCACTATACATTTTGTACTTAAACAAATTTCAGTAACCAATATGTAATGGCAAGGCAACTAATGTTATAATAGGACATACTTTCAGTACATCATTTCAATGTGACCACCTTGCATGTCTAGCCCCCCCCCCCCCAGTCCCATCCGTCCACTGTAGGCCGAAAAACCTGCCGAAGCATATCAGGTGTAATCTCAGCAGCTACGGCTGCAATCCACTGTGCCAAATGTTCAGTGCTGCGGATCTTCACTTGGTATACCTTAGACTCGATAAACCCCGAAGCAAAAATGCCTAAGGGTGTCAAGTCAGGGCAGCGGGGTGCCCACATCCGTGGAGAGGCACGACCAATCCACCTGCCGGGAAATGCTCGATTCAGGTAATTCCGAACAACGGGGCAAAATGAAAAACAACAGTATCCATAATCCCATCAGATAGCAGCTGGGGCTCCAAAACTGTTCCAGTAACGGTTTGTTCTGCAGAGGAGGGCCCATACACTGTTGACCTCGTTACCCCCTAACCACGCATTCACTTTTGCTGTGTGCCGTTGGCACTCCTGCAGCACACTTGCTTGTTCGTCTGCCCAGACCCTGCACGTTTGTATGTTCACACGTCCAGAGGTATGAAACGTACCTTCATCACGGAACAAGACATTTTGCATCAAATTATCATTTTTCACAGCTTGTAGCAGGTCATAACACATAGCTTGTCCGGCTGTAAACTCCTCTGTTACAAGCTGACGTACGACTTGGATGTGGTACGCACGTTTGTGCAGCTTGTAACGAAGAACTCTCCATACAGTGGTTTGAGGAATACCGTGCTCCCTACTGAGTCTCCTGGTGAATGCGCAAGGGCCACGTATGATCGCATCCTGCACACTTTGCACAGTGTCTGGCGTTATGGCCGTCATCCCTGGGTGTTTTTCATCTGCAACACTACCATTACGCTGGAAGTTATTGACTAGTGTATTGATAGGAAGTCTGGTGGATCTGTTTTCTGGAATCCATGGGCAAAGTGTTGTGGTGTAAAGTTAGGACACACGGCAGGCGCTCGAGAGCTATCGTGCCGGCGCCGGCGCCGCGCATCCTGGAGGAGTACCAGAAGACGCCGCCGCGAGAAGAGAAGAGACAGAGAGAGAGAGAGAGAGAGAAGTTGAGGCTGACCAGGACGACAAAACGCAAAGTCTGTCCACACCTGTTCATACGCAGGGCCGGATGTAGGGGGAGGGTATGGGGGGGGGGAGGGGGGCAAAGGGGGCAGTTGCCCCGGACGGCACAATTTAGAGGGCGCAAATTTTGACCGACTCTTTTTCTACTTTTTTTTTTTTTTTTTTTTTTTTTTTTTTTTTTTTTTTTTTACTGACTGTATCTTTCTGGTTTAATTTAATAAAATTAATTTACTCAGAATTATTAAAAGTAAAATGACTGCAAGAAATACCGAAATCATTTAATAAAACTAAAATTCCTCAATGCAGACTTCAGTGTTGCCCTGTCACAAGCACTTCAGCTAATCAAACATAAAAATCTATTAGATATTAGCGAGAATGAGGAAGATGTTTGCGTTATTGCGTAAGTAATTGCACAATGTTTATTAATTTGCATAGATTTCCACTTTCAGATAAATGAATATTCATATTTCATGTTGTTGTGGTCTTCAGTCCGGAGACTGGTTTGATGCAGCTCTCCACAACACCCTATCCTGAGCCAGCCTCTTCATCTCCACATCAGAACGGCAACATACATCTGTGTGAATCTGCTTACTGTATCCATCTCTTGGTTTTCCTCTGCGGTATTTACCCCACACACTTCCCTCCAACGCTAAATTCACAATTCCTTGATGTCTAAGAATGTGTCCTACCAATCTATTCCATCTTTTAGTCAAGGTATGCCAGAGATTTCTTTTCTCCCCAATTCGGTTCAGTACCTCCTCATTAGTTACGCGATCCACCCACCTAATCTTCAGCATTCTTCTGTAGCACCATATTACAAAAGCCTCAATCCTCTTCCTGTCCGCATTGTTTATCTTCCCTGTCTCGCTCCCATACAAGGCAACACTCCATACAAATGCCTTCAAAAAGGAATTCCTTAGGCTTAAATCATTATTCGATGTTAACAAATTTCTCTTTTTCAAGAACGCTTTTCTACCCATTGCCATTCTGCATTTTATATCCTCTGTACTGCGACCATCATTTGTTATTTTACTGCCCAAGTAACAAAACTCATCTACCTCCCTTATTGCTTCGTTACCCAATCTAATTCCTTCAGCATCACCTGATTTTCTTACACTGCACTCCATTACCCTAGTTTTGCTCTTGTTAATCTTCATCTTATATGCACCTTTCAGCACACTGTCCATTCCGTTTAATTGATCTTCCAGGTCCTCTGCTGTATCTGACAGAATTACTATGTCGTCGGCAAAACGCAAAGTTTTTAATTCTTCACCCTGAACTTTAATTCCTTCTCCAAATTTCTCCTTGCTTTCCTTTATAGCTTCCTCAATGTACAAATTGAATAACATTGGAGAAAGGCTACAACCCTGTCTTACTCCCTTCCCAACCACTGCATCCCTTTCATGCCCTTCACCTCTGACAACCGCTGTCTGATATTTGTACAAGTTGTAAATAACCTTACGCTCCCTATATTTTACTCTTGCTTGCTTCAGAACTTGAAAGAGTTTATTCCAATCAACATTGTCAAAAGCCTTCTCCAAATCTACAAAAGCTAGAAATGTAGGTTTGCCTTTTCTTAATCTATCTTCTAGGATAAGCCGTAAAGTGAGTATTGCCTCCCGTGTTCCTACATTTCTCCTGAACCCAAACTGATCTTCCCCGAGGTCGGCTTCTACCAGCTTTTCCATCGTTCTGTATATAATTCGTGTTAATATTTTGCAACCATGACTTATTAAACTGATGGTACTGTAGTTTTCACACCTGTCTGCACCTGCTTCTCTGGAATGGGGATTATAACATTTTTCTTAAAGTCTGAGGGTACTTCACCGTTCTCATACATCTTACACACCAGGTGAAACAATTTTGTCAAGGCTGGTTGTCCCACAGACTTCAGTAGCTCTGAGGGAATACCATCTACTCCAGGGGCCTTGTTTCGACTTAGATCTTTCAGGGCTCTGTCAAATTCTTCTCTCAGTACAGTATCTCCAATTTCATCTTCATCTACATCATCTTCTCTTCCTACAATATTGTCTCGATGTTCATTTCCTTTGTAAAGCCCCTCTATATACTCTTTCCACCTTTCAGCTTTCTCTTTTTTTGCTGATAACTGATTTTCCATCAGTGTCCTTGATATTCATAGAGCTGTTTTTCTTATCTCCAAATGTTTCTTTTATTTTCCTGTAGGCTGTATCTATTTTTCCCCTATTTATACATTCTTCTACATCCTTGCATTTCCCTTCTAGGCTCTCCTTCTTAGCCATTTTGCACTTCCTGTCGATCTCATTTCTAAGTCGTCTGTACTCCATATTGCCTGTTTCATTTACTGCCTTTTTATATTTTCTCCTTTCATCGATTAAATTTAGTATCTCCTGTGATATCCAAGGATTTTTTGTAGGTCTTGCCTTCCTACCTATTTTGTCCTCTGCTACCTTCACTATTTCATCTCTCAATTTTACCCATTCCTCCTCTACTGTTTTATTTTCCCCTGTTTCTGTCAACTGTTGCCTAAAGCTCCCTCTGAAACTCAGGTTACCATTGTAAAATCTATCTGGTATCTCCCGGTATCTCCTGGTCTCTTCCACGTATACAACCTTCTTTTGTTATTTTTAAACCAAGTGTTTGTAATAACTAAATTATGTTCTGTGCAAAATTCTACCAGGTGGCTTCCTCTTTCATTCCTTTTGCCCAGACCATATTCACCTACTATCTTCCCTTCCCTTCCTTGTCCTACTACCGAATTCCAGTCTCCCATAACAATTAAGTTTTCCTCTCCCTTAATTGTCTGAATAATTCTCTTTAGCTCCTCATATATTTATTCGATTTCCTCATCATCGGCAGAGCTAGTTGGCATATAAACCTGTACTACTGTTGTCGGCGTTGGCTTCGTATCTCTCTTGAAACGATAATGCGATCACTGTGCTGGTCGTAGTAGTTTACCCTCATTCCTATTTTCTTATTCATTATCAATCCTACTCCTGTGATACCCCTAACTGATTTTGTATTTATAATCCTTTACTCACCTGACCAGAAATCCTGTTCAACCTGCCACCGAACTTCACATACCCCACTATATCTAACTTCAACCTATCCATTTCCCTTTTTGAATTTTCTAATTTTCCTACTCGTTAAGGGATCTAACATTCCACGCTCCAACCCGTAGAATGCCAGTATTGTCTTTCCTGATGATCACATCCTCCTGAGTAGTCCCCGCCCGGAGATCCGAATGGGGGACTATTTTACCTCCGGAATATTTTACCCGAGAGGATGCCATCATCATATGTTCATACAGGAGAGCTGCATGTCCTCGGGAAAAATAACGGCTGTAGTTTCCCCTTGCTTTCAGCCGTTCGCAGTAACTGTGTGGCAAAGCCACATTAGCTGATGTTACAAGGCCAGCTCAGTCAATCATCCAGACTGTTGCCCCTGTAACTACTGAAAAGGCTGCTACCCCTCTTCAGGAACCACACGTTTGTCTGGCCTCTCCACAGATACCCCTCCGCTGTGGTTGCACCTACGGTACGGCTATCTGTATCGTTGAGGCACGCAAGCCACCCCACCTCGGCAATGTCTGTGGTTCGTGGGAGTGGTCATATTTCATATCGAGGTAATATTCGTAGAACAGGTGAATTTGAATAACTTTCCAGTCCTTAACAAAACCACTTTTATACTATTTATTTTCCATTCCATTCTCGAATAGCGGTCGGGAAGGAAGAAAATCTGAATCTCTCTGTTACAGCTCTGATTTCACGTATTTATTCAGATGATCTTTCTACTTATGGAAGTGTTCGGAGGAGAATGTTAACGATTGTAGTTTCGTAAGTAGCCCACGTCGCAGCGATAAACGCCTTTGTTCTATTGATTCCCATCTCAGATCCTGTATCATTTCCGTGACGCTGAGTCCCCTGTATCACGACGATACAAAACAAGCTGCCCTTCTTTCGACTCTTTCGGTGTCCTCCGACAAACCCACCTGATAAGTATCGCATACTGGGCAGCAAGACCAGATAAAACATTAGGAACCTCACTGTATTATTGATGCTGTCCTTTTTCTAGCTAAGCAAGGTAGTCCTTTGAGAGGAACATAAGAAGATGGTGATTTTGGTGATCCACAGAGCGGCAAAATTGCAAATATAATTGATCTCGTCATACTATAGTGTCCCCCTTCGTCTGCGTATTGAACGCCACAAGAAAGGCCAGAGTAGCTATTTTTACAAAAATATGCAACATTTGTTCCGTGACTTGATTGCTGACAAAATAAAACAAGATATAATTAAAGATATTTTAGATGCTAAATACTTTTCACTGATGTTTAACTGCACTCCAGATATCAGCCACAATGCGCAGATGACACAAGTAATTCGTTATGTCAAGTCGAATGACTCAGAGGTTGTGGAAAGTTTTACTGACTTTTTTACTGTTACAGACCAAACAGGAGAAGGCCTTAGTCAAGAGATACTGCAAAAATTGGAACAAGATGGGTTGAACATTAAGTACTGCAGGGGGCAGTCTCATGACAATGTGGCAAACATGGCTGGAAAGTACAAAGGGGTCCAGTCAAGAATACTTCAGAAGAATGAACTGGCCTATTTCGTACCATGTGCTGCTTACTCTTTAAATTTAGTAGGAGCTAATTTAGCAGACATTCCGCAAGACTAGGTGATCTGCATGAGCAGATGCAGTTGAAGCTGTTTACAAGAATTTTCATAAAATTTTGATGGCCCTGGAAGAAACTGAAACTTACAAATTGTCAACAGCAGAAACAAAATCAGAGACAAGATCCATTTTAAAAAATATTAGCAAACTCAACTTACTTGTTTCTGATATGCAATATTAAAATAAATTGCTCATATTAATCGGTTTCTTCGAAGTTAATACTTTACATTCGATAAAGCTGTTCGAAACATTCAAGCACTTTTGGGCTTTCTCAATACTTCCCGGGATTCTTGTACCTCTGAAGCTATTTCTGAGGCCAAAGTGCTAGCAGAAGATAATGAGGTATCAACGGTATTATCCGAAAAAAGGATTCGAAGAAAGAAGAAAATGGCCGATGAGCTTTGAGAGGATGAAGTATCCAACATTCACACAAAAAATAAGGAATAATTGACAGAGCTTAGTACCAGGTTTACCGCACTTGAGAAAATTGGTGCAAAAATTAGTTTTCTGTGTGGTGTGAAAATATGAGAAATGGAAGTGGAGGACTTGCAGGCCAAAGCAGCGGAACTGGCAGAAGATCTTAGAACTTAAAGTTGAAAGTTTCAGACAACATGCGCTGGCAGTAGACAGAACCTTGCAAGATTACACTGCATCGTTAACATTAAGTTTAATTGATAAAAATAAATTGATAGAGGGGTATCCCAACCTATATTACAGCGTTAAAATATATGTTACCATTCTAGTTTCTGTTTCGTCTGGAGAAAGGAGTTTCAGCAAGCTGAAACTAATTAAATACGCTTGAGGATCACGACTGCTTAACAAATCTGAGTATAAATTTAAAAAAATGGACATGTTAATTAAAAGTAAAACAAAATTCAAAGCCAAGCATGGTATCCTTAACACATTGGATCTTGTAAATAAGATAGTAAATGTTCCCACACCAAATACAGCTAAATTAGTATCTTTTGATGTTTGTAGTTTGTTTTCCAACATACCAGTGGGGGAATGTGTAGAAATACTAACTGAGTTGATGTATATGTCTAACATCAATCCAGTAGAAGTGAAGGAGTTAAGAGTAGCCACTCAGACATGCCTGGCACAAAATTATTTCCAATTTGAAGGAGCTCTGTACAAACAACTAGCTGGATTAGCTATGGGATCCCCACTCAGTCCACTTTTAGCAGATATATTTATGGACAATTTCGAACAACATTTTCTGAGAAAAGAACACTTAAGTTTAAATATTAAATACTGGTACAGATTTGTGGATGATGTACTGTGTTTGTGGACAGGTACCACAAGACAACTCAACACATTTTTTCAAAACTTTAACAGCCAACACAAAAACATTCAGTTCACAATGGAGATGGGTAACAAATCCATAAATTTCTTAGATTTGACCATAGATATCACTAAACATACACACTCTTTCAAAATCTACAGGAAAACTACAGCTACAGACACAGTAATACCTGCCTCCTCACAACACCCAATTACTTACAAACACTCAGCTTTCCACTCCATGGTGCATCGCCTCATATCTGTTCCTATGTCTAAAGAGAATTTCAGTTCAGAATGAGACACCATAAAATTTATTGCCACAATCAATGGATACAATCCAGCCCTGATTGATGGAATTTTGCACAAAAAACAAAAGAAGAAAATTATACCCCTCCTCTATGCTCCCTCTGACTTCCACTCCAATGAATACAGGAAATGGTGTACAATACCATACATAGAACAAATGTCACAACAAGTATCTAAACCCCTGAAATCCTGCAACTACAGGGTTTCCTACTACATGAAAAACACCATAGCTCAGTGCATCTTTAATAGCAAAGACAAGATTCCTTTACTAAACAACAGTGGTGTATTTAAAATTACTTGTAAAGATTGCAATAAGTTTTATATTGGTCAGTCAGGCAGAAGCATAGCAACTAGACTAGCTGAACATCAACGCAGCTGGAGACTACAGAATCAGGAGTCCACATTTGCTGAGCATGTACTGAGTGAGGGCCATAGCTACCAGCCACTGTTTCAAGTCCTTCACTTAGCAAACAAGGGCCAAAAACTTAACTTATTGGGAGCTCTTGAAATCGATGAACACCTATCCCATAGCTCTGATCTAGTATTAAATGGTCAAACACAACTAAACAGTTGACCCCTATTGGATTTCACTTAATTCATCCCTGAGTCACATTACCTCCTATCCTGTCAGTTCCAGTCTCTTCTTACATTTCCTCATAGTACAGTCAATTACCTAAGTTTTCCATCAACTCCCACACTGGCTGTCCCATTCCTCCATTACAAAAAAAAAAAAAAAAAAAAAAAAAAAAAAAAAAAAAAAAAAAAAAAAAAAACCCTAAATGTAGACCTAGCATTTTATTTATTTTAGTCAAAAAACTGGATTCCTTTTTTACCCCCACAGTTTCAAACTCCTGTGTATTTATTTATTATGATTTATTTTTAAGTTTTGAAAATTTGGTCGCAGTGTAGCTTACAACATAACACTCATTTTCATCTACCTGAATTTTTAGAATATTAATTTCATTAGACAGATTTGTTTAGTTTAATCTAATGAAGTAACTATTCATTTTAAGTTCTGGATTCCACTCCAAACCTGGCCTTACAACTGTCATATGCAACACCATCTATAATTATAGTGCAGAATTATTAACAAGGCACTTATATATATTTATTTATCAGCATTATCAGTTTGTTTGTAATAACAGGTAGTTTCAGTTCCCTGGTTATATTCAAATTTATTCCTTGTTTTATCCTCCACACATTGTATATTCTTGTACTACAGTTTAGTTTTTAAGTTCATAACTGTAATAACACAATGTCAAAGAAGTGTTATACTACGTATGTCGATCTAAGTGTAGTCATTTGTCATCTCTTCCCATACTGTATCTAAACTATGTAACCTCTTTGCCACAGCAGTAAATACTCTGAAGATGGCCTAATAAGCCGAAAACCGGTTAAGTAAGCAAAAATAAACTTGTAGAACACACACAAAATTGTGTTTTTAATTTATTTGATTATGTTCTACCAAGAAGCGACGGAAGAATCAGTCAAAAAATCTGAGTATAATATACATAGAGCACAAACGAGCTGCTTCTCTAAACTATGATGATATCAAAAACAGTTTTGCAGCAAAAAAAGCTCGAAAAGCGAAATTTTGAATTGATTTTTGTACGATGAGTAATCTTGTAATATTTTTGTATGTATTAAATTTGTTATGTTTTCCTTTGATATTAATTAAGTCAATAAAATAAGTTCATGGTGTGAAATTGTGACATTTATTTCGAAATATGTAACCCAATTAGCGTCAAAAAGTCGATTTTTACAGGGGGGCGGGGTGAAAGAAGGGGCGGCAAATCTAAGCTTGCCGCCTTGGCAAATGTCCTAGATCCGGTCTTGTCATACGTCAGTCCACGCAGACGAGCAGAAACAATAGCGATTCGTTCTTCCTTGGTTATCATTCTGTCGTAGTACATTCAAGAAACAAGTGTTCCGTTACTCTATCACTGAAACGTATGGAGACTTTAGATTCACCCTGTAATTGGTTACTCCCTGTGCTCCTCCTCTCATCATCATCATGTAACACTGGTTATACCTTCAGCGTTCAGTCTCGATGTCCCTGATAAAATTCATTGACGACATTCATGCCTCACTTGACGTTAAGACTGTTAGTTCGAAATCATTCTTGACCAAATCCAACTACTTTCTCTTTGATCTACGTTGACTTCTCTTACCCTCTACTTGCTTCTCACATGAATGTACCACTGCCGCACAATCTTTTCATCTATGATGATCATTAACAGTTTTTCTTTCATTTCTTCACTACCCTGCTGCCATTGTTTGCATCTATTAGTACTTGCAATTATCCTTGCAACTGGAATATCTGCAACTTCATCCTTGTTAATAATGTAACCCCCAAAAACCCACATTTAACTTGATTATTTGGTTGGAGGTCAAATGTCCAAAATTTGGAGACTCTGCTTTATATAGAAAGACAGCATTTTTAAACATATATAGTCTCCATCAGTCCGAATGTTTATTACAGTATTATATAAAAATTTGCAGTAAATCGGTCAGAACATTTCGGAGATTCTTTGAAAAACGTTAAACAGTGACTCGTCTTTACATAATAGTTTCAGTGTCGTAGTTTTCGATGCATCTCATTCTTATGACCTCACATCTCCTGAACTGGGTGTCATAGGTTGTGAGGAGTCAGGTTCTCCTCACATTGCTTTCCGACATATTTCGACCGCAGAAAAGTACAGTACTCATCGAGACGACTCGTTAGCGCCCTTTGATTTGATTTGATTTTTCCAAGGAAGTCAAAACATCTTGGTCTAACCCGCCACTGCCCGCACCGAAACTAAGTTTATTGTGCAGTATCGCTCCCTGTATATCTAGTAAAGCCAACCAATGCCCTTGAACAGTGCAAGGAGTCTCTTTACCAATTCTTTATTAGAGACAATTTCTTCGGGTCTAGTTGTCCCAAATGTTCTGTGCCTTTTACTCTCCAATGCGATGCATTCGAAGATTAGATGTGATGCAGTTTCATCACCGTCATCACAGATCCTACATTTAGGATCCTCTTCTGTTATTCCCATTGTAAGTAGGTGTTTTTTGAAATTCCCATGACCTGTCAGCAATCCAACCATGAGTCTAATCTCTCTCCTGTTCAGGCCCAGGATTGCAGAGCTTCTTTTAAAACATGGCTTTGCCATCATTATCTTGCCATGTTTTTGTTGGTAGACTTTGGTCCAATATTCTACGTGCTGTCTTCTGAGCCAGTTACGTAGCTCCAATTTGATCATTGCCTTGGTGATTGTCAGGACAGGTTCCGGTCCAATAAATGGAGTCTCTGCCCCCATCCTGGCTAATCTGTCGGCATGTTCGTTGCCACCGATCCCCGAGTGGCCAGGGACCCACAATAGGTTTACGCTATTGCTTTCCCCTAGCTCCACCAGAACCCTGTGACATTCTGCAACAATTTTAGACCTTGTTGCAGGAGCTGCCAGTGATCTCAGGGCTGCCTGGCTGTCTGAATAGATATAGATGCTACGATCTTTGTAGCACCTACGCAAATTCTCCTCCACACACGCCCTGATGGCAGTGATTTCGGCCTGGAATACTGAGGCCAGTTTTCCTAGAGAGATGACTCCCTCCAGTCTTGGCTGCACCCCATATACCCCGGCACCAACACCTTAGTCGGATTTTGACCCGTCAGTGAACCAGACAATATCCCCCGTACGGTGTCGAACTATTTTCTCCCATTGATCCCTACTTCCAATTGATATATTAAAAGGCTTGTTGAAGCAGTATGGGGTTATAATATAGTCGGCTGGCATTTCCCCAACCTTTCCTATATTTACCTCACTTACTATTTTAGTGTGTGATTCTGGATATCCCAAAGTGTTCCAGTTGTTGCCAGATTTGAGTCTGTATGCACCAGCCGCTGCCTCCATCTTGACGCAAAGGTGGGGCATATCCAGCATGGTTTCCATCCCAGCAGTTGGTGTGCTGCTAATTCCACCTGTTATGGCTAAGCAGTCTAATCTCTGCACCTTACCAAGCTCCTTAGCAGCAACCTGCTGTTCTACCTTCTTCCACCACATGACCACCCCATAGGTGATCCTGGATCTAATCACTGTGGTGTATATCCGGTGCATACCCTTGGGGCTCAGGCCCCAATTTTTGCCACAAGCTCTCCTTGTACTCACAAGAGTACCTTTCGATTTGGAGCAAATATTCCTGATGTGAGGGGTCCATGTCAGTTTCTCAACTAGGGTAACCCCTAGATATTTCACTGTCCCCTTCACAGATAGCGCTTCATTGAAAAGCTTTAGATTCCAAGTTGAATGCTGTATATGCTTCTTTGTGAATGGCACAACAACAGTCTTCTTAGGTCTAACCCCCAAATCCTGTTTTCTGCACCAGTCTTGCACAATGTCCATAGCACCTTGTGCCATATTCTTTACTGTGTCAGCATATTTGCCAAGTATTACTATGACGAGATCATCTGCGTATCCTTGGCAAAAGTCCTGCCTAGAGTTTAATTCTCCAATGAGATCATTCACCACTAGATTCCACAATAAAGGGGAAAGAACTCCTTCTTGCGGGCAACCTCTAGTGGTGTTGATTACCATTTTTTCATTCATCATGGTAGCTTCTACCTTTCTTCCACTGAGCATGGCCTTAGTCCACCTACATATAGTGGTACCTAGGTCATGCATCTCTGCTGCCCTAACCATGGAATCTAAGGTCGTGTTGCTAAAAGCCCCCTCGATGTCCAGGAAGATACAGAGGGCTATTTCCTGAAAGCGTAGTGCTTTCTCCACCTTCTCAACGAGTTGGTGGAGGGCTGACTCACATGATTTACCTGGCTGATAGGCATGTTGGTTTGAATGTAGAGGAGCCCTACTTAACCTCCTTTCTCCAACATGCACATTAACCAGCTTTTCCAATGTCTTAAGAATGGAGGACAGGCTGGTTGGTCTCATATCCTCGGCCTTGGTATGATCAATTCTCCCTGGTTTAGGAATGAAGACAACCCTCACTGCCCTCTAGGCATTGGGAATGATTCCTGCTGCTAGGCTAACCCTGAATAACCTGCATAGGAATCTAATAAGATTTTCTCCCGCTTGTTGCAGGAGAGCTGGGAAGATTCCATCGGGGCCAGGTGACTTGAACGGTTGAAATGTTCCCACCGCCCATCGGACCTTACTGAAATTGACACACTCCTTGGCCAAATCCCAGTCCTCTTTGCGAATACCTGAGAACCGTTGTCTCTCAGGAATCGCATTCTGGTCTGAGTTAACCACCAGAGTATATTGAGGAAAGTTAGTCTTGAGGAGCAGTTGCAGCGTTTCATGTGCTGTCTTTGTATACTCCCCATCCTCCTTCCTCAATGTTCCTCCTGGATTAGTTGGTACCCTAGTGAGGATTTTGTGATTCTCGCTTGAGTTGCCGTGCCCTCCACTTCCTCACTGAATACCTTCCAGGATGCCTCCATTGCCCGTCTGATGGCAAGGTTGTAATTGACAAGGGCCTCACAATACTCTGCCCATTGTCCCTTGCGCCTCGCAAGGTTAAACAGTCTTCGTACCTGTTTCCTTTGCATTTCCAGGTCATTATTCCACCTATGGGGAAAGTACTGGGAGAGGATAAGGAAGACGGGACGTTGTGGGACAAGCTTAGTCTGATCCATCAGCTGAGGCCTTTCCGGCAGCAGGTTCTCTACCTTCGGTATAGCCCTCTGCTTCACGCGGATACGCAAGCCTCTTCACCCACACGGTCAGTGCTTCGTCAAGGTGGTGTCCCCTGGAGAGGCGTTAGCGCCCTTACTCGATGGGGTAGAAAGTGTTGTAAATACATCCTAATTACCATTTGGTAGAGCACGCAAGGCACTCTGGCCACTGTGGTTGGCGAGATTAGTAGCGTAAGTCTCCGTTCAGCTATCTGCGGCGGAGCAACTGTGTTATAGTAAGTGGCTTGCAATGTTCTCCAATAGGAGCATAGTGTGGGTACGCAGTGTTCACGAGTTCTTGAGATCGTGATACTTCATATCCGATCGTGAACAATAACAGAGTAATTAGATTAACACCTGTGTTCGCATTTTGTAAGCGGCACTGCGGTGGGTCGTTATACGACGTACTACGCTGATATAGACAGCCTAGGGGTCATAAGAGAAGCCTTGACTTAATCGAGTCGTAGGAAAAGTACGATCGACCACAGTCGACCAAGACAGAAAAAGACGGACGCAGTGACCCGCAGTGGAGTCGATGGCACAGTATCTGGTATTGTGTGCGCACTCTAAGCGAATTTCCCCCAGGCCCAGATAGCACATACAACTGCTGAACTTTGCGCAACAGCGATAGCCTCGTACGTAAATTGTCAAGACCGGAATTTTGCGTACAGTCAGGTAGGCGCAGTGTTCATCTATTCCAAGTAATTTCATTGTTTTGCAAACTCATGATCCTGTTTGAAACGTAATTTGCAGTTTGATTTCTTGTTGTGAAGAACTCATTTTTCAATGGAACAACAATATGTCTTCTGTAGCTGATAGGTCACTTTCGTACCCTGACTGACCCTATTAGTTGCATGTGTGTTAATTTAAGGCTATTTATTGCAGGAGATGCTACCCGCGTTCTTCACCACGGCGAGACAACTTCAACTCCCTCTTTCTGACTTCTCGGCTCCTTGCTGACGATGTCTTCCTTGGAGGAGCCAAGGGTACATCATAGGTTAGATTGTCCATGCGCTCTTATTTTAATTAGTTTGAAGAAGTGTTGGCCACAGCGATGGTAAATTGGTTAGAAGGTGGTTCTTTCCCTACAGCATTTTGTACCTCACAGTAAGAAATCTGTAGTCCAAATATGGATTAAATCGGTCAAGCCGTTGAGATGTGCAACACTTTCCCGATATGCAACATTGCGCATTTCATTCTTTATGAAGTCATACCTCCTGACCTACGTGTCCTAAAGTGTTAAAATTATGCCTATAACCTTCACAGAAGTGCACGCAATTTGTTGAAGTTTCATCGCAATTGGATGAACGCTACGGCAGCGCATAAAATAAGATGAAACATTCAAAGAAACAAATAATTATTAATTTTTATAATCACATTAATTTTCTTTCTCATTCCTTTAACCTGGCAAGATTAGGACCTTAAGGCCCTTTGTTACACGTAACCAGATGTTCTTCTGCACAGCTTACATCGTTACCGCTATTACAGAGTTAGAGTAAATCTTAAAAAGGAAAAAAAAAAGAAACATAAATAGTTAATATTAGATGGTGAATAACAACCGTAAAAATCAGTGTACAAAATGTTAGGGTTTTAATAATGGCTAGTTAGTAGCAGTAATCGGGGGCATGGCGAAAGGGGTGGAAAACGGAGGAAAACGTTAGTTGTAACACGCAATTTAAACAGTTAAAGAAATCTAAAGGAAGATCAGTTGGTGTGGTTTATGGAGAAAAAGAGGAGGAAGAGAAATAACGGGGAGAACATTAGGTCTTTTCATTAACGTAGCAGAAGAGAATTGTGACAAGAGAAGCGGCAGCTTTTAACAGATGCGGGCAGCAGCGACTCCGAGAGAGCCCAGTCGATTCGCCGCAGCAGCAACCGACCCCACAGCTTCATGCAGTCTGCGTGATATTAGGAACCCAGCCACCAGCTATTACCGACTGAAATTTGGGCTCATCAGAGCCAGCAACCGTTACATGTCCATGCAAGCGATATGGACAAGATGAGAAGGGGGAAGGGGCGATGAGAGGCGTTGCAGCGAAGTCGTGCTGCTGGTAAATTCTAGAGCTGTGGGAGTAACGAAAGATGTATCCGTTACTAAAAGAAACAGTACTCGGTACAAACGTATCGTTACTCGCAACCATTGCCACCCAGAAATACGGCAGCTACACTGTCTTTGAAACCATGAAAAAAAAATTCATTGTACCGTTGAAAGTTTTCAGTCCTGCCACGTTCCTTTCCAACAGCAAAATGACAACGCAACCTCGTTAATTTTCTTAGATTATTCGTAGGTTATCGATTTATTAACTTGTGGCAAAAGAGAAATATTCAGTTACTTGGTTGTGTGAGGCCTGTAGCAGGGGGGGGGGACACGCATTCAGAGCCAACGGCAGACGGATGGCGAGCACGAGGGTGGCTCTGTTATTTTCGGAGGGTCAGCGGTTCCCGGAAGACGCGTTAGGCCGAAGGTCACAGTAGGTAGGTAGGACTGGCGCCAACGATGCTGGCGTCGTCTAGGCGGGAGCATCTGGAGCAATACAATGGGCGGTGTAAGGTGCTTTGCGAAGGGAGAGCTGAGACGTCTGGTGCCGAGTTGGCGAACGCCAGGGTGGCACCCGCTAGGACATCGTACGTCTCGGGCGCCAAGCTGGCGGGCGCCGCAATTATACAATAGCGAGGGCGTTTGGCCGTTTGCTGGGAACAACTTGCTGGCTGTGTTTTCGAGGGTGCCTAAAGGCCATGCGCTGCTACCGTGAGAAAGCTGGACGTAAGGGCGAGGCTCGACGGGTGGAAAGACGGGATAGCTGGCCATTGGCTGCTGTTTTATAGTAAGGGGATTCGGCTGTGCCACTCCCGAACACAAGCCGTGATTAGCCGTACTTTGGCACCGAGCTGTGGATTGGCGTTTCAGTAGAGACAGGCGGAGCCTGGAGGCTTGGCAGAGAGGAGACGGGGATTTTAGAAGTGGAGAGAAGGAGAATGGAGTTTGAGCAGCCAAGGAGAGCAGACGCTTCTCTTCTGCTCTCAGTTCATACTGTCGTCGAGCAGCTATACGTAGAGTTTGTGGTAGAACTTTGGAGTTGCTCCAAAACTTGAGTATTGGAAAGCTGAGAGCAAGGTCAGCCTGCCTGATATTATACGCACCGACGCGCTAATTGCGATTGCCACAGTTCTGGTGTCACCTTTGCCTACAGTATATTCGTGTTTCACACGTAAATTGTCTGTAGTGGCACGACATAGCCGAACGAGTGAGATCGTAGGCACTGAGATCCGCCAGGGTCGAATTGCCTGATATTAGTTGAATTTTGCTCCTGAAATACGAAGCTGAATTATCTCCGGGTCCGCGACCTGCAGCTATCGACACTCGCAGCCGCCGCCCAGCCGTCGTGTTGCTGACATCGCCAGCCAGCACAGTTTGGTACAGTGTAGCGTGCATTTGCTAGTGTTTAAGGGATTTTCACCTTTTCGGACTATCGGAAACGTTAGGTAAACTCACAGAAATCTGGTATCGGAATATTCCTCTCGATTACACCACGGTTTCCTGTTAAATGTGTATTGTCACAAGTCTTTAGAATCAAGTACAATTTTCTTCTACTTAACAGTCACTTGCTGTAGAAGTGTTTATATTGTTTTGTAAATTCGTGTAATTTGTTCTGTGCTCAGTTGTATGTGTATCTTTCTTTCAACTCTGACGTTCATTTGACTTTAGAGAATAAAAGGAGTCAAAATAAATTTCTTTAGTTAACCCTTATACACAATTTTGGATGAGTTTTATTACTTGGAAACTGGAGGATAAATTAATTATATGTTTGATGGTGGATCAGCCTTTGATATCAAGTGAACAAACCATTTGCATACTCCATTTGCATACCGTCCTTTCTCCCCCCTACCTTATCTGTGTTTCCAAAACACCCAAATAATATATACCTTTCACCGTTGGTATTATTTTAACATTTCAATTTGCCACGTACTCTGTGTCTGCTTTTTGAGGCAATTATACTACTGAGAAGGATCAGTACAGTCCATTTCCCCAATTGTCATAGGAATTGATCCAAATTAGCGAGACCCACCCGCTAACTGAATTTTAAGTACTGATCCTGCACTTTACTTACAGTCTTTGAATGTTAGAATCAATCGGAATATTTCGTGACGAATGCCAGTGTGACTGATCATAGCAGTAGCACTACAATTGAGGGCAGTGGGCCTGTTGTACTGTATTACGTGACATGAACATTTAAGATAATATCGTCATGAATGAAAATGTGTAGACTATAACCAATGAATAGTTTTTACAAAACTTTTATTTTATTTCAGACAGGATGAAAACAAATAAGTAACAATTAAACGGAAACCTTTTCGGGTAAAAACACAATAAAACGTATGTTTGCGTTAAAAGAGGACGTCTGATCTTCACTTACAAACACAGGCCAAGAAGTATAATCGAAAAAGTTTGAAAAGAAAAATAATCATCTAAAATCGTGGAGCTACACAATATGCATTTAAAGTTTGTTATGGATGTCTATAAAAATAATCTCATAGTAAATAGTTTCACAGAAAAAAAGGCATTCTGCGTGTTGGTTTTCGTTACAGGGTTCGTATCGATATAGTTGATGCGAATAACGACATGTATTCATTGGCAAGTTCGTATCGATGCGGTAGATGCAAGTAACGGAATATATTCACGACTAACGATTCAGTATTTCGTATCAGCCAAAGTATTCGTTACTCAGTACTGAGTACACACGGTTTGCTACACCTCTAGTAAATTCACCGCAGTCGGTCGCCTGCTATGACAGTACGTTAACACCACGCTGTGCGCATGCGCAGTATCCTACCGGATACAGCCGCCGTACGTTGCACGCCGCCTTCTACATTCATCGTGCGCAGCGCGTCTGTTGGCACTGACAGCTGTACGCCAACTGCGCTGCTCTCGCTCATCAAGGACAGGCCATGCCGTCGACCGTTTATGTTGTCAGAGGCGAGTGCCGAAGATTGGTAAACTCGGTAGGCTCCTGATACTGTGGGCCATGGAATATCGAAATTCCTATGGAAGAAATGGAATGTCTCATTCGTCTAACTCCAACTGCCATTAAATTAAAAATGTTTGTTAAACTTATGGGACTTAACTACGGGGTCATCAGTCCCTAAACTTACTACTTATCAACTACCTTATACTAAGGACGGCACAAATATCGATGCTCGAGGGGGAATTCGAGCCCCCGACCGTAGTGGCCGTGCAGACCGTGACTGGAGCGCCTCAGTCCCCTCGGCCACCGCCGCCGGCCCAACTGCCATTCCACGTCCGAAGTCTGTTAATTCAAATGTTGAAATGTCAGTAAATCGATGCGACTTAACTTCATTGGTTGTTAGTCCCTAGGCTTACAAATTACTTGAATAAGTTTGAATTAAGCTGAGGACATGCCCGAGGGAAGACTCGAACCTCCGTCGGCGAGCAACCGCGCGCTCCGCAGCGAGACGCCTTAGAAGGCTCGCACACTCCACCGCGGTGCCTGTCAATTCCCGCAGTGCAGCCATAACCACGTCGGAAACATTTTCACACGAATCCCCAACCAACACATGGCAGTTCTGCCCAAGGTCGCACTGGCTATACAGTGAGGGTGGCATTTGGCAGCCGGGACCCGCTGCCCTACCTACCAATTACTGGACATTTGAGGAATGCCGAGTGAGCTGTGAATGGAGCCGTCGATGTGCCCAACAAGGCAGACGCAGCAGCAGCAGCAGCAGCAGCAGCAGCAGTCCATAAGCGGCCGCACTGCTGTCTGCTGTGTGCCAGAATGGAGAGTGGAGGCTGGCAGCAGTCGGGCGGGGCGGTGGCCGTGCAAGTGCTGGGGGGGGGGGGGAGGCGAAACCCCTGGGGCCGGTCCTCGTGGAGATGCCTGCTGCCCCGTGGCAAGTGCTGGCTGGCCGCAGCCCTGCATTTGAATTTAACTTATATTTCTCAACAGAAAAAAAGGCAATTTCCATGTAAATTTTAACTGGACATTAATGAGGAAAGAAACTTAGTTTGTTCCTTTACTGGGCTAATTATTATCTTTTACAAAAATTGACGTGATAGGAATAGACATAACTAAGATACTGTAATTTTAGACGAGATAATTTTCAGCTTAATTATTTGAATTCGCGTAACTTAAGGATGTCGAGGATTCGACATAGAGGATATCGAAAAAATGTATGAGGAGATAAAAGAAATCATTCAGAAAGTTAAGGGAGAAAAAAAATTGATTGTAATGGGGCACTGGAACTCGGTAGTAGGAAAGGGAAGAGAAAGAAATGTAGAAGGTGAATATAGACTGGGAAAAAGGAATGAAAGAGGAGATCGCTAGGTAAAATTTTGCGCAGAGCACTGGAAGGTACCACGTTGACTTTATAATGGTAAGGAATAGATTTAGAAACCAGGTTCTAAACTGTAAGAGGAGCAGATATGGACTCTGAACGTAACTTATTGGTTATGAACTGCAGATTAAAACTTAACAGACTGCAGAAAGGTAGAAAAGTTATGAGATGGAACCTGGACAAATTGAAGAAACCAGAGGTGGTTGAGAGTTTCAGAGGGAGCATTAGGCAAGGATTGGCTGAAACAGGGAAAAGTAATACAGTAGAAGAAGAATGGGTAGCTCTGAGAGATAGGGCAGTGAAGGCAGCAGAGGACCATATAGGCAGAAGGACCACGCCTAATAGAAATAACTGGATAACACAGAATATACCGAACTTAATTGATGAGAGGAGAAAATATAAAAATTAAGCAAGTGAAACAGGAAAAAGGGAGTACAAACGTCTGACAAATGAGATTGACAAGAAGTGCAGACTGGCTAAGCAGGAGTGGCTAGAGGACAAATGCAGAATCGTAGAATAATGCATAACTAGGGGAAAGATAGATACCGCCTACAGGAAAATAAAAGAGATATTTGAAGACAAGGAAAGCAGCTTTATGAATTCAAGAACACAGACGGAAAAACCAATACTAAGGAAAGAGGTGGAGGCTGAACTGTACAAGGAATATATAGAGGGCCTATACAAAGGAAATAAACATGAAGGCAGTGTTCTAGAAATGGTACATGAAGTGGAGGAAGATGAGATAGGAGATATGATACTGTGAGAAGAATTTGACAGAGCGCTGAAGGACTTGAGTCGAAAAAAGACTACTGGAATAGATGATATTCCGTCTGAACTGCTGATATCGTTAGGAGAGCCAGTCGTGAAAAAATTGTATCACCTGGTATGCAAGATGCATGAGACAGGGGAAATACCCTCCGACTTCAAGAAGAATACCTCAATTTCAATTCCATGGAAAGCAAGTGCAGACAAGTGTGAAAAGTACAGAACAATAAGTTTAATAAGTCATAGTTGCAAAATACTAACAGGAATTATTTACAGACGAATGGAAAAACTTGTGGAATCCGACCTCGGGGAAAGTCAGTTTGGTTTTAGGAGAAATGTAGGAACACGAGAGGCAATACTCACATTACGACTTATCTTAGAAGATAAGCTAAGGAAAGGGAAATCTACGTTTTTAGTGTTTGTCGATTTGGAGAAAGCTTTTGACAATGTCGACTGGAATATACTCTTCCAAATTCTGAAGGTTGCAGGGGTGAAATATAGGAAGCGAAGAGTTATATTCTACCTATGCAAAAACCAGTCAGCGCTTATTAGAGTCGAAGGGCAAGAAAGGGACGCAGAGGTTGGGAAGGGAGTAAAATAGGGTTGTAGCCATTCCCCAATGTTGTTCAATCTGTACGTTGAGCAGGAAGTAAAGGAATGGAAGGAGAAATTTGGAGAGGACATTAAAGTTAAGGGAGAAGAAATAAAAACATTGCGGTTTGCCGATGACAAAGTAATTCTGTCAGAGACCGCAAAAGATCTGGAGGAGCAATTGCATGGGATGGACAGTATCTTGGAAAAAAGATGGGCAAAAGATGAATATTAACAAGAGTAAAACAAAGGTAATGGAATGCAACGTCAGAAAATGAGGCGATGCTAAAGGAAATAGCCTGGGTAATGAAACAATAAATGTAGTAGATGAATTTTGTTATTTGGGTAGCAAGATAAATTCTGATGACGGAAGTAAAGAAGATATAAAATGCAGAATTGCTTTGGGAAGAAAAGCGTTTCTAAAGAAGCGAAACTTGTCATTATCCAATATTAATTTAAATGTTAGGAAGTCCTTTCTGAAAGCATTTGTCTGGAGTGTAGCATTGTATGGAAGTGAAACTGGGACGATAAGGAGTTCAGACAAAATGATGATAGAAGCTTTCGAAATGTGGTGCGAGGAAGATTATATGGGTAGATCACGTAACTAGTGATGGGGTGCTCAACACATTTGGGAAGACAAAGAGTTTCTGGCGTATCCTGACTAAGAGAAGGGACAGGGTTGGTGGGACACATTCTGAGACATCAAGGAATTGTCAACCTTGCATTAGAAGGAATCGTGTAGGGTAAAAATCGTAGAGGGAGACCGAGGGACGAATACAGTAAGCAGATTCAAAATATGTAAGTTGCCGAACGTATTCATAGATGAAGACACTTGCACAGGACAGGGTAGCGTGGAGAGCTGCATCAAACCAGTCTGCGGACTGAATACCACAACAAAAACAACCTTAAGGTAATAGCGAACATTTCCATAGTAGATATATCGAGTCTCAGCTTCGTGTTTCATTTTGCATAGTGTTAACAAATTATAAGCGTGCAATATTCCCGAAATCACTGGATCTTAAGAGAGACAGTGGGAAGTATTTCACAATATATATATGAGTTTGAGGTATCGTAGCCCGTAACGGCCAAGTGCAAAATATAACTACACATTTACTGAGGACAATTGCAGTATGTTGGCCTCATTTCATACGCAGTAATATAGGACCTAAAATGTAAGAAACGTAAACTGGTCAACGAGTATACTTTACACTGCACGTGTTTCAAAATGTCATATGCCGTACTTTATTTTTAAATATCACAATAACTATGGGAAATAACAATATGTTTGAAAATAATGTATTTTTACCGGATAGTTTCTGCACAATGGAGTGATATAGGTTCCACGTAACAGAGCACATGCGAATCCCGGTGTTGCGGTTTCTAATTTTTTGTGCGAAAACTAAAAGTTTTCGTGACAAACAATCAACACAGAGGAATGTAACTTTACTTCCTGTACATAAAACAATTTTTTCTGAGGCACTATAGACAACTCGATATTTGGCTCTCCGCACTTCGTTACACAGCTAACTGCATAGCTAGAAGGGTCACGTTTCGAACATGTCTTCTCTTACTAAAAAATTACGCTCGCGTGGCTGCAGGTTTAGAAAGAAATTAAAAAGGCAAAATTGGAAAAAAGTAGACCCTGACACCATCTCTGAGACTTTCCGATATTTTCTAATTACAAACGCTGCAATATTTCTGGCTTAAAGCCATCATAATAAGATCGGAATATTGCTTCAGTGCAGCCGGTTAGGACCAGCAGGCGACAGATGGTAAAAGCTGGTGAGAACCACGACAGTTGGTACAATAGTTCGGGTTCTCATGGGAAAGAGCACTGGCAAAACTCCCCGAATTCTAGGGAAGTCCCCGAGCGGCAGACACTGGAAAACGAGATCGTATTTTTATTAATATTTAATAAACTGATTATTTATTCAGTGTCAAACTCAATTTGGAAAAAACCCTCGAAGCTATGCCCTGAGTGGGTAAAACTTATTAACTATAGCTAAAAACATAAACAAAGAAATTAATTTAAGACGAACGATGCACGGCAGCCATGTTTTCGCGCCAAATTGTGGAGAGAAGGCAGTCTTGCCTGGAGACACCACAGTTCAGTTCAGAACAGGCACTCGGAGGAACAACATATGAGTTCAATACACGCACTCGGACTAGTAACATGCATACTTAAGCGGTCATAAGCCATTATTTAATCATCTTAGATCGAGGGAAATTACTTTTATTGTCTTTCAGTTAAGACAATGTGTGCCAATGCATATTATTATGCAGTTTGTTGGTTTTCTGCAGTCTTTAAATAAATCGGATGGCATCCCATGTACCTCAGTTTTATACCGTAATTAAATCAGTTCCGGCCGATAGTTTAGCAATTTGAACGTCACTCAAGAGTTCCGACATGTGAGCAATCATCTGCGTGAGGACACCTATAGAGGACGTCAGGTTGGTCAACGTTTAAAGTTTCTACTCTTCACCCAGTGCAGTAGGGAGTTACTAAAACCCTCGCGTACACTGTCATTGCGGCACAAACTCAAACTGTTGTGCGTCATCCATGGCAACATGGCAACATGGACCGCCTGTCGTCTTCCATATATTTTTTGTATATTTCTGTAAAGTTATAATTTATTTAATGTCGCTAGATTATCATTTTGTTAAAACTTGAACCCCACTCCTTTCAAGACTTGAGGAATAGCATTTTTTTAATTTATGTGTTGAAATATTGGTTAATATTGCTAGGGTTTTCTTATTTTGTTAATAATTTATTATTATATTAATTAATGTGGCATAAGTATGGCTTCTCCGCTACGCCACTGTCCCTGTAAGAATGTGCAGTTGTTGTACTTTTAAGTGTGTGTGAGAATCTATGGCTGTTTGTATGTGGGGAGTGATAGCTCGCTTTGCATCGTTCTCTCTGGCTCAGAGTCGATAGCTATTGAGGTTATCAAAGAGGTTTCTACACCCTTTGGTTCCAGTCTAGTTAGCGAGCCTTCCCTCCAGTGGGAGTCTGGCTGTCCGTTCCCACCACCGCTGTTTTCTTGGATTTTCCGGCTTCCGGTGCCTTCCCGCGTCTTCCCACGCCCCGGTGGCCGCTCGGCTGATCATTCTGGGTTGGTCGTTTGGTGAGGTAAGGCTTGTTTTGCTCTTGTTTCTGGAGATGGTAGCGTTTCATTGACTAGCACGTTTAACTTAGATTCGTGAATTCAGTGATTCAGTGATTTCCAACAGATAAACGTGGTGTGTGTGATTCTAGTCAGTCGCTGAGGCCGACTACGACTCTAGGACTTTAGGCAGACTATGTCGAGGGAGCATTTTCGGTACGCAAATGTTCAAATGTTTGTATAGCTTATGGGACTTAACTATAAGGTCATCAGTCCCTAAACTAGCTAAGACTAAAGACGGCACAAATATCCATGCCCGAGGGGGGATTCTAACCCCCGACCATGTGGCTGTGCAGACTGTGACTGACACGACGCAGACCTCTAGGCCACCGCGGCCGGCGGTGCAAATTTCAGGGTACAACCGAGATGGTACTTCTTACGATTGTTACAGCCTTATGATAATTGTCGTTTTAGGAGGAAATTTAAATTGACAAATTTATAGTCCATTGTAATTATATTTAAATATTAAACTGAAAAACGCAATATCAATTCATATTGTTTTCCTTTCAATAAAGTATCAATGTCTGATACCACTATTCCAGAAATGCTAATTCAAAAACACGCCAGTGGGCTTATATATGTCAATTTAGCACTGAAAAAAAGAAAGGAGCGTGCAAACATTGACATAATCGCAGCTGCAAATTTAGATAGAAAAACTTAAGTCTACAAAATTAATTTTGCAATGAGACTAATTACTAATTGCGCCAACTTCACGCTGTAGGTGTATAACTTCTAGTTGTAGACACTGTGAATATAACGCAAAAATCAGAGAAACGGCACAACCTTTTGTAAAGCTGAAGAGCGGTATAGCAAGTTTTAACTACAGAATAGTTTGATGAGCGTTCCTCCTGAAAGCAAACACGTGTCTTCATAATTAAAATGTTTGGAAAAGGTATTGAAAGGTTTATTTCTCTGCCATCTGCCAGATGATGACTTTCTCCAGACATAACTCTTAAAAATATTTTATTTAGAACACTAAGCATATCAAGCCTCCTTTGCAGACAATAAATATATTAGGCAAACTGCACAGAAATGTTAACGTGTCTGACAGCTTTATAGAGTTACACAACCATCATGATACTTTCAACTCTTTAAAATAGCTAATTTTCATTTTAACGGGAGACTACACCGTAAAGCTTCAATTAAAATACAGACTTTCACATACGGGGAGTGTTTACTCTTAGATCTTAAAACGATTTGTATGTATTCGAATCTTCTTCTTTATATATAAAGTAGTGTGTCCGTGTGCTTGTTTGTTTGTGTGTACGCATTGCACACAAATCTACAGATTTGTTGCAACCTCATTGAAATTTTTCACAAATGACCTTCAGACACAGAGGACGGTCGCCGTAAGTGTAAGAATCACGTAAAACACACAGGCCAGCAGATATGACGTCATAAGTTCATCCGCGAAAAACTGCTGCATCACGTGACAATGTTGCACATTTCTCCTAAACCACTGGACCGATTTCAACCAAATTTGGTACACATATTCCTTAGCGCCACTCCCTTGAACCACAGACATTGCCGAGGTGGTGTGGCTTGCGTGCCTCAACGATACAGATAGGCGTACCGTAGGTGCAACCACAGCGGAGGCCAGACAAACGTGTGGTTCCTGAAGAGGAGCAGCAGCCTTTTCAGTAGTTACAGGGGCAACAGTCTGGATGATTGACTGAGCTGGCCTTGTAACATCAGCTAATGTGGCTTTGCCACACAGTTACTGCGAACGGCTGAAAGCAAGGGGAAATTACAGCCGTTATCTTTCCCGAGGACATGCAGCTCTACTGTATCAACATATGATGATGGCATCCTCTCGGGTAAAATATTCCGGAGGTAAAATAGTCCCCTATTCGGATCTCAGGGCGGGGACTACTCAGGAGGATGTTGTCATCAGGAAAGACAATACTGGCATTCTACGGATCGGAGCGTGGAATGTTAGATCCCTTAATCGAGTAGGGAAACTAGAAAATTTAAAAAGGGAAATGGATAGGTTAAAGTTAGATATAGTGGGGGTCAGTGAAGTTCGGTGGAGAGAGGAACAGGATTTCTGGTCAGGTGAGTACAGGATTATAAATACAAAATCAATTGGGGGTATCACAGGAGTAGGATTGATAATGAATAAGATCACCAGCACAGTGATCGCATTATTGTTGTCAAGATAGATACGAAGCCAACACCGACAACACTAGTACAGGTCCATATGCCAACTAGCTCTGCCGATGATGAGGAAATCGAAGAAATATATGAGGAGCTAAAGGAAATTATTCAGACAATTAAGGGAGAGGAAAACTTAATTGTTATGGGAGACTGGAATTCGGTAGTAGGACAAGGAAGGGAAGGGAAGATAGTAGGTGAATATGGTCTGGGCAAAAGGAATGAAAGAGGAAGCCGCCTGGTAGAATTTTGCACGGAACGTAATTTAGTTATAACAAACACCTGGTTCAAGAATCACAAAAGAAGGTTGTCTACGTGGAAGTGACCAGGAGACACCGGGAGATACCAGATAGATTTTATAATGGTAAGACATAGATTTCGGGACCAGGTTTTACAGTGTAAGACATACCCAGGGGCAGATATAGACTCTGACCATAACTTGTTGGTTATGAACTGTAAGCTGAAACTGAAGAAACTACAAAAAGGTAGGAAAATGAGGAGATGTGACCTGGACAAATTGAAGGAACCTGAGATTCTTAAGAATGTCAGAGGGAGCTTTAGGCAACAATTGGCATAAACGGGGGGAAATAAAACAATAGAGGAGGAATGGGTAAAATTGAGAAATGAAATAGTGACGGTAGCAGAGGACAAAATAGGTAGGAAGGCAAGACCTACAAAAAATCCTTGGATATCACAGGAGATACTAAATTTAATCGATGAAAGGAGAAAATATAAAAATGCAGTAAATGAAACAGGCAAAATGGAGTACAGACGACTAAGAAATGAGATTGACACGAAGTGCAAATGGCTAAGCAGGAGTGGCTGGAAGGCAAATGCAAGGATGTAGAAGAATGCATAAATAGGGTAAAAATAGATACAGCCTACAGGAAAATAAAAGAAACATTTGGAGATAAGAAAAACAGCTCTATGAATATCAAGGACACTGATGGAAAACCAGTTCTCAGCAAGGAAGGGAAAGCTGAAAGGTGGAAAGAGTATATAGAGGGGCTCTACAAAGGAAATGAACTACGAGACAATATTGTAGGAAGAGAAGAGGAAGTAGATGAAGCTGAAATAGGAGATACTGTACTGAGAGAAGAATTTTACAGAGCCATGAAAGACCTAAGTCGAAACAAGGCCCCTGGAGTAGATGGTATTCCCTCAGAGCTACTGAAGTCTCTGGGAGAACCAGCCATGACAAAACTGTTTCACCTGGTGTGTAAGATGTATGTGACAGGCGAAGTACCCTCAGACTTTATGAAAAATGTTATAATCCCCTTTCCAAAGAAGCAGGTGCAGACAGGTGTGAAAACTACAGAACCATCAGTTTAATAAGTCATGGTTGCAAAATATTAACACGAATTATATACAGAAGGTTGGAAAAGCTGGTAGAAGCCGACCTCGGGGAGGATCAGTTTGGGTTCAGGAGAAATGTAGGAAATCGGGAGGCAATATTCACTTTACGGCTTATCCTAGAAGATAGATTAAGAAAAGGCAAACCTACATTTCTAGCTTTTGTAGCTTTGGAGAAGGCTTTTCACAATGTTGATTGGAATAAACTTTTTAAAGTTCTGAAGCAAGCAGGAGTAAAATATAGGGAACGTAAGGTTATTTACAACTCGTACAAAAACCAGACAGCGGTTGTCAGAGTTGAAGAGCATGAAAGGGATGCAGTGGTTGGAAAGGGAGTAAGACAGGGTTGTAGTCTTTCTCCATTGTTATTCAATTTGTACATTGAGCAAGCTATAAAGGAAAGCAAGGAGAAATTTGGAGAAGGAATTAAAGTTCAGGGTGAAGAATTAAAAACATTGCGTTTTGCCGACGACATAGATACATACATACAGCAAAGGACCTGGAAGAGCAATTGAACGGAATGGACAGTGTGCTGAAAGGTGCATATAACATGAACATTAACAACAGCAAAACTAGGGTAATGGAGTGCAGTGTAAGAAAATCAGGTGATGCTGAAGGAATTAGATTGGGAAACGAAGCAATATAGGAGGTAGATGAGTTTTTTACTTGGGCAGTAAAATAACAAATGATGGTCGCAATACAGAGGATTTAAAATGCAGAATGGCAATGGGTAGAAAAGCGTTTTTGAAAATGAGAAATTTGTTAACATCGAATATTGATTTAAATCTAAGGACGTCCTTTCTGAAGGCATTTGTATGGAGTGTTGCGTTGTATGGGAGTGAGACATGGACGATAAACAGTGCGGACAGGAAGAGGATTGAGGCTTTTGAAATATGGTGCTACAGAAGACTGCTGAAGATTAGGTGGGTGGATCGCTTAACTAATGAGGAGGTACTGAACAGAATTGGGGAGAAAAGAAATTTCTGGCATACAAAAGAAGGGATAGATTGGTAGGACACATTCTTAGACATCAAGGAATTGTGAATTTAGCGTTGGAGGGAAGTGTGTGGGGTAACAATCGCAGAGGGAGACCAAGAGACGCGTATAGAAGCAGATTCAAGTGGATGTGGGTTGTCGTTCTTATGAGGAGATGAAAAGGCTTGCTCAGGATAGAGTAGGGTGGAGAGCTGCATCAAACCAGTCTCTGGACTGAAGACCACAACAACACAACATTCCTTAGCGTGACGTATCACGTGCTGTACCGGTAAGAACCACATACGACACATGATTGAGGAGATGTAACGTCATATACAACAGAAGTTCCAGGAAACTGCAACATAATGCGACGAGACTTTCAAAATACATTACATGAGAACGAGACTATTAGCGATTGGCAAAAAAATTTAAATATAATTTCAAACTTTTTCTCTGTTACAACTTTTCCGCTTTCATGGAGTAAAACTACGGCATCTTGTATGACGTTACATTTTATAATTTCTACAGTACATATCGTACTTGGAGGAAATTTTACAGACACTATACACACAGGTAGCTGATTGTACCTTCGAAATTGTATCACAGTACGACACGTAGATATGAAAACATAAACAGTAACGTTAATGGAAAACGCCTTATCACGCATCACGTGTTATTCTACAACTTCTCTACTACTAACCATACAACAGATTTTACAGACGTAGAACACTTATACAAATGAATATATACCTGTTTAATTCTACAGTTGTACAACACGTAATTCAATAAATATGAGATCATACACACTGCGATGGGCAAAAATCTGTCTTATCATACAGGACGTTTTAATCTATTTCTTCTGTGACACTCCGCTATTCCTGACAACGTAAGAAAATTCCTGAAAGCTGACTGCGCTGTTGAGAAGCGCACGTGGCTACAGGTGAAAGCAACGGACTTCTATAGAGCTACAAGGAAAGGAAGACAATGAAATAGTGTACATCCAACGAGTATCTATTACCTCCGGCAAATCTTCCTTTTAAATTGAAGAGACTGCAGTTTCCAGTGAGACTTGCGCTTTCTATTGTGATTAATAAATCTATTAAGTACTGCAGAGTGGATTTGATATCTCTTCACTCGGTCAATGTTACGTCGCTTGCTCACCAAAGAATTTATTCATATTATATCCTGAATAAATAACAAAAACATTGTTTGTAATCAAATTTTGAATTACATGAATGTATGAATGTTATGTATCATTGAATTTTGATCACTACCTTTCTTTGCACATAATTCTGTACATTATGCTGGACAGCCTTCTTTGTCATATATTCTATGATAAATATAACGTGTTTTTAGAAAGAAAAGGGGATCGACAAGAGAGGTAAGGGATAAGAAAACTATTAACTCAAGGCTCGGGCAGGGGTGTGCCACAGTACATAACTTAGGGTAGTTGTAAGTCTAGGACTGATGACTGCTGAAGTTTCCTCACATAGCTCTACAAACATTTGATTTTATAGAATCAATCAATCAGACTAATTTAAGGCTTCAATAAATAAATAAAAATCCAGGTAACACCGGATTTTCAGCTAGGTACAAATCCGTCTAAGAAATATATAAAATACTGACTGTAGGTACTGTGGCACCCCGAAAGATGGAACAGATATTTGATGGAAGACAATGAGCTCTTGTTCAGTACAATCAAGGAACTCCAAAGAAAGTAGCAGCTTTTAATCAGATATCTTTACCACTGCTCCTTCTCTAGACGTTTGTGATTGGATTTTTATTCAGAAACTGCTACCCTGATATTACAATTACCGAAAGCCTCATACAAGCAAGTAGGGAAAATCTTATTGCGTCAGTAAATTGTGATGGGTGTATGTACTTGCAGCAACTCAGTGCTAACTTTTTATCATTATTATTCAATCTGAATGAAATTTTTGTTGGACGTAGTCTTCATGTGTTCGCATACATCTATTCGTTAAAACTATTGAATATGTAATTTGTTTATTTTCACGTCAAATTTAAGTACCGATAATTAAAGAAAATTTTAAGTTTAAATTAGAAATAAGCACAGAAAGCAAGTAAGTAATATTTCTCTTAAGATGAAAGCACAGAACCATTCAACTGTCTTGTGAGTATACTTACAAAATCTTTCCTGTGCCAGTTGTGGCATGAGAACCAAAATCTGGTTTACTGGAATACTATTAAGAGCACATTAAAAATTCATAACTCGAAAAACAGTGAAGCTATGTTCTTAAAACCTTTGTTATTGTTATATGTTTACATAAGAGACACCAATTAAAAATTTCATTCCTATTTGTAAAGTACAAGAAGAGTTAAATTTTTGGATGGAGTCTGCCTTTAAACTCTTCGCCGTATATATTGAATATGAGTCTACGACGAACCTAATTATGATCAAATGCCTGATGAAAGCACATTATTGACGCTGCTACTCACCTTAATTTCCCAAATGTGTGTGTAACTGTAGAGAACGCCTTTCCCTACCTCTGGCTTCTTCCTTCTAAAGTGAAGCAATAGAAAGTGTGTTTGTCATTTACAGTAACGCATGTAATATGTGACCCACAGTTATTGGATTTTGCGATCAGTTACTTTTTTGGCAAATGGAAAATTTATTTAATTTTGAAAGTGAGTTCTTCTCATTTTGGATATCCGTGTATTCATATAAACAACAGCTTTCTGCAGAAAAAACTCTCAAGGGAAAGAAATTATACTAGCATGTATTCAATTTTCATCAGGTTACGATATACTCTCGTACAAACACTAGCCGGAATTTAGCACTTTATTTCTTCAACGAATAACGAAGGAAACAAAACGCTTTGATTGTGTGTGGGCTTTAACTCTTTGGAGCAAAGTTATTAAACGTTTGGGAGTCAACTGAAATAAAATCGGCTAGCATGTTAGCCGAAATTCTCTCCCTATACCACAACTTAAAGTTCCAATGTGTGTAGAGTCTTCTGGGACCAAACTGTAAGGGTAATCTGTCCCTAAGCTTAGACACGAATTAAAGTAACTTACAGTAGCAAAACAAACAAACACACACACACACACACACACACACACACACACACCTCCCGCTGGAGGTTCGAGTCCTCCCTCAGGCATATATATATATATATATATATATATATATATATATATATATATATATATATATGCCTGAGGGAGGACTCGAACCTCCAGCGGGAGCGGCCGCCCATTCCGTCACTCAGCGCCTTGGAGCGCGTGGCTATTCCCTATCGGCAGGTCGCAACTCAAACAGGTTACTGCCAGCCACGTTCAATCAGAACCGGGCGAAAGCGGAACTCGAACACATTACTGCACTTTCGACGGTTCTGATCACAACTTCAGTTGATCTAAAAGCAACAAACATTGTATTATTATTATTACTTTTTTTGTCATTTATCGAAAACACATCAATATTGGTAGAAAATCTTACCATAGTATTAAATTTCAGATAACGATGAATCGGAGTTAAAAGCTTTCAGGATATCTAAATATGGACAATAATAATATTACCATTTGTACGTCTAAGATATGGTCGTCCTTCAGTTCGAAAAGCATGTAGCAGTGACATTTTTATTCTTATTCCCCACAAATATTAATCAGTTTTTCCCCGATTATGCCGTCGAGAGCGTGATTAGGCAGGTACCTAAAATTACAGCTATTTCTTATGTTTTAGAAATGTCATTCTTTATTTTTCTCTGGCTTGCTATTAGATCTCCCAGATCTTTGACCGCATGTGTACATTAATGCAGAATACAACACTAAAGGAATAAACAGTTTAAGTTGTAATTTTGCTTTAAAAAATCTCTTAGAAAAAACTGTCCTGATAATAGCTTTCCCTTTTTCAAGTGTCACCGCACTACCTGTAACAGGAAATCTTTCCCGAGTGTTTTCTCTTTTGTTCTGCCCCACATAGGCGAAATATTTGAGATATTTAAAACGTTCCTCTATCTGCTTCTTCTCACATTCTTTGAGGCAAACCGGTGACACGCATCCCGCGACTGCCCCTCACCTGTAAGGTTTTATATATAACTCATTTTTATAGAGCCACCATCATCATTATTATCATCAATATTGCAGTCATATAAAATACTTGATTCTGTTGCTCATGGAAGCAGTTCAGAAGAGAGTGTGGTAGCAACGGCTTTTGTACAAGTCAGTCATTACACAGCACAAGAAACAAACGAATGTGTTTCTGACCCTAAAGAAACAACTCCCCCAGTTTCTGGCGAAGCCAGAGCTAGTACTATTATCGACGGCAAAGCACATAAACTATTTACATTGACAAACGACGGTTGCAGTGAAATTCAAAAACTTTATAATTTTTCTCCACCAAGGAAAAATGCAACCACTGCAAGAAACTGTGTTTCTTGTCTGTCCATCCTATCCAGCCCTCGAGTGATAAAAACAGCTTGCGTTTTGGTGGAAGTCGAGTTTATTACCGAAAGTCTCCAACCGGAGCTTTAATTCTACGAGAATCTGTCTCTTAATCGCTTTAGTTAAATAAGATATTTTGTACAACCTGCCTGTGTTTTGCACCTGGCGATGCGAAGAAAGAAGAAGAAGTCCCTTTCTTGATGGTCTTACACCATCAAAAAACATTTATGAACAATTGGTCAACCATGGAGAACGCTGCAATCATCAGTTAGCCGTGCTGGCTTTGCTGACAGCGAGAAAAGAGGAAAATGTGGAACAACATCGAAGGGATTTCCACAGGCGTCTGTTTCTTAAAATAATCATTGATATAATAGTATTTATATCCAAACAAGGTATCGCGTATCGTGGAAAAAGTGACGCCTTGTAATCATTGCAGATACTGCCGACGACCAAAACCAAAATCACGGGAACTTCTTAAATTTATTTATCCTATTATCCAAGTATGATCCAGTTCTTAAAACCCACATATCCGAAGCAATTATTGAAAGTAGAAGAAGAAAAGAGTCAGCAAAAGGTAGGCGTAGAGGTAATCTTATTACCTTTATGTCAAAAAACACTATATATGAATTAATATTTGTGCTCATTAAGTTAAACAAGAGATCGTTAAAGAAATCAAGGCGGCGTAATCTTTTAGCTTCAATGTGGATTCCTCCTAGGATGTTGGCGTTTTTGATCAAGTCGTAATTTGCGTACGCTATGTGACGAAAGGAATTTCACAAGAACGGGCAATCAACATGGTTTCCGTTCGGAACTGAACAGGAGAAGTCTACGTCACGATCCGTGTTTTTATTCACGACTCGTTTAAGCGCACATCTTTATGGGTAGAAAAAAATTTCTGAAATAACAGCTGGTCAAGACAAACTCAGAATATTGCAGAACATCGGAAATACGATAAGGTGGACTATAGACAGGGCCTTGACCACTATTCTTGAGAAAAGTCGATACGTCGCGTTGATGAAAACTTTGAGTGCCATATCTTCGAGCTTGGAGTTCGAGATAAAGGTTCGTTTCATGCGAAAGCAATGATGGATTCCTTTTTGAAATTTGAAACAATCCTGACAGCCTCTGCATTCAAGAAAATTTTTCACCTATCAACACCAGTAAGCCAACATCTCCAAACTTCTACATTAGACTCTCTTACAGCTTGGGGGTTTATAAGAAGTTTGGACATAAATTTGCGATAACTGTTAATTTTGAAGACGTATTCAGAGCTGAAACTTCGTTGGCATCCCATGTTCAACCATTAACAGAAGTCGAAAATATTGATGTCGACATACAGCCGACGGTGTGTGGCGGAGGGTACCTTGAGTACCACTATCGATTTTCCCTCCTATTCCAGTCACGTATTGTTCGCGGAAAGAACGATTGTCAGTATGCCTCTGTGTGGGCTCTAATCTCTCTGATTTTTTCCTCACTATCCCTTCGCGAGGTATACGTAGGAAGCAGCAATATACTGCTAGACTCCTCAGTAAAGGTAACTTCTCGAAACTTTGACAAAAGCCCGTACCGAGCGACAGAGTGTCTCTCCTGCAAAGTCTTCCACTGGAGTTTATTGATCATCTCCGTAACGCTTTCACGATTACCAAATGATCCTTTAACGAAGCGCGCTGCTCTCCGTTGGATCTTCTCCACTTCCTCTATCAATCCCACTTGGTACGGATCCCACACCGGTGAGCAGTATTCACGCTGTGAGCGAACAAGTGTGCTGTAACCTGCTTCCTTTGATTTCGGACTGCATTTCCTTAGAATTCTCCCAATGAATCTAAGTCAGGCATCTGCTTTACCGACGATTGATTTTATATGGTCGTTCCATTTTAAATACCTCCTAATGACTACTCGCAGATAATTTATGGTATTAACTGCTTCCAGTTGCTGACATACTATAGTGTAGCTAAATGATAAAGGATCTTTCTTTCTGTGTATTCGCAGCAGTTACACTTGTCTACATTGAGCTTTAATTGCCATTCCCTGCACCATGCGTCAATTCGATGCAGATCCTCCTGCATCTCAATACAATTTTCCATTGTTACAACCTCTCTATATACTACAGCATCATCCGCAAGAAGCTTCAGTGAACTTTCGATGTTATCCGCAAGGTGATTTATATTTATCGTGAACAGCAACGGACTCACGACACTCCCCTGTGGCACATAATTCCTACTTCGGAAGACTTCTCTCCATTGAGACTGACCTGCTGCTTTCTGTTATCTAGGAATTCCTCAATCCAATCACACAATTGGTCTGATAGAATATATGCAGTTACTTTGTTCATTAATCATTTGTGGGGAACTGTATCAAACGCCTTGCGGAAGTCGAGATACACAGCATCTACCTGAGAACCCGTGTCTATGGCTGTCTGAGTCTCGTGGGCGAATAGTGCGAGCTGTATTTCACACGAACGCCTTTTTCGAAACCCATGCTGATTCCTACAGAGCAGATTCCTAGTCTCGAGAAATGTAATTATATTCGAACATAATACATGTTCCAAAATTCTACAACTGACCGACGTTAGTCTATAGGCCTACTATAGTTCTGCACATCTGTTCGAGGAACCCTCTTGAAAACGGGGATGACCTGCGCCATTTTCCAATCTTTCGGAACGCTATGCTCTTCTAGAGACCTACGATATACCACTGCTAGAAGGGGGGCCAGTTCCTTCGCGTACTCTGTGTTAAAACGAACTGGTATCCCATCAGGTCCTGCGGCCTTTCCACTTTTGAGCGATTTTAATTGTCATACCAATACGAAGTAAGTTTGTTCTCTGGTTCTGCCATGCACCGCCAATTTTAAACTTGTGCACGGGATCCAACCGCCATCCTTATGGTATCGGCTCGCATTATATTCATCCCTGAGGAGTAATTTATTCTGCATAATAATTAGGAGCCGCGGAGGAGCGGCCGAGCGCATTGAGGCACTATGCTGTGATGCGCGAAGGCTTTCCCGCTCGGGGGTTCGAATCCCCCCTCAGGCATGGATGTTAGTACTGTGTTTAGTATAAACTAGTTCATATGTACTTTGTACGTTTAGGACTGATGACCCCACAGTTAAATCCCATAAGCTTTACAAACATTTGAACAATTGAATAATTATGATGGTTTGTCTACGCTTCTGACCACGTATCAGAGACACTGCCTTTGTAATGCGTGTCATTTGATTTCGTTGTGCTATTCCCACGGACAGTCGCCATTAATTAAGGAACGCTTATGCCGCCGTCTGCCCATCATTTTCTTGTTAGTTCATTAAGGCTATGTGACCCAGTTCTCTGAGAGACGCAGTTTCAGCAACAGCTTCGCCGGAACTCAGTCTTCCCAACACGGCACCGTACGGACTGGTTTATCCCAAAATAGAAATCGCAGGGGAGAAAATCACAGGATCGAGCTGACTGGCAGATTTGCAAGGCTTGTCCAGCCGTTCATTTGCTGTTTGTTTCTCCACTTATGGACGTAAGAGTGTCAAGACCTACCGATCAGCATTAACAATTCCGAGAAGGGAGTTTGTAACGGTGTCAAAGCACCTATTGGGCACAAAACATCAGTCTTGAGTTATGCCACAGATTTTCAAACTTTAGATACGTATTCTCTTATGCAGTTTTACGTGTTTCCGGAGACTTCTTATACCGTGGAAATTTCAAGCATGTCTCGTCTGAATAAATGGAAAACTGAGGGAAACATTCCTGATTCCATTTCAGTCAGCAAACGCCGGTACAACTACACGCGAGGAATTTTTTGTGGACGCTTTAGCTAAGGTGCTATGGGCGTAGTCAGGGGGATGGTTTCTGTTGTTCAAACCCCTCAAGAAATGCTGAAAAAGCTAACAAAAATGGCGTTGATACACAGGATAGAGCCCACCTACAATTTGCCAAGGCTGGTTAGCCGTTCGCTCCATACAATCGCAATTTCGCCCCAGGCGATTCCCATATTCTTTTCCAGCCCTGAAGACAGACATTCATCGCTGTCGGCATGTTTCTCATTAAGAGGTGCACACCTGATTCTGTAGTCAACTGCAAACAGCGATGAATTGACCGTCTCGTCTCGCAGTTATGGTGTTAACTACTGAAATAATGAACAGTTTTCCCAGATGTCATCTCTACTCTTTATAGATAAGTGTGACTTGCCTGTTTTTTTTTTTTTTTTTTTTCATCACTAGCAACAATTCCTTCCTCAAGGTAGCAACAGTAAACTCCGAGAAACGAGGCGGACTAAATCCGGCGGAGATTCTGTGTAGGTTCTGTCAATCCCTGGAACGTCACTGTACTTTAGAGATTTGAGGTTCTCAAGACCATTATTACCGATTACAATGTCAGTCATATATTACTTTGTCAGTCTTGAATATTTTTTGTCGTTCCCAACCAGTCAAATAGTACCTTCTATACATTTATTCTTTGCCACTGATAGCTTTCGCAGACAGCAAAACTATTGCTTAGCGAGTGCTTCTCTGATAATGTTTCAGAAATGAGTGAACGTTTTACGCACTGATTGCCATCCCTGTTTCGATCGGCAGTTACCTATCCTCATGGTATGATTAGTCTCCTCCCTGCTTTGAAAAATTATAGTTTCTTAAGAGGTTTTCTAATTATGTTTCTATACTATGATGACTTTCTCGTTTCCAGTCCTTTGCAGTGAAAAAAATATTGCGCATACGGTAATCATGCCCTTTGCTGTTCTATGTACAGTACATTCATTGAAAACCCCTCCCGAAATCATAACCTCGCCACGCCTATGTAACGTACAATGTTGGATTTATGAGGATACAGATAACGTTCCGACAGGATCTCTTAGTTTCCACTTGTAGGCATAAAGAACTCTGAGATGTAACACAACTTTGTGTGAGGTTGTCCCTCGGCCGAAAAATGTTTTTAGGTTTTCAAACCGGTTTTGAGCGAGACAGTTTTGTTTCGCAACAGGCCACGTATCGCATCCTTCTGCAAGTAAGTTCGCACTGCACACTTTCAGGAGGTTTTGCCAGAACATTCAAAGTTTAAAAAGCTTGAGATACATTTCTATATATATGTTTTCCACGAATTACACTCGGCAGTGAACATGCGCCGTTTTATCTGGAGCCCGGCATTTAGTTTTTATTCAGCGTATACGTAGACGTCTCTTCTCTGCAGTTCACGCTAAAGTTCTTCGCAGAGAGTTCTTGGAACCACTTCCAGACTACTTCCCTAGCGCTACACTCTACAACAGCTCGCCGGCAATATGAAAAGTTAAATCCATCCGCCCGAACACTGAATCCTATTATTTTATTATGATACTCATTTCCAGGCTTAAAGAAAATATTTACGCATTCAAAGGAGAAATAATTGCACTTAAAGTTACATGATTACAATGTTTTAATGATTAACCACGCAATCTCCTGTATCAAAGCCGTAACCTTCTCTCCCCTACATTGCGAGAACAGAAATTTTTCAAAGGTTTCCAACAATTACGTGAAAGTAATGGCGATCCTGCACGTTGATAGCGCTACTAAAGCAGAGTTACTAAACATAGCTTTCAGAAACTCATTCACCAAAGGAGACGAAACCAATATTCCAGATTAACACATTACAAACAGAGGCCAGAATGAGTAACATTGAAGTAGATATCCTCGGAGTAGTGAAGCAACTTAGATCTCCTAACAAGTCTTCTCGTCCGGACTCTATACCCATTAGATATCTATCTGCTTATACTTTAGCGTTAGCTCCTTACTTTACAGCCATATGCAACCGCTCTCTCAAAGAAGGATTTGTACCAAAAGACTGGATAGTTGCACAGATCACATCTATGTTCAAGAAAGGCAGTAGAAGTAACCTACTAAACTGCAGGCCTATTTCATTGACGTCAATTTGCAGCAGGCTTTTGGAACGTATCCTGTATTGAAATATTACGAATTATCTCGGACAGACTGATCTATTGGCCTAAGGTCAACACGGATTTAGAAGATATCGTTCGTTCGAAACACAACTAGCTCTTTACTCACACAAAGTGATGAGTGCTATCGACAGCAGTTTTCAGATTGATTCCATATTTCTTGACTTCCAAAAGGCTTTTGAAACCGTACCTCACAAACAGATTTTAATCAAATTGCGTGGTTATGGTATATCGCCCCAAATTTGCGACTGGATAGAGGATTTCCTGTCAGAGAGGACACATTTTGTAGTAATCGATGGTAAGACATCGACTAAATCTGAGGTTATATCGGGCGTACCACAGGGTAGTGTTATTGGTCGTCTGCTGTTCCTTATATACGTAAACGATTTGGGAGAAAATCTAAGCAGCTCTCTTAGGTTTTTTGCAGATGACGCTGTCATTTATCTACTAGTAAAGTCATCTGAAGATTAAAACCAATTGCAGAACGATCTAAATAAGATATCACTTTGGTGTAAAAATCAACAATTGGCTCTAAATAATGATAATAGTCGAGTCATCCACATGAGTAGGAAAAGGAATTCGTTACACTTTGTTTACAAGATAAACCAAGCAAAAGTGAAGACCGTAAACTCCACTAAATACTTAGGACTTACTATTACTCAAACTTAAACTGGAAAGAACACGTAGATAATGTCGTGAGAAAGACGAACCATAGACTTCGTTTTATTGGCAGAACCCTTAAAAGATGTAAAAAAAAAAAAAAAAAGACTAAAGAAACTGCATACACTACGCTTGTCCGTCCTTTGTTGGAGTATTGCTGCCCAGTGTGGACAGGTGTGTTTGATAGAAAGAGTCCAAAGAAGGGCTGCTCGTTTTGCATTGTCACGATACAGGGGACACAACGTAACGGAAATTAGACAGAATCTGGGATGGGAATCATTACAACAACGGCGCTTATCGCTGCGGCATGGACCACTTACGAAACTCCAATCGCCAAAATTATCCACCGAAACCGAAAAAATATTGTTGACTGCCTCTAACATAGGTAGAAAAGATCACCGGAATAAAACTTGAGAAATTACAGCTCCAACGGAGAGATTCTGGTGTTCTCTCTTGGGGCGCGGTATTCGAGAATGGAATAGGAGATAAATAGTGAAAGGGTGGTTCGATGAACCCTCTGCCAGGCACTTAAATGTGATCTGCAGAGTATCCCATGTAGATGTAGATCAATCTTACAAGGATCTGATATCGCTGATCAATACTCTTAACAGAGGTTGCACATGGGTAATGCAGACAGTCTCTTTGGTAGATTTAATGAATCTTCTAAATATTCACGTACACTACAACACTTTCTTGTGATCATTCCTATTACAGTTGACCTTCATTGTAACCCTTAGGTATTTAGTTGAATTGACGGTCTTATGATTCGTGTGGTTTATCGCGTAACGGAAATTAAGCATGTGTATGACCTCATACCGTTAATTATTTAAGGTCACGTGCCTCTCCTCGCACTGTACAGACATGTTATTTGAATTCTTTTATGATTTTCGATGACCTACTATAAACTATAAACTTTCCAACAGGAATCAACTAATCCAGTCGCACAACTACGGTGACATCCAATTTCAACGGTAGTTGATTAGACGTCAGACCTTTTGACAATCTTGAAACACGAAAGCAATTCTATAGCCTCTCCTCGCACTGTACATACATGTTATTTGAATTCTTTTATGATTTTCGATGACCTACTATAAACTATAAACTTTCCAACAGGAATCAACTAATCCAGTCGCACAACTACGGTGACATCCAATTTCAACGGTAGTTGATTAGACGTCAGACCTTTTGACAATCTTGAAACACGAAAGCAATTCTATATCCCCTGACGATAGCAATAAATAGTTTATGACAACTCAAGAAATACAGACTAACATTGTATCCTATTAGGATTTTGAGGTCCCATTTCTTATTTTATTTATTTATTTATTGTGTCAAATAAGGAAAACAGAAATGTGTGAATATTCTGATGTGCTTTTGTTCACTTTGGCAGTAAAGTAACCAATATCACCGTTCCGAAAGGTCAGTGACGTAACTGTAAAAGCGAAACGTTTACAGGAGAAATAGAAAACCAAATGACAATGTTTAAAAAAATCATTAAACAACAGTAAAATTTTCTGTGCAATTGAAGGTTGGCCTAATTGTGACAATAACTGTTATCTACAAAATACAAAAATTGCATCTGTTAAATTGCTCCCTATTCACCCTTCTGCAACCCTTTTGACCTACATGTCGATATCGTTCATATCAAAATAACAAATATGACTAAAGAGGTATGACTGAAAAAGGCCAAGGAATTTATAAACCAGGGTTTTTTGTTCACTCTTACAATTTTCATTGTTTCGTCATGATTATTATTATTTTCATCTTATAAAAGACATATAACAATACAGTCAATGAAATAAAGAACTAAGAAACAGACGCGGTGGAGTAGCCGAGCGGTCTAAGGCGCCTCGCTGAGGAGCGCGCGGTTGCAAGCCGTCGGAGGTTCGAGTCCTCCCTGGGGCATGGGGGGCTGTGTTGTCTTTAGGTTAGTTTACCTTAGTTTAAGTAGTTTGTAAGCTACGGACTGATGGCCATGCGGTTTGGTCCGATAGATTTACAAACAAAAACTAAGAAACAGATGACTAAAAGCAAAATATTGTATTATGAAGAAAGAGAATCAAAGAAACCTTTGTAATATTTAGGAATGACATTGCTGTTAGTTAAATTAATAAAATCACGAATTTAGTTTTCTCAGAGAGTCATTTTCCTAATATGAGCAGGTTTCAATTGCAAATTACTTCCATCAATATTCCGTGTCGAACGCCTCTTTCTACATCTGAACTGAAATTGTCCCCATTCCGACTGCTTATTGTTATTCTTATATTGTGCCTAGGGGTGCACCCTACTCTCTTGTTGAGTGTGGCTCTATACTACTCACACAAGCTTGTTTTTGACTTGCCATCAAACAATTTACGTCCCTTGTTAGTTTGTTTTCATCCAATAGCGTTTGTAGAAGGAGGCGGATAATTTTATATTGCTCGGTCGGTCATTTTTGAACCTATAATACAGAACCGAAATTGACCCAGAAATATTAAAGCCGTTTTGCTCGCATCAACAACGATGCGAAAAACAGTCATGACAGAAAAATGATTTAAAAGTTGAGAAAACAATGCCGTTAAGAACGATTATGACACAGAAGTTACTCAAACGTCGGGAAAACAATGACACAATGACGTCATTATCGTATCCAGGCTTTCAATTGAAATAATTCTCGGTTAGCAGTATTCAACACTTGCATCGTTATTTCACTGGCTACGTTAGTACCCTCAACAATCTGAAGAAAAAAAGCAACTAACAATTACGACAGCGCTCTTTCAAACCTAAGGCGCAATCTATACATCTTATAAAATTTGTTTTGTGTGTGTGCATGTATGGTCCACATCTCCTCCTAAACTAGGGGATCGATTTCTACCAAACTTGGTATACATGTTCCTTACTATCAGGCAACAATCACTGTCGGGGTCAGACCCACCTATGACAGATACGTCAGGAGATATGACGTCATAAACAATGATATTTGTGAAGAATAGAGGCGTCATGCGATAATATTCTACATCTGGTCCTAAGCTGATGGACCGGTTTCAACCAAATTTGGTACACATATTCTTTAAGGTCAGGAATGATTTACGATGGTGGCAAAAAAAAAAAAAAAAAAAAAAAAAAAAAAAAAAAAAAAAAAAAAAACCACCTACGTTACACAGAACTGCCCCATCTTGTGGCGCGTAATAGCAAGATTCTATTTGTTAACTTGCTTATATGGCCGTGCTTCGCAACGGTTGTTAAAGAGGGACCTGTGTTTATCATGGTTCTTAGGGCTCCAGACCTAGGTCAGCAAAAACAGAATCCTTGTTGGATCGTTCTGTCAGTAAACTCAGTTCTCCTAACCAAGATGTCAGATTTAAGTAGAAGTCATTGTCGAAAACGATGAATGTTTATTAAGTTTTTCATACAAAAAGTGAAATTAATTTATGACCTTACTCTGGAACGATGTAAATTCAATGTTAGCTTGTGTTCATAAAGTGAAGACTGCGGTCTGTTTGGCGTAAACTAACCGACGACCTTTCTATCGTTGAGATGAGAAATAATAATAACAATATCAGCGTCATGTTTGGTTCTATGGTGTAGTACTAAACTTTTTACGTATCTCTGACAGTAAGTGTATTCTGAAGTATTATGTATGTTGCAGTGTTGGACTGGGGACAATGTAGTTATTCTGTATGCAGTGATCCCTATTATCGAAAACTTGACGAATGCCGTAAGTCTGGTAATTCAATCAACAGAGCAGCCCATGTCTGTCTAAAGAAGATGTCATGTTGGGGTCAATGTGCAATAAAGTACGTCTGCGTAATCGTTGAAAGAATGGCGTCAGCTGATCGTCTATATAGAACTTTCCAATAAGTATAGTATTTCCAGTGAATTGTCTTGATTGTATAGCAGCATCGGCCAATCTCTCAACTAATACATGTTCCCCCGTCCTGCAGTGATTACTTCGTAAAGCACAAAGTTGAAATCGACCTTATGTAATAGAACCATATGTTCAGAAATCGGATTATAGCTCTAAGTACAATTGTCTCTGCAAAAGAAGACGTCTCCCACAAGGCCAACCCTCGTCCACGTCGTGGGAGACGGGCAACGGCGTGAAGTAAGGGATTCTCTGTAAGGGTGCAGTACAGTGGACACTATGCGAGTTCCGCGACCGCTGCGGCAGCTGTGAAGGCCTTACAGGAACCCCGAAAAGCGGCGGCTAGCGGGGCTCTGGTGAAGCCGTGTTAGGCGTAGCTGGTCAGCGGTGGATTAAAGCGTGCTTTCAAGACTAAAACAAGCCTCGGACGTATAAAAGAAATTACTGGACACGACACTTCTCCAGGAACCTCACGAAAGTATGACGGCAAAAAACCTGAAGCATATCGGAGCTCCCCGAAGACACAGAAACCAACAAAGAAACAAAAACTCAGACTTGGAACTCTAAACATCCTCACGCTCACTGGTAAATGTGAAGAGCTTGTTGACCTAATGGACAGGCGCAAGGTAAAGATCTTAGGCCTAAGTGAGACCAAGTGGAAAGGGTCTGGCAAGAAAGCCCTCAGAAATGGGTATATACTACACTGGTGTGGTAGTCAAACAGAGACCAGAAATGGAGTCGCCCTGCTGCTTCATAAAGATGTAGCCATACATACGGACATCAGGTATGTGAGTGATCGAATCATTCAGATGAAACTACATGTTGACAATGCGACGGAACGACCTCTTCGTGCGGCGGAACGTGTGCTAAAACCTTATCTTCAAAAGCACTCGTCTTGTATGATTAGGGTTGAATGTGGCCGTGTCAGACTTCGTAAGCCTTGAGGTGCCCACTCGACCATAAAAATTTATATAAAATTAAAAAAAATATGTTCATGTAAAATCTTTATACGTTGCAATATTTCAAAATCAGATTCTTGCGCCGAGGGAAGAAGTCTTTAACTGTCACTCTTGTTAAAATATTTCTAAGTTCTCTCATAGATAAGACTTTCAAAAGAAATTCTTCAGTTTGTGGTCGTTGCTATAGCGACAGAGAAAAAATAATATTTCTTCAATGATTATCGATCAATGTGTATGATCGATTAATCAAAGTTCTAAAAGAAACATTTATCGAAGTCTTCTTGACGTAACTTTTCCACCAATAAAAATTCATAAAAAATTCTTCCTTCACATTGAAGAATAAATTAAACATTCTCCTCGTTTCATTAATATATTATTTATCGTAAAATAATTCTTCATAAATGATGTACTCTGACACTTTCGTCAAGTTTAAACACGGTAACAGTTATTGCTTTCTATGATATTACATACGTAGTCATTGACAGACAAAAGGGAACTGACTTTTAAAATTTGTTATTTTAACATTAAATGTCGACAATAATGTCAACTCTTGCGACGACAACCGCAGAGATCAACATCTTCTTGCCTCGTGGCCGTCGACCCGCGACTTGATGTGGCCGGATATTTACTCCTTGGAATCGGCGTCGAAGATGTTGCCCTCGTAGGTTGACTCGCCTCACAGCACATGAAACAAACAAAAAATATACAAAAAACATCTTTAAAAATCATAAGATTAAACATTTACATAAAAAATCATTTAAGAACACAAATATAAGTAAGTTATCCTGCACAAACTGAGCTGACATGAGATATGTAGCGGAGACAATAATCCGTCCCACTACACAACACCTACATAACCATCTTCCAAGCCTATGCCCCACAAACAGGTTGCACAGCTGATAAGAAAGAAAAGTTCCTGGAAAACCTAGAGGATATAATAGTGGAAGATAATGTCATCATCATGGGTGATCTAAATGCTCAAGTGGGTAAGGAGAGGCAGGGGTGCGAAAATATTATCGGACCTTATGAATGTTGTTATTATGGTCTTCAGTCCGGAGACTGGTTTGATGCAGCTCTCCACGCTACTCTATCCTGAGCAAGCCTTTTCATCTCCTCGTAAGAACAGCAATCCACATCCACTTGCATCTGCTTACTATACGCGTCTCTTGGTCTCTCTCTGCGATTTTTACCCCACACACTTCCCTCCAATGCTAAATTTACTATTCCTCGATGTCTAAGAATGTGTCCTTCCAAGCGATCCCTTCTTTTAGTCAGGGTATGCCAAAAATTCCTTTTCTCGGCAATTCTGTTCAGTATCTCTTCATTAGTTATGCGATCTACCCACCTAATTTTCAGCATTCTTCTGTGGCACCGCATTTCAAAAGCCTCTATCCTCTTCCTGTCCGCACTGATTATCGTCCACGTTTCACTCCCGTACAAGGCAAGACTCCACACAAATGCCTTCAGAAAAGACTTCCTTACACTTAATATTCGATGTTAGTAAATTTCTCTTTTTCAAAAATGCTTTTCTTCCCATTGCCATTCTTCATTTTATATCCTCTGTACTGCGACCATCGCATGTTATTTTACTACCCAAGTAACAAAACTCATCTACCACCTTCATTGTTTCGTTACCTAATGTAACTCCTTCAGCATCACCTGATTTTCTAAGACCGCATTCCATTATTTTTGTTTTGCTCTTGTTAATGTTCATTTTATACGCGCTCTTCAACAAACTGTCCATTCCATTCAACTGCTCTTCCAGGTCCTTTGCTGTCTCTGACAGAATTACAATGTCATCAGCAAAACGCAATGTTTTTATTTCTTCCCCCTGAACGTTAATCCCTATTCCAAATTTTTCCTTGCTTTCCTTCACCGCCTGCTTGATGTACAAATTGAATAACATCGGAGAAAGACTACAACCCTGTCTTACTCCCTAAGAACTGATGCTTCCCTTTCATGCCCTTCGAGTCTAATAACTGCGGTCTGGCTTTTGTACAAGTTGTATTTTACCCCTGCTGACTTCAGAACTTGAAAGAGTGTATTCTAGTCAACATTGTCAAACGCTTTCTCCAAATCTACAAAAGCTAAAAATGTAGGTTTCCCTTTCCTTAATCTATCATCTAAGATAAGACGTAAAGTGAGTATTGCCTCCCGGGTTCCTACGTTTCTCCTGAATCCAAACTGATCTTCCCCGATGTCAGCTTCTACCAGCTTTTCCATTCTCCTGTAGATAATTAGTGTTAAAATTTGCAACCATGACTTATCAGACTGATGGTTCTGTAATTTTCACACCTGTCTGCGTCTGATTCCTTTGGAATGGGGATTATTACATTTTCTTAAAGTCTGAGGGTATTTCGCCTGTCTCATACATGATACACACCAGTTCAAATACTTTTGCCATGGCTGGCTCTCCCAGAGACTTTAGTAGCTCTGAGGGTATGTCATCTACTCCTGGGGCCTTGTTCCGACCTAGGTCTTTCAGGGCTCTGTCAAATTCATCTCTCAGTATAGCATCTCCTATTTCATCTTGGTCTACTTCCTCTTCCCTTCCTACATCGTCTCTAAGTTCATTTCCTTCGTAGAGCTGCTCTATGTACTCTTTCCACGTTTCAGCTTTCCCTTCTTTGATGAGACCCGGTTTTCCATCTGAGTTCTTGAAATTCGTAGAGTTGCTTTTCTTGTTCCCAAATGTCTCTTTTTTCTTGTAGGCGGTATCTACTTTCCCCCTCCTTATACCTTCTTGTACAGATTTGCATTTGGCTTCTAGCCACTCCTGCTTAGCCATTTTGCACTTCCTGTCAATCTCATTTCTTAGTCGTCTGTACTTTGCCTGTTTCATTTACTGCATTTTTATATTTTCTCCTTTCTTCAATTAAATTTAGTATCTCCTGTGATATCCAAGGATTTTTTGTAGGTCTTGCCTTCCTACCTATTTTGTCCTCTGCTACCGTCACTATTTCATTTCTCAATTTTACCCATTCCTCCTCTACTGTTTTATTTTCCCCCGTTTCTGCCAATTGTTGCCTAAAGCTCCCTCTGAAATTTTTAAGAACCTCTGGTTCCTTCAATTTATCCAGGTCCCATCTCCTTAGTTTCCTACCTTTTTGTAGTTTCTTCAGTTTCAGCCTACAGTTCATGACAAACAAGTTATGGTCAGAGTCGATATCTGCCCCTAGGTATGTCTTGCAGTTTATAACATGATTCCGGTATCTATGTTTTACCATTATAAAATCTATTAGATACCTTCCGGTGTCTCCTAGTCTCTTCCACGTATACAACCTTCTTTTGTGGTCGTAAACCACGTGTTTGTTCCGTGCAAAATTCTACCAAGCGACTCCCTCTTTCATTCCTTCTGTCCAGTCCATATTCACCTACTATTTTGCCTTCTCTTCCTTTTCCTACTACCGAATTCCAGTCTCCCATCAGATGTTTTCCTCTCCCTTAACTGTCTGAATAATTTCCTTTAGCTCCTCATATATTTCTTCGATCTCCTCATCATCGGCAGAGCTAGTTGGCATATAAATCTGTACTGCTGTTGTCGGTTTTGGACTTCGTATCTATCTTGACAATGACAATGAGATCACTGTGCTGCTCATAGTAGTTTACCCGCATTCCTATTTTCTTATTCTTCACCAGTCCTACTCCTGTGATACCCCCAACTGATTTTGTATTTATAATCCTGTACTCACCTGACCAGAAATCCTTTTCATCCTGCCACAGAACTTCACTAATCCCCACTATATCTAACTTCAACCTATCCATTTCCCTTTTTAAATCTTCTAATTTTCCTACCCGATTAAGGGATCTAACATTCCACGCTCCGATCCGTAGAATGCCAGTATTGTCTTTCCTGATGACAACATCCTCCTGAGTAGTCCCCGCCCTGAGATCCGAATAGGGGACTATTTCTGGACGTCAGAGGTAACCTATCGTAAGTGCAAAAACGACGATTTTGAGGTTTTTATCGTATGTGGCTAGTTTAAGTCATATCTTCTTAGGGGTAGAATACTGTATGCATATATTTTACATAAAAGAAATTCAGCAATGCGATACTATCGTATTTGCAATCTGAAACCAGTGGTAAACAATAGTAAATGACCATACCACAATTTACCTGAATATAGCCCGCCACGCTCTTTATCGTATTGGCTGTTACGATGGTTTACCTCTAAGTATTACGTTACTTCCGTATTGTTATACACATTGTAAATCACGTGCGAATAGCAGTGTGCTGTAGTTTGTGATGTTTGGAGGAGCATTTTATGACGGAATCTAAGATTAAAATGGATTCTATTGGTGGAAGAAGTAAAAGGATCGTGGAATTAGCGCTGAAGTTAGTACAGGTAAGCAGTACATGTATTTCTAGTACTTCAAGAACTAATATTCTATTCTACAGTCTCATTACATCATCAGCTTACAACATTAAATCATTATACATAGCTAATACACATTTTAAGATATTATTCATCATACTGGGATGTAATAAACATCTAAATGTACGTTCGAAATTTAGGAGACAAATGATCAGGGTGCTTTACCACCAGTCGACGGTAGTAATGTCGTCGAAACTCCCTTGGCGACAGATACAACTACAGATGTAGCGCCTCCTCTTGACGAAAATGAGTGGCTAGAATATACGGAACTGACACAACTACAATGCTCGTCATACGATCAATCAAAGGTACAGTCCTATTATACATGGTTTATCATTTGAATCGAGCAAAATTCATCGCATTTTGTATAATAATGCAATTTTGCTTATGACAAAGTTACTGATGGAATTGATTTGTTGCTAACATACTCAAGGTATGCTATTTTCATTTTGGATGGTCATATGATATAAGTTTAATTTAGGATTCAAGGAACCTGCGACTGATACGTGTTATGACTGTGATGAGTTTCAGTTGAAACTCAAAAATGATACAACAGCTGAAGAAGCAGTCCAAATTAAATCAGATTACGATGCCAACTTGTCAGAAGCAGATGTAAGATATAAAAAGAAGACCTTCGACAAAAATCGGTCAAAACCACCAGGATCAAAAGCAAAGGTTGTCATGTTCGATCTTCGGAAATATTTGCCGACACCTCACCTTACAAATTCCAGTGCGTTTTATCTAAGAAAGCTCTGGACATATAATCTGAGAATCCTTGATGCTTCAGAGCAGAAATCCTATTGTTGCATGTGGGATGAAACAGTAACAGGTTGTGGACCTAAAAAAGTGTCATCTTGTTTGCTAAAGTGGGCCCTAGTTAACCTGCCAAAAACCCAAAGTTACGATATGGACTGACACCTGTGGAGGCCAGAATCGTAACTTTCCCATGATTATCTCATATTTTTGGATTCTTAGGTGTCTTCCTAAACTTAAAGTGATAAACCATAAATTCTTATTGAAGGGACACACTCTCATATGGAGGTAGATGGTGTACATGCTGTTATTGAACAGCCAAAAGCAAACTGAGCCCAAATGACAAAATTGCTACTCCTGATTGGCAACAGTTTGTTCGTCAGTGCAGATTCAAAGAACTCGAAGTATATGACATCCAAATGGCAGATTTCAAAGACTTTGAAACTCTTTTCAAAGGATCATCACCACCTTTAGTTAAACGGACAACCAGAAGTTTATCGTCTGGAAAAATCTTTGGTTAGCCAAGTTGTGCGTCTACAAGACAAGCAGAGAATTCAGGTACTGTGTTCTATGAAACAGCATTTGATGGTATATTTCAAGAGATTGATGAGCAACGGCGAACAAGAGGGGCGTTTGGCCGGAAGAGCTTCCTGCTATACGAAATATTCTCAGACCTATTGCTACAGAGAAGTAAAAGATTTACAAAAGCTGCTTAGGTGGGTGCGTGAATCTTTTCACTATTTCTACCAAAATATACCACATATTATGTCAACACAAACTGAAAAGGACTCAGAAGGATATGAACATGATGAAGTTGTTTTCAATTAATTGTACAAGGGAATTCTTTTTCTACATTTCGAATTTTGTCCTCAATTTGTTAATGAATATATGCTGAATTTGGACAGAAATGTCATTGTCTCAGTTTTTAAAGTTGTTTAACATTTGTTACTTTCTAGAATAAGCTACTATGGTTGGAATTTATTTTGTTCAATTTACATGAACTTTGCTGAGTGACTAGTATTTGTGAATGGCTTTGTGAAAGGATAAAATGCTAACTCTTAATAAATATACTGGTATTCAATAAGTTTGAATGCATTTATTTCTTAATTTCAGTACCAATAATTCTCATATTCCTATTCGTATTTTGTAGAATAAACCTGTATAATAAAGATAAACATTTATAAACATAAAAAGGAATGTTTATAAACATAAAATGGCATGCAAATGAACAGCAAGCCTAATGTAATGAGCACCTTGGCAATATCGTATGTGTAAATAAAGACGGCTTCACGATTATATTTATGTGAGGTAAAATATCGTAAGTGCTGTTTCTCCCGTAAAATTTCATAAAATATTTCTGAAAACGAAGTACATGTAGAGACTAACTAGAAAATATGTAAAAATTAGAGCTCTTCCTGGCCCGGTTACGGATCGGTCACTGCCGTTTCAGCCACCGTCACTTTCTGTCCGCCGACCCTGCACCGCTGTGCTCCTGCGGTGAACTGCTGACCGTGCGACATGTTTTACTGTCTTGCGTACTTTTTAATCATCTCCGTGTAGCCGTTCACTTTCCGTCTACTCTAGAGGAAATTTTAGCTGATGATACACGAGCAGCTGCTAGAGTTTTGCGTTTTATCAACTTGGCCAACTTATCCAAGGATATTTAACCCTTTTAATTGTCATTTATCTCTCGTTTTTAGCCTCTTCTTGATGTTCTGACAGTCACCATTTTTTTGAGATCATAGCGAATCTATGTTTTTGACTAGGCGCTAATGACCATAGAAGTTGTGCGCCCTAAAACCACAAAAAAAAAAAAAAAAAAAAAAAAAAAAACATTAAACTCGCTGTTGAATGATAGTTATGATAGTGATTGTCCAGCTGAAGAAACACCAGAGGTTCTACAACCATTAACTTGGCTGGAAGTTGAGTCTGCTCTGAGAAATATGCGAAATGGAAAGTCTCCAGGGTTTGATGAGCGAAGCTCAGATATGATGAAGGCAGCCGGAACACCTGGCCTACAATGGATCTACAGAGTTCTGTCAGTCATCTGGACAAACAACAAAATTCCAGATGACTGGACAAAAGGAATCATCATTCCACTGTTTAAAAAAGAAGACCGAAAGAAGTGTGGAAACTATAGAGGTATCACCCTACTTTCACATACCCTAAAGCTGCTGGAAAAAATTATAGAAACCAGACGTAGGAAGATAGTTGAACCTTTATTGGAAGAAGAACAGCATGGCTTCAGGAAAGTACTATAGACCTCATCTTTGCGGTAAGGATTTTACCAGAGAAATACTGTGAACATAGAAAGAACTTAGTAATGGTGTTCTTAGACCTTGAGAAGGCATATGATAGTGTCCCTCGCAATAAAATATGGAAATCTAAAAGTGCCCAATTACCTGAGTGACAGAGTAAAGATGCTGTATCAAACTTGCAATAGTAGTGTCCAAATAGGAAATGGTCGCTCTGAATGGTTTGAGACGAAGAGGGGAGTCCAGCAGGGAAGTGCTCTATCACCACTCTTGTTTATTATTGTAATGGACAGAATGCTAAAATCTATTGAGGAAACTGCAAATGAGTCGAGATCAATGGTATTTGCAGATGATGTTGTAATATGGGGAGAAACAGAAACAGAAGCGCAGAAGAGCCTGACTGCATGGAACAATTAATTTAAAGAATTTAACCTGAAAATCAGCAAGACCAAGACGGTTGAGATGACCATAAACAGAGAGGGAACAAGTTCAAACATCTACTTGGAGGGAACAAAAATTAAATTAGTTTCCCACTTTCAGTACCTTGGAAGTGTTTTCTCCAAGGACAACACCATCCGGCAAGAAATCCTCAACAGAACACAAAAAGCATCAAATTTCTACATGCAAGTTCGGAATCTACTTTGGGACAAAAAATACCCCAGGCAGTAAAGTCAACTTTGTATAACGCTTACTTCACTCCAATCCTTATATATGGCATGGAAACATGTCCATTGTTAAAAAAGGATTACAGCAGAATCCAAGCAACAGAAATCATGTTTATCAGGACTATGAATCAAAGTACCAGGAGAGACAAGATCAGAAATGAGGTACACGGGGAAACAGCTGGTATCAGGGCTCCTATTGCGAACATCTTGGGGAAACGAAGACTGCAGTGGTATGGTCATGTAATGTGAATGGATAGCACAAGAACAGCTAAAAATAATTCAGAATGGAAGTGGGAGGAAGAAGATCAAGAGGAAGGCCAAGGATTCGATGGATAGAGGCAGTTAAATTAGACATAGAGAAGAACTGTTTTAACTGGGATGACGTCCATGACCAAATGTTATATCAAGATCGGATGAGATGGAGAGCGCTTTTTAGCCACACCTGGGAAACTGGAGATGGAAAATGATGATGATGATGACCAAAAGTAAGTAATTACAAATTTTAATCACAATATTGTTCTGAACAATTACGAAAGCAGAGAGGTTTCTGATGAGTTTGTCGCTCGAGTGTGTATATTATCTCTACTGGCAGGCAAAGAGCAGAAATATCTCTGGAGTGAGCATTCAGATACACAGAACTAAGGAGGTTAGAATACAGGGAGATGCCCTTAACCTGACAAAGTGAGGCCTGCCTCCGCCATATTTCTAAGTTTTGGAGAAGAGTTCGAATTGTAGAGCTAATGTTTTATATTATTTAAAACAGGAATAAAACCGCCGTGAAGTACAATGTGCTAAAAGACTACAAGTTACCCATAAAAAAAGGCTTCAACTGGCGTATGTGTTCGGCATAGATAATGCCATCTTCCTTTATTCTAACCTCCTTGCACAGAACAGATTTTGTGTTCTCAGTATAAGGTGGGAATTTCACGCGATATTGAGGAAAATGTACTAATCGCTGACCTTATCTTTGTTCGGTTAAGACGGAAGACTATGTGTAAATGGCTCTTTTAGCGACGCTTCTTCCACTTTCTTGTTGCTTCTGTGACACATTTATTTAGATATTATTTCATGTTATGTGGTTGATCTGCGAAAAGAAGGTGGGGCTTCTTTGCAGCCAATGCGGTACAAACCAATAGTAAGAGCAAATAAATATGTGGAAAGAGTGGATTTGTCTCAATATCGGGTGGTAATTATAGCTTAATGTTGAGAAGATGCACAGAAAGCAATGCTCACTTCATAGATATTTAGTATTTATACCCTTCGAAAGATGCACTTCTTTTCTTTCCATGACATTGCGAAGCATATGGCACACAGCTAGGGGAACAAAATATTGTGTCCTACCTAGGTTAAATTGTACTTGCAGTGGCAGCCGTTTAGTTTGCTATAGTTGGCAACGAACTATTCGCTTTAGAATGATGATTAATTTACTGAAAAGTGAACATGAAGAATTATTCCCCTTATTCTAGGTGACTGATTTTTGAAAAAGCATTCAACGGCCGTTACAAAATATTGTGTCCTACCTAGGTTAAATTGTACTTGCTGTGGCAGCTGTTTAGTTTTCTATAGTTGGCAACGAACTATTCGGATGATGATGATTAATTTACTGAAAAGTGAACATGAAGAATTATTCCCCTTACTCTAGGTGACTGATTTTTGAAAAAGCATTCAACGGCCGTTGTCAACATCAGCACACAACGACGCCGCCGTAAGTAAATTGTACCCCTTCTTCTAGTGTATTACACCACAGTTATGAGACTAAAAAAAAAAAACTCAGCAACGACCTAATTTGTTATTTGGTGTACTATGTAACTAACGTCGCCTCACTTTGTACTTGCTTGTACTATGGCGTTTTCGAGGCATTCGTAAACAGAATTGACTCAAGATGTAATAAGTACGCACCAAAATTAGAAATGAAACAACGTAAATTCGGTTTTCCTTGCAAAGAGATCTTAGTAAATGAAAACATCGATAGACGTGAAGGAACATCGTTATTTTTTAAATTCAAATGATACCCGCGGAAAGAATCGCTTTTTCCCTTTCCATGGCATTGCAAGGAATTGTTTCGTATCTGGGTTAAATTTTACTTGCAGTGACAGCAATTTGGTATGTTTATGTTGGTTCATTAATTGGATCATTAATTTACTGATAGCAACAACATTAATTATTTATTTCATTATCAACACAAAGAATTATTCCCCTCATTCTACGTGATTTTTTTTTTTCAAAAAGGATTTGACGGTTGTTGTTTGTTAAGTTTTAATCTACAGTCATTACCATTAAGTTATGGTCAGAGTCTATATAAGCCCCTGGATATGTCTTACAGTTTAAAACCTACTACTTACCATTATAAAGTCAATCTGGTACCGTCCGCTGACTCCTTGTCTCTTCCACGTACATAGCCTTCTTTCATGACGCTTAAAACAAGGGTTGGTGATCATTAAGTTCCCAAAATTCTACCAAGCGATCTCCTCTTTCATTTCTTTTCCGCCTTCCATATTCAACTACCAAATTTCCTGCTCTTCGTTTTCCTTCTACCGTGTTCCAATCCCCGACCACAATAAAATTTTCGTCTCCCTTAATTTTCTGAATAATTTCTTTTATCTCCTCATACACTTCTTGGATTTCCTCATCATCGGCAGAGCTAGTTGGTATATAAACTTGTAGTACTGTCGTCGGTGTTGGTTTTGTGTCTATCTTTGCTATGATAATGCGTTCACTATGCAGTTCATAGTAACATACCCGCATTCCTATTTTCTTATTCATTTTGAGACCTACTCCTGCGTCAACACCAACTGATTTCGTGTTTATAACCCTGAGCTCAAGTGACCAGAAATCCTGTTCATCCTGCCATCGAATTTTACTAATCCCAACCATATTTAACTTTAACCTATACATTTCTCTTTTCAAATTTTCTAACTTACCTATGCGATTACCGGTAAGAACATTCCACGCTGCGATCTGTAGAATGCCTGTTTTGTTTTTCTTGATAACGACATCCTCTTGAGTAGTGCCTGCCCCGAGATCCGAATGGGGGACTATTTTATCACCAGGCAAGAAGCTCAGTCAATCATCCAGACTGTTGTCCCTGTACGTACTGAAAAAGGCTGGTGCCCCTCTTCAGGAACCACAGGTTTGTCTGGTCTCTCCACAGATACCCCTCCGCCGTGGTTGCGGTACGGCTATCTGTATCGTTGAGGCACGCAAGTCACCCCACCTCGGCAATGTCTGTGGTTCTTGGGGGTGGCACATATTGCTTACTATCAGAAAACAATCGCTGTGGGGTTAAGAACTACCTACTACACATATTTCAGTGCATATGATATCGTACACAATGTGTCACAAAAACATTCCCATCACGCAACGCATGATTTACAAGACTTCATTCATCCACTATTTATTCACTGCAGACAGTTTCCTAATAATACGCTCCACAAATTTGGAAATGGTATTATTGTAGGACACTTAGTCAATCCATGAATTAATTAATAAGTATTGAGCGAATATGAAAACGAAACTGATGTGGACGGATAGTAAGGAAAATCGGATGGACGGAAATAGAGAATGGGATGGACGAAATATTTAAATTATCCATTACGGATGTTTCAGATCCCGTGGCTGCTAATTTCAATATGTTTTAAGAAAACTGCACCAGTCACTTTTTCTTGAAATGATGTTTATTCTATGAACAAGTTTTCATACCTTTTCAGGTTCATCTTCAGATGGATGATGTCAGAATATCATTTTAAGCGTCATGTTGGATGCTGGCTCTGTGGTGAAAGACGGAATGTATTTTAATAACTCTAATTGCTCGTTGTTTAGGTCGTGTTGTGTATTTGTAAGATTACGTGGAATTTGCTGATTTACTTACTGCGACTGTATGGCCGGATTTTTTTGGTTATTTTCCATTTCTTGCGTCTCATTTTGTTTATGTTACAATAACACATCTATTTTTCTATTGGCTTCTACACTGTAAACAACACTTTACCAGGGCACAACGTGTGATTTTACAATTGCTGTTATTTACAAACGTCTTAATTCGAAGATATAACACTCTTTGTACAGGTAAGTTTGTTTTGAGTATGATACAGTTGATCATTTAGCAAATAATTGTGTCCATATTAAACTGCAAAAGTAAATAATAAATACTGTCTGCATTGTTTGCATAGTTTTTTTACTTAATATATATGTATACAATCAGTTTAAAATTAAAGAACAAAATTCGTTTATCATTGCTGTATTTATTCATACACTAGTGGTATTCTAGAATATTAATATGAACTAGGTTCTGTTTATTGTTTTTAAAGACAATACGAATCTGTTTGCTCTATTATTGTAAAATGGAAGGGATAGGTATTTAGATGTGGGTAAAGCATTTATGTATTTGTACTTTGGTAGTGTTTTTACCTTATCAGAAGCATATGAAAGAGTTGTCATGGGTGCAGGGGGTGTTTCGAGATTTTGTTGAGGGGGGAGAGGCTTTTTGTGAATTAGTATCTTTACATTAGAAAGTTTTCAAAACTTTGGAGGAACATATTGTTTTTAGTTCAATCTGATCATGAAGCAGGTTGTTTGATGCTGTATTGGTATTGTTGCGGACTTTTATTTCTTCGAGGAGGTCCCACTTCCAAATTCCATGAAAAAATTAAAAACCAGCTTAAAAATTGCAACTTCCTTTTGACACAAGCACAAATAAAGCAATGTACAGTGACCACTCTCATGAACCACAGACATTGGCGAGGTGGGGTGGCTTGCGTGCCTCAACGATACAGATAGCCGTACCGTAGGTGCAACCACAGCGGAGGGGTATCTGTGGAGAGGCCAGACAAACGTGTGGTTCCTGAAGAGGGGCAGCAGCCTTTTCAGCAGTTACAGGGGCAACAGTCTGAATGATTGACTGTGCTGGCCTTGTAACATCAGCTAATGTGGCTTTGCCACACAGCTACTGCGAACGGCTGAAAGCAAGGGGAATCTACAGCCGTTACCTTTCCGAGGACATGCAGCTCTACTGTATGAACATATGATGATGGCATTCTCTCGGGTAAAATATTCCGTAAGGTAAAATAGTCCCCCATTCGGATCTCCGGGCGGGGACTACTCAGGAGGATGTGATCATCAGGAAAGACAATACTGGCATTCTACGGGTCGGAGCGTGGAATGTTAGATCCCTTAATCGAGTAGGAAAATTAGAAAATTTAAAAAGGGAAATGGGTAGGTTGAAGTTAGATATAGTGGGGTATGTGAAGTTCGGTGGCAGGTTGAACAGGATTTCTGGTCAGGTGAGTACAGGATTATAAATACAAAATCAATTGGGGGTATCACAGGAGTAGGATTGATAATGAATAAGAAAATAGGAATGAGGGTAAACTACTACGACCAGCACAGTGATCGCATTATCGTTTCAAGAGAGATACGAAGCCAACGTCGACAACAGTAGTACAGGTTTATATGCCAACTAGCTCTGCCGATGATGAGGAAATCGAATAAATATATGAGGAGCTAAAGAGAATTATTCAGACAATTAAGGGAGAGGAAAACTTAATTGTTATGGGAGACTGGAATTCGGTAGTAGGACAAGGAAGGGAAGGGAAGATAGTAGGTGAATATGGTCTGGGCAAAAGGAATGAAAGAGGAAGCCGCCTGGTAGAATTTTGCACGGAACGTAATTTAGTTATAACAAACACCTGGTTCAAGAATCACAAAAGAAGGTTGTATACGTGGAAGAGACCAGGAGACACCGGGAGGTACCAGATAGATTTTATAATGGTTAGACATAGATTTCGGAACCAGGTTTCACAGTGTAAGACATACCCAGGGGCAGATATAGACTCCGACCATAACTTGTTGGTTATGAACTGTAGGCTTAAACTGAAGAAACTACAAAAAGGTAGGAAACTAATGAGATGGGACCTGGATAAATTGAAGGAACAGAGGTTCTTAAGAATTTCAGAGGGAGCTTTAGGCAACAATTGGCAGAAACGGGGGAAAATAAAACAGTAGAGGAGGAATGGGTAAAATTGAGAAATGAAATAGTGACGGTAGCAGAGGACAAAATAGGTAGGAAGGCAAGACCTACAAAAAATCCTAGGATATCATAGGAGATACTAAATTTAATCGATGAAAGGAGAAAATATAAAAATGCAGTAAATGAAACAGGCAAAATGGAGTACAGACGACTAAGAAATGAGATTGACAGGAAGTGCAAATGGCTAAGCAGGAGTGGCTAGAAGGCAAATGCAAGGATGTAGAAGAATGCATAAATAGGAGAAAAATAGATACAGCCTACAGGAAAATAAAAGAAACATTTGGAGATAAAAAAAACAGCTCTATGAATATCAAGGACACTGATGGAAAACCAGTTCTCAGCAAGGAAGGGAAAGCTAAAAGGAGGAAAGAGTATATAGAGGGGCTCTACAAAGGAAATGAACTTCGAGACAATATTGTAGGAAGAGAAGAGGAAGTAGATGAAGCTGAAATAGGAGATACTGTACTGAGAGACGAATTTTACAGAGCCCTGAAAGACCTAAGTCGAAACAAGGCCCCTGGAATAGATGATATTCTCTCAGAGCTACTGAAGTCTCTGGGAGAACCAGCCATGACAAACCTGTTTCACCTGGTGTGTAAGATGTATGTGACAGGCGAAGTACACTCAGACTTTATGAAAAATGTTATAATCCCCATTCCAAAGAAAGCAGGTGCAGACAGGTGTGAAAACTACAGAACCATCAGTTTAATAAGTCATGGTTGCAAAATACTAACACGAATTATATACCGAAGGATGGAAAAGCTGATGGAAGCCGACCTCGGGGAAGATCAGTTTGGGTTCAGGAGAAATGTAGGAACTCGGGAGGCAATACTCACTTTACGGCTTATCCTAGAAGATAGATTAAGAAAAGGCAAACCTACATTTCTAGCTTTTGTAGATTTGGAGAAGGCTTTTGACAATGTTGATTGGAATAAACTCATCAAGTTCTGAAGCAAGCAAGAGTAAAATATAGGGAGCGTAAGGTTATTTAGAACTTGTACAAAAACCAGACAGCGTTTGTCAGAGTTGAAGGGCATGAAAGGGATGCAGTGGTTGGAAAGGGAGTAAGACAGGGTTGTAGTCTTTCTCCATTGTTATTCAATTTGTACATTGAGCAAGCTACAAAGGATAGCAAGGAGAAATTTGGTGAAGGAATTAAAGTTCAGGGGGAAGAATTAAAAACTTTGCGTTTTGCCGACGACATAGTAATTTTGTCAGATACCGCAAAGGACCTGGAAGAGCAATTGAACGGAATCGACAGTGTGCTGAAAGCTGCATATAAGATGAACATTAACAAGCGCATAACTAGGGTAATGGAGTGCAGTGTAAGAAAATCAGGTGATGTTGAAGGCATTAGATTGGTAAAATAACAAATGATGGTCGCAGTACAGAGGATATAAAATGCAGAATGGCAATGGGTAGAAAAGCGTTCTTGAAAAAGAGAAATTTGTTAACCTCGAATATTGATTTAAGCCTAAGGAAGTCCTTTCTGAAGGCATTTGTATGGAGTGTTGCCTTGTATGGGAGTGAGACATGGACGACAAACAGTGCGGACAGGAAGAGGATTGAGGCTTTTGAAATATGGTGCTACAGAAGAATGCTGAAGATTAGGTGGGTGGGTCGCTTAACTAATGTGGAGGTACTGAACAGAATTGGGGAGAAAAGAAATTACTGGCATACCTTGACTAAAAGAAGGGATAGATTGGTAGGACACATTCTTAGACATCAAGGAATTGTGAATTTAGCATTGGAGTATAGTGTGTGGGGTAAAAATCGCAGAAGAAAACCGAAAGATGGATACAGTAAGCAGATTCAGACAGATGTAGGTTGCCGTTCTTATGTGGAGATGAAGAGGCTTGCTCAGGATAGGGTATTGTGGAGAGCTGCATCAAACCAGTCTCCAGATTGAAGACCACAACATCAACACAGTGATGAACCCAACAGCACGTAAATTGAGATCACAACCTAAAATCCACAAACCTAACTCTCTGATACGCCCTGTCGTAAACTCAGTTAGTAGACCAAGCTATAAAATCACCAGAAAGCTCCACGATATTATCCTTAAAGCATATGTGTTTGAAAATAACTTCTCTATGAAATACAGTTATGACCTTATCAGTTACATAAAATACTTCCCCATACCGGCCACAGCTAAATTTGCATCCCTTAACATAGTCAACCCATACACAAACACCCTATCAAAGAAACAATCACCATAATAAGAATGAATCTTATCAAACATGTTACAATGAGTGCAGCTGAAATCTTAGAACTCATAGATATCCTGGAACTTACATTATCACTCAACTATTTTCTGTTCAACAAAAAGTTTTTACATTCAAGAAGACGGACAAGCAATGGGCAATAGTCTTGCAGGACTGCTAGCAAATATATATATATATCAACTACCTTGAAAACTAGTTTTTTAAATCCCAGTCCCGTCTGAAAGAGAAGCTGCTATTACAAACGCTATATTGATGACTCTCTCATCCTGTTCAATGGCACAACAACAGAAATAGACAACCTAGCTGCTGAACTTAATAAACTGTTCACAGTTGAACATGAAACACCTGATGGAATCAACTATCTTGATTTTAAAATCTCTTACAAAAATCAGAAACACAACTTCCAAATTTTCAGGAAACCAACAGCAACAAATGTCTCCATTCATAATTTTTATTGTCATCCAGACCAACACAAAAAAAGCATTTTTCAAATCAATGATAAACCGCATGCACAAAACTCCAATGAACACAAATGAAAGACAAAAGGAAACAAACATTATACAATCAGTTGCCATCACCAATGAATACAGTCCTGCTGTCATTGATAAATGAATTCAGTAAACAAAAACAAAACAACCAATTTCTGAACAAACACACGCAATAAAAAGAAACCATCTTTATAAGGCTACCTCTCCTAGGAAAGGTCTCATACCAAACTGCAAATGTCTTCAAGGAGCATGAGATAAAAATTACTTTCTCCACAAACAACAAAATACAAAATAAAATCATCCACAACACAAAAACCTACATATATAAATTTCAAAAGTCAGGTGTCTATAATCTAATTTGCAAGAGCACATGGATGTACTCCACCCTAATAACTTAAACAAATCCAGCTTTGCCGCACACCTTGCCCAAGAAGGTCATTCTGCAGATAACATTCAAAAGAAACTCCAAATGCTCCGTTTTGCCAATAAGGGTATGAAACTTGACCTCCTTGAAGAAATTGAAATCCTCATCAGTACAAAAACACCATCCAACAACCTGCTTAATGATCAGACTAAACTAAAAGAAAAAAAAATCAATAAATAAATAAATAAATGTTTCTCCAAAATTTTGAGAACTTGATAATGTAAAGAAACTAATTCACAAAAAGCCTCTCCTCCCTGTTTCATATGCTTCTGATAAGGTAAAAATACTACCAAAGAAATAATACATAAATGATTTACTCAAATCTAAATACCTATTCCTTCCATTCTACAATAATAGAGCAACCAGATTCGTACTGTCTTGAAACACAGTAAACAGAACCTAATCCATATTAATATTCTAGAGCACCACCAGTATATGAATAAATATAACAATAATACGAATTTTATTCTTGTACTTTTAACTGATTGTATACATACATATTAAGTAAAAAAAAACTATGCAAACAATGCAGACAGTATTTATTATTCACTTTTGCAGTTTAATATTGACAAAATTATTTGCTAAATGATCCACTGTATCATACTCAAAACAAACTCACCTGTTTAAACGTTTACTAGGTTCTGAAGTAATTATAGTTCCTACCACTTCCCAAACGATACTCATCTTTTCAACATTACGATGTATGGGGGTTCCGCTCGCTGCAAAATTATTCACCTGGGGCGTCGTGATAGAAATAAATACTCGATATGTACAATTTTTCACTCATTTAATTTCCAATCAAACTACTTCTTATTCCACCAAAACATTACAATTTCATAACGTACACAATGCAACAGAGCTGACAGTACTTCCAGTTTAGAACACAAAGTGACATAGATCCCAGAGCACTTTAGAAATGCCATAACTCGAACTCCCCTAGCAAGGCAGTGAGGCAAATGTATAACATCGACAATAATGACAATACATTATGCATTGCTCTTAACAATTGAATATACTAATTTACAATTAACGAACACAACAGTAAAACATTTCATGTACATAAAAATAATCACAATATAAAATGAAAACTATACATACAATAATTTTAGATAGCGCATATCTTTTTAAGTCTTAATCGTGGTACTTTTTGTTTGACAAGAAACAGCAATCTTAAATGTCAATTAATTTGTTAGTGAGTACATCGTACATGTTCCTAACATATATTGAACTATCAAATATCTTGTCCATTCTCAAAATATATTCCAAATATCATGTCAGTCAGTATATAAAAAAAATTACAATATTGAAATAACGACTACTACATTAATTAACACAATTAGCTGGTCAACACAACTTGTTTATGAGCCTAACATATATACAATGCTATTTATTTTCATGTCTTTGGGATTTTGATGACTTTTCTATCTAGTTCTTGAAATAATCATATATCACTGTTAAACCACACGATTCTGAGTTCGACGCAGACGGTATCGTACGATAACATTGAGATTAGAGTGCCAGCAGTATCATCAAAATACCCCCACCCCCAATCAACTCGACGATGCCCTCATAGGTGATGTAAGAGTAGAGCACCTACTTTGGATGGCTTGGACCCGATGGCTGGCTTGGCTACATCAGTACCTTACGTAGTCCTGTCTGGGGTTGGCACAGCACAGTCCACACGCACAGCATCACCAGATCCTGAATGTTCCATGTGCAGTAAGTAGGTGACAAGACTATGACCTCCCAAGAGCAGAGGGCAGAATCGGAAACAGCTGACACTCAAGAATCTGCCACACTGAACTTGTCTGACCTTTTTAAGTATCAAAACAAAATACACAAGAAACATATGACAAAAAAATATCCACATAACTATAATGTAAAATTTATTGTTCTCACTTTCTGAACTGAATTTTTTAAAACTTTGAGGACATGAAACTTGGTATCTTAGAAAATTATTAGACACTAACATTAATTAACTGATTCTATTATGATTTCTATCAATAACTCAAATACTTTAGCTCTTTAATACTCAGGCAACAATTTGAATTCAAATTTTTACTGTGACAAAGTAATACAGTGAAAAGTCTAACGGAACAAACTATATTGAGATCGATATTCTTAGTGACATACAAAAAATTGCATACACACATTTCATACCTAACACTAAAGAAGAAAGATAGAATGATAGATATGAGATAATTTGAACAGGTTACAGAATGAGTAGGAGATGTGGCACCAGAAACCGAAATCTGAAGTATGCTACCACATAGCTAGAAACCCAGTGCTTGCCAATGCACTTAGCACACACAGAATGTGTACTCTCCTGAGGTTTACAAAAGTTTATATCCAACATATTGATAATACAAGTTTCAAGATATTTCATCCAAGAATACATATATACAAAACTCTTATACGTACAATAATTTTTACAAAAATAGCACCTGTACAAAGTCTTATTATTACGCAGTACTGTCTTTGTGGCTTGAGTTCTGTCATATTTCTCAGAGCAAATTGTTTTCCTGACTTGGGATACTGTGAAATCCTTTTCGCAGGCTTCACTGTTATCTTCAAATTCACCCCCCCCCCCCCACTGGCAAACGAGAGAGTGAATCAGCGACAAGATTGTCCTTGCCCTTAATGTATTCCACAGCAAATTTACATTTTTGTAGCTTAGGAGACATCCCTCCTGCTCTTAATCTTCTGTCCACTTCTTCCAGTAAGCTTATGTGTTCTTCCCAGGTTTGACCAGTGACAAGGATATCATCAACATACACAGTTAACTTTTAAAAAAGATATTTGCCCAATACCAAATCCAAAGTTCTGATAAATTCAACTACAGGAACATTTAATCCGAATGGGACCACGCAGTACTGATAGCTTCTTCCGTTATACAAGAAAGCAGTGTACTTCCTCGAGTCTCTGGCAAGTGGCATCTGATGAAACCCAGAAGTCCAGTCCAGGCTAGTCATATATTTTATATGTTCAAATTTATACAATAGTTCGTCGATGCTCTCTGGGTGGTCAGTTTCCCTTTCTAAAAACTTGTTCAGATGTCTGGAGTCAAGTACAATTCTCACATCTCCATTCTTCTTGGATACCATGATGATCGGGTTGTTGTATTCACTAGTACTCCTCTCAATTATGTTCCAGTTTTCCATCTTTTCAAGTTCTTTCTCTACAGCTTTCCTTTTTGCAATAGGAACACCGTATGGTTTGATGTAAAATGATTCGTGTGGTTTGACCCGCAAGGTCACATCATGATAGTTTCACAAGACTCTTCTCAGCTCTTCTTTTTGTCCTTAGTCTAATTTGTTAGCTTCCTCCACCTTAGTATTTACGAGTTCATGATAATTAATATCCTCCATGGCTTCTTCAGGCTCTTCATGCATGTCTTCTACATCTCTATTATGATCTAATAAATCTAATTCTACACTATCCTTACTCAGGCTATTCCAATTCTTCAATATCATAGCATCACAATGTAAAACACCAGTCTTCGGGTCCACAAACATAACTTTTCTTCCTCCCCAGTCAAATACAGCATTCACTTTCATGATCCAGTCACTTCCCAGCAAGATATCATCAGACAGATTAGGTATTACTCGACATCCTTGACATAGATTAACATCTTTCACACAGAAGTTCAGTAAGGCTTGCCGGTTAAGTACCTTGCTGTGTCTGCCGGTAGCACCCTTGATCTTCATTCCTACTACAGTCATCTCCATGTAGTCCTGTACATGTTTCACACAATCTCTAAATTGTTCAGAAATTCAAAAAAATGTTCAAATGTTTGTACAGCTTATGGGACTAAACTACGGGGTCATCAGTCCCTACACTTACAAACTACTTATGAACTAGCTAATCCTAAACGGCACAAACTACTTATAAACTAGCTAATCCTAAACGGCGCAAATATCCATGCCCGAGGGGGGATTCGAACCCCCGACCGTAGTGGCCGTGCAGACCGTGACTGAAGCGCTTCGGTCCCCTCGGCCACCGCGGCCGGCGTGCAGAAATTCCACTGATTGGACTACCTGTATCAACTAACGGTTCCTTGCTTTTTCCATCAATAAATACAGTATTATATGGGCATCCAGTGACATCATATTGTATATCTTCCTCTTCTTCATGAGTAATATCTTCAATTATATCTTCATGTTTCATATTACAGGAATCGTCATTAGCTTGTACATGATTCAGGGACACATTACTTTCAACAGGTTGATAAGCCATACATCCATTAACAACACAATTATCATTGGTAACACACTGCTCTAACCTAGGCACATTATGTTCTAGCTCATGATATTTATTCAGTAACTTATCTAGAATATTGGATTTCTCGTTCTTATCACTGTAGCTTTGTATGACACAATGCAAGATGTCTTTCCCTACCTTTTCTTTTCTGTTTCTGCTTCGACAACTTTCAGTACTGCTCAATTTCACTGGTACGACTTGATTCTCACAAGACTTGACATCATCTACAACACACTCTGTCTCACACTGGCCATCAGACATGATGCATCCTTCCTTGACTTCAACATAAATCATCCCATCAAGTTCCTTCTCCAAATCTTCAAACTCCATTATCTCCGTATCTTCCTCACTATCTTCAACACTGTCATCCTCTGACTTCTCTGAACTCACACTGGAGAAAACATCAAAATCTTCATGATTCTCAGTCTTCACAGTTTCATGAGCAGTAACATGCAGTCTGTCTTCAGCATCTTCAACCTTTAGCAATTTACACAGTCCAAACATATCATGTTCTTCACTTATTTTAGGTTCTTCTACAGTAATATCTTCACTTGCTTTATACATATTGGCTACAGTATCATCATCTAGTACAACCACTTCTCGTTCTATACATTTGTCCTGTTCTTTCCAAGCCTGGTTCTTAATGACTTCCCACAGATCTTTGTCAAACTTGAGCCGATTTACCCTGTGTGTTACCTTCTGCCCCTGTCTATATTGCTCATTTCCCCATTTGTGCCCAAATCTGATACTATTTGAGGTAGCCTGATTTCTTGTCCTATTTCTCATGCCACCCTGACAGGCTTCCATAGGGGCGACAATTAGTGTCCCTAGAAGTTTCCATTAGACTTGTTGTAACCTTGGTTCCTATCGTTTCTTCCTTGTCTGTTCCTATAATCCGTACTCCCACCTTGCTGTCTACTTCGGTTCTCACGACTATCTTCTTGGTGATTATCTCTTCTGTCTCTTCCATGATGTTCTTCTTGGTAGCGGTTTCTCTCCCTTTCTCATAACTTCAATCGAATCTTCCAACAAACCTTAAGAAGCCCTCAACTGAATCATCAGGTCCACAATCTAACGTTTGCTGTATTCTACCTGGTAATCTTCTTCGTAGGGTGTCCACCAATGTGGTTTCATCTAAAGGTGAGTCAAGACGCACTAATTTTCTGATTTCAGCCTCACAAAAGTCCTTCATATTGCCATAACTTTCCCTGTACTTTCCCCCATGCAAGAAATCACTTCTTACTCTAGCATGCTTGATTTTGGACCAGAATTTATTCAAAAAGCACTTCTGAAACTCACTATATGACATGTTCTCTGTATCTAACTGATTGACCCAAGTATAAGCCTCATTGTCCAATAATCTCTTTACAAATTTAATTTTCATAGCATCAGTCATTTCTACAGTAAAGTTGTCAGAGCAGTGATGTAAAAAGTCTTTAGAATGGATTTTCCCTTCGCCAGGGTATGTCTTAATTACTACATTTGCCCAATTAAAGCCACCACAGATCGACATTTTGCTATTTATTACACTTTCTTGCAATGAACTGACCCTTTGACTGAGGTTATACACATCCTTCTTAATAACACCTTCAGAATTTAACGCACTTTCACTAATTTTATTTTCTAATGACACTTCTAATGACTTCCTGAATTTCAGTTTTCTAAATTTATTTTCCTGATCAAAATACTTTTCTACAGTACTAATTTTGTTTTCAAGGTCAGACTCAACATTACTGATTTTACTCTCTACTACAGTCACACGAGTGTCCAGCTGTTCATGTCCTAACCTCATTGCCCTTTCAAGATCACATGTTTGTTTCCTGACTTCGTCAATTGCCCTGTTTGTTTCGTTTAACTGAGACTTTAAATCTGCTAAACCGTCATCTAATTTTTTGGTCAGATCGTTCTTAGCTGCCGTTACTTCCTTTTTAAGTTCGTGATTTCCCTTGTCAATACGTTCAGTTAATTGTTCTGTAATCGATTTAAGAACTCTCTAAGACCTCGTGATGGCAGCATTATTTCTTATTTGATACATTTCTACGAGGTGTACTGGCCAGGACATTCTGATCTGACATGTCTACACTAGATTTCCTACTCTCTGTTGACGTCGTCTTTTACAGTGCCAAACAACCCAGACTACAAATACAAATGAATACGTGCTGCTGTACTTATCTTGTTATTCCGTCTCCAGTGATGCGACGATCCGGGCCCAAGCATCCAATTTCGAGGTTAAGTGCTCCTTTTTTTCTTTGCCGTACAATTCAAGATTCAAGTCCTCCTTCGTTTTTCCAACATCGATTATATACATCCCATAATACTTCTCCTCCAACACAAACACAACTAGCACAATTAGCTGGTCAACACAACTTGTTTATGAGCTTAACATATATACAAACCTATTTACTTTCATGTATTTTGGATTTTGATGTCTTTTCTGTATAGTTCTTGAAATAATGTACAATGAGAAAACTATTGTTTATAGAACTGTCGGGAACTCTCATATTTCTTAATCAATGAAATCTATCGCTTGTTAACTAATAACAGTACCACCAAGACACTGTCCTACACTGATCTTAGGCTGGCTATTTCGTTTGTAACTAACTTCACATATTATCATATATATATCACTATTAAACCACACGATTCCGGGTTTGACGCAGACGGTATCGTACGATAACATTGAGATGAGAGGGCCAGCGGTATCATCACACTGCACAAAGGGTGTTATATCTTCGAATTAAGACGTTTGTAAATAACAGCAGCTGTAAAACACATGTTGGACCCTGGTAAAGTGTTGTTTATATTGCAGTGTAGACCCCAATAGAAAAAGGTGATGTATTATTGTAACATAAACAAAACGAGACGCAAGAAATGGAAAATAACCACAAAAATCCGGCCATACAGTCGCAGTAAGTAAATCAGCAAATTCCACGTAATCTGACAAATACAAAACACGACGTGAACAACGAGCAATTAGAGTTATTAAAATACATTCCGTCTTTCACCACAGACACGATGCTCCATAAAGCTTAAAATGATATTATAACATCATCCATCTGAAGATGAACCTAAAAAGGTATGAAAACCGGTTCATGGAATAAACACAATTTCAAGAAAAAGTGACTGGTGCAGCTTTCTTAAATCATATGGGCTAAATATTGTTTATAATCACATTTTGAATTAAATTAATGTCATACATCATTTGTATTTCATTGCTATTTTTTTTCCTTTGGATACTTCTCTTATAATATTGTCGCGTTTAAATGGGAGCAGGCTTGACTTCGAAGGCAACTGAACACAGCATTTATACTCAAAGCACGTTTATTACGAACTCAACATACACGCAGCACTGACTGTCTCTCAGGCAGAGTGCTCTGCTATTTATACACAGACAGAATTTACCAGAAATTAGCAGAACAGTTAACATAAGAAACAAGTAGAATTTACAAGTGAACATAAGAAAGATGTAGAACATTCAGGAATTGTTAATTGAACCGGCGAACTTCAGCACCGCAGTCGGTGACGCTATCCCCTGCGCCACGCCGGCAGTCTGTATTCGTTGTCTCTCGCGACATTGCTCCCTCTCCTGCAGAAACAGCGACCCGCTGTTATGATCCCTGTGGAGCCAGCTGCAATGTCCTGGATCTTGACCGTGTCATGAGTCCTCTGTATGACAGTTAAAGAGAATCCTTTCCTTCTCCACGATTATCGACGACAGACGTTCCTGTCGTGGCTTCATCAGGAACATTACCGTCCTTAGAGTCCTTGAACAAGCAGCCATTGTCGCCTACCTGCTCTTCAGAATCGTAGTAAGGCTTCATGCGCAGGACGTGAACAATGTCTCTTCGTTTTTGACGTTTCGACGACGTCTCATAATCCTCAACTTCGTATGTGACGTCTAACAAGCGGCGTATGACACGATACGGACCAAAGTATCGCTTCAATAACTTTTCTGACAGTCGAACCTTCCGTACAGGGGTAAAAATCCATACCTGATCTCCTGGGCTGTACACAACAGGTCGGTGCTTGTCATTATACCGCTGACGGTCCTTCTCCTGGGCGTCCAGTGTCCGTATGCGAGCCAGCTGTCTTGCTTCTTCGACCCTGGTGATGAGCTGTTTAACATAGTCATCATGAGTGTCGTCCGGTTGGAACGGGAACAGCGTATCCATTGTCGTATCTGCTTCACGGCCATGGAGCAGGAAAAATGGAGTGAAGCCTGTGGTGTCTTGTCCTGTGGCATTGTAAGCAAATGTCACGACTGGTAGAATTGTATCCCAATCCTTCTGCTCAACATCGACGTACATCGACAGCATGTCTGCTAACGTCTAAACTTTCCGTAAGACCATTGTAAGCAAATGTCACGACTGGTTGAATTGTATCCCAATCCTTCTGCTCAACATCGACGTACACCGACAGCATGTCTGCTAACGTCTAAACTTTCCGTATGACCATTTGTCTGAGGATGGTATGCAGTTGTCATTCTGTGGACAATGTTGCACCGTGACATTACTTCTGATACTAGTTTTGACTGGAATACTTTTCCACGATCAGATATCATGACACGTGGTGCTCCATGCTTCAAAATAATGTCTTAGATAAGGTTTTTGCGATCTCTGGAGCTTCTGCAGTCGGCACAGGTTTGGTGACAGCGTAGCGTCTTAGTTAGTCAGTGCAGACTATTATCAACGGTTACCGGTTGTCGACTTCGGGAACCTCCCTAAAAGATCGATCCGAAATCGGTGGAATGGAGCTGCTAGCGGCGGAATCGGTTCGAGATGCCCTGGAGGTAATTGCGGCACATGCTTCCGTCGCTGGCACTCTTTACAGTGACTCACATAAGTGCTTGGCAGATCTGTAGACACCTTTCCAGTAATACCTGCGTCTGATTCTGTCTAGGGTCTTCACGAATCCCAGATGAACGGATATTGGAGCATCGTGAAAATATTTGAGAATAGCTGGCTGGAGATGAGCTGGAACATTCAGTAGCCATTTGGGGCCCAGTGGATCGTAGTTGCTCTTATACAATCTTCCGTTTATAAGTTGTAACTCTCCATTGGTCGGTTCTCTTTTCTCCAAGGCCTCTATCGTTTTTAATAATGCTGGTTCTTCCCTCTGTTTAGCTGCAGCGTCATCTAATTCAGTGAGAGCTGAAATTTCATTAATGCTGTTGTGTTCCACTAATGGATTCCTCGAAAGGCAGTCGGCATCCTTGTGTTTGCGCCCGTTCTTGAATACCACTGTGACATCGTACTCTTGGAGTCTTAGTGCCCACCTTGTTAGTCGACCTGATGGATCCTTCAAGCTAGTCAGCAAACACAAAGAATGGTGGTCTGTCACGACGGTGAATGGTTTGCCGAATAAATACGGCCGGAACTTGTTGATAGCCCAGATAACTGCGAGACATTCTTTTTCAGTTGTAGAGTAGTTTATCCCGGACTCTGAGAGTACTCTTGGCGGATAGGCTATCACTTTTTCAATACCTCCCTGAACTTGTACAAGGACTACACAAATCTCACAACCACTGGCGTCTGTTTGAAGTTCCGTTTCTGCATTCTCGTCGTACAAGGCTAGCACTGGTGTGGAAGTTAGAGCCTCCTTAAGTGCCCAGAAAGCTCTTTCTTTTGTCCCATCCCAGTAAAACTTGGCGTCTCCCTGCAGAAGTTCTTGTAATGGACGTGCCTTGTTATGAAACGTCGGTAGTATGAGCACAGCCCGAGAAAACCTCACACATCACTAATGTGCTGAGGAGTTGGAAATTCTGTGACTGCCCTTACTTTACCTGGATCAGATTTTTATCTCTTTGGCGACGAAGAGGCACTTCTTTGGATTGATGCGGAGACCTGCAGCCTGAACACACTTCAACACAGTTGACAGGCGACTCAGATATTCTTCAAATGGTTTCGAGAAAACGACAATCTTATCTAAATAGCAAAGACACGTCGTCCACTTAAGGTGGCAAAGCAAGTTGTCCATCGTGCGTTCGAATGTGGCTGGAGCACTACATAATCCAAATGGCATTACTTTAAATTCATAGAGACCGTCAGGTGAAATAAAAGCCGTCTTCTCCCTGTCAGCTTCGTTAACCTAGATTTGCCAGTAACCTGTCTGCATGTCCATAGTTGAGAAGTATGTAGCTCCTTTGAAGCAGTGTAAGGTGTCGTAGATGCGCGGCAATGGCTAGACATCTTTTTTTGTGATTCTGTTCAGCCGCCGATAGTCGACATAGAATCACCATGTGTCATCCTTATTCCTTACAAGGACCACCGGAGACGACCAAGGACTCTCCGAAGGTTGAATAATGTCATCTCGCAACCTCAGCCGCGCATGCGCATTGCAGACCTGCGGCCACTGTCGCCTATATTAAGCGGCCGCGCAAGACCGAAGGTGGGACGGGGCGTCGGAAGAGCCCGAGCGGTGGGCCAGATACGTTTCGCGACTTGTGCGGCCGAGGCGGTGTGTGGGCGCTGGCGAGCCCAGACTGCCACCCGACACCGGGCAGAGTGGCTGGCCTGGCCGGCCGTGGAGGGCGGAGGAGAGCAGGGAGGGCAGAGGAAGGCAGAGCAGAGCGGAGGCCAGGGTAGTGCATTACCGGCCGTCAGCTGAGCTGAGGCGCGGCTCCAGCCTCTCGGCCGACGGCGCGCCGAAACCGACACCGGCCTAATGGCTGAGGCCGGGCCAATAAAAGTCCGCGAGGAAGCGTCGCTGCTGTTTGCCCCGAGAATGCGCTCTACACCTGACAGGACACCCAGCAGGAAGACGGATTTCTTTCTACACTAGCTGCTAAACACAATGTTGCCCAGGTGAATATGCATTTTTTTCCAGTCTGACACTTGAAACGAAAATAAAAAATCGAAAAGTTTTTCATCTTCATGTATTGATTAAAACTGTTTAGAAACTATGAAACAGTAAAACATATAATTAATTCAAAACTCGACTATAAACAAATTTGATGATACTTGTGTTGGGAAAGTTTATGCGACTCATTGTTAACGACGTCATATGTCCTGAACTGTGTGTCGCAGGTACTTTCAACCCTTTCGTTCCCAGTGTTGTTCCTCGACAACAACATATTCAAAGCTGATTTATTCAGTATTTTCTGAATCAGTCCTTGAAGCCGCAATGTTGTTGTTTAACAACATGCTTCTAGTACGATATTTTGCCGTTTAGTACGGCTTGTAAGCATTTCTGAGGCATTAAGTTATCCGTCTTGGAGGTTGTGTTACGTTGTCGTATGAATGTGGATGTGAGTTTGAGCGTGAGTGCGGTTCATCAGCAGTGGATTGTCTTGTGTTTGGTACTGTGGCGAAGATTATGCTACCATTATTGTCCTGGAATTCTTATCTATCAACAAAATATTGTCCCAAGTAATAAAATACGTCGATACAAACGTCTGTGATGTGCATGAAATACATGGCATAAATTTTAAAACAGATATTATGATGTTTAGTGCACTGTATTAATACAGAAACAAACGAATTTTAATTTTTCCTACCATGATTTCTAACCTGGGAATGAAAGAGGTTAACTCAGCGATTATTGTCTCATAGAAACCATACACGTGTACCAAGTATAGTTGAAATCGGTCCGTTATTTTAGAAGGCGATGTGGAAAAATAGCTCATGATGTAGTAGTTATTCGGAAATTTCATTGTTTATGACGTCATATCTCCTGAAATATGTAAATTAGAAGATACATTCAGTAGTAAACGTGCCTAATGACTGCAAAATATGTCGTGAATGGTGTTAGCAGGAAAGATGTAATAAACTGCAACCAGATGCGTGATGGTGCGATTTTCATGAACCAAATTGTTTTGTAAGGTGGGGGACGTAGGTGAACAATTCCATTCTGACCTTTATGTACTTTATCTTTCTCTGTGGGCTAATTCTTAGTTTATTTGTTAGTTCTTTATCTGTTGAGTTTATTTATATTTTTGTGAATTTCGGCAACATTTCAAGGGAGATAGGTTCCTGTAACTACTGTTAATATTTTTCTGGATATTTTACTGTTTTGATGGAACAGCTTGTGCTTTGATGGAATCACTGGACAGCGAAACACAGTGGTAGACATGCAGGTACTGACAAATATATGCAGATGGGAAACCTCTGTAAGGACCCGGTCCTACGCTCAGGGGTGCGGGGAGGGAGGGTTTCCAGCAGTTCCGTAAGATGTACCACGTTGGCGCTGCGGTCAGAAGCAGCCATTTAAACTGGCCAGAGCAGGTGGCAGGTAGCGGCAGTCCCCACCACCACCTCCCCTCAAACGCCAGCAAGCCGGACACAGCCGTGGTCTCGTAGCAGGCGGCACGAGCTCTCCCCTCACCCTCTGACGTGCGAGAGGCACCGTAAGGCAGCGAACGGCCTGCCACCTACTAGCATCTTACGGAACTACGAGGGAAGCGTAGGACAGTGGTTTAGGGGGGGCTGCTCCTCTGTATATGTTAGTCTGCGGCGCAGGGCGGGGGGAACGCTCTGCTGGCGGTCTTTCCCACCCTCCGCTGCATTCTGGGAACGCAGCGCGCCAAACGCAGAGGGGGCCTCACTCGTGTGCCGTCACATGCCCGTCAGCAGCCTCTAGCTCAGCGGAGTGGTGTGAGGAGGCTGGCCGTGTGGAGGTGGCTTCTGACCTGCGTTATTTTTTGGGAACGTGCGGAATGTACCACACAATGCCTCGTAGACAGTCTCCACTGGACGCCAGCCCGGCGCTGCTTTCGAGACTATTGGCCGTTCCGCCTGACAGAGAATTTGCAGATAAACGTCAATAGCAGGTTCCTCTGGTCGCCGGGTCAGTAATGGTGACGAATGTGCTTGCTCTTATCTGCAGTATTTCTCCGAAGGCAGCAGAGCAGGAAACTTTTTACTGTGATGAATGTTGGGTCGTTTGGGACGCTTTCCATCCGTCTGGAGCGGCGGGAGGTCGGCTCCAGAGGCTAAAACTGGCGTAACTTTAGGTCGGGGGACAAGGAGTAGGGGCGTCCTAAAATTCTTTAAGGAGCAATCACCTTTGCGACGGCAAATTCCGCTTAAAAAAAATTGCTGGCATTGGCAAAGCCTCTTGGCGGCCACGGAAAGCGCGTTCTGATTCGCCAGTGTTTTGTAAGGTGACAGCTAGTGAACTGTCAACAACGCTACGCCATACCATTTCGTAGGCAATTAGGCGTTCTTGCAGATTGGTGCATCTTATGCGCGAGGTCGTGGCCTCTGGTGACTTGCCGGTGGGCAGTAGCAGTGAGAGGGAGAAGTGTGGAGGCCACCGTACCGTACGGACCTCTTAGTAGTGGAGAGTAGTGTGGAGGATTCCGAAGTGTTCGGACCTCTTGGTTTAGTGGTTGTGTGGAGGCTTCCATACCGTACGGACCTCTTGATAGTTGAACTGTGGCGAGATTTCAGATATTTCGGACCTCTAGCATTCGCGCTTTTGCGAATCTCGTATTATTTTCAGAATTTGTTACGTAGGTAGACTGGTTGTTCTGCAAGGCAAGTCAACATTTTTGCATAAGTAAGACTGATTCCACTTGGAATCAGTCTCACTGGTGTGACAAAGTCGAACAGCAACTGCCTAGCGACGATTATGTGGCGCTGTGTATTAGTTACATGGCGATTCTGCCTAACAGATCGCAGTGAGAATACGATCACGATTATTTTTCAGCTCACCTTTAGCCATCGCTTGTTGCTGTCGAACCTGCTACAGTGCCATCACATGTAATTTGGACTTGGTAATGTACTGCTAGCACCATCGCCAAGACTTGTATAATTCTACTTTCTAGAATATTTCTTAAAGTTTTTTTTTTAATTATATTTGTCGTTTCATTCTAGGGATCTTAGTTACTATCGATAACTTCAAATTTCAGTGTGGATAACCTATGAACCTCCTGTGTGTTGTTTTCCAATCCCTTGACTCAGCCAGACATATCTTCTTTATTATGATAATTGTGAAGTCTGACCATAACGTGTTGGTTATGAACTGGAGACTGAAACTGAAGAAACTACAAAAAGGTAGGATAATAAGGAGATGGGACCTGGATAAATTGAAGGATCCTGAAGTTCTTAAGAATTTCAGAGGGACCTTTAGGCAACAATTGACAGGAACGGGGGGAAACAAAACAGTAGTGGAGGAATGGGTAGCATTGAGAGATAAAATTCTGAAGGCAGCAGAGGACAAAATAGGTAGGAAGGAAAGACCTACAAAAATCACAGGAGATACTACATTTAATCGATGAAAGGAGAAAATATAAAAATGCAGTAAATGAAACAGGCAAAACGGAGTACAGACGACTAAGATATGAGATTGAAGGGGAGTGCAGGAGTGGCTAGAAGGCAAATGCAAGGATGTAAATAGGGGAAAAATAGATACAGCCTACAGGAAAATAAAATAAACATTTGGATATAAGAAAAACAGCTCTATGAATATCTAGGACTCTGATGGAAAACCAGTTCTCAGCAAAAAAGAGAAAGCTGAAAGGTGGAAAGAGTATATAGAGAGGCTCTATGAAGGAAATGACCTAGCGGCAATATTGTAGAAAGGGGAGAAGAAGTAGATGAGGATGAAATAGGAGATACTATACAGAGATGAATTTGACAGAGCACTGAAAGACCTAAGTCGAAACAAAGTTCCTGGAGTAGATGATATTCCCTCAGAGCTTCTGAAGTCTCTGGGAGAACCAGGCATGACAAAATTGTTTCACCTGGTGTGTAATATGTATAGACAGGTGAAGTACCCTCAGAATAAGAAAAATGTTATAATCCCCATTCCAAAGGAAGCAGGCGCAGTCAGGTGTGAAAACTACAGAACCATCAGTATAATAAGTCATGGTTGCAAAATATTAACACGAATTATTTACAGAAGGATGGAAAAGCTGGTAGAAGCCGACCTCGAGGCAGATCAGTTTGGGTTCAGGAGAAATGTAGGAAAACGGGAGGCAATACTCACTTTACGGCTTATCCTAGAAGATAGATTAAGAAAAGGCAAACCTACATTTCTAGCTTTTGTAGATGTGGAGAAGGCTTTTGACAATGTTGATTGGAGTAAACTCTTTCAAGTTCTGAAGCAAACAGGAGTAAATATAGAGAGCGTAAGGTTATTTACAACTTGTACAAAAACCAGACATCGGTTGTCAGAGTTGAAGGGCATGAAAGGGATGCAGTGGTGGGAAATGGAGTAAGACAGGGTTGTAGCCTTTCTCCAATGTTATTCAATTTGTACATTGAGCAAGCTATAAAGGAAAGCAAGGACAAATTTGGTGACGGAATTTAAGTTCAGGGGGAAGAATTAGAAACAATGCGTTTTGCCGACGACATAGTAATTCTGTCAGATACAGCAAAGGACCTGGAAGATCAATTAAACGGAATGGACAGTGTGCTGAAAGGTGCATATAAGATGAAGATTAACAAGAGCAAAACTAGGGTAATGGAGTGCAGTGTAAGAAAATCAGGTGATGCTGAAGGAATTAGATTGGGTAACGAAGCAATAAGGGAGGTAGATGAGTTTTGTTACTTGGGCAGTAAAATAACAAATGATGGTCGCAGTACAGAGGATATAAAATGCAGAATGGCAATGGGTAGAAAAGCGTTCTTGAAAAAGAGAAATTTGTTAACATCGAATAATGATTTAAGCCTAAGGAATTCCTTTTTGAAGGCATTTGTATGGAGTGTTGCCTTGTATGGGAGCGAGACAGGGACGATAAACAATGCGGACAGGAAGAGGATTGAGGCTTTTGAAATGTGGTGCTACAGACGAATGCTGAAGATTAGGTGGGTGGATCGCGTAACTAATGAGGTGGTACTGAACAGAATTGGGGAGAAAAGAAGTTTCTGGTATACCTTGACTAAAATAAAGGATAGATTGGTAGGGCACATTCTTAGACATCAAGGAATCGTGAATTTAGCGTTGGAGGGAAGTGTGTTGGGTAATAACCACAGAGGAAGACCAAGAGATGGATACAGTAAGCAGATTCAGATAGATGTAGGTTGCCGTTCTTATGTAGAGATGAAGAGGCTTGCTCAGGATAGGGTATTGTGGACAGTTGCTTTAAACCAGTCTCCGGATTGAAGACCACAACAACAACACAACATATATAACTCTTCCACTACTTTGGGCATACTATTGTCAGTTTAGAATGATAGGTTATTTCAGTTGTTTTAAAGTACAGAGCTGTTAAATGTTATTAGATCTGTTATTAGTTAGGATGTTCAAATTTCTGTTGAAATAAATTAGTTTTTGAGCCGATCTTCTTTCCTTTAAAATATCCTTTCTCATTATTTTGGAGGGGTAAATAGAAAAGTTAAATTCAGAGTGTACCAATTAATATTCATATAAATTTTGTCATGGTACAGCTCATACCTTGCTCAGAATAGGTATTGATATTTTTTAATTATGTATGATCACATCATAAGGTCAATAATTACTAATGTCCATGTTTTTTGAAACATGGTGGCGGCCCGTATATATTAATTTCTGTTCTGATAAAGAAATCAATTTACGTTGATCTCATTGAGGATTAATTATAAAAAAATTAAATTGCTATAAAAGAAATAAGTGCTGAATGTATTGAAAGGTGTTACCTCACTTTGAAGGTACATTCAGTTTATTACTTCATATCTGATGAACTATATGTCGCACTGTGATATAGTATCGAAGGAACCTTCAGTTGTATGTGTGTATACTGTTTGTGAATTCTCTTGCGAATACGTTTTACAGTGTACAAGTCATGCTAAATGCAAGTAGATATACCATAAACATCGGAAAAGTAGTAAGCGATGAACTTCTTTCCTTTCGTCATTTTGTAGGGGTTGTCAGCGAGAACAAGTTTCGTAAAGATTTAAAATTATGTTCAAAGTTTATTGGAAGTCGCTGAGTGCTCTCATTCTCAAATACTTGACGCTTACAATCACGATATCTCGCGCCGCAAAAAAGGTCAGATTTCATTTTTTGTGAGTTGATGCATTATTAACTATGTATCGTGGGTGGTTTTTGCTACAATGGCAACTGAGTTCTGATCTCAAAAATTTTTTGTACCGAATTTGGTTCAAATAGGTCCATTAATTTAGGAGCAGGTGTAGAATATTATCCCGTGATGCTGCCGTTTTTCACGACTGTCATTGTTTATGACGTCATATCTCCTTACGTATGTGTCGTAGGTGGTTCTTACCCTGACAGCAATTGTTGCCTGATAGTAACAATCATGTGTACCAAAGTTGGTTCACATCGGTACAGTAGTTTAGTAGGAGATGTGGAACATAAATATATATATACACATACCTTCATATACACACATACGCCCTACTATATAACATGTATAGATTTCCGCAAACCGTTTGACGCGGTGTCACACAGCAGACTCGTAACGAAGAGCGTAGTGTACGGATCGTTCTTACAGCTGTGAGGTGGTCAAAGATACCCTCGTGGCTCGTTCCGGTCTAATGATCTTCCTTAGAGAAACACGGTATTGTAACTACAACATGTATATAAATACTCTGCAAATCACATTTAAGTACCTGGTAAACGATTCATGGAACAGATTTAGAAAGTAGTTTGTTACGCGGACGACAGGGTAAAGTTATCTCCACAATCATTAAAAGCCAAAAAATTCGTATTTCAATTCAGTTTCAAGGCAGAAGTATTTATTTATTATATTATAGTGAGGAAAAGTATACATTGTTTTGTCTCCATATTTAACGCATCTGTCATTTCTTTTTCCAAAGCCTTTACTCTGAAATACATCTTGTCTTCTATATGTACTCTCGCTTCAGTAACTGTACTTAACGGCACAATTTTAGCGTTTTTTCGTAAAGATTTTGCACTTCTTTCACATTTATGAGACACCTGACTATCGGGAGTCGACTCTTCAATATACCTCATAGATGCTACTGCTATTGGTATTTTATGGAGAGTGTAATCTGGAAATCTGCTGGAAATGAAACCTATTTTCAATATCTTTCTCTTGGAAACTGATTTATAATCGGTATCGATAATGTGTTGACTACTAACCTCTTATTACTTTCACAGTGTATTTGGCGTAAAGGATTCTCTATAAATGACCCGTAAATAACAACAAATTAGCGTTAAACGAAGCCTATAATTTTTTCCTTTTTGATTCTGACACAACAGCTGAAAGTAGCTTGTTACATTTTCTATGTAAGATCTCGGGCAGTAGATACTTGTAAATGCAAGTTAAAACGCTCACTGCTGCTCTACATTACTTTACGGGCGGCCACAGTACTTCCGCAACAGAAATTTATCTAACAACTATTCCTCCTTAAAGGACTAGCCAACGTTTCAACAAACACAAAATTTATGTTAAAAATGAATAGATAATTAATCATGGGACAGGGAGCATGAAATTATATATCAGAGGTTTGATACTTTAAATCATTATCTATCCTATAAATTGAACAAGCAAATAAATGTGGGGAGACCAAATTAAACACAATAAAGCACACACCTTGTACAAAAGTGAATTAAATAATAAAGTTACTGCCCGTAATGAAATTGTATCTGCCCCTTATGAATATGGAGGTAACATGGAAGGAAATTTGCAAATACACAGTGGATAAAGGAAAGCACATTCATTCACTCACAGACACGCGCATAATGCTTGCGACACATTACTCATGGGCCGGCTAATGTGGCCGAGCGGTCCGCGGGGTGCGAGTCATGATCTGCACGGCCGCTGTGGTCGGGGTTCGAATCCCCCCTCGGGCATGGATATTTGTGCCGTCCTTAGTGTTAGTTAGTTCCTAAGTACTTTGTAAGTTCAGGGACTGATGACTCCGTAGTCATAAGCTCTAGAGACATTTGAACATTTGGACATTACTCATGCGGAAACACTCGATAGCAGCGGCAAAACAAAGCGTCGGTGGCGTTCTGACGAAATGGCAGCTATCTTACAGCACAATTAAAATCAGAGGCCGGCCGCGGTGGCCGAGAGAACTGTGGCGCTTCAGTCACGGTCTGCACGGCCACTACGGTCGGGGGTTCGAATGCCCCCATCGGGCATGGATATTTGTGCCGTCCTTATTATAAGGTAGTTGATAAGTAGTTTGTATGTTTAGGGACTGATGACCCCGTAGTTAAGTCCCATAAGCTTAACAAACATTTGAACTTTTTTTTTTTTTTTAAATCAGAGTATGCACAAAACAAACTCATGTGCGGGGAGGCAGCGGCATACTGTCCTTAAGTACCACATAAGTACCACATGGTGTGCGATCATGGTGAAGTACATAGAATTTACAAAGAGAAATTAATTTAGAATAAGCAAGTAAAGCACACGTGACAATTTATACAGAAGAAACCTACTGCCAGTAAAAGCATGGCTGAGGGCCGATGTAATTACTGTTACAAAAGCACGTTGAGAAATCGGCCATACCAAGACAGGAAAGACCGAATCAATCCAGAAATTCTGAAAAAAATTTAGCACACTCGCGGGTACAGACACGACACGAAAACGTTAGTTAAAAAACAGCAAGGATCGAACATACTAAGTTTACTCAAAGGCTGAACGCCACAGACGTGTATTCTAACGTGAGGAAACTGGACACAAAATCATCACTGGAATGAAAATGCAAATACTAAATTTACACTGAATTACTCGAGTTCTGTAAATTAAGAAACACTTCGTCTCGCATAGCGAAAGAATTACCCAAGAAAAATTATCACTGATAAACCAAGACTGCCTGATCACCAACAAAGTAAAGTTCTAACAGCATGTTATCCCATCGCATGGTTCGAGATGTACTCACTTCGGCGGTCGCAGCAAGAGTGATGCCTCAGGCCACACTAAAAGCCTTCCCCTCCATGCACCGGATGTAGAGCGCATTAAAAGCAATCTAGAGCGCGTTCAGAGCCCACTGTCTACCCAGCCTTGCTACCTGAAGAAGATAATACGCTTTACTAGAGCTCCAGAGCAATCTGTTTTGTCACCTCTTTCGTCCATGATTATGTTGGTACTACACTAAGAACAAGCCACCTCGCCATCTTGCCGAGTAAGCTTGGCTCTGGTCACCCAGCAGACGGCAGTGCAGACGACAAACGAAGCCATGCGTTCTCAACTGAAGTAAACGAGGCCCTAAAGTGCGAGGCGGCGACTGTAAACCATTGGGCGGCAGTCAGTCAGTATTAAAAGCGACCTTCCAAATTCATACGAAATCACAAGTTGAATCACCCCGGTGAAAACATGTATAAACATGGGGCATTGATCATTAATGAAGGAATAAAATAATGGACATACAAATAGACAATATTAATGGCGGAGAAACACTTTAGAGTAGTGAATAACTCAAAATGCAACACGAACACATAGTCAGTGTGGCCATATCAGAGGGGCATCTGTAAGGAAGAAGAAGAGTATTACTGAGTTATATGATTGCAGCATAGTATCAAAGTACTTTTATCGCAAATATTGAAAATTATCAGCCACACGCACAAGTCCAGATCAAATGCAAGTACTACTACAATATTTTCACTTGGATTGTTGTGCACAGCAACCGTTGATTTGATTTAATTACTGGGAATAACAGAGCGTTCGGTGGCACTAAATCTGTATATCACTCACAGATCGATTTCGGCTAGGTAACTAGCCATTATCAGTGTCATAGCCACAAAATAAGAAATAGAGTAACATCGAGCTTGTTCCTGAGCTTTGTGTACTTGTAGAACGTAGCACATGCTTGACGGGCAACTAAACTTCACATCGAGTTTGATCCTGGGCTTTCTGTACTTGTAAAACGCTGCAAATGCCTCGCTGGGAAAATCTGCTTCTTACCTGCCGAAATTCGGTCTGTGATTAATAAACAGATGTATTGCAACAGACCGCTGTGTTCGTCTTAGTAATATTTTCACTGTTACTCTCTTCCTGTATTCCTGATCTTCTTTAAAAGAAGACAGCAGTGGGTCAACAATTCACAAGCACAATTGACGCAAAAATCATATACTACATAATCACTGTTTACAACTTATACGAGCATGTATTACTTTGGTAGTAACAATTTGAAAGTCAAGGAAAACCTGGGCATAGCCCACTAACCTTCAGTGGTAGCTGTGGTGTCGCACAAGTACAAAGTGCGCGCCACCTACTTTCGCCGCGCGCCGCCTTGCATGCACGGCGCGGCGTTCTTCCGACGACAGCCACGAGCACCCTCTGCTGGAACCCCGCTCGTGGCCACCACGGAAAGACATAGCACTTCGGACTGAGATAGCAACCAGTGAGGACCTTCGTAATCAGATAGGCACCAGTGAAGACTTTGCTATCGTACAGGCACTAGGCAGGCCTCTAACAACTATGTATCAACATTCTGCAGTACTATGTAAAAGTTAAGTATTGTTACATTCTGTGCAATATATCTCTTTCTAATTTACTCGAGTGTTTATAGTTTCTGGCTGCTCCCCTCCGTACCTGCACCAGCGTGTCGGTCTCATTCCACTCGGCCACCGACACCGGCGACGAAGTTGGGGCCCCAAAGTGGCGACGAGGAGTGATAGACGAACCTTGGACAAACCCGCTTGTAGCAGTCAGACAGCAGCAGTCGGAGCACGCAGAAATTGCTCCCGCCCACCCACCCTTATTATAAGATTTTGGGGGAACATTTTCAGTTACGTGTTTGTGGACTTTTTTTTTTTTGTTGCAGAGCGTCCTCATTCATATTGCATTTGTGTTTTGTTATAATTTACTTGTATGCGCGGCACCTAATCGGTCATCATGGCCACTACCCCGAACCCAAACTTAATGGAAATTATTCAGTTACAGACGGCGCAAATAACGCAACTCCTCCAGGCGGTGTCCCAGCTCACAGCGCAGGCAGCTAACCAACAACAACAGCCGCCGCTTCAGCAGCCCACACCTGCCGCCGCAACACTTCCTACGTTTCGCCAATACAACGAACGTGAGGAAGAATGGAGTGATTATCTGGCGCAGTTTCAAGAACTCGTCGCGGCTCATCAACTTACAGGTCAGACTGTTAAGCATCTTTTATTGTCTGTGGTGGGCCCCAAAACTTTCGTGTTACTGCAAAAACTATTCCCGCACGCATCTCCTCGTGATGTGGACTTTGAACAAATTGTAGATGCACTAAATGCTCATTATGAGAGAAAAGTTCTTGTAGCCGCTGCACGGTACCGATTTTTCAGACTGAAAAAATTACCTGAACAGTCACACCAAGAGTGGATCACCGAGTTGAAGGGCTTAACCCGCAAATGTAAATTAACTTGCTCTTGTGGACTTTCGTATAGTGACGTGATGTTGAGGGATGCGATTACGCAGAACATTCAGGATCCCAGAATTCAGGCAGCAATTCTAAAACAATCTGACCCTTCATTAGACAGTGTACTGCAGCTTATAGAAGCACATGATACTTTTGACTTAGCTGATGTAGAAATGCAAAGCCATAGTGTAAATTCAGTGCGCCGCAACGGACGCTTTCTTAGCCGTAGTTCTCAGTATAGCACTAGTGATTCTTATTTTTCTACCTGCCGTGCTGAACAGTCAGTGAACAGTAGCCAGTGTAAAAGTGCGACACAAAGGTCGCCCCGTCGTGTTAGAAACAGTGATTTGAATAACGGGCGCCAACGCTCATTTCAGAAAAATGTACGTAAATCTTGCCCCCAGTGTGTGTCTCGCCACAAGCGTGCTCATTGCCCTAGTCGCAGCGCAACCTGTTATCAATGTGGCAAATCAGGACATGTACAGTCTGTGTGTATGCAAATTAAAAACTCAAAGAACGGTACCGTTAGAAACAGTGCTTCGCGGAGTGCGAGAACAGTTCATTCTGTAAATGTTATACGGGCTGTAGAATTGAACAGTGCTTTCCTTGGATCTCAATTGCAAGAAAGTAGTTCTGCGCCTATGGCAAAACTATATAGTGCACCACGTAGCAAGCGCCGACGAGCGCGTAAAACAGTGCAACGGAAAAGGGTTCGGGACAAGCAAAATGACTATGAACAGTGCATACCTGTAGTGAAAATAGTGCCTTCTGCAACTGCTCCTTGTATTAGTGCCCAGTACTGTGTAGATAGAGACAGTAGACTTGTTGTAGCTACTCAAAAGTTTAGTGCAGTAGTTAGTAAATCTGTAGTAGCTTCGCAAGCTTCCGAGGACGCCGATCCGGCGATAGTGTCATCTAGTGACAGTGTGGTTAATCCGCCGCGTGCCGAGTCTGCGCCGCTTCCTTCACTACGCGGCCCGCGCAAGCGCAGTAAACAAACCGTAGCAGACGTTGCCCACATTCGCGCACCTGTCGAGCGCCGAAAGCAAAAACTTTTTGTGAATCTTTCCATTGACAATAAGACTGTGCAATTTTAGCTCGACACTGGTTCCGCTGTTACCTTAATTAATAAAGATACTTATGAACTTCTGGGTTCGCCAAAATTATCGCTGTGTCAACAAGTGTTAACAGCTTATACAGGTCAAAATATTCCCGTGCTAGGAACGTGTAGCCTGCCTGCCTCTTTTCAAGGTGTTACGAAAACAGTTGCTTTTGTTGTTCTTCAGGCCAAATCTACGCAGAACATTTTTGGACTAGATGCTTTTGACTTGTTTGGTTTATCAATTCAAAGAGATGTGCTTCAAATTTCGTCAATAGTGCCTCAGGATAAAATCAATGCATTGTGTGACAAATACAGTGACTTGTTTTCGCCGGAACTAGGTTGTGCAAAAGACTTCGTGGCACATGTGACTTTAAAAGAATCTGCAGTTCCAAAATTTCGTAAAGCTAGACCAGTGCCTATCGCATTGCGTGATACAGTTGCCGAAGAACTTAAACGTTGGCAAGATAGTGGGGTGATTTCTCCTGTTTCTGCGAGTCAGTGGGCCTCGCCTATAGTAATTATACCCAAGCCGTCAGGAAAACTTCGTCTCTGTGCGGACTTTAAATCAACAGTGAACAGTCAAACAATTGTCGACACTTATCCCCTGCCCAGACCTGAGGAACTGTTGGACAAATTAGGACAGTCTCGTTTCTTTTCTAAGATTGATTTAGCAGAGGCATACTTACAGATTCCACTTGATGACGAGTCGAAACAGTTTTTCGTCATTAATACTCACATGGGCCTTTTTCAATTTCAACGCCTACCCTTTGGCAGTTCTTCCGCTCCCGCTATTTTTCAGCGTTTTTTGGAACAGCTGACAGTTTCCGTACCGTGTTGTTCGAACTATTTAGATGACATTGTGGTGTCCGGACGTACAGTTGAAGAACATTTAGCAAACCTGGAGTGCCTTTTCAAAGTGTTGACTGCAGCAGGTCTACGTTGCAATAAAGCAAAGTGTTCGTTTTTTTTCAAACTGAAATGGAGTACCTAGGCCATGTGATTAATGCCCAAGGAATCCATCCCTTACAGTCACATCTTCGAGCAATCAAAGACTTGCCTCCTCCTAAGAATGTGCACGAATTGCAAGCAGTAATGGGGAAGCTGAACTATTATTTCAGATTTATTCCCAATGCCTCTCAGATTGCAGCTCCACTGCATCACTTACGTAGGAAGAATGTTCCTTTTGTATGGTCTAAAGATTGTCAGGTTGCCTTTGACAAATTAAAGTCTGCACTACTCAGTGATGCATGTTTGATTCCCTTTGACCCACAGAAGCCTGTAGTGTTAGCAGTTGACGCCTCGTCGTATGGTTTGGGCGCTGTAATCTCACATCGTATTGGATGTCACGATCGTCCTATTGCCTTTGCATCCAAGCTACTGACGCCGACGTAACAGAATTACAGTCAGATAGAAAAGGAGGCCTTAGCAATCATTTACGGCGTCACAAAGTTTCATCATTATCTGTATGGCAGAAAATTCTATTTGTTGACAGACCACAAGCCTCTCACGTCGTTGTTCTCACCCACAAAGCCAATTCCGCCACGTACGGCACAAAATCTTCAGAGATGGTCCTTGATATTGTCTACTTATCAGTATGAGATTTTGTACCGACCTACCACTAAACACGCCAACGCGGACACACTTTCCCGACTTCCGGTTGGCCAGGATGTTTCGTTTGATTCTTCAGAAATGGCATGTTGTCAGATAGACTCCAGAGATGCTTCCGCTGTCGCAGACTTTCCTTTGAACTCTCGTCGCGTTGCACAGGAAACAGCTGCGGATGCAGACTTAAGTGTGGTAGCACGTTTTGTTCGCTTTGGTTGGCCTGCCAGAGCCAAAGATATTGATCAGCCTCTGGTTCGACGTTATTTTGCACAACGTCATGCATTATCTTTAAGTCAGGGTGTACTGTTGTTGCATACCGACAACGACCAAGCAAGAGTGATTGTTCCTCGTTCCCTGCAACGAGAAGTGTTACGCCTCCTGCATCAAGGACATTGGGGCATTGTTAGGACAAAGCAACTGGCCAGACGTCATTGTACCTGGGTTGGTATGGACGCTCAGATAGAGAGCATGACATCACAGTGTACAGTTTGTGCGGAGCATCAGGCGGCTCCTCCACAGCGTTTCTCAGACTGGCCACGCCCCAAGGGACCATGGCAACGTTTACATATTGACTTTGCCGGACCTTTCTGGAATACGCGCTGGTTAATTGTTGTAGACGCTTTCAGCAAGTTTCCTTTTGTGATTGCCATGAACTCAACGACAGCTTCTAGTACAATCAGTGCCTTACCATCAGTGTTTTGCATCGAAGGCTTGCCTGAAACTATCGTCAGTGACAACGGACCTCAGTTTGTTAGTGCGGAATTTCAACAGTTTTGTCGTGCGAATGGCATTAGCATATCACCACCGCACCTTTTCACCCTCAGTCCAATGGTGAAGCAGAACGTTTCGTTCGAACATTCAAGTCTCACATGGAGAAGATGAAAGGTCAGCACTCCAGGCAGCAAGCTCTTCAAATTTTCCTGTCTACGTATCGGTGCATGCCACGTGACGGCCCGTCTCCTGCCGAGCTGCTACACGGCCGCCGTCACCGCATTCTCCTTCACTTGCTGCAGCCTCCCACGCACCGAGTCGGTTCGTATGGCGCTACGCGTTTTCAGGTTTCTACGCCGGTGCTGTACTGGGTGTTTGCTGGAAACATGAAGAAATGGATGCCGGGCATCATTCAGCGCGTGCTCGGGCGCAATATGTTTGTTGTACGTTCTTCCACAGGGTCGGAGCTGCGGCGCCACGCAAACCAATTGCGCCTGCACAGGCCGCGCGATCCTGTCTCCGGTTTCTTGATTTCAGACCCAGTTCACCGCCAGGGAGCACAAATACATCGTTCGTCCCCGGACTACGAGATCGTCCCGATGGAGATCGACGCGACGCCGCCGCTGTCGCCGCCGCAGATGACAGCGTCACCGAGAGGGACTCCGGGACCGTGCGGGCCCCCCCCAGCTTGGGCCACGCACCTCAGAAGAAGATGACCTGCTCCCTCTGAGCGGGGGCGGGCGCCCTTCCCCAGGTTTCGGCGGGTTCCCTGGAGGATCTCAAGGCGGATGCCGGGGCGCGGACGGCGTCTCGATCCCGGCCTCAGCTACGACGCCCGTCCCACCAGTAACGCCCCCGCCCAGGCCCTCCTCCCAGTGCCGTCGCCGTGGACCTCAGCCCTACGCCACGACGGCGCGGCGGTTTGGGGGGGAGGGGTGTGGTGTCGCACAAGTACAAAGTGCGCGCCACCTACTTTCGCCGCGCGCCGCCATGCATGCACAGCGCGGCGTTCTTCCGACGACAGCCACGAGCACCCTCTGCTGGAACCCCGCTCGTGGCCACCACGGAAAGACATAGCACTTCGGACTGAGATAGCAACCAGTGAGGACCTTCGTAATCAGATAGGCACCAGTGAAGACTTTGCTATCGTACAGGCACTAGGCAGGCCTCTAACAACTATGTATCAACATTCTGCAGTACTATGTAAAAGTTAAGTATTGTTACATTCTGTGCAATATATCTCTTTCTAATTTACTCGAGTGTTTATAGTTTCTGGCTGCTCCCCTCCGTACCTGCACCAGCGTGTCGGTCTCATTCCACTCGGCCACCGACACCTACGACGAGGCTGGGACACAAAAGTAGCAGCCTAGACAACAGTCAGTGCGTGGCACTGCGAGGGGCAGATATTGCAACTTGTAGGGACACGCTGAAACCGCGAAGCGCCCAGGCTGTTAGCGGATACCAGCGGGCTACGACGCTGCACTGGTGCGTCCTATTTTGGAGTATTTCTGTGCATTGTGGGGTCCACATCAGATGGGACTGGAAGGAGGGTGTGGAGAAAGTTCTGAGAAGAGCGGCTCGTTATACAGGCTGAATCACCTAACACTTGCACCGCAAGTATTGCAAAAACGGAAAGTACGATTGATGTGCGGTTTTCACAGAATGGATTGGTAGTCATGGGCTCGTATTTTAGCCGACAGGCAGATTGGAAAAGTACCTAGAAAGTGTATTTTTTATGAAAACATACAATATTTCAAATGGAACAATGGTTGTTTCTATCATGCAGTGGAATTTTTGACACCAGCTGTGTACAAAGAATTTTGAATGACATTTTTTTCACGTTTAGTTTGGCAGCTGCAACCATTCAAAGTTTTTGGAGCGGAGGCTACGACAGCGTAGTCGACTGGCTGGTGGTCATGAGGCAGTGGGCCGTGTCCCAGGGGTTAGCCACTCGGCCAGTCAGCTACGCTAACGCAGCCTCCGTTCCCGAAAATTTGAACTCTTGAAGCTATCAAAGTAAACGTGATGAAAATGTCATTCAAAATTCTTTGTACACAGCTGGAGTCAAAAATTCCAGTGCATGATAGAAAAAAAAAACATTGTTCCATTTTAAAAACTATATGTTTTCATAAAAAATACACTTTCTAAGTAATATTACAATCTGTTTGTTGGCTAAAAATACTGACTGCTAATCCATTCTGTGAAAACCGCATATCAATCGAACTTTCCGATTCCGCAAAATTTGCTGTGCAATTGTTAGGTGATTCACCCTGTATATTGTCGCTATATAGGCGAGATAGTGTCACAGATATGATGCACGAGTTGGGTGGAAGTCATTGAAAGATATACGCGATTGCCAACATGAAATTTTCACTCTACTACGGATACGTACCTCCTGGTATTCCAGGATTCGAATCAGGGAGCTTTCCCTCTCGCAGGCAATCGCTCTACTGGTTTTTTTATTGTCATTGTTACCATACATTATTTTTATCTTCTTACCTCAGGTAGATCGATGCCTTGCGGTCGTTTGTTCATGTTCGTTCTTCGTTGTTCGTCGACCTCAACCGGGTAATCAATTTCTTTCATAATTACAAAATGTATGACATCAACTGCGATTGGGCAAAGCTGAAAATGTGTACCCATCCGGGATTCGAACCCGGGTCTCCTGCTATCTAGGCAGTTGCGCTGACCACTACACTACTGGGGACTCAGTGACCACGGCACCTGCAAGAACTACCTAAGCACGCTTCCCGTCAGACACAAATTGCCAGCTTTACCCGAGAAGTGTCGTCTGTTCTTTCGGAACAGACTCCACATGTATATATAATTAATTTCTGTATGGTGTACCGAACGGGTGATGCTTAATTTCTCTAAATTCAGATGAATAGGGAAAGAAAGATCTGTACTGACTGAATATGATTGGTAAATTCATTTTGGCATCACCTTGCGTTTCGAAATGTGAATTCCGATTTTTTTTTTTCTAGAAGACAATTCATAATGCTGACTTTGTTGCATACCAGTGAGCAGTATCATTTCCATACAGTTTCAAACATTTGTCATGGCAAGCTTCCAAATCCCCTTTCCATACAGTTTCAAACATTTGTCATGGCAAGCTTCCAAATCCCCTTCCAGTGCAATCGTTGCAAGACAGTTTGAGTGTATCATTATCACGGGGACCAACAACGCCATAACTAACGGACGACGTGGTTTCCTCCCAGCTCCTCTTCTCAATTTTGTTAGTCTGTCGCCGCACACGCCAGCGTCTATTGCTGTTCCTTGCGCGAAATACAATAAATAAATAAATGAAAAAAAAATTTCTTGTTCCCAAAGACAGTTACCATCACCAATCACCAGTTGCCATGAAGACGTTTGCAGGTACTGCTGCGATTTTGAAGGCAGCTGGTTTGCCACGCACCATTTATTATCGTTTCGTTTCGCAATCCGCATAATTAGCGAATCCACGTCTTCATGTCCAGTGACAACCTGGTCGAGAAACCCTCACGTTCACTCCGGTAGCGGTAAGGGAACGTTAACGCTGCTCCAACTCTGCGTATGGTGAACTTCAGAGGTGTCCCCACACACGTAGCACAGATCTTATGATAATGCAACCTCTCGGTCACAACTTTGTACAGTACTGTCCAACGCTTAGTGAAAAACGAATTCTTTCTTATGAAATTACGCCATCTCACTGTTATAGTTAATTTATTATAATGCAATCATGACGCTCATGTATCCAATTTCAAATGTCATGGTAAAGTTACATCTCAACTGCGTATTATCGTTAAACAGCGATAATTTACTTTTGAAAATTCCCGAAGAAGGAAAATTTTAAATACTATGAGTGTTCAAAAATACACTCACACTTGCAATAAGTTTACCGTTCACAACAGACGGTCAACCACTTCGTTGTTCTATATGGACATAAGTGTATTCGTCAGAAAATGCACGTTGCAAATGACCAACAACGCTGTCACTCACAATGTTCCTGCACACTAGAGGTACCTTACGCGTTACTGTCTCCAGAATATACTGATCGGAGATATGTTGCTGACTGACATGTACAGCCGCGGCAGAATAGCCGTGCGCACTGAGGCTCCGTGCTGAGGTGCACGCAGCCGTTCGCCGTCGGGGCTTCGAGTCCTACCTCGGGCATGGGTGTATCTGTTGTCCTTACGTTAGTTTAACTTAGTTTAAGTAGTTTGTGCACTAGGGGTTAATAACCAAGCACTTAAGACCCATAGATTTACAAACAATTAAACATTTGAATTTTGACATGTTCTCTTAACAAATAGTATCAAGACCAATGCGGTTTCATGGATCATCAATATCTCGTAGGCATGAAACAACAAATTTTCATAATACGAGAATTTTTTAACCACAAATAAGGCGTTTCCTATCACATTATTACAATAAACTATACCTATAATGCCTGGTTTTTGAGATATTGCAAGAATCTCTTCCTATTGAAGAAACGCTGCGGAGCAATGACCGAGCGTCCCAAGGCGCATTGCTGCGGAGCGCGCCGCTGTCGGAGGTTCGAGTCCTCCCTCTGAAAATTATTGATAAAGGAGGGGAAGGAAAAAGGATTAGGAAGGAAAGGATTGACAGTGGCTGCTTTATGGCATTGAGATGAAACAATGGCGACAAGTGAAAATGTGAGTCGGGCCGGGAATCGAAACCGGGTCTCCCGCTTCGGACCAGAGATCGCCTGAACCACTTGGCTACCAGTGCTCGCCTCCCGTACGTCTCAAAACTTCCACATGTCGCACGCTATGGCTGTAGCGCCCCTATAGTCCACGTTTTCTTACGCTCTCCATTACGGATTCCCGTGCGAGGTCGAACGTATGACCGCATCTGCGGTGAAGTATGTGAAGCTAACGTTGTCTTCGCATGTAAATACTTATCACACTCCTGGCCATTGAAATTACTACACCACGAAGATGACGTGTTACAGTCGCAAAATTTTATATACAGGAAGAAGATGCTGTCATATACAAATCAGTAGCTTTTCAGAACATTCACACAAAGTTGGCACCGGTGGCGACACCTACAACGTGCTGACGTGAGGAAAGTTTTCAAGAACAGTTGACCGGCGTTGCCTGGTGAAACGTTGTTGTGATGTCTTATGTAAGGAGGATAAATGCGTACCATCACGTTTCCGACATTGGTAAAGGTCCGATTGTAGCCTATCGCGATTGCGGTTTATCTTAACGCGACATTGCTGCTCGCGTCGGTCGCGATCTAATGAATCGGAATCGGTGAGTTTAGGATGGCAATAAGAAACGCCGTGCTGGATCCCAACGGCCTCGTATTACTAGCAGTCGAAATGACAGGCATCTTACCCGCATGGCTGTAAAGGATCGTTCAGCCACGTCTCGATCCCTGAGTAAACAGATGGGGACGTTAGCAACAGAACAACCATCTGCACGAACAGTTGGACGACGTTTGCAGCAGCTTGGACTATCAGCTAGGAGACCATGGCTACGGATACCCTTGACGCTGCATCACAGACAGGAGCGCCTGCGACGATGTAAGCACCGACGAACCTGAGTGCACGAATGGCAAAACGTCATTTCTGTTTACAGTATCATGATGGTCGCATCCGTATTTGGCGACACATTGGAAGCGTGTATTCACCATAATGACGTATCACCCGGCTTGAAGGTATGGGTTGCCATTGGTTACACGTCTCTGTCACCTCTTGTTCACATCGACGGCACTTAGAACAGTGGCCGTTACATTTCAGATGTGTTACGACCCGTGACTCTAGCCTTCATTGGATCCCTGCATAACCCTACATTTCAGCAGGATAATGCACGACAGCACGTTGCAGGTCCTGTACGAGACTTTCTGTTCGACTGCAGCGCTGGCCAGCACATTCTCCAATGTTTCGCCAATTGAATAGTCTGGCCAATGGTGACGGACCAACTGGCTCGTCACAATACGCCAGTCACTACTCTTGATGAACTGTGGTATCGCGTTGAAGCTGAATGGGCATCTTTACCTGTACACACCATCCAAGCTCTGTTTGACTCAATCCCCAGGCGTATCAAGGCCGTTATTACGGCCAGAGGTGGTTGTTCTGGGTACTGATTTCTCAGGATCTATGCACGCAAATTGCGTGGAAATGTAATCACACGTCAGTTCTCGTATATTTGTCAAATGAATATCCGTGCATCATCTCCGTTCTTCTTCGTGTAGCAGTTTTAATGGCCAGTAGTGTCTATTGGTGTATTTGTGTCTGGCCTCTCCACAGATACCCCTCCGCTGCGGTTGCACCTACGGTACGCTATTTGTATCGTTTAGGCACGCAAGCCACCACACCTCAGCAATATCTGTGGTTCATGGAGGTGGTGTATGTGACTATGGGATTTTAATTCTGTGGTATGTTCCAGTATAGCAAAAAATATAATGCCTTTTAATGCAGTTTTCGGAACATTATTTGTATTTAGCTCTCTTCGTCGATTTGTTATTTTCACATCAAATTTGAAAAGAGAAATGGATAAGTTAAAGTAACATATGGTAGGGAATAGTGAAGTTCGGTGTCAGAATGAACAGGATTTCTGGTCAGTTTGTCGCAACGCAGGAGTTGGTCTCATAATGAATAAGAAAATATGAATACGGTTAAGTTACTCTGAACAGCATAGTGAATGCAAAGATAGACACAAAACCACACCGAGCACAGTAGTGCAAGTTTACATGCCAAATAGCATGGCAGATGATGAGGACTTCGAAGAAATGTCTGAGAAGATACAATATATCATTCAGAAAATTAAGGGAGACCAAAATTTGATAGTGATGGACTGGAACTCGGTAGCAGGAAATGAAAGAGAAGGAAATGTAGTAGGTGAATATGGACTGGGAAAACGGAATGAAAGAGAAGATCGCTTGGTAGAATTTCGTTCAGATCACAATTTAATGATCACCAACACTTGGTTTAATCATCATGAAAGATGGTTTATACGTGAAATAGACCAGTACATACTGGAAGGTAACAGATTAACTTTATAATGGTAAGGAATACATTTATATACCAGGTTCTAAACTGTAAGTCATATCCAGGGGCAAATATAGACTCAGATCATAACCTACTAGTTATGAAATGCATATTAAAACTTAACAGATTGCAGAAAGGTGGAAAGGTTAGGAGATGAAACGTGGACAAATTGAAGGAACCAGAGGTGGCTGAGAGTTTCAGAGGGAGCATTAGGCAAGGATTGGCTGAAACGGGGAAAAGTAATACAGTAGAAGAAGAATAGGTAGCTCTGAGAGATAGGGTGGTGAAGGCTGTAGACGACCATATAGGCAGAAGGACAAGGCCTAATAGAAATCACTGGATAACACAGTATACACTGAACGTAATTAATGAGAGAAGAAAATATAAAAATTCAGCAAGTGAAGCAAGCAAAAAGGAGTACAAACGTCGGAAACGGAAGTGCAGAGTTGCTAAGCTAGAGGACAGATGCAGAACCGATGAACAATGTATAAATAGGTGCAAGATAGATATCGCCTACAGGAAAATAAATGAGATATTTGGAGAAAAGAATAGCAGCTGCATAAATATCAAGAACTCAGATGGAAAACGAGTACTAAGCAAAGAGGGGAAAGCTGAACTGTGGAAGGAATATATAGAGGGCCTATACAAAGGAAATCTACATCTACATCTACATACATACTCCGCAATTCACCGTAAGGTGCGTGGCGGAGGGCACACTGTACCACAACTAGGCATTTCCTTTCCTATTCCACTCCCAAATTGAATGAGGAAAAAAAGAACGCCTATATGCCTCCGTACGAGCCCTAATTTCTCTTATATTGTCTTTGTGATCTTTACGCGAAATGTAAGTAGGCAGCAGCAAGATCGTACTACACTCAGCTTCAAATTCCGGCCCTCTAAATTTAATTAACAAAAACTCACGAAAAGAACGTCGTCTTTCTTCCAGCGATCCCCAATTGAGTTGCCGGAGCATTTCCGTGACACTCGAGCATTGGTCGAACCTACCGGTAACAAATCTAGCTGTTCGCCTCTGAACCGCCTCTATGTCTTCCTTCAAACCGATCTGCTGCGGATCCCAAATACTTGAGCAATACTCAAGACGTGGTCGTACAAGCGTTTTATACGCGGTATACAGGTGAAGTACATCTTCCCAAAATTCTCCCAATAAACCGAAGTCGGCTGTCTGCCTTACTCACAAATGTCCTTACATGCTCGTTCCATTTCATATCGCTCTGCAATGTTACGCCTAGATATTTGAACGACGTGACAGCATCAAGAAGCTCACTACTAATGCTGTATTCGAACATTATGGAATTGTTTTTTCTACTCATGCGCATCACCTTACATTTTTCTACATTGAGAGCTAGCTGCCATTCTTCGCACCAACTAGAAATTTTGTCTAAGTCAACCTGTATGCTATTACAGTCAGTTACAGACGACACCCTCCCATACACCACAGCATCATCAGCAAACAGCAGCAAATTACAACTTACTCTGTCCATCAGATCATTTATAGAGATAGAAAATAAGAGCGGTCCTATCACACTCCCCTGGGGCACGCCTGACGATACACTCGTCTCTGATGAACACTCGCCGTCGAGAACAACGTACTGCGTCCTATTACTTAGGAAGTCTTCCAGCCAGTCACAAATATGTGAACCTACTCCATAATCTCGTATCTTCGTTAGCAGTCTGCAGTGTGGCACCGCGTCGAACGCCTTTTTGAAGTCGAGAAAAAACACAATCCGCCTTTCTTATACACGGGAGTCACCTGCGCTTTTTACCAATCACTAGGAACATTGCGCTGAATTAAAGATTCGCTATAAATGCAAGCTAAGTAGGGGGCCAACGCCGCAGAATAGTCTTTGTAAAACCGAACTGGTATTCCATCCAGACCAGCAGACTTTTTCGTATTTAGCTCTCTCACCTGCTTCTCTACACCGGAAATACCTATTGCTATGTCCCCCATTTCGGAATTTGTACGTTGATCAAATGGTGGTATATTTGTGCGTTCCTCCTGCGTGAAAGATTTCTTAAAGGTTAAAATTAGAACTTCAGCTTTCCGTTTGCTTTCTTCTATTATTAAATTTGAAGGCAATATTCTAGAAATGGGAGATGAAGTGGAGGAAGAAGAGATATGACATATGATACTGCGTGAAGAATTTGACAGAACGCCGAAGGATCTGAGTCGAAACGAGGCCCCTGGTGTACATGATATTCCGTCTGAACTGGTGATATCGTTAGGAGAGACAGTTCTGATAAAATTGCTACACCTGGTATGTAAGAAGTATGGGACAGGGGAAAAACCCTCCGACTTCAAAGAATAATAGACTGATTCCAAAGAAAGCAAGGAAGGACAAATGTAAATATTAAAGAAATATCAATTTACTGAGTCATGGCTGTTAAAATATCTACTGTAAGGAAGTGACTTAAGTAATGCTCCAAAATAAACGTTTATTAATCTATAAACATCTAAGGGCAGTACTCCTCTGACTGTACGCCACAGTTACACAAGAAACCAAAAACAGACACGAAATCAGAAATCCACTGGTTTACAGTCCCATAGGTTGCCAGTCCATTTCAATCAGTCTCGGACGTCAGGAAAGCGACCTATAGTGGGTCCTCCCCCACAGTCGGCGGCGATGCTGCGAAACCCGAGGGCGTCCTGGGCGGAGCGACTGGGCGGCGGCGACGTCGGAGGGCGGAGGTGTATCAGGTCTCTAGGCTGGCGTCCGACCCCCGTGGCTAGGCAGTGCTCGTCCTTAAATAGGAACGCGGAAGGATATTTTCCGGTCGTAACTCCGCGGTCACGTGTCCGGCGGACGCGAGTAGGTCCCGTTTTACTGCGCCCTCTGGACATGCTGCTAGCGCCGTGTGCATACTCGTAGAAGACCGTCCCGTGGACTGTCCGCCTAGCTGCCCGGCAACCCGCGACGCCTTTGTGTTGTGCGTGTTGCCGCTATCGCAGGCGGATAGGACAACTGTAAAGTACTAATACGAATTATTTACAGATGTATGGAAAAACTTGTAGAATCCAATCTCGGGGAAGATCATTTTGGATTTAGGAGAAGTGTAGGAACACGAGAGGCAATACTCACATTACGAATTATCTTAGAAGATAGGCTCAGGGAAGGCAAACCTACGTTTTATAGCATTTGTAGATTTGGAGAAAGCTTTTGACAATATCGACTGGAATACACTGTTTCAAATTCTGAGGGTAGCAGGGGTAAAATATAGAGAGCGAAGAGTTATATTCAACCTACACAAAAACCACAGATTAGATTCGAAGGGCAAGAATGGCCCTCAGGGATTGGGAAATACTGAGACAGGGTTATAGCCTTTCCCCAGTGTTGTTCAATCTGTATATTGAGCAAGCAGTGAAGGAATGCAAGGGGAATTTTGGAGAGGGAATCTAAGATCTGGGAGAAGAAATAAAAACTTTGCGGTCTGCCGATGACAGTAATTTCCTTTCTTCCAGGAGTGCTAGTCTCGCAAGTTTCGCAGGAGAACTTCTGTGAAGTTTGGAAAGTAGGAGACGAGGTATTGGCGGAAGTAGAGTAGTGAGGCTGCATCGTGAGTCGTGTCGGGATAGCTTAGTCGGTAGAGCGAAAGGCAAAGGTCCCAGTTTCGAGTCCCGGTTCCGGCACACAATTTTAATCTGCCATGAAGTTTCGACAGTATTTTTGTCAGAGACCGCAAACGATCTGGAACAGGGTAATGGAATGTAGTGTTAGAAAATCAGGTGATGCTGAAGGAATTAAATTAGGCAATGAGCCGATAAAAGTAGTAGTTGAGTTTTGTTATTTGGGAAAAAGATAACTTCTGATGGCCAAAGTAAAGAAGATATAAAGTGCAGTGTGGCTATGGGAAGAGAAGCGTTTCTAAAGAAGCGAATTTCTTTAACATCCAATATTAATTTAATTTAATTTAGGAAGTCCTTTCTGAAAGCACTTGTCTGGAGTGAAGCACTGTATGGGAGTGAAACTTCGCCGATAAGGAGTTCAGACAAAATGCTGATAGAAGCTTTCGAAATGTGGTGCGAGGAAGATTATATGGGTAGATCACGTAACTAGTGATGGGGTGCTCAACACATTTGGAAAGACAAAGAGTTTCTGGCGTATCCTGACTAAGAGAAGGGACAGGGTTGGTGGGACACATTCTGAGACATCAAGGAATTCTCAAATTAGCATTAGAATGAAGGATGTGGGGTAAAACTTGTAGAGGGGGACTGAGAGACGAATATAGTAAGCAGATTCAATTCGATGTTGGGTGCCGTTTGTATTCTCAGATGAAGAGGCTTGCACAGGACAGGGTAGTGTGGAGAACTGCATCAAACCAGTCTGCGGACTGAAGACACAGCAACAACAACAGTCACATAAAATAGCTGTTTACACTAAAGTTGCATTCCTACAATTCGCGTATTAAACTGATGCTCCCAACTATCCACTCAAAAGGTTTCCATCCATTAAATAAACATAAGCTATTTCAGTTACGTACAATGACAAAACATCACATTCTAAAAGAGCGAAACACTATATGTGTATTTGTACAAACGTGGAAAGAGCAGAAGTAATGGATATACAAGTCATGCCCAACTCCTGATATCTATGAATTCCGATACGTAGCTAGATTAAACTGATAAATGAACAAAGCACTTTTGAGCATTGGTCAAAATCCGAATCTTTGCTTTCCAGATATAACCTAAAAATCGGGAGAAATAATGGCAAAATCAGGAGGCGGGAGGAAAAGTGGTGAATGAGGAGACTTCTGGCTAAATAGGGAGAGTTGGCAGGTATGTATGACTTGATTGATGATTCGTACAGACGAAGACGTAAATAAATAATGCTGTTCGTGCCCTATGGTTCACGGGTTCCTGTATATACCCTTGTCCAATCAGTAGATGTAATTGGCCTCGTAAAACAAATATTTAATGATAAAACATTTGCTTTGTCACGCGATTGACTAATGGCAACGTCACATGATGTCCAACATTATCAAGCGAAGCTTCCAGGGCGGAAAGTAAAATTCAACCGGTGCAGGATATACGAAACTGCTGCGACATCTAAATAGAACTTTAACTTTTTCTACTATGGTTGTTATCCTCGCACTATGTTAGTGGTTTTATAGCAGTACTCATACAGTACAAATTGACGATGGGCCAATTATGACGATGGTACAATTAACAGGCCCATGTTATTACAAAACACACACTGTTCCACGGTTTCGTATTCTTACACTGTACGGTTTCATTTTCTCTGAAACCGTAAAATGTTTGACTTTCTCCATCTCTGCCACGGATACAGACGGCGTTCTGCAGCTCCGTCTACCCCGCCTACTCTGCTGACGCCACACGGGGCGTCTCTGCCGCGGGAAACTCCGGCGGCCCGTACTGTCGGCCTCTGCCTGGCCGTTCCTAACGGAAAATGTACTTCCCGCCGACTCGCACTCTAATAAACTTACGAAATAAAATAAAATAAACAATTTGCGTAGATAAAGGAACAAGATATTCCTATCACCGGTGTTAAATATGTAAACCCTACCAGCACCAAATGTGGCGTCTCCATTTCTGTACGGGAGAAGAGCCCGATAGACTAGACAGACTGCTTGCGAAGTTACAGGTGGCGTTTTCCATTTTCTGGGTGAACGTTGGGAATACCTGCCATGCTGGATATTGCCCTGCACGCTGGGAAAGCGCGCCCCACTGGCGGCTCTTGCACGGCCGGTCAGCCGCCGGCTGCAGCCAGCGCCAGCGCGCGCCCCTACTCAGTGCCCTGTGTTCTCGGCACGTGCGCGTGCGCTGCTCGCTACTCCCCACTACTACTCCCCACTACTACTCCCTACTCGCCGGCTTAGCGTCCGCTCGGCTGGGTGATTGCCCCTCCCTGGGGAATCCCTGGGCCGCGGCCGGTGATCCCCAGGGGGCGGCCGCTAACGACCCGGCAGAGGGGGCGCAACCCCGCACCCCGCCAAAAACACGCGCCGGGGGTGGGGGTGGCTAGGGCAGGGCACTGGGCACTGGGCAGACGCAGGCGCCCTGTCCACGCTGCCGCTCTGGGCGACACACTACGTTTACATGGAACACATCTTCCGGAAGACGAAAACCGATTTTCGTAAACCGTTTTTCGCTGTCGTGTTTACATGGCACAGCCTGAATCGGATTTCCAAATCCACTTAAGATGGCGGCTGCAAAACAGCTGATTCAGTCCCCGATTTAGTCAGCATAATCGTTATTTTTCTTTACTTAAATACACAGATTCATGATCACTCTAATATTAATACTTTTATTTCACATTAGAAAATATCACTCTGTCGATATGTGCCGAAAATTCTTACCATAAAAACACAATCTGACAAGCCGAGAACGCTTCAAAAACGGTTGCGTTTACATGGGCACGAAAATCGATTGTAGAACTGGAAAACCGCTTTAGAGAAGCGGATTTCCAGAATCGATTTTGGAGTGTTTACATGGCCAACCAAAAGCGGAATTGGGAAATCGGCTTACGAAATCCGGTTTTGGGGGCCCATGTAAACGGGGTGACAGAAGCACTGCACAGTGCACAGTGGACCGGGGCTGCCGCGGCCACCGCTGGTCTGGGGCTAAAAGGATGACTCCCTTTGTCAAAGGCGTAGCCAGGATATTATTTCGGAAGCGGTTTCCAATGAATGAACGTTAGGCTTTGTACTCTTAATAGAAGGGCAAAATGCTCTAATACTGTATATACAGTCAAATCTCGATATATCGAATGTTTTCTTCATCCCCCTCCCTTGGAAGCCTAAATCCTTGTTATGAACACCTTGGGGGAAACTAATGATAACCCTCATTTATAAAGTTCTCAGTTATGATGATTGTATGTTTCAAAAATGCTTTCTACTACATGTTTCAATATTTACATTTGCCACATATAAGAAGACTGATAAACTACTTGAAGAAAAAGGAACATTCTGTCGGGTATGTTTGTTTGCAGCAAATACATTAAAAATACAGAAGATGAGTGTTATCATTATTTACCCCTCAGGGCTTCATATTTCGAATAAAACCCTGTATTATAAAATCCTGTTTTTAGAGGGCTTGGGAAGGGCAGATTTTACCTCTAAATATCGAAGTTCAGCGGGGAAAATTTTTATATCGAAGTCACGTTTATATATGGAAGTCTTTTTTGTGCTACCTCAGTACATCGAAGTGTGCACAAATGGTGGAGTCCCAGTACCTTTCCTCTCTGCCTCCATGCGTCGCAGAGATCTCGGTGACTCTCCAGTTCTCACGACTCCTGCATACGTGATTTTTAGGCCTTGTCGGTTTTGATTCAGTGTGAGCTCCGAGTTCCAGTCGAGTTTGTAACACTTGTGACAAGACACGTTTGTATGAAGGCGGAATGTTCTGACAGTTGTGACAAATCCGGGACACCGAGTTGAAGGCACAGGCTGCCCCGGAAGTTGCTACACTGGCCCTTCCTCCCGTGCCTGCTACCGCCCTGCTCGGTGCCAGCCAGGTCTGAGGGAAACGTAGGCTGTACATCAGCGGAGAGCAGCGCCTCCGGGCGGCTAGCAGGTGCTCCGTGCCCCTGAAGACCGCCTGCCACCTGCTCGCCCGGGTCTTGTCACAAGTGTGCCAAAGCCGTGCCAGTCGTGGGGTCCGAGCGGAAATTTCTGTCAGTTGCTGAAAAACCAGAGTTAACTGACGAAGTCAGAGCAGGATTAATGACATAACAGCTGATTGTGGAATTCCGATGGGAGAAGTGTCAACAATAATGAAGAATAAAGACTGCATGATAACCACAGATGAAGGGACAGAATGGGAAAATCGAACATAGTCTCAGTTTCTGGATTTAGAAGAGTGATTAGTGCAGAGTTTCTGGCAGCAGAGGACCAATAATCTGAACAGTGGTGGACTTATGTCGAAACCTATGCACAATAACCTATGTAACCTGTATGTTACATTACTAAAACTTAACAATGGGCTAAATAACACACAAACGCGAAAAAATCACATTAAGTACGGTAATAAAAAATCGTAACATTTTTCTGGAACATCTCTTTATATCGAATTCTTGACATATCGAAATGATTTTGCCTTCCCTAGAGATTAGATGTGTCGAGGTTTTTTCATTCCTGTAAAAGTATACTAGTCACCAGGGTACAGAAACAAAATTAGTAGACTTCCAAACAAACTACATAGTCACCAAAATAGGTGGGCAAATGTAGATCGAAAGTCGGATGGCTATCAGTAAGGCGGTGCGTGAAGCTTTCAAAAACCTCTCCATCATTATTGGAGAAGCACTACCTAATATAAATTTTTACAGTACTTGTAATATGCTATTGGAAAAAATAACTGTCGAGATACTCTTTAATAGAAAGGAACCTAATACGTTTCCATAGGAACGACAAGAAATAATGCCGACCTATATTGTAATATATACTGACATTGTAATTACTAATAGTGCTCGCTCAGTTTGCCCTGTGGTCTACCGCACCGCTTTCCGTGACGGGGAGGAGTATCGGCCCCAGTTCGAACCCCGCCGGATTAACGAAGGCAGTCGGAGTGCCCGCCAGCTTGGATGTGGCTTTTAGGCGATTTTCCACATCCTCCTAGGTGAATATCGGGCTGGTTCCCAAGTTCCGCCTCAGTTACACGATTCGCAAACATTTCGTAACACTTTACACTTTCACACATATGACATTATACCCACACATTTGGGGTACACATTACCTCCCTAGGGCTGGGGGGTGTTTGGGGCATGGGGTGGCGACAGGAAGGGCATCCGGCCACGCCATAGATATTAATACTCCAAACCCACAAAGCCAACCCTGCATGTGCGGGAACGTGGCTAAAGAGAAAGAATTGTAGTGTAATTACTATTAGTGGTGTTGTAGAAAACACAACTATCTAAGGTCCTGGGCCAGACAGGGACATCGACAGTTTCTACACAGAGCCACCGCCGTATTTCATCCCCACCGTCACGATAATTTACTGTTGGACGATTGTACAAGGATTTGTCTACTAGTGATGGGAAAACAGGCAACTGACACATGTCTGTAAGAAGCAGACAAATTAAAAGAAGACTCTAGCGAAAGAACTTAGTAAACTCTTCACTATTTCGTTAGTAATCACCATAACTGTTAATAAGTGTCACCCACTTGAGACAAGACGGTCAATTCCTCCATACATAAACGTGTGCAGTTTGCTACAGCACAGGGATTTTCACCCAGATGTGCACCTGTTCGTCCGAAACGTACCTTTAGCCATTCAGGGCTCCAAAAATTATGGGAAAAGCGTGGGGAAAAGTCGGGACTGTTCGTAGCGTGTATAACGGCTGTTCTCCTTTGGCAAAAGGTAGGCGGGCTCTATCTTGATACAGAATAACGCCTTTTTTGTTAGCTTTGTCAACATCCCTGGTGGGCTTGAACCCAGAAAATACCTTTCTGGCTACGACTATGCCTTTGATAAATGAAGAATGTTGAGAAATGAGCAATAATTTTCGCCGCCATTGTCGTATAACCGATAATACACGTCCTGGTACTGAATCAGACCGTGACTGCACGTCTCGTTATGGTACAGCAGCCCACGCATACCTCCAAATATTGACAAAATTAATCTGGTTCTGTGCTCTGGTCCAATCGATCCGAATTAATCGACCATCGACTACACGTTTTCGATAGCGGAGACATAAGCAGAACACGGAAGTCAAGGAGGCAGTCTGAAGGCCGACGAATTTATCTTGAATCTACATCTACATAAATACCCTGCAAGTAACAATAAACTGCATTGCAGAGGGTTCATCGAACAGCTTTTATGATTTTTCTCTACACTTACATTCACTAATAGCTCACGGAAAAAGGAACTCCTAAATCTTTTCGGTTTCGATCGGATTTCTCTTATTTTGATGATCATGTCTCCCTATGCAGGTGTATGGTAGCAAAGTATTTTAACATTCAGAAGCAAAAGCCGGTGATGAAATTTCGCAAATAGATCTTGCCGTAAGGAATAACGTCGTTCTTTTACTGATTTCCACCTCAAATCGTGCAACATTTCCGTTACGCTTATCCCCCCTCCCCCTGTAACGTGATAAAACAAAACGAGCTGCCCTTCTCTGGACCTTGTCAATGTCTTCCGTCAGCCCCATCGGGTGAGCGTCTCACACTGGGCAACAGTATGGAACGCACAAGTGTGATGTAGGCAGTCTCTTTGGTGGAGCTGTTGCATCTTCGAAGCGTTCTGACATTGAAACGTAACTTTGATTTGCCTTCCCTCCAATATTTTCTGTGTGTTCTCTCCAGTTTTTCCGGTTTAAGTTGCTTCTAATTGTTACTGCTAGCTATTTGGTTGAATTTATGGGCTATAGTTTTGACTGATTTATCATGTAAATGAAGTTTAACGGGTTTCAATTAGTGATCAGATGGATGACTTCACACTTCTCATTATTACGATTCAATTGCCATTTTTTGCACAATGCAGATATATTATCTACATCATTTTGTAGTTGCTTTTCATCTTCTGGTGACTTGACTAACCGATAAGTGTGAGCATCATCCACGAACAGTCTGAGGGAACTATTTATATTGTCTCCTACTGTCTCCTACTGTTCTACTCGATAAATTTCTGTCAATTACAATGTACGGTACTGTGTCCTTTCTGACAGGAAATCAAGAATCCAATCGCACAGCTGTGGCGATATTCCATAAGCACGCAGTACGATCAGAAGACGCTTGTGAGGTACAGTGTCGAAAGCCTTCCAGAAATGTAGACATACGGAATCTTTTGACATTCCTTGTCTATAACCCTCATCACAAGAACGATACTTTCTGAATCCGTGTTGACTGTTGGTCAATAGGTCGTTCTCTTCGAGGTAGTTTATAATATTTGAGGAAAGTGTATTTCCTAAAATCCTGCTGCAAACCTGCTTCCGTGATATATTTTGCGGATAACTCCTATTGTCTTTCTTGAATATTGGCTTAACCTGTGAAACTTTCACATTTTTGCGTACGAAACATTTGCTCAGCGGGCAGTTATGTATGAGAACTAGGTACGGTGATATTTCATCAGCATACTCTGAAACTATTAGTTTATAATGGGGACCACAAGACTTACTTTTGTTGCGTAATTTAAGTTGCTTAAATACACCCAGGGCATGAACTATTAAATTACGCATGCTGGGAGCTGTTCTTGAAACCAATTCTGGAGTATTTGCTTGGTCTTGTTTCGAGAAGGAATCCCGGTTGCCATATGTGGCCATGCGTTATCCTGCTGCTCTGTGACCGTCGTCAAGTTCTGTAGCTGTGGGACAAACTGTTTCAATGCTTTAGAGAGGTATCGCCGTCTGAGCAACGTGCCGGCAATGCATACTAGGATCGTCAGTAAGAACAATGTCATTCTAATCTCGAGTTTGTCCACGTCACCACCATGGTCAGATTATGATTTTTTTTAAATGTTGAAATGTTTGTTAAGCTTAACGGACTTAACTACGGGGTCATCAGTCCCTAAACTTACAAACTACTTATGAACTACCTACAACTAAGAACGGCACAAATATCCATGCCCGAGGGCGGATTCGAACCCCGACCGTAGTGGCCGTGCAGACCGTGACTGAAGCGCCTCAGTCCCCTCGGCCACCGCGGCCGGCTCAGTTTATGATCTGGAGACAGACTGGTGAGAGACGTTTGAAGCGTTGCCTTATCCTCTCATCGTGTGGCGGATATAATAGTTGAGTTCTTGCTGGAGTCCACTAACCTGAGTACACCGGCTGCTGCGTTAACTAGTCAGCGTTACAACTCGGAAGAGGCCCAGCGTGATGCCCTGCCATACACTCGGAGTTCGCCGACGACGACTTTGCAACCTTGTGTGCCATTCAAGTTTTTTTGCTCCCATCCAACTGTATTTGTGTCTTAACATCTACGTTGACCCCCTCATTTTGCCTTTTCAAAATGACTATAGTCTACGTGACGTAGGAAGGCGGCACAATTTTCAGCCGTTCTGCGTGTCCCCTCCATTCCTGACTTGGAAGCCAATAACATTAATTCTCTAGGCGTGTCGCTGGCAGTAGGGAGCTGTGCATTGTTTCTCCCGCAGGCTCCTCTGTTGTCTCTCGGCCGTAGCTCCTCCCCTTCACGCTTCCCTTATCACTCCACCTCTCTGCCTGGAAGCGCATTCCTACATGAAGCCAAATATCCTCAACTACTGAGGAACGCCCGGCCCACGATACATCAACTTCTGATACTCCGGATTGACTTTCGTGGCTTCGTGTACTCCTATACCCCAAACACACATACCAAGGTTGAAAGACGACCGTCTGTCGTCTTCCATATTTTTTATAAAATTGTAATTTATTTGATGTCGCTAGATTAGCATTTTGTTAAAACTAGAACCCCAGTCTTTTCGAATCATGAGGAATAGCATTTATTTATTTCACGTTTTAAAATATTAGTTTCTGAAATGTTGGTTAATATTGCTAGGATTTTGTTATTTTAACAATTTATTACTGTGGTTATGATTGTGGCTTCTCAGCTACGCCACTGTCCCTGTGAGAATGTGTACCTGTTTTACTTTTAAGTGGATGTGCGAGAATCTAATGGCTGTCTGAATGTGGGTGGTGATAGCTCGCTTTTCATGGTTCTCTCTAGCTCAGAGTCGACAGTTAGTCGCTACCAACACCTTCAGCTGATGCAGCCAAAGAGATTTCTACACCCTTTGGTTACAAGCCAGTCGACGAGCCCTCTCCAGGCGAGTCTCGCGATCTTCTCTCCCCACCACCGCTGGGTTTGCCAGTTTCCGGTAGCTTTCGCGCCTCCTGGCCGTTCAGTCTTCACTTTGTGCTGGGATCGTGGTGAGGTGAGATTGGCTGTGCTCTTGTGTCTGTGGAGATGGTAGCGATTTGTTGTCTAGCATGTTTAACTTAGACTCTTGAACCTAGATTCATTTTTTGGAATATTCCTTCCGATAGTGCGCGGAAATGTGTTCTAGTTTTTCAGTCCAGTGATTTCCAATAGTTAAACACAGTGTATGTGTCACTAGTTGCAGTTTGATAACAGCCTGGTATATTCAAACCTTTTGTGGTTATGTGGCGGTGTACGAACTCTTTGAAATTCTTTCTGTCTTTGTCGGGCCTGATTTCTAACAGACGCCCCATGGCCCCATGGCAGCTCGGTCTTGTGGTGAGAACGTTGTTTCTGATCTTGTGTTTGGAGATGGGAGCTTTTCATTGTCTAGCACGTTTAACTTAGAGTCGTGAAATTAGAATCATTTTTTCGAATATTGTCTGTGATCGTATGCGGAAATGTATTCTCGTTTTTCAATTCAGTGATTTCCAATAGATAAACGCGGTGTGTGAGATTCTAGTTGCAGTTTGATAACGGCCTGTGATCATGTGGCGGTGTATGAAGACTGTGTAAATACTTTCTAGCTTGGTGGGGCCCGATTTCTAATAGGTGATAAGTTCATTTTAGTACAGTGCATGTAAAGGCTTTCTTAATGTTTCATTCCGTGAGTGATATGTGTTCCACGTGGTTGGTTCTTAGAACAAAGCCTTCAGCTTCCACTATTGTGTGTTCCATGCCCAACTATATATGTATCCTTGTGATTTCCACTAACATTTCGCGATCTTCTTTCCCCGCCTATTATAATTTTGCTGCTTCTTCCCCGAACTTGTAGTATGCACTTAGTATTAGTCAGTAATTCTCTCCGAGCCTTGTACAACCTCTTTCAATAGCTTGCCTGTGAAATTCTATGTATTTTTAAGGGTTGCATGCCGTAGTTTTCATTCTCACTTTTCCGTCTTTGAAATTATTATTTTTTTTTATTTAGTTATTGTGGCTTTCATCCGTTTCTGTAATCGCTCACAATCGCATGTTCCTTCATTTCAGTAGCTTCCTTATGAAATTCTACGCAGTTCTAGGGGTTGCATGCCGTAGTTTATATCCTTTATTTTTTGGAAATTGAATTTATACATTTTTATCGGTTTTCCGAACCACGTGGGTCCGAACTCCGACTTCAGGGTTTGCAGCTAGTCACCTGAATTCACGCCACTTTTTATAAAAGCAGTGCCTAGGTAGTTGACTCACAGATTGCAACTTAAAGAGTCCACCGTGATTTTGTGCAGTGGCGGCTCGTACAAAATTTGACCAGTGTGCTACAATATTGCAAAAATAAACATGAAACAAAATATACTAAAATAAAAAGCGTGACTGACAATGGAAATAACGGACTTAGTAATATCCGCACACGTCATCTGCGTTCTACACAGGTGACCAATGAAACTGCTTGGCTGAAAAGCGCAGTTTCACTCGTATGTTGGCTAGACATTACTAATGTTGTTTGTGACTGAAGTTTTATTTACAGAAATTAAAAATTTGGTCTCAGAGGTATTTGAATAGGAGCCTCACACAAGTTGGTTTGAGAGAGAACGCGCAAAACGCCTGAGCCAGCGAGCTATTTGACTGTGTATGCCGCAATATTCGTCGTATACTATTCCTCCGCAACCGTTACACGCAGCGCGAAGAGAAATATTGGTCTGGTGCTGCAGTCGGTCTCAGCACACTTGAGTCGCCAGGCCTGAAGTCACGACTGCGCATGCGCACTACCGCACAGACGACTGCGCCGCCTCTCTGCGCACGTACCAGCGCGGCTGAATCCCACTTCAGCACACGGAGCTGGTTTCCAGCTATCGCGGCGAGAGATGCGTTTTCATCCTTATTACTAGCACTCTAACACACATTGGAAGGGAATTGACATAATTTTATTGTGATATCTGGATCGCATTCGAAGAGAAAGGATGTAATTTTACTGCGATTTCTCGCTTGCTTTCGAAGAGAAATGGCATAATTTTAGTAATATATTTACAGTGCGCTGCAGCACATTAGCTCTTTATCACCAGCCGCCATTGATTTTGTGTAATGAATCCGATTTTTAACCACTTCACCTTCAGTGGAGTGCGATCATGTAATGTAGCCGTGTGTCGCCGTTAGCGTGTTTGCGCGTGGTCGAATCTAAATGTAACTTAACTTTGCTATACTCACGCACCATCTCAAATCATGGACGACAGACCGGAACGATCTTCGCAATTTTATTGTATATTGTGTTGTGTGGTACCCCCGGGTTTGGTGAATTTCGCCTACGATGGCGGCGCCTGCTTCTGCCTCGTTTCAGCACGCTGATTTTGGTGAGTTTCGCTGTTGCATTGCGTGTATATGAGCGAGTGAGTGTTGTTTGTAAATCCTCCCCCCCCCCCCCCCCCAGTAGCATTAAGTTCTTTGTAATTTATGTTAATTTCAATGCTGGGCATCGTCGGTATTAGTTCCTGTAAATGGGTTGCGTTTTTATAGTATTAACAATATTGGTTCCCCCATTTTGCTTGCGTTCTGCCTGACTAAACAAGTTATGTTCAGTCTAATTTTGACTTGTCTATAAATTGTAGTTTTCTAGCACCTTCCGCCTTTTATTTAATCTTGTTTTTCACCAGTGCTGAGAACAAGCTCAGATGCAATTTTTTTATGTTTAATTTCCGTTGCGTCATACATGTTTTTCTTAGCCACCTTTAAGGAAAAAACTTTAATTGTGGTGGCTTTTTTATTAATGCTTGTTGTAATTCCGTGTGAGCTGCTACGTATATTGGCCACTGTATCGTTAACTTTCTGTTATTAGAGTAATTTGAACCAAGTCAGTTCTCAGTTTGGGCCAGGGAACAAGGTTTTGCAGCAGGGAGTAGCCGGTAGCTCACACGGACGTTTTGCTTATTTTACTACTAAAATTAAGCTTCTTTATAACAGTAAACTCTTATCTCGGTACCTCCTACCAGGATTGAGCTTTCATTTCGTACAGTGGCCTACATTTAAGGTGTGTACTTAGGCCTACATGTACACCCATACTGCAAAAGCCACTTCATAGTGCGCACAGGAGGGCGTGTTTTGTCCCGCTGTCACTGCCATTCCAGCAGCATTTAGCTCAAAGGAATGAAGACTACAGTCAAGCTTCAAATGTCCAAATGTTTGAATACCTGTTCGACCAAACTGCTATGGGCATCATTCCCTACACTTACAAATTTCTTAAACTAACTTACACACAGACACCCGTATCCAAGGGAGGAGTTGAACCTCCGTCGGAAGCGACCGCCCAGTACGTGGCATCAGTGACGTGACGCCTTGGCCGCGGTGGAGTAGCCGAGCGGTCTAAAGCAGCTCGCTGCGGAGCGCGCGGTTGCTCGCCGTGGACGTTCGAGTCCTCCCTGGGGCATGGGTGTGTGTGTTTGTCCGTAGATTAGTTTACCTAGGTGTAAGTAGTTTGTAAACTACTGACTGATGACCACGCAATTTGGCCGGAGAGATTTACAGACATTTGAACATTTTTTGACGCCTTGCAGCTACTTCCGCTCCGTGCCAGTTAAGCCTTCCTATCGGCTCCCCATGATCCTCCAGGTCTAGTCGCGAGATATACGCACAAGGCACCAATGTATTGGGTGACTCTTCAAGAACGTAAGCTCTCGGAATTTACACGCGAGCGTATACAGTGTTGTGCTTACTACATGTAAGTGTAACGATGCTTGTTGCTCTCCTTTGGATCTTCTCTATTTACCATACCAGATACAGATCCCTCACTGAAGAACAATATTCAAGTATTCGCCGAAAAACTTTTTTGTAACCTAGGTCTTTTGTTGATGGTCTGAAGTTCTTGTTCAATATTACAAAAAATCTCTGCGAAACATCTGCCTCGTTTAACATTGCTTTTCTGTGAATATTCACTTCAAATACCTCCCAGTGCATACTGTCCAATGTTTTATAGAAGTGATCGTTCTGTACTTGCGTAATCATACCGTAGCGTTTCTTCCTTTTGTGTGTATTTGGAGCTCGTCACTTTTGTTTGTGTAGAGTGTAAGTTTCGTCGATACGTTGCAGACCCTCCTAAAGCGGCTATAGCCAGAAATGACGGCAACGCTCAGTACTGATGTCATAATTTATATCATTTCACGTGGGGCTGTATTTCCAGTCGTGTGAACTTTTTACAACGCTTCTTCCTCTGGCATTTTTGTTGGTCAGAATTATATCAGGGAAATCAAGACTATTCGCCTTCTTCAAATATACAATAATTTTTTTGGCAAGCATATAAATTTCAACACAGTTGTGGCATCCTCTGCTGTTTTTTTCCTCTACTTCTCTAAAAGTATATGTACACAAAATATTTCCGTTACGTAATATGATACAATTTTTCACTATCATATGCCGCGTTTTTGTTTTCTTACACTGCGTGTCATATGTATTTCAACGACAATCAACCATAGTTGTAGAATTAGTCAAACGCAAAACTTATGGTTAATATGCCATTGTCTGCGTCGATATTTCGTTTAGAACAAAAACTTTGAGTGTATATAAGATGATAGTGGCGTTTAAGCCTTTCGTGACAAAGCTATTGTTGTGTGTTTGGAACGACCTCTAAATATGAGGGAAACAGTTGTTACGTTTTGGATTTGCGAATTGTTGTGTGTTGTTCGTCATCCATAAAATGGGTTTCCCATTTTAACCTTACTTACGTTTCTTCTGCTCCTTAAGTAAATTTTTTGTCAAATTTTCGTTATTTTCGAAACACTTTTCACTGCATAATTCACATTCGTACTTCGCTTTTCACATTCAGCTTTTTCAATATGAGATGGGTTCATAGTTGTAGCTGATTTGAGTTTAAAGCCAACAGGACACACACAATTTAAAAAATGAGCAAAACAAAATTCAAGTGTTAGTCAAACTGCTATATTATTCTCGGAAACGTATTTCTTGTACTTGTATTTTCAAAATAACAGAAGGATAAAATCATTGACAATAAAACAAATATCGTAAAGTATATAAATTTGCTATTTGGGTATGATCTGCCTTGAGCAAACACAATTGTTTTTAGTTTTTCCCAAACTTGTTTCGCTGGCGTTGCAGCATCATCAGTGGAATATTTATTGTACAGTGTCTTAATAACACATGTCGTTGTATTTGTGGTTCTTTATCTCATAATACATCTCTGAGATAAAGAACCAAAAATTCAACGACATGTGTTGTTAATACACTATACAATAAATATCCCACTGATTATGCTGCTGTGAGTCATGTTTGGGGACAAATAAGAACAATAGTGTTTGCTCAAGGCAGATCATCCCCGAAAAGCAAATTTATGTGTGAGCAAACACGGGACATTGAAGAGCTGTTCATACCTCAAGATGAATACATCGGAAAGCATGTTCAGGTATCAAAACAAACAACGTAGAACTGTGAAAGGTGGACCCGTCTCCACTGCACTTTTATTTTAGTGCAAGGGGCTTCAAAATCTTGAAAGAAAAAAAAGTGCCTTGGTTTATAATAATTTTTCCCATGGTTAAAAAGATACATGTTAAAACGATATAGGCAACATTTGCCTCCCCTTTAAAAAAATAATAATAATAAAAACATCAACAAGTCAGGAATGAAGTCACATGCACAGTGGAGTTACTGAAGTTTTTAACCATCTGAAACTTTTTTTATAAACCAGGAGATTTATTTATTGCTTTTTATTTTTTTTTATTTTGGATCTTCTGAGGATATGACTAAACACGATTTCCCTCTTCGTCACAAACTATAATTCAGCTTCTATGTTACCATGAATTATTGCCACTACTGCCAAGGCTCTCCATGCAGCGGAACAGCACCTCGGCAATGGACATATTGGAACAGTCCTGCCTTTAACCTTAGGCTAACGTGATATAAATGTCATTCTAAATAGAAGTAACAAAACTTTATAATAAATGTCTTTGACATGTTTGAGACGACAAACAGTCTCAGGGTTTGTTAATTTCTATTTACAATTATATTTATACCACCTTAGGGTAAGGTTGTGGGTTGTGGGTGCCCCTCAGTTGCACAGTGGTAGAGTGCCAGACTACAAATCCAAAGGTCCCGGTTTCGATCCCCGCCAGGCGCTAGGATTTTTATCTGTCACTTTCCACTTCATTCACCTCTGGCAGTATTGCTCATGTGAAAAATACCGAGTAGCACCGTGGTTCGGAACCCACGTTAAACTGTAGGTCTCCCTATAACTGGCTGGGTAAGAATTCGAAGGTCGGAGGAAGGCAATGCTACACCACCTCCAAACAGGACCATGCCTAGTAAAGCATCGTGGTGTTCAAGCCTTGGCGGTAGTGACAATAATTCATGGGAACACAGAAGGTGAATTTGAAGTATATGACTAAACGTGAAAGTGAAGAATAGCTGCAGCGGACCCTTTTATCAATGTTAAGTAAATTTAGCTGTGGATGTCCGCCCTCAAAAGTTTTATGTTCTAAAAGGTTGTTTTCTGAGAAGAAATGTTGTGTTGAACGCATCACGTCCACATGACGAAGACAGGGTATGGCGTCTTTAAGAGGACGAAATTTGCGGAGGACGTGACGTCAGCAAGTAGTGGGAGGGGTGCGCGGTCAGCTCACGTCCCAGCAGGCGCCGCCCTCCGCCGCCCTCCGCCGCCCTCCGCCGTCTAGAATCCGCTTCTGGCGCAGACGTGCCCCGGCGCGGCCCGGAGACGTGAGGGGCAGCGAAAGAGGGCGGCAAGATGGCGGACGGCGAGGGGCGGCATTAGGGCGCCCAGCGAGGGCGACAGCGGCCGGCGGGCGGGCGAGGGGCGGGGAACAGGTGGCGGGCGCCAGGGCTGCCAAGTTAGCCATCTTGTGGCTCCATCTGGCCACTTGAAACGTAACTGTACCTGGCCGTGTAAGAAGGCGCTTCCACGCATAGACGCGGACCGATGGGGGAAGCGTGGAGGCGAGGGGAGGAGCCACGGCCGAGCGCCGACAGTGGAGCCTGCGGGAGAAAGACTGCGTGCCTCGCGCGCGGCCAGCTGTGGGCGTACAACATGAACGTTACTGGCTGCCAGTGCGGTAACGGAAGGGGATGCGCAAACGGCTGGAAACTGTGCCGCCTTCGCCGGTGACGCCGACTATAGCCACTAATTTGTGAAAAAAGCCAGCGCTGGCTTTTCTGGCCATTTCCTCCCTTCTCTTTAGCCACTTCCCCTCACAATGGAATATAGGCTCTCCCGGTTATTGATTCACCAGATATCGTAAGATCTCTCTGGATCAAGATCGGAAACAGGGGCAATAATCGTTCACATGATCTCATTTAGCACCTGCATCTACATTGTTTTGTTCAGTCGAATGTGTCTTACAGTGTTGGATGTCGTGTGTAGGTGGTGGAAGGAAAGTGTATTTAGGCGGAGTAGATTTTCCATTGTTATCCTTTTTTCTTAGTTTTGCGTGTGTCTCACAATCGTGGTTGAGGTGGCGGTGTGATCTGTACAGTACTGCAGCCCGAGTATTAGGTTAGGTTGAGGGGCAACAGTTCAGCTGTGAGTCGTCGAAGTGGACGAATGTGAAACTTTGTGCTAACAAATCGACTGGTAGCAGGGCGTAGCTTCTACCAAATTAGCCCGTGTTATAGGGAAATTTACGAGATGTATGCAGTAGTTTCATCATTGGCAACATCACGCATACGATGATGTAATAAACGCCAAATGCTGTTCGTAACTGCGTTCATGTTTTTCGAAATGCGTCATGCAGAAAAAAAAAAAAAAAATTATGACTGGCAGTAGGTTTTAATTTTTATTTATTATTATTATTTATTTATTTACAGCAGTGAGCTCAGCACACCCCTCCCACCCCCCGTTATTTAAGCCTTTTCTGGCCATTTTACGGAATCGCTTCCAGCCACATTTTGCATGGGGTGTCAGTCAACACTGAACGCATGGCGCCGCGCGGGCTGTGTCACGCTGCCCCTGCCCTTCGGTAACTTGCAGGGTTGGGGAGTAACGCGTTACTTGTAACGCCGTTACTAGTAACAGTTACTTTTCAAAGGTAACAGACGGTAACAGCGTTATTATTTACCTACATTAACTTTAACTGTAACTAAGTTAACGATTTAACGGAAGTATCGTTACTTTTTTGTCACTAGCAGAGTAACATTTCTTGTAAAGATCTCAAGACTGCAGAATACCAGACTTTGGTTTTAGTGAGGAGAAAAAAGAAACGATATTTATTTCTAAATTACATATTTTCAACAACATACATTGGAAATGTATGAATTATATATTTTAGTACCGTTATAACGTTCAATAGTCTCTATTCATTCATAACATTTTTATTTCATAATTATGTACGCAACAATGAGTTTACAACAATCACGGGGCGCGTCACATGTAGTCTCTGATTATTTCCACACCTTTCGAGATAGAGACAGAAGAAGACCCAAGCAGGTAAGTAACTTTAACTATAACTTCGTTACTTCAGAAAATTAACTCTCCGTACCCTGGTAACGCAACGCCTGATCCGCTCGATCTGGATATGGTTCCGCAAGACTACCGTTAGTAACTCTATAGCTGGAAGAACTGTAACTTCTTTCAGTTTCGCAACAATTCAATCCATACAGTGTGACGTTTGGAAACACTCTTTCGAAACCATGAAACAATATGTGTTTTGTAATATTATAGGCCTGCTTATTGTACGGTCGTGAATGTGTACAGTCTAAGTACTGCTATATAACCACGGACATAGTGCGAGGATAGCTACTATAGGAAGTGGCAGTTTTGAATTTCCTGCGCCGGTTAACGTTTACTTACTGTCCTGGAAGCAATGATTATGTTGGCAAACATGTGACGTCGGCATTAGCCAATCGCGTGACAATACAAATGTTTTGTCTTGGAAATTTCGTTTCACGAGAACAGTTACTTTTACTGAGTGAATAAGGGTACATATAAGAACCTGTCAGCTGTGGAGCACAAACAGCATTATTTACTTACTTCATCGTCTCTACGAAACATCAATAAAATCATTCTTAGTGGATTTCAAAGAATATTAACATCCTGGCAAAGATTTTCTGCCTTATTGTTGATGTTGCTAACATAATCACGCTAGGCTGCCGGATAAGTAGCAAACATTATACCCCTGCACCAAATGCAAAGCTTTCGCAATAAGCGACGGTCATGCTATCCCAGTAGCTGTGGACTGACGTTTTTTGTGTCTAATGCACTGGTTTTATCAATGTAGCAATATGTAAACATTTTGCTTTCCTCTATTCTAGTGCCTAATTTCCATAGTAAAAATGTTCAAATGTTTGTAAATCTATCGGACTCAACTGGTGGTTATTAGTTCGTAGCTTACAAACTACTTCCACATCATACTCCGCAATCCACCGTAAGGTGCGTGGCGGAGGGTACACTGTACCACTACTAGGCATTTCTTTTCCTATGCTACTTCCAAACAGAACGAGGAAAAACAGACTGCCTATATGCCTCCGTACGCGCCCCAATCTCTCTTATCTGTCTTTTGTGATCATTTCACGAAATGTAAGCGGCAGCAAGATCGTACTACACTCAGCTTCAAAATCCGGCCCTCTAAATTTCCTCAATAGAAATTCACGAAAAGAATGTCGTCTTTCCTCCAGCGATCCCCAATTGAGTTCGCAGACTATTTCAGCGTATTGGTTGACCCTACCAGTAACAAACCTAGCTGCTCGCCTCTGAATTGCTTCTATGTCTGCCTTTAAAATGTTCAACTGCGGGTCCCAAACACTTGAGCAATATTCAACACGTGGTCGTACAAGCGTTTTATGCGCGATCTCCTTTACAGATAAAGTACATGTTCCCAAAATTCTCCCAATAACCCAAGTCGGCTGTCCGCCTAACTCACAACTGTCCTTACATGTTCGTTCCATTTCATACCGCTTTGCAATGTTATGCCTAGATATTTGAACGACCCGACTGCATCAAGAATCTCACTTCTAATAATGTATTGGAACATTATTGGATTGTTTTTCTTAATCATGCACATCACCTTACATTTTTCTACTTTGAGAACTAGCTGCCATTCTTCACACCACCTAGAGGTTTTGTCTAAGTCATCCTGTATGCTACTGCAGTCAATAAAAGACGAGACTCTTCCACACACCACAACATCATCAGCAAAAAGCCGCAAATTATAAATTACTCTGTCCATTAGATCATTTATATAGATAGAAAATAATAGCGGTCCTATTACGTTTCCTTGGGGTACGCCTGAAGATACAATTCTCTCCGATGGACATTCGCCGTCGAAAACAACGTACTGCGTTCCGGAAGTCTTTCAGCCAGTTACAAATCTGTGAACCTACTCCATACGCCCGTATCTTCGTTAGCAGTCTGCAGTGTGGCACCGCGTCAAATGACTTTTTGAAGTCGAGAAAAACACAAACCGCCTGTTGCCCTTCATCCATGGCTCGCAAGATGTCATGTGAGAAAAGGGCAAGCTGAGTAGTTTCACGTGGACGATGTTTCCAAAACTCATGCTGATTCATAGAAAGAAGTTTTTCTGTCTCAAGGAAATGTACTATATTCGAACTGAGAATATGCTCCAAAATTCTACAGGAAACTGATGTCAACGATATTGGCACATTAGAAACGGAAGTCACCTGCGCTTTTTTCCAATCACTAGGAACTTTGCGCTGAATTAAAGATTCGCGAAAAATGCAAGCTAAGTAAAGGGCCAATGCCGCAGAATACTCATTGTAAATCCGAATTGGTATTCCATCCGACCAGGAGACTTTTTCGTATTTACCTCTCTTAGCTGCCTCTCTACACCGGGAATACCTATTACTATCCCCTATTTCTAAATTAATACGTTGATCAAATGGTGGTACATTTGAGTGGTCTTCCTGCGTGAAAGATTTGTTAAAGGTTAAATTTAGAATTTCAGTTTTGCGTTTGCTTTCTTCTATTACTTCCCTGGAATGATCAACGAGTGACTGGATAGTGAGGTGTGACACGCTTTTCGATTTTACATAGGACCAGTATATTTCCGGGTTCTCAGAAAGATCAGTGGTAATTGTTGTGTGCTTCACGCATCGATCTTTTTATTGACTCACAAATATCTACTAACTTTTGCTTGTCATCATTTGCTTGTTCTTTTTCGAACAGAGAGTGCAACAGTCTTTGCTGTCTCAGCAGCTTTCTAACATTATTATTATACCATTGTGGATCTTTTCCATCCTTAATCGACTTTACAGGCATACATTTCTCTAACCCTTCATTTACAATGCATTTAAATTTGGCCCACAATTACTTTACATCCATTGTACCGGAAGTAAGCGATGTCCATTCATTTGCTAAGTGCGATCCTAACATTTGCTTATCGGCTCTTCCTAACAAAACCACGCTCCTAGCTTTCTTGATTGGTTTATGAACGTTGCTCACCATCGACGCTATGACGATATCATGATCACTAACTACTGACTCTACACAGATGTCGTTAATAATGTCAGACCTGTTCGTAGCTATAAGATCTAAAATGTTTCCATTTTGCGTGGGTTGCCGGTTTAACTGCTCAAGACTGTTTTCGGAAACTAAGGTAAGCTAATCTAAGAACAGCACATACACCCATGTCTGTGGAAAGATTCGAACCTCCGACGCGGGAGGCCTCGCGATCCGCAACGTAGCGCTCCAGACCGCTCGGCTACTCCCGCGCGGCTTTCCATAGTAGTTGTGGGTGCTACTTTGATACTTTGACGCGTATTATGACATTAAATTTATTGAGCTTACACTTTGGAAAGGGTTACTATTTGGTACAGCGTTATCGCACTGCTGGATACGTTACTAAAATAAACATTCTTTTAAAATTCGCGTTTGGGAAATATCTTTAATTCACAGTTTCATTTACTGTCCAAACTTTCGTAATGTGCAAATATGGAAACGGAATACGTCAGATGCAGTACATTATGTAAGATTTATCATGTCATTTCAGGCTTTATGTTGTTCCTTATATTAAAAAACGTTGTTGTTAGTTTAGTCGCATGTGTTTAATATGATTGTCGTAGATGGACAGACAAACGAAGAATTTTACTGGATATTTCAATATATATAGTGAGCGTTGTTTTATTGTAATTTGCATTTTTAAAGGAGGCATTTCGGAATACAGCAGTCACATTAGAAACGTATCTTGATATCAGTTAGTCGTAAACTCACGTCTATATATTAGTTTTTGAAAATCTTATTGAAATTATTCATACACTAGTAATTTAAATGTGTATCTGTGCCGAGCTTCACCAAAATGAAATTCGTCGGTTCCGCCTTCCTCCATTATTGGTCTGAAACTGTTTTGAAACAGTGAATCCGACAAGACGAAACAGTTTTATTATCGACCGCGAATGTGGTCCGAAACGAAGCAGAATGAAACACTACATTTTCGAAAACTTGAAACATAGCGGATCTGAAAAACTGAAACATTTCCCTGTGTAGAAATACTGTTTAGAAACAATGCAGCAGGGGCCATTCCTCGTACGCTCCTTTCTCGCTCAGCGGTAACTAGTGTACATACCAGGTGTGTTTACAAATAAAGATGCCTTGATATTTTTATAAAAAAATATTTATGTATTCATCAACAGTCATGTTGTCCCCTTCATAGTCATCCTCCTGAAATCCAATACACTTGTGACGCTTCTTCCAATCTTCGAACCACTTCTCATGAGCCCTTTTTCGTTCTGGATTAAGTACTTCCAGTGATGCAGTTTTATTTCCTCAAACGTTGGAAATGTTCGATCTTTCATAGGTCTCTTCAGTTTTGGGAACAGGAAGACGTCACAAGGTACCAAATCCGGTGAAATGGTCGCTGTTGCACGAATACCGTGTAGTGTTCGGCAAAAAGTAATCACTCACAAGTAACGATCATTGGGCAGGTGTTTCGTCATGATGTAAAAGCTATGATATTTCTTGCGTATTGCTCCTCACAAACGGCGCAAAAGTCAAGGTAGTATTCCTCATTGACCGCACGACCTTGAGGGAAAAGTTCATCATTCATTCCACCTTGTTAATTGCACAACAAATCAAAACTGTGGCGTATCTTCGAACATATCGTGTTTTATTCGGTCTTGGCTCTTTGGGATGCTTCCAATGGGGCGACTGGACTTCGGTTTCGATTCATAACCGTAAATCCATGTTTCGTCACCAGATGTGATATTTTTTAACAAATAGGATCACTACTGACGTCATTCACGAGCCCCTGATCGAGATTCTTGAACTGTTATTCTGATCAAAACTGAGAACTTTTGGAACAAACTTCGCTGAGACCATCTTGTTGAGTTTTACTGATGGCAGTGTGAGTAGGAGGTGACAGCGACTAACAAGGATGTTAACATGGATATGCAACTTCTGGTATCCCGGAACGACATGTTGGAGAGCCCGCCAGACCACATGGACTGACAGCAGCCGTTAGGCGGCGCGCACAACCTACTAGCGCTGCCATCGCCACTAGAGCGCTGCACGCCGTGGCGCGCCTACCGCGCCGCACTATATAGGGCCGGAGCCACAGCTCGCTCCTCAGTCTTGTGTTGACTGCGCTCCGTTTACTTTCGCTATTCATTGGTTATCTGGCTTCGTACTCTGCTCTGTCACGGTTCCGATTTGGCTTTCGTTTGGATCTTTGTTTCTTCGATTAGTTGTTGTTATTGTCGTCTCTGTGGTTTCGTGGAATGTTTCTCGTTAGCGGCGACGCTTGATCGGTCGGTCGTCGCTAGTCGCTCCCGACCCAGGCAGGTCTTCGGTCACAATAATTGGCGACGAGGTAAAAGGTTCCATCACGTTTCATGGACGAACGACTTGTGCAACTCGTGGAGCAGCAGCAACAACAACAGCTGCTCCTACAGCAAAAGCAAACTGATTTGTTACGACAGGAAATTCAACTGTTGGCGGAACGCTTACAGGTTCAGGGTTCCCAACCCGTCCAAGCGGTTGTCACGTCGTCGACGGATTTCCGCCCCCTGCGTTTCCGCCCTTTAACGACTCCACAGAGGATTGGGATACTTACTTACAGCGGCTGAAACAGCACTTTGCCGCCTTTCAGGTCTCTGATGACGCTCTCCAACGGTCGCTCTTTCTTTCTTGGGCTTCCCCCGAGACGTTTTTCTTACTGAAGAAATTGGCCCCCCTCTCCAATCCGGTGGCACTGACGTTCGAGGAGATGTGCGCATTGCTTTCGAATTATTATTCCCAACGATTTCACGTTGTCACATCGCGCCTCGAACTCCATCAGTATCACAAACAGCCAGTCAATCATATCGGTCATGGGTGACAGATTTGCAAGGACTGAGTCGGCGTTGCGAATTCACGTGCTCCAACCCCTCTTGTAAAACCTCCTATGCTGACTCTCTCATCCGTGATGTTGTCGTTCACGTTCAGTTGGCTCCAGATCCAGAAGTGCGGACAGTAGCCCTCAAGCTGGAAGACCCCTCTCTGGAGGACATCCTGAAGATTGCACATTCTTTCGAGATTGCACTGGCGGCGAATGAGCGCCTCATGGCTCGTCCTCAGGTAGCAACTGTACAACCACCGCAAAGGGGACGTAACGTTCGGAAGGTCTTGCCCCGCCGGCAGCGTCGTGATCCTTCCCTCTCTGACGTGTCCATGGCCTCTGAACGACCGGTCACTTCTCGTCGGCGTAGGCAACGTGGTTTACCGTCCTGTCCCGACTATTTTACGGTGCACCAACGGGCGGATTGTTCAGACCGCTGGGCCCACTGTAGTCGTTGTGGAAAAGATGGGCATCTCCATTCGGTTTGTCGGCAAACGGCAGGACAGTATTCCCCGAATTCTTATTGGCGTCAGGGGACAGTTCATGAACTGCAGGCTACTGTTCCCCAGGGTGATTCTCCCGCTACCAAATTGTTTATTGATCTCCGAATAGCTAACCATGACGTCCGCTTCCAGGTGGACACATGGGCGACAGTCTCCCTGGTGAACCTCCCGACATATGCCAGTCTCGGCTACCCAGAATTGGACCCGCCCACCCGCAGGTTTGTAGCATATGGTGACAGTGCGATTCCTCTGAAAGGTCAGTTTACCACTTTGGCAACTTACAAAACGGTTACATGTCCTGTAACCCTCTTTGTGGTCAATAGCCACTCAGCTGGCAACATTTTCGGCCTCGATGCGTTCTCACTGTTTGGGTTCTCCATCTCCGATGAGGTGCAGGTCATTTCGGACAAAATTCCTTTCCAGGAACTCCACTACCTTTGTGCCTCTTTTGCGACTCTGTTCGAACCGGGTACGGGGTGTGCAACCAATTTTGAGGCACATATTACTTTACATCCAGATGCGGTGCCCCGTTTCTGCCGAGCACGCCCTCTTCTGGTCTCCCTACGGATGGCGGTAAAGCTGGAACTCGACCGTTTGCACGCCGCAGGAGTCATCGAACCTGTCAAAACGAGTCTCTGGGCCACACCACTGGTAGTGGTCCTCAAGCCTAATGGCGCCCTCCGCCTTTGTGGCGATTTTAAATCCACCATCAATGCCCAGGCACAGGTCGAAACCTTCCCAATTCCACGGCAAGAGGACCTCCTCACGAAGCTTGTTGGCGGCGAATACTTTTCTAAGATAGACCTGACTGACGCGTATTTGCAAATCCCGCTCTATGAGGAATCTCAACGAATCGTGGTCATCAATACCCCTTTTGGTCTTTACAAATACAAACGTTTACCTTTTGGGATTTCTTCGGCTCCAGCCATCTTCCAGAGGTATCTCGAACAATTAACCATGCATATAACAGGTTGTGCCAACTATCTTGACGATGTCATCGTTACTGGGGCTACACGCCAGGAGCACTTGCATAACCTCCGCACTCTCTTCACCACATTGCGGGACGCCGGGCTCAGGTGCCGCCTCCATAAATGCCAGTTTTTCCAGGAACGGGTCGAATACCTTGGCTACTTACTCTCCAAAGACGGAATCCAGCCCACAGATCGAAATGTATCGGCGGTCGATGCTCTACCACGCCCTCAAAACCTACAGGAATTGCAGGCGTTTTTGGGAAAGGTGAACTATTATGCAAAGTTCCTCCCACAAGCGGCCCACATCATGCACCACATCAACTGTCTCCAGAAGAAAGGTGTGCAGTACCGGTGGTCAGATGCTTGTGAGCATTCCTTTCAACGGCTCAAGCGCATGTTGTGTTCCACACCCTGCCTTACACTTTTCTCCATCACGTCCTCTTGTTTTGGCAGCGGATGCATCGCCATATGGCATTGGAGCAGTGTTGGCACACTGCAATGATGATGGTACTGAACAACCGATAGCCTATGCGTCCAAGACCCTGACGCCTGCTCAAAATAACTACTCTCAGATAGAAAAGCAGGCGTTGGCGATCGTCTATGTGGTTAAGAAATTCCATGTGTATCTTTTTAGGGCCAAGTTTACCCTCATTACTGACCACAAATCGTTGGTCGCTCTATTTGGGCCACACTCTCGGCTCCCAGAACGTACGGCCCAAAGACTCCAGCGTTGGGTTCTATTTCTTAGTTCCTACAATTACACCATTAAGTACAAGCCTACTACACAACACGCTAATGCAGACGCTCTTTCTCGTCTGCCTTCAGGACCTGATCCAGCATTTGACGGACATGAAATCTCCTGTTTCCACATTGATCTGGAACGGCAAAATACCTTAGATGGGTTCCCTATCACAGCCACGCGCATTGCTGCAGACACTCGCCAGGACTCCCTCTTACGACGGGTCATCCATCATGTACTTCATGGGTGGCCCACTTACTTCCCGAAGTCGACAGCCTCCCAGCTACGTGCCTGGTCCCATCTCTCTCGTCGATTGTCTGTCATTGATGGTGTTCTCCTCCTCGATGCTGAGGGCGATACCCACCGGGTGGTTATCCCACCTGCTTTACGCCCTCAGGTTCTGGATCTTCTCCATCAGGGACATTGGGGTATGTCACGTAAGAAATCCCTGGCCAGGAGACACGTTTATTGGCCAGGTCTGAAAAAAGACATGGAGGCCATCGTCCGCAATTGCAGCACCAGGCTGCTCCGGCCCAATCTTTCTCTCCCTGGCCTGCTCCACGTCGCCCTTGGGACTGCATCCATCTTGACTTTGCAGGCCCCGTTCTGGGATCTATGTGGCTTATTGTCATTGATGCCTATTCCCACTACCCCTATGTAGTCAGCATGGCGTCCACCACCACGACTGCCACACTCAATGCCCTCACACAAATTCTTACTATCGAAGGTCTTCCCCGTACCATCGTCTCTGACAATGGGCCCCAGTTTACAGCGGCAGCCTTTGAGTAGTTTTGTGATGCAAATGGCATCAAACACCTGTTTAGTCCGCCATTCCACCCAGCCTCTAATGGTGCTGCTGAGCGGATGGTGCGGACGTTTAAACAACAAATGCTGAAATCTGTGGGCATCTCCACCACCACAGCAGCCCTCACATTATTCCTGAGTACCTACAGGACTACCCCTATCCAGGATCGTAGCCCGGCAGAACTCCTCCATGGCCGCTAGCCTCGCACCCTTCTCCATCTCTTGGCCCCACAGCCCTCGGAACCAAGGACGCGGTACACTGGGCAATATGCACCAGGATCCGCTGTGTGGGCCCGTTCCTATGGTACAAAGCCCTCATGGGTGCCGGCTACCGTAGTGGCCACTCACGGGCGACCCCTCCTCTCTGTCAACACTCAGAGGGGCTTGGAGCGCCGACATACTAACCAACTTCGCCCTCATTTCCCTGCATCATCCCAACCAGTAGCACACCCAGACCCGGAGCCCCTGCTATCGCCAATTCCCCGATCACAAGGCGACAATCTACGCTCTCGGGCATTGTCCACGGCTCCAGTCGATATGGACACAGAGATGGCCCACTCTCAGCCGCAACAGTGCTCACAGGGCAGATCACCCTCTGACACACCCCTACCACTGGGGCCCCATGTGCACCTCGGGGCGGCATAGGCAACCCCAGGGGACACGGGCATGGAAGTAGATACCTCGCCTCCACATTCACCCTCTCGGCAATCGCCTTCCACACCACCGCATCCTTGTACCTCTACGGAGGCCCCACATCCGTACCTTGACTTAGTGGGCTCTCGACCCGTGACACCACTCATGCCATCGGTCCACCTTCCAAAGCACTGTCCTGGTCGCTTCCGTCCCTACGCGCCCATTTCAGGGGGGAGGGATCTGGTATCCCGGAACGACATGTTTTAGAGCCCGCCAGAACACATGGACTATGACAGCAGCCGTTAGGCGGTGCGCACAACCTACTAGCGCTGCCATCGCCACTAGAGCGCTGCACGCCGTGGCGCGCCTACCGCGCCGCACTATATAGGGCCGGAGCCACAGCTCGCTCCTCAGTCTTGTGTTGACTGCGCTCCGCTTACTTTCGCTATTCATTGGTTATCTGGCTTCGTACTCTGCTCTGTCACGGTTCCGACTTGGCTTGCGTTTTGATCTTTGTTTTCGATTAGTTGTTGGATTGTCGTCTCTGTGGTTTCGTGGAGTGTTTCTCGTTAGCGGCGACGCTTAATCGGTCGGTCGTCGCTAGTCGCTCCCGACCCAGTCAGGTCTTCGGTCACAATACAACTGAAAGTTTCTGTTTGTATAGTCTATGGGACTTAACTATGGGGTCATCAGTCCGTAAACTTACAAACTACTTACGAACTAGGACGGCACAAATATCCATGCCCGAGGGGGGATTCGAACCCCGACCCTAGTGGCCGTGCAGACCATGACTGGAGCGCCTTAGTCTCCTCGGCCGCAACTGAAAGAATTCATACTTTTATTACAGACGAACAGAATACTTCATTTTGATGCGCTTGTGTTGCTACAACATTCTTTCTACACCGCTGGCCATTAAAATTGCTACACCAAGAAGAAATGCAGATGATAAAAGGGTATTCATTGGACAAATGTATTATACTAGTACCGTTATCAAACTGCAACTATAATCACACACACCGCGTTTATCTATTGGAAATCACTCAATTGAAAAACGAGAACACATTCCCGCATACCATCAGGGAAAAAAAAAAAAAAACCATTCACGAGTCTTAAATTAAACGTGCTAGACAATGAAACGCTACCATCTCCAAACGCTATAGCAGAACCAACCTTACCTCACCAGAAGACCAGCACAGAATGGACAGCCGAGCGGCCATGTGCGCCAAAAGCTAGCGGAACCTGGAAAGCCGCAGAAACAGCGGTGGTGGGAACGGTTAGCGAGATTCGCGCTGGAGAGGGCTCGCCGACTAGCTTGTAACCAAAGGGTATAGAAACCTCATTGGTAATATCAGCAGCTATCGACACTGAGCCAGTGAGAACGATGCAAAGCGAGCTATCACTCCCCACATTCAGACAGCCATAGATTCTCGCACATCCACTTAAAAGTAAAACGAGAACAAATTCTCACAGGGACAGTGGCGTAGCGGAGTAGTCGTTCTTATGTCACATTAATTAATATCATAATCAATTATTAACATAACGAAATAAGAAAAACCTAGCAATATTAACTAATATTTTAACACATGAAATAAAATTGCTATTCCTCAAGCCTCAAAAAGAGTGGGGTTCAAGTTTTAACAAAATGATAATCTAGCGATATTAAATAAATTATAACTTTACAGAAATATACAAAAAATTTATGGTAGGCAACAGACAGTCGTCTTTCATTGTTTATATCATGACGAATGTGAAGGATCCAGAGCTGAAATAAAGATTTTTCTCCCATGTAAGCGTCTCAAATAAAAATGTATAAGTACATTGAAACTTGGGTGCAACACCCTATTTCAGGTACCGGCGACCGCTACTGATATACAAACAGGAAAGTGTGTTAGTATAGTAGAAGAGTAGCCGAATTTCAAACCTGGACATCTGACCTAATGGTCTAAATCTAGTTAGCAGTCGATCGTAGAGGAGGTTGTTACGCTCTTTTCATTGATGAAGTCCGTTTTTTCCAAAAAATTGTAAATATGATAAATCATACGTTGAATTTGACTGTTCAAATCAAAAGAGGACACCTACATAAGAGCTTCATATCAAGTTCGGACACACGTTGAATGAAGCAGTGTGCACCAATTGGAACACAGTATATGATCATAATAGCTGAACCCCCGCTGCTTCGCATGCGTAGGCTGGTTGGTCTGCACCAGTTGTTTCTTTTTATCCCTGATGAAGAATCCATATCTTAAGTTTCATAGTTATAGCTTGAAATTTGAGTTAACAGCACCATATTTTTGAAAATCAAATTTTTGCATCTCGTAATTCACCCCCTTCGGTCGAATTTCCAAAAATACCGAAACACCTGTCCTTTTAATTTTGAACACCGAATCCAAATCCGAAAATCTGTAGTTCTAACTTCAAAATTGCCTAAATAGCAATATATTTCCGAAAATCACCCCCTCTTCAATTTAACCCCCTTGATGGTTGAATTTCCAAAAATACCGAAACACGTATTTTTAACGTCTAACCAACTATACAAATATCAATTTTTGCAGCTCTAGCTTCAAAATTGTATTAATAGCAAGGTGTTTTCAAAAAGAATTTTTTATCCTCTATTTAACCCTCTTTACTTGTGGAATTTGCAAAAATACTAAAAGTCATGGATTTTTAATCCTGACCAAGATTCCATATCCGAAGTTTACTAGTTGTAGCTTAAATTTGAGTTCAGAGCAACATATTTATGAAAATCAATTTTTTGGGTCACCTATTTTATCCCCTTATTTGTCGAATTTCAAAAAATGCCGAAACACGTGTCTTTTAAATTCGAACCCTGAATTAAAATCCGAAATTTTGTAGTTCTTGCTTCAAAATTGCCTAAATAGCTACGTATTTCCAAACAATGTTTCATCCCCTATTTCACCCTCTTACGGACGAAATATCGAAAAATCGCTTCTTAAATGACGCCTACAGAGTAAGATCAACACCCTCCACAAATTTCAAGTTTCTATCTTCAGTGGTTTGGGCTGGCCGATGATGAGTCAGTCAGTCAGTCAGTCAATCGGGACACTTCCTTTTATATATAGAGATTACCTCGAAAATCAGACATGGCGACAGATGTGGCAGATACTAAGACGTATTAGTCCGTACTTAAGTTTTTCAGTAATTTTTATAGTGGTATTACTAATAACAAATTTAAAGCGAGTGAAATAGAACATATTATATCTCCAGCGGCCGAAGGAGAACCTAGGAAGCGGTTGAAACAACCTAAAACAACAAAGGTAAGATTAGTTTGTAAACTACACTGTTCTATTGTAAGGTGTGTTGTACGAAATCATCAGTTGCTGGAAACAAGTTCGATGTCATAAATAACGTAAGGATGCTTAAGAAAAAATCTAGGGACAGTTTCAAAAGACCTTATGCTAATAATTTCGCTGATTCAGTGTTGTAACATTTCATTACGTATATAAAATTAAAGAGATTATTATGATTATTGTAGTTCTTCATTTTTTTCAATTTGTAATAGAGTACAGAATTTAATATTCTCCACCTTATGTCGATATTCCTACAATTTCCCAGATTATACACCTGTAAAAGATTCTCGTCAACAGTAAGCAAATCTCTTTGTATCAAAAGCGGACATCGGAAAGCGTGTTCACATCAAAAGCGGACACCTACACATTTTGGTTTCAAATGATGATGATGATGATTGGCGTTTTAGGGCGCTCAACAGCGAGGTCATCAGCGCCTGTTGGTTTCAAAGACGGATATCTGTATTTTCAAACACAATTTGAAGGTGCTTAGATAATCAAATAGATATTAGCCACTTTCAGGTGTAAATCCTCGAGTATTAAAGTTGATAATGCTAAAATGAGCTTATAAATATATTAGCTCTACGTTTAGCAATAAAAATGACGTTTAGCTCAGTTTCTGGCAAACTACAGATGTCCGTCTTTGATAACAGGCTACCCAAATATCCTACCACAATTACATCCTCATCCACGAATCTGAAAGAGATAGAACCAGCGCAACACCTGCAGCTATTAGGACACACTGCTGATGTACATCTACTACATGTACATGTGCATCTGCATGGGATACTCTGCAAATCACATTTAAATGCCTGGCAGAAGGTTCATCGAACCACCTTTACACTATTTATCTCCTATTCCATTCTCGAATAGCGCGCGCGGCGAGAAAGATCTCGTGAGTCTCTCCGTTCGAGCTCTGATTTTTGGTATTTTACTGTGATGATCTTTTGACCTATAAGTCAACAATATATTTTCGAATTCGGTGGAGAGTGTTGGCGATTGGAGATTCGTAATGATTTCTATCTCAGATCCTGTATCATTTCCGTATCGTGACAATAGGAAACGAGCTGCTCTTCCTTGGACTCTTTCTAAGCCCTGCGCCAAATCGACTTGATAAGGGTCCCACACTGGGCAGCAACACTCGAAATAAGGACGGACAAGCGTGGTGTATTCAATCTGTTTAGTAGTTTTGTTGCATCTTTCAAGTGTTCTGCCAGTAAAACTCAGTCTCTGGTTCGACTTTCCTACGACATTATCTACGTGTTCTTTCCAGTTTAAGTCTGATGTAATAGTAATTCCTAGACATTTAGTGGCGTTTACGATTTTCACATTGGACTGATGTATGTTGTACACAAAGTTTATCGCATTTCTTTTCGTACTCATGTGGACGACTTCACACTTATCATTATTGAGTCAACTGCCAATAATACTGGTGTATTATTTAGACCGTTCTGCAGTTGGTTTTGCTATTATGACTTTACTAGACGGTAAATGACGAGAGCTGCTGCGATTTTCTCCCATATCGGTTATGTATATAAGTAACAGCACAGGACCAATAACAGTGCCCTATGGAACGCCCGATATCACCTCTGTTTACAAAGTGTGTTCTCTGTGACAAGAAATCTCCTATCCAGTCACAAATCTGGGGCGATATTCCATAACCACGTAATTTTTAAAAGTCGTTTGTGAGGTACGATGTCAAAAGCCTACTGGAAATCTAGAAATAGGGAATCAATTTGAGATCCCCTGTCTATAGCACTCATCACTTCCTTTGAGTAAAGAGCTAGTTGTGTTTCATATAAATGCAGGGCCGGCGGAAGGCACGTGCGAAACGTGCGGTCGCACGGGGCGGCACTTTCCGGGGGGCGGCAAATCTGCTGCCCCCCCTTTTATTATTTTTATTTATTTATTTATTTTTGGGACAAACTCAACATTCACACCCAAGAGGGGTTTCGAAAACAAACCTAGGAGGTAGCGGCTTTGGGAACTGTGGCATGGCGTCTCGACTACCTGCCGGCCGCCTCTGTTGAACAAGAGGAGTGAGGAGGACTGATTTCTGCCTCGCCACTGTGGCAGCACCGTCGTGCTTACGCCGTAGGAGCAGACACGCCACTGACGCCAGTATTGCTACGAGTGGAGCGCTGCTAGCCTCTTACGCGCCGTGCGTTTACTCACAACTAATTTTTCAGAAGACGAAATCTAATTTGCAAATTCAAATGCAATGTTCGATACTGCAGTTACTTATTAAGCCTGAAGCGATTTTGCTAAGCCCTTCAATGGCAGTTACCGAATTTTTTTATTCATCCCGCATTATGAAAAAAAAAAAAAAATGAACATTACTACACTCAGTGCCGGCGCAAGGCACGTGCGAAACGTGCGGCCGCACGGGGCGGCACTTTTCGAGGGGCGGCAAATATGCCAGCATCATTTTTTTAATTATTTTTTTATTTTATTTTATTTATTTATTTTTTTTTTTTTTTTATGGACAAACCCAACATTCATCCCCAAGAGGGGATTCGAAACCAAACCTTGGAAGAAGCGCCTTCAGGAACTGTGGCATGGCGCCTCGACTACCTGCCGGCCGCCCCTGTTCAATAAGGAGGAGGATAAATTTCCCCCTCGCCAGTATGGCAGCACCGTCGTGTTTTCGCCGGAGGACCAGAGAGGGGCAAGCAGTGTGGCGTACACCACTGCCAGTTCTCTTAAGGATGCTGCCAGCCTGCTACGCGCCGTGCGTTTACTTACAGCTAATTTTGCAGAAGACGAAATCTTATTTGGAAATTCGAATGCAAAATTGGATACTGCGGTTACGTGTTAAGCCCGAAGCAATTTTGCTAAGCCCTGCAATGCCAGGTACCGAGCGTTTTATTCTTGCCACATTATGGAAAAAAATGGTTGAACATTACTACGGTCAAACATGTCCAACACCTGTAATGGCTAGAAGTATTCCCATTGGGTAAATACGCTGCGAGTAATTACAAGGGATAAATACATTGGTAGTAAGCCTGGAATAAGTTGGATTTCGACGTATTTTTGAAAATGTTTGCTATCCGTTTGTGAGAGATAGTCGAACATTTTGGTTTTTGAGCCATGAAACACCTGTCTCCGCCTGCGTGAAAACAAACTCTGACCTGCGCTTTTGTTTGACGATACTACTGTCCGCTATCACTTTGACAACATTTAGTTACTGTATAATGCGTGTGAATCCATGTTTAGTCTAAGTAAAGTACTGGTCGCTTTGATTCTGATGAAAACCTGAGAAAGTATGTTCTTTTACCAACAATGCACAAAACAAAACGTTAATTTCGACGCTTTCTAAAACGAAAATCCATTTATAGAACTTTGCTTCCAAGGATTTCCTTTCTAGCTTTGAAGCTCATTTCTGTTTGACAAAAGTTGTGCAGATTTCGCAAAGTTCGTATTTCCTTTTATTCTTCGTAATGCCATATAAATTGCAGCCTGATAATTCATTTATCCATATCATCGCTCACATACTTATTGTGAGCTTCTTGCTTCTTCTTGGGCGGTAGTTTAATCGTAGTCTCGCTGCACCTTGTCACGTGACCTAGGTTCTCGCACTGCTGCGTCACTACTTCGCCTTTCCAGACAATAGGTATTGTTGCGTTCTCTACAATGAAAACTACAGAATACGTTTCGGTAGTTGGCCGAGCGAGTCAAGATTGCTCAGAAGCACTTGCATTGCGTTTCGTAAGAACAGAAGAATTGGTGCGTCCGAATTTCTTGCAACTTGGGATGTAATAGGTAAGTGCTTTTCATATGACATATAATTAGTATTGTGCATGCATGTTACTCATCAGTTAGAATTTGTCTCCTTCAATATTGCAGAGTAGGACAATTTATTTTTCTTGAGATCTATTACTTCAAAAATTGGAAAGTCGCCAAATAAGCACGCGTCGTCCCAATAGCTAGAACGGAAATAAAGCGAAGAAAAGTGAAGTGATATAGCGACGGCTAATTTGTTGCCCCTTATTCTATAGTCAGACACGAAAGAACTGAAACACGGAAATTACGACCGATGTCGAGTGTCAGTTCTTTGAAATGAACAACCGCAGTGCAGTGAGTTAATATATTTCGACTGGCATCAGTACCCGTCGATACCCCGATGTGTATTTATTGAATTATTATGTTACTCCATGTCCTTCCTCTCTCTATTGTCTTCTGCTCCACTCTTTGACCGTTTCACCTGCGTCTCTAGTGAAATTCGGCCTGAAATTCAATTTCACACGGCTCAATTCTTATGACTTCATATCCTGAACAGCGTATCCTACAGTAATATTTCACACACATTCGAACATTTTTGTAAAATGACAATGATTATTAAAATTAGGTAGATTTCTTCAGTCAGGTTTGACTCCATTTTCAAATTGGTGCCCAGCGACGGTTTTGTACAAATCTGTAGAAAATGTCACCAATCAGTCGCAACTTTTGTTGTCATTTTCCAGATCTACATAGATTTCGGGCACAGTGTGGCTATTCTCAATGCTTTGAGTTAAGTTTACATCTATACCGTCATGCTGAATGTAACTGTCAATATGACGGTTCAGATGGATGCACATATTAAAAGCTTTGAGACTGGCCAGTCAGTGTCCGAAACCTAGGTAGATCTGAAAAGTAAAAACAAAAATTGCGATTGATTGCTGGCATTTCGTACATATTTGTTTAAATAAAATTTCATAATAGTTATATAAAAAAGGGGGGGCGGCAATTTAGCAGCTCGCACGGGGCGGCAGTTGGGCTTGCGCCGGCCCTGTATAAATGATATTTTCCAAATCCATGTTGACCTCTAGACAATAGATCGTTCTGTTCGAGATAATTGATAACATGTGAATACAGTATATGTTCTAAAACCCCGCTGCTAATTGGCTGCAGTTTAGAACGTGCCGCGCTCGCGGCCACCTGTCAGACGTGACGAGGCAGCACGCCTCTAATGGGCCACCGCCGACCGCCGACCGCCAGCCCTGCTAATTAATCGGCGGAGGCCGGGACTTTCTCACGTGGCTGGCCGCGTTATGCACTGCACTCATCGCTCTGTAGTCGAGTTCCGTAATTACAACGAGTTTCCCGGCGCGCAGCGTCTTGCATAATTAGCGGCTGCCGGCAGAGGGAGGCAGTGGGAGGCAGCGCGGCCCGGCGGCCGGGCCCGGAACTACTGCGTGCAGTTGCCGCAAACGGCTCCTGTGGCACAGCAGAGATTGACGAGGGCCCTACTACTGACTAGTGCTCGCGGTCGACTGCTGCGGGGCGCCCAGTGTCAAATAGCATCCTCTTCACAGTAGGAATAGTCATGACTACAGTAAACTAACAGGCAACATCTCTAACAATATTTAAATACAGTTACCACGAATGGCGGTCTAAGGTTGTCGGAGGCCCGGGCGGCGGGAGAATGAATTGAATCCCCCCTGTCCACCTGCAAATACATGTATTACTCTAACAAGTAACTTTCGACATTTGGAGCCCACCCCCCCCCCCCCCAGGACGAGAGAAATGACACAATTAAAATAATAATAATAATAAAAAAAAGATACTTCCAGCGAGAGTTGGAGGCCCCAGAACAATAGGCGAAGTGTACTACAGACGATAAAAAAAGTAATCTCACAGAAATCAGGTATCGGAATATTCCTCTCGATTACGCCACGTTTTCCAGTTAACTGAGCTTTGTCACAAGTGTTTAGAATCAGTTACAATTCTCCACGACTTACCAGTCACTTGCTGTTGTTCTTGTATCATAAGTTATTCTGCTCTCTAAATAACCAAATCAATCTATAACCTCTGACAATACAGTTCGGTGAATAGTCCTGGCCGGCCGTGGTGGCCGAGGGGACTGCAGCGCTCCAGTCACGGTCTGCATGGCCACTACGGTCGGGGGTTCGTATCCTTCCTCGAGCATGGATATCTGTGCCGTCCTTAGGATTAGCTAGTTCATAAGTAGTTTGTAAGTTTAGGGACTGATGACTCCCATAAGCTATACAAACATTTGAACATTTTTTTTATTTGAATAGTCCTGTAACACTGACATAGGTGAACTGGGAACTACAGTTACTTTACTGTCCGTCCAAATAGCCATGTCCGCAACTATGCACCGCAGACCTCAATGATACACCTCTTGGAAATGTGGCACGAAGTCTTCCTTTGCGGTGGTATTCACAAGCCTCGTAACTTTTCGTCGGACGTCAGGAATATCGTCAAAACTCTGTCCTCTAAAAGCGAGTTTGATTGGAGCGAATAGGACGGAGTCTGGAGAACTCACATCCGACGAGGATGACTGATGTAGTGGGAGGGTGTTGGATTGTGCAACTTGAACATCCACCATACTCGCCGGACCTCAGACCGCCAGATTTCTTCCTGTTCCCTCATTTCATTCTCGCTTTGGAAGGAAAGAGATTTGACGATATTCCAGTCATCCAACGAAACGTTACGAGGCTTTTGAACACAATATCCGAAATTTGGTGGAAGGGTTCCAGGTCATGTATCGCAAAGCTCAGCAGAGCATAGATATGGGAGATGGTAATTTCGAACAGTTCGGTAAGTGTCGCTCATAGTTCATGTACGTTAATATTTCAGTACTATTCGTCGAAATTTATTGACAGAGATTGTCCTACATTTACTCTAGATTCCACGGCCTCATTTATTTCGACTACACACAATTGCCTTCATTTTTCCTTATGTTAACCTTTATATTCACGCGCTGTTTCGTAACTAACAGTCATGTGTGGGGTCTAGAAGTACCCCAACAAAGTTAAGGGATCTTTATAAGTAATTATTGGAAATAAATTCAATGTGTCTATAGTTACACAATAAAAGACGACATATTTATTATTCAAATCGTTTTTTGTTCTTATAATAATCAGCTGTAATAAAAACTTTCTAATTTACGAATACGTGGCTTTTTTGTTATTTTTTTATAGCTCGGATAAAAGAACATAAATTCTACTCAGTACTAATTTTTAAACTCTTGGGTTTCTTATCAGAAAAAGGTACAAATGAAATTAAAATTGAAATGCAAAAGTTACTAACAAAAAAAAAAAAAAAAAATACAGCACAGTTTAGGTACCTACAAAGACACCTTTGATTTTTAGAAGCACTTACCTGCATTAGGCACTGACAAAATTTGTTCTCTACCAACCAATTTGCACATACTTTCGGGTATAAATTTGGGCAGGTATTGTTATTTTCTAATCCAGGTTAGATGTATGACTTTACAAGATTCATTGCTATTTATATATACTCTAAGGCCAATTTTCTTCTAGCAGTCTTAAAATATCCTCATTATGGACGTAGCGAGCCATTGTAAAGATATTGAAATGAAAGCAAATTACTGTATTAGTGAACTGTAAATAAATAGCCCTTAAAATCACGCGTTGGGTCTACGAAAACCTCAGCAATGTAAAACAGGTATCTACCGCTGGAAGAGGGCAGCGCCTGTGCATGCTTCAGCAAGCATTTGCGGAACACTGGGAATACCTGAAATGACGAGTCTGTAGTGCACCAACAATGGACATTATAAGCAAAAGCCATCTCGTGGGCCATCTCAGACCCTACCGGTGTAGTTAAAGGTTAATGCTCTTCTTATATACTAGTCCTAAGATTTTTTATACTTCATTCAACTGCTCTTCCAAGTAACTTTCTGGGTCTCATGAAAATACAATGCCATCCTCGGACCTGTGGATTTTTTAAATTTTTTTATTTATTTATTTTTTACCGTCACTGAACTTTATCTTACTCTCCAAATTTTCCTGTTGATTCCTCTATTAAGTGCTGAATTTCTGTAGCTGAGTGGCGGGAGCCGGCAAGTGCCTGGCGTGCCACAGGTGAGCGCAGTAGGAGCGCGTTGCTAGGAAACAGGTTTCCCATTAAAATGCGAGGCCTGGCCGTGCAGCGGCCGCGGTAATTGGGTTAGTCGTCAAAAATCCGCCCCTAATTGCGGCCATTACACGCGGCCTCGCCCCCCCCCCCCCCTCAACCGCCGGCCCGACGCCCCCCGCATATCGGATGAGGCGCGTCCGGCTCGCTTACTGAGGAGGAGCGCCCAACCGAGCGTCCAGCGCCAGCGCCAGTGCCGGCGCCTCGGCTGACGCCGACGGCCCGCATCTCCGCCGCCACAGGCGACAATGGGCGGCGGCCGGGCGGAACGTCCAAGCGCGACGGCGGGGGCGGGGGCGGGGGCGGGGGCGGATGGCGCTGCCGCGACTTGGAGCGCGCAACAGGCCGAGGAGGCGTCAAAGTCAGCCATCTCCTGCAACATGCGGCCCACAACGTGTGCGGCGCCGTGAGGCAGGCTGCAGGCTGCTCCAGCAGGCCGCGCCCACGAGCGCTCACTGCCGCAGCTCGGAGCTGCGGCGGTCCTGAAGCCCGACGTGGCGCCTTCCAGTACTCGGCGGCCAAACGGAAACAGGCGCGTTCGTCTAGTGTCTCGCAAGGAGAACACGTGGGTATCGGATTTTAGAATTTCTCCATATTTATGGTACGTGAAGTTCAGAACTCAAACAACAATGAGCCAAAGCCATACGGTACAACTCTCAAAAATTCAGGAGAAAATCGACTTGGATGTCTTGCAGATAAGAGTAAGTAGCAGCCAAATCGTGCGTTGGAACAACTGCCGGTGTAGCTCGGGTAGTAGCGTTGTGGCTTACTTCCGTAAGCTCGGTGGTTCGAATCTTGACGTGACAGATTTTTTTATTTATTTATTAGTGTTCGAATACTTAACAATTTTAATATCTAATTGGTAATTTTTACTAAAAATATACGCATTTTTATTCGAAATTTTCTGTATTTTGCAGAAGGTTCCTAATGATGACGATTTCAATAAGACCATAAGTTACAATTTTTACAGTACTCGTTTCATTATCAGTTCACGACAGTTGCTTTCATATTTAAGTTTCTGAAGAGCTACCACACTGTTTATGGAAAGTCATTTCCATAGCACTAATGGCTTTCCAGACAACTAACCTAGTCAACCATCGTTTTACGTGACAACTAGTTTTTCAGCTGGTCTACATATACATAAACAAAAACTGACACAGTGTGGAATTAGAGATCAAGATTTCGACAACAACCCCCTCTGTGGTCCTGAGCCCCGATCGCTGCCACCTGGGCTTCGCCGACAGACGCTGCAACCGTTTTAAATGTTACTACTGACATGTACTTGCAAAACTTAAAAGTCGATTTTGTCGAAAATTTAAGAGAGTTGCTTCGAATGGCTTTGGCTGACTGCTATTTAAGTTTTGCACTTTACGTACCATAAATATCAAAAAATTCTAATCTCCGATACCCGTGTGATCTCCTTGTCAGTGGTATCAGTACCTGGAGGCAGACTCGCTCCCTGGGCTTCATAAGAATGGAGCTGGCTTTATGTGCATTTCGGGTCGACGTACTAATGGAGCAGGTGTTCTGTGTAATGAACAGAATAAAAGACAAGGGCGGGCCATCGCTGCAGAACCCAGCGAAGAAGGGCACGCTGCGCATCGCTGTAGCAAACGAGATGGCAACTGAAATCTGCTCACTTGTGTCGAAAAAATTTGTAAACGACAGAATAGTCGATATATTTTTGTTATTTGTACAGACGTTACTCGTCAATTTGTTCTTACTGCTACTTCCACATAGCCAGGTCACGATGTTACATAGTTATGGCCTTAAAGGTAATAGGCCTTATTGAAGGCAGATTGGGAAAAAAAAAAGTCCAACCCTTTTCTTTGGTCGTATGTCTTACAATTTTTATGAGAAAACAAATTGGTTCCATATTTTCTGGCACTGCCTTCCTAAATTGAAAACATTAATATTTGTGCCATTTCTTGTGATAAATGTTGGATTGGCCGTTATACCACTTACTGTTGCCACTGTTTAGCGAGTTACTGTATGTAATCATTTAAGAGAGGCATCGCTTCATAAGTCTAGTTATTGGCAATTAAAGTTGTGTGTTTTTAATTTACCTGAAGTAAGCTATTATGTCTAAAAGCAAAAGTATCGTTTCTTCGAACTTAAATAAAGATACATACTATTCTCGACGACGGGAATTAGTTATGAAGTTCATTGTAAAATACATATTGCCATATTTACGATTACCATAGTGGAAAATGGATTGGAGTTCAGCGTGATAAATCAATCAATCATAATCCGGATTCTTTTGATACTCTAGCAACAACTTCTAAAAACACTGACGTCTTCATTAACAGAAAATGTGAATACAATAACAAGGAGTACTCCTTACGTTGGTTCCATGAAACAAGCATATAGAAATGTTCGTTAAGCTTATGGGAGTTAACTGCGGGCAGTCCCTAAACTTACAAACTACTTATGAACTAACATACTAATGACAACAGAAACATCCATGCCCCAGTGAGGACTCGAACGTCCGACGGGGAACGGCCTCGCGCTTTGCAGCATAGCACCTCAATGCGCTCGTCCGCTCCGCCGCGTTTAGAAGTGTAAAATAATGTCATGATAAACATGCTTTACTAAATTCCAGTCAAGAAATGAGATCGTTGATTTTCAGGACCACAGAGCCTTTGCAGTAGTTATTCCTGGACAGTGTCGGCTGCAGCTACTTTGCAGCTGCTCGTGAGGGCCGCCTCGCCCGCCCGCACTCGACCGGTGACTCGCCTCAGCCGTCAAGTGTGGACTGGAGCGTAGAGCTGGGCCACAGTAACGACAACTGATAGAAATGTCCGGTTACTCATGAATAACCGTGATTGTAATAACCGCTCTTCAAATACTGGCAGTTATCGTAATAAATGAGCGTACTGCGTAGCGCCATCTGTTCACATAAGTTGGTACTAATGAAACGATTCGACCACAGTATCGACCAGTGGTCCTGTCCAAATACTGGTCAGTTCTACATACTATGGAATTAACCGCGTAAGAATCATGGGTAATAACTGTTTAACATTTGTCCACCTGTTAGTGAAAATGTGAACTACATTCTCGTGAGGAATCTTGTATCTTATTACATGTAGTGACGAATGCGAATTCGAGGTACTATGATAACTGTAGACGTTTTCTTGAGTATTGAGAACAGTAGAAATATCAGCGGCAGTTAATTTTCACTGGCAGTATCGTTAAGAGTATTTGGTTATTAAATGTAGCAGGTCATGATATTCCCAGAGAGGATACATATTTCGTTCGAAGAGTGCCGACTTTTACAATTATGAAGAAATCCTCCAAAAATAATAAAAAATTAAACTTATTTTTGTAACCAGTGCTGGTCAGTGAAAAGGTTCATAATATTGTATGATATGATGGATAAATTTTGTAACTAAAAGAATAAATATGCACTCTCTAATCGTTATAATTAATATTTTGTAATATTACGAGGAAGAAAGTGCCCTGCTGCCAATACATTGTAAACGAACTTACGTCAATTATTGCCATTTATTCGTTAATGATTCAGGGGAAGGTAGAAAAACGGAAATCTTACTTTTCTAATCAATTTTTGACGGGACTCACACTCCGAGGTGCGTGTAACGAACATTTAATTGCTTAAACCTTTGTTAAAAGGCGCATGTTTGTCAAAATATAGTGTCTTCTACCATATTGCACAAATATTTAAATTTTATCTTAACAAAAATTTAAACACTAGTAGTAGAATGACTACAGTGAATGTCTTGTTAAGTATTTGCAAATTAGGGGCCCAAATTACACATCAGCATCTCTTTAAAAAGTACGGTATTTATGAGAAGTCTGCAATTATTAGGCACTCTATTATACATTTGTACAGCAAGAGAAAACTGAGTCAGTTGTAACTTCCTATGAACTAAATTTCAGGCTGCAAGTTTCATGAAGAACAGTGTGCAGTAAACTGAAATTTCTTGTATCAGAATGAAAGACATTTTTTACTTTTCATCCCATATCCCTAGTCAACTTCATATTTGCTTATGTTGATGTGAAACCCATTTATCTGCAGTCACACCAGCCCTGCAGAAGAACTGCTGATGGAGGTGACCCCACCAGTCACACGCAGTATGGGAGATGAGCAACCTGTTCCATCCAACTCCAGGCAGCAAGATTTACAAAGTGCAATTACGGAATTTGTCCCCTAAAGGATTGGAATAATGAGAAGAAGATAGATGGGCAACTCCTAAAATTATTTCTAAGTTGTTGAAGATACAGGGTTTCGTAGTTTTTTTCATGCTCTGAATCCCAGTTATGTAATTCCCAGCAGGTAGCATGTGGCAAATGTACTGCTGCCAGCAGCATACACAGCAGCCAAGGTGAAAGTGGAGACAAGCTGTTAAATGTGAAGGCAGTTTGTCCGACCACAGACTGCTGGACATCTGAAGCAAACGAGAGCTACATGGCGGTGACCGGACAATATATCGCTGAGGACTTCACCTTGCAGCCAGTGTTGCTAGGGTGTGGCCACATTTCTGGATCACACACTGCTCATGATGTCAGATTTTTTACTAGAAGTTACGAACAAGTTTAAACTGACAGGTAAGATGCAGCTGGTTGTGACAGACAATGCAGCGAACTTTAAAAGTGCTATAGTTTCTATTTTACAGTGGAAGCATTTTAGGTGCTATGCTCATTCTCTGAACTTGGTTGTGCACTGAAAACTTTTACGGAAGTGCATCAGAAAGTCAAACAAATTGTTGGGTACTTAAAAAAGGAGCAGCCTTGTAACAGAAAAGCTGGTAAGGTACCAAAAGAACAGTGGTGTTGGTAAAGTTAAAAACTGATACACGAAGAGTTCCATTGCACTGAGTGATGTGGATATGGAAACACTGACAGCAGAAGAGTGGGACAGTATCTGACGAGAGGCGTGCTTATGTAGTCCTTCCAGGTGCGGTGATCACTGTGTCCCCAGTGGTGTAGGGGTCAGCGCAACTGCCTAGAAAGCAGGAGACGCGGGTTCGAATATTCTGTGAATATTAAATAATAACAACTGCAGGATCAGAAGTGACGTCTGTTCTTCCGGAACAGACGCCACATGTATATACATAATATATGCCTATGTTGACTTACACCTTTCTTTCAGCTAAATCTGCGCCATTAACTGATGATAGATAACTTCAGTGGTGATAGCACGTGTGATCAGATCATTACGTCCTATGAGCCACACAAAGTGTGAAAACCGTTTAACTTACCTTGTGTTGTGGGATGGTTATGTGAGGTAACTCAGACATACAGCAGCAATCATCTTATGTTCTGTTACCTTTTTTCAGCTTTGGGTTCAAATCTAAGGAAAAATTTATTTTGATGTTCTTTGAAATCATATGTAATGTGCATTTTGGAAAATGTACTGTCAGCATTAACACTTATTTACAAATTGTTGCTAGTCTGTCAATAAGGAAGGAAGTCGTAATTTAAATGTTTGTGCGCCTCTTTTTTTCTCAAGTCAGGCATTAAATGTGGGTGGGAAACAGAATAGTTGAGAATGGAGTAACAGTTTGAAGTACCAGCTCTCAAATATCTTTGGGACAGGGTTACGTAAAATATGAGGAAAGATTTACTGGGGAACAAAATAATTTGTATACTAGGGACAAACCGAATGATGCAGTACAGCCGTTAAGGCACTGACCTCATATTTGGGAGGATGGGGTACGCTCTGTCCGGCCATTCTGATGATGTTGTTTTCTATGGTTTTCATTTATCGCTAAGGCGTAAAGGCGCTGGCCGCCCACCTGTCCTATCCTTATAGAGTACCCTTCAGTAGTTTGTCTAATAATATTTTTAGCTATTACTATGTCAATTTCTATGTAATTGTGATACATTCCTCTAATTAAATAAAAAGATAAACATAAATATTTGATGCTTGCGTTATTTGATGATTCCAGTAACTGATCCCATCCTTGTTCAGTCACAGTTTGTGCCCCATCTAATAGCATTCAACCGTATACATTCCTTCATTTGTAACACTGGTGTGTTCGAAATGCTGAATTTCATTTGGGTAGGAGTCAAGGTTCAACCCAAATAATGATCCCACATTATAAACACAGTTTGGATATTGATACATTTTTAAGTGCCTTAATTCGTCACAGACAGTAAGTCTCACTTGTTTCCCAGTCACATGTGTCTGTATTCAGGTGATATTGCTGTCTAATAAAAGCAAGAGAAAGAATGACAAGATCACAGAGTTCATTATTTGTTTTAGTGCATGTTTGGCAACTTACACACAACATTCAGTAAATAATAATTTAAAAAAAGCTCAATCCTTCTCAAAAAGTGCTTACTGTGATATTTCTGTAAAAAAACATTCACTGTCTTATCATACACAGTACAGTTAATGAGTATGAATATGATATTTTGCCGGCCGCGGTGGCCGAGGGGACTGAGACGCTTCAGTCACGGTCTGCACGGCCACTACGGTCGGGGGCACGAATCCCCCCTCGGGCATGGATATTTGTGCCGTCCTAGTTCGTAAGTAGTTCATAAGTAGTTTGTCAGTTTAGGGACTGATGACACCGTAGTTAAGTCCCATAAGCTTAACAAACATTTGAACGTGTTTTGTTACATTTTTAGACATCTTTCTCATGTTTAAATATTGCAGGTGGTGTAAAATATTAAGGCAAATGTCAACCATATGCAAGTACTAGTATACCTTGAACCTCAACCTTAGTGGCTTTATTATTAAGTGCATCGCCGAAACCTCTAATGAAGAACACCTACTGTGTTTCTTATTCATATCAGCTTCAGGGTACAAATTACTTGGGTGGTTCGGTGAGACTTTTCTCTTAGGCATTATTGTGAGAGAATTGTGACAGTGTCTAGCCTTCTCATATAGTATTCTTCCGTTACACATAGTAGTTTTTGATTTAATTATTTAGCATGAGACTTTGAAAAAACTTTCTACAGCATATTGAACGCATCAGTGTGCACAAATATTATACAACAGAATATTCACATTTAGGAGACAAATGTCAAGTTTAGCACTTCACGGAGGTATGTTTTTAATGAAAACCTAATTGTTTTGTTATAATAACTGGGTCACACATCGTTCTTGGTGGTACTTTAATAAAGATTTTCATCATATAGGATGACGCAGAAGAATGTTCTGCCAGGTACACTCATTTGCCAGGTGAGATTTTATTTATGAAATTTACACTGTCATTTACAGTGGCTATCATCCGGTGTTGGTTGTTTTATTTGTTCACACAAGTTCAGTCATTGCTGAATAAAATAAAAAAAATAAAGAAAGAAACATGTAGCACCTGTCAGGTGGAACCTAATTCTGTCTGCAATACTGTTGAACATAAGAGAGCACTTTTAAGGCATTGATAAGTGTATGCAACATCCTCACACCCAAAAAAAAGAATAACTGTTATGGTAAAAGTTTCCTTACAGTCTAACCAGAGTAAAATGCTGATGTTTACAAAGACCTTTCAATACTCATTTAAAACTCAGTCGTAGGCCTATAGAATAGCAGAATAAATTTTCATATTGAAAGTTAAATAAATAATACGGATCCTGTGTTTTTGTTGACTTGATCTTATATGTAACCTTGTCCTGTCACTAATCTCCCTTGCAAAGTGAACAATTTGTTACCAACATAGCACACCATACCCTAAGTAAAATTTAACTGAATAGCCTGTCAATAGCTGAAGATATCAAGCATTTTCCACAGCTCACATAAAACTTGTTTCAGTTTTCTGAAATGGGATTTCTCTTCCAATATACGGAAATATGTATGTCTACTTTTGTGTAAAAGACACTTATCACCACACCATTAAGTTTCTGATTCGCATATAGTAGGCCTATACTTGTAAACGCAATTTCTAACAGTTTACCTTTGATAGTACTGAAGCAATGTTTAGTACACTTTGCATAGCAGCTTTGAGGATTTGGCCTACACTCTCAGTTACGACCGATAACCTGTTTACAGTAGATTTAATATTTTAAAACACCGATAATTTCAGATATCAGCTACATGTACTAGGCAGTATTGACACGTTCAGTTTGGATCATTCTGGAACTTAGCCTAAGAATGTAGTAATGACGTCCGAGACATGTGGAGCTAATATATTCACTTTCACTGCATACAGCAATGTCGAAATTCGGCCTGTTTACATTATTAAAGCAAACTGTTACACCCTGGTTGCAAGTTGTATTCCCAAATAAATTCTATGAACTTGACCGTGTCCAAGATATGATGTTTTTCGTCAAATCTGACGTGTGGTATCCCAGTCTTCAATTGACCCGTTACGTCATGATTGGAAAAATGTACTTCGTAGTTGTAATCATATTTACAAACCAAGATGCTGTCGTTAACTATAGAAAATTTTCCACAAATCAAGCAGTTTAACAAATTTAATATAGAACTTTATTTGGAATGGTACTTTGTTTTCATAAACAGAATATCTTGCAGAGGAGTAAACGAAACGATCACATTACGTTTACTTTTATGTTGCATTTAAAGACGCTCCACAAAATACTTATTGAAGGAACGTTATGTTTATAATTTTAACTGCAATATTCACTTCCCACACGTTTAAGCACATCTTTAATATGTACTACACTTTCACTTCTTACACTGTTCATAGTAGCTTCGAAAATTAAGGCTACATTTCCAATAGCAACTGATAAATGTAGATTACAGGGCATAAATTTAATGTAATAACGTATTAAACACCAGTATCCTTATCAGATGAAATGCACTGGGAATTTAGTTATACATGTTTATAGCACGATTCGGACGATAACTTTTGCCATTACACAGCAATCGTAATTTCAATTACACCAGATATACTATATACTGATATATCGTTATTAGTACTGAGTAGAAATAACCATAATTGTCGGATATTGGTAATACACAGTATTTCTACGTAATATCAATAACTGTCCATTCAGAGTACTGAGTATTAATAACAATAACTGTCTGTTCTCAGTAGTGGCTACTGAGTACTAATAACTACCTAGTCGAATTAACGGAATACTCATAACGATAACTGCCCGATAACTGCTCAGCAGCGCCAGCTAGTAGCAGTATCAGTAAGCTGTAGCAAAGCCATCTTAGTTGGAAAAATATCGTGCAGTTACTTATAACCGTTAAAATTAACTGATAGAAAGGAATAACAATAACCGTTATAACTGACATCGGAGAATAGCCGTTTTGCCAGCTCTGCAGTGAGTGGAGCGCCGCGTTCGGCAGCTGAGCAGCAGACGGCGGCACGAGAGGCGGCCTGGACGCTTCCGCGTCGCGTCGCTCAGCTTCCGATCTCGTAACACTCGTCTCGTGTTGCAGCCGGAAACAGCCGGCGAGTAGCTGTAATCAGCGCACTCACCTGAAGATGGCAGCCAGTTGGTCTGCCGAAATATCGCGTTTACTTGACGATGCTATCCGGCTGCAGGCCCGAGATGAATGTTATCAGTTATTACGCCGGGAAAGTCTACGCAAGCACCGGAGTTAATCTCGATGATCACATATTTTATTTGTTATGTGAAGCCGCAACTAAACATGGCAAAATGTAATTAACGCTGAATCTCTGGACATGCGTTAGCAGCGTTGCTTGATATATTTCTAACGTCAAATTCGCTTCGCATTTTCTCCACATGTAATTGATGGATCTGCGACGCAACCAAAGCGTTCTTTTGTGATTTGTCATGCTATTGATTGCGAAAGATATAATATGAGGTATCTATTAGAAATAATGTATTTTTGTTTTGAAAATAATATTTGTTTCCGTTTTAGGTTATCTCGATAAGTCCCTGCCGTACGTGCATGACCATGAAAGCCGTGTTTCATTCCAGAAATATTTTCGGTGAGTTCGTTACAATCGATGGCACTCAAACGGACCGAGCTGTATGAATTCTTATCGCTCAAACACAGGAGTAATTTGGAAAAAAAAATAAGGAAAAATAAGGAAAAAACACCTGACAAAAAGAAAAGAAAAGAAAGGAAGAAAGAGAGAGAGAGAGAGAGAGAGAGAGAGAGAGAGAAGGAAAAGAAAAAACCGAAATTCATAATTTTCTTGTGCATCGGCATTTCGTATTAGATTAATCACACCCAGAGAAACAGTTTTTAACCTTGTTTCACAAACTTTATTGGTGCTGTACGACATAGGTTTCGTTTTATAAGCCCATTTTGCAGTACTTAATTCACAAACTTTATTGGTGCAGTATGACATAGGTTTCGTTTTATAAGCCCGTTTGCAGTACTTAACTCAATTCACAAACTTTATTGGTGCTGTGTGACATAGGTTTCGTTTTATAAGTCCGTTTGCAGTACATATAAGCCCTTTTTCCAGAACATAACTCATGAATTAAGTACTGGAAAATTTGTTCACACAAGTTCAGTCATTGCTGAATAAAATAAAAAAAATAAAGAAAGAAACATGTAGCACCTGTCAGGTGGAACCTAATTCTGTCTGCAATACTGTTGAACATAAGAGAGCACTTTTAAGGCATTGATAAGTGTATGCAACATCCTCACACCCAAAAAAAAGAATAACTGTTATGGTAAAAGTTTCCTTACAGTCTAACCAGAGTAAAATGCTGATGTTTACAAAGACCTTTCAATACTCATTTAAAACTCAGTCGTAGGCCTATAGAATAGCAGAATAAATTTTCATATTGAAAGTTAAATAAATAATACGGATCCTGTGTTTTTGTTGACTTGATCTTATATGTAACCTTGTCCTGTCACTAATCTCCCTTGCAAAGTGAACAATTTGTTACCAACATAGCACACCATACCCTAAGTAAAATTTAACTGAATAGCCTGTCAATAGCTGAAGATATCAAGCATTTTCCACAGCTCACATAAAACTTGTTTCAGTTTTCTGAAATGGGATTTCTCTTCCAATATACGGAAATATGTATGTCTACTTTTGTGTAAAAGACACTTATCACCACACCATTAAGTTTCTGATTCGCATATAGTAGGCCTATACTTGTAAACGCAATTTCTAACAGTTTACCTTTGATAGTACTGAAGCAATGTTTAGTACACTTTGCATAGCAGCTTTGAGGATTTGGCCTACACTCTCAGTTACGACCGATAACCTGTTTACAGTAGATTTAATATTTTAAAACACCGATAATTTCAGATATCAGCTACATGTACTAGGCAGTATTGACACGTTCAGTTTGGATCATTCTGGAACTTAGCCTAAGAATGTAGTAATGACGTCCGAGACATGTGGAGCTAATATATTCACTTTCACTGCATACAGCAATGTCGAAATTCGGCCTGTTTACATTATTAAAGCAAACTGTTACACCCTGGTTGCAAGTTGTATTCCCAAATAAATTCTATGAACTTGACCGTGTCCAAGATATGATGTTTTTCGTCAAATCTGACGTGTGGTATCCCAGTCTTCAATTGACCCGTTACGTCATGATTGGAAAAATGTACTTCGTAGTTGTAATCATATTTACAAACCAAGATGCTGTCGTTAACTATAGAAAATTTTCCACAAATCAAGCAGTTTAACAAATTTAATATAGAACTTTATTTGGAATGGTACTTTGTTTTCATAAACAGAATATCTTGCAGAGGAGTAAACGAAACGATCACATTACGTTTACTTTTATGTTGCATTTAAAGACGCTCCACAAAATACTTATTGAAGGAACGTTATGTTTATAATTTTAACTGCAATATTCACTTCCCACACGTTTAAGCACATCTTTAATATGTACTACACTTTCACTTCTTACACTGTTCATAGTAGCTTCGAAAATTAAGGCTACATTTCCAATAGCAACTGATAAATGTAGATTACAGGGCATAAATTTAATGTAATAACGTATTAAACACCAGTATCCTTATCAGATGAAATGCACTGGGAATTTAGTTATACATGTTTATAGCACGATTCGGACGATAACTTTTGCCATTACACAGCAATCGTAATTTCAATTACACCAGATATACTATATACTGATAGATCGTTATTAGTACTGAGTAGAAATAACCATAATTGTCGGATATTGGTAATACACAGTATTTCTACGTAATATCAATAACTGTCCATTCAGAGTACTGAGTATTAATAACAATAACTGTCTGTTCTCAGTAGTGGCTACTGAGTACTAATAACTACCTAGTCGAATTAACGGAATACTCATAACGATAACTGCCCGATAACTGCTCAGCAGCGCCAGCTAGTAGCAGTATCAGTAAGCTGTAGCAAAGCCATCTTAGTTGGAAAAATATCGTGCAGTTACTTATAACCGTTAAAATTAACTGATAGAAAGGAATAACAATAACCGTTATAACTGACATCGGAGAATAGCCGTTTTGCCAGCTCTGCAGTGAGTGGAGCGCCGCGTTCGGCAGCTGAGCAGCAGACGGCGGCACGAGAGGCGGCCTGGACGCTTCCGCGTCGCGTCGCTCAGCTTCCGATCTCGTAACACTCGTCTCGTGTTGCAGCCGGAAACAGCCGGCGAGTAGCTGTAATCAGCGCACTCACCTGAAGATGGCAGCCAGTTGGTCTGCCGAAATATCGCGTTTACTTGACGATGCTATCCGGCTGCAGGCCCGAGATGAATGTTATCAGTTATTACGCCGGGAAAGTCTACGCAAGCACCGGAGTTAATCTCGATGATCACATATTTTATTTGTTATGTGAAGCCGCAACTAAACATGGCAAAATGTAATTAACGCTGAATCTCTGGACATGCGTTAGCAGCGTTGCTTGATATATTTCTAACGTCAAATTCGCTTCGCATTTTCTCCACATGTAATTGATGGATCTGCGACGCAACCAAAGCGTTCTTTTGTGATTTGTCATGCTATTGATTGCGAAAGATATAATATGAGGTATCTATTAGAAATAATGTATTTTTGTTTTGAAAATAATATTTGTTTCCGTTTTAGGTTATCTCGATAAGTCCCTGCCGTACGTGCATGACCATGAAAGCCGTGTTTCATTCCAGAAATATTTTCGGTGAGTTCGTTACAATCGATGGCACTCAAACGGACCGAGCTGTATGAATTCTTATCGCTCAAACACAGGAGTAATTTGGAAAAAAAAATAAGGAAAAATAAGGAAAAAACACCTGACAAAAAGAAAAGAAAAGAAAGGAAGAAAGAGAGAGAGAGAGAGAGAGAGAGAGAGAGAGAGAGAAGGAAAAGAAAAAACCGAAATTCATAATTTTCTTGTGCATCGGCATTTCGTATTAGATTAATCACACCCAGAGAAACAGTTTTTAACCTTGTTTCACAAACTTTATTGGTGCTGTACGACATAGGTTTCGTTTTATAAGCCCATTTTGCAGTACTTAATTCACAAACTTTATTGGTGCAGTATGACATAGGTTTCGTTTTATAAGCCCGTTTGCAGTACTTAACTCAATTCACAAACTTTATTGGTGCTGTGTGACATAGGTTTCGTTTTATAAGTCCGTTTGCAGTACATATAAGCCCTTTTTCCAGAACATAACTCATGAATTAAGTACTGGAAAATGGACTTATAAAACGAAACCTATGTCATACAGCACCACTAAAGTTTGTGAAACAAGTTTAAAAAGTGTTTATTTTAGTATAATTCAGTGTTTCACGAAGAATCAACAGTTGAATCAATTAAAATATCAAGTGGTCTAAAGCGTCTCGCTGCGGAGCACGCGGTTGCTCGCCGTGGAGGTTCGAGTCCTCCCTGGGGCATGGGCGTGAGTGTTGTCCTTAGGTTAGTTTACCTACGTTTCAGTAGTTTTTAAGCTACGGACTGATAACCACGCAGTTTGGTCCAATAGATTTACAAACATTTGAATTAAAATATGAGATTAATATGTTTTGCACTGCAAACAGTTTATCCGATTGCCATAGAATTTTGCATACTTAATCTTCAAAAGAAGAGGAAAGGCTTTACCTACATAACGTTTCGTACGTTCGGTACATGACGGAGGGTACTTTACTGTAGAGACTCCAACATCAACCCAGATTTTTACTTCGGTCTTGATGAAAATTTGTACCCCTTTTGATCTTCAAAACAAGAAAAGCATAAGGAACATTCTTAGAATTAAAAACTGCACAAACCACTTCATTCTAAGGACAACACACACACACACACACACACACACACACACACACACACACACATCCATGCCCTACGGAGGCCTCGAACATCAATCGGGAGCGACAGCGCCATCTACGACTTGACGTCTTTAAGCACATGGGCCAATCCCCTGTGGCAGAGAAACATCACAGCGCTTATGACATTTCATTAGGTACATGACAGGGGGCACATTATCCCAGACGTCGACACAACACGGGCTGGAGGAAGCTGGCGGGGAGTAGAGCAGATAATGACAGAGGCAGGAGGAGGGTGGGTGGATAGAGAGCAGCGGAGGAGGAGCAAGATAGCCAGAGAGAGGCGATAGGGGGCGTGGACTGAATGGATACAGGCATGAACGAACAGCCGGGCTGTCAGGGATAACGGGGAACTGATACAGAGGGCAGCCTAAGACGCAAAGAGGGGGGTAAGAGAGCGGCACAGAGGTGGGGGAAATGATGGCCAGCGAGAAGGTATATTCAGCAAACTGAAGAACGGGTTTTTCTTTATTAACCCGTGATTGCACAGTGTAGCTGATCAGCTACATACCTTGTTTCTTCTGTTATCTCTCACACTGATCAACATTTTACAACGAATTCATTTGTAGCTGCTTGTATACATAGTCTTACATATGCTAGTACCTTGTCTTAGAAATTATAAATTGTAGAGTGCTATCCCTAAATTCGACAAAAGCTGTATTGCGTTACTTCTAATATGTACGTTTGTTTATGTTAGTATTCCACCTTTGCCATGTAAAAGTAGTAAATGACATTCTACTATTGTATTATGAGTTACTTTCTGGAAAGGGGAGAAGCATAATAGTGACATTTACTCCTTTGGGTACGTCATGGAAGCACTATATATGAACTTGTTGTTGCTAGTAGTGCATAATAATTTGCAGGATTTTTTAAAATATATTTCGCAGTATATAGATACGATACATTAATCGTGGTAGCTTTTATAGTTTCAGATAAACAATCGTACATTGAAGGGTTTATTACACGAGGAACGAAAGAAGGTTATTCAGTTGGAGAGGTGTCTTGCCGCATTTGTGCATGAAATAAAAATCTTATGTTAACGTTGTCGTTTACCAGTTTGGAGACGGTAAATGTATCGATAAAGTTTACATCGTCATTCGCCTATTTATAGCGTAGTGCCAGAGCTGCCAGAGCTAGGGAATGTTTACAGCCATGAGGCACGACGTGACATCAGTTGGTGAAGCAAACAAGCACCTTGCCAAAGACCTATATAAACAACATAGACTGGCCACAGCGCCGCCATAATTGAAGCCAATTGGAAAGGTTGCCGCCATCTTTGAGAACGTCTGTGTCACGCCAGGGCGTATGCTAACGCTGAATCATAGGTTTTATATTAATCATTGCCAGTCTCGATTTTTCCTTTATTTCTGGGCGACGTATTTCGGAAAATAATTCCCAATACGAATAGCATTTCTCGTTTACTCGTGCGTCCTAAGTGTAATGTTCACAATCGTCGAACTGCTGCATTATTTGATGTTACTAAAAAGTCAATAATCGTTTGTATTTGCTGACATATCTTTCCTATACATACGGGCGAATTTCTTTAAAGTCTTTAATTACCTTTATTCTGCCTATGGTTCAAATGATGTTTCATACTTTGAAGTACATTACATATTTGTCAAGCTCAATATGTTCAAATGTTTGTAAATCTATCAGACCAAACTGCGTGGTCATCAGTCCGCAGCTTACAAACTACTTAAACCTAGGTAAACTAACCTAAGACAAACATACACACACACACTCATGCCCTAGGGAGGACTCGAACCTCCACGGCGAGCAACCGTGCGCTCCGCAGCGAGACGCTTTAGACCGCTCGGCTACTCCACCGCGGCATTTATCAAGCTCTCCACAGTTTAACGTCTCCTTGGTACTCTTATTAGAGCTTTTGGTTTCTGTAGCTGCTCAGGAAACTAAAATAGGGTTGGAATGGCATTTGCAAATAGCCGCTTTCGATCGGTGGTAGCATCCATAACTTTTCTTCAAATGACAAGAGCATATGTAACTATACACTGTAGGCTGCCACTTATCACGCCTCATACTGGTTACCCATTGGGTTAGCAACTCCTTGTTTTTCAAAGGAGATCTGTATAAAGAATAGTTTAATTACATTTCATATACCTAGGCTATTTACCCAATGGTTAATACGCTTTTGTACTCTATTTAAACAACTGTCATTACATTAAAACACACCAAATACAACCGTCATATGCTTAGCATTTTGATGGTCGTGAAGTAAACATAATTTTGAAACTTGGTAAATGCGGAAGTTAAGTATAATGAATGTTTATAGACAAATACATGCTGATACAAATCGACCTATATAATTGCATATCTCTTTCTTTATGTATTATATTTTAACAGTTTTATCACTGCGGTTGCTGCAATTGTACGCCGAACATACAATGGACATGATTTACCACTAATAATAGCCCTCACACCTTAGTTTAGATTACAAGCTGAAGTGTCTGCTCACTCTGCTGCTTCAAACTGACGTTCTCACATATGACGCTTAGTGCTTATTGCTGCCATCCAGAGCGCTGTAACTTGCCTGTAGCCGCTCTATGTTGTATATATACCTCTTTGCACCTTGCAATGGACACGCCACTCGCGCTTGCTACAGCAACAGAACGAGTTTCACAGAAGTCTGACTGTGGCCAAGCGCTTGCCATCACGGTCCCTTGGAAGAACTGTCACTCACGGCTGTTATGTTGCGTCACATTCGTAGCGACGATGCTTTCAATGTTCACGAGAATATATAGCTATAGACGCGGTCCTGCACATCCATGCAATACAGACATCCACCGAGATTATCCTATGGTAAAGGCAGCAGTGACAGGTCGTGCAGCTACCACAGCACCAATCACAGATTTTGAGAGCCCTGAAGTCACAGAAGGAATTGTAGCCAATCGGTCACTAACAGTGAGACTGCAGGCACTTAGAGACTGCGTAGGATAAGGTGGACGATACGCACCTGCGAGTTTTCGTCTGAAGCGCGGGGCGAGTTCGTTCCTTCATTTGGAAGCACGGGCCGCGTCAGTCCACATCCACCTGCCGGCCAGTGAGCAGGGCACTTCTCTCCCCACCAGCGCTCACTCACTGCTCTGGCCGCTACCCCCACCACTACCGCGCTCCCCTCACTTGCCCAGCCGTATGCGCATCTACCGGCCAATTTATCCTGCTTGCACTCTACACCTCTAGAAAATGTCACAGCATCGACATGCACGACTCGACTGGTACTGTCACAGGATCACTTGGAACATGGGCCATGATCTTCACTGACAAAAGCAGATGGTGCCCGCACACAAGTGTCGGTCGTTTTCGCATACGACATTGACGTGGCGTGCGTTATCTCGTAGAGTGCAATCGTGTAAGATGGACCAGCCCCACTGCATGCCATTTGGTCCGGTAAAATATGAGCCGCATCTCTCGTTCATCTTTAGCATTTGTGGGGAGAAACCTCAACAGCGTCCCATATGTGCAGAATTTTGTACACCTGTTCGTTTGCCAAAGTATTAATGTGTTGCTACAGCAGGATAATAATCACCCACACACTATGTGTGAGACACAATGCCCTCTACAAGATGTGGAGGAACGTACCTGATCAGCACGATCACTGGACTTGTTACCAGTTGAGGGCATGTAGCATACGATGTGGCGACAACTGACACTTGTGACTCATCAGTCTTCAACTCTTTCAGAACTACACTAACAGGTTGAGCAGGTGTTGAGTAATGAATCCTAACACACTTCCATCTCTGTCATGGAATGGATGGCTGCCTCCAAATTGCAGTGAACAGCGTGTTAGACTGCCATGCAGGGGCTCCAGGTCAACGCCACCTAGATATGAGGACTGTGCGCTGCTGCAAAGAGTAGTTATAACACAAGCAAACTATTTGTGTTACGTAGCATTGTGCTGAGTTTGGGAATACATACACCTTGCACACTGTATTTCAGAATGTGCGTAATGTTATTTATGTGATTCCAAGACAAATTAGTTTTGGTATAAAGTATTTATGAACTATTAGGGGATATCTTAACAATATGGGAACCAAACGTTTCATATTAGGTATTTTGTCTCATACCAGCAAAAATCTGCACAGATAATCACATAGATAACACGAAAAACATTCTGAAATACAGTGTGCAAGTTGCACGTATTCCCAAACTCAGCACAACGCTACATAAGACAAATAGTTTGCTTGTGTTATGGCTACTCTTGGCAGGCAGCGCACTGGTCTTGTATCTAGGTGGCGTTGATCCATGCATGGCAGTCTAACACGCTCTCCACTGGACATCCATTCGATCGGATCGTAGAGATGGAAGTGTGTTGGGATCCATTACTCCACACCTGCTCAACCTGTTAGCGTAGTTCTGAAAGAGTTGAAGACTGACGAGTCACGAGTGTCAGTCGTTACTACATCGTATCCCACATGCGCTCGACTGGTAACAAGTTCAGGGATCGTGCTGATCAGGTAAGTCGTTCCACATCTCGTAGAGGGCATTGTGTCTCACGCGTAGTGTCTGGGTGATCATCATCCTGCTGTAGCAACACGTTACATACTTTTCCAAATGAACAGGTCTACAAAATTCTTCACATAGAGTACGCTGGTGAAGAATTTTGTAGACCGTTTAAGTACGCTGGTGAGATTTCTTCCCACAAACGCTATAGATGAATGGGAGTTGCGGCTCATATTTTGCCGGACCATACGGTGTGTGGTGGAGCCGGCGCATCTTACACGACTGCACTCTACGATAAAGTGCTCACCACATCCACGTCGTACGCGAAAACGACCGCCACTTGTGTCGAGGCATAATCAGTGAAGATCGTGGCCTGTGTTCCAAGCGATCTTGTGACGGAACCATTTCAACCGTGCAGGTCACTGTGAAGTTTAATGAAGGTGTGCTAGAGGTACAGAGTGCACGCAGTGGCCGGTAGATGCGCATACAGCTGGGCAAGTGTGGGGAGCATTTTAGTGGGGGGGGGGGGGGGGGGGAGCGGCCAGAGCAGTGAGCGAGCGCTGGAGGGGAGAGAAGTGCCCAGGACACTGGCCGGCAGGTGGAAGCAGACTGTCGGGCCACCTTCTCAAGGAAGCCATCAACTCGCCCAGCGCTTGAGACGAAAACTCGCCTCTGCACATCGTCCACCTTAACCTGCGAAAGTCTCTACATGCCCGCAGACTCACTGCTAGTCACCGGTTGGCTGACTGCTGGGCTCTCAAAATCTGTGATTCCCGGTCGGGATGGAGATTTTCTCCACTCGCGGACTGGGTGTTGTGTCGTCTTCATGATCGTCGACGCGTAAGTCGTCTGTGTGTGGTCATCTAAAGATTTGCACCAGGCAGGGCGAACACGATCCCAGCTGCGGTCTAACAGCCAAAAATGCCACACGAAATCACTATCATCAAATGGATATCAGATAAGCGCCTGTATTGCCATCCATGTAGGCTGCACCACGAACTACTATGGGTGGTTTAGCATGGATCGATACATAACCTATTGAATTATAAACGTAATAATTTCTGTACTCTGGCACTGTTTGAACAACAAATCTTGAGTGAATTGGAAAACTGTAAGATGCTGTAATAATTTGTATTTTTGGCAGTGTACAACTCTGGTGTTAAGGTTCCTGTCAGGCATTCAAGTCTTCAACTGCCGTAAGAAGTAAAAATCTAAGGCTACGAACTCTTTTCCAGCGTATGAAACTTTGTAAGATGTAAAATTTTGTGAAATGAATCTACTGAAGCTGTTGTCAAACTATTCTGACAACGTGTTGTCAAGGTAAAGGAATGCAATATCATGTACATGCCTTCCAAGTACTGTACAGATATAGTAAGGAAACGTGAAAAAAAATGTTCAAATGTTTGTTAAGCTTATGGGACTTAACTACGGGGTCATCAGTCCCTAAAGAAAATGTGAAACCGGCCGCGGTGGCCGAGGGGACTGAGGCGCTCTAGTCACGGTCTCCACGGCCACTACGCTCGGGGGTTCGAATCCCCCCTCGGACATGGATATTTGTGCCGTCCTTAGTATTAGCTAGTTTGTAAGTAGTTTGTAAGTTTAGGGACTGATGATCCCGTAGTTAAGAAACTTTACAAACATCTGAAACCTGAAATGTTTTGCGCACAGATAAATGTGCGAGCTCATTAAATGGAATCGTCACAGTTACATATTACGTCAGAAGATCTGAGTTAATAATGACCCTTTTATTATCCTTTGCATTTGATAATACTTCTTAATCTGAATATCATAAGAATAAGAAACACAGCAACACACTATGGTGTAAATGAATTTCAGTAAGCAAATTTACACTGTTCTAATACCTTTCAGCGCCTTGCTTTCCTGCTCATTGGACCGCCATATTTTCTTTTACCAAAAGAACACTGCTGTGACGATTGTCTGACACTTTTTCATAAATAACAGCATACATAAAAATTATTACTCCTGTAGCATAGGAATTCAAACTAAGTACGAGCGTGTAGGTATTAACTACTAAAAGGAGAATCATAAACTTCTAATAAAGAAAATCATTTTAGAAAGATCAGACAATGAAACTACAAGTCGTGGTTGTGCAATAAACTTTTCAACAAACTACATACATATAAATACAGTATCAAAACCTTGGGGAGACTTCATTTCACAGTGAAATAATTTAAGAAATGCCTGACTCGTCACTCACAACATTTCTGTATAATCAGTATCTGCTGCCACCGCAGACAGATTTACAAAGTGGACCTTACACTTGCACGGATAAGTCAGAAGTTGTGTCCCATCTCGGAGATACAGCCGAGCGCGGGAACAAGAGATAATGTAACAAAAATCTAACAAGCTCCCTCCGACAGGCCTCAGGGGCCCACTGGGTACTGGCCGGCCGCCGTGTCACCCTCTGCCCGAAGGCGTCACCGGGTGCGGTGTGGAGGGGGGCGTGGTCAGCGGCCGCACTCCCGGCCGTCATGTCAGTCTTCGTGACCGGAGCCGCTGCTTCGCACTCAATAAACTCCTGCCTGCACCCTGCACCCCACTTACCAACAGCCCTTTTTTTCAGGGCTCCCTTCTCCCCCACTCCGTCTTTACACTGTCCAAGTTATGCCTTCATCAGCGAGCTTCTAGTGCTGTCATATGGTGCCGTTGACTGCCGGTACGGGAGGTGGAGAAGAAAAAGTAGTAATTGGATAAACTATGAGAACCTAGAAAGTAAATAGGAAGATAATAACAAAGAAAGACAACTTTTTTCACCTTCTGGGATGGCAGTCCAAGGTGGCCAGTTTAGTTCCTTTAGCGAACAGGGTTAATCGTGAAAAAAGAAACGGATATCAATTTCTTCGCCGCTGTCACAAACATAACGGAAATTTTACCAGCATGACGTGTACTTTTCAACTAATTACAGTATAACACTCCATATAATGAACAACTAAATAAAAATTTATGTTTACTGTAGCAAACAATTAAACGAATAAACCAAAAGTGTCTTCTTCAACAAACAGAACCTGGGAGAAGCAAAGAAATTTCCCCCTAGCAGAACAATGACGCGGCATGTAATTTCTTAAAAGTTAGAAAATTAGAATTATATCTGCCATTCCACAGCTTCCTGGTGATGCCGATGACATGTGGCAAACGGGTCACACAAAACAGTTTATAAGAAGCATCCTCCATCTAGAGTAGACACCATTACATCCGATAGTTTCCAACTATTCCTAGAATCACAAACGAAAAGCAAACAAATGTCACAGTTAAACAACAATGCAATTTAAAAATCCGAAGTATCGGCACATTCCATGTTTCCCTCATCTTCCCCTCGTCATTCCGTCACAAACTCTACGAAGCGTTGACAATGTCTCAAATCTTTGGGTAACTATGTGGAACAATTGATCACATTCTCCTGTAGCTTTTGTCAATGCATATTTTCAAGTTACTATGTTGTATTCGTTGCGGAAAAAAATAAGAAAGTTACTCTCTGATTGCGCCTCGTAGGATTCTAGTGGTGTTTATATTTCAAATAAAAAATCTGCAGTAGTAGATAAAAAATATCCTGCAGTTGCAATGCCATATGTGCTAACTCGATGAAGTTCAAAGCAGTGGAAATCAGAACATCTTAATAAGCAAGTCTGTAGATAACGTTGTTTTCGGTGCCATGCCGAATACTATTCTGTAAGACAAGATTTCATATCTAGGGCAGCCACAGTTGAAAGCTTTCATATTTTACAGAACAGTCCGCTGTGAGTGTTAATTCATTTATTGAAGGAAACAGGACAGGATTCGCCAATTAAAATTGCATCCTTGGGTATTATTTGTTTACAGTAGAATAAGAACTGTCAGGTTTTAAGCATTGTTAACATTAATGTGAAGGCATAATGGCCTGTGTCTGCTTATCTCAAATCCTTCAGAAAGATCTTGCATGAAATAGAATGGAGCTCATTCCCTCTCATTTTAAGTCGAGGCTGCATTCAATAATTTATATAAGATCTTTAAAATAACTGTCTAGTCAAAGGCAAGGCGATTGTAATAAAAAAAATTATTTGCAGATTTTGTAGCCATCCCGGTGTCTGTAAGAATTTTCAAATTATGGAGATTGTAGTAATTCAATAACGAAAATCTGCTTTTATAAAAACAAACATTTTGTATGAGTGATTTTGTGGTCATTTTCCGCTGTTACGTGAATATTTGATGATGAGTTGCTGTTTTTTAATTTGTTAACTTTGATTAAATGCAATTGGGGAAATTAAGAAATAAAGTAAGTGATGAACAAAGAGTGTAGGAAGTAGGAGATGAAAGATAGAAGTAAGGGAGCGAGAGATGGGCGGATACGAGAGAGGGGCGGGATTAGGTAAATGGGGGAGTAGGTAGATGAAAAAGAGTGGCCGTGTGGAGCAGACAGGCAAAATGTCGAAAAGCTCGCTTCTCTCAAAGGCAACGGACGGTCGTCAGTAAATCGTCTGATATCCTTTTTCCAACTTTCATTCTAGTCACAGGAACGTAAAGCAAGGTGCAAATTTTAGTGATATTCTTCCTGATTTCTGTATAGATTCAAAATGAAACCCTCGTGTAAACAGAATGAACTTTATGCTACTGAAATTTGGAATAAGCTGCAGGATTTATATTCCCACGAGACTGCACGTTACCCAACTGCCGGCGTGGCGCAATGGATAGCGTCACCGATTGCGGTGCTGAAGGTATTCGATTCAGTCCCGTCCACCGACAAAAATTTGTTTCTTTGTAATTATCATTTCCAGGATATTCTACATGTTTCTTATATTCACTTGTAATTTCTACATGTTTCTTATGTTAACTATTCTTCTAATTTCTGGTACATTATGTCTGTGTGTAAATAGAAGAGCACACTCTCCGAGAGGCAGTTAATGTTGCGTGTATCTTAAGTTCGGAATAAACCTGCTTCCAGTATAAGTGCTGTGTTCAGTTGACAACCCTGCCTTCGAAGTCAAGCCTGCTTCCATTTCAACGCGACATTGTTTGGTGGAGGCACCGGGTATCCTGTGCAACAGTTGCATCACCGTGGCTCCGATTAGGCAACATAAAAGCCTACGCTTACACGGAATATTACCGGAATACAAGGGATATACCGAGTACATCCTTCCGAAAGTCCGTATTATCATAAGAACGATGGTCACGGTACCAACGGCAAGCCAGCTGCACATCAGACACCGGTCGGTGTTCTCTGGAGACGCGGGACAGGACCCCAACAGTTGGCTAAAAGGGTTCGACCGAGTCGCCAAGTACAACAGGTAGGATCATACAATGTGCTTGGCCAACGTTTATTTCTACCTGGACGGAACAGCCCAACAATCGTTTGAAAACAACGTGGAGAAGCTGAATTGAATGACTGGGAAACGTTCCAGACGGAAATCAAAGAAGACGTTTGGTGACAGCCAGCGACAAATCCGCTCGGCGGAAGAACAACTGAAGAACCGGGCCCAACGACATGGTAGGTCGACACAGTCATACATACAGAATGTTTTGGCCCTGTGTAACGTAGTGAATCCGAACATGACTGAGGCCGACAAAATCACGCACCTCATGAGGGGTATTGCGGAAGACATGTACCAGGCTCTTCTGATAAAACACGTCGGCACGACGGAAGAGTTCAAGTGGTGGCAGCGTATTGAAGAGATGCAACATAGAAGGTCTGGACGAAAGAAGTATCACAGACTCCCCTATAGCCGTTGTGGAAGACCAGCATGACTTCGATTCCCCCATACGACAAACCGTGAGAGTAGAATTACAATTTATGGCAGCCGGGACTATTAGACAGAGTGAGCATCAGATTATGGCCATGGATGTAAGCCCTGTAAGTCACGAGGGAGCCGAGGGAGCTGAGGAAGAGGTATTTCAGACATTACCTCCTGTCTGCCCCACCAGTCGCATCCGACGTGAAGAATGGCGTCACCCTGCTATGACATACACTGCAGCCACTAAATGGCAGCCCATGAACCGGCTGACACATCCACAGCCAACTCCCCCGGTAACTGTGACACCCCGCAGGAGAACAGACGTCTGGAGGACAGAAGACAACACACCACTGTGTTTCCACTGTGGGCGCCCTGGACATGTCGTACGCTACTGCAGAGAGAGAAGTCGAGTATTCAACGATGATTTTGCCGCAAGACGTCAGCCATCAGAGCAGTTCTATCCCCGGCAGTCACCTGCTGATGATTTCAGTCGACCTACGGGAAGAAGCCCATCGCCGTACCATGGACGAGGTCGCTCTCCGACGCGCCGCTGCCGTTCACCGTCGCCGTACAGAGGTACCAGCCGCTCCCCTAGCCGCCGCGCCCAGGAAAACTAAGCGAGGCGACCATCTACGGTGGTGAGGCCGCCGCAGATGAAAATCCTACATGGACGACAGTCGCTAAGATGTCGTGAAATCTCTTCGACTTGTTGATTCTGGAGCTTTTTTCTCTGTATTGTCGGATAATTACCGCCACAGACTAATGAAGACAATGTTCTGTGATACGGGGGAAACTGTGCTGAAAGTCGCAAATGGTCGCACACCATGACCCAGGGTGCCATCAGCTCTTCTCTTCACCAAGACGTCAAGGAACGGCAGTTTACCCTCCGTTTCAGTCTCCATAGTGAATTTGATGTTGGGATGTATGGAGTTCAGATGTGTAAGGCAGTCAAGGACTTTATACATACCATGTGGCCAGATGACGAAAGAGTTGTCCACGTAACGGAAAAAGGAAGTTGGTTTTCATTCAGATGATGCCAGGGCTTCCTCCTCGAAATTCGTGTACAAATTTGCGACGAGAAGACCACCGAACGTATTTTCTTTTCAATGGCGAACACTACGAACAAACGGAGGGAGTCGCCGTGGGTAGCCCACTGTCCCCTGTGGTCGCAAATTTGTACATGGAGAATTTCGAGGAGGAAATCCTGGCATCATCTGAATGGAAACCTACTTCTTTTTCCGTTATGTGGACGATACTATCGTCATCTGGCCACCTGGTATGGATAAACAAATTGATTTCTTTACAAATCTGAGCTCCATACACCCTAATATCAAATTAACTGTGGAGACTGAAACGGAGGGTAAACTGCCGTTCCTTGACGTCTTGGTCAAGAGAAGAGCTGATGGCACCCTGGGTCATGGTGTGTATCGGAAGACAACGCACACTGATCTGTATTTACACGCAGACAGCTGTCACCACCCTTCATAGAGGAATGGGGTACTTAAAACTCTAGTACATAGGGCGCGCACTATCTCCGACGCAGAGAGTCAAACCCAGGAATTGGAACACCTGAGAACTGTATTCTGAAAAATGGGTACTCAGAGTGGCAGATTCAGTGGGCTCTCCCCCCAACCACTACAGCACAACCTGTGGAAACGGATGAAAACACGAGGAAGGATGTAGCCACTGCGTTCATTCCATATACCGGCGCACTCTCGGGGAAGGTCGCCCACATTTTGAAGAAACAGCAGGTTGGAATTGTCTTTTGTCCGCCGAATAAAATTCGTGCACCGCTGGGGAGCGCCAAAGATGATCTCGGTTTGAGGAAGGCCGGCGTGTACCAGATTCCGTGTCAGTGTGGCAAGTCATATACTGGACAGACGATGCGTACTGTCGAGGATCGATGCGTTGAACACCAGAGCCAGACCCAATTGATGTATACGAACAAGTCGGCGGTCGCTGAACATTGTTTATCGGAGAATCACGCGATGGAGTATGAACGCACTAGGATTCTGGTACAGACGTAGAGATACTGCAACTGCGTCGTTAGAGAGGCCACTGAAATTCGCACAAGTGACTGTGGCTATAATCTTAGCAAAGCTTGGGAACTAGCGATTGGGTTAATTAAGAGTAAATCTAGCAAACGAAACGTAGTGACGACCACAGCAGACAGAGTCCTCACATCGACGTCATCTCAGACGCCGTCGCAATCGGTTCCACTGCGCGACCGCGGCACGGTGCGCGGGGCGCGGACCACGGAGGGGCCGCTCCGCGGGCCGAGGGTATTTAAATCGCCCGCTACCGGGCTAGAACCCAGGTCCCTTCGAGCCGTCGTAGCGTGCGGATCTCCGTGCCGGCGAGTTTGCACGAGCTCAGTCCGTCAGTTCACCTGATGATGGTGACATGTATGATCGCCGAAATATTGTGCCCGTTGGTCACTATAGACCGGCAGTACACCCATGGATAATTTGATTTCTGGGAAGTTATTTGGCGTTGACAATGTCACGATCCCGCCGTTGACAATGAGAAGAGTTCCAGACACAAACCCAGATGACCGGTTAAACTGTGAAGTGCTTGTCAATAGTACATCTACATACATACTCCTCAATTCACCATAAGGTGCGTGGCGGAGGGTACACTGTACCACTACTAGGCATTTCCTTTCCCATTCCACTCCCAAATTGAACGAGGGAAAACAGAATGCCTATATGCCCCAGTACGAGCCATAATTTCTCTTATCTTTGTGATCTTTACGCGAAATGTAAGTAGGCGGCAGCGAGATCGTACTACACTCAGCTTCCAATTCCGGCCCTCTAAATTTACGTAACAGAAATTCACGAAAAGAACGTCATCTTTCTTCCAGCGATGCCCAATTGAGTTGCCGGAGCATTTCCGTGACACTCGCTCATTGGTCGAACCTGCCGGTAACAAATCTAACTTCCCGCCTCTGAGCCGCCTCTATGTCTTCCTTTAAATTGATCTGCTGCGGGTCCCAAACACTTGAGCAATACTCAAGACGTGGTCGTACAAGCGTTTTATACACTGTCTCCTTTACAGGTGAAGCACATCTTCCTAAAATTCTCCCAATAAACCGAAGTCGGCTGTCCGCCTTGCTCACAACTGTCCTTACATGCTTGTTCCATTTCATATCGCTCTGCAATGTTACGCCCAGATATTTGAACGAAGCGACAGCATCAAGGAGCTCACTACTGATGCTGTATTCGAACATTATGTGATTGCTTTTTCTACTCATGCGCATCAGCTTACATTTTTCTACATTCAGAGCTAGCTGCCATTCTTCGCACCAACTAGAAATTTTGTCTAAGTCATCCTGTATGCTATTACAGTCAGTTACAGACGATACCGTTCCATAAACCACAGCCTCATCAGCAAACAGCCGCAAATTACAGCTTACTCTGTCCATCAGATCATTTATATAGATAGAAAATAATAGCGGTCCTATCACACTCCCCTGGGGCACGCCTGACGATACACTCGTCTCTGATGAACACTCGCCTTTGAGAACAACGTACTGCATTCTATTACTTAGGAAGTCTTCCAGCCAGTCACAAATATGTGGACCTACTCCATAAGCTCGTATCTTCATTATCAGTCTGCAGTGTGGCACCGCGTCGAACGCCTTTTTGAAGTCGCGAAAAACACAAACCGCCTGTTGCCCTTCATCCATGGCTCGCAAGATGTCATGTGAGAAAAGGGCAAGCTGGGTTTCACATGAACGATGTTTCCTAAACCCGTGCTGATCCATGGAAAGAAGCTTTTTCGTTTCAAGGAAATTTACTATGAAATAAAAGGTTTTCGCTTGGTAGGCGATGGGAGATGTTTCTTTTATTTAACTTCAAAACATATCGATTTCGTCACTATGATGGGACATCATCAGTGCTGTTAAAAACAAGGTACCTTGATCTGACATTGAAGTTAACATAAGATTACATACATCAAGAATGTTATACTTATAAAATAGAATTACATACCAGAATTGCAAGTCATGATGACCTATGTGCTCTGCTTAAAAACATTTTTATCGGTCATGTCATAAAAAAACATTCAACAGGTCTTGCCGGTACAAGTCACAACAATAAAATCAGGTTGCCGCTTACGTACACCTACGCAGCTTCTTGCTTCGACACCTTAAGTGTACGACGTGTCTTTGCTATTTAAATGAAATCGTATTTTTCTCGAAAACATTTGAAGAACATCTGAGTCGCCTGTCAACTGCGGTGAAGTGTGTCCAGACTGCAGGACGACGCCTCAATCCAAAGAAGTGCCTCTTCGTCGCCAGAGATATAAAAATCCTGGGGCACCTAGTCAACGGAGATAGTGTCTGTCCTGATCCAGATAAAGTAAGGGCAGTCACAGAATTTTCAACTGCTCAGCACATTCGTGATGTGAGAAGTTTTCTCGGGCTGTGCTCATACTACCGAAGTTTTATAAAAGGCTTTTGTAACAAGACACGTCCATTGTAAGAACTTCTGCAGAGAGACGTCAAGGTTTACTGGGATTAGACAAAAGAAAGAGCTTTCCAGGCACTTAAGGAGGCTCTATCTTCCGTACCAGTTCTAGCCTTGTACGACGAGAATGTGGAAACTGAACTTCACACAGACACCAGCGATAATGGGATTGCTGCAGTGCTTGTACAAATTCAGGAAGGTGCTGAAAAGGTGATAGATAGCCTATGCATCAAGAGTCTCTCAAAATCCGAGATAAACTACTTTACCACTGAGAAGGAATCTCTCGCAGTTATCTGGGCTATTAACATGTTCCGGCCGTATTTATGCTTTGTGTTGCCTGACTAGCTTGAAGGATCCATCAGGTGGACTAGCAAGATGGGCATCACGACTGCAAGAGTACGACGTCACAGTGGTATTCAAAAACATGCGCAAACACAAGGATGCCGACTGCCTTTCGGGGAAACCATTAGTGGGACACACCGCATGATTTAAATTTCAGCCCTCACTGAATTAGGTGACGTTACAGCTGAACAGAACGAAGATCCAGCACTATCAAAAACCACGAGAACCGACCAATAGAGTGTTCCAACTTAGAAACCAGATATTGTATAAGAGCAACTACGATCCACTGGGCCCCAAACGGCTACTGGTCTTTCTAGTTCACCTCCAGCCAGCTAGTCTCAAGAACTTAGAACTTTGTTTATACTAATATGTGAAGCAACTCGAGAATACATAACTTTTTCAAAAATTTTTGATAAAGCTGTCAGAAGTGAGATGGGCCGGTAGTTGTTGACATCGTATGTATACCGTTTTTTATGCAAAGGTTTAACGATAGCATATTTCAGTCTATCCGGGAATATACCCTGCTTTAATGAGCTATTACGAATATGACTGAGAATCCTACTTATCTCCTGGGAACAAGTTTTTAATACCATGCTGGAAATGCCATCAATTGCATATGACCGTTTACTCTTGAGAGAGTTTATTATTTTCCTAATTTCTGAAGGTGAGGTGGGTGGAATTTCAATTGTATCAAATTGTGTGGGTATGGCCTCTTCCATTAATTGCCTTGCTCCTTCTAATGAACATTTAGATCCTATTTTCTCTACAACATTTAAAAATTAATCATGTTTTCAACTTCTGACTTTTTGTTAATAAAGTTTTCATTTGTTTTGATGGTAATACCCTCTTCCTCTGCTCTTTGTTGCCCTGTCTCCCTTTTAATAATATTCCAAATTGTTTTAATTTTATTATCAGAGGAGGTAATCTCAGACATGATGCACATGCTTCTTGATTTTCTAATAACTTTTCTTAATGAAGCGCAGTTTGCATGGTTTCTTAGAATTAAATTTTACTAATTTCTTGGGGAAACAGTTATCAAATTCCCTTAAAAATGTATCGTATTACTGGAAAGGTCTCTACCGATCTGTCAAGCACTATGTGAGTCACTGTAAAGAGTGCCAGCGACGGAAGCATGTGCCGCAATTACCTCCAGGGCATCTCATACCAATTCTACCTGCAGCAGCTCCATTCCACCGAGTTGGGATCGATCTTTTTGGGAGGTTCCCGAAGTCGACAATCGACAATCGATGGGTAATAGTCTGCACTGACTATCTCATACGCTACTTTGTCACCAAACCTGTGCTGACTGCAGAAGCTCCAGAGATCGCAAAATTCCTTGTAGAAGGCATTATTTTGAAGCGTGGAGCACCATGTGTGTGATATCTGATCGTGGGAAAGTATTCCAGTCAAAACTAGTATCAGAGGTAATGTCACGTTGCGACATTGTCCACAGGATGACAACTGCATACCATCCTCAGACAAATGGTCTTACAGAACGTTTTAAGAAGACGTTAGCAAATATGCTGTCGATTAATGTCGTTGTTGATCAGGTGGATTGGGATACAATACTGCCACTCGTGACATTGCTTATAATACTGCAAGACAAGACGCCACAGGCTTCACGCCGTTTTCCTGCTCCATGGCCGTGAAGCTGAGAGGACAATGGATACGCTGTTCTCTTTCCAGCCGGATGCCCCTCAGGGTGACTATGTGGAACAGATCATCACCAGGGTCGAAGAAGCAAGACAGCTGGCTCGCAAACGGACACTAGACGCCCAGGAGAAGGACTGTCAGCGGTATAACGATAATCACCGACCTCTTGTGTACAGCCCAGAAAATCTGATATGGATTTTTACTCCTTTACGGGAATTTGGACTATCAGAAAAGTTATTGAGGCGATACTTTGGTCCGAAGAGATTTTTCCCGTCCTCCGAATAAAGCGGTACTACGATCCTGAAGAACAGATGGGCGAAAATGGCTTCTTGTTCCAAGGACGGCAATGATACTGATGAAGCCAGTACAGGAACGTCTGTCGTCTGCAGAAGGGAAGGATTCTCCCGAACTGCCATACAGAGGATCCATGACAAGATCAAGAGCCAGGACATTGGAGCAGGCTACAAAGGGAACCTAACAGCGGGTCGCTGTTCTTTCAGAAGAGGGAGCAATGCTGTGAGACTCTAACTCAAGCAACTGCCGGCATGGCGCAATGGATACGCCGGGCGCCGTGGCTCAGCGCGCCCGGTCAGGGGACTGAACGCCTTCTGTAATAAAAAAGCTGAGCCAACCATTCAGCGAAGTACCACGAAAAAACTGAATGAACAACGGCGAACCACAGATCTACCAGATAAGGAAAAAAAAATAAGAATGCATCACCGATTGCATGCTGCAGGTCGTCTGTTCAATCCCGTCCAACGGCAAAAATTTATTTCTTTTTAATCATCATTTCCAGAATATTCTACATGATTCTGATGTTCAATTGTAATTTGTACGTGTTTCTTATGTTAACTATTCTTCTAATTTCTGGTACATTCTGACTGTGTATGAATAGCAGAGCACTCTGCCCGGGAGGCAGTCAGTGTGTATGTTAAGTTGCCAATAAACCTGCTTCCAGTATAAGTGCTGTCTTCAGTTGAAAACCCTGCCTTCGAAGTCAAGCCTGCTTCCATTCCAACGCGACAATATTTTAAAAGGGAGCAGCCAAAACAGAACATGAATGAATCCGGCGTTAACTAGATGTCGGGTGTTGTTGAGGTCAAGACAACACACGAACGAATCGCCACGAATTGGCAGAAAGTTTTGCTGCAACGTTAGCCGTGTGAGGTTGTGATGAGCTGAAACTTATAACTTGGTGCGAATTATTAAATCAATGAGATAACTTTCCGCCGTAACGAGATGCTTGGATATTATTACGCTTCGCATAATAAAGATTGGTGACAATGTTTAAAAATTATCATAATAGTTGAACAAATCGATTATCATTAAAAATCATTACAAACGTGGTCGCGAAAGTAACATATAACAGAATGAAGTAATAATCTTAATAACCAGAATTTTACACTACTGCCCTGAATCACACATTGTCGGTAGCAGAGTTTGATGTCTCTCTTACGACGCCTGCAACAGAATGCAGAAAATGACAGCTAACTGTCAGCCACTGCTCATCTCAGAGGATGTGGGGGAAGGAGCCTCCATATGAATAGGTCGATAAAACGGGCACTCGCTACGGTCACTGGATCTATACCAAGTTACCCTTCTGTGCCAAAACTACAGCACTAGAACACTGCATGCAACTTTGCCGCAGTCAGACTGAAACCCAGATCAGTGGGGCATTCGGTGCAACGCCTACTGATGGGCTGACAGTGGTCATGGGCCTTCATCCCACTAACTTGTTAATTAGGAATAGAGCAGCCATCTATTGGCTTAGAAGACATGATTTTATCCAAGTGCAAAAGATCATGGGGAGGGTTTGTCAGAACAAAAGAGAGATGTCAATGACGTCTGGCAACGAGATTGGGATATGTCCTGCAAGAGCAAGAGGGGTGCATTATTTTCTACCGTCAGTGACAGAAAGATTGAACTTGAAATTTCAACCTACTAATGGACGTGTGCACTTGTTGACTGATCACGGCCCGTATCCTCTGCATCTGCGCTGGATAGGGAGACGGTCTGACCCGGTCTGTGAGTGTGGCGCTGAGGTGGCCACCCCGGAGCTCGTGGCTTTCGACTGCCCAGTATACGCACAGACTGCCTCGGTAGGGAGGCAAACCATGGTTACTAGGGAGGTTTGTGATACACTTCACGATGATGTTCTTGTAGCACACTTCAACAAACTAACCGAAATAAATTCAGTGCACGCGGAGAAGAGTAACCGCAGACAAGTTGCGCGAAACGATAGGAGAGAAAAGCCGTGTGTGCCTTACTGAGGCATACACTGGCAGCACAAACAAGGAACTGAAACCAATTAATACAGCACCACGTTAGGCGCCTGGCAGGCTATAGCCGGACCGGCTGTCGACAGCGCTGCATTACCGAACGTGACAAGAAGGAACGGAGAGTTGGAAGTCTTCCCCGCCTTGAGTGACTGAGGTTTAAGGGAGACGTCACAGGAATATGATTCAAGGAGATGGTTTTCCTCGCTACCTTCCCACCAAAACATAGTTGTCACAGAATAGTTTTGCAACAGAGGTGAAAATAACGTAGTTAAAGCACCACTAGTAGTGTTGTGTAGTGAATAAAATAATGTAGAAATTCCAATTACTAGCATGTAGATAAACAGCAGTGGTTTCGTTAGAAAGTGTGCCCCGCCCACATCCACGTCGTAGGGATGGGTACTGGCCTCCCTTCAGGCTGCTTTCTAAGAAGCTGGAATAATTTTTTGAATATTTTGTTAGACTTACAAACCATGTACAATTATTGTAGTTAACAAATTCAAGTTTCTAAAGGACCGGTTTAGGCAAATAGATAACACACCTATAATAGTTTTTGTAATTGAAAAAAAAAGGTCAGAAAGTTGTTGTTGTTGTTGTTGTTGTTGTTGGTTTGTTTTAGGGGGACAAAACTGCAAGGTCATCAGTCCTCCAAAGTCAGAAAGAAACCTTACTCCAAGTAAACACTATCGACAGATATACTGAAGAGCCAAACACACTGGTAGCAATTTTAATTTGCTACGTCATACGAAGAACAGAACACTCTAACTAAAGACGAGGAAATGAAGACGAATAAGTTCGAAAACTGGTATAAAGACCCCATTATAGAAATGATTCGTTAGACGTGTCGACATTACAAGGGACCAAATTAAACACTTCAGCAGCTGTATGACACTTACGTCCCATCCAACTATTCGCAAACAACAAAAATCTTACCTGTGCCCAGACCGAAAAAGATGATCAAGTGCCGAGTAATCACACACCAATTACTCTACTTCGTCACGAAAACCACCAGCAGTTTGCCTTTCAGAGAAGCTCTCGCCAGAAATTCGAGTGTTACATATATTGGAAAATATCACACCTAATAAAGAAAGAGGAAACTTTGATGCGACAATATTCTTAGACGTATATCAAGCTACGGCGAAGAATGGAAAACATGCTAAGAGTCAAACTTTATGAATAAACAAAACTACCAAAGCGTTGCATTAAATTGAATGACAATTACTTACCAGACGTCCTTCCTGCGCACACAAAACAAATAATACAGGGAATCCCTGAGGCGACGTTATATGTCCTCTTTTGTTTGCATTGCACATTAACGACAAACAAATCTTAGAGCATTTTATGTCATCTTAATTTGCTGATGACACAGCAGTCATTTACGTCAAGGCGACTTCATAGCACGGTTAGGAAATGCTAAGCACAAGTCATTGTCACAGAGCAGTGGCTTGCTTGCTTGCTTCGAAATTAAGGCAAACGCTGAGAACACTGAAGCTATACTTATCACTGGAAAATGACACATTGTTCAAGAAAGACTATATTTAACGCTAATACTGACTGAGTTACAACTGCCAGGTTCTTGAGTATCACCTTGCGCAGCAATATAGCGTAGTTCTTGTTTCAGTTACTTAAAAGAAGGGAATATAGATTTACGAGGAAAATACGATATGGTTTATTACAATAACGGGACTTTCCAAAAACGAACTTTGAGAGCTAACATTGCCTTACTCGACATCTATTTTCTGGAGTAATTTTTTTCAGCAAAAGCTATAGAGGTAAGAAGATACATCCATTTGAAAATCTTGCCCTTTTTTCAAAAACAGACTAGTCCCCTGTTGTTCACACAACAACCGGAGAACTCCAAGATTTATAGGTTTCCAATTATCATATACAAGGTTGGTAGAGACTTATGCGAACTGTTATGGTTGTTTAAACGTTGTACTCTATGTTGACTGGATTAGTCAGCACTATTAAAGCATCTTTCATGGTGAGAATAGCCAAATGGAGAAAGGATGTCAAAAGAGAGGAAAGAGGAAGGAGTAGAAAGAAATTGTGATACAAATGTGCAAAGTAAGACGTGAACAGCACATTAATGAATTTGTAAAGCTGGTACCAGCTCACAAAATTGGCAATGACTTCAGATACATTAATTTATTGCTAACGTCGTTGGTCTGTTATACTTTACGGTTACTAAAACTATCTTCTTCATTCCATTATTGAATTATTTTTCAAAAGAGACTTTTGGCTGGTCAGTACTTTTATCTTTCGTCAAATGATCAAAATTTTATCGCAATCGGATGAACGGTTCAGAATTTATAGTGTTGAGTACATTTAGAAACACATTGAAAACGAAACTTGATCGAATTTTGTGACTTTCCTTTTTAACTGCCCCTATTTTTTTTTTTTTTTTTTTTTTTTTTTTTTTTTTTTTTTTTTTTACTGGAAACTATTCTAAGACCATAATGAACAAAAAAAATCAATCCTCTCCACAGTGCGAATAGTCAGTCATAGTGCTGAATTCAATCAAAAACACTTTGAAAAAACGCACTTTCAGTCTTGCTAAAATTTTCTAATTTTCCGATAGATTTTCCAAAAAATTTATTTCATTAATCATTGTCCTATCAAACCGTACTCAAGTGATGCTCTTACAACCATGTGGCAATTGATTTTTATTGATCGAAAAGAATCGCTTTCAGTTTTTCCTAAATTTTCCTACTTTCCGGGCGATTTTTCTTTCTATTTCGTAATTTGATGACGTTTACGGAGCAAGAAAAGAAAGCGTTTTACAAGGACGTCCATTTCCCTAGCCCAGACGAGAACTGTAATGAATGGGGTGACAACGGTGAGGGGCGCAGGGGTGAGTAACAGCAGCCATAGCAGTTACTAATCTTCTGTTGTAAAAAATATAATGTCGTCTGAGAGCGTTGTGACAATACAATAAAATAGTTCAGTGGAAATTATTAGATCATTTGTAATTATTAATTTTCTACAAAAACTGAATAAGTTTAAAGAAAAATCTCCCCTTAAGAATAAACCGTAGCTTTCACATTTAAAAACGAGCATTAGCGATGCAGGTGTTCCTATGCAACATGCTAAGAATGTTATTTGTACACTTTTCGTGCTTCAGGTTAAACGGCGAAGAGCTTTTCTTCACTGCTGAAAAATCACTGTGTTGGACTTGACCAATATTTTTAATCAACCTTCGCAATATTTAATATATACTGATGCTCATCGTGGTGTAAACTCATCAAAAATACCCTCCATATATTACAGAGAATACAAAATTTATGCCTTCGATTGGTGTTAAACGTACGTACGTGGAGAAGAAACCAATAACTATAGAATGAATTACTGCCAAATATGAAAATGATGGTAGACCAAATGAAAACTTGTACAAGAAATTAGTGAAATAAAAATAATCGATTCCAGGCCGACATCTGAGCACTAGGAGAGCATTGGCGTGGTGCATCCTGTTTTACGGTGTGAAATAAAAGTCTCACGCGAAATTATAGGAGAGTAATATATATATATATATATATATATATATATATATATATATATATATAATAGGCGAGAACATGTGTCTAACTTTTACGAGTGAACCACATTAACAATTTTCTCTTCTAAAACGCTGGCGCCAGATGGCTTCAGACTACAGATTTAGTGATTGTGGGACATCTGTACAAGTTCGACATATGATCTCGCAGCCTGTTCTTTTTCAAATCGTCCTCAGCTCTATAATTGTATACTATGTACTTTGCGCAGGTCTCATCCTTTACGCTACAGATGTTACGAAAGTTTGGAAGTGGTAAATCATTCTAAGTTATTATTTTTATTTCAGTTATTCCGCATTTTTATATTCAAATTTAATATAACCTACGTTCATCCCAGAATTATATCGAGGAAATTGAAACAAACCGCATCACGATACGTTCTGCAGTTCTCGAGTAAAAGAACGTTAAAAATTACCCGTGCAAAGCCGAGACGGCTCAGCTAGTTAGTAATAAAATAAATAAAAAGTATTAAGCCATAATTAATACTGAATATTATATGCCAAATTAAAAAATATTCATCAAAATGGGTAACAAAGTACAAGGTGAGTAGCCAACAGAATCTGTGCTCGCTGGTCGGCAAGTTTGCTGAAAGTAACGAGCTGTATTCTATCCAAATTTGTGAGGAAACCAGGGGAGCTATAAAATAGTTGTTGAAGTAAAAAAGAAAAAAAAAGTTCATTTCATTATCTACAACTTTCTCGCTGACAAATATTTCCTGAAAACGAAACAAAAATGTGGCAGGTGACTAACTTTTTTATGTAGTAATTTTAATTTTATGAAAGTAATAGTTTCAATTATTGTTTTTACACAGACAATAGGTATTGTTCTAACTGTTGCATTCCTTCACTATTCACCTGACGGCGTGAAAAATTTAATAATTTTTCCTGTACTAAGGGGTTCAAATTCAATGTAATTGAGACGAGCGCCATTTGAAGAACTACGCATTTATCGGCCCAACTCCGTTTCTACGTCCATCCAAGATGGCTGCCGTGCTTTCACTGACTGTACGCTGATGAAGACGGTGTAGCCTCTGAATGTTGTGGTGTGCTCGCTGGTTATGATATGCGAGGCTATTTCCCAGCTGGTACGTCTTTTGAAAATTAAAATCCCATTACATGCTCTTTTATACGACCAATTCCGACAGAGTTGCTAACTAAATCCATTCAACTTCGCATTCATTACGTGAGATTGATGAAGGTTAATTTTTCGTATGCATGGCAAGCTCGGAATAATAATAATTGGTTTACACAATGAGCTCATTGTTCGCGGACAGCAAGTTTTAAATACTAATTAAATCCGCTTGTAAAACACTCAGTGGAATTCTTTTTTATGACGCAGCATAGAATCAGTGACACGTTTCTTCCGACTGCCGTTGGGAAAATGAATGACAAGCACGGATTTGTTATAACGGTCGACCTGCAGCATGTCAGCAGTGCGGTAGAGTTGGCGCCAGTATCCGTATTCTGTGTACGAGCCAATGTGCCGAAACGGAAGCTATACTAATTTGCGAGGGATGTTACAGCGAGGGTAAAGTTGCAATTTACGAAAGGTCTAAAGACCGTTTACAATAATTGAACTGCAGGAATAAAAATATAGTACACCTGGAAATGTGACATCGATTCACATCCGATGTTGGCAGACGCCATCTGGGAGATAGTACATATACTAAAAATTTCAACATCGTCCGCCAACCGATAGCGTAGTGAGATAGCTACCATAGCGCTAAATGTGGGTACTCTATTACGGGGAATGTTTACAGATATAAGGCTGAAATCGATATCAATGTGTGAAGCAAAAAGTCTCCAAACCAAGGAGGTGCACTGGTGCTTCGTACCCCAACTGAGATAGTTTTAAAGGCTGTTTCCTGGTGGGCTCGCGGCATACATTAGGTCAGCAAATGACTTTTTTAACTCTCATTTCATTCAGTGTTGCACTTTTATTTTATTTATAGGTGTCATTTAATGACGATAATTGCTTCGGTGTTTGCCATTTTCAAGACAACTGCATTACATACATACATATAATTACAAATATACCATTACGTTTAATTTATAATATTTGGCTTATATATTTACGACTTATTCTTACAGTTTAAAGTCCTACAGTGTTTTTCTTTGCAGTTTTTTTGCTCATATACATTGTGTGATGTATTTCACATTTAATTATATATATATTACCATATTTCCATAGTTCAGTCTATTGACATTAACTCTTTAGAAATAGTATAAATTTTTCTTATTTAATAGAATTGCAGCAATGAATGCTATGAAGAAAGATGGTAATATGCTTAGGCTTAAATTTTATACATATTATGGTTGGGGTTGTATGCAATATCGTAATATTTGCTGCTTGTTTTCAACGATATAACTATATATATATATATATATATATATATATATATATATATATATATATATATATATATATATATATATCCTTACTCTTTCGAAGGCAATGGCTGTTTACAGCTTGAAGTGCCGAAAGTTACCATATTCAGTTATATGAAATCAATAGAAGTTTTGTAAATACCGTTTGTGCTTTAAATCTATTTTCTCGTAAAGAATTTTGTCTGGCAATGTGGATATATATTGCAAGTTCTTCCATAGTACACATTGCGATTCTCTTGGGTACACCATGTAGAATTTTCATTGTCTTTTTTTTTTATTCGTTGTAGAATTTATAAAATCACACATGACGACTGTAATCAGTTTTACATTTGACGAATAGTTCCAAACTTCAGAATTAGATTTAAATGCCACAGGCAATTGCGAAAGTAGCCAGTCATCATTTTTCTTCACTTTCGTGACCATAAGCACAAATCAGAACGAATAGAAAAAGCTATGAAAAGTCTACATCGTGTTCCCTAGGAAATCGTAATGCGTATTCTGGTAGAACTTCAAATATATATCCACATGGTTGCATTTCCAGACAAAGTTATTAACGAGAATACACATTTAAAGCACAAACGGTATTTACGAAACTGTATTGATTAAATAAAAAAAAGGTTAACTTTCTACACTTCAAGCCGGTAAACAGTCATTGGCTACTAAACAGCAAAGATGTTGCAAAAATTAAATCGTTGAAATCTAGCCTCAAAATTACGATCTTTTATAAAAGTTTTTAAGTGGTCAAATGTTAGGCCATGGAGAGGTGGGATGATCCTTTGCACAGAACAGCCACATCAGTTGGACACGCTGCTGATTGCATTGGTCACGTGAACATTACTACCGCCACAATTGGGCGGTAGAGACCGCAGCTACAAAGCTGTCATGATGACCAGCATATAACACATTCAGAGGCACAGAGGACGGGCAGGTCCAGGCGCTTCCTCGCAGTTACACGTTGATAGAGTGGTGTCAGCTTAATTTTCTGACAGTGCGCTGACTCAGCATTCCTGGCGCCGTGCGTACGAGGCAGAAGCGCTACACAGCCCTCTCGTTGAGCAGCCGTGTGCTGGGCACGGCATTCCGTTAACAAGCAGCGCGCCACGGCGCCTGCGGAAGACAGCCTGGTGGCGGAAGGCGGTTGACGAAGACACTCTCCACCTCCTGATAGTCTGACGCCCTCCGCAGCTACAGACTCCGGTCCATCAGTACGTCCACGAGCCTGCCTCCTTCCCCGTTGTCGAGCTCCTTACACAACAGCGGTCCGGAGCTTCGTGGCGGCTGGAGGGGGAAGAGTGGGAGGGGAGGGGGAGGGACGTTGTGGCGTAAAGTCAGCGCCACACGCCAGGCGCAAGAGAGCGATCGAGCAGAAGGCAGCGGACGACCGGCAGCCGCGCCTCCTGGAGGGAGGAACCTGGAAGGGCGCCCTCTACAAGCGGCTGTGTCTAGGCCGACACGCGTCTGGAAGAGACGTCTGAACTCTGCTCCAAAACAGACAGTCACTAGGACTCAGCGCTGCCAGCGTCGTGCAAGAAGACGCTGCCATGAGAAGAGACACACATATGTTTATGTGTATATTTGTACATGTTAGTAAATAAAACTTGAATTACTAACCTGTATAACTGTTTTAGCTGTCCACAAATCCCACGCGTCGTAAGCAGAACGTTTCCTGAAAGAAAGGGAAGGCGACGAGGACGACTAAACAGATGGCAACGAGGACGACTAAACGTTTTCAGTGCGCGGATTATTTAGCAAACGATCAAGACTTCTCATTGATAGGCCATAAGATGCGAAAGGTAATGACTGCAGGGAAATTGTTGCAGTCCATACACTATCTCATTCTCTCCATCTGAAATTAATAAAACGTTACGAATTCATGGACACTTACAGTCGGCTTACCGCTGCCAGGATTCGCTCTTCTAGCGGATCATCTTATCAATGAAATAGATTCTTTTGTTTTAAATTTGTGCGGGAATATTTTAACAATCTTGTCCTATTGTGTGAATCTGTGTTTTCAGCAGCGCACATTAGTCTACTTCGATTTATGTTTTCAGCACTCATATGTTTTAGTTGTGTAATATTTGTGTAATTTTGGAAGGGTTATTTTGTTTAAATATTTTTGTAAAAAGAGCATAGCTACAGTGCATTGTGTGTGAAGATTTTTATTCAAGTTTTGTTACGTGGGTTTTTGGTAGGCTAATTTTTGTGCTGGTAACCTCTTGTCGTTCTGAACGAATTCAAAAGATGGATACTAGTTCTGCCTTGTCCGTTTCCACTCATTCAAGGCGGTTAACCTGAGGTGAGAACCGTGAAAAGTCCACTAGGTTAGATCTTTCAACGGAAAGAGGAATCTGGCGGGTACAGACGGCCGCGTTACCGTTGAGGAGGAGGAGGCTGGTTTAGGCGTCGTCGTCGACGCTACCGGAAGCGGTAGCATGGGCGAACAAGATACGCCGTCCAAACATACGGCGATTTCCACTACCTGTCGAAATACTTCCAGTTCCGTTGATAGGCCTGTGTCGGGTTCCGACACGGATTTAGGCGACATTATGGCTTTCATGAAGGAACTGAAAGCAGAAACAAAAGCACAGAATATTTCGGTTCAAGAAATAAAAGAGAGAGTGGATACACAAGGTGGTTTCATGCAAGCTGTCCAGGTCGAGCTGAACAAAGCTTCTGCATTTAGGTTGTTCACGAGAAACTTGATGAGCAGAGCAGCAATTTGGTAGGCTACGCATTGATATTGTGCAGCTCGTACAGAAAAGGAACTAAGATTACAGGAAACGTGGAAGCCATCTCTGCCCTCTCCCACCAAGTAGATGGAGTGAATATGAATAACCACTCTCTTGAGGAGAAATATATAGAGTGATTCGAATTAGTAGATGATAGAGCAGATGAATTAGGGGTGTGGGCAAGTAACATTGACGCCCACATAGGAGAGCTGGCCACCTCGGTGCCGCAGCTTCTGCAGGGCGGGGGAGCGGCAGCAGACAGAGTGGGTCCTGCTGTTGAGACTGAATCTGACGAGGTCCGTGACTTGCTTCGGTTCAAGGAGCAACAGTGGGGAATAAACCAGAGGTGTCGCGATGTAGCGGCCGAGCTGCATGAACGCGTCACCCAGTTAGAGCAAGCCTCTGCTGAACCATCTCCTGTACCGCCCATAGAAAACGTTTCCCGCAATTTGTGCGGAGGTCAGCCATGTCGTTCGGCCGTGGAGACGATTCGGCATTTGAAGAGGAGAAAGTCAAACCCCTGCTTGTACATCCTATGAGAAGGGAAAGTCAGAACCAAGTGCCTGTGTGGGTGCCTCACCAGGCAATTGATTATAAACACTTCTTGACCGTAAGGAAGTACCACGTTTTCAGGAACTATGCTAACGGGTTAAACCCCCATGCATGGTAGGAACAATTCGATTTTTCTTTGCCCCCGAACTGGCCCGAAGAGAATAAGATCGAATATGTGTGCGGATATCTCTAAGGAGAGCCCGCCTCGCGCATGCGTTCGCTCCTGAAATATTGTCGATACTATGAGGACTTCCTGTCTGCCTAATGGTCAGAAAGGCAGCAGGAAAGAGTAAAAAGTATCATGTTAGTGATGCCCCATTTATCGAACAGCAATTTCAAGAGTCTCAGCGACTTCTTTAAAGGAATGATGCTGAGATATCAGTTTCTTGATTACCCATATCCTACACGCGAATTAATTAGAATTTGCACCTCGAAACTACCACGGAATGATGATTACGAACCTAGAAGAGACAGCAACGGTTCTTCTACGAGAAGTAATTGGACTGAAAATAGTGCTGGGAACAATCGCCTGGCGGATAGTACAGGCAGCCCGATCCTTCCAATACTGAGAATCAGCAGCAGAGAAGGAGCGAGCAAGGTTCTTTGCGAGATCAGCTAGCTGAAAAACGGACAAGATTCAGGAACGAGAATAAGGGCTACTGATCCGATAAAAGGAGAAAAAAATCGCGCAACTGCCAACAGAAGGCGTGGAAATTAGGAATAAGGTCAGCTGATCCGCACCGCAACCGACCCCAAGACCCCGCCCCTAGCACAAGCCCGTAACAGTCTCATGCAGTTGATCGTCACGCGATCAGCTTCAGGTATGTGATTCTTCAGTTTCTCCCGGCGTATTTGATGATCAAAATATCCACGGGTGTACTGCCGGTCTATAGTGCCCGTTGGACACTACAGACCGGCAGTACACCCGTGGATATTTTGAACTTCAGGTATTTTTGTGTGTTTCTAAGGTAAATTAGTGATGTTCTTACCAATCAAGTCCCTGGTGTTGTAAAATTATGCGGTATTTTGTATGCCTTTTGCAGTGTTTTTCTTAAGTGGTTTGTTTTATAGTGTATTTTGTTACGTGTGTCCCTTTTGTTTGTGTATGTTGTGCTATTTTCACTTTGCAACAATACCTTTTCAGGTTGTTTGCGTGTTTCGTGTAACATGTGGTGCACGGCATTATTGACGTAGTCAACAGCAACTTGCCAGTTCCACCTGGTCAGCTGTTTGAAGCGGATTATCTTGACACTCCGTTTTGTCACTGTTGGCTAATAAGGCTGTCCACCTCACGAAATCAGTTGTTGTACTTCCTGTCCATGTCATTAGTATGTTTCCCATCGTGAATTGATGGAGTGTGGTTTAAGATGTGTAGGCCATGCTTAGGTATATTATTGTGTAATTTTGTTTCCGTAATTTGTTCCATGTTTATCGTTTAAATTGTGCATGTCCTTCTTCATTGTGAGTGGAGCTAGCCTCGTGTGTAGAGTGCTACAATTGCTACCCTTACTATAGATTTCGTGTCGACACTCTCCCCGTTGAATAGTATATTAATAAGACGCCGTTATTTATAGGATTTTAGTTGCACAATGATGCACTGTGGTGTTGATGCTTAGGGGCCTAGATAATTTTGTCTAAAGATTGTCCATCTGAGTAACAGAAAGTGTGCAGTTAGGCCGGTAGAAGGTCGCTGGAGAGCACGAACGGAGGGATTCACCTAAATTTCATTTGACAATATATACCCTGGTCTGTTAATAGAACCAACTTGCATTTTTTCAGATAAGTTTTGCAGGACAGTTTTGTAAATTAAAGCACAGAGCGTGATCTGTCTAAGAGGCCAATATCACATTCAGAAGAGGAAAAATACTAAACGAAGGACAATGAGATAAAGCAGTTCATCGATTTGAGTCTGTCTCCGGTTGCCATGCAGTGCCGCCGCAGTACTGACTTGTCCTATAACAGCGCTATGCCGGTCGTCTCTTTCTAGTGCCTCACACGGAAGGCCGTTGTTGTGGTCTTCAGTTCGGAGACTGGTTTGATGCAGCTCTCCACCCTACTCCATCCTGAGCAAGCCTCTTCATCTCCTCATAAGAACGGCCACCCACATCCATCTTTATATGCTTCCTGTATTTGTCTCTTGGTGTCCCTCTGCAATATTTACGCCATTCCAATGTTAAATTCACGATTCCTCGATGTCCAAGATTATATCATACCACTTGATCCCTTCTCTCAGTCAATATATGCCACAAATTCATGTTATCGCCAATTCTGTTCACTACCTAGTCATTAGTTCCGCGATCTACCCATGTAATCATCAGCATTCTTATATTCCACCACCTTTATCGTACACGTTTCATTACCATACAAGGCAACACTCCACACAAATACCTTCAGGGAAGTCTTATGTACACTTAAATTAATATTCGATTTTAAGAACTTTCTCTTTTTCAAAAAGACTTTTATTCCCATTCATATTCTGAACTATATATCTTCTGTATTGCAACTACCATACTTTATTTTGCCGCCCAATTAACAAAACTCATCAACCACCTTAACTGTTTCATTACCTTACATAGTTCCTTCAGCATCGCCTGGTATCCTTAGACTGCATTCCATTACCCATGTTTTCCTCTTTTTAATTTCTATCTAAAAATGTTCAAAGGTATAGAAATTTTTATTTGCGACTGTATATTAATAAACCAAGTTTCATTTTTGTGTCATATCACTAACAAGTTTTCAATTTGCTTCCAAAGAGTACAAGTTTAATTTATTAAACCCGTATTTTGAACCATTGAATACTGAAGAAAAACATAATGTGCTATAAGTCCGTTGGCCCCCAACTAGAGGGGAAAACGCATATTTCGTACCAGTAAATACTTTCTTTACTCTCTCAAATCACTGTAACAATTCTTCTTGTTTTCCGACATCGTCTCATTCCTTTCGATCAGTAACTAAATTCTGATGTGTTGAAATTACTGATGTTCCTTTTGTGTCATTTCATTTTGTGTCTGGCACGTCACCACGGCGACGGCACAGGACTGGGCTCCTCCAACTTCCTCGTCCATTCGCAGGGTACGTTGTGTGTTATGTTGGCGGCAGTCTACAGGTCTACATTTTGCACCTAGGACTTGGTACTGCGGAGTTGGTGGTTTCTTGATAAACAGTGGTAGGAGCAAGAGTTGCTCAGTGGAGGGGAAGAAACGCATACACTTTGTAGCCATTTACACCGTTCCCCACTGTAGCTGTATGATTCCATACTTCAGCAAAAATATTTCTGATGTGAGGAATATGCAGAATGTCATTAAGACTACTGATAAGTACTAAAATTGAAAGCAGGTGTTAGTTCCTGCTCGGTTAGCCGTGTGGTCAAACGCACAGCTCTCCCAGTCGGGGAGGTATTCCGGCCGAGGATCGAATCCGCCTGCTGGGTTAACGAAGGGGTTCGAGTGCCGGTCAGCCTGGATGTGGTTTATAGATGGTTTTCCATATCCCCTTGTGAATACCGGGCTGATCCCAAAGTACTGCGTCATTTAAACGATCCGCAAATATTTCGTTACACTTTCACACATATAACACTGTACGCAGACATTTGGGTGACACATTTCCTCCCAGAGCGCATGGGGTGGCGACAGGCAGAATATCCGGACTCCCGGTAAAAATTAACACGGCAAATGGGGATTTAACAAGGCCGACCCTGCATGTGTGGGAACATGGCCAAAGATAAAGAGGGAAATGTAGGTGTCAGTTAAAGATGTTTGAAAATCAATATCTTTGTTTTATTCAATTGAAATCATTGTGTGTCCACGAGCACTACTTGATGTAGTGTTCGTAAGATCCCCGTTGAATGTTCAAATCCTCCATCGGACATATGTCTGACTGTGTGTTGTCCTTGTACACTACTGGCCATTAAAGTTGCTATACCAAAAAGATAATGAAGATGATAAACAGGTATTCATTGGACAGATATATTTTACTAGAAGTGTGATTACATTTTCACGCAATTTGGGTGTATACATCCTGGGAAATCAGTACCCAGAACAACCACCTCTGTCCGTAATAACGGCCTTGATACGCCTGGGCACTGAGTAAAACAGAGCTTGGATGGCGTGTACAATTACAGATGCCCATACAGCTTCAACACCATACCACAGTTCATCAATAGAAGGTTTTTTTACTGTAAATCTATCCGACAAAACTGCGTGGTCATCAGTCCGTAGCTTACAAGCTACTTAAACTTAGGTAAACTAACCTACGGACAAACACACCATAGACCAGACGTTTTCAGTTGGTGAGAGATCTGCAGAATGTGCTGGCCAGGGCAGCAGTCGAATATTTCCGTATCCAGATAGGCCCATACAGGACCTGCAACATTCGATCGTGCATTATCGTTCTGAAATATAGGGTTTCGCAGGGATCGAATGAAGTGTAGAGCCACGGGTCGTAACATATCTGAAATGTAACGGCCTCTGTCCAAAGTGCCTTCGATGCGAATAAGAGGTGACCGAGACGTGTAACCAGTGGCACCCCGTACCATCACGCCAAGTGATACGCCAGTATTGCGATGAGTAATACTCGCTTCCAATGTGCGTGAACCGCGTTGTCGCCAAACACAGATGCGATCATCATGATGCTGTAAACATAACCTGGATTCATTCGAAAAAAGGCGTTTTGTCATTCGTGCACCCAGGTTCATCGTTGCGTTCACCATCGCAGGCGCTCCTGTCTGTTAAGCAGCATCAAGGGTAACCGCAGCCATGGTCTCCGAGCTGATAGTCCATGCTGCTGCAAACATCGTCAAACTGTTAGTGCAGATGGGTGTTGTCTTGCAAACGTCCCCAACTCTTGACTCAGGGATCGAGACGTGGTTTCACGGTCCGTTACAGCCATCAGCATAAGATGCCTGTCATCACGACTGCTAGTGATACGAGGACGTTGGGATCCAGCACCGCGTTCCGTATTGCCCGCCTGAACCCATCGATTCCATATTCTGCTATTAGTCATTGGATCGCGACCAATTCGAGCAGCAATGTCATGATAAGATAAACCGCAATCCGACCATTATCAAAGACGGAAACGTGATGGTACGCATTTCTGCTCCTTACACGAGGCATTACAACAACGTTTCACCAGGTAACGCCGGTCAACTGCTGTTTGTGTATGTGAAATCGGTTGGAAAATTTCCTCATGTCAGCACGTTCTAGGTGTCGCCACTGGCGTCAACCTTGTGTGAATGCTCTGAAAAGCTAATCATTTGCATATCACAGCATCTTCTTCCTGTCGAATAAATTTCGCGTCTGCAGCATGACATCTTCGTGCTGTGACAAATTTAATGGCGAGGAGTGTACTTTGTAAGCCAATTGACTCCTAATCTCAGTAGTTAAGTACCTTAGATTACAAATACTTGAGAATTTTTTGGTTTCGAATAAGCTAACAAACTTCACAAGCAAAATAGTCCATCATACTAGCAGGTAAGGAGAACAGGGATCCCACCGTGACGCCACGGTACAACATCCCTGAATTCGTTGAAATATACTCAATCCATAACTCCGAAATAATATTCTAATCCAAGTTACTGTAGACAACATATTGCTCACCTGTGTGAGTTTACCCGCCGAATGAGGTTATGAATAGAATACTTCAACCGATGCTTTCTACAGCCCCTCGAGTACACAACAGTGCATCAGTCTCATCGACAAACACTATTTCCAACTTCAGTGAGATGATACCACATGTCTTTATACGTTGTGTCCGTTTGTCGCCATATCTATTTCCCCCAACTATACCCTACACTGTCTACATTGCAGGATGGTAAAGAATGTATATGTTAAATTGTCATACAACACCCACTAACATATACACAAAAGAACTGTTAATTCAATGGTTCAAATGTTCGAAATCCCAAGGGACCAAGCTGCTAATGTAATCTGTGCATAGACTTCCAAACTACCTAAACTAACGAATCCTAACGACTACGCAACGCATTTCTATCTTCACCTGGATTTGAACTCTTGCCCTCCACAAATTTTATAATCAGATTCGTGTCTCTCATCTCTAGTCGTACATTTTGAATTTGACTTACAATGGGGTAAAAAAGTCAATGGAAAGCTATATGGACGGGCACACAAGACGGTAGTATCGTATACATAAAATCAACCGAAAGTCCAAAAAAACTGGTATTGGCAGGTGCTTGCAAACTCAGAAGACGGCGCTGCGGTCGTCAAATTGTATAGAAGGCTACAAGCGTTAGATTAGGTACTGATGCTAAAACGACAGTGTTTCGCGATTTATGTGAGTCTGGAAGGGAGATGACAAAGAGCGTCTCCGAGGAAACGATGAGGTCGGGATTTTTCCGAGCGAACAGAGCGGGACCAACGATGACTGGAGAGAGCCGTTCAACGTGACAGAAGCGCAACCCTCCCGCAAACTGCTACGGATTTCGATGGTAGGGCATAACAAGTGTCAGCGTAAGAACCATTCACCGAAACATAAGCGTTTATTCTCCCGTCTTTTGATAAATACCGTGTGTATAGTTCTGGTCTGTGAGTGTATTTCAAATCAATTAAAAGAGCGTTACTACAGCTACACTCCTGACCATTAAAATTGCAACACAACGAAGATGACGCGCTACAGTCTCGAAATGTAAGCGACAGGCAGAAGATGCTGTGATATTCAAATTATTAGCTTTTCAGAGCATTAACAAAAGGTTGGCACCGGTGGCGACACCTACAACGTGCTGACATTGGGAAACTTTCCAACCGATTTCTCATACACCAACAGCAGATGACCTGCGTTGCCTAGTGCAACGTTGTTGTGATGCCTCGTGTAAGGAGGAGAAATGTGGACCATCACGTTTCCGACTTTGATAAAGGTAGGATTGTAGCCTATCGCGATTGCGATTTATCGTATCGCGACATTGCTGCTCGTGTTGGTCGCGATCCAATCACTGTTAGCAGAATACGGAATCAGTTGGTTCATGAGAGCAATACGTAACGCTGTGCTGGATCTCAACAGCCTCGTATCACTAGCAGTCGAGATGAACAGAATGTTATCTGCATGGATGTCACGGATCGTGCAGCCACGTCTCGATCCTTCAGTCAACAGATGGGGTCGTTTTCAAGACAACAAGCATCTGCACGAACAGTTCTACGACATTTGCAGCAGCATGGACTATCAGCACGGAGGCCATGTCTGTGGTTACCCTTGACTCTGCATCACAGAAACGAGCACCTGCGATGGTGAACCAAACGACGAACCTGAGTGCACGAATGGCAAAACGTCTAGTTTTCGGATGAATCTAGGTTCTGTTTACAGTATCATGATAGTCGCAACCGTGTTTGGCGACATCGCGGCTAACGCACGTTGGAAGCGTGTATTCGTCATCGCTAGACAGGCGAATCACCCGGCGTGATGAGGTGCCAATGGTTACACGTCTCGGTCACCTCTTGTTAACATCGACGGCACTTTGAACAGTGACCGATACATTTCAGATGTGTTTCGACCCGTGGCTCTACTCTTCATTCGATCCTTGCGAAACCCTACATTTCAGCAGGATAATGCACTGCCGCATGTTGCAGGTACTGTGCGGACCTTTCTGGATACGGAAAATGGTCGACTGCTGCCCTGGCCTGCACATTCTCCAGATCTCTCACCAATTGAAATCGTCATTTCAATTGTAGCCGATCAACTGGCTCGTTACATTATGGTAGTCACTACTCCTGATGAACTTTGGTATCGTGTTGAAGCTGCATGGGAATCTGTACCTGTACACGCCATCCAAGGTTTGTTTGATTCAATGGTCAGACGTATCAAGGCCGTTATTACGGGCAGAGGTGGTTGCTCTGGGTATTGATTTCTCAGGATATATGCACCCAAACTGCGTGAAAATCAAATGACGTTTCTAGTATAATATATTTGTTCAATGAATACCCGTATAATTTAATTTGTGTGAAATTTCGTTGCCAGTTAATTTCGTAATTTTAGTTAGTGCTTCTGTTTTTAAGAGGTTTCTTCTCACCCACTGGGCAGATTTCTTAGTGCTACTGTTTTAAGAGTTCAATCTCGTACATTTTGAGAAATACCGGTGTGTATAGTTTTCGTCTGCTGCAAGCCTCGTGATTTAAGTGTCATCTTGTTAATTCCTTATTTCTTCTTTTGCACTAAGGAGGCTTATGTTACCGCGCATTTTATAACAGTGTATTTTATAGATTTTATTGTCTATTTTGAAAACTGCCGGAATGTTTTTTTTTTTTTTTTTTTTTTTTTTTTTTTTTTTTTTTTTTTTTTTTTTTTTTTTTAGACGATGTACGTATCAATGACCACAATTCAGTCGGCTGCCAGCCGCCTTTATTAGAGTACTAGACTAGTGAAAAGTTGATTTAGTTTTCTACTTTCCACAGTTAATTGTATCAATAGGATGGATAGGATGTGTGCCTGCTGTGTGTGGACGCAGGAGGTGTTGGCCGCAGTTCGCTAACAGCGGATCATGCTGTTGGCTACGGTCAACTGTCTACAGAGTCTGGTGCGTCGAGTGGTACACCTCAGGTGTCTCACGCTTCCCTCTCTGTCCCTGCTACCGAGGCACCGGACGTCGTCGAGCCGTTCTCTCCACAGAGGGTTGGCGGGTTGATCGGCGTTCGCGTCGCTCGAAACGGAAGGCAAATGTGGAGGCTGGGCGTCCGTCCACGCCCGATAGTCCTATGGCCACTCCTTCAGCAGGGTCCGAGCAGGTGCACGGGGGGAGGGGATTATTGGTTATTGGGAGCTCCAATGTTAGGCGCGTGATGTAGCCCCTTAGGCAGATAGCGTCGAGATTCGGATAGACGTCAACGTGCACTCGATGTGTCTGCCTGGGGACCTCATCCGTGACGTAGAGGCGGCCTTGCTGGCGGCTATCGAAGGTGCGGGGTGCGGTCGACTGCAAGTCGTGGCTTACGTCGGCATCAATGACGCTTGTCGCTTGGGTCCTGAGGACATCCTCAGGTACTACGGGCGGCTGGCGGAATTGGTGAAGGCTGCGGCCCTCGCACGCGGGGTGTAAGCAGAGCTATCGATTTGTAGCATTGTTCTCAGGGTTGATCAGGGTCCTTAGGTTTGGAGCCGAGTGTAGACTCTCAACCAGAGATTTCTGGTTCTGCGTTATCGTGTGGGACGGCTCAAGCTAGATCAGGGGTGCAATACACTAAGGAAGTGGCTACTCGGGTAATAGAGTACTTGTGGAGTGCACTGGGGGTTTTCAGGCTAGGCGCTAGCTCTGATGAGCACTCGCCTGCCAGCATTCTGACAGCGAATTCAGGCCGCATTCAGCCCATGAACTTTCAAGGTATTAAAAACAAAGTGCCGCGCTGCATGGAAATTATTGTGCTCAGATAGTTTTAGGCACCGAAAGCTGTTTGAATCATGTTGTGGAAAGTTCAGAAATATTTTGCGAGTCGTGGAATGTATATCGGACACAAATGGAGGAGGAGTGTTCATCACCGTGGTAAAAGATACTGTTTTTACTGAGCTCGAGATTGAAAATAACTGTGAAGTTATCTTGGCACGTATAACAGGTCCAAGAGAATTAAAGTTAATAATTGGATATTTTTACCGCACCCCCTCCCCCAGTGCTGCTGCAGCAGTTTGAGAGTCATTGAAAGAAAGTCTACGCCAGGTAGTTCGTAGGTATCAGGGGCCATGTAATATTAGTCGAGAGAGACTTCAACCTGAAGAGTATAGATCGGGATCTCTCCAGTTACATTTCAGGTGGTACAGACAAGCAGTCTTGCGAGCTACTTTTGGACACATTGTCCGAAAACTGTCTTGCGCAGTTAAGCCGGCAACCCTCGCTCAATTGGAATATTTTAGAACTTACAGCTACGAAGAGGCCTGACCGTATCAACGATGTCTGTGTAGAGACAGGAGTTATTGATCATGATATCGTCATAGCGTCGATGGTTACCAAAGTTCATAAACCAATCAAGAAGGCTAGGAGCGTGTTTTTGTTCGGAAGAGCCGATTGCAATGGACATCGTTAATTCCCGTACAATGGATGTAGAGGAATTGCGGACTAAATTTAAATGCATTGTACATAAAGGGTTACAGAAATATCTGCCTGTAAAGTCAGTTAAGGATGGAAAATATCCAGCGTGGTACAATAATAATGTCAGAAAGTTACTGAGAAAGCAAAGACAGTTGCACTCTCGGTTCAAAAAAGAACACGCAAATGGTGACAGACCAAAGTTACTAGAGATTCGGACGTCTATAAAAAGATCGATGCGAGAAGCATACCATAATCACCACCGCTACCCCTTAGCAAAAGATCTTTGCGACAACCAAAAAAATTCTGGTCCTATGTAAAATCGATAAGCGGGACAAAGCCCACTGTCCAGACACTCGTTGATCATTCTGGGGCAGTACTAGAAGAAAGCAAACGGAAAGCTGAAGTTCTAAAAGTAACCTTTAAGAAATCTTTCATGCAGCAGGAACGCACAAATGTACCATCATCTAGTCAGCGTACTAACTCCTAAATGGAGGACATAGTAATAGGTATTTCAGGTGTAAAGAAGCAGCTGAGAGAGCTAAAAACAAAAAAAAAACGTCTCCTCGTCCGGATGGAATACCAGTTCGGTTTTACAGAGTGTTCTGCGGGATTGGCCCCTTACTTAATTTGCATTTATAGCGAATCTTTAATTCAGCGTAAAGTTCCTAGTGGTTGGAAAAAAGCGCAATTGACTTTCATTTATAAGAAAGGAAAGAGAACTGACCCACATAAATACAGGCCAATATGTTGACATCAGTTTCCTGTAGAATTTTGGGCCATATTCTCAGTTCGAATATAGAAAATTTCCTCGAGATGGAAAAAACACATTCTTCAAATCAGCACGGGTTTAGGAAACATCGTTCATGTGAAACTCACATGAAATCTTGCGAGCTATGGATGAAGGGTGAAAGACGACCGTCTGTCGTCTTCCATATATTTTTTTTATATTTCTACAAAGTTATAATTTATTTCATGTCGCTAGATTATAATTTTGTTAAAACTTGAACTCCACTCTTTTCTAGGCTTCAGGAATAGCATTTTTACTTCATGTGTTAAAATATTAGTTAATATTGCAAGGTTTTTCTTATTTTGTTATGTTAACAATTTATTATTATATTAATTAATGTGGCATAAGTACGGCTTCTCTGCTACACCACTGTCCCTGTGAGAATGTGCAGTTGTTTTACTTTTAAGTGGGTGTGAGAATCTATAGATGTCTGAATGTGTGGAGTGATAGCTCGCTTTGCATCGTTCTCTCTGTGTCAGTGTCGATAGATGCTGGTACTACCAAAGAGGTTTCCACACCCTTTGTTTGCGAGCTAGTTAGCGAGCCTTCCCTCCAGCGCGAGTCTCGCTTATCCGGCTTCTGGTGGCTTCCGGCGTCCGGTAGCCGCTCGGTCTGCTCATTCTGAACTGGTCTTCTCGCGAGGTAAGGTTGGTTCTGCTCTTGTTTCTGGAGATGGTAGGTTTCATTGACTAGCATGTTTAACTTTTTCATGAAGTTAGAATCATTTATTTTGGAAAATTTTCTCCGATCGTGTGCGGATGTGTGTTCTCGTTTTTCAATTCCGTAATTTCCAATAGATTAAGATGGTGTGTGTGATACTAGTGGCAGTTTGATAATGGCCTGGTATGTTAAAACCTTTTGTGATCATGTGGCGTCGTATGAACTCTGTGTAAATACTTTTTAGCATTGTGGGGCCCGACTTCTAATGGGTGATATGTTCATTTTTGTACAGTGCATGTAAAATTCTTCTCATCCTTTCTTTCTGTGAGTGATATGTGTTCCACGTGGTTGGTTCATAGAACAAAACCTTCAGCTACCACTCTTGTTTGTTCCATGTCCATCAGGCAGTAACTACGCTGGTATCTTTCTGATTTCTACTCATATTTCACGAAATTCTCTCCCCACCTATTTTAATTTTGCAGTTTCTTCTCCGACTTGTAGTAAAATTCTAAACATTTCTATGGGTTGCAGGCTGTGATTCTTAATTTTATGTTTTCGACTTTGTAATTATTTCACTTTTAGGAGTTTTTGAGACTGGTCTATCGCATGCAGTTGGATTTATTTCGCTTTTTCATGTAATTCTAAGCATTTCTAGGGGTTGCATTCCGTAATTCTTATTATTATTTTTCCGACTTTGTAATTATTTAATTTTTGTGGTTTTCTGAGACAGGACCTCATCCGACTCTGTAACCGCCACCTATCCCATGTAGCTGTATTTCATTCGCTTCCTTATATTGTTCTAAGCATGTCTATGAGTTGCATACTGTAGTTAATTTTCTTTGTTATTCGGACACTGAATTTATTCAATTTTATCGGTTTTGAGAACCACGTGGGTCCGATTTCCGACTTCCGGGGTTTGCAGCTAGTCGCCTGAATTCACGCCACCTCTCATATAGTATCGGTACCTAGATCGATATTTAACAGACTGCAACTTAAGAGTCCACCGTGATTTTGTATAATGAATCCGATTTTCAACCACTTCAACTTCAGTGGAGTGCGTTCATGTAACGTAGGCATGCATCACTGTTAGCATATTTGCTTGCAGTCCAATTCAGATGTCATTTAACTTGGCTATACATGTGCACCATCTCAAAACAGACACGACAGACCAGAGACAGCTTCAAAGTGTTTTTGTATATTGTGTTTTGTGCTACCTCCGACTTGCTGAACTTCGTCTACGATAGTGGCACTTGCTTCCGCCTCATCTCAGGACGCTGATTTTGGTGAGTTTCTCTGTGGCATTGCGTGTGTGACAGCGAATGAGTGTTGTTTGTGAATATCTCCCCCAGTAGCGTTATATCATGTATAATTTAGGTGGTGCACATTCCGCATTAGTTCATGTAAGAGATGGGTGCTAGTTAAACGTGCTATGCAATGAAATGCTACCATATCCAGAAAACAGAGCAGAACCTATGTTACCTCACCAGACGACCAGCCCAGAATGTCCAGACCAAGCGGGCACAAGAAGCGGGAAGCCACCAGAAGCCGGAAAATCCAAGAAACAGCGGTGGTGCGGATGGACAGCGATACTCGCGCTGGAGGGAAGGCTCACCAACTAGCTCGCAACCAAATGGTGGTGAGACGTCTTTGGTAGTATCAATGAGCCAGGAGAACGATGCAAAGCGAGCTATCACCCCCCACATTCAGACAGCCATTCATTCTCACATCCATTAAAAGTAAAACAACAGTGCTTTCTCACAGGGACAATTGCGTACTTATGCCACATTTATTAATACAGCTTGTTGCTGTAGCCACTCTGCAGCAGCTCGGGGCGGTCGCATTGTCCGCAGCAACTGCCTGACGAAATACACAGTGGACTTGAATGTACACAGGTAATCAACCGAGATTGGTACACGCGTGTCACCTGTCAGAGAGTTAAGCGAACCGCTCTTTTGACATCTCTCTATCGTTCCATTCTCTAACAGCACGAGGTAAAAAGGAGCACAAAAACATTTCCGTTTTAGATCTGATTTCTCTTATTTTATTGCGATGATCATGTCTCCCATCGTAATTCGGATCCAACAATATACACATCGAGCCATTTAAATAGTTACAGCACGAAGATGACGTGTTGCAGACGCGAAAGGTAACCGACAGGAAGAAGATGCTGTGATATGCAAATCATTAGCTTTTCAGAGTATTCACACAAGGTTGACGCAAGTGGCGACACCTAGAACGTGCTGACATGAGGAAATTTTCCAACTGATTTCACATACACAAGCAGCAGTTGACCGGCGCTACCTGGTGAAACGTTCTTGTAATGCCTCATGTAAGGAGGAGAAATGCTGACCATCACGTTTCGTAGCCTATCGCGATTGCGGTTTATCGTATCGCGACATTGCTGCTCGCGTTGTCGCGATACAATGACTGTTAACAGGATTTGGAATCTGTGTGTTCAGGAGGGCAATACGGAACGCCGTGCTGGATCCCAACGGCCTCGTATCACTAGCAGTCGAGAAGACAGGCATCTTATCCGCATGGCTGTAACGGATCGTGCAGCCACCTCTCGATCCTTGAGTCAACAGGTGGGCAAGACAACAACTATCTGCACGAACTGTTCGACGACGTTTGCAGCAGCATGGGCTATTAGCTCGGGGACGATGGCTGCCGTTACCCTTGACGCTGCAACACAGACAGGAGCGCCTGAGATGTTGTACGCTAGAACAAACCTGGGTGCACGAATGGCAAAACGTCATTTTTCGGATGAATCCAGGTTCTGTTTAATGTATTCGTGCTTTCTCGTCGTCAGTCAGTACCTATTATCGTTCTGGCGTGGATTGCTTACTGGCAATTTGAGGAAGGTGCAAATGGCTGGCAAGGGCGCTGCCTGAGACACGATGTACTCGAAACAGAACACACTTTCATTTTACACTTCTTCTTCCGTTGTGTGTGCCAGCCTTGCCTTGGTGGTTAGCACACCACACTGTTTACAGCATCATGACAGTCGCATCAGTGTTTGGCGACAACGCGGCTAACGCACATTGGAAGCGTGCATTCGTCATCGCTAGACAGGGTATCACCCGTCGTGATGGTATGGGGTGCCATTGGTCACACGTCTCGGTCACCTCTTGTTAAAATCGACGGCACTTTGAACAGTGGCCGTTACATTTCAGGTGTGTTACGACCCCTGCGAAACCCTACATTTCAGCAGGATAATGCACGGTCGCATATTGCAGATCCTGTACGGGCTTTTCTGGAAACGGAAAATGGCAAACACTTTCTCCAGACCTCTCACCAGTTGAAAACGTCTGGTCAATGGTGTCTGAGCAACTGGCTCGTCACAATACGCCAGTCAATACTCTTGATGAACTGTGGTATCGTGTTGAAGCTGCATGGGCATCTGTACCTGCAGACGACATCCAAGCTCTGTTTGACTCAATGCCCAGGCGTATCAAGGCCGTTATTACGACCAGAGGTGGTTGTTCTGGTTACTGATTTCACCCAAATAGCGAAAGAAATTTCACAAATAAATCTCGCTGCAACGAATAACGCCTTTCTGTTTATGATTTCCACCCCAACCTGTGCATCATTTCCATGATACTTTGTCCACTCCATCGCGATTATGCAAACCCAGCTTTCCTTCTCTGCACCTCTCTTCATCCTACGTCAGTCCCACTTGGTGGGGAACACGCTAGGCGCGGCAGTACTCCAGATTAGAAATGTAGTGTAGGCGATTTTTTTGTAGAATTGTTGCAGTTCTGCCAGTGAAACGTAGCCTATGGTTTACCTTCCCTACAATTTTTTTTCTATGTCTTAGAATCCCATTTATGTTGTTGTTAATTGTAATCCGTAACTATTTAATTGAATTTACGGCCTGTGGATTTGTTTGATTTACCATGTAAGTGATGTTTAACGGATTTCTTTTAGTGCTCGTATGTATGAATTCGTTATTGTCATTATTTAGAGTCAATTGACAATTTCTGCACCATGCAGATATCTTACCTACAACTGAAAGCAGGATAACCGCATTACTAAAAACCGGAGTCAAAAACATCATGTTAAAATTTCCTGAAAGATAAATAATAATAATTTCGAGTGTCTCATTGGCCTGGTGCAAGTCTTTCAATTGGACGCCACTTCGGCGACTAGGGTGTCGTTAGTGTACCCTTGTTATCCAATCGGGGAAAGGGGACCTACAGCTCGAATCCGCGACCTTTCGGTTTCCAGTCGAGAGCTTTACCCCAAGACCACCGTGCCCGACTCTGAAAGATAATGTAAGTTGTTGCAGAAATCAGACACGCCATTTCAGTATTTGCTGTGATCAACGCCGAACACGTACTTTATTTCTGTCAGTGATTTCCATTAAGCTGTTGATTTTTACGCCGCTCAATAAAATATTATAAATATAGGGGTATTACGTCTAGGTGAGAGTGTAGTAAGATTTTAAGAACCTGATCATTGGCATATCCGTTACGGTACAACTTAATGGACAGGTAACTAAATCCGGGACACAACTAAATGGTCCGCGGCGGAGTGGTCGAGCGCACTGAGGCGCTATGCTCCGATGCGCGAGACCGTTCCCCGTCGGAGGTTCGAATCCCCCCTCGGGCATGGATGCTTGTGTTGTCTGTAGTATAAGTTAGTTTATAAGTAGTTTGTAAGTTTAGGAACTGATGACCCCACAGTTAAGTGACATAAGCTTAACAAACATTTGGACATCTAAGTGACGGTAAACGAAAAAAATCCTATCCCACAAGGCGATTAAACGACCTGGGAGTACCACAGGCTCTATTGTGGACAGTCACAACACACCGCGGATCATCTTACAGAGGCGCCCCCTAACAATGACAGGCGAAAGATGGGGATCATCCAACTCCTTACGGCGGCGTAAATCTAGCGGGGGGGGGGGGGGGGGGAAGAGAAGAAGAAAAACGGGACCATAGAGACCTACACAATTTCCAATCCCAGAAATCCAGAAATGAAGGAAACAAGATACTGCAGCTAAGTAGCAGTTACATCTGCAAGGGAAGGATATTAAATCTTTCTGATGGGACGATAGCCAATTCATCATTTAACAGAAAATCGACGGCGTTGTTGCTCAAGAGAATAGCAACACTACCTATCAGGGCAAGTACGCGTCCCCTGATCAACGTAAATATATTTAAGCATCATTTGAAACACAGTAGAGAACCCTACTTCTTAGTCAATTACATACAAGCTATACGCTAGTCCCAACATAGGAAACTCCTGACCAAAGATGGAAACAGGAAAGGAAGTTAAACGTACAGGCAATGGGCCACCAAATAAGGTAACTGTGTGTGGTGCTAACATCATTACATCAAACGAAAAGTTTCTTCGCCGTTTCATTTACTGCAGTCATTTACGCAACTGTAGACAGACGAGAAATAGACCTACACTGATGACTCCAAAACCAAATAAATACACAACTTCGACCTGCTCCGAAGCATCTTAACACAAAATGTAACACACTAATGTTACAGGGCCTTCACGTCCATTATGCAATAACAACACGCAGAATGAAAATGTCGCCAACTGTTTTACCTACACGGAAGTGGTCTATTCGAAATCCAAGAAGGTTGTTAACAAAAGAAAACTTTCCATGGCAGCACAGTGGAAATAATATTTGACTAATCTAAACATGGATCATGTTTTGGAGAAGACAGCAAGAGTAAGCACACTTTGCAAGAAGAAATTTAATTTCGAATTTTACTGCTCACGAAGTATGTTGTATTATTATACTTATCATATCCAAACTATTTATGGCAATAATTTACCTTAAATTTTCGAGTACATCGTTATTAAAACAGTCTTCTTCTTCGAAGTAGTGAAACACGTTCGTAATTAGAATCTCTCCGCTTTGCAATCAACGTTTTACAACAGGCTACACGCCTGTGATGCAATATGTCCAGCAAAATGGAGGTTATGACATTGACATGCCAATGTCATCGTTTGAAAGCGTAATTAGTGTGGCGTTTGTTATCAGACTCTTTGAATGCAGAAGTGTTGTCGAATGTGAAAAAGTGGCTTTTGTTACACTTTCCTTTGACAACGTAATTGAATTCCCAATCCAGCACTCTCAATACCAAACACTATATCACGGCAGTAGAAAGAGTTTTTGATTCAAATAGCGTCAATTCTTTTGAACAGAGGGTAGTGAAACAGTAAGGCACCGCAGTGACTTGTGCGCGTTTTCGGTTCCGTTATAGCGTGGTTTTTTTTTTTTTTTTTTTTTTTTTTTTTTTTTTTTGCTACCATAATTTCTTTCATTTAGGCTTTTAAAAGAAAGATATTCAAATGACTGTTGCACGAAAAGGCGCAGTTCAGCACGCTACTTTCGCGACGAGTGGTTTACATTGTGAGAGTGCCTTCATGCGGTTCCGAGTCACATATCTACCTTTACATCTACATAACTAATCTACATTTCACACTTCCTGCAGAAGTGCACGAAACTTTTCTTTCTTCAGATACAATGTGTACTCGTATCGGTTCGCCGAAGATGAATTTATCTAAGCAAATTCTCAGTACTGTATGGGAATGAGTCAGGAGAAGCTTTAGACAATGTCCACCACAATGGAAATGAATGCGAGTCTGTCCATTTAGGAAATAATGGGAATCTTTTGGAAAATGAAACAAGTGAAGCTAACTGCCTGTAGTTACTAGCTGAAATCCCGTTGTTTCGTAGATATTTATTTGTTCCAGTTTTCTGTTAGTCTGTCTCCTCGCCAGATATCGGATAAATGCTATGATTGGAACAGGGGATTTTATGTATGTTTCATAGATGTAGAGCGTCTTATGGCCGTGTTGCTAGGAGCAAACTACTATCATTTCAACAAGATTATGGAATAGGAGGTAAAATTATGAAAGTAAATAGAGGGCCTTGCGTAGATTTTCAGGCAGTAGAAGGTAAATTGAGTTCATGGTTCAGGTTAGTTTCAGCGATACGAGAAGGCTTCAATCTGTCAGGACTGTTGTTTTCATATTATTTAGGGATCATAGGTTGAAAGAGGTAGAATGGCAGGGTGAGATTAAAGTAGGTGAAAACAAAATAACCTGTCTCACATATGCGCACGACTTACAAGGTAAGTACTTGGGATGGAAAAGGCATATCTCTACTAACGTTTGCTTACAGTACCATTACTTACCCCTCAGTGTGCTGGTGGGTGTTCCTTCTTTGCAAAACTCTCAAATCATGCTTCAAATAACACTGTAGCTATAACTGTAGACGTCATAGGTTTTGTGTCCCAGCCTCGTTGCCGCTTTTGTGTCTCGTTTCCGTCGTAGGTGTCGGTGGCCGAGTGGAATGAGACCGACACAGGAATAAAGGATGCACGCTTGTGCAGGTACGGAGGGGAGCAGCCAGAAACTGGAAACACTAGAGTAAATTAGAACGAGATATATATTGAACAGAATTGATACAATACTTAACTTTTACAGAGATCAGTTCTGCAGAATGCTGATACAAAGTTGTTAGAGGCCTGCCTAGTGCCTGTAAGATAGCCAAGTCTTCACTGGTGCCTATCTGATTCCTAAGGTCCTAATTGGTTGCTATCTCAGTCCCAAGTGAACGATGTCGTTCAGTGGTGGCCACGAGCGGAGTTGCAGCAGAGGGCGCTCGTGGCTGACATCGTAAGAACGCCGCGCCGTGCGTGCATGGCGGCGCGCGGCGAAAGTAGGTGGCGCGCACTTTGGACTTGTGCGACACCACAATAGGCACGCAGAAATCATAACTAGAAATGTATTGTGCTAACTCGGGGAAGAACGGAATACTTACTATTTAAAATTTTTTATAAAATAAGGGAACACAATGAAACATTTGTTAAAGTTATAAAAAAAAACACTTTGCAGTGTAACGTACTGTACTTTATTTTAAAATCATTTAATACAATACATGTAACATTTTTCACAATTTTTCAAAGATACTTTACATTTCCCAAAAGAGCCCTGATCCTGCTAGTTGGACAGAAGAAACACTTGATACCGAATTTTAGCAGGATCCTGCTGATTCTGGCAGAGATGGAACCAGCACATGGAAAATATGCCACCTTCTTTGCTTCATCATGCTTTGCATCGGGTACATCTGGTGTAGTGGCTGGTGGAGTGCCATCTTAATTTGTTTGTTAGTGTATCCATCTTGGAGAATACTGTTTTGAGGCGATATCTGCAGTTAGACTCTCTTGGTCTGACAGGGCATATTGTGCTCTATGGACCAATGTCTTGAGTACCCTATTCGTCTGCACAGGGTGGTGACAGCTGCTAGCCTGCAGGTATAAATCAGTGTATGTTGGTTTTTGATACACACTGTGGCCAATTGATCCATCTGCATTTTCACTAGTACGTCCAGAAATGGCAACAGGCCATTCCTTTCCAGTTCTATGGTGAACTTGATATTCGTATGGCAAGAGCAGAGATGTTCAAGGAACTCATTGACCTGGAGTTATGGTGTAGATCACTCTGTCACCACAACTAGGTTTTCAGAATTTACATTAATGCTTTTTCAGCCTACATCCGAAATGTTGCTACCACACATAAACTATACGTTGGGCTTTGTTACCGCAAATACCGTCATTACAACACTGTGTACACCTTTCCCTTTCATTGACAACACCAGCTCTGAACCAGACAGCTGCATCGCAACATAAGGTAGAACCTCTGTTTCGCTAACGACCGTCAGTTCACCTCATCTAACTTTTTCAGTCTTCACATTTGTTGGACTCACCAACTCAGATCCAAACAGTAATTCCACTTAAACACAGACCTTGGGTCACACTACAGCTCATCCTCTAACTACAATCAGCTTTTCAGATTTCACTTTGATTGGCTTATAATGTAGATCAAAAGTTCACTACTGACCTTATGTTCATCTCATCCAGCCATTTCATATTAAAATTTGTTGGATTTACCAACACACAACCAACTGGTCATTACCAGTATAACATAGATTTTAAGTGACACTAAAGATAAATGTGTCACCACAACTAGCCTAAAGATTTCACTTTTATGGTCTTTTAATGGAAATCTTGTATCTCGCTAAAGACCTTCCACCTTTTCCATTTACTCAGTCTAAATATTTGTTGGATTTAGTAACTCATAACCAAACACTTGTTCCCAACATAAGAAAGACCTCGGGTTATGCTAAAGATCAATTTGTCACAACAACTATCTTTTCAGAATTTGCTTTAATGCTACTTCAGACTATATGTGAATTGTGGCTTCCGCACATAAACTACGCCTCGAGCCTTGCTACAGGAAATAGCATCTCCACAACAATTTCTACAGTTTTCTCATTTATTGGCATCACCCACTCACAACCAGACTGTTGAATTACAACTTATGGTAGAAATTGTGTTTCCATAAAGAATCCCTTCAATCTATTTCAATCTTTACATTTGTTGGATGTACCAACTCAAATCCAAACAGTAGTTCCCAATTAAACATAGACCTTGGATCACACAAAATTCATTCTCTAACACATCTAGCTTTCAGATTTCACTTTGATTGATTTCTAATAGAGATCATGAGATAACAACCAAACATTTGTTGAATTAACCAAAACACAACTAATTTGTCATTAACAAAATAACAAAGATCTTGGGTTACGCTAACGGTTAATCTGTCACGAAAACCACCTATGGATGGTTGTTTATGAAATGGTCTAAACGACAATGGTTATCAGTCTCCAACCAGGTTTTCACATTTCTTTTGTGGTATTTTTCATGTAGATCTTGACTTTGGATAAAGAACTACCAAATTATCCATCTATTTCAGTCTAAACATCTGTTGGATATACCATCTAAGCAAAACAGTTGTTATATGTGTAACAAAGATCTTTGATTATGGTAACGATCATTCTCTCGCCACAACCATCAATTCAGTTTCATTGCCTTTTCAACGCATATCTTGAAAGACGACTGTCTTTCATCTTCCATATATATATTTTGTTTATTTCTGTGGAGTTATAATTTATTTATTGTCGCTAGATTATTATTACTATTTTTTTTTCCTTCTTCAAACTTAAACCCCACTCTATTCAAGGCTTGAGGGATAGCATTTTTATTTCATATGTCAAAATATTAGTTCATATTGTTAGGTTTTTCTTCTTTTGTTATGTTAATAATTTACTATTATATAAATTAATGTGCCATAAATACGGCATCTTCGCTACTCCACTATCCCTGTGAGAATGTGCAGTTGTTTTACTTTTAAGTGGATGTGAGAATCTATGGCTGTCTGAAGGTGTGGAGTGATAGCTCGCTTTGCATCGTTCTCTCTGGCTCAGTATCTATAGCTGCTGATACTACCAAAGAGGTTTGTACATCCTTTGGTTACATTCCAGTGAGCGAGCCTTCCTTACGGCGAGTCTCGTTGTCCATCCCCACCACTGCTGTTTCTTGGATTTTCCGTCTTCCAGTTGTTTCCCGCGTTCGGTGGCCGCTAGGTCGGCTCATTCTGGGCGGGTCGTCTGGTGATGTAGGTTGGTTCTGCTCTTGTTTTTGGAGATGGTAGTGTGTCATTGACATTTTTTTGGAATATCGTGTGCGGGAATGTGTTCTCGCTTTTCAATTCAGTGATTTCCAATAGATAAACGCGGTGTGTGTGTGTTTCTACTTGCATTTTGATAATGGCCTGATATGTTAAAACCTTTTCTGATCATGTGGCGGTGTATGAACTCGGTGTAAATACTTTCTAGCTTTGTGGGACCTGATATCTAATAGGTGATATGTTCATTTTATACAGTGCAGGTAAAAATTTTCTCATTGTTTCCTTCCGTGAGTAATGTGTTCCACGTGGTTGGTTCATAGAACAAAGCCTTCAGCTTCAAAATGTTCAAATGTTTGTTAAGCTTATGAGACTGAACTACTTGGTCATCAGTCTCTTAAATTACAAACTACTTATGAACTACCTTATACAAAAGACGGCACAAATATCCATGCCCGAGGGGGGATTCGAACTCCCGACCGTAGTGGCCGTGCAGACCGTGACTGAAGCGCCTCTGTCCCCTCGGCCACCACGGCCGGCCCTTCAGCTTCCACACTTGTTTGTTCCATGGCCATCAGGAAAGTAACTATGTGGGTATCCTTCTGATTTCCACTAATATTTCGCGAACTTCTCTCCCCGCCTTTTTTAATTTTGCTGTCTCCTCTTCGACTTGTAGAACACACTCTGTTTTGTGAGTAATTCTCTCTGAACCTTGTATAACCTCCTTCAATAGGTTCCTTATGTAATTCTAAACAATTCTGTGGGTTGCATGCAGTAATTCTTATATTTATTTTTCCTACTTTGTAATTATTTCATTTTTGTGATTTTTCTGAGACAGGACCTTATCCGTCTCTGTACTCGCTCTCTATCGCGTGTAGCTGTAATTCATTCGCTACCTTATGTAATTCTAACCATTTCTATGGGTTCCATGCTGTAGTTAATTTTCTTGATATTCGGAAACTGAATTTATTCAATTTTATCGGTTTTTGGATTCACGTGGGTCCGAGTTTCACCTTCCGGGGTCTGCAGCTAGTAGCCTGAATTCACGCCACGTCTAATATAAAACCAGTAACTAGATCGATTTCTATCATTTTGTATAATGAATCCGATATTCAACCACTTCACCTTCAGTGGAGTGCGTTCATGTAACGTAGCAGTGTGTTGCTGTTGGCGTATTTGCTAGCAGTCCATTTAAGATGTAATGTAACTTGGCTATACACGCGCACCATTTCGAAACAGGCACGACAGGCCAAAGCCAGATGCAAGGTGTTTTTGTATATTGTGTTTCGTGTTGCCTCCGACTTGCTGAATTTTGTCTACGATGGCGGCGCCTGCTTCCGCAACGTCTCAGCTCGCTGATTTTGGTGAGTGTGTGTGAGAGAATGAGTGTTGTTTGCGAATCCTTCCCCCCCCCCCCCCCCCAGTAGCGTTAAATCACGTCCGAATTAATCCATGTAAGAGATGCATTTTTATTCTATTAACGAAATTGGTTTCCCATTTTGCTTGTTTTCTATTTGAATAAAGAAGTTTAAGTTCTGCATAATCCGTAAGTTGCCTATGAATAGTAGTTTTAGAGCACCTTCCCTCTAATATTTAATACTGTTCTTCACAAGTGCTGAGAACAAGATCAGATGCAAATTTTCTTATGTCTAAATTCCGTTGCGCCAAAAATATTTCCTTAGCTACCTTTCTAAGGTAACTTTAATAGTTGTGGCTTGGTTATTCATGTATGTGTGAAATAACGTGTGAGCTGCTATGTATATTGACCACTGACATAACTTCCTGTTATTAAAGTAAATTGAAACGAGTCAGTTCTCAGTTTGGCCAGGGACCAAGGCTCAGTAACACGGAGTAACCACTAGTTCACACGGACCTCATTTGCTAATTTTAGTGTTAAAACAAAAATCTTGTTACGTACAATCGTCGACTTTTATCTGGCTTACCGCTTCCAGTATTCGTTCTTGTAGCGGGTCATCTGTTTAATGAAATAGTTTTTTGCTTTAAATGCGTACGAGAATAATCTTAAAAAATTGTCTTTCCCCTCCCAGTGGATGAATGTGTGAGATTAGCAGCGCGCATTAATCAATTTCATTTTATGTTTTCAGAACTTTCAGTGTATTTTTATTTTTGTGTGTTTTTTGGAAGGGTTATTTTATTTAATTGTTTTTGTAAAAGAAAAATCACAGCCACAATGCATTGAGTGTGAAGGTTTTAGTTCCTGTTTTGTTACGCGGTTTTTGTTAGTCTAATTTTGTGTTTGTTACTTTTGTTGTTCTAAGTTACTTGAGAAGATGGAGAATAGTTCTGCCTTGTCCGTTTCCAATCGCTGTAGTGAGGAATGTGAATGAAACCAAAGTGAGGACCGTGAAAAGTCGTCTAGGTCAGATCTTTCGACCGAAAGGGAAAAAGTAGCGAGTACAGACGGCCGCGTTCCCATCGAAAACGCGACTGGTGTAAACGTGGAAGTGACCGGAAGTGAGAGCAAGGCGAACCAATATGCTGGTTTCTGCTACTGCACAAACTAGTTCGACCAGTGGTACTAGGCCCGTGTGCGTTCCTGATACGACTCTAAGCGACCTCATGACCTCCAGGAGAGAATTAAAAGCAGAAATTAAAGCAGAGGTAGGAAGCGCAAAATGCTTCTGTTGTGGAATTAAAAGCAGGGTGGTGCACAACTTATAGAGGTTTTGCATAGTGCAGGTTGCACTGATATAGTGCGGCTAGTTCAGGAATGGCATGAGGTAGCAATGAATGGTATCGCAGAATTGCAGGGAATGCGGAAGCTATATCTGCCCTCTCCATCCGTGTAGACACGAATATTCCTTCTCTGGAGGAGAGATTTGATGAAAGAGTCGATTTGGTAGATGGTCGGGCGAAAACACTCACCGATGAACTAGGCGCATGCACAGAAGAACTAGGCGCGCTCTTTGAAGAACTGGCCATCTCAGTGGCGCAGTTTCTACAGACCAGGGAGATGGCGGCTGAAAGAGCAGTTCCCGCTGTTGTAAGAGAATCCGAGGAAGTTCGCGACTTACTCCGATTCAAGAAACAAAAGTGGGAAATTAACCGTAGGCGTCGCGATGTAGCGGCCAAGTTGGAAGAACGCGCGCACATCTGGAGCAAGTCTCCATTCCGCCCCCCCCCCCCTCCCCCGCAAGTTGAAAACGCCTGCCACAGTTTGTGTGGAAGTCGGCCACGTCGTTCCGACCACGGAGATGATTCGGCTTTCGAGGAGGAGGAGGTCGAACGTCAGCATGTTTGTCCTTCCATGAAAGACGGAGTTGAGTGCCTGTGCGAGAGACAGTACACGCATTTCATTATAATCACTTTCTCACTGTAGAAGAGTACCAGGTCTTCTGAACCTCTGCAAGCAGGATACACCCACGTGCGTGGCTGGAGCAATTCAATGACTCTCTGCCTCTGTACTGGCCAGAAGGACAGAAAGTCGAGTATGTCTGCGACTATCTCGAGGGGGAGCCCGCCACGCGGATGCGACCTCTCTTAAGACATTGCCGCGACTGCCTACTGGTCAGAGAGGCAACAGGAACCAGTAAAAAGCAGCATTCTAGTGATGCCCCACTTTGCTAACAGCAATTGCAGGAGTCTCAGACAATTCTTTTGAGGAATGATGCAGAGAAATCAATTCCTCCACTACCCATACCCTCCGCGTGAATTGATAAGAAATTGCGCGCCGAAGCTCCCACGAAATGTGCGCAATGTCGCCCTTGTGGGGACGCTGCACTGAGGACATTGAGTCCTACCAGCCTTATCTGGAGGACATAGAATATGACGAAGGTTACAGACGTAGAAGAGACGGCAATGGCTCTTCTAGGAGAAGTAATTGGAGCAACAATAGCACTGGAAACAACAGCGCAGAAAGTAAAAGCAGCACCGAGTCCGGTCCTTCCAACGCTGAGAATCAGGGACAGCGGAGAAACTGGCACGGTTATGGGCGTGGTAAGCGAGAAGTCTAACGCCGAAAGTCCGGGAACGGTGATAAGGGCTACCGACACGATAAAGGCCTGCGATAACCACGCAACCCGCCAACAGAAGACGTGGAATTCAGGTCCGCTGATCCGCGCCATAACAAACCGATGGATCCCGGTCCTAGCACGAGCCAATGACAATCCACGGAAGTTGATCAACACTTGGTCAACTTGCTAGGAAAAGAGCATTTCCGTCCGAAACTAGCAGGGGCAGATGACATTGGGGACACTCTTCTCGAGGAAGAGCCTACTGCGGTAGTGCCGGTGATGCAACCGCTTATTACAGTAAGCATTAAGGACGTAGTTCTGGAATGCCTACTTGACACCGGCAGCGTGGATTTGATCATGAGCGATTCCGCATTCGGCCGTTGTCATACAGTGGGAACATGGCCTGTACTTCCTTTGCAGAGGACAAAGGTAAAGGGCGCATTAGTCGGGCGCAGTTTTGATGTCAAAAGGCAAGCGGAATTTGTATTTGAGTCTCAAGGTCATGAATTCTGCGTGAATTTTATAATCGTTCTGACTCTACCGCAAGATCATCTCAAAAGGAGAGCTCTTATTATGACTCTACCAGATGATATAAAGTCAATGCTGGTAAAGTAGAAACCTCAAGGAAAAGAGCAAGAAAACGCTGAACTATCTTTGCACTCAGGAAATAACAAAAGAAAAAGATTCCAGACATGTTACAGTTAGACAAAAAAACTTGCCTCAGCAAGTATCCTATGCTTGTGAAAAATGCGATATACATCTTTGTTTGCAAAAGCACGCAAAAATAATTTGTGAACAATGTCTTTCTGTACAGAGCAATCCATACAAAGAAACATGCTCTGATTAATTCAATAATTTATTTGTATCTATAATGAAGTCATTTTGTAAAAGAAATTCTTGCACTTCTCCATTACTATATGTTAAATATTTCTGTTAATTTGAAAGTGTAATGAGCCTAATGTTCACTTATGTATTTTCCAAATCTGTAACAATAAAAGTAACTGCAATTTAAAACCGAAGCAAAAGAAAAAGAAGCTGTAAACAAAGGCACAACCTCAAAAATCATCGCATGTATCCAGGAGATACATCGCGACTAGTGGCGTCATCAAAGTTGACGCGCCTGCTGGAGGGTTAAGAACCAGCACCCGGAGGACAATATGCGTGCAACTGTGCCTCTCGATCCACCGGTTCATCTGAGACACCGTGACGTTATCGAACGCGCCCTGGAAAATATAAGAGATGCCGCAGAGAGGAGACGTCGGCAAGACAAAGGCAGTCGCGTGGTACGAGTGTTCCAAGTGGGCCACAAGGTCCTAGTACGCTCGCGACGACTCTCGAGCAAGCGTCATTCGCTTACCAAGATGTTTCTCAACTTTTTTGTCGGACCCTAACGTGTCAGACGTATAGCCCATAAGATTATTTTATTAACTCACCTTTAGTGGAGTGCCTTCATGTAACGTAGCCGTGTGTGGCCGTTAGCGTGTTTCCTCGAACTCCAATTCAAATGTAATTTAACTTGGCTATACACGCGCACCATCTCGAAACAGGCACGTCAGACCAGAACCATCTTCAATGTGTTTTTGTATATTGTGTTTTGTGCTACCTCCGACTTGCTGAATTTTGCCTACGATAGCGGCGCCTGCTTCCGCCTCGTCTCAGGACGCTGATTTTAGAGAGTTTTGCTGTGACATTTCGTGTGTGTGAGCGAATGAACCAGTAGCGTTAAATCATGTATAATTTAGGCTGGGCACCTTCCGCATTAATGCATGCAAGAGATGCATTTTTATTGTATAAACAAAATTGGTTCCCCATTTTGCCTTTTTTTCTATCTCAATAAACAAGTCTAAGTTCAACATGGTCCTGTAAGTTGTTGTTTTAGAGCATTCTCCCTCTTTTATTTAATATTGTCTTCGCAAGTGCTGAGAACAAGATCAGATGCAATTTTTTACGACTAAATTCCGTTGCGCCATAAATGTTTTCTTAGCCACCTTTCTAAGACAACTTTAATTGTGGTGGCTTCTTTATTAATGTCTGTGTTTAATAACCTGTGACCTGCTATGTATATTGACCACCGTAGTATTAACTTCCTGTTATTGAAGTAATTTGAAACGAGTCAGTTCTCAGTTTGGGCCAGGAAACAAGGCTTTGTAGCAGGGAGTAACCAGTAGTTTACACGAACCTCATTTGCTAATTTTAGTTACAAGGGTCTTCCATGAACCACAGACATTGCCGATGTGGGGTGGCTTGCGTGCCTCAACGATACAGATAGTCGTACCGTAGGTGCAACCACAGCGGAGGGGTATCTGTGGAGAGGCCAGACAAACGTGTGGTTCCTGAAGAGGGGCAGCAGCCTTTTCAGTACTTACAGGGGCAACAGTCTGGTTGATTGACTGAGCTGGCCTTGTAACATCAGCTAATGTGGCTTTGCCACAAAGCTACTGCGAACAGCTAAAAGCAAGGGGAAACTACAGCCGTTACCTTTCCCGAGGACATGCAGCTCTACTGTATGAACATATGATGATGGCATCCTCTCGGGTAAAATATTCCGGAGGTAAAATAGTCCCCCATTCGGATCTCCGGGCGGGGACTACTAAGGAGTATGTGATCATCAGGAAAGACAATACTGGCATTCTACGGGTCGGAGCGTGGAATGTTAGATCCCTTAATCGAGTAGGAAAATTAGAAAATTTAAAAAGGGAAATGGATAGGTTGAAGTTAGATATAGTGGGGATTAGTGAAGTTCGGTGGCAGGATGAACAGGATTTCTGGTCAGGTGAGTACAGGATTATAAATACAAAATCAATTGGGGGTATCACAGGAGTAGGATTGATAATGAATAAGAAAATAGGAATGCGGGTAAACTACTATGAGCAGTACAGTGATCGCATTATCATTGTCAAGATAGATACGAAGCCAACACCGACAACAGTAGTACAGGTTTATATGCCAACTAGCTCTGCCGATGATGAAGAAATCGAAGAAATATATGAGGAGCTAAAGGAAATTATTCAGACAATTAAGGGAGAGGAAAACTTAATTGTTATAGGAGACTGGAATTCGGTTGTAGGACAAGGAAGGGAAGGGAGGATAGTAGGTGAATGTGGTCTGGGCAAAAGGAATGAAAGAGGAAGCCGCTTGGTAGAATTTTGCACAGAACATAATTTAGTTATAACAAACACCTGGTTCAAGAATCACAAAAGAAGGTTGTATATGTGGAAGAGACCAGGAGACACCGGGAGATACCAGATAGATTTTATAATGGTAAGACTTAGATTTCGGAACCAGGTTCTACAGTGTAAGACATACCCAGGGGCAGATATAGACTCTGACCATAACTTGTTGGTTATGAACTGTAGGCTGAAACTAAAGAAACTACAGAAAGGTAGGAAAATAAGGAGATGGGAACTGGATAAATTGAAGGAACCTGAGGTTCTTAAGAATTTCAGAAGGAGCTTTAGGCAACAATTGTCAGAAACAGGGGAAAATAAAACAGTAGAGGAGGAATGGGTAAAATTGAGAGATGAAATAGTGAAGGTAGCAGAGGACAAAATAGGTAGGAAGGAAAGACCAACAAAAAACCTTGGATATCACAGGAAATACTAAATTTAATCGATGAAAGGAGAAAATATAAAAATGCAGTAAATGAAACAGGCAAAATGGAGTACAGACGACTAAGAAATGAGATTGACAGGAAATGCAAAATGGCTAAGCAGGAGTGACTAGAAGGCAAATGCAAGGATGTAGAAGAATGTATAAATAGGGGAAAAATAGATACAGCCTACAGGAAAATAAAAGAAACATTTGGAGATAAGAAAAACAGCTCTATGAATATTAAAATCACTGATGGAAAACCAGTTCTCAGCAAGGAAGGGAAAGCTGAAAGGTGAAAGAGTATATAAAGGGGCTCTACAAAGGAAATGAACTTCGAGACAATATTGTAGGAAGGGAAGAGGGTGTAGATGAAGCTGAAATAGGAGATACTGTACTGAGAGAAGAATTTGACAGAGCCCTGAAAGATCTAAGTCGAAACAAGGTCCCTGGAGTAGATGATATTCCCTCAGAGCTACTGAAGTCTCTGGGAGAACCAGCCATGACAAAATTGTTTCACCTAATGTGTAAGATGTATGAGACAGGTGAAGTACCCTCAGACTTTAAGAAAAATGTTATAATCCCCATCCCTAAGAAAGCAGGTGCAGACAGTTGTGAAAATTAAAGAACCATTAGTTTAATAAGTCATGGCTGCAAAATATTAACACGAATTATATACAGAAGGATGGAAAAGCTGGTAGAAGCCGACCTCGGGGAAGATCAGTTTGGGTTCAGGAGAAATGTAGGAATACGGGAGGCAATACTCACTTTACGGCTTATCCTAGAAGATAGATTACGAAAAGGCAAACCTACATTTCTAGCTTTTGTAGATTTGGAGAAGGCTTTTGACGATGTTGATTAAAATGAACTCTTTCAAGCAAGCAGGAGTAAAATATAGGGAAAGGAGAGTTATTTACAACATGTACAAAAGCCAGACCGCAGTTATTAGACTCGAAGGGCATGAAAGGGAAGCATCAGTTGGGAAGGGAGTAAGACAGGGTTGTAGCCTTTCTCCAATTTGTATATTGAGCAAGCTATAAAGGAAAGCAAGGAGAAATTTGGTGAAGGAATTAAAGTTCAGGGTGAAGAATTAAAAACATTGCGTTTTGCCGACGACATAGTAATTCTGACAGATACAGCAAAGGACCTGGAAGAGCAATTGAACGGAATGGACAGTGTGCTGAGAGGTGCATATAAGATGAACATTAACAAGAGCAAAACTAGGGTAATGGAGTGCAGTGTAAGAAAATCAGGTGATGCTCAAGGAATTAGATTGGGTAACGAAGAAATAAAAGAGGTAGATGAGTTTTGTTACTTGGGCAGTAAAATAACAAATGATGGTCGCAGTACAGACGATATAAAATGCAGAATGACAATGGGTAGAAAAGCGTTCTTGAAAAAGAGAAATTTGTTAACATCGAATATTGATTTAAAACTAAGGAAATCCTTTCTGAAGGCATTTGTATGGAGTGTTGCGTTGTATGGGAGTGAGACATGGACGATAAACAGTGCGGACAGGAAGAGGATTGAGACTTTTGAAATATGGTGCTACAGAAGAATGCTGAAGATTAGGTGGGTGGATCGCGTAACTAATGAGGAGGTACTGAACAGAATTGGGGAGAAAAGGAATTTCTGGCATACCTTGACTAAAAGAAGGGATAGATTGGTAGGACACATTCTTAGACATCAAGGAATTGTGAATTTAGCATTGGAGGGAAGTGTATGGGAAAAAAATCGCAGGGGAAGACCAAGAGATGGATACAGTAAGCAGATTCAGACAGATGTAGGTTGCCGTTCTTATGTGGAGATGAAGAGGCTTGCTCGGGATAGGGTATTGTGGAGAGCTGTATCAAACCAGTCTCCGGACTGAAGGCCACAACAACAACAACAACAAGGGTCTTGTTACGTACAGTGGTTGATTTTTAATCTTAAACCGATGCTGCCACACATACCTTAGAATTTGAGCTTCGTTACCCATCATACCATGACCACAACAATTTTTCCAACTTTGACTTATATTACTGTCGCTAACTTGCAACCAAAGTGTTGTCTCATAACCTGATGAAAATCTGTTGTTTCACTACACACCATCCTTTTACCCCGTCAAGCTATTTCAGTCTTCACATTTATTCGATTTACGAACAATAGTTTCCAATTTAACACAGACTTTGGGTCACAAAAAGTTGATTCTCTAACCATAACTAGTTTTTGAGAATTCAATTTGTTTGACTACTATTGGAGATCACCAATCACTACAGACCGTCCGATCACCTCCTCCGTTTGCTTCATCTTCAAATTTGTTGGATTTACCAACACACAACCAAATGGTAAAAACCAATTAAAACATGCCTTGGATTTTGCTTAAGGTCAGTGTGTCACCACTACCAGCTTCTCAGATTTTACTTTTATGGACTCTTATTGTAGACTTAAGTTTCGCTAAAGACCTTCTCCTCTTCTGTCTTCAGGCTAACCATTCGTTGGATTTGCCAACTCACAACCAAACAGTTGTTCCCAGGCTAACAAAGACTTTGGATTACATTAGAGAACATTCTGTCACCACAACCGACATTTCAGTTTTTTACTACGTCTGAACCGACATTGTATTCAGAATCTGAATGATGAAAGGTTCCTTTTCAGAGCCATGTCTAACAGCCATATCTCTCAACATTGAGGGCTTATCAAATGAAAAAGAACAACTTATATCCAATACAGGTACACCTCATTCGTGCGACGTCCTGTGCCACCAGGAGACACACACAGGGCCATCGCAACGCCGGCCACGTATCCCTGGGATGATCCTGCTGAAGGAATGCCCTCACGGCCAATATGGGAGTGCTCTATTTATTCGACCTGGAATCAAAGTGTCAAACATACGATTTAATACCGTTAACAACACGAAAATCATATCTGTGATTATCGGGAGCATCACGGTATCATCATATATAAACCACCAGGAGAAAGGTTTGCTTTCAGTCAACATGTCTGCCGCACACAACTAGTAATGGGAGACTTTAACTATCACAGTTAAGTGTGGGGTTACCAAGACACAAATGAGGACGGAGAATTATTGGAAAGCTGGGCAGAAGAACAAGAGCTGAATCTCATCCATGATCAGAAACAGCCTGCATCATTCAACAGCGCAAGATGGAAGAGAGGGTATAACCCAGATCTCATATTTGTTTCCAAAACCTTGTCTGGGTCATGCAATAAATTTGTTCTCAACTCTATTCCAAATACCCAACACAGACCAATCATGGTACAGTTTAGACCAGTAATAGTTCCCCAATAAGTGTCCTTTAAAAGGCGTTTTAACTTTAAAAGGGCTAACTGGAAAAAATTTGCTAATATTTTAGTTAAGGAAATCGTATATTTACCACCAAACGCTGAAAACTACGGAAAGTTCGTCGAAGCTGTTAAAAGATCAGCAAGACTCAGCATACCCAGAGGCTGCAGAACTCTCTACATTCCTGGAATTTCCAACAAGATGAAACAATTATATAATGAATACATTGAGCAGTACAACCACGACCCTTTCAATGTAGAAACTATAAAACTTGGGGAACAGCTGACTGAAACTATAAGTAAAGACCGACAAGAGTCCTGGAAACATATGTTGGAGAGTCTTGATATGAAACATAGTAGCAGAAGAGCTTGGAATCTCTTAAAACGATTATCTAGCGACCCAGCAGCCCCTAAGGATCAAGATTCCGTAACCGCCAATCAGATTGCACATCAGCTCCTTTTGAATGGCAAACCTACCAGAAACAGCAAGATTGTCACTTCGTATAAGAGACCTCAAGTGGCTGAAATACCACCAGTGCCATATTTCACTTCAATAGAATTGGAAACAGCAATCAGTTCCTTGAAATCCAGGAAGGCCCCAGGTCCTGATGAAGTCGTTAATGAATTTATACAGGACATACCGCCCATAGCTAAGGAATGGCTCTTACAACTCTATAACTTCTGCTGGGCTAACAAGTCGGTCCCAAAGCTATAGCTAGTAGTAGCAGGTAGTAGCAGTCCCAAAGCCAGGAAAATCAAGAGACGATGCCGAGAACTACCGTCCAATATCGCTGCTGTGCTGCCCTTTCAAACTATACGAACGTCTTTTCTTGAATAAAATAGGACCACAATTAGAAAACCAAATCATTCCACAACAGGCAGGATTTAGACCCGGAAGGTCAGATCCTCTGCTTACACAATACATAGAGGACGGGTTTCAGAAGGGTGAAAAAACTGGTGTGGTGTTTCTCGATCTATCAGCAGCATATGATACGATAAACCAAAAAATCCTACTAGAAAAAAATTTCAAAATGACAGGAAATTACCATCTCACTGAAGTTGTGAGATCTCTTATCTCCAACAGAAGATACTATGTGGAATTTCAAGAGCAAAGAAGCCGCAGGAGGAACCAGAAGAATGGGCTCCCACAAGGTAGTGTTTTGTCCCCTCTACTTTTCAACCTGTATACAAATGACCAACCAGCTAGACCAGATGCAAGAAGTTTTATCTATGCTGATGATGTAGCCATTGCTTGCCAATCGAGATCAATCAATCACATCGAGAGAAACCTATCAGATACCCTAAAAGTTCTTACTGAATATTACAACAGGAACCAGCTTCGACCAAATCCAACAAAGACGCAGATTTGTTTATTTCACCTAAACAACCAGGAAACAAAAAGGGAATTACAATTGGAATGGAACTCAGTTAAACTTAATCATTTTCCAAACCCAGTTTATCTCTGAGTCACATTAGATCGAACACTGTCCTACAAGAGACATATAGAAAAAAGTAGAGCGAAAATCAACACACGGAACCGTATAATCCGCAAACTCACCAACTCACACTGGGGAGCAAATCCTAAAATTCTGCGTTCATCATCCCTGGCTTTGTGTTTTGCTCCAGCTGAATATGCTTGAAGATCGACGCACGCCCACAAGCTAGATACAGCACTGAACGATTCATGTCGATTAATTACGGCATGCCTGAAGCCTACAAGCAGTGATCTCCTTTATATGTGTTCTGGAATAGCTCCCCCACAGATCAGACGGCAAACTTTGGCGATGGCTGAAAGAAGCAGACAGTGCGAGGATAGAAGACGTCCCCTGTTCGGACATCAGCCAGTGGTGTCAAGATTAAAATCGAGGAACGATTTCATTCAATTTGAACTTTCACTAAATGAAAGCCATTCTACAACCAGTGAATCAATGTGGACACAGAAATTAAAAAACCAGCTTGCAATGTTGGAACATTAAAGAAAAACATCCGGCTGGATCTCAGCTGGAATGGAGAGTCTTGAAGAACCTAAATAGACTTAGGTGTCGAATGGGAAGATAAAAAGGATAACCTGTTCAAGTGGGGATACGCAGGAGACGAGCTGCTGAGCTGCCCATCCTTGCCGGCGCCATGCACTTTCCAAGACCTGTGGCTGGCCAACGACTTTGCAGTGAAGTGTGCCGAACACTGCAGAGAGATATGAGCCTGTTATGGACAATAACAACGTATTATGTGTGAAAATCATATTTGTATATATATGAATGTATAATTAGTACTTAGTTTTTTTAATTTGTTATCTACTATATGTAGCTTATTAATTATTAAGTTTTTTACTATCATTGCCTTTTCATGCCATAACTAACCCATTCCTTTCAGACACAACCTAGACTTTGAGCTCTGTTAGCGAACATACTGTGACAACAACAACAATTTTTCCAGCTTTCACGTTTATTGACATCGCCAATTCGCAACCAAACTATAGCCTCACAACCTAAAATAATGTAGGGTTTCGCAACAAATCATCCGTTTACCCTATCCAGGTATTTCAAACTAAAAATTTCTTGGATTTAATATCTCATAACCAAACAGTCGTTCCCAACATAACATAGACCTCCATTTATGCTAAAGATCATTTTGTCACCACAACAAGGTTTTCAGAAATCACTGTAATGCTTTTTTAGGCTACATCTATATTAACGCTACACCACACGTGAACTAGACCTTGGGCTTTGTTACCGCAAATACCGACACTACAACACGTTTTCCAGCTTCCGCTATTATTTACATCACCAATTCGCAACTTAAGGTAGAACATGGGTTTCGCTACAGACCATCTGCTCACGTTATCCAGCAATTTCAGTCTTAAGATTTCTTAGTTTTACTAACTCAGATCAAAACAGTAGTTTCCAGTTTAACGTAGACCTTGTGTCGCACAACACCTTATTGTCCAACAACAGAAGCTTTTCAGACTTCACTTTCATTGACTTACAATGTAGATCAGGAAATCTCTACAGACCACCTATACACGTCATAGTTATTTCGTCTTCAAAACTTTTTGATTTACTGACACACAACCAAATGGTCATTCCGAATATAACATAGACTTTTGGTTACGTTACAGATCAGCGTGTCACGACAACAAGTTTTTCAGATTTCACTTTTATGGAACTTGAGTTTCGCTAAATACCTTTCTCGTTATTCATCAATTTCAGTTTCAACAAATATTGCATTTACTAACTCACAAATAAACAATTGTTCGGAATCTAACAAAGACCCTAGATAAAGTTAAGATCAATCTGTCACCACAGCCAGCATTTCAGTTGCCTGACCGCTAATGTTGATCAAAAGATCTCTACAGACCGTCCGTTCAGCTCATCCAGTTATTTCATCTTCAAATTTGTTGGATTTACGCACAAATAACCAAATGGCCATTACCAATATAACATAGACCTTAGGTTGCGCTAGAGATCACGTGTCACCACAACCAGCTTTCCAGACTTTACTTTCGTGGACTTTTACAGTAGATCTTAAGTATCGCTAAAGACCAACTACCTTATGCAGGTATTTCAGTCTAATCGTTCGTTGGGTTTACTGTTGTCTTATCCGCGCTGCCTTTTGTTGAGTACTCGTCCCTGTCTAGTTTTCTGGCCGGGGAGATCTGCTGTACGGGTGGCTACCGAGATCGCGCTGACGGCTGTGACCGCGCAGTTTGCGTGTGGCGTTAATCTGCCGAGAGAAACGCAGAAGGGTCAGAGGGTACATGACGAGGACGAATTTGGTTGTGGTGCCTGCAGACGATGCCATCGGGACCTGAAATTTCAAACACGTGCGCACCGCAACATTTGATGATCTTGCCCCACTCCCTGCGAGCGCCAAAATCTGTGAAAAAGACTGGGTTACGCGAAGCGAGGCCGTACTTGCGTGTCGGCTGCTGCTCCAGGCGGCGCGGTGGGTGGAGCAGATAGAGCAGGTGGAGCAGGTGGAGCAGGCTGCGGTGGAGTTCGGCCGGCGATGAGCCTTCTCGTGGATGCGAGCGGTAGGAGGCGAGGGACAGCTGCAGAGCTGCCTCCCGTGAGTGCTCCGAGCGACGTTTGGACATCTGTTGCTTAAATGTCCGGACGAAGCGTCCCGCATCGCCGTTTCACTGCGGATGAAACGGTGCACTGGTGAGATGCTTAATTCATTGCGTGCGCAAATGGAGCGAAATTCTTGCGATGTGAACGGAAGGCATCAACCACAATAAGCCACTTAGTGTTCCAGAAGGGACCAGCATAATCAGTATGCACTCGTTGCCGCAAAAAATTTCTGTGGTGGGGCTGACTGGTTCGTATCGTACACTGAACACGGTGACGTCATCTGATTTATTTGGGCGTCCACACCCTGCCAAGTACGGTGTCGTCGTGCCAGTTGCTTCACCTTACTTGGTGAAGTAAGTTCAACTCTTCCTTCTGCCAACGTCGCGGTATTAACACACGTGATTGTCCATTGTCATTTCAAACTAGAATGACTCCTCTATGTACTGAAAGTTCATTTCTCCTAGAAAAATAGCGACGCACCAAGGAATTTTCAATGTCACGTTGTCAACGAGGGGGGGATTCAAACCCCCGACCGTAGTGGCCGTGCAGACCGTGACGGGCGCGCCTAAGTCCACTAGGCCACCGCAGCCGACACAAGTAAGTTTAATCTTTATTTAAGAAAGAATGAGTGTCCACACAATTTCTTTTTGTTTTTGCACAAGATGAAATACTCAAGAGCTACAACGCTTTAACGACGATTTAGATGTTAAGTAACATCCTCACAGTGTTCCAGTAAGCTGTTCATCCTGCTGAAGAGGAAACGCTGAAGAGAAAAAGAAGAGACATACCGCCGTCGCCAACGAGGATAGTTTTAGATATAAGAGATTTAACAACACCAAAAGAATTACTTATTCAGATGTTCAGATGTTTGTACAACTTATGGGACTTGACTACGGGGTCATCAGTCCCTAAGCTTACAAACTACTTATGAACTAGCAAGACTAAAGACGGCACAAATATCCATGCCCGAGGGGGGATTCGAACCCCCGACCGTAGTGGCCGTGCTGACCGTGACTCGAGCGCCTCAGTCACCTCGGCCACCGCGGCCGGCAATTACTTATTATTCAGTGACATAGTTACTGCTGTATACGCATTTTGAAAGAACAAAAAAAAAAAAAAAAAAAATTCAAATGTTTGTATAGTCTATGGAACTTAACTACGGTCAGCGGCGGTGGCCGAGGGAACTGAGGCACTTCGGTCACGGCCACGGTCTGCACGGCCACTACGGTCGGGGTTTCGAATCCCCCCTCGGGCATGGATATTTGTGCCGTCCTAGTCCGTAAGTAGTTCATAAGATGTTTGTAAGTTTAGGGACTGATGACCCTGTAGTTTAAGTCCCATAAGTTTTACAAACATTTGAACTTAACTACGGGTTCATCAGTCCCTAAAATTACAAACTACTTATGAACTAACTAAGACTAAGGACGGCACAAATATCCATGCCCGAGGGGGGATTCGAACCCCCGACCGTAGTGTCCGTGCAGACCGTGACTGGAGCGCCTCAGTCTCCTCGGTCACCGCGGCCGGCTTTGTAAGAACATACACGTCTGTGTCGAAGGCAGACACTCAAACACTTACAAAAGTTAGTAAACATGCTCTACACGAGGCCAGACCGCGATATATATACGCGAAGTGCAGCGGTGACAAATGACGGCGCGGCGTGGCTGCGAGGGGAAATGTCATTGTTGAGCGCGTAAGCGGTAGCTTTAGTATGTTATACTGTAGTTTGGCATTGAATTTGATACTGTAGCCTAGCTCATATTTGATAAAATTATTTCTCTTACAATGCCGCGACCTCAAACTGTACCGCTCTCCTATGTTCTGTCATTTATTCTCTAGTTGCATTTACATGCGGACGGATGCAGTGATGGATTTGATCTGGTCGTATCTTAATGAACTATTTATTTAATCAGTGCCATGTTTTCATCAAATAATTAACACTAAGTCATGCCACATCGAGTGAAAGATGTCCTCAGTCAATTCCTTTAAATCTGGCAAACCACCGCGTCTAAGTATTTGAGCTACTTGTTACGCAGTAGAGATTTTCTATACAGATTGGTTAATCGCAGTTCAGATGAGCAGGTCAACATCATGTTTGCAAATATTAATTTTGTTATTGTTGTAACGATTAGTAGCGTCAGTGCTAGTCGCTGACATGAGCGCAAGCGTGATCTATTAAGCCTAGACTAGTTGTTAACTAATTCTAACATGATCTTTATGTACTTGTAAATATAAATTCTATACTTAAAAAAATTAAACGGAATCTACCGAACAAAATGTTTGTGCGAATACAACTATCGTCGACTTAGTTTTTTTTTTTTTTTTTTTTTAAGCACCTGTGGTTGACGAGATGATTAATAGATAAAGGTATTCAATATACGTGACAAGAATAAATAGATTCTGTATCTTCAATATGTGCCTCAAAACTGTAAACAAGCGAATGAACGACGCCTAGTTGCGACTTCGCAATTGCGTATGATGACATGCAAGTAACAAACAGTAGGAGACAGTTTATCTGTGCACAATCAAAACTGTAAAAGTCGTATCAGCAGTTAGGGTTTCGTGTGGATCACGAACCGCTTGTGTAGTTATGACACTCCACATTCAGACTAACTGCAACGCAACACGGGTTGTGCATCAGTGAAAATTTTCAATCGTGATCATAATCACAGTGAACAAACATAATAAATGTGTTTTAATTTTGACCCAAACTTTCATACCGCATGAACGCTAAACAGCGAGTGTATAAAACTGCAGTGCGACAGCCCTTATAAACAATACGTACAAACAATACATGTAACGCAAACTCGTTAAAGACAATTATCGTTGCAACGTGAAAGAATAAAAAAGACAGAATAATGCAAATGGTGTTTGAACTAGCAGGATATGTACACTCTTTGACAAAAAACCTGGCCGCCGGCCGGCCGCCGCTGAGGCTAAGTCCGAGCCGATCGCGACATGGGACAATAAAAGTGGCCGCGCTGATTCGCTCTAAGTCCAGCTATCTGCACAATCTGGCAACACTGCAGACTGCGGAAGTTCATGCAGCACTACTTCTGTGCAGTAAGAAGACAACGGGGTCAGCTCCCTCGTTGGTCTTGCGGTAAAGTGCGCGAGTTGCATGTTCAGTATTAGCGATCGAAACCGACTGTTGACAAAAATTTTAAATTCACGTCACTCGTTCATGCTCATGCCCCATGTGTAAGGGAAGCATATGTGTAACGTATTTCATTTTTGGTACACTGGTAATAACATTTCGGCCCAATAACATTTCCACCTCTGGCCGCAGCACTTGGCACAGCTCTCCGCGGCCCATATACCTCGCCGGCAGCAGCGGTGGCGGCGCTACACAGCGCTGCCTCGCCCTCTGCCCACAGCGCCTGCCGCCGCTCATCGCCCTGGATACGTAAAATGCTGTAGTGTTGCGAAGTGGTGATTCACAAACAAGGTTGCGATTCGTATTTCACACAGGATATAACGAAGCAGACCACCTATTTTGAATGATGAGCATATAATACATTAGAGAGGCAAAAAATGGTCATTGTCCAATCCAATGGCACTCTCCGATGGTTAACACTTATTTGTGGTTTAAATCTGGATCATTTTCCTTTCAGAAAGCCTTTCGTGTAATTTATTATTGTCATCAGTTCATATGTTTTCATCAAGACACAATATGTAATTCACTAAAATGTTTTAGTGTCGTTGTTTCACTCTGTACGGTAAATGTATGAGCTAAATTATGTGAATAAGTTTCAGTGCACGTTCTAAAGCAATACAGGCACACTGCAAGGTTCGTGTCTTCATGTCTCATTTCTACAGGAGATATTTCACATCAATGGAGGTGAATTCGAATTTCTTCGAAGGCGTTTGTATGGTGAAGCAAAGAAGACATCTAATACCATTTCCATAATTTGAATTCGACCTTTCTGAAAGACTTATTTTATAAAGTTTTTCTTATGATTCCGTTAAAGAGTTTCTTCTTGCCATCTGCAGCGTGTAAAGTAAAATAAAACGAAATTAAATTAAATTCCATCCCCAAACGCACTTTCTCCAACCAGGATTTGAACTGCCGCCTCACACCAGGTTTGCATCACAAGATACAAGCAGAACCACACAGCCAACCACACACTGCCACATAGTGCCCTCAGTCTCTCACATATTCAATGCTTAGCCTCTAACGCATCGCGAAAGAACCTGAAAGTCACCTACACAAATAACTACATTCCTTGAGTGCAAAAGTTAAATTTCTGTCTCTCATTTCACGTTGGCATTACAAATAATTAGTCATGAAAGTAGAAAAGGAATGTCAAGTGAACTTAGTGAGACAATTCAGTACCACTTGAGGAAGTAACTGTACTGTCACAGTATTGCCAAATATCAGCAACGATGTTGCCAGTTCTCAGCTGTACTAGGAAGACCTGTGAAGCGATAAGCGACGCGAAATCGCGCTAGATTCATGCGGGCTTCTAGAGGGGAGTCGCGCATTTTGGTTAATATGCGCTATCTCCTGATAGATTCCGTCGTCACATTTATGATGCAGATATTAAATTCGTCCAATGAGGCCGAAACTATCGTTTAAATTTTTTGAAGCTTTACTGCATTATAATATATTTTCAGCAAATGACTAGAGAAAAAAATACTGATATTGTGATTGCAACATACGGCAAATCAAAGACTGATATACGTAAACATGCATCACGATTACAGTTTTATCCCCCCCCCCCCAAAAAAAAGGACTAAAACAATTGCTTTGATACATTTCGACAAAAGCTAATTTTTGATGAAAAGTTACTGGAAATCAATGATGCCCCATCCGTCTCGAAAAACTTCGCAACTTGAAAGCGACTGCGTTTCAAAATGCAGCCTTACGACTGTACAAGTAATATTTCATGTCTTATACGTGTTGGTTTGCTTGAAAGCCAGAAGAAACATAGTTAACTGATTATTTGTGCAACACAGTAATTATTTCACTTAAGTATTCAGAAGACTGGATATTTAAAATTACGGCCATGAACACAGAAACTAATCTGTATATGTGGGAAACGTGCAATTCCGATGTTTTTCCTCTGCAAACATATACATATAATCTATAGACTACTAAGCAGCATATTGATTTCGTACTGTTACAGCCTTGATGGGCCAACAAATGATGATGAGAATCCGAACCCATGTGTCTGATGGATTTTTCGAACGTTGCAAGCTATGACTTGCATGTGTTGTTGCTTAGTATCTGTCGTCACTATGTTAAATCAACAGAAATTGTTACAAACATTTTACCTACTTTCTCCTATTGTCCTATTTTTTGTCAAACCACACATTCTTTCTGGTCTCTTGGCCACATGGGAAAGAAAGATTTTGCAACTGAATTAATGATAATAATGATGGAAATAATGATAGTAATCAATGATGTTTACGGCATTACAGCAGAATGATAAAGATTACAATAACAATAGAAAATGACGATCTCTTGGTTGACACACTGCAATGAGTTTTGGTATTTCGTTGCTGAATGCCATTTAGGATATTTTTCAGAGGAGAAAAATAGACATGAAGCCACACACATCACTAGTACAACGATACCTCACTAATCAACTATGCTTGCTGTAGATGAGAAAACGAGAACGGCGCCACCGAGCTAAAATGAGATTACTCGTTCAGTTATGTGACATTTATTGGCAGTTAATACAGACAGTCCCGACATAAAACACAAAATTGTTTGCAATTTAAGGAGGGTTAGACCTTTCTCCGGTCGAAAATTTAATTCAGGATAACAGAGCCATTTAAATGCAATGACTAATCTCATATCCTCACGAATATTGGAAAATACCTCGAATTCTGGAACGATCAGAGTTTCCTAGCATCGTAAGCAATACTGCTAAGCTATAGGAAGAATTTCTTGGCCATCCCACAATATCCTCATTCCTACAAACAGTTTGCTTCAACTGGCTTTTATCCATGCTACGCTGCCAAAGCCCATTCTAAATAAGGCTTCAGTCTGAAAGCAGACAACATCATTGAAAATGCTGATGAATAGATGACTTACGTTCATCAACTTCCGGGGAGATTTTCTTTCAACGAAACGGAGAAAGTGTGAAATGACTACTTTCTCCAAAGTTCCTACGGACTTTTGTCCCAAATTGGACGTATATACGTTCAATCTTGTCATACGCGGCTCACATTCCAGGAATATCACCAAAATGAGCATCTGGCGGGTACCGTCCTAGAGCAGCTATTACGCAAGTTTTTACCGATAATCATAAAATTGACAAGACGGCTTTTGCTGTAGAATATAGTGACTTCTATTATATCCGCATAACCTTTCCCAATAAGAAACTGTTTTCTTCGTATAGTGATGCCCCTGTTTAGGTGCATTATAATGTTAGTGTTTAATGTTGCTTCAGAAGTACTTTTTGTCTTAAATACTTTTTATATTTGCAGATGATTCAAAGTAATTGTAATAATTAGTTTCCCTTCAAATTACTCCATTCATTCGATCTGTTATTTGTAAAGTAATTGCAACCGCCAAAATTAAAATTGTCCTATAAATCAAACCGTTTGGTTATCTTAGGTCATTCGTATATGGGCAGAACACTTTCATCTGAAATATCTCCACGAAAGGCAGAGAAGCGGACGGTTCTCTGTCATAGTAGAGTTAGGCTCGCGTAGCTAGTCCTCTGTGCAGAAGAGATGGAATTATATGTTGAAGAAAGAAGTCATATCTAAGAAACTTGCATATTAATTTTATTTTCTCGTGTATTTACATTCTTTCAGTTTATATTCGCCTTTACTTCTCACAAAAGAATGAGATATATTTTTCTCTGCTAGTAGCTACCTTTGGTCGTTTCCGACCGCATTACATTTTCCGTTGTCTCTAGATGGATAATACTTTGTCTCTGCCGATCCCAGATATCACGACGAAAGAAAACATGTGCTTCACATAATTCGTTTCGCAGTAGGCGGTTGTATTTCCACCGTTGGTATATTTACTTGTACGAAAATTGTTCGTAACCGTAGACAGTTTGCTCTTGCTGTTCATCTCCTTAATACTGTTAAACACATATTTTCCACATAATTCTCCTCGTGAAGTGTTTGAACTGCTGTGCTTTATTATTGTTAGTACCATTAGTTTTTATTTCAAGTTGATCTCTGAATTTGTATTTTGTATTACCGTTATATTTTTTTGTTCAATATGTTTCACAATATTGAAGATCAACAAGTTCTCATATCCATTAATATAAGCGACTTAGAGCTAATGTATAACGTTCATTTTAGTCTTATTTCATCCGTAAAAGTTCCTCCGAAAATCTGGAACACTTCTTTTAACACCCTTAATTTGAAAACCATACGTAGGCAGAGGACGTTCAAGGACTGCTCATTTATTAACTTCATTCATAATGATAATTTGGATCAAATTTATTCACAAATTTTGTACTCAGTCCATTTAATTTTTATGATAGCGGTATAATTACAGCCTTGCGCAACCTAGGGCATCTGTTCAAAATCAATGAATAAGAGATACGTCAATACTTTTATTTACTATCTTTTAACAAGCAACAGTGCAATTGCTTTCCCTAATATTGTTCTAAACCATGCCACAATTCATCGATCAATTTTAATCGTTGTAACACGTGATTATTAGGTTGCTTTATTGTCTATTGTGTTTTTGTTACAAATTTTACAATTGATTTTATATTAACGATAGGCCAGAAACTTAATTAACGTAACTCAGAACCGCGTGATAATGCAATATTTACTCGCATTCGGTTTTGCTACGGAGCGAGTTGGTGCAGTGGTAACACTGGACTCATTTTCGGCTGCACGGCGCATGGAACTGGCCTTCGGCCATTTGGATTTGAGTTTTCCAAGATTTTCCTAAATCAGTCTAGGCAAATGCCGCAATGGTCCCTGCGGCATGGCACGGCCGATTTCTTTCCACATCCTTATCATGACAATCCGAAATTCTGCTTCGCTCTAAAAATGTTCAAATGTTTGTAAAGTCTGTGGGACTTAACTACGGGGTCATCAGTCCCTAAACTTACAAACTACTTATGAACTACTTACAAACTAGGACGGCACAAATATCCATGCCCGAGGGGGGATTCGAACCCCCAACCGTAGTGGTCGTGGAGACCGTGACTGGAGCGCCTTAGTCTCCTCGGCCACCGCGGCCGGCCTGCTTCGCTCTAATGACCCCCTTATCGAGGGGACGTTAAATCGTAACCTTCCTTCTTTCATTCCTGTCTCGTGTGCAATAGAGCTTACTTTGTTCATGTTTCCGTGTGTTGGTACAAATTTTGCAGTTCATTTCAAACCAACTTCCCTCTGAACAAGAGACCTTGAACTTTCAACTTAACATAGAACTGGATGACACTGCTTCATTAACGTGGAGGGTGGAGGGCACTTTTTATACAACTGCTGTTTCCGCCTGTTTCTCTTCCAGTCGTGAATGGTTCGCCGTTAAAACTATTTCTGGTAAGACTTAGCGTGAGTTCATATTGCCCTATCTTTTACCTTCGCGATCTTTTCGTGACTAATACATAAGAGGGGTCATGTGAAATAGAAATAAAACAAATGTATCGAATGTCTCTGTTGTATTCTCATAAAAACGGTTGAAACTGAATGAAAAATTTCACACATACAAAATTTGAAAAGTGTAAAATAATCATTCAGATGAAAATGCATAAAAAGGTGGTTTTAAAATAGACTAAGACGTATAAAGTAATTTTTGTCCACTCGATAATTACTACCGCGTTAAGGATAGTTCCAATAAATTTTCGAATTTTTAATAGCCATGTCAGACATCATAGTAACACTGGAACATAAAGTGTTCTTGCATCATGAGTAATGCTAACAGTAGTGTTTAGTGGCCACCAACGTGAAGGGTAATTTATTTCATTACCTTTATGAAGTCGATAAGAGGTATGACGCGGTGGGGGCAGCCACGGTCGTTTTGGCAAATGCGGCACAACGAGCGAGCGAAGGCGCGCGCGTCTCGAAACGGAGAAGGCGGAGAGCGCCTGCTGGAGGGATAGTTTTCGTTCTGAACAGAGGAAGCCATCAAAAGGAGCCTAACAGATATTCCGTAGACCTCTTGTAACTTACGCGTTTTGACTTTAACATAAGAAATAAATGAAATTCATGAATTGCATTGAACATTGCAATGTATAGTAAATTAATGTCGTCCGCTATCTGCGACGACACCGATCGAATGATAATCTATCGACGTGAGATACCTGGCACCTAAAAGTCGCCATTAAGTTTGTACTTTGAAACCTATCACCGCACTGTAATGAACACATTGCAATTAAAACTATGTTTAAATCGCATCCGGCCATGAGTCTACGTAACATTTTATGAAATCAACGAGGCAGGTAACAAAAACAGGTCCGGAATCCATTGAGCACCTCATCAAGGAACGTGCTCAAAAAATTCAAATGGAACGCTATTTATCGTAGCAAGATGTTCTGTCAATAATGTTCTGGCCTGTGGACATTTTATTTTATTAGGAAGCAAACTCGAAGGAAACTGGACAAATTTGTATATTTAGGAAGACGTTTCTGCGACAAATTGTGAGTCTTATTGTTAGTTAATGGAGTGCAGTAAACATAACGATAAGTCCTGCATATGAATCAACCATAAACCGAGAAATAAAACTGGTAATACGTTCAATGAGGTATTCATTGATTTCTTTTTTTTTTTTTTAGTAGCTGGCCACGTGACTTATGTGCAATTTGGAGAGCACAGTATCTCGAGCCTGAGTGGAATTACGGATCCGGATTCTAACATGCAGGACGCCAGCTACAAAAACTCGTTCATCAGGCCACCAATGTAATCAAGATTTTCCAACGTCGTAGTAGGGCCTATTGTTTCGCAACTTCGGCATCATGTAGATGTGAGTCTGATATGTAATTCTGCAGTCAGTTGATTTTTTCTTGTGACCTACATTAAATATTTTAAAAAATTATCATAATATGCTCGTTGTAGTAGTTAACTGAATTTGTGTTCAAGAAGCTCGTGCCATACATTAACTACCCCTACTCTCTTTCACGTTGCGAGCAATCTGCCTCAGCTGTGAGTAAATAAATGAGGTAGGGTTTATAGCAGTAATGTCTAGCTGTATAATAGTCACTTTCTGAAAACCTAGCCAATTTAGAAATCGGGGCCGTTTTGTTGCAAAAGCTGGATCTCATCATTTCGTCTCGTTACGTCTTTAATTTATCCGGTTAATGTCAAACAAAATCATCCGTGCCAACTGTCTCATGGAAACCTCATAGCAGATGCTGTAGCCACCTACTTCAAGAATATCATGTGACATCAGAAACAAAACGAAAGAACATTTTCTTAAATGAATTTATCAATTATTCTAAAATGATGGTAAAATTTTAAATATAGATAGAACAACTTATTTGGAAATCACTTCAAATGTAGTCATCCCATAAAGTAAATAATAAATTCTGAAGACGTGTCAGCTGTTTCTTTTTTTTTTTTTTCTTGTATTAAGGATGTTGCTTTACAGGTCCAAGACCGTTTTCACGTTTTTAAAGGCCCATCTTCAGGTGTTAATTTTTTTCATATGAAAATTCATTATAGAGACACAAGGTTCTAATTGCTTTCATCTGTCATGCGAATAAAATTTCATTAATTAGGCTCAGATATATGGAACCAGTCCAACAGAAATCATCACTGTCATTCAGAACAAAAACCAAGGACATTACAATGTGGGACAAATAGTCGCGTAATTTTGATTTTCAATTAAACCAGTAGATAGCCGACGAAGTGAAGGAGTACAAACCAAAGAAAACTGTCCAAAGAATCGAAGAAACCGATAGATTATGGATTTGTATTTTACTCATCTTTGCATCAAGTATTACGGCAAGGTAATACGAATATGCGCAACCACCCAGATTCTCTGTTTTGTTACAGCTTCATGAGGACTAAATTCATTTAGGTAATATTCCCTGAATGTGAGTCGCGTTTGACAAGACACAACATAGATACAGTCCATCTTTGGACAACAGTGCCTAGTATCATTGGAGAAAATGATGGTTCCCATTACTTTTTCGTTTTGTTACAAAAAGCTCTCACTGAAAGTTGATGAGGGTAAGTTATCAATTCATCATCATTTCTTCTCAATGCTTGGCTAAAAGCCAGTTGAGGCCAGATGCTAGTAGGATTGAGAATATTGTGGGCTGTCGCTTTCAAGATGCGAAGTGTTTGATACCTTACTTATAGTGACGGATGATGCAACGTTCATTTCCAGTAACTCATAAAAATTGCTTTTGTAGATATCTAATAAGGTAATTGTTTTAGTCTTTTTTGGGGGGAGGGGGGTGAAACTGAAATCGTGATGGAAGTATATATATATCTCAGACTTTGACCTGCCGTATGTTGCAAGCACAATATCAGTATTTTTAACTTCTCTAGTCATTTGCTGAAATATCATAATGCAGTAAAGCTTCAAAAAATTTAAACGATAGTTTCGGCCTCATTGGACGAATTTAATATCTGCATCATAAATGTGACGACGGAATCTATCAGGAGATAGCGCATATTAACCGAAATGCGCGACTCCCCTCTAGAAGCCCGCATGAATCTAGCGCGATTTCGCGTCGCTTATCGCTTCACAGGTCTTCCTAGTACAGCTGAGAACTGGCAACATCGTTGCTGATATTTGGCAATACTGTGACAGTACAGTTACTTCCTCAAGTGGTACTGAATTGTCTCACTAAGTTCACTTGACATTCCTTTTCTACTTTCATGACTAATTATTTGTAATGCCAACGTGAAATGAGAGACAGAAATTTAACTTTAGCACTCAAGGAATGTAGTTATTTGTGTAGGTGACTTTCAGGTTCTTTCGCGATGCGTTAGAGACTAAGCATTGAATATGTGAGAAACTGAGGGCAATCTCCCGCAGTGTGTAGGTGGCTGTGTGGTTCTGCTTGTGTCTTGTGATATAAACCTGGTGTAAGGCGGCAGTTCTAATCCTGGTTTGAGAAAGTGCGTTTGGGGATGGAATTTAAATTCATTTTATTTTACTTTATACGCTGCAGATTGCAAGAAGAAACTCTTTAACGGAATCATAAGAAAACTTTATACAACAAGTCTTTCTGAAAGGTCGCCTTCAAATTATGGAAATGGTATTAAATGTCTTCTTTGCTTCACCATACAAACGCCTTCGAAGAAATTCGAATTCACCTCCATTGATGTGAAATATCTCCTGTAGTAATGAGGAAGACAAGAACCTTGAAGTGTGCCTGTATTGCTTTAGAACGTGCACTGAAACTTATTCACATAATTTAGCTCATACATTTACTGTATGGAGTGAAACAACAACACTAAAACATTTTAGTGAGTTACATATTGTGTCTTGATGAAAACATATGAACTGATGACAATAACAAATCACAAGAAAGGCTTTTCGGAAAGGAAAAGGATCGAGATTTAAACCACAAATAAGTGTTAACCATCGGAGAGTGCCATTGGATTGGACAACGACAATTTTTTGCCTCTCTAACGTATTATATGCTCATCATTCAAAATAGGTGGTCTGCTTCGTTATATCCTGTGTGAAATACAAATCGAAACCTTTTTTGTGGATCACCACATAGCAACACTACAGCATTTTACTTATCCAGGGCGATGAGCGGCGGCGGCGCTGTGGGCAGAGGGCGAGGCAGCGCTGTGTAGCGCCGCCACCGCTGCTGCCGGCGAGGTATATGGGCCGCGGAGAGCTGTGCCAAGTGCTGCGGCCAGAGGTGGAAATGTTAATGGGCCGAAATGTTATTACCAGTGTACCAAAAATGAAATACGTTACACATATGCTTCCCTTACACATGGGGCATGAGCATGAACGAGTGACGTGAATTTAAAATTTTTGTCAACAGTCGGTTTCGATCGCTAATACTGAACATGCAACTCGCGCACTTTACCGCAAGACCAACGAGGGAGCTGACCCCGTTGTCTTCTTACTGCACAGAAGTAGTGCTGCATGAACTCCCGCAGTCTGCGTGTTGCCAGATTGTGCAGATAGCTGGACTTAGAGCGAATCAGCGCGGCCACTTTTATTGTCCCGTGTCGCGATCGGCTCGGACTTAGCCTCAGCGGCGGCCGGCCGGCGGCCAGGTTTTTTGTCAAAGAGTGTACGCTTGCGCCTACGAACTGTTTCAGCTAGGAAGGACAAGCCCTAGTTGACACCTAACTATGGAAAGGTTGTACTCACCGATCATCAATCTCTTGTGTCACCGATGTGTAGTCCAGTGATGAGCGTGGAACGTCCACTCCCATACCAAGCAAGTTGAACGATGTGCAAAGTGAAAGAGACACTGTAAAACGCACCAATAGCGAGTCAACTGCATGCGAGATGCTAACGCTTCGCGCCGCGAACCAGACTGTATCACTGGTCGTCGGGTGATGCCAAGTAGTGCGACGCGATTTTTAACTGTGACAAGTACGCTCTCTTGAACGCTTAAATATAACTACCACCTGACGCGGTGAATTTAAATGTGAAACTTAGCCCTTTAAGACTATCTAGCAGACGAACTGCAATCCAGTTAGAGAATAATAATTTAAAGCCGGCCGCGGTGGCCGAGGGGGCATAGGCGCTCCAGTCACGGTCTGCACGGGCACTACGGTCGGGGGTTCGAATCCCCTCTCGGGCATGGATATTTGTGACGTCCTTAGTCTTAGCTAGTTAATAAGTAGTTTGTAAGCTTAGGGACGGATGACCCCGTAGTTAAGTCCCATAAGTTCTAGAAACATTTGAACATTTTTAAATAATTTAAAGAAGTTGTTGTCCTGTAAATAGAGTGAAAGCCATTCTAGTTATCAATACAAGATAAAGAACACCCTACATTTTAAGTACATACTTAATACTATTTACTGATAAAGTGAAACATTTCATTTTTTGAACAGCTGATAAATGCAATCTTGAAATAAATTTAACGTTTTACCTTACGATGTGAGTGTACGCCAGCTAAATGTGTAGGTAGCTAAGCAGTTGACCTGTAACATGTGTGCGCTCATGTCAGATTCCCCTTTGTAAATGAAATTTCTTCATAGGACATTATACTCACGTTTTTATACCTTACCTAGTCCATTATCCTATTCCATGCCTGTACTATGCAACTACACATACACAGAAACAACACGCTCTAATGTTAAAAAAAAATCTAATAAGTTTCTGTGACCCTCATTTCCAGCCAAACCTATACCATCGATGTATTAAGTGAGACTTAATTACTGTAAACTTTTTTTTTCATGTACGCTGAACTGTTGGAGACAAAGTAAAAAAAAAAAAAAAAAAAAACGGATGGTCCAGTTTATTAGTCACCACCTTGCACAAGTGCTATTGGCCGCTGGCATGGTCTTACTTCAATAAAAAAAAAAAAAAAAAGGAACGCCTACCTGGCGCGATGGTTCTAAAACACAAGAATTTTGCTATTTCCACCCCTCTTGTGTTCAAATGAAGTGCATAGATAAAATATGAATAACGAAAAAGGGACTCTTGTGTTTCATCTTCACAGCTGACTATAAAAAAAAAGAAAAATCATCTGACGTAAAAAAAACTGTGAAAGGCATACCAATTTCTTAACTTGTATATGTAAAAAGATGTTTAAATATTCAATTTATGTGTAAATGATTTCTTTTCAGGAATACTTGCCTGATTGTCAGAAACATTAAAAAAAAACACTTGTTTAAAAAAAATTTAGACCTAATGTATTTCTATATCTTTGCAATAAGTGTCTGGATATATTTGTATATATGAATATATATAGTCTGTATGTTAAGTTAATGTAAATGCTTAGTGTTAACGGTGATATCAGTGTAACTTCAATACATATTTAATTTGTGATCAAATTTTCGAGGACTTCAATGACTGCACGAATACCAACTTATTTAAAAGAGACTGAGTTAAAGACAATATTACCAAAGTGCAAAGGACAGAAAAGGAATGAAACATTCAAAGCAAAACAAAAATGAAATTGTCAACGTAGTTTACAGATTCTTTCTGGATATTTAACCTTTGTAAGTGACAACTTTTCGTAGTTGTTATTTGATTTCGCTTTGTGTCTTTGCCTTCCGGTTCGTTGTGCTGTCCTGCCTCCCCGAAGGACAAAGAGGGGGCAGTATAGAGATACAGTGATTCCAAAGGGCAAAGATTTTTTTTTTATTCGAGTACGTCTTTCTCCGTCACGCTAAAAAATAACCCTGTCGTCGACTTTCTTTTCTTCTGCGGCGTGAAGGAGAACGACGGCACTTTTCTGTCGATATCGAGTTTTTGTTTCAATCGGACCCCATTAGTCCACTGAAAGATTTTTCTAGATTGTTTTTTTTTTAATTTTTTTAAATTCGAAAATGTGAGTATAATGTTCCGTCATATTTCTTTAATAAATGCCCTTTAAACTTGATTTACGGCATTAAAAATAATTTTATTTTTCATTCACAGCCCTATACGATAGCCCTGGCGCAGCTAACGCAAGCATCTAATCTTCCAGTGACTCGGCGCCATTATGGCGACTTGGATTTCGTGTTGACGAAAATAATTTCTTGAAATTATTATTTAATCAGTACATTTCCATTCAGTTTGAGCCTTCTAGAACCTGCAATCATCTTGTCAGTATTTTGCATATGTGCGAGTTCCGATAATTTATTTGTGGTTGCATTTTGCAACGATTTATGTAACGAAAGTTCTAGAGAATTCGTACACGTTCGTCTGCACGGAATACCAACCTTAATTGCTGCGAGTTCACTCTAGGACGAGATTACCTTGAATTACAATGACAGTTTCTTTCAGCAAGGCTTTCTTATGTGCTGAATGCAGTTGCAGACGTCGGTAAAGGTGAGCTCGTCCTTTCTGTTATACCTACCCGCCGAAGCACTTTCAAGATATCTGTCAGAATTACTTGCAGTTTAATTATTTCTTTCATTCGCTCATCCCATTCAGAATATTTCAGTGAATTTCTCACAATTTTTTCCAAATTTTAATCTTATTAGACATTAATTTTATTTATTTACGAAATAAGCGTTGATGTTACACGATCCCCAGAGTTAATAGGCAGGTAGTGTTATAACCGGGACTCGAACTTGGGATCTTTGTCTTTCGTGGACAAGCGCGGTAGAGCGCTTGCCCGCGAAAGGCAAATGTCCCAGGTTCGAGTCCCGGTTCCGGCACACAATTTTAATCTGCCAGGAAGTTTCAATTTTCCTATAGTCCAACGGTAAGGATTGCAACAAACTATCTTCCTGTGCATCTATTTGACAACACGACGTCTAAGAAGCGTCAAAGTCTTTATCAGAACCAACAGGAAGACGCCAAAGTGCGTAGGAATTTCCATGTCGAGTTGTGGGTCTGTACACAATCTCGTACTGATTCATTGACAATTTCGATGCCAAACGTTGCAATTTGTGTGCTTTGCGCGTAAGAATCGGTTTGGCTGGATGAAACAAACACTGCAAAGGCTTGTGGTCCGTGGATAAATGAAATTTTGTCCCATATAAAGAGTGATTGAATTTTGTGACACGATACACACTTGCTAAAGCCTTCTTCTCAATTTGAGAATAACGGCACTGTGTTTCTACATGACGGTACTGCTCCTAGACCATACGATGACGAGTCAACTTGCAAAAAAATTGGCTTATCTGGATCTAATTGCACCAATCATCGATCATTGAGCAATGTATCTTTATGTGTTGAAATGCGTGTTGGCATCCTTCTGTCCAAACAAAACGAACATATTTATGGCGTAGCCAATGCAAAGGGGCTGCAATTTGTGCTACATTGGGAATAAACCTAATACGTCACGTTAACGTTCCCAAGACGGACTGTAATTCTTTAAAATCTCATGGTGCTGGCAGGTCGCGACTGGAAAGCAAATGTGATTGCATGGGGTGCATACCTTGACTGTTTATCACGTATCTCAGTACTGCAGTTCCGGTTTGAAAAGTCACACTTATCTAAGCGACACCTGAGACCTGCATCTGGCAACACTTGAAAAATTTTTCTCAAATTTGCAATGTGTTCTCCTGGGGTACGTTTTTGTGGCCCATCGTGCAACTTGTGCTTTTCTTTGTCCTTGATGTTACGAGGGGCAGCCACGGGTTTTGAAAATACTGCATTTATTGAGTCTTGTCGCTGTTTGGGCTGGGACGGCAAATACCGTTTTCTTTGCTATAAGCAGACTGTATATGACCTTTTTTGCCGCATGCATAGCATGTCGCTGACCGGGACGGACAATTCTCCTTGTTGTGCCGGGAAAAACATTTCGAGCAATGCTTCACTTCTTTGTTAGGCCAGGTTCTGTGTCTATCAACATGTTTACGCTTTGAGCGGGCAGGTGGAAGTACACGAAGACCAACGTCGCGCTCGCTAGCTATAGCACAGAATGGAATTGGATCAAAGTTTTCCACTGCTGCGGCACCTGAATAGTACTGTGCTAAAATCCATTCCACCTGATGGAAAGATGGATCAGACATATTTAGAATCTGCTCCCTTAGGCGGACATCGGCTGCATTACAGACAATTGTGTTACGTAACATCACATCTGAATACAAAGCTCCACACGAACATTTAAATTGACACTTCCTAGTGAGACCTTGAAGATCTGTTATCCACTGCCTGTACGTTTGGTTCTGCCCGTTCTTACCCCGAAAAAACTGATACCTAGCGACCACTACATTGATTTGCTGTTCATAATATGCCAGGAGGGCTCATATCATGCCGGCCGCGGTGGCCGAGAGGACTGAGGCGCGCTAGTCACGGTCTGCACGGCCACTGCGGTCGGGGGTTCGAATCCCCCCTCGGACATGGATATTTGTGCCGTCCTTAGTATAAGGTAGATGATAAGTAGTTTGTAAGATTAGGGACTGATGACCCCACAGTTGTCCCATAAGCTATACAAACGTTTGGCTCCTATCACTGAATCATAAGGAAGTTCAGAAGGCTACGCGGTGGGAAACAGTTCTCTCATAAGATGGAAAACTGGCGGGTCTGCAGTTGATAGAAAAAAAGAGGAGTTTGACAGTATCTCGTAATTTTTTTCCGCTATACTGGTGGAATGGTGGAATTACTAGTGGTGGTGGCTGCTGCAGTGGAACTTGTGTATTTTTTGTGCAGGTGCGGCCAGAAGTTGTTGTACAGTAGACAGTAGAGAGACAATTTGTTGGCTCTGAAACTGAAACATCTGCACTATCTGCTGGCTGTGCATCGAGCGCAGGAAGCTGCGGCGCAGGGGCAGAGGCACTCGTATTAGTAGGAACTGATATTGTGCAAAACCAACTAGCAGAAACATTGCAAAAATATAGAAATTTACGATATTCCCTGCAATAGAAAGTCACAAAAGATTACATACTGGTATCACCGAGACGTGTAATTAAGCAAAATAAAGGCGCAGCGGTAATAAATTTAACGTTTGGTCGCAATTCGGTGGGTTGTTCTCCTCGTCGCCATCTGTTGTGTCATCCTCGTTGACTTATGTTGAGTACTAGTCCGAGTCTAGTTGTCAGGGAAGGTACTGGTGCACAGGATCGTGGTCAGCTAAGGCAGTTCTACAGATATTAGTATTACAAGTTTTATTGACTGAAGAATACAATGATACTCAACTTTTATCTGTTCTTCTCTCCTCTCACGGCGTCATCTTCTGTACGATGCTAGCTGCGCTGAGATCTAGTTACTGCCTAGTTCGTAGTCGAGTACTGGTCGAGTTCTGACGGAGTTATGACTGGCTTCCCGACGCGTGTCGGCCTTGATATAGTAGCTTGTAGAGGGCGACAGTCTACGGCTACTCCCTGCAAGAGGTGCGGCGCCAGCGTGTGATTCGTTTCCGATCGACCGCTGCCTTCGTTTCGATGGTTCTCTTGCGTCTGGTGTGTGGCGCTTGGCGCTGGTTTCACGCCACAATTTGCCAACTCACAACCAAACAGCTGTTCCCAGTCTAACAAAGGCCGTCGACTACATTAAAGATCATTCTGTCACCACAACCAACATTTCAGTTTTCACTAACCCAATGCTCCCAACCATAACCTAGACAATGAACCAATGAACTATGTTAGGGAACATGCTGTGACAAAAAATAAATAAATAAAAAATAAAAAAAAAAAACAAAAAAATAAAATATTCATCCTGACATCATTACTCGCAACCAAGCTATTGCCTCACAATTATCTTCGGTTCGCTACAAACATCAGTTTACCCTATCCAGCTATTTCAATCTAGAAATTTGTTGTATTTCATAACTGATAGCGAAACAGTCGAACCCAACATAACATAGACCTCGGGTTATACTAAAGGTCATTCTGTAACCACAACCAGCTTTTCAGATTTCATTTTACAGCTGTTTCAGCCAAACTGTTGCTTCCACACACAAACTAGGCCTTGAGCTTTGTTATTGGAAATACCGTCACCGCAACATGATTTCCAGCTTTCAATTTTATTGTCATCGCCAACTCGCAACGAAACTGTTGCATTACAACCTAAGTTGTGTTTCGCTAAAGACCATCTGCTTACCACATCAAGCTTTTTGTGTATTCACATTTGTTGGATTTACCAACTCAGATCGAACCAGTCAAAGAAAAGATCATTCTCTAACCACAACCGGCTTTTCAGATTTCACTTTTATTACTTTTTCAAATCATATCCAACGCTTGCTTTCACATATAACCTACAATTGTAGCTTTGTCATCGGTCATATTGTCACCACAAGAAGCTTTCCAGCTTTCAAGTTTTTGCCTCACACTGTCATGGAGATGTTGGGTTTTGCTACAGAGATCACACTCATCTCATCCACCTCTTTTAGTTTTCGAATTTGTTGGATTTATCAACTCACAACCAATCAGTTGTCCCGGTATAACACAGAACTAGGATTAATCTAAAGATCATTGTGTCAGCCTAAACAGCTTTCGGATCTCACTTTTATTGCCTTTTCAACCTGTATCCGAACCGTTGCTTCCACATATAACCCAGTCCTTCAGCTTGGTTACCGATCATCTCGTCACCGCAATTTGATTACTAGCTTTCTCTTTTATTAAATTCGCCAACTGGCAACCAAACTATTGCCTCACAACGTAATGTAGATCTTGGGCCTTTCTACAGATGATCTGTTTACGTCATCCAGCTATTTCAGCTTTCACAGTTGTTGCATGTATCAACTCAAAACGAAACGGCTGTTACCAATCTAACGTAGACCTTAGATACCTCTAAAGATTGTTCTTCCATCACAACCAGCTTTTGAGATGTCACTTGCATTGCCTCCTTGACCCCTTCCCAGATTGTTGGCTTCATACATAGCCCAGATCTTGAGCTTTGTTATCAATAACTCCGTCACCACAACCAGTCTTCCTGCTTTCAGAAGCCGTTTTTCTAGTTCTTGCTAAATGTGGTAAAAATGCCCCTCACAATAGTTTTATATAAGGTTTCGCATTTTGCGAGAAAAATTCGGTGTTTGGTTGCATTATGCTGTGTGTTTATTAACGATTGGATATCAGTTTTTATGTGCCACATACGTATCCTCTCCACCTCCAGCAACGCAACGCATACAACGCATGAATGTGCAGTAATTAAACTGGTCCATTCGCTACTGACTGGAACCTAGTTGGTTCAGCTTTTGCTGTCAGAGGCAGAAAACGTTGTTGAAGAAAGTGACTAGTGGGCTCTCTTACACTAAAAATGTTATTCGTTCATGAACCAATGTCATGTAAGAATAAAGTATCTTCGTTTCGTATTATTAATAGCTTATATATTTCTTTAAATATTGGCACAGGACTAGGAGTCGAGCTCTGATTCCAGTTGTTTTTTGATATGATACTGCCCCAAAATTTTATTGTTTCCTCCACATTACCGAACCCGTCCCAGTCTCCACAAATAGCACGATCTTAGCTACTAGTGAAGACAATTTGTTGGTTGACACGTCGTGTTAGATAAACAACATCCATGTACGTGGGTTTGGAATCTCAGACAGCACAAAATTATTCTTTGCTGAACATGTGCACATCGCGCTACTGCTGACGAACCAATAAATATATTCGTAGCTAGAATACAATTGTCAAAAGTGACGGGTTCAAATCCCTGCCAGGCAAAAATAATTTGCATCGTCATTCAGGTTCCACTACCAACTTTCGGTGAACGTACTTAATTTATGACACCTTATTGTTCTTAGTAATCAGTTCATTGTCAGGTAACGTCATAGGACCTCCATTTCTTATTTTAATGGCCTCGAGATTTTTTATTTATTTAAATATTGGCACATGCCTGGAAGTCGATCTTTGATTCCAATTTTTCTCTACTTTTTAACTCTCCGTTGTAATGATGGAATGCTGCTCAATCATTTCATTTTTTCTTCAGGATATCAAACCGCTTTAGGTCTTTACAAACAGCGTGATCCTAGCTACTAATGAAGGAGAATGATGTGGTTGATGCTAGGGTCAACAACGACGATATGCGTGGGGTTGGAGTTCCTGACAGCACACAATTATTTGTTTCCTCTAGCTGAGCATGTGCACATCACGCTACTGCTGACGAAACAGTGTATTCGTAGCTTTAATAAAATACCGAAAGGAATTTGTTGTTACCAACGTATGGTTTTAATGCGAATTTGAAAATAAATCTGCAAAGTCATTATCTGGGACGAATGCACCATGGCTCATAGGAAATCGCTTGAGGCACTTGATCGATCAATTAACGATTTACGATCATGTATACTACTGTTCGGTGGCGCTCTGATTTTATTATCAGGCGACTTTGGACAATCTCTTCCTGTAATAACAACATAAACACCAGCCGATGAGCTCAATGCTTGCCTCAATGCATCACTTCTTTGGAGACATGTGCAAGAACACACATTAAAAACCAACATGCGCTTACATCTGCAGTGGGGTGCTTCGACTGCCACATTTTCAAAACAGCTGTTAAACGTTGGCGAAGGAAAAGTACCAGTCGATGCTACTGCAAAATGTCTTACATTTCCATTGAACTTTTGCATTTTTGTGTCATTCACCGAACAACTCATTCAAAATGTTTTCTTCTCAAATTGTCACAATTATAGATATCATAAATGGCTTTACGAACGTGTCATTTTGTCACCAAAACAACACTGACGTCAATGCAATCAACCGTACAATTCAAGAGAAAATTTCAGGCGATTCTGTTACTTACAGGTCGATTGACGATGTCATGAAGGCGGACGAAGTCTTGAATTGCCCAGTCGAGTTTTTTAATCCGTTGGATCTTCCCGGGGTGCCACCTCGCAAATTGTTATTAAAAGTTCGGGAGCCAGTTATTCTTTTGCGGAACATTAATCCACCCCAGTTGTGTAATGGAACAAGCCTCGCTGTGAAGAAACTGATGCCGAATGTTACCGAGGCAACTATTCTGAACGAAAGGTCGAATGGAGAAGATTTGTCATTCCACGCATTCCCAGCGACATGCCTTTTGATTTCAAACGACTGCAGTTCCACATTCGGCTCGCATTCTCTATGACCATCAACAAGGCACAAGCTCAGTCGCTTCAAGTGTGCGGACTTTACCTCGAAAATCCATGTTTTTCACATGGACAGTTGTATGTGGGATGCTCACGAGTTGGACAGCCAAGAAACTTACTTGATTTTGCTGAAGGCGGAAAAACAAAAATATTGTCTACCCCAAAGCGCTTGAGTAAGAAACTTAACAAAACTCGATAAATATTATTTTTAGTTCTTTATACATCATTTATTTTCAATAAATGTATTCATTGTTAACAAGAATATATGTATCATTCTTTCTATAATTTGTTATTCAGCACGATAGCTATTTCAAACGACATCCCCAAAATTGTTACGTTGCGCCAGCACGCTCCGGGTGCAAGGTACCTCAAACATGAAGTACGCCCCAAGAGCATGCAGTAGTTCGGCGTTGACGATATCAGTTATCAGTTGCATGCATGCACTTTATAATCTCTTGTAATACACTTAATGACGTTGATTGGTTCGTTTAGGGGAGGGGGTGGTTGCGTTGGCATGAGATTTTAATGGACTAAATTACAACGGTCATCGGTCCCTTGTGGATAAGGAGAGGGAAGGAAATCGATAGTGCCCTTTCAAAGGAACCATCCCGGCATTTGACTGGAGTGATTTAGGAAAAACACGGAAAACCCAAATCAGGATGGCCGGAGGTGGATTTGAACCACCATCGTCCCGAATGCAAGTCCGTGCCGTTAATTCTGTTGCGATGAATCTTTGTCAACATATTGCTTGAACATTCGTGAAGGATTACTTTGCGTAATATTGAAGTGATACTGAAAGCGCATAATGAGAAATTTGAATAACTTGACTTAATTCATCCGCCAATACCAATGAAATTTTACACACTTGACTGAAGACGAGAGTAAACAGAGCATACTTAACTAATGGACTTCGGCAAAATCTACATCTGTATTCCAATTTTGATGACTTTTGCACTCTTGAGCTTCATACAGCGGTGAAGGTTACTACGTGCATAGTACTTTGAATGGTGTTTGGCGGAGGGTACTTTACTTACGGACTTCGACAAAATCTACGGTTTCATTCCAATATTGTAAAAATTTGGCACAATGCACCTTCAAAACAACACTTCATTGTCTACTTAAGATTTCATTTGGAGAGTCACTTGCAGTGAACTTTGACAACACTTCACTGATCTCCATTAAAATTAACAGAGTTATTTAATTTTTCACTGATAAATGGAGGAGTAGATGGGCTGACAAGTTGGAGAAGGAGTTAGACACAGAGATTTGGCCATTTCTGGCAGATAAAGGGAGGATGGAGCTAATCATTCAAAGGAGGGGCAGGAGACGAACAGAGAGAGGTGAGAGGGGGAGATTAACAAACAGAGCAGAGAGGTGGAGATAGAGAGAGAGGAAGAGAGAGAAGGGATGAGGAGGTGGAGGAACAAGAGGAGAAAGAGAGAAAAGGGCTGAGGAAGTAGAGGAAGAGGAGGAGGAGTAGAGAGAGAGAGAGAGAGAGAGAGAGAGAGAGAGAGAGAGAGAGAAAGGCAGAAGGGATGAGAAGGTGGAGAAAGAGGAGGAGGAGAGAGAGAGAGAGAGGGAGAGAGAGAGAGAGAGAGGGAGAGAGAGAGAGAGAGAGAGATAGAAGGGGTGGGGATGTGGAGGAAGAGGAGGAGAGAAAGAGAGAGAAGGGATGAGGAGGTGGAGGAAGAGGAAGAGAGAGTGAGATAGGGAGAGAAAGAGAAGGGATGCAGAGGTAGAGGAAGTGGAGAGAGAGAGGGAAAGAAGGGATGAGGAGGTGAGGAAGAGGAGGAGAGAGAGAGAAAAAAGGGATGAGGAGGTGGAGGAAGATGAAGAAAGAGAGAGACAGGGGGGATGAGTAGGTGGAGGAAGAGGAGGAGAGAGAGAGAGAGAGAGAGTGAGAAAGTAGGTGGAGTAAGAGGAGGAGGAGAAGGAGAGAGAGAGAGAGAGAGAGAGAGAGAGAGAGAGAGAGAGAGAGAGAGAGAAAGGATGAGTAGGTGGATGAAGAGGAGGAGGAGGAGGAGAGAGAGAGAGATAGAGAATGGATGAAGAAGTGGAGGAAGAGGAGAGAAAGTGTGTGTTTGTGAGAGAGAGAGAGAGAGAGAGAGAGAGAGAGAGAGAGAGAGAGAGAGAGAGAAGGAACGAGGAGGTGGAGGAAGAGAAGATGAGAGAGACGAGATGAAGCTGTGAAGATTAGAATGAATAAGTCCCGAGCAACGCCGGGTTTTCAGCTAGTCGTTTACATAAATAGGAACGGGAGAGGTCCTATGAGGATTCCTTGCGGTGCGCCATGTTCCAACTTTTATTCTTGTGAGAAGGCTCCATCAACTGACACCACCTGCTTTCGGTTTTCCGGATGAGAATGGAGAGTTTGCCCAAACCTCCAGCACCATAACAGGAGTATCTGGCGCGAGATGCAGTTAAGTGCCTTGCTGAGCTCACAGTCTGTGCCACACTTTCTCTGTCTTCAAATCTTTGTCGTATCTTTCTAGTCAAGTAAATGTTGACTTTCCCGTTCCAATACCAGAAATTATTTCCTTCAAAATAATTTTACAATCGGTGTTTCATTAAAGACTCCATAACTTCAACTATGACGGGGATGAGTGAAATGGGTCTGAGCTGGAAACTTCACATGGGTAATCTTTCTTGTAGACTGTTACTGTCCGTGCAAGTTAAGCAATTCTGGAAAGACAACAGAGGATATTAATTGTTAATTACCGAGGTTAGTGGTTGAGCATGCTCTGAAATAGACATATGCAAGACATGCCATAGACATCTGCGCTGCTAGTATGCTTAAATAACCTCACTGTTTTGATTATGTACGAAGGTGCACATCCTTACAATTCATAATTCATTTTGAATAGCACTAGTGGGAAAGAAGCAGCAATACGGGATTAGACTAACACTATTCTTCACTATCCTAATTAAGTATTGATTGAAGGTATCAGGACTACAGGAATTTAAGGCAGAGGTAGGCTTCTTCCTGTGTTCATTTACCAGATTCCAAACTACTTTATATGGACTGTGAGCCTCTTTGACGAACTTGTCATTATGTTTCCTGTTTGCCTCCTCAACTTCCTTTCCGTAAATTTTCTTAGCTCCTGACTAGTTACAGTGAAGTAGGTCTATAGTTGTAAGATCTTTAATTGTCTTAATTAGTTACAACACTTTCTAATCTGTCTAGCTCAGTAGTATACCACATCTTCACTGTGATTGGTTTGTCCCTTCTTTTGATTTGTCTTCAGAATCCATCTTGGGGAGTATTTGAAATAGACCATCAAATTTTGTTTTTAACGTTTGGAACATGCATAATGATTTCCGCCACCAATGCACTGGTTCAACTACATTGATATTACAATCCCAGGGATTGAGGTTGGTGATAACAGTGTATAGACAGACATCACCTCTTGTTGGGAGTCGGTTTGCTACAAATAGTCCAAGGTGTTGATTAAGTTAATGAAGGAACTCTCTTTGCTGCTTCTATCATGTAAAGCACAATGAAGCCCCTACATAATGCAATTATAGATTTAAGACGTGTTAGGTAAGACAAACAGTTCTCCATTTGTGCAATAAAATTTTCAAAATTACCATCTGGTGAATGGTACACAGATAATACTGATATAATTTTTTGTTAGGACTGGTGAAGCCAATTAGACATCTAGGTCTGTAGAGAAGGTTTTTTTTTTTTTCTTTTATCTATTTCCTTTCTAGTTTTGTTTGCATACAAGGATACGTCATTATAAAATTTAGTTGTCCGATACCATGCATTTACAACATTCATGTATTCAATAGATCTGTAATAGTCACCTTCTGCTTCAGTCAACTACTGCGCAGAGATACATAAGACATCTGGTTTAACTTCTTCTACAAAGAATAATAAAAAGTGCTTCTTGGTTCTTGAATGTCGCATATTGACAATTTCAATAAGTAAAGGCATGTAACAGTTATCTCTACGGTTTATTCTGTGTTATGAAATCTGGCCCTTGTTTTTAATATCAGCGTCTATTTTATTGTGGCAATGGTCGATCTCTGGAGTAAATAACGCCTGATTACAATGTTATTTGGCCATACAGCAGTGTCCATTCACTTGTCTACATTAGAACGAATAACAGCCAACCAGTTGTACTAAAATGGGTTTAATTAAAACGTTTACCTACGTTTCTACAAAATTAATTTTGTTTGCTTCTGAAGTCGGATCTAACAGCAGTAATATACCATAGAATAACATACAATTGATATGAAAATATGACAATAAAAACGAAAGATAAATACAGCATTGGTGACAATATATTCACTAATCATGTAAAAGTTTTAGCAATAACAAATTTTGTAATAAGGTGCATCATTACTTCATGTCAAAATGTTATCAAGTAATAAGTCAACTAGACCTGGAGTTATACCGAGGGAGCTTCGCTTAGTAACAGGTTAGGGACAGTTGTGACATTAAATTGCGCTGGTCGCGACAAGAAAGCGGACGAGTATGCGCATAGTCGCGTGTTCAAAATATGCATGTTCTGATAAAAGCAAAATAATGAAAAATGTGTATGTGCTGATAAGAGAAGGAGAATATATATATATATATATATATATATATATATATATATATATATATATATATATATATATATATATTGGCGGAAATATGGGTAAGAAAATGAGAAAGCTGATAAAAGTATGGGCGTAGCCAAGGGGAGGTTTCTGGGGTTCAAATACCTCGCGAATTGTTGACAAAGTCAACAAAAACTAGCATCATTCTGTATCAAGATGAAGACCGCCTACATTTTTCCAAGGCTGGGGAGCAGCTACACAGGTTCCATACAGTCCTAATTCCTCCCCATGCGATACCCATGTTTTGCATCCCTGAAAAGAGACATTCATGACCATCGGTATGGTTCTGGAGAAGAGGTGCACGACTGATTAAAAAAACACGCTGCTGTAGCTAACTGCTACATTTGAGCATGGAGGAAATGACCGTCTTGTTGCACAGTGGGTTGAACATATTAACAGTTGTGGTGATAACTACTGAAACAATGAGCAGTTTTACTATCGGTAATTACAATGTCAGCCATATGTTACAATGTCAGTGAACAATATTTCTTGACGTCCCCATGTAAATGACTCTAGCTTCAAATGTTCAAATGCTTGTAAACCTAATGGACCAAACTGTTACAGACATCAGTCCCTAGACTTACAAACTACTTGAAGTTGAAAGACGACCGTCTGTTGTCTTGCATATATTGTTTGTATATTTCTGTAAAGTTATAAATTATTTAATGTCGCTAGATTATCATTTTGTTAAAACTTGAAACCCACTCTTTTCAAGGCTCGAGGGATAGCATTTTTATTTCATGTGATAAAATAATAGTCAATATTGCTAGGTTTTTCTTATTTTGTTATGTTAATAATTTATTATTATATTAATTAATGTGGCATAAGTATGGCTTCTCCGCTACACCACTGTCCCTGTGAGAATGTGCAGCTGTTTTACTTTTAAGTGGGTGTGAGACTCTTTGGCTGTCTCAATGTGGGTAAGAATAGCTCGCTTTGCATCGATCTCTCTGGCTCCCTGTCGATAGCTGCTGATACTACCAAAGAGGTTTCTACACCCTCTGGTTACTAGCTAGTCGGCGAGCCTTCTCCAGCACGAGTCTCCTTGTCTATCCCCACCACCGATGTTTCTTGTGCTTTCCCACTTCTGGTAGCTTTTCGCACCCCGATCGGTCTGTCCATTTTGTGCTGGTCTTCAGGTTAGGTAATGTTGGTTCTGCTGTTGTGTTTGTAGATGGTAGCGTTTCATTTTCTAGCACGTTACGTTAGATATGTGAACTTAGAATCATTTTTTGGATTTTTTTCTCTGCTCGTATGCCGAAATGTGTTCTCGAAAAATGTTCAAATGTTTGTTAAGCTTATGGGACTTAACTACGGGGTCATCAGTCCCTAAACTTACAAACTACTTATGAACTACTTACAAACTAGGACGGCACAAATATCCATGCCCGAGGGGGGATTCGAACCCCCGACCGTAGTGGACGTGCTGACCATGACTGCAGCGCCTCAGTCACCGCGGCCACCGCGGCCGGCATGTGTTCTCGTTTTTCAGTTCAGTGATTTCCAATAGGTAAACGCGGTGTGTGTGATTCTAGTTGCAGTTTGATAACCGCCTCGTATGTTAAAGCCTTGTGTGATCATGTGGCGGTGTATGTACTCTGTGTAAATGCTTTCTAGCTTTGTGGGGCCTGATTACTAATAAGTGATACGTAAATTATTGTACAGTGCATGTAAAAATCCTCTCATCGTTTCCTTCCGTGAGTGGTATGTGTTCCACATGATCGGTTCATAGAACAAAGCCTTCAGCATCCACTCTTGTTTGTTCCATGCCCATCAGGCAAGTAACTATGCGGCTATCCTTCTGATTTCCACTAATATTTCCCTATCTTCTCTCCCCACCTACTTTAATTTTGCTGTTTCTTCTCCGACTGGTAGTACGCACTCTGTCAGTAATTCTCTCTGAGCATTGTACAACCTGCTTCAATAGCTTCTTTATGCAATTATAAACATTTCAATTGGTTGCATGCTGTAATTCTTAATTTTATTTTCCCGATTTAGTAATTATTTCACTTTTACGAATTTTTTTAGACTGTACATAATCCGTCTCTGTAAGCGCTCCCTATCGCGTGTAACTGCATTTCTTTAGCTCCTTCAAGTAATTCTAGGCATATCTAAGGGTTACATGCTGTAGTTAATTTTCTTTATTTTTCGGAAACTAAATTTATTCAATTTTATCGGTTTTTGGAACCACGTGGGTCTGAGTTCCGTCTTCCGGGTATTGCAGATAGTCGCCTGAATTCACACCATGTTTCATATAACACCCGTACCTAGATCGATATCTAACAGACTGCAACTTACGAATCCACCTGATTTTGTATAATGAATCCGATTTTCAACCACTTCACCTTCAGTGAAGTGCGTTCAGGTAAGGTAGCCGTGTCCGCTCGCTGTTCAATTCAGATGTAATTTAACTTGGCTATACACTCGCACCATCTCAAAACAGGCACGACAGGCCAGAGCCAGCTTCAAAGTGTTTTTGTGTATTGTGTTTCGTGCTACCTCTGATTTTGCTGAATTTCGCCTACGATAGCGGCGCCTGCTTGCGCCTCGTCTCAGCACGCTGATTTTGGTGAGTTTCGCTGTGGCATTGCGTGTGTGTGAGCGAATGAGTGTTGTTAGTGAATCCTTCCCCCCAGTAGCGTTAAATCATGAATAATTTAGGCTGGGCACCGTCCACATTAATGCATGTAAGAGATGCATTTTTATTGTATTAACAAAATTGGTTCCCAATTTTGTTTGTATTCTATCTGAATAAACAAGTCTATGTTCAGCGTAATCCGTAAGTTGACTATAATTTGTAGTTTTAGAGCACCTTCCATCTTTTATTTAATATTGTTCTTCACAAGTGCTGAAAATAAGATCAGATGCTATTTTTCTTACGTCTAAATTCCGTTGCACCATAAATGTTTTCTTAGCCACCTATCTAAGATAACTTTAATTGTTGTGGTTTGCTTATTAATGTCTGTTTGTAATAACGTGTGAGCTGCTATGTATATTGACCACAGTAGTAATAACTTTCTGTTATTGAAGTAATCTGTAACGAGTCAGTTCTCAGTTTGTGCCAGGGAACAAGGTTTTTGTAGCAGGGAGTAACCGGTAGTTCACACGGACCTTACTTGCTAATTTTAGTGATAAAACTATTGTTTCGTATAGTAGTCGACTTTTAAAGTACGTTAAACTAACCTATGGAAAACACGCACACGTCCATACCACAGGGAGGACTCGAACCTCCGACGGCGAGCAAGGCGCCTTCCGCCACAAGGCGCCTTAGAAAGCTCGACTACTCCACCGCGGCTACTCTAGGTACCTGTCTAATCAGAGGGTGCCTGTAAACTTATTGTTTTGTCATTGACAGCTTACACCTACCGCAAAAATTTGATTACTTCTCTGACCAAGCTTCACGCACTTCCATCCGTGTTTTGATCCGAATGTTCGTATGTTTACGATAAGATTTGTCTTGTTGCTATTTTGAAGAATCGGTAGATTTTTAAGAAGTCTACTACACCGTGGTGACTGCCCAGTACACAGTCCTCTGGAATGAGATACGACACACTAGCAGCTGATTGTTCGGCGTCGCCGGCTGCTCGTTCGTTCCAGCCCTAAGTTGGTCTGCCTCTCCATCCCCTGTGTCCACCTTATCCTTCCTTCTCTTTCTCTCTCTCCGTTCATTTTCTCCTGTTCCCCCTCTATTCATCTCTCTCTCTCTCTCTCTCTCTCTCTCTCTCTCTCTGTGTTCTCCTCCTCCCCTCTCTCTGCCCTTCTCCGACTACTCCTTTTTCTGCCAATCGATCAACTCCTCAACTCTTTCGAACTCCTCCACCTCCTCAGTCCACTGATTCCCCGATCTGTCAAACTTTTACGACTATGTTCACTTTCGTGATTAACGTGAAGTGATATTTGAGTTCACCCTCCGTCATATGAAATCGTAGGTAGACAGTGATGTTCTTCTTGTTTTGATGGATAATTTTGCCACATTTCTTAAGATCGGAATAAAAGTGTAGATATTGTGGAAGCTCGTAAGTAAAATACCCTATGCCATGCACCATACAAAAGTTTACGTAAATAGTCTCGTTCCTCCGGTGCTGAAGATCAAGTGCGCAAAGTTTCAACGCAATCGCATGGACGATACGGCATGAAATACGAACAATCATAATGCGGCAGTTTCCCACGATTTTCAGCACTTGTTACGCCATACCTCATAACTATAAGTCGTGCAATGAAATACTTTTGTAGGTACATTCATCAACTTCAATGGATAATGTTTGCGAAATATGTCGCCAATATATTTAGTGGTATAGAAGTAATAAATTTCAACTTTCACGCATCACAGCGTTCATAACGCATAGCTTCCCGAAACTGCAGGAAATATGTTGAGAATGTTTCATCGCAGTCGGATGAACGATACGGCAGCGTATACAATACAAACACTAATTCTTATATGTTAGATTTATGTATTTATTTTCAAATGCGCGTTGTTACCAAACAACAAATCCCTTCTGCTGATGGTTTTCACCCCAATGATTCGGTACGCTTGGTATGCATCAAAGCTGACAGTCAAATAACCGTCATTTAAAAACTGAATGAAGTAAGCTTTCCACTGAAGCATATTTAAAAAAATCATAGTTTAAATTGATTATATAAAATTAACGTGGTGTGAACAATATTTATGTGTTAAACGTCTCTTAGACAATTATCACCCTGAAAAATGTAAGGTAACTAACAAATAACGCTGCTCGAATATTCAGAAATTTTATTTCATTCCGAACTTCCCAGAAATCTGAAAATTAACTGTTTAGTCACGTTAATTAATTGAAATGATTGTAGGTAATCTGAATATATTAATACTGCACTTATAAACTGAATTGTTAGATCATTTTTTCTTTTTTAATTTCATCAGTATCGCAATACAACTGTAGAATCTGCCGAAATCCATATGTAAAGTATTCTCCGTCATGCACCATCCAAACTTCTATGTGACAGTGACCTTCCTCTTGTTTTCAAGGTCAAGTGTCAAAAATGCCATGTCGCTTTTAGGATGAATAAAGTGTCCTCATTCGAATGTCGCATGATGCTAGACGTTTTCAACTGTATAACTGTTATTACGTCATATCTCCTGAACTATATACCGAAAGGAGTTCTTACCTCTACGTAGATTGTTACCTCATGGAAGGAATATTTTTACGAAATTTGGTTGAAATCGGTTCTCTGGTTTGGAAGCAGACGTCGAACGATGCAGCACATTTCCGCGCATTTCATTGTTTATTACGTCATATCTCCTGAACTATTTGTCTTACAGTCATTTCATGGTGCCTATTACCATCACGAAAGTGCAAGCAATATGTTGACAAAGTTTCATCATAATCGGTTGAAGGGTACGGCCGCGCATAAAATACGAATACACAAACATATATGATACAGCATTAGTGGCGTTCGCAGCTCCGTTAAGAGTACGTGTAATTACAATGTCCATTCATTGAAAAGCCCTCCCGAAATCATACCCTGGCTACGCCTGCCTAAAGGTTAGCCATGCAGGTAGCGCGATGTATACGCGTGTCTGCGTGAAGGGGAGAGTTGAAGAATGTTGAAATACATCCCCCACGCCTGTGCCATCTCCTGGTCCCATAAGCCTGCTACCGGTACTCTCAAAAAATAAATTAATGAATTATATTTAAAAAAAAATAAAATGTTAAAATCTTCGTTAAACTTAATGTACATAACTGCGGGGTCTTCAGTCCCTAAACTTTCAAACTACTACTTAAGAACTACCTTATACTAAAGACAGCACAAAGAGCCATGTCTTTGAAAGACTGTACATCCAGCGGCTTATGGAACACGTCAGTACGTTCCCGACGAGCAGTACGGTTTTCGGCGCGGCCACAGCATGCCAAGGGGGCAATACTCCTTGACTTCTTGAAAGCCTTAGACAGCGTGTGGTACGATGGCGTTCTCTACAAACTGTTTGTATTGGGGGTGCCGACGCCGCTGGCACTGTATGCCGACGATACGGCGCTCTAAGCGCGTTCAATAAATGTCCGCACCGTGAGAAGCCGCCTGCAGACGGCGTGTGACACCGAGCGCACGGGCCACGGAGTGGCGCCTGACACTTGACGCGGCAAACAGCCAGTACCGAGGGACCCTCAGCCGCTGGAGACCACTTGGGGCCCCATCCCATGTCAATCAAACACGGCGAAATACCTAGCGGTCACACTTGATAGGCACCTGACATGGGGACCACGTAGCCTCTTCAGGCCCCAGGAATCATATATGATACCTCCAGGTTTTATTTTTTTCTTGGACGCCCACCAGGTTGAATGTTTTCTCGTCTGTGGTATCATGTACTATAGACTGTGCACTATGACTTAGCTCTTTTGTTCGTCTTTCTCCTAAATGCTAACTGGTGGTAGCTACGTCTGAAAACTTCGGATTCCGCAACTCCACAACATGTCTCGGCGAAATATAAAGAGATTTTTTTTCTAATTAAGTACGTTTTAACATGCCTAAACCTCTTTTGGAAAGTGTACAGACATCCGTGAGTTAATATCTAACTGTAAATCGACGTAATGAGAAATTACAAAGCTTTAAATTTTCGGGTATCATATACGAATCCTCGGGATGCAATGCCGACTTTATTTACGTCAGTGGAAGTTTCTTTTCTTTTCTTTTCTTTTTTTTTTTTTTTCCTCGCTTGATCCCAGGCTTGACTGATGAGATCTTTGAGTTAGTCAACAGAATTAATCCAGATGATTCTCACATAGAAATTGATGAATCTGTTGATAAAGATGTTTTAATGCAAAGAAATGAAAATGTATAAAGGAAATGGGAAGGAAATGCAGTCTGAAAAAGTGCCCCCTCCTCAGAAGTAAGATGTAGGGGCAGAGTAGTGTTGAAACTGAGTGATACGCTGCCAGAGAATTCCTCAATTTATGTTGATAGTTACTTGACTTCTGTTCCCCTCCTTGACAAATTACTGAGTTACAGAAACATTACTGTCACTGGCAATATAATGATGAGCCGCATACCCAGAGCTATAGTGCTCCAGAGAGATGCAACAATGAGAAAATCAAGAGGAAGCCATGATCAAGTCGTAAGGAGTAATGGCAAAGTAGCAATTATTCAATGTTTAGACAACAGAACAATTTATTTGGCTTCTACTGAATTTGGTGTCCATCCAATTGAAAACTTCACTCAATGGTCTAAAAAAAGGAAAAGAAGTATGTCCAAGTTCCTCGCCCATGTGTGGTAAAGGCATACAACACTGCCATGGGAGGTGTAGACCTGTTAGACAGGGTGTTGGGGGAATATGCCATGAGAGCCAGGGCCCACAAGTGGACTATCAGAGTGAATCATCACTTCATGCATTTTGCAGTTGCTGCGCATGGTTGCAATACTGGGAGAGTACAATGCAAAATGGTATTGAAAAGAAACATACAATGTCATACTACCAGTTCGAGCTTGATATTGCTAAAAACTTAATACATTTCCACAAAAGGTCAAGTTTGCAGATGGAAGCTCTGGAGAAAGAATGGGACTCCGATGAAGAACGTTGCCAAGAAAGAAAGATACCAAGGTGTCCTGTTCAACTACCACCAATGGAGATACGGCAAGCAAGTATGCATTCGCATGAAATGATGAACCATGTTCAGAAGAACAGGTCAAAATGCAGGGCAGAAGGCTGCAAAGGCCTCACATTTCTACGCTGCGAGATGTGTATAGTCTTCCTTTGCTTCACAAACGATAGGAATTGTGTCAACAAATTCCACAAAACATAAAATTAATTATTACTTGTGACACAAACTGTTTTTCGATGCATGAGGTGAAATGAAGAAGGCAACAAAAATTTTATACTTTGTACTGGTAATTTTGTTCGATAATTTTCAATTGTTTACTTATTTTTACGAAGTTTTGTTACCATATTTCTATTTTGAAATATTATTAAATTCTACAGCAAATAAGAACTATAAGTGTAATGTATATGACGATTTATTTTTGTAATGAAGCAACTTGAAACTACAAAGCTGGGGGTATAACTGTCCTTCCCAAGTCCCGAGGTATCGCATATGATACCAACTATAAAAAATCAGAATGGTTGCAAAATATTTTGGACTGTAATTTATTGTTAATTGGCATTAAAATAAACCAAATACCACAAAGTAGTACATGTCCATTTCCAATATGTGCTCGGGACTGAAGGGGGTATAAGACAGATCAGGGGGAAGGCGCTCGGCAGATTCAGAGTTCTGTACCCATCAATAAACCCCGAACCAACGTCGCCCTCACTAAGCTGCCGATTGTCACACCAAGAAGCTGCAAGGGCTACAAGGCAGAGTGTCAAAGATAGAATTAGACAGACCGCCCGGAAGTTCTACGAAATGTCGCAGCGGCCTGAAAACAGGCTAATATCGAGTCTGGGAAACAAGCGTCATAGGAGAGCCACAACAAGGTGGCCAGACCTGTTCCGGCAGGTAAATTAGTCTGTAAGAAACAGTTTCCATATGTTTCGCAGAGGAAGAATAAAAACAAGAACTGCTCAAGCAGAACCTTAGGTATAAGAAACAGTAACAGGCTCACAATGAGGAAATATTAAATAAGTTATGTTAGCAATAACCAAAATAAAATTAGGATAAGCAGATACAAACTACTACAAGGTTTTAACCTGCACAAAAGTAGACCATAAGGACTGTCAAATGATGGATAGAGCGAGCTGACGATGACAGACTCGCGGAGAAACCAATGTCGAGCAGCAAAATGTCACATAAGTACGAGACGCGTCCAGAAAGTAAGTATATAAAACGAACGGGTAAAGATACAGAAAAAATATTTATTGTACAAAAATCTACAACTGTTAAACCACTTTTCTACATAGCTTCCGAAATTTTGTGCAATAAAAATTTCTTCTGTATCTGTGTACAATTTCATTTTATTACCAAAGGGAACTTACTTTCTGGACGCGCGTCGTAGTATAGGAAGTGCCTACTTCCGAGCTGGAATTGGTCATTAGGAATACTGGCATCATTAAAAGCGAAATGTTTAAAAATTTGAAGCTCGACCCAGAAATCTAATTTCTTCCCTTTAACCTTGTCCTTTAGATGGGAGTCAACATCTTTGTGAGGATCACTCAGAGGTTGTACGGTGGAACGTGCCACAGAGCTGGGGTCGCAGCAGGGCAGCGAAACCTTAGCGAAAGAGGGCAAACGAGGGGTCGTGAATCTCGTTACACCAGGAGGAGGGTGTTGGGGATTCCCGCACCGGCTGTTCCTCCTCGTCGGGCAGCCCCACGGGTTGCGCCCCCCCCCCCCCCGCCCCCCCACCCTGCAGCCAGCCACCTAATGAATGGGGCGGGATGCGCCGGCCGTCCGCCACGCGGCTTCCACACCCCCCACCCCTCAACTCCTATCACCCCCTCTCCCTCAAAGAGCCGCCCCCTCCTAACAACGGGCAGAGGGGGCGCGTCACGACCAAAGCGGATTACCCCGGAAAGCGATTACCGCTCGTTATTTCTGCTTGTCAGCTGCAAAAGTGATTTCGGGCGAGATTTAAATAACGCCGCCTGTCAAAATAAAGTCCGTGCGCCGCGGTGCGCTATCTCGGTCGGCGACGGGCGGGAGTGACGTCACAGAAGCGGCGGCGGGTGGGCGCGCGGAGGTCGTCATCGCACTGGCGCACTCTTCACGCTGCTTCACTTGCCGTCTTCTAGATTATTCTCGACACAATGCCAAAACCCGTCAGAGTAGCTAGATAAGGCTGATAAAGAAGCATTAAAAATGTTTTCAGTGTGAATAAGTCCACATACTTCTTTGAAGTTTCCTTAGCTAGTCCTAAACTCGGCAAGGAATTCATCGATTGATACTCACTTTATCGTTATTAATTGTCTGTTTCAGAAGAAGAGGCGTTGACGGTAGACCGCAGCCGTGGTAAATATCGAAAGTTGTGAAAGTTTCCGATAAGTGCTGCTCTTCTACAGATGGACTGACACTCTGTAACATACGAAAATTTATGCCAGGTCTCCCGCTTTACGCTAAGTGTCGCCGTAAACTGTCGACCTCCCGCGCACGCTCCCTGGCCAGACCGAAACTTCCATGGTAAAAGTCAACCACTGTAAAGAGCCTTGTTTTACCACTAAAATTAGCAAATAAGATCCGCGTGAACTACCGGTTATTCCCTGCCATAAAACCTATTTCCCTGGCCCAAACTGAGAACTGACTCGTTTCAAATTACTTCAACAACAGGAATTTAGTACTATATACATAGTAGCTCTCACGTTATTACACACAGACATTAATAAGCAAGCCACCACAACTGAAGTTAATAGTTGGGTGTTTTACCGGCCCCCAGTGCTGCTGTAGCAGTTTTATAATCATTCAAAGAAAGTCTACACCAGGTAGTGCATAGGTATCCGGGCCATGTAATATTAGTCGGAGGAGACTTCAACTTTAAGAGTATAGATTGGGACCTCGCCAGTTACATTTCAGGCGGTACAGACAAGCAGTCTTGCGAGCTACTTTTGGACACATTGTTCGAAAAGTGTCTTGAGCAGTTACACCGGCAACCCACGCGCAATGGAAATATTTTAGACCTTATAGCCACGAACAGGCCTGACCTTATTAACGAGGTCTGTGTAGAGACAGGAATTAGTGATCATGATATCGTCATAGCGACGATAGTGACCAAAGTTCATAAACCAATCAAGAAGGCTAGGAGCGTGGTTTTGCTGGGAAGAGCCGATAAGCAAATGTTAGGATCGCACTTAGAAAATGAATGGGCATCGTTTAATTCCGGGACTATGCATGTAGTGGTATTGTGGACCAAATTTAGGTGCATTGTAAATAAAGGGTTAGAGAAATATGTGCCAGTCAAGACGATTAAGGATGGAACAGATCCACCGTGGTATAATAATAATGTTAGAAAGCTGCTGAGAAAGAAAAGGCTGTTGCACTCTCGATTCAAAAAAGAACACGCAAATGATGACAGGCAAAAGTTAGTAGGACACATTTTCATATTCAGAAGTAAAAGTCAGTGATTGAAATTTCGTAAATAGATCTCGCAGCAACGAATAACGTCTCTCTTTTAATGATTTCGCACCTTTTAGAAATTTTGTTTGGATCGCTTTACAGTTTCTTTTGATCCTCTGTTGATATCACTAATCGATAAACGACAGCATCATCCGCGAACAATGTAACGAAGCTATTCAGATGGTGTCCCAAATCGTTTGTAAACACAAGGAAGACTAGGGGACCTATAACGCTTCCCTGGGAAACGCCAGATATCACTTCTGTTTTACGCGATGACTTACCGGCAGTTACTACGAACTGTGTCCTTTCTGATAGAATATTTTGAATAAATCGCACAACTGGGACGATATTCCATAAGCACGCAATTTCATTACAATACAGTTGTGAGGTACATTGTCAATACCCTTCCGGAAATCCAGAAATATGGAATCGATTTGAGATCCCTTGTCGATGGCACTAATCATTTCATGTGAATAAAGGATAGCTGTGCTAAGCAAGAGCGATACTTTCTGAATCCGTGTCAACTATTGATTAATAGGTCGTTCTCTTCGAGGTAATACATAATATTCGAACAAAGTTTATTTTCCAAAAATCTACTGCAAATCGACGTCAATGAGATTGGCCTGTAATTTTGGGGATCACTCCTATTGCCTTTCTTGAATATTTGAGTAACTTGGGCAACTTTACAGTCTTTGGGTACGGATCTTTCGCTGAGTGATCGGTTGTATATGATAGTTAAGTATGAAGCTATTGCATCTGCATACTCTGAGAGGAATTTAGTTGGTATAGAATTTGGCCCGGACATTCATCCATCGCAATAAATTTATGTTGTTAAAATAATAGTGTTTCGTGATCATTATTCATATCTGTAGTTCCCTGTTACATATTTTGGAAGGGTTTCAATTGTATTAAGAGAGCGTTCCTTGCAAACATTTGGGCGACACATTCTACTTTGACTGATATCAGTAACATCATTATTAAAAATAATACACAATCTACCAATAAGTAAAATATTCAGAATTAATAAGAATTATTGGCGGGTCAGCAGCACCTTCCATCAAGTCCACCCACGTCAATTACACTTGTATGTATGCGTTCCATTAGTAATTTAAATCTAAACTACTAATTTTAAGCAAGTAAAATAAAATATGTTGACGTTAGTGAAGATTTTTGCTTATTTCAGCATTATAAATCTAAAACGCGCATATTTATTCTATTTTGAAAGGAATAGACGTGGTGTGGAGAGTCAAAGGTACTCCCACTGAAGTCGATAGTCAAAACCCAAAACCACAGACTCACTACGAAAGATATTCGTACGCTTTGACCTCACATATGAAAAATGCATGAGCGGTGTTAAAATGATAGGATACTGATGGTACAATTGAAGTGTTTATTCAAAGGTAATCACCAGAGGGCTAATCGCAATAATTCCACTGTTTCACCCGCCGGAGGACTCCCTGTTCCCAGAATTCCTGTGGCTGTGACAAGAGCCAGTCAGTCCTATTGTGTGTCCTTCAGTTCGTAGTGCGAGACGAGGTGCATCGCTTTTCGATGTTTTTCTAGGAACCAAGCAGATGGAAATTGCAAGAATGCCCTCCTATTGACTAAACCTATCTTGAAAGTTGAAAGACGACCGACTGTCGTCTTCCATAGATATTTTTAATATATATTTCTGTAAAGTTATGATTTATTTAATGTCGCTAGATTATCATTTTGTTAATACATCGACCCCACTTTTTTCAAGGCTTGAGGAATAGCATTTTTATGTCATGTGTTAAAATTATTATTTAATATTGCGAGGTTTTTCTTATTTTGTTATGTTAATAATTTATTATTTTAGTAATTAACATGGCATAAGTACGGTTTCTCCGCTACGCCACGGTCCCTGTGAGAAGTTGCAGTTGTTTTACTTTTAAGTGGGCGCGAGAATCTATGTCTGTCTGAATGCAGGGAGTGATAGCTCGCCTTGCATCGTTCTCACTGGCTGAGTGTCGATAGCTGCTGATACTACCAAAGAGGTTTTCACACCCATTGGTTGCGAGCTAGTTAGCGAGTCTTCCCTCAGCGAGTGTCTACTCGCTCTCCGTCCACACCACCACTATATCTTGGATTTTCCGGCTTCCGATGGCCGCTCGGTCTGGCCATTCTATACTGGGCGTCTGGCGAGGTAAGACTGGTTTCTCCTTTTGTGTTTGGAGATGGTAGCGTTTCATTGTCTAGCACTTTTAACTTAGACTCGTGAATCAGAATAATTTTTTGGAATATTATCTCTGATCGTGTGTGGAAATGTGTTCTCGTTTTTCTGTTCAGTGATTTCCAATACATAAATGTGGTGTGTGTTATTCTAGTTGCAGTTCGAAAATGGCCTGCTATGTTAAAACCTTTTGTGATCATGTGGTGGTGTGTGAACTCTGTGTAAATTGTGGTATCCTAACCACCAAGGCAAGGTTGGCACCACACAACGTAAGAAGAAGTAAGAGACGGTCGCTGCCAGTGGCCCCCAATGAGATCGCGAGGTGGCCGCCACGCCCCCCTGAAGCTCGCAGCGCCACCGCCAACCGACGTTAGCTAAGTGAGCTATGTGAATTGAAAAGTGAGGTGTGTGTTAGACGTGCCCTGGAAGAGTGGACTACAGGAAAGGTTGTCTGTATTAGTATGTGGCCCGCTGCAGACTGTTTTACGTTTTATTGTATATACTCAAGTCACGAAGATCTTGTCTACTATTGGATGTTCAGTTAGACATGAACAGGACATTGTATTAAGTTTGATTTTCGTTACTGTTTTCATGATACAGCAGTGACTGTGAAAAGATAAGTACTATTATGTTCTTTTTTGTCCCCTATGGAAGACTTTCTGTGTAAAATAAAAGTGTGTTATGTTTTGAGTACATCTTGTCTCAGCCAGCGCCCTTGCCAGCCGCTTGCACCTTCCTCAAATTGCCAGTAAGCAATCCACGCCAGAACGATAATAGGAACTGACGAACGACGAGAAAGCACGAATGCATTATAAATACTATTTAGCTTTGTGGGGTCAGATTTCTAATACGTGATATGTTAATTTTTGTACAGTGCAAGTAAAAAAAAAAATCTGCCCATCGTTACCTTCCGTGAGTGACATGTGTTCCACGTGGTTGATTCATAGAACAAAGCCATCAGATTCCACTCTTGTTTGTTCCATTCTCATCAGGCAAGTAACTATGCGGGTATCCTTCTAATTACCACTAATATTTCGCGATTTTCTCTCCACGCCTATAGATAATTGATGTTCTTCTTCGACTTGTAGTACGCACTCTGTCTTTCTCAGTAATTCTCTCTGAGTCTTGTACAACCTCCTTCAACATCTTCCTTATATAATTCTAAGCATTTCTATGGGTTGCATGCCGTAGTTAATTTTCTTTATTTTTCCGCCTCGACTCAGCACGCTGATTTTTCTGAGTTTCGCTGTGGCATTCCGTGTGTGTGAGAGAATGAGTGATGTTTGTGAATCCTCCCCCCCCCCCCCCCGCCCCTCCCAGTAGCGTTAAATCATGTATAATTTAGGTTAGGCACCGTCCGCATTAATCCATGTAAGAGATGCATTTTTATTGTATTAACGAAATTGGTTCTCCATTTTGCTTGTTTTCTGTCTGAATAAAGCTCAGATAAGCCACCTTTCTATGATAACTTTTACTGCGGTGGCTTGCTTATTATTGTCTGTTTGTAATAACGTGTGGGCTGCTATGTATATTGACCACTGTAGTATTAACCTCCTGTTGTTGATGTGATTTGAAGCGAGTCAGTTCTTAGTTATGGCCAAGGAACAAGGTTTTTTTAGCAGGAAGTAACCAGTAGTTCACACGGACCTTATTTGCTAGTTTTAGTGATAAAACAAGGCTCTTGTTTCGTACAGTGGTCGACTTTTAGAGTGTAGATGTAGTTAGAAGTCCGTAGAAGATGGTATACGATAGGGGGCGTGCGGATCTACCGGGTCCACAGCGCATCCGGGATGTGCAATACTAAGGTGACCCTCCTGTGAGCCAGACTTGCGCGTCAACGTGTAGGCGTTCCTCACACCTCTCTTGTATGAAGTGCTCTCGACGATGTAGTCGCTGCGCAGCTAGAGAGCACACTACAGTATCGCTGGAAATACTATTAAAACTGCCGAAATATTAATTTGCTGCAGAAAGGTGTTTCATATGAATAAAACCTGGGATGGCAATTATGGGCCTTCATTACTAGCCACACCATAATAGAAGAATGTGCAGTCACTTTTAAGGCGGCCAACGTTTTCAAAACTCAATGCGGGACATTCGAGTCTGTGGAGGAGGCCTATGATCACGTGACTAATTGTGCCGCTTATTCTGGAACTAGGAAAGAAATTTACTTTTAAAGTAACATATGTGAGTGTCATTTTATTTTTAATTTTCAATCTGTATTTATAGTTCATAAGTATCTTTAACGCTCCAATTTTGAATTTTAGAGTCTGGCAATTTCCACATATTCTCTCTTCGTAACGTTTTTCCGATCACCTCCGCTGTATGTACTATTTTCATTTGTTCCAGCTCTTAGAACATCGTGGTCGACACATTGTGATAACCAGTTTACGCGGCCCAAAAAATTATGTTATGCAATAACCTCGAATTAAAGTTTGGTAAAAACTACTTTAAAACCATTTAAACTTCTCTATTATAAAAGTTATTTCTATTAAGAGCAGAGTTTAACTCTGCCTTACTACATGCAATTCTCACTCACTTTCGTTGCTGCATTTTCAGAATTTCACCACCTTTTTTATTCCTGGAGGAAGTAAGTTGAAAGCTGATATTGTATTTGTATGTCAGATTTTAAGAAAACTTTTATACAGACTGTGGTAATATTACATCATGTTTGCCACCTTGAGCACTGAAAGTTATTCCATTACACTTATTGAAATGTACTTAAGAAGACACAGAAAATATTTCAAAGAAAGAATTTTTTAATAAGTCATCCTATCAGCAAATGCAGTACCAGCTTAGAACAAAAAGAACGTCTACTGCTAGCGAATTTGTAATTTTGAAATAGTCAGATGATGTGTATCGCTTTTGTGTGTGTGTGTGTGTGTGTGTGTGTGTGTGTGTGTGTGTTCAATGTATAAAAACTGTCATTTATACGCATATGATGCATCGTGAAGTTGACTTGTAAGCCGTATGACATAACTTGCCGTACACAAATAGTTTCGGCCTGTGTTCTTAGACCAACAGTTTCAAAATTACTGGAATGCTGGAATGCGGGACGCTTTTGCCGTTTCGCGGGACATTTTCTGTAATTGTCCCGTTGCGGAACTGCCCCCATAATCCGGGACGGTTGGCCGCCTTATTCACTTTGAAGTTAACAAGGGTAATTGTACGGGTGGCTCTGAGACGACGCCGGTCCGGATCAGGTCCTAACGCCGACCGAGGAGAGTGGCGTGAAGCCGACACCTCCTGCCGAGCAGTGTTCGGAAATGTTTGTTAAAGGCGCTGTAATTTATTTATTTGAACATTATTAAAGAATATGAAATGTTCAGCAACTACTTCAGCTGACCCCTAGTCTGTTACTAAGGACTGTATGCCACCAACCCATAGCTAAATAAAAATATTAGTAAATTTCAGACGTTAGGTTCGCGCCATATTGTTGGCACTGCAGCGGCTACAATCCCACGGAGACAGCGCCTGGGGCTTCGCTACCCCACCTCCTCTGCCGACGGTGCGGCTTGGACGTACGGTGCGGCTTGGAAGTGGGAACTTTAGCGGCTCGTACGGTCGACGACTGCCCAGCCGTTCCTAACTGAAAATATATCTGCCGCCGAATCGCGCACAGAAATCTGTTAAAAACTTATTGAAGAAAATAAAGCAAACATTTTACCTACTTATAAGAACACTTACGTATCCCATTCCGTTTTTTAGGTGGTTTTTCGTAAAGTAAAAGGCGCAAGTTTGAAAATAATAATAAAAAAATAGTGCCATGCAGACGTTAGCAACAGTCTGTATATTTGGTCACTTTTCAAACAAAAGGTTAAATTTTGAAAAATTTACTGCGAGAACCTACTAAAGTTTCTGAATTTATAAACCGCAAAACATGGAATTATTCTTGTAGGTCTCGTAATTAATTGGTTGCCAGTAAGTATTTGCATGTTGCATCTTGACGTTAAAGTTTTACATCAGCTGCTGTCTGCCATGCTCTCTTATATACAGGGTGAACACCAAACACGTGCACCGCAAATATTGCGGAAACGGAAAGTGCTATTAATTTGCGGTTTTCTCAGAATGGATTGGTAGTCAGGGGCTCGTATTTTTGGCCAATAAACAGATTGAAATATTAGTTAGAAAGAGTATTTTTTATAGTAACATAGAGCTTTTTAAATGGAACAATGCCTGTAGACATTAAGAAACTAAAAGTAGGTTACATTAGAATATCAGTAGTGTTTGTTGTGGGATTCTAGTGCAAGTCGTTTACGAGATACCGTCTTTTGAAACGTTCCCACACCGACACTTGTACAATACCTGTGGTAACACACACTAAAGAACAACACAAGTGCATACACTAGTTATGTGGAGTCCAGTCAATAACGCGACAATTAACGACCATCACAGGCTGTTTTCAAAATGACCACCTGCAGCAGAAATACACGCTGTTAGTCTGGTATGTAACAACCGCTGCACATGTGCTAGCATTTCAGCCGATATGTCCGAGCAGGCTGCAGTAATACGTCGTTGCATATCGTCGGATGTGGTTGGTATGTCCTTGTAGACAACATCTTTCAGCTTTCCCCACAGAAAAAAGTCTACAGGCGCCAAACCCGGGTACGGGCGGGCCAAGGTACAGGTCCTCTGCGTCCAATCCATCGATTTGAGAACAATTCATCAAGGCATGATGTATTAATTCGTGCACTAAGGGCTGGACAGCCATCATGTTCGAACCATAGATTCCTCCGTCTTTAGAGGAACGCCTTCTAGCATCCGTGGAAGATGGTCTTTTAGAAGGCTGCGATACTCCGTCGGATGCCGGACACTTGCCACTACGGACTTTTGCCACTACGGACTTTTGCCACTACGGACTTTTGCCATGCCGGACTTTTGCCACACCTGACCCTTCGCCAGGTAGTCGGATTAGCGGCCCCTCAGGCAAGGGACGTCCCTTCCCGTGCTCCTGCTGTTTGCTTCCAAACCTCCGTCTCCTATCTTACTCGATACAGCCAATAAGAAAGAGATATTGGTGTTGGACATCTCGCCGAAATGTACAACTTCTTTTCAATATCCCGAAATCGAAATATTTATAACTTTTGGGAAACGAAAGCGATACCGTCGGCTATGTCACTGTGTAATTACTGCTTCCAACCACAAATATGGATCCATTCTCTCTCCGTTTGTGCGGTAGCTTTCTTTCACATTTACTGATTGCGATAGAAACAGTCCATCGCCATGGAAGGAACGATATAAAGATAATTCGAATGTTCGCTTATCACTAAAGTTTGATCACTGCATTTGTACATATATTAATTGCTACAACTGCGTGAGAAAAAAGGAGGAAAGAAGAACGATACACTTGATAAATTTACTCTTTGCGGCGAAATATTAGTTAATAAAGTGAATTGAGACGATGTTCAAATCAATGACAGAAAATACGTTTACAAAATATAGATAAGAGCGCCTATGTTTGACAGATCACCTAAAGTCGACATACAAATTATAATAAATAAATGAAGGAATATAGAATGCTATGCTTGTAAAGTACACTGTTGTTCTACATTGTTTAGCTGGGTCGCAGAAGAAACGCCCTAGTTTTTTAATGGAAATGCCATAATTCCTATGATCTGCACTGCAAAAGAAACAAAAAGCACAATGTAATATGTGTACTAGCTCACAAGCGAAACTGAAGTCGATAGTTACTGTCAGTTAGTGTGAGCCGATGTTAAACTAAATAAATAATAACTGCCACGGCGGAGCGGCCAAGCGCAATGAGGCGCTATGCTGCGATGCGCGAAGCCGTTCCCCGTCGGGGGTTCGAATCTCCCATCGGACATGGATGTTTGTGTCGTCTTAATTATAAGGTAGGTCATAAGTAGTTTGCAAGTTTAAGGACTGTTGACCCCGCAGTTACGTCCCTTAAGCTTATCAAACATTTGAACATTTTAATTTACCGACCCCGGCACTCTCATTATGCAGCCGTGAACAGTTCATAGAAAACACAACACAAATAGATACACTACACATACAATTATAGTTGGCGGTTACTTAAATCTACCATCCGTATGTTGACAAAAATACACCTTCTGACAAAAATTATGTTGAACAATTAGTTCATGAGCCCATTCAAATTGTAAATGGTTTCGAAAACAAACTTGAGCTCTTAGTCACAAATACTCCTGAGCATTGCGACGGATACAGGGGTAAGTGAACCCAAAGTTGTAGCGAGCTCAAATCTGTAACAAAGATACCCACCAAAACTAAACGCTTAATAAGTCTATTAAAGAAAGAAAAAAAGATAAAAATTCGGTTGACATCTTCCTAGGAGACAGTCTCCATTTCTTCTAAATTAACTATGTAAGTGAAGACCATATGTGGCTTACATTCAAAGAAATAGCATCAACAGCATTGGAGTGATTCCTACCAAATAAATTAATAAGAGACTGAACTGGTCCCCCATGGTACATAAAACAGAACAGAAAGCTTTTGCAGAAAATTTAGACGAATTCAAAATCCCCAAGATTGCCGATGTTTCACTGAAGCTCGAAATTTAGCGCGGCCGTCAATGCGACATTCGTTTGATATTTTTCACAACGATACACTTTGTAGAAATGTGGCGGAAAATTCAAAGAGATTCTGGTCCTATGTTATCTACAGCAGCGGAAAAACCTAAGTGAATGCCTTTATTGCGCAATAGGGACGGTAATGTACTGATGACAGTGCCACTAAAGCGGAGTTATTAAATGCAGTTTTCAGAAATTCTTTCATCAAATAAGACGAAGTAAATATTCCACAATTCGAAATGAGAACGAACGTTCACAACTAGCAATTGACACTGAACTAGTGAGACGTAAGTGCAACTGGCAGGTTTGGAAAAACATCTCCTCCATACGAGATTATAAAGGTGAGAAGCTCAATTGGTGTTTTAGCTTCACTGTTTTTTCGACTGCGGAGTAACATTTTGTAGTAACACATTTGCACATAGAGTTCTGTTCCATTAAAATCTGTGTTATAAAATTCACCCAGATTTTTACAGTTATTTCGTTATCCCATATCATCATTAACCTCCTTTAATAAAGCTTAAACGTCGAGTAAAAATCAAAATTTTGAATTGAAATCCCGTAGCCGTGTAAATCTTGTACTTATTTCTTGCTGCAGACGATGAACAACGCTTTTCAAAAAATCAAATATTTGTAAAGCTAATGGGACTTGTGTCATCAGTCGCTAAACTTACAAACTATTTATGAACTAATCTATACTACAGACGACACAAACATCCATGCCCAAGGGAGGATTCGAACCTCCAACACGGGAGGCCGCTCGATCCGCAATGTGCTGCTCCAGACCGCTCGGCTACTTCCGCGCGGCAACTTTTTTTCTGCAGAGAGGCCAACATCACCAGCCAATTCCTCTTGCATTTTTCGACGTCTTCGAATACGGGTTGTTGTGTTGAGAGGGACCCAGCCTTTACTATTGTTTGTTCACAGACCTCTTCTCGAATGTCTGCAGGTTCAGTCGCTAATGATTCAAGATCATGGGACGCTGCTCTGAAGTTCACTTTAGGGTCTTGTAATCAGGCCTGCACGCTATCATTTCTCCTCGAGATTTGATGCCAGAAATGGATTAAAGTAATGAAAGTGAAATTCAGTATATTTTGCAATAAAACTCTAACTTCACTTCTGGTGTCACTTGTAGTGGTACTGTCCTCCGCAAATTTTTTAATAGTTCTACTAATTCTTCCAGCCCATCGACAATAACGCTAACAGCTTGTGTCCTGGTGCTCCATCTGCGTTAGACAGTTTTCTTTGAAGCATTTTTAATACTTCCTATCGAAATATACAGCGTGAGAAAAATATCTACCAAATTTATCACAATTAACGAATAATCTCAATATTTTTTTTTTTTTTTTTTTTTTTTCGAAAATTCCTTGCTGAACGCCAGATATATAACCTGATATCACGACAGCATTATCATTACATTGTGATCTTCAGTATTGTAATGAAATCTGAAAGTAATGTATTTTTCTAAAATTGTATTTTGAATTGAGGCTGCATCTTTAGCATGTATTTCAATAATTCCCAAAAAAGATTCTCTGATAGAAAATCTTCTGTTGGTAAAACCAATGTCTACATACCTAAAGACTTATGACATTTGTTCCGGATGAGCGACATAAGGAATTGAATCAAATAAAAGTCCGTAATAATTATTAGTTTATTTCGGACTGGGAATGCCAGAAGGTGAATGAATTCATTTTGAATTTTTGGTGATAGGTATGATACAGTTCTTGTCGTTTCCGTAACATTTTTAATATTATTTGCTAGTAGTGGATCAACCTTTGCTACAAGTTTAAGTAAAGATAATAGGTTTTCCACATTTGTACCATCTGGAAGTGCTGGATTTTCTACGTGACCGCATAGAGAAAGATTTGCATAATCAGATACCTCATGCAAATTAATATTCGTTGCAATTATTCCGCCATCTTTCTTTTTCGGACAGTATAATTGCCTCCAATGATGCATCAATTCTCGTTTTATAATAATCAGATATTACCTAAAATGAAGAGTCAAAACGTGGTTTCTGGGTACACGGCTGGTGCTGCCAGCTGGCACGATACGAGACGGGGGGAGAAGGCAGCCGACCAGGAGTAGCGTCCAGACACCCAACAGCATTGCATCTTCCATGTCCATAATATAATTACTAGCGAATATAAGGTGAACTATAAAATACGGCTAATATGAAAGTTTAAACGAAATAGTGAAAACACAATAATGCTATTCTTGAATATATTCCTCTCCAATTCCATAAATTAAAGTAAACATGAAACCCACATCCTGCTTCTGTGTATCTCTTGAGAGGTACAAACGCAGGTTGCCGCGAGACAGACAGAAATTGCTTAAATGAAAAACATACAAACAAACACACGAGACGTCACTGTTTTACCTCTGTCGCTAATGTAACTTACGTTGTGTGAACTGAAATAATTTTTCGTAAGAAAATCAGTACAACTTTGACACAGTTTTTAACAAAGTGCTATAATTTGCATTATTCATTTTCTGAGAGACCATACAAAAGTAACAGTACATGCTTGAAGACAGTTTCTAATTGTAATACTTGTCTTATCAATGATCACGCGAAATGTAGAATAAAAAAAAAATGTTGTTATTAACAAGTCTGTATCTGAAACGGGTTACGGCTTGGACGAACCAGGTAGTCGTCATAGTCGTTTACTATCATAGATCAGTCGACCTATCACCGTAACATTTTGAAACGAAAACTGAAAATCCTGGTGGCATGACAGCAACAGGAAAAGTTACTTTTTAAGTGCTGCTGTTCTGAGAGAATGAACATTTTGTATACAAAGATTTTTCATTGATTTTCTGCAAATATTATTTATAACTATTTATCAGAGAACACATGAAACAAAACAATTACTTGTATTACAATGATTATCAATTTAAAAGTCGGCCGCGGTGGCCGCGGGGACTGAGGCGCTCCAGTCACGGTCTGCACGGCCACTACGGTCCGGGGTTCGATATTTGGGCATGGATATTTGTGCCGTCCTTTGTATAAGGTAGTCCGTAAGTAGTTTGTAAGTTTAGGGACTGATGACCTCGTAGTTAAGTCCCATAAGCTTAACAACCATTTGAACAATTTAAAAATGTTTTGCAGCAATCAAAAAAATAACAACTGAAATTATCCGGAACATCTAGGTTGTGTCTGAGGCCACTTGGCGCCCCTCTGCTAGTAGCCCCCTGCCCTCCCACATGTGATTGATCTTTGTACTGATTTCTCAGGATCTATGCACCCAAATGGCGTGAACAAGTAATCGCATGTCAGTATAATATATTTGTCCAATGAATACCCGTGTATCATCTGCATTTCTTCTTGGTGTAGCAGTTTTAATGGCCAGTAGTGTATTTACACACGTGATGAGAAAATATCTGCATATACTGGATCAAATGGAACATCCGAAACAGCAGTCAAAAACAAACCAGAACCACGCTTTACCTAGTAGCGTCCCCCATTTTATCGACGTCAAATAACGTAAATAATACTGACGTGGCGCTTGTCCAACTTGCGCGTGCCAGTTGTCGTCGACGCATATGACGCAATGGGCGAACTTTGGTCCTTCCGGTGCTCAGCAACCGACGACGGCGATCGACGATGGAGCCGTATTCACCATCAGTGGAGAGGTCCTGGAAGTAGGTAACGTAAAGGAAACGACTTCTGTGGTGGCTGGGTGAATCGGTCGTACTGCATATCTCACGCGCTGTTGTCAAGAAGAGCGCTGTTGTCGAGAGACAGAGTAAAAATTATATTCAGAAGAAATTCGTAGGCAGAAATTTATCTTAGGAAATGCTCGACAGCAAGGCTGCTTATTTATTTCCTTTTTTAAAATTTTATTTCAGTTTATTCATACCACTTTCGACAAAAAAGTCAAATGTTTGTTAATCTATCGTACCAAACTGCGTGGTCATCAGTCCGTAGTTTACAGACTACTTTAACCTATGGTAAACCAACCTAAGGACAATACACACACACACACACACACACACCCATGCCCCAGGGAGGACTCGAACCTCCGACAGCGAGCAACCGCGCGCCCCGCAGCGAGGCGCCGTAGACAGCTTTTTTTTTTTTTTTTTTTTTTTTTTCCAGATACAATCCGGAACTGCATCAACGTTTGAAAAGCGACGAACAAAATGACAAATCATACCAAACGTAAAGACAAATGTACTAAAGCAATAATGATTTCGCTTTCTACACTTTACGAAAAACTCTCACGTATCATACATCGCATAATATCATGCAAGGAGGACTAACCGTGTAGGAGGCTTGAGATGGCAAAACAAAATGGGGTCCCCGTCATGATGGCTAGGTGGCGACATCATAAACACCAAGTTCCCGACGATAACCACCGTTTGGCGAACATTTCGATGACTTGACTCAACTTTGCTGCTGAGAAGAACTTCCGAATCGTAATATTATAGATCGGCTTTCGAAAATAGAAATGTTTGCAAATGATCTGTTGAAGCGATACCGGGAAATTTATCTGTGGGAGAGTCAGGTTTGGTGCGGAACGACTGAAAAAAAATATTTTGGAATACGTAATACAATTAAACTTTCTATTGATTAACAATATACAGGGTGTATCTAAATTCGGGCTTCGCACCGCCATTCCTACATGCTTGCAATAAAAAAATGTCCCTCACAAAATTTTGTCCTGCGCATATTTCCGGCAGTAAATAGACGTCGAAGATTGAGATGGGTGTGTGTCCCATACGTCAGTGTGTTTCTCAATTATACTACTACAGCAACAAACTTCTAGCGGATTTGGGAGGTGTCTTGAGGAACAAAGTGAGCAACGAAACCCATGCCCGGAAACGTCATCCAACGACTCTACAGAGCGTCGAAGTTGCTGGAGGGCAGGAAGTTGTGGCAGGAGCTGGTGCCTGTAACTTGGACTCACCGTTGCGTCGATGAACGGCGTTTCCGGGCATGGGTTTCCATCCTCATTTTGTTCTTCAAGACACCTCACACATCCTAGAAATTTGTTGGTGTAGTAGTGCAATTCTGAAACACACTGACGTATGGAAAGGACACCCATATAAATCTTCGACGTCCATTTACGCGAATTTAGATTCACCCTGTATACAAACGCTTGTTATTGTATTACAAACAATTCAAACTTGACAAACACGTTAGATAGGTCCAAGTGGTAGACAAGTTTCGTGAAATTACATCTACTGACTCGAAAAATAGATTCCCTTCACTTATCTCGTTTTTAATTCATGAATTTCACAAAAAGTCGCACATTAACGATTCCTAACATTTGGCTAGCCATCGGAAGTACTATTTTTACAAAACAGTAACTCAATCTTGGAGGCGAGGTACTGGCAGAAGTGAAGCTGTGGGTACAGACCATGAAGCGTGCCGGGGTAGCTCAGGCGGTAGAGCACCTGCACGCGAAAGGCAAAGGCCCGGGTTCGAATCCCGGTTCCTGCATACAGTTTTAACCTGGCAGGAACTTTCATATGAGCGCACACACCGCTGCAGAGTGAAAATTTCATTCAAGGAATAGTCTGTTTGAACAAAGAAGGGGAGGCGAGGCCTCTGCGGCAAAATAGTTTTGGCGAAAAGTGCCGTGCCTTTCTCCCTCTCTAAATGGACGCCTCTGGCACTTACAGTTAAATTTTGAACTTCAACATTACATATTAGAACTTTCACATTTTGCTGAGATGTTGGGTCTGAACATTTTCCATAAACATTTAAAAAAATTCTGTTAGTCTGTCCCCACAAATACTGTACTGTAAATACTGTCTTTGTTCCATATTTCTGCTACTTTTCGTACATTTAAAGCTATGGTGAGTTGAAAAGGAAGATAAATGCGAAATAAACTGAGAGTGAATACTAAAACTGCTTTCTCTTCATGCAATCTTTAGACATTACCAAAGTTCCACGATTTAAATATCGATAAACACTTTCTTACGTGTCTTAAAGCTGATGATATGCAAGCGGAAAAATGTGTTGCTTACATATCTTTAAAGCAATTGAATGAAAGGTAGTTGTGCGGTTAAGTGGCAGAATACGATTAGGTAGACAAAGCGTTCCATCCCTGTCAATCCTACAATTTTTATCTGTCATTTTATACATCTCTCATGCCTACAGTGGCGTTGTTGTGCAAACTACCGAGTTGCACCGTGGTTCTAAGTCCATATCAATAATTCATGTTGCAACCTATTATACAAGACTTGAGGCTACTGTATTAAAAGTTGAAATAATGAAAAACATGTAATGGGAAAGTTCTTTAATTAGTAATGTGAATTTTTTACAAATAAAGAGCTGGTCTTACAATATTTTTTGGCAATAGTGTCACGAAATTTCTCGTTCCAGTTAACCGCTCGTACTTATTTTTCTTGACCTGTGATTGTGTACAAGTCGAAATAAACCGTTTTTTACTCTGATGTAGGATAGTTCAAATTATTTTACACAACAATTGTCGGAAAACGAAACTTTCGACTTTCGACTTCAGGGGTTTGTAGCTAGTCAGCTGGTTTCTCGTCACTTCTCATAAAACCAGTGCCTAGATAGTTTACTCTCAAATTGCAACTTAAGAGTCCTCCGTCATTTGTGTAATGAATCCAACTTTTAACCACTTTACCTTCGGTGGAGTGTGATCATGTAACGTAGCCGTGAGTCGCCGTTAACGAGTTTGCTCGCGGTCTAATCTAAATGCAACTTAACTTTGCTATACTAACGCACCATCGCAAATCAGGCACTACAGACCAGAGCCATCTTCGCAGTTTTATTGTGTATTGTGTTGTGTGTTACCTCCGGGTTTGCTGAATTTCGCCTATGATAGCGGCGCCTGCTTCTGCCTCGTTCATCACGCTGATTTTGGTGAGCTTCGCTGTTGCATAGGGTGTGTGGGAGCGAGTGACTGTTGTTTGAAAATCCTCCCCCCAGTAGCGTTAAGTTGTGTGTAATTTATGTTAAATTCAATGCTGGGCATCGTCAGTATTAATGTAAATGCGATGCATTTTATTGTATTAACAAAATTGGTTTCTCATTTTGCTTGCGTTCCACCTGAATAAACAAGTTAAGTTCTGTATAATTTTGACTTGCCTATATATTGTAGTTTTCCAGCACTTTCCCACTTTTTATTTAATATTGTTTTTCACCAGTGCTGAGAACAAGCTCAAATGCAATTTTTTATGTTTAAGTTCCGTTGCGCCATAAATGTTTTTCTTTAGCCATCTTTATGAAATAAGTTTAATTGTGGTGGCTTGTTTATTAATGCCTGTGTGTAATTTCGTGTGAGCTGCTACGTGTATTGGCCTCTGTATCGTTAACTTCCTGTTATCAGAGTGACTTGAACCAAGTCAGTTCTCAATTTGGGCCAGGGAACAAGGTTTTGCAACAGGGAGTAGCCGGTAGTTCACACGGTCCTTTTGCTAATTTTACTGCTATAATGAAGCTTTTTTATAACAGTAACTTCTTATCCGGATACCTCCTCCCAGAATTAAGCTTTTATTAAGTACAGTAGTCCACTTTTATGTTTTTATTTAATGCAATAGATGTGCTACCTTTCCCCTTCGGAAATCTACGTATCTAATTCCATTAAGGACGCCAACACCCCATTGCAATTGGACTTCTTTTGTGCCACCTATACTTTCTTCACACAGTCACAGAAAACACTGGATATGATGAAGGATCAGTAATTAGTAAGACTGCTTCACAGAGTGAAAGTCAGTTTCGGTTTTACTACAATTTCAAAACAAATATTTTAAATATTTACCGAAAATTTCTAACAAGTTTACTATGTAATAAATATATTGGTACTTGATTTTTTCATCTTGATGTATACATTTCGGTATAGGCTATCGATAACAATAATATCGACAATATTTGTCAGATATTTTTCGTGAAAATTATCGATATACGTAGACAGCTTATCAATATCTCCACTTATTAGAAAGTGTACGAGCAGACGCGGGCATTCAGGATCAAAGTTGGCGAATTGTTAAGCCATGGTCTTTCTGTTCACGTCAGATCACGGTATTAATGTGTTAGATAACGCCCCGTGGGACAAGGCGAGTCTTCTGAGGCTGATGTCGTGAGCTATATTGATGGCAGTGATAGTGGCTGGAGTGTTGTAGGGAGCCGTTGGCACAGCGACATTTGGTTACCGATTACAAGAACTGAGATATTGTAGCTTTCCCACAGGAATGATTCCTAGTTTGAACATTAAATATTTCCTGCAGCCCAGTGAAACTGAGCAAATCTATTCGCAAGATGAAATTTTTATGGAACGAGGTGGAATGAGCGATGAGGCAGCTGGTTCTCAAATTTTCTGTCAGTGTATTTTAAACACTGCCGTATTTGCCGTTTTAATCTTCGTACAGGAGGTTACTTTTTCTATTCTTCTACTGCTTTAAAGATTTGTTTGCAACAGTCATGTGTATGTGTCTAAACACGCTTATCTCGAAAACGGAACACAACTTTGTGACTTCCACGTCAAATATCTAGCAGCACATAATACGCTTCCCTACTTTCTCCTCTGGAAACGGAGCCGTTATAAATAAATTGAATGTTTCCAGAATGAAACTTTTACTCTGCACAGAAGTGTGCGCTGATATGAAACTTCCTGGCAGATTAAAATTGTGGGCCGGAACCGGGACTCGAATCTGGGACCTTTGCCTTTCTCGAGCAAACACTCTACCGACTGAGCTATCCCGACACGACTCTCGATGTGAAGTTGTGAGGCGGGATTGTGAGTCGTGTCGGGATAGCTCAGTGGGTAGAGTGTTTGCCCGCGAAAGGCAAAGGTCCCAGATTCGAGTCCCGGTTATGAAACACTATTTTAATCTGCCAGAAAGTTTCAAATTGAATGTTATTTGATTTTCGAATGCCAAATGTCGGCTCTAACAACTAACGATCGAACAACACCACGTATTGGTTCTCTGTGTAGCACGCCGTACTAGTAGGTAGCGTAGACGCCTCAAATTTAAAATTACGGGTTTTTATTCTGCATCATTCTGATGAAATAAATTCTGTGTATTGCCGAAAGCTACCCTCAGTTCACCTTTTGAAAGCCTCACCAGAAATCTTATACTAGTTGTGAAGATAAACCGGCAGATACAATGACACCTTACATTATGATGATCCGATTTCAATGAAATAAACGCATCTGTGCGGGTCCTATGGTGACATGTCAAATGTCAGCTCTACCGTAGTTACGATCTTTGTCTGGCAGGTGATTTTGGTGAAACGCTGCCTACCAGTATCTGAAAGGAAACAAAATTAATGTTCTCTTTTTCGCTTCAGCTTTCTTTCAATCTGTTGGACGACGTTTTTTGCCAATTTTTCGGAATGGAACACATTGACCTATTCTTCATGATTTCCGACAGAAAAATATATTTTGCTTAATGAGTGTTTCGTATTTCAGGTTAGAGCCAGAAGCGAATTGTTTTCATTAAGAAAGGTACCTCTGCATAGACAATTTGTAAGATAGATCTGCCGGGGCAGAATAGCCGTGAGCACTAAGGCGCCCAGCTGGGGTGCGCGCTGCCGTTCGCCGTCGGGGGTTCGAGTCCTCCCTCGGGGCCAAGGGTTTTCGTGTTGTCCTAAGCATAAGCTACTTTAAGTTAGTGTAAGTAGTTTGTGAGCAATTCCCACCGTAGGTAAGTCCCTTAGAGTTTCAAACATTTGAACACCTTTTTAAAGCAGAATTTCCTTTTCAAATTTTTCAGAATTTCTTATTCTTTCGTGTTCTTTTACCTATCGATTGGTTCCTGAAAGCAGTTTTCAGACTTTGCGCTTATTCGTCATGAACACACTGTACTGTAAAACAACTGATGACAAATTCCACTCACGCTCACTCTTTTGTATCGTTGGTCATTTTGTGGTGCAATTGTTTCCTCCTGTGACGGTGAACCTCCTTGGGGTCGCGACCCACAATTTGAGAAACTCTGGTTTACACTGATAGCAACCAATAAACGTTTTCACTGTTTCATTATCAGCAATGGGCTAGATGTAGTTTTAAGCCAATGTCCCTATGGCATGAAACACCTCTCAACAAGTGAAGATCCTGCAGCGGCCGGAGAGAGAATTGCGGCTACGACCGCCACGGCCTCGTCTATCGTCGATGGTGCGTGATTCACGCGGTCACAGCATCTCGGGGGACGCTTTGCGAGGATTCACCCTTTTCGTCCATTTGCGTGTCTTTCCCACGGGGCCGTGTTCGGAATTGCCGTCTCTCCACTCCTATAATCTGTAAGCGTTCGATTTCCGGTAACTGGCCGCTTGAGATTTCAGCCTTTCTGCTGTCGAAACAGGGTTAGTCACATAAAATGACGACCGACAATACTTCATATCAAGAGGTACAGTTATTATTCTTGTCTGTACATAGATACACGAGTTTTAGGCCACGACGGAGTGTCCGAGCGCGTTGAGACGCTATACTCCGATGCACGAGACCGTTCCTTGTCGGGGGTTCGAATTCCCCCTCGGGATGTTTTGCTGTCTTTAGTGTAAGTTAGTTCATCAGTGGTGACCCCGCAGTTAAATCCCATAAGCTCAACAAATATTTGAACATTTGAGTTCTCAGTTTGTTTGCTTTACAGTACTTCCAATAAATCAAAGAACTTTGCTTACCCGTTTAATTTTCCTGAGATTCGACGGCTCGCAAAGCTCAGACTGTCACAGAGGTACACCGTCCATGATAATGGTAACTGCCACACAGTCAGACACTCTTTATTGACAAATAGTTTAACATCAGATGAAAATCCCGAGAGACAAGCAAACAGGCAAAACATAAAATTGAAATTATCTTCAGTGATACAACCGTAATTTTCTTAAAACCAAAGAACGGGTGATGCTGTTGTTGTGGTCTTCATTCCAGAAAACGGTTTGATGCAGCTCTCCACTCTTCTGATCTCCTCATAAGAACGGCAACCCACATCCATCTGAATCTGCTTGACATATTCGTCTCTTTGTGCACCTCTACTATTTCCCCTCCACACATTTCCCTTCAATGTCAAATTTACGATTCCTTGATGTCTAAGGACATGCCCTACCGATCGATCCCTTGTTTTGGTCAAGGTATGTCAAAAATTCCTTTTCTCCACAATTCTGTTTAGTACCTTTCCATTAGGTACGCGATCTACCCACCTAATCTCCAGCATTCATTTCAAAAGCCTCTCTCTGTCTAAACTATTTATTGCCCAAGTATTACTCCAACATGAGGCAACACTCCATACAAATGCCTTCAGAAAGGACTTTCTTATGCTTAAATTAATATTCGATGTCAGCAAATTCCTCTTTTTCAAAAAAGCTTTTCATCTGGGTTTTTAAATCGTCTGTACTGTGACTATCATATGTTACTTTAATAATTAGGTAACAAATCTCATCTACTACCTTTATTGTTTCGATCTCATTTCTTCAGCATCGCCTGATTTTCTAACATTGCATTCCATTACCCTTGTTTCACTCTTGTTAATGTTTATCTTATATGCTGCTTTCATTGCACTGTCCATTCGGTTCAACTGTTTTTCCAGGTCCTTTGCTGTCTCTGACAGAATTTCAATGTCATCAGGGAACTAATTATTATTATTATTATTTTTTTTTTTTTTTTGTCAAAAAATGTTTCAAATGTTTGTATAGCTTTTGGGACTTAACTACAGGGTCATCAGTCCCTAAACTTACAAACTACTTATCAACTAGCTTATCCTAAGGACAGCACAAATATCCATGCCTGAAGGGGGATTCGAACTCCCGACCGAAGTGGCCGTACAGACCGTGACTGGAGCGCCTCAGTCCCCTCGGCCACCGCGGCCGACCACATTGTTTTTATTTCACCACCTTGAATTCTAATTCCTTCTCCAAATTTCTCCTTGCTTTCATTTACAGCTTGCTCAGTGTACAGATTGAACAACATTGAAGAAAGGATACAATCCTGTCTTACCACCTTCCCCACAACTGCGTCTATTTCATGTCCTTCAACTTTAGTAACAGCTGTCAGGTTTTTGTACAAGTTGTAAATAACTTTCCATTCCCTATATTTTACACCTGCTGACTTCAGAATTTGAAAAAGTGTATTCCAATCAACATTGTGAAAAGCTTTCTCCAAATCTATAAAAGCTAGAAATGTAGGTTTGTCTTTCCTTTATCTATCTTCTACTATAAGACGTAAAGTATGTATTGCCTCCAGTGTTCCTATGTTCCTCCTGAACCCAAACTGATCTTCCCTTGATCAGCTTCTGCAAATGTGTGATATTACTGTTAAAACGAGAGGAGAATTTGTATGGGTAGTAAAATGGATTGCCACACTGTTATAACAAAATATCTTACTATGTGTAGTGAAAAGACTCTATCATCTTTAACGTTACTATGTTCAAAATGTTCAAATGTTTGTAAAGCTTAAGGGACTTAACTGCGGGGTCATCAGTCCCTAAACTTAAAAACTACTTATGAACAAGTTTTCACAATAGACGACACAAACATCCAGTCCCGAAGGGGAATTCGAACCCCCGACGCGGAACGGCCTCGCGCATCGCCTCAAAGCGCCTGGCCGCTCCGCCGCGGCTACCACCAGCAGTGTACATCTTCATCTGCAAGCACACTGCGCACGCCCAAACCACGGTATGTGGCGGAGGGTACTTTGCCTACCACTGTCGCTTCCTTACCTGTATGCCTGCGTGTGGGCCCTGATGTCTCCAGCTATATTGTTCTGATCGTGTCGCGATATACGCGTAGAAGGAAGTAACATATTGGCTGACTCCTCCAGAATGGTATGCTCTCTGGACAGTGGCCCGTATACGGTACAATGTCTCTCTGGCAATATCTGCCGCTGGAGTTACCTAATCGACTCTGTGACGCTTTCGCACTTACTAAATGAGCCCGTAACGTAATGCTCTTCGCCGGATCTTCTCTGTTTCCTTTACTAACCCTACCTGTACGGATCTCGCACTGATGAGCAACAGTCAAGTCCTGACCGAACGAGTGTTTTGAAACCTACTTACTTTGTTGAAGAACTATACCTCCTTAGGTACATACACTGCCACATAGTCACAAAAGGTTTGAATATACCAGACCGTTATCAAACTGCAACTAGTAACACATACACCTTGTTCATCTGTTGGAAATCACTGGATCGAAAAACTAAAACACATTTCCGCGCACGTTCGGAAAAAGTATTCCGAAAAAATGAATCTAAGTTCATGAGTCTAAGTTAAACATAGTAGACAAAGAAACGCTACCATCTCCGCAGACACAAGAGCAGAACCAACCTTACCTCACCATGATCCCATCACCAAGTGACCACCGAGCGGCCAGTAGGCGCGGAAACTGGTGAAAACCCATGAGAACAGCAGTAGTGGGGAGAGAAGATCGCGAGACTCGCCCTGGAGAGGGCTCGTCGACTGGCTTGTAACCAGTGGGTGTAGAAACCTCTTTGGTCGCATCAGCAGCAGGGGTTGGGAACGACGAACTATCGACTCTAAGCCAGAACGAACCATGCAAAGCGAGCTATTACTACCCGCAATCAGATAGCCATTAGATTCTCGCACATCAATTTAAAAGTAAAACAAGTAGACATTCTCACAGGGAGAGTGGCGTAGCGGAGAAGCCGTACTTATTGGCACATTCATAACCACAATAATAAATTATTAAAATAACACAATCCTAGCAATATTAACTAACATTTCAGAAACTAATATTTTACAACGTGAAATAAAAATGCTATTCCTCATGCCTTGAAAAGAGTGGGGTTCTAGCTTTAATAAAATGCTAATCTAGCGACATAAAATAAATTACAATTTTATAAAAAAATATTTGGAAGACAACAGTCTTTCAGCGTCTGACGACATCCTTCAGTTGAGAATGACTTGCTGCTTTCTATCAACTAGGAACGCCTCAATCCAGTCCGGCAGTTGGTCTGATAATCCATGTGCTGCCACTCTGTTCATGAGGCGACGGCGAGGAACGGCATGGATCGCCTTGCTGGAGTCAGGAAACACGGCGCCTACCTTCCGATCTGAATCTCCTGCCCTCTGGATCTCGGAATGAACAGCGCGCGTTGTGTCCACATGGCCGCTGCTTTCGGAAACCATGTCAGGTGCTACCGAGGAGATTTACGGTCTCCAGAAATGTCACAACACTCGAACAAAAAACGTGCTCCAAAATTCGGCAAATGATAGATATCGTTGTTTTGGTGAACTCAGAAATATTCACAAAAGGGGGGCGGGATGGAAATAAAGAAGGGGAAAGAGTTAGGTAGCAATCACACAGTCGTGCTATAAACTTGTGACGGCTACAGCGTCTTAGTCGTATCACTAAAGTTGAGTTTTTGTTATTTTTATATATATATTTTTTTTTTTTTTTATTTTTTGGCGTAGGCTTCGTAAATTATTCATTCAGCCAGTGTCCAGTAAAATGAAGCTTACAAATTAATACTTACACAGAAGCACATTCATCTCTCTCACTCACACATACATATACGGTGCACCCAAGAATGCGACGTGCAGTGGTTTAAACCACTATTCTGTAAACAACGCGGATGCATAAATCTGGACTCTACGCATAGAACTGCAGCGTGCCTGCACATTCATATGCTTCACTCACGATGTTGTATTGCCTACCATATGGTAACTCCGCAACTGAATTTAAATCAGCTTTTACGTGACAAAAACCTACTTACTTTATTCTTGTTTGGAACTTGTTATCAAATGCACTGAAAACGACTGGTTTGGGAGCGTAATCGAAACGTATATTCTTTCCGTCCTATAGCGACAGTTCGTAGCAGCCACATTGTAACTTGGCAAGAAACGAAATGTGAGCATATACGGCTTTTAAGTTCAGATATCTGAAGTGCAACATCCAAGTAGTATAAAGATCAAATGTATAAACAGAGCAATTAAATCACGAGTTCGCAGAACAAAGGAATGCGTTCAGCCGCCAGAAACATAATATTCTACTTTCTCCATGAAGGGATTGTGTTGTTTAGCATCCTCAACTGTGGTTCAATTAATGAAAATAATTGAGTGGTTATTTATTTAAATTTACTAGCCGGGTTCCAGAGCACCAAACAGGAAACTGGAGTGGGTTTACGTTATCTTGCGTGCTCGTGGAATATCGCCACATTTGTGCGATTGCTTTTTCCTGTCAGAAAGAGCACAGTACGTAGTAACTGGCGCAAACTCATCAAGTGAAACAGAAGCGGTATCTGGCGTTCGCTAGGAAAGTGTCATACTTACCCTGCTGCACCTCGTCTTTATACACGATTAAAAAGACAATGTGGGCACCGCAATATGACTCCCTGGAGTTTTTCCACATATTTAGTTACGTCCTGTATATTCTGCATCTACGTATCTTTTTGAAACATTTCTAACAATGTATCCCCATTCAGAACTTAATACATGTCGTATATTTAAAAATTAGGTACTTAAAAACATGCACATTATGCCAAATTTCAAAGTATTCAAATATTTTCAAATGTTTGTATAGTTATCGGACTTAAATATGGCCTTCATCAAAATGTTCAAATGTTTGTATAGCTTATGGGACTTAACTACGGGGTCATCAGTCCCTAAACTTACAAACTACTTATGAACTACTTACGAACTAGGACGGCACAAATATCCATGTCCGAGGGGGGATTCGAACCCCCGACCGTAGTGACCGTGCTGACCGTGACTGGAGCGCCTCAGTCACCTCGGCCACCGCGGCCGGCAAGGCCGTCATCGGTCACTAAACTTACAAACTATATAAAATTAACTTATCCTAAGAACAACGCACACACCCATTCCTGAAGGAAGACTCGAACCTCCGACGGCGAACGGCCACGCACATTGCAACAAGGCGCTTTAGTGCACACGGCTATTCTGCCGCGGCTTAAAGTATTCGGCCAAGAGTTTTGCCAAACTGACAACTTCCATGGACTCAATATTTTGAAATTACACGAATTAGAAATTGTGAGCTATAAAAAACTACAGCAAAGCGTCGCCTGGTACTGCTAGTTTTTCATAATTACTGAGTGCGGTCAAAACTTTCGAATTCTGAACTAATCTACTGTTCAAGAGATATAATCTAACGTTAAAAGTTAACGTTATGACTGAAACCATTTGGAAACTTTTTGCAGCTGATATCGGGCATAAGCAATCATAGTAAAAAACTCATAGCGTATATTGTTATTGTTTCTCTGCAGTAAAATGTAAGCATGAGGGATGACGGGTTTAATTCATATTTTCAATTCAACAATAGTACTCTACTGACAACAACTTTTTACGTATGTCACTGAATTTACCTGCGAATTTATATCATCGCACGACAAACAGTTCAAGCCGCGGCCGAATGGATAAGCGGACTGAGGCGCTTTGCTGCAATGTGCGAGGCCGGGGTTCAAATCCCCCGTGGGCATGGATGTTTGTGCTGTCTTTAGTGTAAGGTAGTTCATACGAAGTTTGTAAGTTAACAAACATTTGAACATTTTGAAACAGTTCAACAGAGGCAACAACATGAACATCTGTATGAGGAGAAAATTATGTCTCTTTAATATAAGTACATTCAGAAGATACTTGTTCAGTCTACATATTAGGGATATTAACATTTTCTTTGCTTACTACTTTCTTCTTTTTTGTGTGTCAACATTCCGAAACTATCAAGTGCCAAAACTAACGTACTTGAGACTTTGTATCTTGAACCATGAAACGTTTTACACTTTGACGCCAATTAATAACACATTATCTATTTGTGAAGTAATAAGACACGTGTAGTTGTTTCATACATGGAATTAGATTATATAAAGCATTTCCTGTGGGTATTTTAACAGTTTAAACTAAAATTATCTTCTTCTATCTCTCCCTTCTCACTTTGTAATTCATAATGGTGTACGCAAGTTTAAAATTCTACATGAAAACAATCAGTGCTAGCGTTGTACTGATTATTTACCCACTGTCGGTCTCTCCGGAGACGAACGGTGTATTTTTCACGATAACGTTCACCGACCTCTGGGTGAGAACTGAAGGAATGCGGCGAAAACAGGCTGTTCTAGAAACGTAGCAAACACACCGGGTCCTTTGAACTCCAGCAGACGCCGTTCGTTTGTAAACACGTCTCTCGGCGCGTCAGCTATTATGACAGATGTTTGCCTGAGGGGGCAGTGACCCAGCTTCTGCGCTACCTCTGTCTCTTTCTGCCTCTGTTATTTTTTTCTCTCCTCCTCCTTTTTTTCCCCTCGCCGCTGTTTCCGAGAGCAGTGGATGGGTAGAAACAATATATCCTTGTTGTGTCGAGTTATTTGGCTTTCTTGAAATAGTTTCGTCTTGAACCACCTACCGCAGATTATGTTATGAAGCAAATCGTACTCTGTTATCGCAATTCACAAGGGGATAGACACAATCCACCACGTGGGTACTTAGTATGTTTACGCTTAAATGCAGCTGCAGGCTTCGGTTTAATGGCGACTTTCAGCGTTTAGAGAACACTCGATCACATATTTTGCTACACTGCTGACAATCCAATTTACGACGCCAGCAAGCAGAGGTGACACTACAGACAAATCTGTTTCCCAGATAACACGTTCTGTAACGATCACACGACTGAAAATACGTTTTGTGAGAAGGGAGCAAGACGTGAAATCATCACTGAGCGTTGACGTCATTCCTGGTTATAACCGTTGCTATGGGCATAGGCAATGAATAAAAGACTATGTGTTGATGTATAACGACACATGCTGCTTCCACATATAAGCAAAGTTGATTTGCTGCAGTAGCAGGTCATCATATGTTTTCGATCCGCTAGAGATCGGAAGAACAGGGACTCAAATATTTCACTCGAAATAGGGTCCCTGGAACAGACGACATTCCCTCTGAAATGGTGATATCACTGGGAGAGAGAGTCAAGAAGAAATTGTTCCACCTTGGGTGCAATATGTATGATGAAGGGGAAATATCCTCAAACTTCAGAAGAAAATTTGCCAATTCCAAATAAAGTAAGAGTTTGCAAGTGTAAAAACGACAAAACTATCATTTCAATACTAACACAAATTATTTACAGACGTATAGAAAACTGTTAAAATCCGCCTTCAGGGAATATCAGTTTGCATTTAGAAGAGATTCAGAAATGCGTGAGGCATCTTATGATTTCGAAGACAGATTAAGAAAGGCTAGCCTACATTTTTAGATTTTGTAGATGTGGAAAAAGGTTTTGACAATAATGACTGGAATACAGTCTTTCAAATTCCGAAGGTAGCAGGAGTAAAATACAGGGAACGAAAATTTATATACAGCTTGTACAAAAACCAGGCAGCAATTATAAGTGTCGCAGCTTGTGAAAGGAACGCAGTGACTTGGAAGGAAGTGAGACAGGTTTGTAGCTTTACCCCAGTATTATTCAATATGTACATTGAGCATGCTGTCAATGAAAACACAGAGATATTTCGAAAAGAAATTTCAGGGAGAAGAAATAAAAGCTTATCGTTTTACCTGCGGCATTGTATTCTGCCAGAGGTAACCGAGGACCTGGAAGAGCAGTTAATCCAACGGGGAGCGTCTTTAATGTAGGTGCATTAACAATAGCAAAATCATAATTTAGTTTATAATTGGAGATTTCAATAGTCACAGGACGGCTTGGGATTATCAAGAGACAGATTCCAATAGGGAAAAAGTCGAAAGATGGGGGAGAGTTCTGGACTTAAGCTTGTAGGCGATCCCAAATTACCAGCCTCTTTCAAAAGTGGACGATGGAGATTTGTATACAACCCAGACAACATATTTGTAACAGAACAGATAGCCCAGCAATCCTTCAAATCGGTAGAAGACGCGCTACCAAGAACTCTGTATAGACCCATCTCACTGATGGTTGAATCTGTAGTATGCCCAGTTACTGTCCCATTTAAAAGGTAGTTCAATTTCAAGAAGGCACGTTGGAGATTCTTCACAGAAGAACTGAACAGTAAGATTGATGAGATACTGCCAGCCGCTTGCTCCTACGACACATTCATACCGCTCATAATAAGTGTATCACGGAAATGCATTCCTAGGGGCTGCCGGTGTGAATATCTACCTGGCCACGATGACAGCATAGACATTTTGCTAAAAAAAAATACGAGAACCTGTACAACACCGACCCATTCTCTGAAGACACGTTAGATACGGGAGAGGACCTGCTTCGAGCCCTAACGACTACTAGAAGAGACGTGGTACGACTTAGTCAGACTTAGTCACGTCACTTGATTTCAAACAGAACAGCAGACGAGCCTGGAACCTTCTCAGGAACCTCACCAACAATCCAAATAGCTCTAACACAGTTCATACTAATGTTACAGCAAACCAAATAGCTCATCAGCTCCTACTCAACGGGAAAACCACCCACAGATCAGTCCGACCTTTTATAGTAAGAGAAATGGAAAAAGAACACCACTCACTAGAGGCACGCTCACGCTTGAAAATTGCAGGTGGCTATAGACAGAATGAAAAACAAGAAGGCAGCCGGCGAAGATGATTTAAGGGTCGAAAAAATCAAACACTTTGGCCCAAAAACTCTCAGATGGCTAACACACCTGATCAACAACTGCGTCAACACAGTGCAGATTCCCAGAGTGTGGAGAAAAGCAAGAGTGGTAGCTCTACTGAAACCAGGAAAGGAGCCAACAGATGTCAAAAACGTTCGCCTAGTGTCCACTCTATGCCATCTTTTTAAGGCCCTCGACAGAATGGTGCTTCATAGAATATCCAGTCATTAGACGAAGTCTTAAGGCCTGAACAAGCTGGATTTAGACCAGGACGTTCATGTACTGGGCAAATACTGAACTTAATCGTTGATCTTAGCGCAGCCGATGATACCATCAATCACAGTAGACTGGTACATGAGATTTATCAGCTGACTAAGGACTTTGAAATTTCTAGATTTCTGCAATGCATACTACAGAACAGGCTCTACTATGTCACATTGCAAGGAAAAAGCAGCGGATGGAGAATCCAAAGAAATTGGTCTTGCTCAGGGCAGTGTATTAGCTCTGGTGTTGGTTCAACATATACACTAATGACAAGTCAGTGCACCCCAGTGTCAGGCAGTTTATATATGGTGACGACACGGCTGTGGCCACCCATGGTAGCGCCTTTGAGGAAGTGGAGGAGAAGTTAACGAAAGCTCTGGAATTACTTGACAGTTACTATCACCAGAACCATTTGAATTCTGCAGTTTCCATCTGAGGAATAAGGAAGCTAAGACAAAACTCCATGTAAGCTGGAGCACAGCTACGCCCCAAAATACCAAGGGGTGAAGCTGGATAGAACTCTTTCATTCAAACAACAGTTTAGACATTAAGGAAAAGGTCAGCACTAGGAACAGCATCATTCACAAACCTACGAACACAAACTGGGGTGCCGACCCACAAGTGCTTCGAACGACAGCCATGGCACTTAATCAATCGGCAGCTAAATATACCGCGCCTGTGTGGAAGAATTCGACCCACGTGAAACATATCGACGTGGCCGTAAATGAGTCATGCCACATCACATCAGATCTGCCCTCTCATAGGGATAGTTCCCCCTAGCATACAGCGGCAAGTAGCTGCCGAGGTAGAGAGGAAGAAACAAGTGACAGAGAATCGCCACCCCCTACAAACGCACCAACAACAGCCTAGGCGGCTTCGCTCAGAAACGAGCTTTCTTTGGACATCATAACCAATTGATGTCATTGTCGAAGGGAGAAGGCTTCAGCTATGGAAGGAGGTAACACCTTATCCTATCTTGGGCCTCAAACAACAACTTGCAGCTGGAGGTAACAAATCCATTAAACTTCGGAGGCTCTCAAAAGGCTGAGAACTGGGGTCTCAAATTGCAAGTTCAACCTTTACAGATGGGGCTGCTACCTCAATGGGGATTCTCTGTGCGACTGTGGGAATGTCCAGACGGACGACCACTTACTGACGTGCCCAAACCTCAGCACATGCTGTACCCCCATGAATGTACAGCTAGCTGATTCCAAGGCCAACTGTATGACTGATTACTGAGCAAGAAATATCTAAATTTTATATTAATTACATGGAAATAAAAATAAATAAATAACAAAACAAGGATAAGGAAATGTAGTCGAAGAAAATCAGGCAGTGCTGAGGGAGTAGATTAGGTAACGAGAGAATAAAATTACCAGATGAGTTTTCAATTTTATTTATTTATTTTTATTTGGTTAGGAAATCATCTTATAATGGCTGAAGTGGGAAAGATGTAAAATGCAGAATGTCAGTGGGAAGTGTTGTGGCATAAAGTCAGCGCCACACACCAGACAGAGAACGATCGTGGAGCAGGCAGCGATCGACAGAAAGCCAATCAGAAGCAGACACCGTGCATCCTGGAGAGAGTAACCGAAGATGCGCGCCCTCTACTAGAGGCTATATCTAGGCTGACATATGTCTGGCAGCCCATCATTTACTAGTGAGAACCTGTCAGTAATTAGTGAGAATTCGTCAGTGACTGTTCAGAACTAAGGCAGTTACTAGCAGCTACGACGACAGAAGTAGGACAGTTACGAACCAGAATTGCTATGAACTTAGCAGTAAGTAAGACACCACACAGCTAGTATAATACAGAGGACGCCGCAAGAATAGAGAAGAAATGTTCAAATGTTTGTATAGTCTATGCGACTTAACTACGGGGTCATCATTCCCTAAACTTACAAACTACTTATGAACTACTTACGAACTACGACGGGGGAATTCGAACCCCCGACCGTAGTGGCCGTGCACACCGTGACTGGAGCGCCTCAGTCTCCTCGGCCACTGCGGCCGGCAATAGAGAAGAAACAGACATATGTTCTAAAGTTGAGTATTGTAAATTTCAGTCAATAAATATCTTGTAATACTAACTGTATCAATGTTTTAGATGTCAAAGGATCCTGCACCAGTAACTTTACTGACAACCAGACCGGGATGAGAAAACAACAAAAGGCAACAAGGTCACAACAGGAAAAAAGCCATTTTTGAAGAAGATATATTTGTTGACATCGAATATTAATTCAATGTTACGCTGTCTCTTCTGAAGGTATTTGTCTGGAGTGTACAATAGTAAGGAAATTCACAGACCCGCGCATAATGCTTAGCGATACATTACAAGGCTGGAACACATGAAAGCAGCCGCGAGACGAAGTGTTGGTGGCGTCTTAATGAGATGGCGGGTGTCTTGATCACAAATTCCATCATACTGGGTACTGAACGAACTCATGTTCGGGGAGGCAGTGGTTCACTATTCTTAAGTACCATGTGGTGTGTGACCACGTTGAATTTCATAGCATTTACAACCAGAAGTTAATTTAGAGTAACCGAGTAAAGGACATGTAAGAATTCGTATAGAAGAAAGCTAGTATTAAAAAAAGCATGGCTGAAGGCCGAAGTAACGACCCTTACAAAAGCAAATGCTGCAATCAGTCATACAAGACAGGAAAGACGAAATTATACAAGAAATCTAAGAAATATTTAGCATACTCGTGGATACAGTAACAACACATGTATTCTAACTTGAGCAAAACCAGACAAACACTTATCACAGAAATGAAAATACGAATAATAAATTTACACTGAATTTAGTTCTGTAAATTAAGAAACACTTCGCCTCTCACAGTGAAAGAATTAGTCAAAAGAACTATCACTGAAAAACCAAGACTGCCTGATCACAAATAAAGTAAAGTTCTAACAGCATCCCTTCTCCTCTGCATGATTCGCCGGAGTACTTACTTCCACAATCGTCGGAGCCAGAATGAAGAGTCAAGACTTTAGCTCTAAGGCCTCGGAAAAATCTCCCCCCACCATACACCGGATGCAGAGCTCACTAAAAGCGACCAACCCTTTGTACCTGGCGAAGACAATTCCCTGTACAACCACTCCCAGAGAGGTCTTCTGTCACCTCTTTCGTCCAAGATTAGGTTGGTACGGAACTAATAACATGGTCACCTCACCACCTTGCCAAACAAGCTTGTCTCTGGCCATCCAACAAACGCCAGCGCAGACGACAAACTAAGCCATGCGTTCTTAACTACAGCAAAATGAGGCCTAAAGCGGGACATTGCGCGGCAGTCAGTCAATATTAGGAGCACACATTCACATTCACATGAGCACGCAAGTTCGTTCACACGGGTGGAGTACTACATACAGGGCAAACATACATAAACATGGGGCATTGATCGTTAATAACTAGAATAAAATAAATAACACACAGATAGATAAAATTAATGTTGCAGAAAGACTTCAGGTTAATAAATCACGACAGACATTCAGTGAACGTGTTTGAAGATTTATGTTCATTCAAGTGTGTTCAAGTGTTTGGTAATCTTATGGGACTTAACTACGGGGTCATCAGTCCCTAAACTTACAAACAACTTATCAACTACCTTATACTAAAGACGGCATAAATATCCATGCCCGAGGGGGGGATTCGAACCCCCGACCGTAGTGGCCGTGAAGACCGTGACTGGAGCGCCTCAGTCTCCTCGGCCACCGCGGCCGGCTATCTTCATTCTCTTGTAATTCCTGGTGTTGAAACTGTAATCGATAGATATCAGGATCACACGAAAAAAATATATCAAACTGTATTTTGATACTTCAGTAAGTCGGAGGAAAGGTACTTAGTGTTCGTCCAGTTTCGTAGTAGTGTGTGATATGTGTAAATAAGACGTCAGGAACGAAAGATATTGTGGAAATGGTTGACTAAATTTGAAAGTGCTACGGAAGGATAAATGGAACGGGGGAAATTGGGCGGGGATGTGGAGTAGTGGACGCCTGTCCTCACAATTTATAGACAGTATGCAAAATGCCTGGAGTCACCTCTGAGAAACGCTGCCCCTAGAAAAGCGAAACCAGCATACGTGTTCGGTGCTGTAGGCCTTTCAGACAGAACAGATTAAAAATATGCGCTTATGCAATTGCATTTCAGTAACGATATTACTTTTCTTCCTCCTTTTTTAACGCTATTTCCCTAAAACATTTTACTATGTTAGCCGCGCGAGCTTATTTGAAATGGTTCGCCAGGGGAGACTACTCTGGATGAGTCATCCATTTACGTACAAACAGCGTTAAAGAACATTACGATGACGCTGCGGAGTTTCGGTATTAAAACCCCACCCTCATCAGCGCGCGGTGCGTCCCCCGCACTAGAAGACAATCTCTCCGCACCCATCTCCCTGTTCGGGCTCAGTTACGGCAACAATTTCGTTAGCAACTCGCAACCTCTCCCTGTCCAGACGGCGGGGCCGCCTCGGCAGTGCGGTGTCGACGTCCGCATCGTGCGGGAGCCTGGGGGGTGGGGTGTGGCGGCGCCGCTTTGAAGCTGCGTTTTATTAGGCCGGGGGCGGCGGACCGCGGCGCATGCGGGCGCCCAGCCCGGCTGAGCGAGCGTCCGTGGCGGAATACGCGCCGGGCTGCAGAAGGGTGCGGCGGAGGGCGCCGCGAGTACAGGGGTAGAGAGGGGTTGGAGGGTTGGAGGGCCCTGGTGAGGAGGGCCGCAATTAGTCACCGCCGCCGCCGCCGCCGCTGTTGTCGGCGCCGGCCTCTGCGAGCGCCGCCCCGGTCCGCGCGGTCCGCCGCCCTCCGCAGTCGGTCGGAAACACGTCTGGGTCTGGGGGCGGCGGCGGCGCTGGGGGCGGCGCTTAGCGAACTGGCGATCGCAGCCGCCGCATCCGCCCGCCCGCGCCCCCCACGGCTGTAATACCGCCCACCGCCCTGCCGGAATACCAGAGAACCAGCTGCGCGTCTCTCTGCTTTGTTGCACTGTGCTGTGTTCGTCGACGGTTTCTTGCGGGTTTAGCGCTAGTATTCCCGGATTAAACTAGTCGCAGGACAAAGTTTTGACCGGAAAATACTTCTCGGGTATCATTGCTGCGGCTGTGTAATATTCCCTTAACGATCTCACCCTTTCGACATGCACATACACACTCCGCAATGTACCGTAAGGTGCGGGGGTGGAGTGGACCCCGTAATGGTACTATTCATTTTCTTAAGTATTCCATTCTCAAACGTCACAAGGGAAATATGCCTCAGTACGTGCTGTAATTTCTCTCGCCGCCCGGAATGTCCGCTTGATCTATGGCGTCGTCTACGGACAGAGCGGCCGTTCCTGCCTGAACTTCGAGTCCTCCCTCGGGCGTGTTTGTTTCCTTAGTCTAATTAAGTTTTTAAGCAGTTATTAAGTCTAGGGTCTGCTGAGCATAGCAGTTTGGTCTAATAAGTTTACAAACATTGGAACATTTAATATCTCTCACACCTGTCAATCTGTCGTTCTTACGAGAAACGTAAGTTGGCCATAGTAGACTCGCTCTGCAGTAATTTTCAAATTTCCATCCTTTAATTCCTTGAATAGTGCTGCAGAAGGCAATAATAAATAACACTCTATAACAGTGTTTTTCAACCTTTTCCAATAGGGTTCCCCCTTCCAAGTAAAGATTTTTTTGGAATTGAGCACATTATCCAACTACATGATTTCCGACAAAAAAAGGAGTGTTTTTCGCTTCACGACTGTTTAAAATTTCAGGCAAGATCTGGAAACAAATTATGCTCGTTAAGAAATGTCCCATTGTATAGACAATTTGTAAAGAAGTAGATCACTTTCTTCAAATTTTTCTGAACTGTTGAATCAAGTTATTTTACCTATCAATTTCTTCTTGTAAATAGTTTTCAGACTTTGCTCTTATTCATAATTATGGCAGTGTATTATAAAACAGTCTTTGATCAATTCCTAATGAATGTTACACAAGGAACACCGTAATTTTAACGTTAAATATATCTCATTTTGCATACGTTTTTGTATTAGGCCTAGAGAACCACTACTTACGTTGTGGTACAAGTACATCCTCCTGTGATGGCGACCAACACCCCCCATACCCCCCTCGCGACCCTCAGGTTGAAAACACAGTTCTAAAGAGTCCAGTTTGAGTTTTACCTTACAGTAATAAATCCAGCAGGACGTATCTGAATTACTTCTTCTTCTTCTTCTTCTTGCGGTCTTAAATCCAAAAACTTTGATGCCGGTTTCCACACTACCATATCAAGTGTAAATCCAGCTTACTGAACTCGTTTCCGGTCTTGTACTGAGATTTCAGCCCCTCCCCACCAAACACACACACACTTTCTTCCGATATTAGACTGACAAGTCCATGATGTTTAAGAATGTGCCCAACGAATCGGTCACTCCTTTAAGTCAAAATAGACTATTATTTCTACCGCACTCTGTTGAAACCTTCATCATCAGTTACACGATATATCTGCCGAATCTTCAGCATTCTCCTGTAGCACCAAAATTCAAAACCTTGTACCATTTCTTCTCTGAACCATTATACGTCTTCCTTTAAACGACTTGGTGAACATGCCGACACTTGAGCAATGCCTAAGAAGAGTTGTATACGTGGTCACCATTACGGATGAGCCACAAGCCACTGAAATTCTCTCTTGAAACGGAAGTCGACCATCCACCTTTCGCTATTTTACATCCCCATCCAGCATTACGCCTACACGTATAAGTAGAACCTGTGTGTGTGTGTATAGCTAGTTACCGTTGACCACATCTACAAATCTTATCTCAGTAATCTTGTATTACATCATCATAATGCAAGAGCCACAAATTTCTAATCATCCTGTCAGTAATCTCATGTACAGAGGCAGAAAATAAAAGCTGTTCTCTGACACTTACATGGGGCACTCCTGACGATTCCCCTGTCCCTGATGAACACTCGCTGTAGAGAACAAAGTATTGGGTTCTATTATTTCACAAGCCTTAGGGCCATTCACAAATCTGGGAACCTAATCCATATGCTCGCTCCTCAGTCATCAGTCTGCAGTGATCCACTGTGACAAATGCGTTTCGAAAATCAAGAAATTCGCAGTCTGTTGCCTAACAAGGGTGGTTCACAAGTTCGAGTTACTCAAGAACAATGGTTTCTACAGCGAACAATAGCTTCTCTGTCTCAGTAAGTTCTTACATACGAACTGTTCAAGACTCCTGCAGAACACTTGTCTGTAATTAAGCGGTTACGTTAATTTACACTTGATATATACGAGGGTTGTATCTTAAATAGTGGCAACACTACCGTGGAAACACTAAGCAATGTAATCTACTATTGTAGCTGATAGCACACGTTGTTGACATACCACCCTTACATTCACGGAAATGAACTAGCCCGTCCAATATCACCGGGATGCGCACAATCGAGGTGAGCGAGCGGTCTAACGTAAGGGTGTCACTATGTATTCGAAACAGAAACAACAGAGCTGGATCACGATTGAATGTGCCCTACAACACGTCAGTGCCATCTAGGTCCTGAAGTGGCGTGCGGGGAATCGGCATTGTCGTACTGAACAGTGGCACGTCGGGTAAAAGCATACAGCGAAGGTCGGCAAACTGTGGCAGACATGCATCAACATCTACATCTACAAAGATACTCTGCAAATCACATTCAAGTGCCTTGAAGAGGGTTCATTAACCACTTTCATAACTTTTCTCTACCGTTCCATTCTAACAGCGCGCGGGAAGAAAGAACACCTAAATCGTTCCGTTTTCTATCTGATTTCTCTTATTTTATTGGGATGGTCGTTATCTCCCTAAGTAGGTGGGTGCTAGCAAAATATTTTTACATTCAGAACTAAAAGTCGGTGATTGAAACTTCGCAAACAGATCAAGCCGCGATGAATAACGTCTTTTTTTAATGATTTCCACCCCAATTCTTGCAACATTTCCGTGACGCTTACCCCCCCGTAACGTGATAAAACAAAACTAGCTGCCCTTCTCTGAACCTTCTCAATGTCTTCCGTCAGTCCCACCTGGTGAGGGTCCCACAAGGGGCAACAGTACTCCAGGAGAGGACGCACAAGTGTGATGTAGGCAGTCTCTTTGGGTGGAGCTGGTGCATCTTCTAAGCGTTCTGCCGATGAAACGTAACCTTTGGTTCGCCTTCCCCACAATATTTTCTATGTGTTCTCTCCAGTCAAAGTTGTTCGTAATTGTAACTCCTAGGTATTTGGTAGAATCTACGACCTTAAGGTTTGACTGATTTATCGCGTAATTGAAGTTCAGCGGATTTCTTTTAGTGGTCATGTGTATTACTTCACACTTTTTTTTTATTTAGTGTCAATTGCCAATTTTCCCACAATGCAGAAATTTTGTCTAAATCGTTTTGCAGTTGCTTTTGATCCTCAATTGACTTCACTAATCGATAAACAACAGTCTAAGGGAGATATTCACATTGTCTCCTAAATCGTTTATAAACACGAGGAAGAGTAGGGGACCTATAACGCTTCCCTGTGGAACGCCAGGTATCACTTGTTTTACTCGATGACTTACCGTCAATTACAACGAACTGTGTTCTTTCTGATAGGAAATCGTGAATCCAATCGCACAATTGGGGAGATATTCCATAAGCACGCAATTTCATAAGAAGCCGCTTGTGGGGTACAGTGTCAAAAGCCTTCCTGAAATCCAGAAATATGGAATCGATTTTAGATCCCTTGTCGATGGCACCTAACACTTCATGTGAATAAAGGGCAAGCTGTGTTTCGCAAGAGTGATACTTTCTGAATCCGTGTTGTCTACTGTTTAATAGGTCGTTCTCTTCGAGGTAGTTCATAATATTCGAACAAAGTATATGTTCCAAAATCCTGCTGCAAATCGACGTCAGTGAGATAGGCCTGTAATATTGGGGATCACTCCTATTGCCTTTCTTGAATATTGGAGTAACTTGGGCAACTTTCCAGTCTTTGGGTACGGATCTTTCGCTGAGTGATCGGTTGTAAATTATAGCTAAGTATGGAGCTATTGCATCAGCATACTCTGAGAGGAATCTAGTTGGTATACAATCTGGCCCGGAAGATTTATTTTTGTTTAGTGACTTAAGTTGTTTTACTACTCCAGGAACATCTACTTCTAAGTTTCGCATGCTGACAGCTATTCTTGGATTGAATACTGGAGTGTTCACTTCGTCTTCTTTGGTGAAAGAATTTCGGAAAGCTGTGTTTAGTAATTCAGCCTTAGCAGTACTGTCAGCGGTAGTATTACCATTGCTATCGCGTAGTGAAGGTATTGTTTGTGTTTTGCCGCTAGTGTACTTCTCGCATTGAAGTCCGCGCTAGGTTGCGAGTTTCAGTAAATGATTGCCAGTCTTGTGGATTCTGTGTCTTTTTAAATTTTGCATGAGTTTTTCTTTGTTTCTGCAACAGTGATCTGACCTGTTTTGTGTACCACGGGGGGTCAGCCCCCTCTTTTATTAATTTATTTGGTATAAATCTCTCGATTGCTACTGATATTATGTCTTTGAAAGTAAGCCACAACTGATCTACACTCGCATTTTTAGTTTTGAAAGACTGGAGACTATCACTCAAGAAAGCGTGAAGCGAATTTTTATCTGCTTTATTGAATAGATAAATTTTTCGTTTATTTTTGGTGCATTTGGGCATTTCGACATTCAGTCTTGCTACTATAACTCGATGTTCGCTAATCCCTGTATCTGTTTTGATGCTCTTTACTAGCTCAGGATTCTTTGTTGCTAGGAGATCAAGGGTATTTTCGCAATCATTTACTATTCTAGTGGGTTCATGAACTAACTATTCGAAGTAGTTTTCAGAAAAAGCATTCAGAACTAGTTCGGACGATGTTTTATATTTGCCGCCGGTTTTGAATACGTAATTATGCCAACATATCGAGGGTAAATTAAAGTCGCTACCGATTATAACAGTATGCTTCGGATACCTATTTGAAATGTGATTTAAGCTTTCTTTGAACATTTCGGCAACCGCATCGTCTGAGTCAGGGGACCGATAAAAAGATGCAATTATTAATTTATTCCGGCTGTCAGGTATAACCTCTACCCAGACCAACTCACAGGAAGTATCTGTGTCAATTTCGCAGCAGGATAAATCGTCAGTAACAGCAATAAACACTCCACCCACTATTTTATTTATTCTATCCTTTCTGAAGACCATTTGGCCCTTTGAAAAAATTTCGGCCGAACTTATCTCAGGCGTCAGCCAGCTTTCAGAACCTATAACGATTTGTGCCTCAGTACTTTCTATCAGCGCTTGGAGCTCTGGAACTGTCCCAATACAGCTACGACAATTTACAACTGTTATACCAATGTTTTCTAGATTTGCAATCTTCCTGTGTCTGACCTGCCCCCTTTGAGACTGAAACCCATTTTGTGTATTCCCGAGGCCCTCCAGCAGGTCTTGTTAGTGTGTCTGAAGATGTGCATACTGTTGCCGCGTTAGTGGTCAGCGATCGACGCCAGACGATTAGTAATCTCGCCAACGAAACCGGGTTAGCGCATACGACTGTGCTTCGCATCCTGAAGGAACGTCTGGGCATGGGAAAAACTGCATCAGCGATCGGTCCCGCTTGAATAGATGGACATGGAAGCGTTACGATGCTGCTCAGACGAACTTCGAACGCTATGAGCGCGACGGAGAAGCTATCGTGCACCATTTAGTAACACTGGATGAGACATGGGCCACAGCGTATAGGCCAAAACTGAAACGCCAAACCAATGAATGGCGTCATTATGGGTCACCGAGAAAGTCTAAAGTGCGTCAGAGGCCCAGTCTGGCGAAAGTTATGGTGATTCTCGAGTACGACTGTGATGACGTTAACCTAACGCATTACGTCCCTCCAGGGCAGACCGTCGCAGCACAGTATATTACTGTTCGTTTTTGGAGAAACACATACAATACGGCTTTGTGAAAGGTCCGGCCACGCTTTCAGCGAACCCACCCATTACCTTGCACGACAATGCGCGGGCGCATACAGCGCAAGCTGTGGCTGCTCTGTTCAGTCGGTGGGATTGGGAAGTACTGTACCATCCACAACACTCGCCGGAGTGACGCCGTTGTGACTTTGTTTTGATTCCGAAGATGAGGGAATCACTTCATGGCATTCGCTTCAGAACTGTTCCCGTATACTGCGTCTACCACATCGCTGGCATCGGGTACTCACAATGCTGGTGACTGCTTTGAAGGATAGTAACAGGTGCCAACATGTAACGCTTTGGTATCAGTTGTGAATAAATAGTTGCCACTATTCAAGCTCCAACCCTCGTACAAGTGTCACCTACGGTTTTAATCAGTCCATTGCAACTCTGCGTTGGCCAACAGATTCACGATGGATACAAACTAAGTAAGGGGGCAGTGTTGTAGAGTACTGTTTACAAAACCGATTTGTGATTGAATCTGGACACTCCCAGATTTGTTACCAACGTTTCGAGCTGCTTCTCCAAACCTTTAATGCCTGTTACTCAGCTCCCCACCCGGAATCTGCCCAATCATAAAACGACGGTATGTTTGTACGGTCCTCCTGCTAGAACGTTGTTCAAACGCCAAATTTAAACGTTCATTTTTCTTTCCTTTTGTATCGGATGTGAATAAATAGTTGTCACTATTTCGTTTCAACCCTCGTATATAGCAAGGCAACCTTTGACCTTAGTAAGTGGTTATAAGTGATGATAATGTAAACTTACTTGCTATACGCGTTTCTCAAGGAACGAAGTTTTCACAGAAAGTTCGACAGATTGACACGCCAACAGCCAGACAGACGGGCATCGGAGAGATACTACAATGATTCCGTTTTTAGCGATTGAGCTGTGGTACCCTAAAAAGCATTACGAAAATTGCAATTTACGTACACTCCTGGAAAATGAAAAAAAAAAAGAAAGACACCATGAATTAGTAGTCGCAGCAGAGGGAAATTTTGACACATTCTTGAGAATGTGTACAACACACACACTCACGCAGTCAGAACCAAAAGCACGTGAATAGAGTCAGCAAAGCGTGCGCAATGTCGGCGTTAGTACCTTGTATATCCTCCTTTTGCAGCAATGCAAGCTGTAATTATCCCATGGAGACGATCGTAGAGCTACCGAATGTAATCTTTCGGAACGCTCTGCCATGAGATTTCCACCTGGTGCCGGAGTTGGACCAGCTTTCGTGCCGCTCATGGAGACGGCGCAGCATGACGTTTCATCCGATCCGAAACATCTTCAGTTGGGGACAGATCTGGGAATAAGGATGGGCAGGCTATCTAACGTGCACCTTAAAGAGCATTACTGGTTGTACGGGATACGTGTGGACGTGTAATATCCTGTTGGAAAAGCATATCGCCTTGTTCGTGCATGAACGGTGATGAAGCGGGTTGAACGATGGTTTGACTGTAGCATGCATTGTTCTCTAGACGATCACCAGAGAAGAACGGCAAGTGTAGGACACAGTTCCCCGCACCATCTTGCCAGGTGTCGCCCTAGTTCGTAAGTAGTTCATAAGTAGTTTGTAAGTTTAGGGACTGATGACCCCGAAGTTGAGTCCCATGGACTATACAAACATTTGAACATTTTTCTTTCTAAAGGAACAACGTATATCTGGAGCCATCTGGAATGACCAGCTAACCTGTTAAGTGAACACGGAAAATTGTAAAACGCCGACACATTCGTTTGACACGGCCGATGCGGTCATGACAAAGCACGTAGAGAAAATATCAGCGACTCCACACACACACTGTATATACTCCAGCACTTGAGCTATAGTCAGTCGATCAGATGAATCGATGACTTACACTTCGTAGCACTCGACTCCCTGACATGTTCTAACATCGGTACAAATCTGTTATAGAAATCCAGCACTACATCAGCTGACAACCGGCGAGATGTCGACTCCTTCGCAACTCCTAGATCGTCTCCTTCGCTACAACCAACTGCGGACACAGAGGAAGTATCTAGGAGGACTTCCATGTCCTGCACACCGGAACTCCAGCGTTCATAGGGAAGGCGCCTACCTGCCGGTAGAGAAGGAGTCAGCGCACATCACGAGCACACGACAACCGTCAACGCGGTCCAGTTTGAAGATGATGCGAGAAAGCCATTAGGGTGGGGACCGAGTACCACGAGCCCAGACGTGTGAATCTCTCACTCACTCTTTCCACCGTACTTCCGTTCGGTTCCACAACAAACGGCGCGGCAGAGGGGTCGCCTACCTCCGCACGCCAGCTAGTGCGGACGCAGCCGCTCTGTCAGCGCACAGCACAGCAGGAGGCTGCTGACACCATAGACCCGGTCGCCTGGAGTACGCAGCAATGTGTGCCACTTCAGGATAAATGTTTTAGCGAACAACGGCGGCACCTGGACCGCCCATACCTCTTCCTGCAGGGCACACCGTGGCGGTTGTGAGTCTGGCCTCCTGACAATAACCCGCTCTACAACGCCACCTGAGTGCGCGACCACCAAGGCGTTCGCCAGCAACCGCTCGACACACTGTACCACATTCGGTACCTGCGCACCCTCTGGTGACTATATACTCACGTGCTTTGCCTCTGTGAACGAGTGTTGTATGCATCCTCAAGAATGTGTCAATAAACTTTCACTCTGCTAGGTAGACGATTTCATGGTATTCTCTTTTCATTTTCCAGGAGTGTATTTCTAGGGGGTACAATCCATGTGTAGGATGCTTGCATTGTCAGAAAACGAGCAGCATCTCAGTAGTATCATCTTTTTTTATTGTTATAAGCGGCGCGGATATTGCTGGCGGGAAAGGCTGACTCGTTCGCCTCTGACATTTGGCGTGGATCGCACGGCGCGGCAACAGAGCTGCGAGCGCGCGGCGCGGGAGCACCTGCTGCGCCGCCAGAGCTCCCGGGAGGTGGGCTGGATGTCGGCTGACCGAGCCGTGCTGCAGCCGCTCTCCAAATAAATAAACAAATAAGTAAACGCACTCCGTGCCGTACTTCACAGATGGCTTTGTTTCAAAACTGTTGGCTAAACGCCTCTTTCCAGTGCTGTTTGACAGAGGAAGAACGTAGTGTATTGCCTCTTCTAAATCGTCACACAGATCACAAAATTGCAGACTTCAAAATAAGTGATAGAGGCGTAGAACATGGGTTGAAATCGATGAACACAGCGTACGGTGCTAGCGGACTTGTCTCTCTTCTGTAGTCTGTCTGCTAACTCATGACCGCCAGGGGAAACGTGCAGGGTGTTTCACAATGCTGTACGGGTCTTACGTGCGCGCTTTAAATCGATATCGACTCTGTGTCTACATAGCTGTGGGCGGTGTTTTCTTAATTACTAGCTGATTAAACCCGGTACTACATAAGTAGGCTCCTCTGTGAAATCTGTAGCCAATTCTGTTAGTAATAGAGTAGTGATAGAATAAAAACTGATGCGTAATGGGGGGTTTTTCCATGTATGTTATTGTTTGACTTAATAAGAAACTGTCTTTGAAATGTATTGACAATGCAGTCGCTGGTATAGACGTAATAAATTACAACCTCATGTGCCTTGGGATAGATTTTCATGCACTTAATATTCTTCACGTCGTAACTACTGAACTATGTGTCTACTATGATGTAATTTCGAATGAATATTCAGAGAAAAACCTAGGGAAGAGGGCAGAGAGCATTAAATACATTTAAACAAATAACATCGAACACATTCCTGCCTTTTTAGTTGTTAGTTGTAATTATTGTGTCCAAGTTCTGTCATGTAACATGTTGCATCGGGCACATATATTGCGTTTGTGGGGGTTTCGTTACAACCGGGGCTTCTAAATAGTATTAGAACTACATCTGATCCGAGAAGGACGCCATATTGATTCACACTTACGCATTTAAACGGATATTAATAAACACAGAGTAAAAGTCATACAAAGATTACACACAAAACACGTGTTACAAAGATATCACTCCACATCCTCCCCACTCTGGTCACCTCCAACAGTACGAGCAGCTGAATTGGTCACTTGATGTCCAGCTGGCATGTTGAGGAATACAGTCCGTACCAATCCATCACGATCTTCAAATCTGCAACGCACGCTTTTCTCCAGCACTGCCGTGGGCGAATGTCTTCTTGCAGCAGAACGAGGTCGCCCACACGCAGCTTTACAGAACTCCTGGCTCCAGCGTTTCGAAAAGTTCTCCACTAATTTCTGGCGGAGTTTGTCCATTTTTGCCAAATCTGTGGACCTTCGTGGCTCTTCGTAGTAAGTCGGACTCCAACCAGAAAGCGTGCTGGCGTCAAAGCACTCTCGTCATGTTGCGTTGTTGGCCTGGAGTTACGTGCGGCTTCAGTATTCACCCAACACCGTTTGTAGTGCTTCCTCTCCCACCGACCTCCCCAACAAGCCGCACGTGGTGCAGTTAATTTCCATACAATCATGCGGTTTTCGAGATACTGGTCAACCTTTTCTGCAGATAACTCTGGCCAGAGGTTTGTCAGTTCTTCATTAGCAGCATGAAATGTTTGGGCGTTGTCACTATAAATAGTACGTTGTATTCCAAGTCTGCCAATAAATCTTTGCAGTGCTAAAAGACATTTATCCGTAGTGATGTCGCCAGATAATTCCACGTGTAAGGCTCATGTAGTGGCATAGGTGAATAACACGATATAACATTTCTTACTGACGTAATTTGTTGTGGAATATAACGGGACGGCGAAGTCGATGCCAGTGACTACGAATGGTCTCCCAGGAGTTACTCGGTCTGCTGGTAGTGGAGCCTTCTAGCTCTTGAGCAGTCTTGTTGTTTGCCATTGTGCACGGTGGACATCGGCGTACGATTTTCTTGATAGTTTGGCGTGCACTTAATATCCAGAAAGTGGTTCTTAGTTGTGCTAGACAAATTCTGACTCCTAAGTGATGTGTGTGTGTAGCCTGAGAAGTTGCGTGAAATGATGGTCACCGTCCAGGGTAATTGGGTGCCTCTATTTTTATTGTGGAGAAATGTAGCCGACGACCAACACGTGTAAATCTTTCGTCCGAAAAGGGGTTCAAACTTTTGATTTTGGAGCCATCTGGTAGTGGTGTGTTGATTTTTAGGACATTAAGTTCGGCTGAAAAACTCTGTGCGTGAGTAGTTTTTACCACATCGTTTCTTGCAGCTGTGAGTTCTTCTGCCGCTTGTGTACTCTTTGTGGCGCAACATGTCTCGACACGAAGTACAGGAGCAGTGACACGTACTAGTCTCCAATAAGAACTAAATATTCTTACGTCAGTTAAAGATCGTGGGGACTGAACAACCAATATTTGTGTGTCACAAGTTCGTGCTTCATCAAGGAGTTGAGGTTCAGTGTAGGTATTCTCCGAACAAGGCCACTGAGCTGGCTCTTCAGATTCCCAAGGTGGCACATGCCACCAAAGTTTTAAAGTTTCCAGTTTTTCAGGCGTGGTACCTCTTGTCAATATATCTGCCGGATTTTGTTGCCTAGGGCGATGTCTCCTTTTTTATGAAGAAGTGATTGCATGAATTTTAGTAACCTTGTTGCCCGTGGTCGGGATTTTGCTTTATACAACCCAGTGCCACAGTCGAATCCGTCCACATTGTTGCCTGCATTGTAGTAAAATTTGTTGATTTGCAAAAATAGGACAAAAGTCTGGTTCCTATTAGTGTTTCTAGAAGTTCGAGTCGTGGAAGTGAAACTCTTTTCACCGGTGCAAGTCTGCATTTGCTGCACATTAAGTTGGTGTGCCTGCTGTTTTCTTCAGTGATAGTAATGTACAATAACGCGCCATAAGCTTTTTCGGTAGCGTCGCAAAATACGTGAGTATGTGAGGAACAATTGCCAGAACTTCCTATATATCGAGGTAGAACTATGTTTCTTAGTCCTTTAAGGGTTGACGTCCAGCTTCCCCAGTTTCTGGAAAGTTATGGGCGTAGTAGTTCGTTTCACTGAATTCCACGATTCCAAGTTTCTTGAAATAATATTTTGACAACGACGGATATCGGTGTTAGAAGTCCTAATGGGTCGTAGAAGCGTGAAGTTGGTTTGATGAATTGTCACTTAGTTGTTGCGACACGTTTCAATTCGTCGTCAACGTCAGGTTGTTCCAAAATGAAATTGTCAGTGTCTGCATTCCATGGAACTCGTAGAACATGTATGTTAGGCAGTGAATACCCAGCTTTTAGTGGTAGACGTACTACTCTACGGCCATTTTCCATAGTATAAGATTCGTGAAAATCTTGTAGAAAAGTAGCGTCCTTTTCTGTTCTGCTTTTATCCCTATTGCTTCCTAGGCCCAGAAGTTTCGGATGACGTCTTCAGATGTTGACTCGTCTTGCAGTGAATTTATGAAGTTTACTGTAGTGCAGTTAACTGATATTCCTGTACGACTTCCACTAAGTATCCATCCAAATCGCGAAGGTAGTAACACATTCGTCCTTCATAATTTTCTAGTAGGGTTATTCGCCTATGAGTACCTCAGCCGGCCGCGGTGGCGGAGGGGACTGAGGCGCTCCAGTCACGGTCTGCACGGCCACTACGGTCGGGGGTTCGAATCCCCCCTCGGGCATGGATATCTGTGCCGTCCTTAGGATTAGCTAGTTCATAAGTAGTTTGTAAGTTTAGGGACTGATGACCCCGTAATTAAGTCCCATAATCTAGACAAACATTTGAACATTTTGAAGTACCTCAGTGGGTGCGCCTTCATGCTGATCTGCGAGGACGGCCAGTTGCAGTTTGTCTCTATATCCCTCGAGCAGTTGCAAGACGAGTGAATGTGTGGGTGCTTTCAAAGGCAGTGAATGATAGCTGAAAGTCGTTATGGATACTCCGAAGTTTCTGACGTACGTATAGCCGGGAACCCGATGTAACAGAATTCATCTCGAAGGCGTTACTCACTAATGGCTTGTTGTCAATTACTTCTAAATTCAGGGTGTCTGTTAGTGAATTGCTAACGAAACTTGATTGTCTGCCACAATCTAAAACGTAGCGAGTGAGTTTACTTATGTCATTCGGGCTACATATCCATACCCGTGCTGTTTGGAGGTAAGTACATCCTCTGGTAGTCACAGCAATGTTGCCGACTAAAGTAGATTCACCTGGCTGTACTTGAGGTGTTGACCGTTCTGAGCCTTTGCAGATGGACGTATGATGGCACTTTTTACAGACTGAGCACGAAGCCCTTTTTTATCAGACAATTCTTGACGTTATGACCGCGGTTTAGGCACAGAAAACATCTATTTTTATTTTAGTGCAGCAATGTGATCCCGTGCGCTCGTCATGACCTAACAGTCTTGCGCCCAGTGTCCTTTGCCCTCACAGAAGACACAGAATCACTCTGTTACCTCAACATTTTTTCGTCCTGTCTTCCCAGTAGCTGTTTGGACAGCCAAAATAGCTGTAGAAGGGGTCGTAGTTGCGGAGCTGATTGACGTTTGCCGAAGTTTTTGTGTGATAAAGGCTCCTTCTACTTCATCTGTTAGAAATTCCATTAGTTTAATAATGTCACATTCCAAAATTTGTTCCCTTTTCGCGTGAATTATCCATTTCTTGCACATATCGTCTGGAAAAGCACGCAGAATTTTTGGCACTAATACACGGCAGTAACTATTCCGAGCGAAGCGCCTGAATACGTTTATTACACTGTATAAAAGTGCTGTTGAGTGTCACAGGAGAGACGAAATGAATAGGCTTTGTACCATCAAGATAATCTAAGTGAGTCTGTACGACACGGTTCCTATCGCCATAGCGTCGTTGGATTTTCTTCTTAGTCTCATCATAAGTTTGAGTTCATCTTCCAAATAAGATCGTAAAAATATGTGTTTATTAGTGGTTCACAGAGTACGGTTCTTGTCGATCAATAGCTCAAATTGTTCCTAAAAGCGAGCAAACCAATCACTATCTCCTGAACAGGGTTTGAGCTTTATCGTTGGCAGTTTTATAGTGGATGATAAAATGGCCGGAATGTTACTAATATAACTGATTTTTATTTGTGTCACGGGTGGCTTGTGAATTCCCTGTGAAAGTTCGCAGATCGCGCGTTTAGGAGCACATCGTAAAACGTCCGTTTCATAATCCGCGTCTGTTAGTAAATCATGTATTTCATCATCGAAAGCTGTTAACCTGCTTAAAGTTTCTTGTAATCTATCTCAACAGTATAGAAACTTTTCAGTTGAAGTAGTGTCGCCGAAATTATTGACGTCTGCGACAAAACGCGTAATATTGCTTCTTTCCCGTGCTCTTCGCCGCTTCAGATTGTAAAAGCGAGACGAACTAGCGTTTAAATTCTCAGGTTGAGCTACGTCCGTAAGCATTTTGGTGGTTGAACTCGTGCACGCCACTGCTCGTTCTGTTCACGTAATGCAGCGATGTCTCTCTGCTCAGAAGTTAATTCAGGGTTCCGCGAAAGTACATTCTCAGTCGGTCGCGTTATCTGAGTAAGGTGATCAGCGTCGGCTATACTGGCTTCCGTTCCGTGTGCCATATGCTAGATTGCACTAAGCGGTATGCTAAATAACGGCTAAGCAGTTGGCACAACTGTTGTCTTTTAGCACCAAACAGGTACCATGTTTAGCGGCATTAACAATTGATGCCTAAAAAGCGTATATTTGAAGTAGTTGTTTATGCTGGTAACAGATGGCACCATTGTTGCCTTACCTACGTAAACTTATTTACGCGTATGCAAATACTCATATAAAACTCAATGTTCGTCCAACGAAATTACTACTGCACAAACGAAAAGTTTTTTATACCAGCGTCTTCTCAAGTGAGTTGATTTTTAGATGAACAGTGCACCGGACTTATCTGGCGGTATACACTGCGAAGGCGCGTCGTGCTCTCGGCGGTGAGTCCCACTTCAGAGCCGAGATGCGGTCGACCGGCAGTGCGGAGGATCCCGTGGTGTAGGATAGCCCGCGTTTAGGCTCCACGTGTGGGGGTTTGTTACGACCAGGGCTTCCTAATAGTATCAGAAATACAACTGATCCAAGAAGGACGCCATCTTGATTCACACTTACACTGTATTAAACAGATATTAATAGACACAGAGTAACAAGTCATACAAAGATTACATATAACATGACAGTGGTACAGAGATGACACTCCACAGCTATGTACGTCACACTGCATGTTGCGTGTAAAGTCTTGGCACATCTCGTCCTACCGTGCCACGTGGAATATCGTAAGATGATGGAACAAGTGTCATACCATGTCATTACATTGTGGGTTGTGGTAGGCCACGAGAGACAATTATAAAGTTTCGCATCGCATGGCTGATCGGATAGCATTTTCAATTATTACTGAAGAATGCGAAACCAACGTCTACTTTGTGTGATGTCATTAATATGGAGAAAACTGTAATTTATCTTGTATACAGTACGATCACCATCATATCACTCTTTACACTCGCAAACAAAGGAAATAACATATGAATTAGGTTAAAATGCAGTTTAGGTGACGGCGAGTTCAGGCTTAACACGCATATGTCCGTGACAAAACTTCACATCACCGGCTGCGGCGTACTGTACTTACGTGACGATGCTGGCAGCGATAGCTGTGCCACATGCAGGGACAGCGTTGCGCTAGCCAGTTATTTGTTTACGAGCTGCAGATCAATATTTCAAATTCTTCGTATTTTTTAAATTAAAATCTGGGTGGTCCGTAGATGGAAGCGTGCACGTTAATGGATCAGTTGTGCTGTAAAAAGTAATAACACATTTGTAACAAAATAAAAATCCATTCCTCATGTCACTCAGCTCCATTAATTTAATCCAATGATCTGCCGTAAAACCACGGAGGTATAACAGACACTCGCAAAAATAAACCAAACAGTCGGCTCAACTTCCGCTCTATAAAAACATTGAATCGATTCACACCTGTCATTGGTTACGTCCAAGTGGATCGCCATTTACCCGTGTTGCCACCGGCCCGGTGTAAGATGGGAACTGAAGGCAAACAGGCGTTCAGACAGACAATGAGAACGTCTTTTTTCTCTCTCCCAAAGCATAATTTGATTATGAAATTATCTGCTTCTGAGAATTGGTGCTAGATCGTGATGGAAATATTGCAAAGAGAACCAGCCACTACAAGGATGTAACGTATTTTCTAATTAATGAAAATTGGCACTTTTCATTCAGCAATAACCTTTATTGGTAATTTTTAAGACTTGTTTCAACTCAAAGCTCAAAAAATGAAGTCACGCCCAAATAGTAACTGTTCCTCCTACTTAGTTTTTCAGACATTACTCGTTTAAAATTGTTTAATAAATTGTAAGAACATTCTTAACAGACGGATCAAAAAATTGTTCAAATGTTTGTTAAGCAGTCTCACTGAAACAGTGTGTAACCATATGTACTGATTAACAAAGAGAAAATGAATATCATTTTCCGTAGGTATTAAAACGCAGTTTACGTCTATCAGTACTCATCAGCAAACCGTATTGTATATTACCTGTGCAAGGAAAAAAACTGTGATAATGGTAATGGAATGAACAATGGTGATTATTCCCTGCCCAGATCGCTTATTTACATAATTGCTTGATGACTAGTTTTTACTCATTAAAGAGCCATTTTTGAGTTTGAAATATTTAAACGACAACTATAGTGACTTCCTGATATCTAAAATAGATGTTATAAAACGCATCTAAATATGCTATACACAAGTAAATGTTGTCATTGTACAGTAATTGAATACTATTATAAATCTAGATTACAAAAGGAAAATAACATATTTGTCATAATCATACCTTAATTGTCCAGGCATAATAAAATGTTTAATAGATGCAACACTGCGGCATGATATAAATGGTATGCACATATTTATCCATCCAATGTGTGGTGTCACGTTCTGTTCTTGCATACAGTTCACTTCCCCACATCAATAGGCAGCATGTCATGACTACAAACGTTGCTGACAGACTGACAGATTCAGTTTTAAACACTTGCGTGTGCTTATCTGCATATAGTTCACTTCCCCACATCACAGGAGAATCATCACCAATTTTTAGATCGCCTCCTAAACCTGAATAATAATGTCAGTTAACTATAATAGGAATGAATAATATTGTAAAATAAACAACAAGGCTCAATGAGAGTTGAACTAAGATTTATTACAACTGAAGTGATATATATACTTCGTAAATGGGTAGGAGCATATTCACGTGTGCAGCGTAACATTCCTCTCAAGCGAAGGTCCAGCCCACTGCAGGCAAGAGGAGGGACAGCGCACTCCTGGTGCATCAGTCGTCACGAACAACGGGCGAGCGTGCAGTAGCGACCATACTCAGCCCTTGTGGTGACGCGTCCACCGCAGGCAGGGCTCACCAGCCGCCTGGTGGCTGTTGGCAGAGATTATTTCTCACATAACATCTCGTTTTTATCATTTGCAACGGCGGTATCTGTTTATTAAAACGACTAAGTACTAATTTTTTTTACTACGGTAGATACTTATTCCACTCCCATAGCAGTACTACTGCTTGCGGTTTGTGAGCACTGGGGCGGGTTGTTGTTAACGCAGAGGATAGCATGTTGTTCCAAGAATACCACAACAACAGGTTCAGACAAGTCTTGGAATGCAGGTAGGGAGAGGCCCTCACCTGTTTGGGAATCTTCTAGAGTGAGCTAAAACTCACTGCCTGAAAGTAGTTCACAGCACTGTCAGATATCACTTATTATTATTTTACGAATCTCAATGGGTCGCGACCCATTTTCTAGCTAAGCAACTTGTTACTTTTTTGTCAACTATAACGTACAGCTAACCAACGTATTGAAACTCGAGAAATAAAAACCATACATATTTACAGCTAACATCTGACATGAAACTCATCCTCCTACTATAAAAAGAAGATCACAGAACCCATCCAATAATTTCGTATGCTTTCGATATATACTTCACGAAACTCTCCACCGAAACAAATCTCTCTCTCTATCGAAATAAGTAACTATTTACAGCTAACATTGCACCCGAAACTCCTTTTCCTTTTTTAAAAAAAGAAATGTTTCACAAATAATTTATCGAAATAAAACCTCAGGGTAAAGAAAATTTCTCCGAATATATATATTTCTATAAACATCCTCCAGCTCAACCTATTGAAGTTAATTACTATGTGTCAAGCTTTATTTTTATTTTTATTTTTTATAGCTAACTAACAATTACTAGTTGACATTACATTAGCTATCTCAAACATCGTTTTACAAATTCGTAAACTCCTTTTTTTCCCTCCTGAAACAAATGTTTCACAGAAATTTTTTTTCTTTTTTTTACTGCTAATATAATATAATATAATATAATATAATATAATATAATATAATATAATATAAGAGTTTCACATGACTAGTTCAAGGAGGGACCGCCAGGATCGTTCTATCACCCACAATCCTCCCACCCCTCAAACAGGCAGAATACTGCGTTCCTATTGGTCAATCGTCTAAAGTACCGTTAGATCTGAAGGAGGGATGGGGCTGTGTATATAAGGGCCAGCATCGGTCTCATTCTTCTCCAGTCATCATTGCGACCAGTCGAGCCAGATGAGCTGAAGACGATTAACTCAAGTAGCAGCGGTAGCAGCGGTAGCAGCAGCTTCCGTCAGGGAGCAGTGCCATGTAAGTAATTATTATTTTTTTCATATCAGTTTTATGTTCGGTTTGTTTAGTAGCGTACTTGTCTTTCATGTCTCGGAAAATTGTCATATATTAGTTCAGATCACGTATTCCCGCGCACTGACGCATTTCATGGCTTTGAGGAGCTAGTATCTAAATGCTGTTGCTTGGAGCATATTATTTGCATTAGTATCTATGTTTTAGACAGAGACCTTGCACACATATGTGAACGAGAGAACGGTAATTATTATTAGTTTCAGCGATAGTGTTTCTGAAAGTATTTATATATATATTTGTTCAGAAAACGCACAGTGATAGAGCTAATGTTTTGTAAAGCGCATTCAGGTTGAAGTCACGAACGGCTAAGGGCACGATAATATTGTCTTCAGTCATTTCGTAAATCAGTTTATACGCAAGTAGATATGACGTCTTTCAGTTTATCGTGAAAGTGATTTTTCGCAGGAAAAGTATTTACAGAAACATTTTGAAGACTTCGAGTCCAAAGAACCGGTACGTGTTATAATGCCGACCCCTGAAAATAATTTCATTAAATTCAAGAATGCTCACCCTGTCACTATTTATGGCGATTTTGAGTGTTTACTTGCTCCAATTGCTAGATGTGAAGGTATCTCCCTGGTCTCACATACCATCTTCATACAAAAACACGTTCCATATGCAGCAGCGTCCCAAGTTGTATGCACAGTCGACTCTTCTTTGAGTAAATTCGAGTCATATGTAGGAGACAATCCCGCGATATGGTTGCTCACTGAGCTGGAACGCGTTGCCTGGAAAGTCGACAAACTTTACAGTCAAAATGTTCCGACGACTATGTCGCGAGAGGAAGAGGAGTCGTTTGAAAAGGTAGTAGATTGTCATAGTTGTGGGTCGCCTTTAGATAGAAAAGCGGCTCTTCCCCGTCATAGAGACCATTGTCATCTAACTGGAACGTTCCGTGGAGCAGCTCACAATGTATGCAATTTGAAGTACCAGGTTCCAAACCATATACCTGTATTTTTCCCCAACCTGAGTAGTTATGATGCTCACTTTTTAGTTGACACTTGGAACTGATGCGGAATATGAGCATGCCGTAAATGTCTGGAGGAAATTCAACATCCCTAATTTGGGTGAATACGCGAGGATATACATGGACACAGATGTGCGCTTACTTGCGGATGTTTTTGAGCAGTTCAGGAGTGTATGCTTGACCACATTCTCCTTGGAACCCTCTTTTATTATAGGCCACCTGGGTTGTCTTTGGACGCAATGCTCAAGAAGACGAAGTGTATCATCGGACATTTAACCGAAGCAGATATGCTTCTCTTCCATGAGCGCGGGTTATGTGGGGGACTTTGCTAGTGTATTCATAGGCACTCTAAGGCAAATAACCCACATATGGGTGCAGGGGACGACGCATCCCTTGAATCTTCCTATATTCTTTATTTGGACGTGAATAACTTGTACTGGCACGCAATGATGCAACTTCTGCCTGTTGGGCGTTTCCAGTGGCTGTTCGAAAAAGGATTAGAGGGGTTAGCTGGAAAATTAATGGGTCTCTCCGCAGAATCTGATGTTGGATATGTAGCAGAGGCAGATATTGCATATCCAATTAGTTTGCATAAGGAAGCAAGCGATTTGCCTTCATGACCAGAGCAACTAGTTCCACCGGGAGCCAAGGGTTGCATCCCCAAATTGATGACAACTGTTGCAGACAAGCAGAGGTTCGTGATTCATTATCGTAAATCTGCAGCAGCGAATCAAAATAGGAATGGAACTTATTAGAATCACGCGAGCTATATCCTTCAACCAATCCCCATGGTTGAAGCAGTACATTGAACTAAATACGGCAATGAGGCCGGTCGCGACTAATGATTTTGAGGAATATTTTTATAAGTTAATGAACAATTCCATTTTCGGGAAGACCATATAGAATGTAAGACATGAACGCGATATTAAACTTAGAACGAACTGGGATGGGCTTTGGGGTGTACGAAAATTAATTGCGTCACCAAACTTTAAAAGGCTCGCCATTTTTAATGAAAACTTTGTAGCTTTGGAGATGACGAAGATTCAGTAGAGTTTACAAAACCTATCTATCATTGGATGTGCATAATTGATCTGTTCAAACTCCACATGTACAGGTTCCACTACGAGATTGCTAAGCCTCATTTTATGGCACAAAAATTACTGTAAATGGATACAGATAGTTTTATCTAGTGGGTGAGAAACTGCGATCCATATGCAGTAATGAAACGTATCGGTGTAGAATTCGATACTTTCGGTTATAGGGCCGATAATCCTTGCGGAATTGTTCGTCAGAACAGAAAGGTTATTGGTCTTATAAAGGATGAATCAAATGGTTCACCGATTGTGGAGTTTGTAGGCCTTAGGGCGAAGATGTATGCATTTGGCACCATAGATGGGGACACTCAGAGGTGGGCAAAGGGTGTTAGACGATCGGCATCTCGTGTACTGGCGATCGAAGACTACTTGCGGTGTCTGTACGGAGGTGTTCGCGGCGCCCCGCCGCAGCCTACTCACAGAGTTCAGCAGGCCAGTATTCGATCGGTAGGACACGAGGTGTACACCCTGCCGCAATCTAAAGTAGGTTTATCTCCTCATGACGAAAAAGGGGTCATAAGTGAATGCGGTATAAAAACTCTACCGTATTCACACTATTCGCTTAGGGAGAAAGAGGATGTTGGGGGGACACTACTGAAAAAATATGAGTGAGAATGAGGGATTTCGTGTTTTGTGCGTGTGCTTGTATAGAATAGTGTGGCTCTTTTGTCATATTGTACATAGTTGGGTAGTATGAATGTGTTCTTAGGGGTGGGTTGCATGTATGCGTGCGTGTGTGTATGTGTAAGTGAAAGTGTATTTGATTCTGTGCGTGTATCTGTGTAAAAATAAGTATGTTTGTGTATGTATATATATATAGTTTTTTTTTCTTAAATAGCATGCCAAGCATGTAACTAAAAACAAAAAGTTTACATAGTAGACTGAAGAGAAAAAACTGAAGGCAATGTAAATAGATTACGTTTTACTGCAAGCTCAGTGTGTGTGCTGTGTAGAAATAAGTATGTTTTTCCTAACTGGTATGCCAAACATGCAACGAAAAAACAAAAACAAAAAAAGTTTTCATAATAGACTGATAAAAGGTTCATAAAATTTCATTAAAAAATGAAAGAAATGTATTTAGAATACGTTTCACTGTAAGTAAAGTGTGTGTGCTGTGTACAAAATATTACTTCAAAGAAAAAATCATTTTCGTAAGCACTATGTGTTATAGCTTCTATTCATTAGTTCATTTTATTTTTATAAGTTTCACCAACCGCTAGCCATCCGGTCAGCTTAGTTTTTAAGTGTGTGAGTTCCACCCAGTTTTATTCTAGTCATTATGATGACAGCATCAGTTCAATATATAATTTATTATTATTAAGTTGATGTCTAGAAACATCCATTTGTTTGGAGCAAGAAAGTTCGTACTTCAGTTAATTACCTGGAACAGATTGATGTAACATATCGAGTATTACAGCTTACTGTACTATTGTGGTCTGCAGCTGTCGCTTCAGCTTTTTTTGTGTATGTAAAGACTGTGTGCTGTCCGGGTGGCGTTTCACCTTAGATATAGTACCTTAGCTTTATAAATACGTAAATTTTAGTGAGAAAAAACTGATTCGCTAAGCGATGTACCTTTGCTTTAGAAATCTAAGTGTGTAAACCTGAGTAGCATAAATACACAGAAATCTCAACAGAAAATGTTAATGTAATACCTTGGCACAAGTGCACGTAGTTATAAGAAGAAAAATCTGCACAAATTGTATATGTATTGCTCTAACATACGTGCAAGTAGTGTTAAGAAATCTGCACATAACTGTGACTATAATGCTCTAACATACGTGCAAGTAGTTTTACGAAGAAAAATCTGCACAAAACTGTGACTGTTTGAATAACGTGTGCTATTCAAAAAGAATAAGATTGGTGTATTTTAATTCAATAAACCTTTAAAATTGATACTGGCTTTATTATTTGATTTCTGCCAACTCCTTTCTTAAATATTTATTTTTCACTCTTAAAACTAAGGAGAGAAAGAGATGATAATTATAATATTATATTGAAGACCTACAGGGTGAGGGACTACCTATGGGTCCCCCAATATCAGGAACCTTAGCTGACATTTTCATTAGCCACTTAGAAAACCAGATACTTAAAAAGGTAGAGGCAGATGGAAAATTTAAAGTCATAGTACACCATGACATAAAAAAACTAACACAAAGAGTGACAAACATACTGAAGAAACAAGGACTCCACATAGCATACAACACTGCCCAATCCCTACAAACAAATCTACAACCAAAAATCAAGAAAGATCCATTCCAAGGATCAGGGATATACAAACTTCAATGCCAAAGTTGTGATGCAGAGTACATAGGAATGACGAACAGAGATTTCAAAACACGATACAAAGAACGTATCAGATGTTGGAAATATGAAACAAACCACTCCACATTTGCTGAACACTTAAAACACCACCACCATCACCCAACCAATATAGACCAAGATATGAAAATTATCAGGACCAACAACCACAACAAACACCTCATCCAAACACAAGAAAACTACCATATCCATAAACCCATAGCCGAGTAATAAATGAACAGACAAACATTAATGAAAACTCACTGCTAAATCTAGTCAAAGACATGAGAAAGTAATCAAAGAGAGAAAAGAATTGGCACACACACACACACACACACACACACACACACACACACACACACACAAACGAAAAAAAATTTTAATAATAATAATGAGGAAAAAAAAACAACTCTCTCCCTTCCCAAAATCCCCATCTTTGACTGTCTTTATCTCCATGCCCCTCTCCATCTTTCTGTCTCTAATTCTGTTCTGCACCTCGTCACAATATGCATTCACAAAAAAAAAAAAAAAAAAAAAAAAAAAAAAAAAATCAATAATTAATAAATTAGTATCTGGTGTGGTGCTGTTGTCTTTGCAAACACACAACACACACACACACACACACACACACACACACACACACACACACACACACACTGACACAAAGCAAAGATAGGACAAACATATACCCAACAGTTGGCAACACCAGCAAAAACAAAAACACAACACAAACAAAAATGGCATGTGCCTAGTGGTGCTAACTGTGAAGTGCTGGAACATCAAAAACAGCAAAATGCACGGAATCGAAGCACAACAGCTGGAAGCAACCAATGAGAACCAGATATAAAGCTATATCCATGAAATATTGTAAGTACAATATCCAGATATCAATACTATACCAAAATAACGCGTAAGAACTGTTGATAACCTAATAAATAAATAAAAAAAAATACTGAGAAATGTAAACATAAAAATTTGTAAAAAATAATCATATATATATTACAGGCCACTGATGATTCCTTCCAAAATAAAGGCGAAATGCATATGACAATAGCATATTTTATTAAATTAGTTGCATAGACAGTTACGTGAAATACCTTCAAATTTTATATCTGTAATTTTCGGCTTATTTTGAACTTATTAGATAACTTGATTGCAGTGTCTCCTTCCCATACGTTTTTATTAACATCGTATTTACCTCTAATAGAAATGATCACACATTTACGTTTAGGTTCACAGATTTGTGACTGACTCGAATACTTCTTAGGAAATAGAACGCAGTACGTTGTTCTCGACGTCGAGTGTTCATCTGAGACGAGTGTATCGTCAGGCGTGCCACAGGGGAGTGTGATAGGACCGCTATTATTTTCTATGTATATAAATGATCTGATGGACAGAGTAAGTTGTAATTTGCGACTGTTTGCTGATGATGCTGTGGTGTATGGGAGGGTGTCGTCTTTGACTGTAATAGCATACAGGATGACTTGGACAAAATTTCTAGTTGGTGCGAAGAATGGCAGCTAGCTCTCAATGTAGAAAAATGTAAGGTGATGCGCATGAGTAGGAAAAACAATCCTATAATGTTCACTTGTAAATTCTACTTGTTGTTAACTGTTCTTCTAATTTCTGGTAAATTCTGTCTGTGTATAAATATCAGAGCACTCTGCCTGAGAGGCAGTCAGTGCTGCGTGTATGTTCGTAATAAACGTGCTTTCAGTATAAGTGCTGTGTTTAGTTGCCTTCGAAGACAAGCCTGTGTCCATTTAAACGCGACATTGTTTGGTGGAGGCGCCGGGTACACTGTGCAACAGCTGCATCACCGTGGCTCCGATTAGGGAACGTAAAAGCCGTTGCTTACACGGACTGGAACCGGAATAGAAGGGATACACCGAGTACATCCTTCCAAAAGTCCGTATTATCAGAAGAACGATGGAGACGAAACCAGCAATAAGCCAGCTGCACATCAGACACCCGTCGGTGTTCTCTGGAAATGCTGGACAGGACCCCAAAAAATGGCTAAAAGGGTTCGACCGAGTCGTCAAGTACAACAGGTGGGATCATACGATGTGCTTGGCCAACGTTTATTTCTACCTGGACGGAACAGCCCAGCAATGGTTCGAAGACAACGAAGACAAGTTGAATGACTGGGAGAAGTGCCAGGAGGAACTGAGGAAGACGTTTGGACACCACCAGCGACAAATCCGCTCGGCGGAAGAACAACTGAAGAACCGGGCCCAACGACATGGTGAGCCGACACCATCGTACATACAGAATGGTTTGGCCCTGTGCAACACAGTCAATCTGAACTTGACTGAGGCGGACAAAATCACGCACCTGATGAAGGGAATTGTAGAAGATATGTACCAAGCTCTTCTGATAAAAGACGTCGCTACGACAGAAGAGTTCATCAAGTGGTGCCAGCGTATTGAAGAGAGGCAACAAAGGACAGTTGGACGCAGAAGTATGATAGACTCCCAAATGTAGTCCCTATGGCCGTTTGTGGAAGACCAGCTTCTCTCATACGACAAGTCGTGAGAGAAGAATTACAACAGTGCATGGCAGCCAGGACTATTAGACCGAGCGAGCATCAGATTATGGCCATGGATGTGAGCCCTGTAAGTCACGAGGTAGCCGACGCCGCTGAGGACGAGGTATTTCTAACATTAGCTCCTGTCTGCCCCGTCAATCGCACCCGACGTGAAGAATGGCGTCGCCCTGCTATGACTTACGCTGCAGCCGCCAAACGACAGCCCATGAACCGGCCGACGCGACCACAACCATCTCCCCCGGTAACTATGACGCCCCGCAGGAGAACAGACGTATGGAGGACAGAAGACAACACACCACTGTGTTTCCACTGTGGACGCCCTGGACATGTCGTGCGCTACTGCAGAGAGAGGAGGCGAGTATTCGATGATTACTGTGCCGCAAGACGTCAGCCGTCGGAGCAGTTCTCTCCAAGTCAGTCACCTGCTGATGAGTTCAGTCGACCTATGGGAAGAAGCCCATCGCCGTACCCTAGACGAGGTCGCTCCCCGACGCGCCGCAGCCTTTCACCGTCGCCGTACAGAGGTACCAGCCACTCCCCTAGCCGCCGCGCCCAGGAAAACTAAGCGAGTGACCATCTACGGAGGTGAGGCCGCCGCAGATGAAAATCCTCCATGGACGACAGTCGCTAAGATGTCGGGAAACCTCATCGACGTCATAATCGACCGCCAACCTGTCCGGGCACTTGTTGATTCAGGAGCCTCTTTTTTTGTATTATCGGATAATTACCGCCGCACACTAAAGAAGACAATGTTCTGTGATACGTGGGCAACTGTGCTGAAGGTCGGGAATGGAAAGTACATCCATCCAGCAGGAATTTGTCTCGCAAGAATAACCATCAACAACAGGACGCAGCTGTTAGAATTTGTCGTGTTAACAGAATGTAGTCACAATGTCATTCTCGGATGGGACTTCCTTCAGGCATCCCAAGCTATCATTGACTGTGGAAGATCTGAGCTGCAAATTGAAGTTGTTCCGTCGGATACACGTAATTCAGAATTCTCCGGGAAGTTATTCGTCGTTGAAAATGTGACGATACCACCGTTGACAATGAGAAGAGTTGCAGTCACAAACACAGATTACTGCTTAAACTGTGAAGTTCTTGTTGATAGGAAAAAGTTTATCAGGCTCACAAAAGAAATTTACATACCAGCAGCTATCATAAGCATTACCGGTGGTCAAGGAGAGATTTGGATCACAAATTGTCACGAGCAGTCACAACTTACCCCAAGGGAATGTGTATCGGGACCGCTGAACCAATCCAGGACGGTGAGCTCAACGTCATCAATGAAGAACCATGCCCTGCTGTTAGTACAGACAACACGCTGCAGGAGACAAACGTGGAACTGCCAATAGAGCCTGGACTGACTAATGAACAACGCCAGCGGGTGTTAGCTATACTACGCCAATTCTCGGGTGCATTCACACCTCAGCAGGGGAAAAGTCAGACGAAACAGCCCACGATGAAGTACCGTATCAATACTGGGGATGACCCGCCAATTAGCCAGCGTTCGTATAGTGTCGCCAGCTGAAAGGCGGATAATTCAGGAGGAAGTGGAGAAGATGTTGCGAGATGACATTATTCAACCTTCGGAGAGTCCTTGGTTGTCTCCGGTGGTCCTCGTAAAGAAGAAGGATGGCACGTGGCGATTCTGTGTCGACTATCGGCGGCTGAACAGAATCACAAATTGCCGCGTATTGACGACACCTTAGACTGCTTGAAAAGACTACATACTTCTCAACTATGGACATGCAGACAGGTTATTGGCAAATCGAGGTTGACGAAGCTGACAGGGAGAAGACGGCTTTTATTACACCTGACGGCCTCTATGAATTTAAAGTAATGCCATTTTGAATATGTAATGCTCCCGCCACATTCTAACGCATGATGGACAACTTGCTTCGACACCTTAAGTGGACGACGTGTCTCTGCTATTTAGATGACATTGTCGTTTTTTCGAAAACATTTGAAGAACATCTGAGTCGCCTGTCAACTGTGTTGAAGTGCGTTCAGGCTGCAGGTCTCCGCATCAATCCAAAGAATAAGATCTTCGTCGCCAAAGAGATAAAAATCCTGGGGCACCTAGTCAATGGAGATGGTGTCCGTCCTGATCCAGATAAAGTAAGGGCAGTCACAGAATTTCCAACTCCTCAGCACATTCATGATGTGAGAAGTTTTCTCGGGCTGTGCTCATACTACCGACGTTTCATAAAAGGATTTTGTAACAAGGCACGTCCATTACAAGAATTTCTGCAGGGAGACGCCAAATTTTACTGGAATGAGACAAAAGAAAGAGCTTTCCGGGCACTTAAGGAGGCTCTAACTTCCGCACCAGTGCTACCCTTGTACGACGAGAATGCAGAAACGGAACTTCACACAGACGCCAGTGGTTATGGGAGTGATGCAGTGCTTGTACAAGACCAGGAAGGTGCTGAAAAAGTGATAGCCTATGCGTCAAGAGTACTCTCAAAGTCCGAGACAAACTACTCTACAACTGAAAAAGAATGTCTCGCGGTTATCTGGGCTATCAACAAGTTCTGGCCGTATTTATTCGGTAAACCATTCACCGTCGTGACAGATCACCATTCTTTGTGTTGGCTGACTAGCTTGAAGGATCCATAAGGTCGACTAGCAAGATGGGCACTAAGACTCCAAGAGTGCGATGTCACAGTGGTATTCAAGAACAGGCGCAAACACAAGGTTGCCGACTGCCTTTCGAGGAATCCATTAGTGGAACACAACAGCATTAATGAAATTTCAGCTCTCACTGAATTAGATGACGCTGCAGCTGAACAGAGGGAAGAACCAGCACTATTAAAAACGATAGAGGCCTTGGAGAAAGGAGAACGGACCAATGGAGAGTTCCAACTTATAAATGGAACATTGTATAAGAGCAACTACGATCCACTGGCCCCCAAATGGCTACTTGTTGTTCCAGCTCATCTCCAGCCAGCTATTCTCAAATATTTCCACGATGCTCCAATATCTGGTCATCTGGGATTCGTGAAGACCCTAGACAGAATCAGACGCAGGTATTACTGGAAAGGTCTCTACCGATCTGTCAAGCACTATGTGAGTCACTGTAAAGAGTGCCAGCGACGGAAGCATGTGCCGCAATTACCTCCAGGGCATCTCGTACCGATTCCGCCGGCAGCAGCTCCATTCCACCGATTGCGGATCGATCTTTTAGGGAGGTTCCCGAAGTCGACAACCGGTAACCGTTGATAATAGTCTGCACTGACTACCTCACACGCTACGCTGTCACCAAACCTGTGCCGACTGCAGAAGCTCCAGAGATCGCAAAATTCCTTGTAGAAGACATTATTTTGAAGCATGGAGCACCAAGTGAATGACAACTGCATACCATCCTCAGACAAATGGTCTTACGGAACGTTTTAACAAAACGTTAGCCGACATGCTGTCGATGTACGTCGATGTTGAGCAGAAGGATTGGGATACAATTCTGCCAGTCGTGACATTTGCTTACAATACCGCAAGACAAGACACCACAGGCTTCACTCCGTTTTCCCTGCTCCATAGCCGTGAAGGTGAGACGACAATAGATACACTGTTCCCGTTCCAACAGGACGGCGCTCAAGATGACTATGTTAAACAGCTCATCACCAGGGTCCAAGAAGCAAGACAGCTGGCTCGCATACGAACACTGGATGCCCAGGAGAAGGACCGTCAGCGGTATAACGACAAGAACCGACCTGTTTTGTACAGCCCAGGAGATCTGGTATGGATTTTTACCCCTGTACGGAAGGTTGGACTGTCAGAAAAGTTATTGAAGCGATACTTTGGTTAGTATCATGTCATACGCCGCCTGTCAGACGTCACATACGAAGTTGTGGATTATGAGCCGTCGCCGAAACGTCAAAAACGAAGAGACATTGTTCACGTCCTGCGCATGAAGCCTTACTACGATCCTGAAGAGCAGGTAGACGACATGGTTTCTTGTTCAAGGACTTTAAGGACGGTAATGTTCCTGATGAAGCCACGACAAGAACGTCTGTCGTCGATAATCGCGGAGAAGGGAAGGATTCTCTTGAACTGTCATACAGTCGACCCATGACACGGTCAAGATCCAGGACATTGCAGCTGGCTCCACAGGGGTCATAACAGCGGGTCGCTGTTTCTCCAGGAGAGGGAGCAATGCCGCGAGAGACCACGAACACCGACTGCCGGCGTGGCGCAGGGGATAGCGTCAGCGGTGCAGAAGGTCCCCGGTTCAATTCAGCCCATTGGTAAAAATTTATTTATTTGTAATTAACAATTCGAGAAGATTCTACTTCTTTCTTATGTTCACTTGTAAATTCTACTTGTTGTTAACTGTTCTTCTAATTTCTGGTAAATTCTGTCTGTGTATAAATAGCAGAGCACTCTGCCTGAGAGGCAGTCAGTGCTGCGTGTATGTTGAGTACGTAATAAACGTGCTTTAGTATAAGTGCTGTGTTTAGTTGCCTTCGAAGTCAAGCCTGTGTCCATTTAAACGCGGCAATATCCAGGAATTTGAAGCTGGACTGGTAGCATGTCGAGAATACCACCACCTCCTCTGATGCGTTCCCTACCATGCATGGTACACTAATGACGCACATGTGGTCCATGCATCTCATTATACAGCAAATAGTCGACTGCAATACAATAATTTTCCGAAGCGGGGAACCCTATCCATTTAACTAGTGCTCTTAGTGCTCTATTCCCACGGCGTCTTATAACCTTCTCTACGAAAAACACGATAGGCTCAGAGTTTTTTTGTAGTTCTTCAGTGTAGAAACTTCCGGAGATTTCTTCTCTCTTGCTATCCTTTAAGATATATGTTCTAGGATTCGTTCTTTGAACCTTGGTAACAGTAAATCTCTCTGTTGACCAGTTTGGAAGGTAGGAATTCTCGAAAGTAGTCTTTTACTTTGAAATGCGTACCAAGTAACTGACGTTAAACTTTTGCTTACGCGGATCAAGTATTATAAGTCTGAAGTCCACTGTACTTAAAACTTCATCATCTCGAACATCAATGGGTCTCATTTTTATCGTGCTGTGTTTGGTTCGGTTATACTTTGCGGTTATCTCAGGGAGAGTATCAGTCCATTTGTATGATCATCAGAGATTAAAATGCATCCACATTTGATATTGCATAGTTCTGTTCAGACGTTCGACAATACTTGCATTAAGGTGAGTGAATGTTGAGTAGTGGTTTATATTATACCGATCCATTACAGTCTTGAAATTCGCATTGTAAAACTGGGTCCCGTGATCTGTTTGGAAGTTGTTAGGACATCGATTCGTTCCAACTTGCAGGAGCTGCTCAAATACTCGTGCGACGTTCTTCCATGATTTTGTTTTCAGCGGTAATGCCAAAGCAAATTTGGAACGTGTGTCGATGATCATTAAAATATAGCTGAAGCTGTGATTCATTCTATAATACTGTTTCATTTCCAGTAGGTCAGCTTGCCATAAGTCACCCAAACCTCAAATCATAACATGTCTACGAGGATATATTTTGCGTGCAGGTTTATGTATTTCACGAACCACGGTCTCCATACTTCTTATTCGTTGATACCTTGCTGTGTAAGTTGCGAAATTATCGAAACAATCTCATTCGAGTGAGCTGTGTTACCGGCAGCATTCGATGTCATGAGCAAACGTAGTCTGTCTATTACTTCATCGGGATGACTGTTATATATACTCAGGGACTTGACCGATATCCACACTTTTATTTTGAATGTCGATGCCATCCCCATTAGTAGCCTTAGCCTTTCGTTCTAGTATAGGTTTTATAATGGTCCTCTATTTCGTGCTGCTCTGGTAACCTCTCTTCTTATGCAACGCCGTCATTTGCAATATTTCCCCATAGTGCTTCAGATCTACGGAGTATAATTTATTCCTGTTTTAGTAGGTTTTAGAAAAATGAGATTTAATAAACCTGGAGTTCTTTGAAACTCTCTATCACCAATATGAATTGTATTCTCAGTTAATTTTATAGGTTGAGTGCCTAGCGTGTATGGTTTCGCTCTGCTGAAGCTATATATCTTATCTATTCTGGAATCGCTGTGACTGCTGACGAAATCAGTGATAAGGTTTTCTTCTACGTATTCCAATCGTGAACTCGTTTTCAGATGTTTGAGAGAGTCGGTAACAGGTTTAAAGGTTTCTCTTAAAGTCTGATCACGGTTCAACTCTCCCAACTTTAGCAGCCGCAATTTCTCTCAAAGAGCCTTTCGCCCCTGGATGACTTTCTGCTTGGTCGACATCTCAACACGTACTAAACGGCCTACGGGGTTGTGTGCTACATTATATATGTGTTCTTCTTCTTCTTCTTCTTCTCAATAAGTGAATCCACTTGCAATTTTTCCTTCTCAAAGAAATTAACTTTCACGGCTAGGTCAATAATTGTCTTATCAAGTCCTTTAATCCCCTCACTTAAGGTTCTAATCATGTTCTGAACACTTTCATTATATGACTGTAGCTCCTTGTGTACATCTTCAACTTTACTCTCGTAGAAGGTTAGTATATGATTGCGGACATCATCAAGCTCACGTGCATAGCCTATTACGTAATTAACTCCTTGATCAAGTTCTCTTCGTTTCGGTCATAATACTCCACTAGGTCCCTACGAACCTGTTTAACTCCACGTTTAAGCTTCGCATCCAAGTATAGGAGAATGTTTCGTATTTGCACATCTCGATCACTCTACTTACATGCGAATTTGTCCATGTCGCTGCATAGACTGTTGCACTGAGCTCAATGCCATTTTATATATGCAGAAAATCTTGAAAGTTCCGTCTGCACCGACCATTGTTAAGTTTCCATGTTTTATCTATAACGAGGAACCCGTACTGCAAATGATTAAAGCAGTCTGCACAGATCTTTACAAAATTAGTGAACGACATATCTGTTCCTACATTAGCGTTGTAAATAAGTTTTAAATTGAAATTGTCTTGTTTGAATGCTATAATGAGGTTTCAATTATCCTGCAGCAACTGTTTTGGGATTCTGGAATACGTTTGGCTTAGATAAAATACATCGACACCCATATGCCTTCTGAAACAGAAATATCGTCGAATTTGGTCTTGATTTTCCACTGATACATCGTCAAATATGAATATGGTGTTGGGCTCTACTTACTAAGGAGGGGGGATATCAGCGCTTTCACTGTATGTTCTATAGGTGACTCCTTTTACACCTCATAGTATCTCTTGTAATAGCATGTATTTAGCCTGAGACAGTGTTTCTGAAAACACGCAAACATGTCCAAAGTAGATGCCATCCACATGGGTAAGCAATGTCAGAAGAATATTTGTTTTCCCATAGTTGTATGGTTCTACAATTATTGCACTCTTATCAGGAAGTAATAACCCGTAGTTTTTCTTCTGGGAATCCTCTCCCAACCCATCACCAGACCAGTCACCAACTACGAACTTTTGTTGTTTCTCTCGCCACAACATGTTATCGACTAAGTAGAGGCCTACAGTTAGCTACATATAAATTCATTCAGTTTCAGTATGACTGACGAAGAAGAAGAAGTTGGTGATATAATTTGCTTATAAGATGCGTTTCTTAATCATATGTGTTAACACACCTTACATTTGCTGTATTCGTCGGTGGAAGCGCTCCCGATCTAGTGCATATTGCTGCCACTTGCCTTTACAAGCTGTTGTGTATGCAAATATCCAACTGATCATTAAATGCGTCTCGTTAGCATCCGTATTAAAACGAACCTTCTTTCCTTCAACGCTCATCTTTGACTGAGGCGCGACGTGCAGAGTGTGGGCATTATAATTGCCGGTCGGTGGCGGTGGCGGCGTTGGTAGCGGCGGTTGGCGGTTAATTTGATATGCAAATTAATATGAGATCGCAACCTTCAGAGGCTGAGCGTGTTCCTCAGCGTCTCGGGGGCGGCGTGTCGGCCAGGTGCGTGGCTGGGGGTCGGGGTAGCGCAAGTACAGACATGTCGAGGGGGGTTGACAGATCTGGACCTGTCAGAGATGTCGCCTGTCTAGCGCCGGCGTCAGGGGTGGAAGGGGGTGTTGTTTACTTACAAGTGTAACCTGTCAATCATCCTATTGTTCGAGTTTGGCGGCATCCTTTGATCTGCGGCCCGGCAAGTGGACGAGTGCACGGCCGCCGGGGTGTAACCAGGTAGTGAAGCAGTACCTTGGGGTGATACCGGTACTACCCTACTACTTTTACTCATTTCGCGACGAGAAGAGGTCATCTTGGCCTGGTTGCGGATCGGACATTGCCAGTTCAGCCACCGCCACTTGCTCACTGGTGACCCCGCACCGTTATGTTCCTGTGGTCACCCGCTGACGGTGCGTCGTGTTTTATTGTCTTGTTCAAATTTTACTCCTATTGGGATTGCACTGAATTTACCGGATACACTAGAAGAAAATTTAGCTGATGACGCACGAGCTGTTGCTCGAGTATTGAATTTTATCATCTTGACAAATTTGTCAAAGGACATTTAGCTCTTCCCTTTGTTGTATTTTATCCTATGTTTTAGCTGTTTTTATATAGGCTTATTATCCTTGGGTATATCCCAGTTTTGATTTGGGCGCTAATGACCTCAGCAGTTGTGCACACTAATACCACAAATAAAATAAAATAAATAAACAAATAAATTTCGGCAATATATACTCTATATCAGAAGGATTACTGATTACACGACCGTTACTTCATCTGAAACTTCAGTCTGTGATTTACGATAAATTTGCTGCACCTACGTATAAGCCTATGTTGCAATATGCTTCGCAAAACAAACAACCAATACAAGAGAATGTAAGTAGTATTGTTTATGAAATCTCATGGATAAAACATGCAAAAATAAAATAAATAACGAAATTAATGATCTTGCAGGCAAACTGCAGCATCCAAACTGATGTTGACGCCTCCAAATTGTATACACTGAAGAATGATGTAGAAAAAGAACGCCGACTGATGATGGGGAAAACCTGAAACAGATTTTGGCGAAATAATTGTTTCAAAAAGTGGCTGTTTGTTGTTATGTATAGAAATAAAATAATATAATCCACTTTGACAGAGCTCAACAATCCAATAAAATGGATAAATTATTGTTCACATTTCAACTCTCAACAGCCAAATACTGTTGATCATGAAGGAATGGCTACTAAATCACCAAGGAAAACAGTGTCAGAATCAAACTCTGATATTGCTGATCTACAAAGCAAACCTTTTAGTTTCACTCCAGCAATTGGAACCACGTCGCCAGATTGTACGCAAGGATGTATTGCTAATACCCTGAAACAAGGTGTTTCTTTTGCAAGGAAGTGGAAAAGAACTCTTAAAAGTTTTAGTCCTGTGTACAAAATTCCAACTACAGAAATTTGTAAAACTAATGAACGAGAAATATGAACTCTTTCGTTTTCAGTTTCAGCAACAATTAAATCGAGTAACAACAGCGATATAATTTATTATTACTAATTTATCTAAGATTTCTCTATTTATAAAATGATGTGTAATTAAATCAGGTTACTTTTAAATTTTTATTAATTCATAAAATCCACACCTGGCTTCTTCAAATAACAAGTGACATCATGAGTTTTGAAGTGAATTTTAAAACTTAATTTTGATACCGAATTTTTCATTCGATTAATCGCGAGTATAGATATTTAGCTGGCAGTATTCTATAATATCGTCCATCGATATTTTCCTTTCGATACATCATCCTGCCATCATTCTTGTTTGTGAACAGCTGAAGGCGACTTACGCGCTGCAGAGCTCCTGAGATTTGCGCGGCCGGATTCGCCCCTGGGACCGTACTTGAGGAACAGTGAGCTATTATCTTATGTTGTTTGACGTAGTGGATGATGCTGTGACATGTCATGTCATTTTATGACGACACGTATTTTCAGCTATTACGCATTTTGTAAAAAATGTAACATGATACATAATTTTAGTTTCAAAAAAAATCAGCAAGCATATGTCGATATCCCAATATGTTCAGTGATACAGTGTCTGATAAATGTCACCACAAGGCCGAAATCCGCAAATAAATAAGAAAAAGAAGTGTAACTGCTTGGCTCTATATAATAAAAACAAGTCAGTAACATTTCCAGCTTTTCAGCAAATAAGATGATACGTAATGTCATGACGTATTACATCACACAGGACATATGTTATCCAACATTACGACATTAATGCTGTAAAACATGACAATACATGTCACTGAAGTTGAAGAATGGTGTTCCAGTACTCTTACGAGGAGACCACATCGGTATCGCATTGTAGACTTTCTTAATATTAATGGCGCGTTAAGTTCAGAATATAAATAACAATCACCCAAAGCCATTCGAAGCAACACCTAAAAATTTTCGTGGATATCGACTTCGAAGATTCGCAGGTACACGTAAGTACCAGTAATTAAAACAGTTGAAGCATCTCTCGGTGTAGCTCAGGTGTCGGAGTTCTTGCCTCACAACCTTAGAACAGATGAATCGCATCCCGCTGTCACATTTCTTTATTCCTTTCCTAATTCAGTTATATCAGACATTTTGGGATCTCTAATTTCACGAGTTGTGTCAGTTTTCGTTTATGTGTAAGCAGACGAGTAGCACTACTTGTCGTCACCTAGAACAATGGTTGATTAGGTTAGCTGCATGGAAAGCCATTCTTAGCTATGAAGATGACTTTCCAAAAACAACGTCGTAGCCCTTCTCAAACTGAAAATCGAAGATTACTGTCATCAACTAATAGTGAAGCCGATGCTGTAAAAATTGTAACGTATGTTTGTTTTGATTGGAATGATTATTAATAACCTTTTATAAAATATAGTAAATTAAGAATATACAAAAACACTTGAATTTCTCGTAAAAATTAACGTTAGAGATTAAAATCGTGTAAGTATTCGAACATAACGAAAAAAATAATAATAATACTGTCACCGACCATATAGTTGTAAGGCCACAACGCTACTATCTGAGTTACACCGACACGTGCTGCAACTGCTTAAATCATATGTACTTACGTGTACTTGCAACACTTCGATTTTCACGATAATTTTTGAGTGATTGTTATTTGAGTTCTGAACTACACAACCCATAAGTACCAAAAAAGTTCTAAATTCCGATACCCTTGTGGTCTCCTTGTTAGGCACTAGCTGTTACTGAGGAATTACGGTTCAGCAGCAAAACTACGCGAATAAGTCGAAATTTATTGCCTTCAAGGTTCTCTCAGCCGCCCATCAAGGGTGAAGAAGCTTCACAATCGCGAAGTGAAGACAGTCCTTTCCACAAATGCGCCATTTTTGCTTATTGACAAACCGTGCAAAGGAAAGTGGACTTGGTCAATGGACCAAACCAAAATAACGTCAAAATGCTGCTCACAAATTCTGTGGACAATAGTGTTTTCGAAACACAACCGCTTTTCTTCGGCACTGGGGCTTAATGGCACCTGACAAGGTTTGAATCAAGTGTGGATAGAGATACAGGTCTCCAACAACAATTTGTTGCGGTTTCTCCCAGCTTGACTGATCGACTTCCTGGGGCTCGTTTGAAACAAAGTGCGTGTTTTATCGTAGTTTTCAGGCGTTTTCGCCTTTTTTTTGAACGACCGACATTGCCAATACTGCCATCACGAACACTGCCTATTTTCTAGTCAAACTTGCGAATCAAATTTTTCATTGATAGCACACTCAGTTTTTTCAGCTTGAACTCTGTGGAGCCGCGGCAGGGTGGCCGAGCGCTCTAAGGTTCATTGCTGCGCAGCCCGCTGTTCTCGCCATCGGAGGTTCGAGTCCTCTTTCGGGCATGTATCTACGTGTTGTCCTTAGTGAAAGTTAGTTTAAGGAGGGACGGAAGGAAATTTTTATCCCTAGAACTGTAAACGATAAAACCATAAAAATTTTACTGCGTATATATAACATATATATCTGAATTTACAAGTAAAGTGAACATAATACCTCTTATAGTTTTGAAATTATTGTTTCACTAGTAAAATTTTATCTTTTGTAGCGCGTTAATTATTATATAACCGTTTCTAGTTGTTAGGTGGTTCTCAGTTGCTACCATCTACATTACAAATTAACCAAATTTCATGTTTCTAACTCCAATAGTTTATCAAAGAATGGTACCTGCAATTTAAAATTGAAGTTTTGAGAAGAATCTATGTAAAGATTACTATTGCAATTTTGAAATTATTGTTTCACAAGTAAAATTTTATCTTTTTTAGCGCGATAATTATTATATAACCGTTTCTAGTTGTTAGGTGGTTCTCAGTTGCTACCATCTACATTACAAATTAACCAAATTTCATATTTCTAACCCCAATAGTTTATCAAAGAATGGTACCTGCAATTTAAAATTGAAGTTTTGAGAAGAATCTATCTAAAGATTACTATTACAATTTTAGTATCGTTATTGATGTGAATACTGAACACTAATATTTTCCAGCACAATACTGAGCATCGTCTGCACCATACTTGTTGTGTCGGAAAGTCAGCGCCACACTCCAGACGCACGAGAACGATCGTGGAGAAGGCAGCGGATGACCGGCAGCCAATCACACGCTGGCACCGCGCATCATGGAGGGAGGCGCCCTCTACAAGCGGCTGTATCTAGGCCGACATGCGTCTGGAAGGGCCCATCTGATCTCGGCTCTCAACTAGGCAGTCACTAGGACTCAGTGCAACCAGCATCGTGCAAGACGCCGCCGCGAGAAGAGACATACTTTATACAAGTTGACTATATTGTATTCTTCAGTAAATAAAACTTGTATTACTAATCAGTATAGCCTTATCAAATGTCAGCGCATCCAAAGCGTCCTGCGAGAACCTTTTCTGAAACATAGGCCGAGAATGACAAAACAAGACAATTCCCGTTATTTCCGGAACATCCAGTTTTCTTGTTACACCATCAATGGAGCGTAAAATAGCCTCATAAACACCAAATTTGAGGATTGTAAGCTGAACAAATTAATTTAATGCAGGTAAACAATGTTTGTGTTCACATCTGTCACTTCTCCTGCTCTTGCACAAACTGTCAGGAATAATAGGGCAAAGTTCGTGCACTGGATTTTCATTTCAGGAGAGTTTATAGAGAAACACAGACCATATAGCTTTTTGTCATGTTTTCAAAATCGAGTACATTTCATCATTCATCAGGCGACTTTTACCACGTACCTGCTTACCATCTTCCAATACTATTTTTGACTTTTCTTTTAATAATCTTCTCAACCTGGACCCTATTCTCTTCTGGACATGCCAAATGCACTGTAATTTAGAAATTGTAACATCAGGACCGTAGGGTTGTTCTGCCTTTAATTACAGAGCGTCAGGAAAATCATAACAACTCAGCCGGCCGCGGTGGCCGAGGGGACTGAGGCGCTCCAGTCACGGTCTGCACGGCCACTACGGTCGGGGGTTCGAATCCCCCCTCGGGCATGGATATTTGTGCCGTCCTTAGTATTAGCTAGTTCATAAGTAGTTTGTAAGTTTAGGGACTGATGACCCCGTAGTTAAGTCCCATAAAAAATAATAAATAAATAAAAAAAATCGTAACTCACAAAAACATTATCGAATTTATATGAAACAAAAACTCTCTTACGCGGGAAATACCTGGTGTTTCAAAGACGCTAAAATCTAAGAATCGATTTTTTTGAGCCGTCTGGCCTTGGCTCTCCCCTAAAATAGTTTGTAAATCTAAGGACTGATAGCGAATAGGATTGCAAACATTTGAACATTTGGAAACTGTCGCAAACTTTCTTTGATCCGCAGCCGGGCTGTTACTGCTTGAATAGGAGGTCTTCAAAAGCTCTATACCCTCTGGCATGCTGTACCGAAACGCCGAGTTATTTGAGGGTGAGGAGCTTGAGGCGGCCACATCATGTAAGATTAAAGTCAAGGTCAGAATGAGTACCGTTGAAGTAGATAGCCTCGGAGTAGTGAAGCAACTTAAATCATTTAACAAGAAAAAATCTTCTTGTCCGGACTGTATACACATTAGATTTCTATCTGATTATGCTGAAGCGATAGCTCCATACTTAACAGCCATATACAACTGTTCTCTCTCAAAAAAAAAAAAAAAAAAAAAAAAAAAAAAAAAAAAAAAAAAAAAAAAAAATTAAAAATAGTTGTAATGTTTTTCGAGGTTATGGGACTTAACTAAGGGGTGATCAGTCCCTAAACTTACAAACTACTTATGAACTAGCTATTACTAAGGACGGCACAAATATTCATGCCCGAATGGGGATTCGAACACCCGACCGTAGTGGCCGTGCAGACTGTGACTGTCGCACCGCAGAACGCTCGCCCACCGCGGCCGACCCCTTCTCTCAAAGAAGGATATGTACCAAAAGATTGGAAAACGGCACAGGTCACATCTATATTCAAGATAGGCAGTAGGAGTAATCCACTAAAGTACAGGCCTATTTCATTGACGTCAATTTGCAGCAGGGATTTGGAACATATCCTGTGTTAAAATATTTCGAATTATCTCGTACAGAATGATCTATTGACCCAAGGTCAACACGGATTTAGAAAATATCGTTCATGCGAAACACAACTAGATCTTTACTCACACGAAGTGGTGAGTGTTATTGACAAGTGTTCACAAATTGATTCCGTATTTCTTGATTTCCAAATGGCTTTTGACACCGTACCTCATAAAGGGCTTTTAATCAGATTTCGTGGTTATGTTATATCGCTCCAAATTTGCTACTGGATACGGTATTTCCTGTCAGAGAGGATTCAGTTTGTAGTAATCGATGGTATGGCATCGACTGAAACAGAGGTGATATACGGCGTTCCACATGGTAGTGTCATTGGTCGTCTGTTGTTCCTTATTTACATAATCGATTAGGGAGAAAATCTAAGTAGCTCTCTTAGGTTGTTTGCAGATGACGCCGTCATTTACCGTTTAGTAAAATCATCCGAAGATCAAAACCAACTGCAGAACGATCTAAATAAGATATCACTATAGTGTAAAAACTGGAAATTGACTCTAAATTATGAGAAGCGTGATGTCGTTCACATGAGTACGAAAAGAGATCCGTTAAAGATCCGTTTACAAGATAAATGAATGACAAGTGAAGGCCTTAAACTCCACAAAGTACGTAGCAATTTCTATTACTTCAGACTTAAACTGGAAAGAAGACGTAGGTAATATCGTGGGAAAGGCGAACCAAAGACTGCATTTTATTGGCAGAACCATTAAAAGAACTACTAGAGAAACTGCATACACTACGCTTGTCCGTCCTTCTGTTGGAGTATTGCTGCCCACTGTGGGATCCTTATCAGGTGGGTTTGACGGAGGACATCGAAAGAGTCCAAAGAAGGGCAGCTCGTTGCGTATTGTCACGATACAGGGGAGACAGCATTAAGGAAATAATACAGAATCAGGGATGGGAATCATTACAACATCGGCGCTTATCGCTACGGCGTGGACTACTTATGAAACTCCAATCGCCAACATTATCCTCCGAATTCGAAAATATATTGTTGACACCCACTTACGTAGAGATAAAACATCATCAGAATAAAATACGAGAAATCAGATCTCAAACGGAGGGATTCGGGTGTTGTTTTTTTTCCCGTGCGCTATTCGGGAATGGAATGGGAGGTAAATATTATAAAGGTGGTTCGATGAACCCTCTGTCAGGCACTTAAAGGTGATTTGCAGAGTACCCCATGTATCTGTAGATGCCAAGGAGGTGGAAAGAAGCGGTGGTGCGAGGTTTGAGTGTAGCTGGGATTTTTCGGGGTGCTGAGGGACCACTGGTTACACCAGGAGGACTGCTGCGTCGCGCGCTGCCGCTCTTGTTTGTAGGCCCGGCTCGCCGTCAGTCGGTCCCGACAGCGCGCCTCGACGGCGCGGCGCCTGGTCGTAACGAGAGCCGCCGCGCCCAAATCACGCGGAACAAAGTAGAGGCATGGCGGGCGCGACCCAGCGCTATGAATAATGGAGCCGGCCGCCTGGGCGAGCACTGGAGCACTGTGCGCAGGGCTGCCACCCGTCCAGCAGGTGCATCGCGCTCGTAAACTTAATGCGCGGCGCCGTCTCTCGTTTCTGCGACGGCGAGATCGCGGCGCGAACGCCGTAAATTCCGTAGCGTCGTAAAGGGAAATGAAATGAGAGCGAGCCGCGGAGCCCGGGCCAGACAGGGGCAGCGCACGTCGCACGGCCCGGCCCGTGGCGGAAACACTCCACAGGTCTGCGGTTTCCCAAAGTACACGACTGGCCATTAAAATTGCCACACCAAGAAGAAGTGCAGATGATAAACGGGTATTCATCGGGCAAATATATTACACTAGAAATGGCATGTAATTACATTTTCACGCAGTTTGGGTGCATAGATCCTGAGAAATCAGTACTACGAAAAAGCACTTCTGGCCGTAATAATGGCCTCCATACGACTCGGCATGGAGTTCAATAGAGCTTGGATGGCGTGTACAAGTACAGATGACCATGCAGCTTCAACACTATACCTCAATTCATCAAGAGTAGTGACTGGTGTATTGTGACGAGCCAGTTGCTCAGACACCACTGACCACACGTTTTCAATTGGTGATAGGTCTGGAGAATATGCTGGCCAGGGCAGCAGTCGAACATTTTCCGTATCCAGAAAGGCCCGTACAGCATCTGAAACATGCAGTTGCGCATTATCCTACTGTAATGTAGGGTTTCGAAGGCATCGAATGAAGGGTAGAGCCACAAGGGAATAACACATCTGAAATGTAACGGCCACTGTTCAAAGTGGCGTCTATGCGAACAAGAGGTAACCGACACGTGTAACCAGTGGCACCCCATACCACCACACCAGGTGATACGCCAGTATGGCGAAGACGAGTGCACGCTTCGAATGTGCGTTGAACGCAAATTCGGCAAACACGGATGCAATCATCATGATGCTGTAAACAGAATCTGGATTCATCCGAAATAATATCGTTTTGCCATTCGTGCACCCAGGATCGTCATTGCGTACACCATCGCAGGCGCTCCTGTGTGTGATGCAGCGTCAACGGTAACCGCAGACATGGACTCCGAGCTGATAGTCTATGCTGCTCCAAACGTCGTCGAACTGTTCGTGAAGATGGTTATTTCGTTCCAAACGTCCCCATCTGTTGACTTAGGGATCGAGACGTGACTGCACGATCCGTTACAGCTATGTGGATAAGAAGGCTGTCATCTCGACTGCTAGTAATACGAGGCCGTTGGGATCCAGCACGGCGTTCCGTATTGCTCTCCTGCACCCACAGATTGCATATTCTGCTAACAGTCATTGGATCGCAACCAACGCGAGCAGCAATGTCGCAATACGATAACCTCAATCGCCAGAGGCTTCAATCCGAATTTTATCGAAGTCGGAAACGTGATGGCACACACTTCTCGTCCTTACATGAGGCATCACAACAACGTTTCACCAGGCAACGGCGATAAACTGCTGTTTGTGTATGAGAAATCGGTTGGAAACTTTCCTCATGTCAGCAGGTTGCAGGTACCGCCACCGGCGTCAAACATATGGGAATACTCTGAAAAGCTAATCATTTGCATATCACAGCATCGTCTGCCTGTCGGTTAAATTTCGCGTCTGAAGCACATCATCTCCATGGTGCAGCAATTTTAATGGTCAGAAGTGTAATCACCTCTAAAATGGACCACTGTACTATATAAAAGCGCAACTCTGAGAGGAGGTATCCATATAAGAATTTACTGGTATATAAAAAGCTCAATTTTAGCAACAAAATTTGCAGAAGATCTGTGTCAGCTAACGGATACTCGCTGCTGCAAATCCTTGTTCCCTGGCTTGTTCCCTGACTTGGTTTAAATTATTCTAGTAATAGGAAATTAACGACACAGTGGCCAATATACGCAGCAGCTTACACGAAATTACACGCTGGTATTAATGCACAAACCACCACAATTAAAGTTATTTTATAAGCAAGTCAAAATTATACTGAACTTAACTTGTTTATTCAGATCGATAACAAGTAAAATGGGGAACCAATTTTGTTAATAAAATAAAGAAGCATCTCCTTACATGGACTAATAATGACGATGCCCCGCATTAAATTTAACATAAATTACACAGAACTTAACGCTACTGGGGGGAGGATTTAAAAAAAACACTCACTCGCTCACAAACGCACAAGGAAACAGCAAAACTCACCAAAATCAGCATGCTGAAACGAGGCAGAAGCAGACGCCGCTATCGTATGCGAAATTCAGCAAAGTCGGAGGTACCACTCAACAAATGTTCAAATGTTTGTAGAGCTTATGGGACTTAACTACGGGGTCATCAGTCCCTAAACTTACAAACTACTTGTGAACTAGCTAATCCTAAGGACGGCACAAATATCCATGCCCGAGGCATGGCCATGCCATGGCCGTGCAAATCGTGACTGGAGCGCATCAGTCCCCTTGGCTACCGCGGCCGGCTACCACTCAACACAATATACAATGAAACTGCGAAGATGGCTCTCGTCTGTCATGCCTGATTTGAGATCGTGCGTGGGCATAACAAATTTAAGTTGCATCTAGATTAGAAAGCGAGCAAACACGCTAACGGCGATACACGGCTACGTTACATGATCGCATTCCATAGAAGGTGAAGTGGTTAAAAATCACAGCGGAAGCTCAAGTTGAAATCTGAGAGTAAACTATCTAGTCACTGGTTTTATGATAAGTGGCGTGAATTCATGTGACTAGCTGCAAACCCCTAAAGTGCGAGTTCGGACCCACGTGGTTCCGAAAGCCGAAAATAATATATATAAATTCAATTTCAATGAAGAAAATTAACTATCGCATGCACCCCCAAGAACTGCGTAGTATTTCATAAGGAAGTTACTGAAATGTAGCGACAAGCGATTGGGAGCGTTCACAGTGACGGAATAAGTCAGGTCTCAAAACCGCGAAAATACAAAAGTCGGAAAAATAATATATAAACTACGGCATGGAATCAAATGTTCAAATGTTTGTTAAGCTTATGGGACTTAACTACGGGGTCATCAGTCCCTAAACTTACAAACTACTTATGAACTACTTACAAACTAGGACGGCACAAATATCCATGCCCGAGGGGGGATTCGAACCCCCGACCGTAGTGACCGTGCTGACCGTGACTGGAGCGCCTCAGTCACCTCGGCCACCGCGGCCGGCGGCATGGAATCCACAGAAATGTTTATAATTTCATAAGCAAGCTATTGAAGGAGGTTGTACAATGCTCGGAAAGATTTACTGACAAAGACTGAGTGCATACTAAAAGTTCGGAGAAAAAAAGAAAAAGTAAAGAAAGAAAATAGGACGGGCAGAGAAGATCGCGAAGTATTAGTGGAAATCAAAAGGTTACACGCATGGTTACTGCCTGATTTTTTTGGACATGGAACAAACAATAGTGGAAGCTGAAGGCTTCGTTCAAAGAACCGACCACATAGAACACACATCACTCAAGGAAGGACATAATAAAAAAGTTTTACATCCACTGTACAAAAATGGACATATCGTCTGTTAGAAACTTGGCCCCACAAAGCTAGAAAGAATTCACACAGAGTTCGTACACCACCACATAATCACAAGAGGTTTGAATATACCAGGCCGTTATCAAACTGCAGCTAGTAACACATACGCCGCATTTATCTGTTGGAATTCACTGCATTGAAAAACTAGAACACATTTCCGCACACAATCGGAAGGAATAATCCAAAAGAATAAAGTTAAGTTCAAGGGTCTAAGTTAAACATGCTAGACAATGAATCCCTAACATCTTCACAAACACGAGACCCAACCTTACCTCACCACGATCCCAGCACAAAGTTAAGCCCGAGTGGCCACAAGGCGGGAAAGCTACCGGAAACTGGATAATCCAAGAAAACAGCGGTGGTGGGGAGAGAAAATCGCGTGACTCGTCCTGGGGAAGGATCGTAGACTAGCTTGTAACCAAAGGGTGTAGAAACCTCTTTGGTCACATCAGCAGCAGGGATTGGTAACGACTAACTATCGACTCTGAGCCACAGAGAACCACGCAAAGCGAGCTATCATTCCCCGCATTCAGACAGCCATTATCATCGCACATCCACTTATAAGTAAAACAAGTACACATTCTCACAGGGACAGTGGCGTAGCGGAGAAGCCGTACTTATTGCCACATTCATAACCACAATAATAAATTATTAAAATAACAAAATCCTAGCAATATTCACTAACACTTCAGAAACTAATATTTTAAAACATGAAATAAAGATGGTATTCCTCATGCCTTGAAAAGAGTGGGATTGTAGTTTAAACAAAATGCTTATCTAGCGACATCAAATAAATTACAATTAAAAAAAAAAAAAAAAAAAAAAAAAAAAAAAAAAAAAAAACAATATGGAAGACGACAGACGGTCATCTTTCACTACCCAGCAGTGTCGTGACTATTACGACGAGATGAAAAAGAAGAAATGGGGACAATGTCTTTAAAGTCGAGAAAGTTAATTATTTGAGAGTTAATATGTAGGTTTCTAACTTTTACCCTGTTTTCTGCCTTCGGTCGTGTTACCAAGACACTTCGTACCAATGTTTCTATTTGTGATAGAAAAAAGTACTGCACGTGAGGGGCCGTTTTGAATCTTACTGCGTGAGGATGTGAAGACCAGAGTTCCTTTTCACCAACCTGATATCTTCATTGCTGCTGTGGTTCTCTGCGTAGACATTTCGAGTGGATTTTCTTCTTAAAATTATAAATCACTGTTCGTAGAAAGAAAGCAGACCTTCATTGATCATTAATCCGTTACTAAAAAGTTAAACAGTTACTCTGCAGACTATTTAAAGGAAGTTAACTCGTGACAGTCTCCGGATTTATATATTTATGTTCTGTTATTGAAATCTGCTATTAATGAAAGCGTATTACCCCACGTGATATTTAAACAAAATCGCCAGTTGATATAGGTGTTGGAAATAAATAAAAACTACACTACTCGGCAGTCAGCGTTAATAAATGATGTCTAATCACATAGGCTTTTGATCTTGGAAATGGTTCGTCTTCCTGTATAAAAAGAAGAAAGTTTGTCTTTTGTTTACGATATCGGAATGCAAAACACTGACATTTCACTTGGATTTTCCTCGACCGTAACCTTGACTCTTGTTTTAACTGTAGGGACTGCGATGTATGCGTTCTCCTCGTGTGCTGTTTAAGGCTCGCGGTGTGTTTTTCAGGAGGCACAATTTACTGTCGAAAAGTACTTGTTCTCACGAACTAGATATAAAATCAACAAAATCACTGAGATGTGGACATGTATTTACATCAACTGTTGAGCTCGTTATAAAGTTTTCACACACAAATCTTCTTCGACACTTAAATGACTTCCCCTGGCGAAAGGTGCACTTCACGTGAACTCAACAAGCGACAACCTACTGCCGGTGAGCACAGACCATTGACACGCGACGTCAAACTCTTTAATTTCTCTTCCTTCCTGGACTTACTTAGCGCAGGTATTCGCACAGTCGCGGTTTTCCCTCAGCTGGAGTAGGCTTACGCCCACCATTCAGAAGATCAACCGCGCGCTTTCACGGAGTGATTTGACCCATAGCCTGGGCTAGCCGCATACGGAAGGAATCAGCGCTAAAATGAGCATAACTTACACAGCAAGACTTTTGTCATATAAAAGTCGACAAGAGCAATTAGCAAATAAGGCCCGCGTGAACTAATGGTTACTCCCTGCTATAAAACCTTGTTCCCCAGCCCAAACTGAGAACTGACTCGTCTGAAATTACTTCAATAACAGGCAGTTAATACTACAGTGGTCAATATACATAGTAGCTCACACGTTATTACATAAAGACATTAAAAAGCAAGCCACCACAATTAAAGTTATCTTAGAAAGGTGGCTGAAAACATTGTTGGCTCAACGGAATTTAGACATATGAAAATTTGCATCTGAGCTTGTTCTCAGCACTTGTGAAGACCAGTATTAAATAAAAGAGGGAAGGTGCTCTAAAACTACAACTTATACGCAACTTACAGATTATGCTGAACTTATACTTGTTTATTCAGATAGAAAACAAGTAAAACGAGAAACAAATTTTGTTAATACAATAAAAATACATCTCTCACATGGATTAATGTGGACAGTGCCCAGATTAAATTAGACATGATTCAACGTTACTGCGGGGAAGGATTTACAAAAAACACTCACTCGCTCACACACACGCAATGCCACCGCGAATCTCACCAAAATCAGCGTGCTGAGTTGAGGCGGAAGCAGGCGCCGCTATCGTAGACGAAATTCAGTAAGTAGAAGGTAGCACAAAACACAATATACAGAAACACTTTGAAGCTGGCTCTGGTCTGTCGTGCCTGTGTTGAGATGGTGCGTGTGTATAGCAAGTTAAATTTCATCTGAATTGGACCGTGAGCAAACACGCTAATGGCAACACACGACTACGTTACAACAACGCACTCCACTGAAGGTATAGTGGTTGAAAGTCGGATTCATTATACAAAATCACGGTTGATTCTTAAGTTGCAGTCTGTTAGAAATCGGTCTAGGTACTGGTTTTATGAGAAGTGGCGTGAATTCAGGCGACTAGCTGCAAACCCCGAAAGTCGGAACTCTGACCCACGTGGTTCCGAAAACCGATGCTTGGTTCTCTCTGACTCAAGAGTCGATAGTTAGTCGTTACCAACCCCTGCTGCTGATGCGACCAAAGAGGATTCAACACCCTTCAGTTACAAGCTAGTCGACGAGCCTTCTCCAGGTCAAGTCTCACAATCTTCTCTCCCCACCACCGCTGTTTTCTTTGATTTTCCAGCATCCGGTAGCTTTCTCATGGCTCCTGGCCGCTCGATGGACAGTTTGTGCTGGGATCGTGGTGAGGTAAGGTTGTTTCTCGTCTTGTGTCTGCGGAGATGGTAGGGATTCGTTGTCTAGTATGTGTAACGTACGCTCTTGATCTAGCTTTATTTTTTGGAATATTACTTCAATCCAGTGACTTCCAACAGATGAACGTGGTGTATGTGTTACTAGTTGCAGTTTGATAACAGCCTGGTATATTCAAACCTTTAGTGATTATGTGGCGGTGTACAAACTCAGTATAAATTCTTTCTAGCTTTGTGGGGCCCGATTTCTAAGAGACGAATATGTTCATTTTTGTATAGTGCATGTAAAACGTTCTTATCGTTTCCTTCCGTATGTGATATGTGTCCCACGTGGTTGGTTCTTAGAACAATGCCTTCAGCTTCAACTATTGTTCGTTCCATGCCCATCAGGCAAGCAACTATGCGTGTATCCTTCTGATTTCCACCAACAATTCGCGATTTTAACTCCCCACCTAGTTTAATTTTGCTGTTTCTTCTCGGAACTTGTAGTATGCTCTTAGTCTTTATCAGTAATTCTCTCTGATCATTGGGGACAACCACCTTCGATAGCTTGATTATGTAATTCTAAACATTTCTATGGGTTGCATGCCGTAGTTTTATTTTTATTTTTCCGACTTTGTAATTATTTCTCTTTTCCGGGTCTTGAAACTGGACTTGTTGCCTCTCTGTGAACGCTCCCAATCACAGGTTGCTGCATTGCAGTAGCTTCCTTAACAAATTCTACGCAGTTCTAGGGGTTGCATGTCGTAGTTAATTTTCTTTATTTTTGGGAAATTGAATTTATACATTTTTATCGGTTTTCGGAACAACGGGGGTCCGAACTCCAACTTCCGGGGTTTGCAGCTAGTCCCTGAATTCACGCCACTTCTAAATAAAACCAGTTTCTAGATATTTTACTCTCAGATTGCAACTTAAGAATCCTTCGTGATTTTGTGCAATGAATCCTATTTTTAACCACTTCACCTTCATCGGAGTGCGATCATGTAACGTAGCCTTGTGTCGCCGTTAGCGTGTTTCCTCGCAGTTTAATATAATTGCAACTTAACTTAGCTATACTCAAGAACCATCTGAAATCAGGCACGACAGACCAGAGCCATCTTCGCAGTTTTAGCGTATATTGTGCTGTGTGGTACCTCCGGGTTTGCTGAATTTCGCCTACGATAGCGGCGCCTGCTTCTGCCTTGCTTCAGCACGCTAATTTTGGTGAGTTTGGCTGTTGTGTTGCGTGTGTGTGAGCGAGTGAGTGTTGTTTGTAAATCCTTCTCCCAGTAGCGCTAATTTTCGTGTAATTTATGTTAAATTATGCACATGGGACGCAATTGTAGTGTGTTAATAAAATTGGTTCCTCATTTTGTTTGTGTTCGACCTGAATAAACAAGTTTAGTTCAGTATAATTTTGACTTGTCTATAAATTGTAGTTTTCGAGCAACTTCCCCCTTTTTATTTAACATTGTTTTTCACCAGTGCTGAGAACAAGCTCAGATGCAATTTTTTATGTTCAAAGTCCGTTGCGCCATAAATGTTTCGTCAGCCACCTTTATGAAATAACTTTCATTGTGGTGGCTTGTGTATTAATGCCTGTGTGTAATTTCGTGTGAGCTGCTACGTATGTTGGCCACTGTATCGTTAACTTTCTGTTATTAGAGTAATTTGAACCAAGTCAGTTCTCAGTTTGGGCCAGGGAACAAGGTTTTTGCAGCAGGGAGTAGCCGGTAGCTCACACAGACCTTTTGCAAATTTTACTGCCAAAATTAAGCTTCTCTTTAACAGTTAATTCTTATCTGGACACCTCCTCCCAGAATTAAGCTTTTATTACGTCCAGTGGTCAACTTGTAACATCCAAGTAAAAGTAAAACAAGTACACATTCTGACAGGGACAGTGGCGTAGCGGAGAAGCCATACTTATTGCCACATTCATTAACACAATAATAAATTATTCAAATAACAAAACCCAAGCAATATTAACTAACATTTCAGAAACTTATATTTTAAATCATGAAATGAATGTGCTATTCCTCATGTCTCGACAAGAGTAGGGTTCTAGTTTTAACAAAATGCTAATCTAGCGACATAAAATAAATTACAATTTTATAAAAAATGTATGGAAGACGACCGTCTGTCGTCTTTCAAAGTTGGAGGTCACGAGGATTGAGTTGCATGGAAAAGAATGTTAATTGGGTAGTATGGAGGCAGAATGAGATGGGCCTATATAAGAATGGAATAAATATAGACCCGAGAGAAGCAAGCAACTAAACCTAGTCCTCTTTCCTGGCAGTATAGTCCTAGATTCGCTTATAGGTCATTCGTTAGAAATTCATATAAATGTGGTATTTTACATACAGACATCAGAAACACATGTTTCTAAACATCATGATGACACAAATAACTGGTCGAACAGTAACTGTACGAGTGAATACACAGATAATGTATCCCAAAAAGTTGCAGGAGAATGTATCTTTTGTACTATTCTGCATTGCCTAAATTTACAAGATTTACTATATTCATACCTCCAACAGACATTGTCTCAGATGAAAAGTCCTAGCAACTGAACTGATGTTAAGCCCTGATCTTCGTTCCTGGAATCGCCATATTAGATTACACTTAATACAACTGCAGTGTACAAGATCTCCAGGTAATTTCGCAGATGTGCTGCATAGCGCGGCTAGAGCAACACTTCGACCTCCAAACGATATACATCGAAGCAGTTGTTAAGTATCGAAACTATAGGTATCGAAGAGGCGTGAATTTGGAAGCATCCATGTACATTGAAGTCGTTTAATGTAGGTGCAAACAACAAAACATTTCTGATTTGTAATCAGGCAATAAGAAGTAAACAGAACACAATGTAATACAAAGTGTGCAAATGTTGGAAATCAAATGTTCCATTTATGAAGATAATTAATTTTCCGGCCGGTCAAGAGTACATACAAGAACCTGTCAACCATAGAGCAGGAACAGCATTTATTTTTTTATGTCTTCGTACAGACCATCACGTAATATGAAGTGTTTGATAAGAGGCACTAAAGTTGCCTTTGCCGTTGACTGCAGCTTTACCATAAAACAATTTTTTACTCTCTCTTTCAATGACCCCACACACCCAAATACGCTCTACCTCGTTTTCAGTAAAAGTCCTCTGTTATATTTTTGTTTAGTAATATGACTCGTCAATTTCAACGATTTTGCCCACACCTCCGACACACTCACTACTATTCGTTACAATAACGTAACGTATTTCCCTAGAAAAAGCATAATATTCGCATACCGTGTTCAATGCGAGACCAGTTTCTGAGGCAGCAATTTGTAGCGATCAGTTCCCTACTCAACATTACATTAATATAATATTTGGTGGTATTGCCAATCTGCAGTATTCAAACCACGAATATCTCCTGAGCGCCTTTCTTTTCCTGCAGTTACCGCAAAATAATACGAACGGGAAGTTTTTGTCAGCACTTCCACAAATAAGTTTCACACTATGATCACTATAAGAGTGAATACATTACTTCAACGCACCGTCTAGTAATAACTTTAAAACACGGCAAAACTCTATAAATTTTTCTGCAATCGGCAGTTTCTTCCGTACTTCCACTAGCCACAAAGTTTAACACTAGACAACCGAATGTCACTATTCAAATGGCCCGAAAATTTCATCCACTATTGTACTGCGACATTGTAATATTCCATACCTATCGTTTCGAAACGTATCGATTCGATATATATCGTTTGCAGGTCGAAGCCTCATTATCGCCGCGCTATGCAGCACATCTGGGAAATTACCGATCTCCGTTTGCAATGAACCCGCATTTTGGGTAATTGTGAAGGACGCTTTCACAGGCTGCAGTTTCAATAAATCGCGAACGCACGACCAAAGTTCGATATATGTAGCATGCACCAGTGATGAATAATGTAAGTACTCTTACTACTGCCATTTCACATGTTCTTAGGTTGGCTGCCCACAAAGTAAATAATTAATGCTGTTCCTGCTCTATAGTTGTCAGGTTCTTGTATGTACCCTTGTCCGTTGAGTAACTTAATTATCCTCGTAATATAATGACGGTAAAACTGCAGAGTCTGTTGTCCGTGCATAGCGCGTATGTTGGCAACTTTGTTTCTGAACCGGAGATTCAGTGCCAATACCTGTTGTGAAGGAAATACTGCCCAACACATCATTGTGATGTACCACAGAAAATCTCGGTGGGACTATTTTGACTTCATTTTCAGGCCAACATAAATCACAATTAAAATTGTAAAAACATCTGCATTCCCCTTTAAATGCGTATATTATGAAAATGTCCACAACTTAATGTCATTTATAATTTGTGAACAGAAAAAACTATAAACTCTTCGCAAATGTGCAGGCACAAATATCTGTGCCTGAGGAAGGATTCGAGCCCCCGACCGTAGTGGCCGTGCAGAACGTGACCGGCGCGCCGCAGACCATTCGGCCACCATGACCGGCCATCATTTCATTTTGTAATGTTAAAAAATATGACCAGAGTTAGGAGGAAACATTGAATATTGTCAAGAGTGGCCATATAAACGTCGACCTTAAAGCTCCTGTAGAAGCTAAGTGATTGATCAAGAACCAGACGTATAAGTATGAATATGAAACTCTCTGCCGCTACTGTCTTGCTCTAAATAACTAACATATGGATAATCTATAGGTATTATAAAATGAACTATGTTTGTGTCTGCCTGTGTTCCTAATAAGCAACTGGAGCGATTACAAGCAAACTTGCTACATAGTCTTTCCATAATGCTTCAATACTTGTTACTTATGACACGTACTACAGGTGATACGATGTCATAAATAATGAGACTTACAAAAAACTGTCGCATCATGCGTCACGTGTATAACGAGTCTTTATTCATACACTATTTGAGAAAGAGAAATTAAAGCAGTTGCAAATGGCTTTACATATCATTTCCGACTTATATGAAGCTCTTTTCACTGCTAATCCCCACAAAATGCTGAAAGGAAGTAAGTTCTTTGATTATCACTTTAACGTTGATCATCTAGTAAAACAAAACGATTCGACATGACGCAGAATTAATTACTTCGATACTACTAGCTCCACCCCCATGAACCACAGACATTTGGGGTGGCTTGCGTACATCTATGGTACTAACGGCCCTACCGTAGGTGAAATCGCAGCGAAGGGATATCTGTGGAGACACCAGACAAATGTGTCGTTCCTCAAGAGGGGCAGCAGCCTTTTCAGTTAGGGCCAACAGTCTGGATGACTGAGCTGGCCTTGTAACATCAGCTAATGTGGCTGTTGCACACCGTTACTGCGAACGGTTGAAAGCAAGGGGAAACTACAGCCGTTACTTTTCCCGAGGACATGCACCTCTACTGTATGAATAGCGGCATTAAACTTTGAGACGCCCCTGTGGCATACCTGATATGAGTCACTGTGGAACTACCGTCGGACTGCTGTCTTGGCCTCTTAAGTCCACATCGCACACACTGTCCCGCTACCAATTTATTTGCTGAAATCACCACAAAAGGCCAAGTCCTCGCTGGGAGGTCGGTGGTCCAGCCTCTCCCAGTTGCTCCTTGTTGCTGGATCCCAACGGCCTCGTATCACGGCAGTCGAGATGGCATGCATGTTATCAGCGTGGCCGCAACGGATCGTGCAGCCAAGTCTCGATCCCTGAGACAACAGCTGGGGAAGTTTGCAAGACAACAACAATGTGCACGAACAGTTCGACGACGTTTGCAGCAGCATGGACTATCAGCTCGGAGACCATGTCTGCGGTTACCGTTGAAGCTGCATCACGCACAGGAGCGCCTATAATGGTGTACGCAACGACGAACGAGGGTGCACGAATGGCAAAACGTCATTTTCACGGATGAATACAGGTTCTGCTTACAGCATCCGTGTTTGGGGACATCGCGATGAACGAACATTGGAAGCGTGTATTCGTCATCGTCATACTGGCGTATCACCCAACGTGATGGTATGGGGTGCCTTTGATTACACGTCTCGGTCACCTCTTGTTCGCATAGACGGCACTTTGAACAGTGGCCGTTACATTTCAGATGTGTTACGATCCGTGGCTCTACCCTTCATTCGATCCCTGGAAACCCTACATTTCAGCAGTATAACGCACGACCGCGTGTCGCAGTTCCTGTATGGGCCTTTCTGGATACGGAAAATGTTCGAATACTGCCCTAGCGAGCAAATTCTGCATATCTCTCACCAATTGAAAACGCCTGGTCAATGGTGACTGTCTAACTGGCTCGTCATAATACGCCAGTCACTACTCTTGATGAACTGTGGTATCGTGTTGAAGCTGCATGAGCATCTGTACCTGTGCACGCCGTCCAAGTTCTGTTTGACTCAATGCCCAGGCGTATCAAGGCCGTTATTACGGCCAGAGTTGGTTGTTCTGGGTACTGATTTCTCAGGATGTATACACCCAAATTGCGTGAAAATGTAATGACATGTCAGTTCAAGTATAATATACTTGTCCATTGAATAATCGTTTGTCATCTGCATTTCTTCTTGATGTAGCAATTTTATTGGCCAGTATTATACATTCATTTTACCCCTTTATGTCGATTCTTATCACTGTTTTGCTTCATATTTGTTATGGGATCCGTCATTTGACAAATAGATCACGTGGGAATATTTGATGATTTATTTCCGACGAGTTAGCTCACGTAATCAGGTAACGCCATAATAGGCAGTGGGATGAGGGTAGTGTGAGCCGAGATATGGAGAGGAGGGGATGAAGAAAGTCAGGGGAGCCTGTCCTTTCCTTTGCTGTGAGGGCAGACGCGGGCCTCGCCACGTGTAAGTGCTCAGGGGTCGCCGTGTTAAAACGGGATGGGCCGCTGCCTGTGTTACCCTAAGAGCGTAGCGAGCAGAGGCGAAAACCCTGCGCGCCGTCCGGTGCCTGTTCTCTTCCGGATCGCACAGTGTCCACTGCAGCTGCCTCTACGGCGGTTGGGGGTTGGAGGGTCGTCGACAGACCGGAGGCAGCGCGGGCTGCCTCCTCCCCCCTCCCCCTCCCCCTCTTTCCTTAGATGGCCCACGTCGTCCGCCGTAACAATATCACGGGCGGGCGCGGGACAGCGGAAAAGAGGAGCCGTAGCGGCGGCGGCGGCGGCGGCGGCGGCAATTCCGCAGACGTCGACATCCGACCGGCGGCCGCCGCCCCGCCCCGCCCCGCCACGTAATTGGCTGCCGGACTCTCCGGGCGGCCGGCGGCGTCCGGTGTCCGGCACAGCGGCTGACTGGCTGCCGTAACACTGTGCTGCGCTGGGGAGACCAGCCGGCAGTTTCAATTAAACGAGGTTCTGCGATCGGAGCCGCTGACGTCCGCAGGGTAGAGGAGACAGCTCCTGCCCAATTTCAAACGGACTACACGCGCTCTAAAAGAAAGAACAGAAGTACCGGCATTCGATCTGCATAATAGATGGACACCAAGACAACTATAAATGGATGCCAAGCCCAAATGTTTGGCAGTCAGCCTAGACCGGACAATGTCCTATAAAAGGAAATATGTGTGCAAGGAACAACATTATCCGGAAACTGTCTGCATCCACGTAGGGAGTGCAACCTAAAGTTGTGCGATCACCGGTAGTGGGACTCTGTGATGCAGTCGCAGAATATACGACACCATTGAGGAAGGCTTCTAGCCATTTCAAATAATTCATTTTTCCATTTAACTTTCGATCAGTTAACCCTCCAGTTCCCAGTGCAGTTCCTAGACAACACCGTATTCAAACCTGCTTTACACAGTTTTATGAGTACCAGTCGTTAAAGTCGCTTTGTTGTTGAAGAAAAACATGCTTATAAAACGACGTTTTGCTGCTCGGTGAAGCATGTACCACCTTCAGATGCGTTAATCTCTCACACTTGGAGGTCGTGATTTACGCTGCAGTCCGTGTTCGGCCATGAGTGTGAGTGTGCGTACGGTTCCTTTTATTTTATTTCAGCTGCGAACTGTCTTGTCTTTGGTGCTGTGGTGAAGATTATACTTGCATTAGTCTATTAATCTGACAGAGCTAAAAATCAACAAAAGAACGTGCAACATAATAATATAACTCTAAACAAATGTGTGTTGTGCATAATAAACATGACATAAACATTATAACTATTCGGTCAAAAATATTAAAGGACATTATTCCTTCTTGGGGGCACTGTATTAAAAGATGAAATACTCAATTTTATTTATTCCCTAGCCGATTTCATAATGTTGGACTGAAACGGTAAACTAAAAAAGATGGATTTAAAATATAAAGCTTTACTGAAAGAAAATTACTTAGTCCACTACAGCTGTAAATTAGTAGAGTCTTTCAGACTACCTCCGACGTTGCCTTGTCTCTTGAAGTTCTCATTGATCGGCGCTCAAAGAGTGGCTGAAATTTCATGGGACAAAACTAATCTACCCTACTGACCATTAAAATTGTTACACCAATATATATATATATATATATATATATATATATATATATATATATATATATAATTTTTATTTTAATATAAATATTACCTTAATCGCAATTGATGTTTATTCACATTTGCAATACGTAACAATAGTAATTTAAATGACAAATCTGAATGCATCAAAGCTAAAAGTACATTACATCGGTATTTAATTATAAATTATGTAAATCTATATGTATATAAATATTTCATATTTTAATTATAAATTACAAATAATTTTTTGTATATACTTATTCGCTATATCTCTCTGAAAGGTTACAAGATGATGAGCTAAGGCCGAAACATGTTGTGAATTGACAATAAATAATCTAGTAACAACAGCTACTGATTTTTCAAGCAATCTCTAAGCAATTTTATATCATTAAGAAAAAAGTAAGATACGTTTTCGAAAAGAAATGATAATATACTAATTAAATTCGTATCTATTATTACGCAACACTGGTATTAGTTTATTCAGTAATGCAAGCAGTTGGGAATAAATCCCGACACGCTTCGTTACATACTACACGAACGGCTTCGCAACGACTCTTAACTTGCATCTTCTGGCGTATTTCATAAAATCCCTCATAAATTATTACATAAAAGTTACATAAAGTCTTGTTACATTAAAAACTCCCAATAAAATATACACATGAGTCATAATTAATTGGTTTATTCTATATTAAAAATATCTAATTTTATGGACGTTCGTGACTGCTATTTCGAGACCTGTTTTCCGATTAGCAAGGCACACTGGATACCGCGTCGTCGCCTAATGCCAATTTGGATTGGCAGGTTAAAGAATTGAGTGCCTGCTGTTACTTGTTAAAAATCCTACAAAAGAATAAACGACTCAATTTAGGTTTCTGTCATACAACTATCCTGACCCGTAAAACTGTAAGAAATCACTAACCTTAAAATTTCATCACAAAGTTTTCGGCAGAGCAGAAGCCGTACCCATCATTCATGCACTTCGTCTTTCCACACTAAGGCAAATCAAGACCACTGGAGCAATGACAAAAAGTCTGCTGTTACTAGAAGCTTACAACGGATAAAATACTGTTAAGACCGCAACATGTTTTGCTACGATGTTGTCATATAGTAAGAACTCGTTTACTTATTGGTTGTCAGTGGCGTGTTGGCATCCACACGCTCCATAATCCTCGCTGGTGATAGAAATGCGACGGCTGTCCTAGGACACAACATTTTGTGGACCACGTCCAGCTGTGGGTAGACGGTGGCGCCGTACAGCGGCCGTGGAGGTGAAGCTGTCTGGGAGGGCGCTACACGTGGCGTACTGGAGGCGGCGACGTCAACCACTGGGCCTTGCTTGCCGTATTACTTAGTATATACTCGTGTGATTGCTACAGACACGTCAAGTTGTTATCGCAAATAGGAACGTTATTTGTTGACTATAAGCCAGAGTGTTAGAATCAGTGAAGAATTAACATTACCATTTACAATAAACAAAAAGGTATTCAAAATTATACATTTCAAATTAGCTCTCCTTGAGACTGCCAGGTTTGTTGCTGGTTTTTGACACCAACACCTGTCTACTTTCGGCCAAAGCACCACCAAGTATAGTAAGTAGAATACAAATGTTTGTAGAGCTTACGGGACTTAACTACGGGGTCATCAGTCCCTAAACTTACAAACTATTTACGAACTAGCTAATACTAAGGACGGCACAAATATCCATGCCCGAGGGGGGGATTTGAACCCCCGACCGTAGTGGCCGTGCAGACCGTGAATGGAGCGCCTCAATTCCCTCGGCCACCGCGGAAGGCTATGTAGGGGAAAAACTTATTTCATTCAACATAACGATGTCTTTTGAAAGCTTGTAACTGTGTTATTTACAATTAGTGTAAAGAACACGCAGCAGTTACTTGTTTCTAATGCTCAACATTACGAGATTCGAGAATTTATTTCCATCTTCAGATGTTTTTCGTTACTTAATTTGTAGTTGTTGTGATGTCTCCATATGTGGTGTTCTGTTTCTCCTGCCATGTTGTTTTGACATGATGCTGCAATCGGAGAATAGTTGAACAATATATATTACGATGTAATTTCTAAGTTACTTAAAAAGTGACAAACTGGAAAGTGAATAGGCTAATTTCTCTAAAAACGTTTCATATCGTACATAAATATTAATATAAATTTATTTAATTAATCACAGTAACTTTAAATAATGTAAATTAATGTCACAAAATTGTAACATCTTTGAATATATACCAACTCAGTGTAAAAATTAACATCTCTGAAAGTATACAAACTCTTTGTAAATCTGTGCTAGAGGAACATCTATGTAACTTGTTTGTTTACAAGAACAGTGTAGTGATGTTCTCTGTAGTGTGACATTCTGTACAATAATGAAGGCATAACAGCTTAACGAAGAAGCTTAAAAGCACCACTTTTAAAAATAATGTAGCAATAACATCCTGTTGTATATTATTCAAAATATTCTCCGACTGCAGTATCATGTAAAAACCACATGGCAGGAGAAACACAACACCACAAATGGAGACATCACAATAAACACAAATTATGTAACAAAAGCATCTGAAAATGGCAATAAATTCTCGAAACGCTTAAAGCTGAGCATTAAAAATAAGCAATTGCTGAGTTTTCTTTACATAAATTGTGAAAGAGGAAAATACATCAACATAACCCACGGGACGTAATGCCAGACAGTTCTCAAGTCTAGGAAGCGCTTCACCTAACGGGCCGCGCCACTGTAACGCCGAACTGACACCAGCCGTGTATTTCAGTGGATCGACGCGCTACAAAATGTAATCCTACGGCCCAAACGGTAAATCGGACAAGGGAACAACTACAGTATAGTATATGGAGTACACCCAATAAAAACAAGGGTCACAAAATGCAAAGCGAACATTTATCAGTGCGGCTATCCTGAAGGTAACCAACGTGAATATGGACAAACACTGACGAATGAACATTTACTCATGTGCCCAAGGATGGGAAATAGTTTGCAAAGCGGAAGATCTATTTTTATACAGTGATAAGGCCATTCGTCTTATATGTTATATAAGATGAACATTAACAAGAGTAAAACGAGGGTAGTAATGTAATGTAATGTCCAAAAATCAGGCGATTCTGAAGGAATTAGATTAGGTAATGAGATAATAAAAGAAGTAGATGAGTTTTGTTATTGGGGGCAGCAAAATAACTTCTGATGGCCGAGGTAGAGAAGACATAAAATACAGAATGACTATGGGAATAAAAGCGTTTCTGAAGAAACGAAACTTGTTAACCTCCAATATAAATTTAAATGTTAGGAAGTCCTTTCCGAAAGCATTTCTCTGGAGTGTAAAATTGTATGGGAGTGAATGATGGACGATAAGGAGTTCAGACAATAAGAGGACAGAAGCCTTTGAAATGTGGTGCTACAGACGAACGATGATAATTAGATGGGTAGATCATGTAACTAATGAGGAGATGCTTAACCAAATTGGGGAGAAAAGGAATTTCTGGCATATCCTGACTAAGAGAGGGGATATATTGGTGGGAAACATTCTGAGACATCAAGGAATGGTCAACTTAGCATTAGAAGGAAGTGTGTGGGGTAAAAATCGGAAAGGGAGGCCGAGGGACGAATACAGCACGCATATTCAAAAGGATGTAGGTTGTCCAACACATTCTCAGGTGAAAAGACTTGCACAGGAAAGGGTAGCGTGGAGAGTTGCATCAGACCAGTCTGCAGACTGAAGACCACAACAACAACTAAAATGCCATTAAAGCTATTGAGTTTTAGAAGACATTTTTGATGTTCTCGTCCGGACACGGAAAGTAAGTGCTAGTTGGACTAAAATATATATCTTACGGGAAAACAATGTAACTGACAAATCGCCGATTTAGCGTTGAATAGTTGTAAGACTACCGTTAATTGTAAAACTAAATCTAGCTGTCAGGAGCCAGTTAATAAGCTTAATTTAAACATATAACTCTGGCCGTAAAACCAGCTAAAGGATTCGCGTGAACTACTGACTACTTCCTGCAACAGAATCTTGTTCCCTGGCCGAGAATTTAGAACTGTCTCACACTTTACATTAGCAGCAGGAAGACAAAGATACGGTGGCCAACATACGCCATAGATCACGAGAACTACACACAATCATTAATATACAAGCCTCCCCGAACTAAGCCATTAACCGAATTAGAAAGCTGCTACGGAAGCAAAGGGAACTTCACAGCATACATAAACGTAGTCAAAGCCTTGTAGACAAACAAAAATTACACGAAGCGAAATGTAGCGTGAGGAGGGCTATGCGAGAGGCGTTCAACGAATTCGAAAGTAGAGTTCTTTGTACTGACTTGGTTGAAAATCTTAAGAAATTTTGGTCTTATGTCAAAGCGGTAGGTGGATCAAAACGAAGTGTCCAGACACTCTGTGACGTAAATGGCACTGAAACAGAGGATGACACTCTAAAAGCGGTATTACTAACCGTCTTTTTCCAAAGCTGTTTCACAGAGGAAGATTGCACTGTAGTTCCTTCCCTAGATTGCCGCACAGATTACAAAATGGCAGATATCGAAATAATTGACAGAGGGATAGAAAAACAATTAAAATCGCCCAAAAGAGGAAAAGCCGCAGGACCTGATGGGATACCAGTTCGTTTTTACAGAGTACGCGAAGGAACTGGCCCCCCCTTCTCGCAGTGGTGTATCGTACGTCTCTAGAAGAGCATTGCGTTCCGAAAGATTGGAAAATGGCGCAGGTCATCCCCGTTTTCAAGAAGGGTCGTCGAACAGATGTGCAGAACTATAGGACTATATCTCTAAACGTCGGTCAGTCGTAGAATTTTGGAACATATATTATGTTCGAATATAATGACATTTCTCGAGACTAGGAATCTGCTCTGTAGGAATCAACATGGGTTTCGAAAAAGGCGTTCGTGTGAAACCCAGACTCAGAGGGCCATAGAAACGGATTCTCAGGTAGATGCTTTGTTTCTCGACTTCCGCAAGGCGTTTGATACAGTTCCCCACAAACGTTTAATGAACAAAGTAAGAGCATATGGTCTATCAGACCAATTGTGTGATTGGATTGAGGAATTCCTAGATAACAGAAAGCAGCAGGTCATTCTCAATGGAGAGAAGTCTTCCCAAGTAAGAGTTATGTCAGGTGTGCCACAGGGGAGTGTCGTGGGTCCGTGCTGTTCACGATATATACAAATGACCTGGCGGATGATGCGGTGGTATATAGAGGTTGTAACAATGGAATATTGTATTGAGATGCAGGACGGCATAAACACCCATACCCGAGGGGGGATTCGAATCCCCGACGGATAACGGTCTCTCGCATCATAGCATAGCGCCTCAATGCGCTCGGCCGCTCCGCAGCGGCTATCCATAACACCGGCACTACGTGTTAACTTTCCGTTCTCCTCAATCTTCTCTTCCATTGTGTGAACCAGTTCATCAGTAACCACAGAAGGGCGCCCACTTCACTTTTCACCGTGCACTTGATCACGCCCTTCATTCAACAGGCTGACCCGTCTTCTAACCATTGAATCGCTCATAGCAATTTGTCCGTAACCCTCGCAGATTTGCTGATGAACTTCCTCTGGTTTACCTTTTTTTGCATTTAGAAAACTAATCACAGATCTGATTGCACCCGAGGGGGCGTGACCATCCCCTTCAACTGCTCTTACAGGTACTTTGCTGTCTCTGACAGAATTACAATGTCATCAGCAAAACTCAATGTTTTTATTTCTTCACACGAAGTTTAATTCCTTCTCCAAATTTCTCCTTGCTTTCCTTCATATCCTGCTCAGTGTTCAAATTGAATAACATTGGAGAAAGGCTACATTCCTGTCTTACTCCGTTCCCATCCAGTGATTTCCTTTCATGCCAATCGATTCCTACAACTGCTGCCTGGTTTTTGTACGAGTTTTAAATAACCTTCCGTTCTCTATATCTTATCCCTGCTAACTTCAAAATTTGGAGGAGTGTATTCCAATCAGCATTTCCAAAAGATTTTTTTTCCAAATTTATATAATTTAGAATTTTCATTTCCTTAATCTATCTTTTATGATAAGGTGGGTATTGCATCCCGTATTAGTACATTTTTTCGGAATACAAACTGATCTTCACCAAGGTCAGCTTCTACCAGATCTGCCATTCTTCTGTAAATGGTTGGTTTTAAATTTTACAACCATGACTTGTTAAACTGATGATTCTGTAATTTTCACACTTCTTTTCATCTGCATGTTTTTGAATTGGGATTAACAGACTTTTTTCTTAAAGTCTGAGGGAATTTCGCCTGTCACACACAGCTTACGCACAGGTGAAATAGTTTCGTCATGGCGGGTTCTCGCAGAGACTTCATTAGCTCTTCTCAGGGACCTTATTCTGCCTTAAGTGTTGCTGAATTTAGAACCTCCTATTTCATCTTCATCTACTTCTTTTTTCCTTTCTACAATTTTGTCTCTAGTTTCATTTGCTTTGTAGAGTCCTTGTATACAATCTTTCCATATTCCAGGTTTCCCTTCTTTTCTGAGAACTGGCTTTCAATCTCAGTTGTTGATAATCACACAGCGGCTTTTCTTGTCTACAAATGTCTCTTATTTTCGTGTAGACGAAACTAACTAGCCACTTTGCATATTTTAGTCGTTTGTATTCCATTTTACCTACTTAATTTACTGCCTTTTCACATTTTCTCCTTTCATCAATTAAAACTAATATTTCCTGTGAGATCCAAGGATATTTGTAGGTCATGCGTACCTAAGTACTTGACCCTCTGCTGTCTTCACTATTTTATCTCTCTGAGCTAATCATTACTCTTCTACCGTTTCATTTCCCCTAGTTTCTGTAAATTGTTGCCTAAAGCTCCATCAGTAGTTAAGTCCCATAGCTTTACAGACATTTGATTTGAACTGAATTTGAGCCACCTGTAGCTACGGCTTCCCTGACTCACCTACACGGAAAAGCCAACAGCCGCGGTGGAGTAGCCGAGAATCTAAAGCGTCTCGCTGCGGAGCGCGCGGTTGCTCGCCGTGGACGTTCGAGTCCTCCCTGGGGCATGGGTGTGTGTGTTTGTCCTTAGGTTAGTTTACCTAGGTTTAAGTAGTTTGTAAGCTACCGACTGATGACCACGCAGTTTGGTCCGATAGATTTACAGACATTTGAACATTTTTGAAAATCCAACACGGGGACACCCCGACTTCAGTCCACCTACGGTGGTCGGAGCTTTATCTTGAAATCTCCTGCCTTTACTGGCTTTACGACTTCAGCACTTGCCTCTAACCGCTCGGTAACTACAGACTCATTCAGCCGGCTGCGGTGGGCGAGGGGACTGAGGCGCTTCAGTCACGGTCTGCAGGCCACTACGGTCGGGGATTCGAATCCCCCCTCGGGCATGGATATTTGTGCCGTTCTTAGTTGTAGGTAGTTCAGAAGTAGTTTGTAAGTTTAGGGACTGATGACCCCGTAGTTAAGTCCCTTAAGCTTAACAAACATTTGAACATTTAGACTCATTCAGAATCCTTCCTTCTTTCTTTCCAGTCACAGGAGACGACATATTTAGTTCCGGGCGTTTAAAATATATACACAAAGTCCACGACTGTACTGCCTGTTCATCGTGTCCAACGGGCACAATACTTTGTCGTCAAAAAAATTAATAAATAAATAAATAAAATAAAATAAAATAAAACGTTCAAACGTTTGTATAGTCAATGAAATAACAGGTTTTCGCTTGATAGGCGATGTGAGATGTTTCTTTTATTTAACTTCAAAACATATCGATTTCGTCCCTATGATGGGACATCATCAGTGCAGAATTGCAAGTCATGATGACCTATGTGCTCTGCTTAAAAACATTTAAAGGTCTTGCCGGTACAAGTCACAACAATAAAATCGTTGTTGTTATTGTTGTGACTTGTACCGGCAAGACCGTTAAATGTTTTTAAGCAGAGCACATAGGTCATCATGACTTGCAATTCTGCACTGATGATGTCCCATCATAGGGACGAAATCGATATGTTTTGAAGTTAAATAAAAGAAACATCTCACATCGCCTACCAAGCGAGAACCTGTTATTTCATTATAATTCTGTGGTGGGCTGGCACACAAAAATGGAATCTAGTTTGTATAGTCAATGGGACTTAACTACGGGGTCATCAGTCCCTAAACTTACAAACTACTCATGAACTACTTACGAACTAGGACGACACAAATATCCATGCCCGAGGGGGGATTCGAACCCCCGACCGTAGTGCCCGTGCAGACCGTGACTGGAGCGCCTTAGTCTCCTCGGCCACCGCGGCCGGCACTTCGTCGTTATCAGATACGCTGACGAACTGAGTTTTTTCGTCAGCGCACTTAACGATGGAGACATCTGATAGCAGAAATATCGTGCCCGTTGGACACTACGAACTTGAACTACAGCCGTTGACTGTTCGAACAACAAACACACCTAGAGTCCTCTTTTTCTTATTAGACAAGTTGGTATTCCAGAGTATGGGCATCAGAGACTTAGTAATATTTTTCGCATTCCTTATTTCCTTGCTTATGTCATATTAGATATTCTTATTGAGAAACATTTGTTTTTATTTCGTCACTCCACATGTATATCTCGTTCTATACATCTCCATTGTCATATATTCTGATTTCTCAATATTAGCTTTCAAACTCCATTTATCATGTTCTTCTCTTAACTTCTCAGGCGTATATGTTTTATCCTGCTGGTCTTTTCCTATTAATGGTCATCTGGAAAGAGAACAGTACTATATGTAAATCCATGTTTCCGCGTTGTATTCGCATCACTCAACATATTTGTATTACTTATCTGCAAATCAGGCAGGTACTCTGCAACGAACAACCCGATTTTCCAATTGCAGCTCTCGTGAGCTTCAAAATTCGAGACTACGTTTCCGTAACGGGCACAGTGAAATAGCGTACTGAGGCAACACCCGAGTATTTAGCAATCAGGCGACCACTAGAGTGGAAAGAGGGCAGCAAATCGCTTCATTGTGGCCTTTGTGGACTCTTTGCAGGACGGGGCTGGCCTGTTTGGCGGCGGACACGGCCGCTGCCTGCTACGAGAGCCATCAGCAGGTGGTCGGTCCACTGTGCGTGCGAAGCGACCGCGGTCAGCGCCGCTTGTATTCCGATAGGGGGCGAGTGGCCAACGGCGCGCAGGATGGGCGTTTACATAGCAGGAGTGCAGCCACTTGACGATTGAAATAAGCCATCAGTTCCTCCCATGAGACCAAACCACATCTTCTAGCTCACTAATCAGTACGAGGTTAAAGAAATGCCATTCATCTGTCTTCTTCCAGGCCTAATAAATTGGTAAGTCTCGTTAAACAGTTTCTATGTGTGAGCGGTCGACTATGATATGAAGTCCGACATGGTCAATTATTTTATCCAATAAGTTTTCAACGTGAAGTAGTCTATACTCCTGCATTCAAATTTGCTTAATATGTACATTTTTAATTTTTTAAATCGAATCTATGGAGAGATGGGCCAATGTGGAACTGCACCCTGCAGTAAATAAAGAGACAAAAGCCGTAATCCACTATTATACGAAATACGATTTTAGAAAATTCTCTCTTTACGTCTCGAGAGAGACGCGTCTCTACGAGAGATGCGAAATTCGGGACTCGATGGAATACTTGTTCCGAAGACTTTTGTAACTCATAGGTAAATGAAAATATATTTATTGCATCCCATCTTCTAATACCTACTATTAACTGAACCTAATCATTCAGAAAAGCGAAATAATACATCTGTTGCCACAAAAGAAGTCAGTGTTTACTTTCCCTGTGGAAGAACCTGACACAGCTACACTTCCTAGCAGCCTTCCATGATAAGACGCACTCCCTGCGAGAAACAGACTGTCGTAGAGCTTATCCTGGGCTGGTGGCGAACCTCACGGATCCGGCGCCCAACGTGTCTGACTGACAACTTGTCGCTCCATCGAAAACACAGGAGGTTTGTAAAGGCTAGTGTGGGCGCACTATTTTTCCCCACTTTCCACTGCAGTGTTCATCCAGTGTAACTTGTCGCTTGTCACCTCCACGAGTCCTCTAGCGAATCAGTTTCAGCCGTGTCCCCTCTACCATTCCCTGAGTTGCGGTGTGCCTTGTTTTTGCATTAAGAAACTCCATACATTGTTCACCTGAAAAGAAAACTGCCCAGTACGGTCAGCAACAACAATGTTTCACGACAGTGGGCCACGCCTTGCGCACTCTGCATAGTGGGGAGCTGCTAACTGGCAGTTTTCATCCTTTACCCTCTCACTCTAGCCTCGTTGATCCACTGACGTTGCTGTTCCCAGGGACTGGTATCAAGTTTGCTGCGAAAATTAAGACGTGCCTGTTGGCAACCAAGTACCAATGTAACACCTTACAACAGCGCCTAGACGCTGTATGGAGCCGCCTGCTTCTTCTCCGAAAGGAAACCTTCCGCCCAGGGACCGAGGCTGAGGACATCTGCAGTTCGCAAGCAGATTTCTTTACCGCCTGCATCCCGTAAGCCGTATGGGACCGTTTCAGTCTGTTATCTGCGGTGGTCTCAGCACGGAGTGCGTCCCAGAAGTTTAGCAAGTAATAACCACTATATGACACCCTACACCCTCCTACGGCAGATGAAAGAGAAAATATTTTATTAAAAAGAGAGTACGTTCGAAAAGTCTGTCGCACATTTCACCTTTCCACAGCCTCCTCTATCCTGCCATGGATTTCGAGTAACTGAATTCTGCTGTAACCAAAGTGTTGTCCTCTCGAGGTGCAGCAGTTGCTCTCCCCTCCCTCGGTGAAACGCACAGTCTCTTTCTAAAATGCCCGCCACCCTGTTGCCTTCACTAGTTCGGCCCCCGGCGCAGAAGACGGCACGCAGGTCGATGGTTCTTGATGCTGAGGCTGTCAGGTGAATTAGGGAGCAACTACTCCGTCAAAACAAATTAATCGAAGGCTGGCTGTTTGTTTATGAAACATGGGAACTGTACAATTAACAAACTGTATTTTTAATTCCACTATAGCTAATTAAGACTGGTGATTCATATTGAATCTACATGGTTACAATGGACTCCAATATAATTTACTGCTACTCTACGACCAATAGCATCGGACAGTCGTTCTGTCCGTGATCACTACCGAACCTGGAGCGAGCAGACACACACAGCGGTCCACCTAACTGGAGCCGTTTCGTCTCCCTCTTCCTATTACTGTTGTTTGATAATTTAATTGTTTTTAAGTGATCTGAAACAAAGGAATTGTAGCTCGGTATTGAGAAATGACGTCTTACGAAAATCAATCGAATGCAATGAAAATATATTTAATTTTGAGCTAGGAAAAAATTAATTTTGGCGCCCAGCCTCCATTGCACTGACCAGTGACAGCAGAGAACCGGAATTTTAGGCTGCCTTTCCCACGGGAGTGCCACCGACTGTCTTACCTGTTATAGGTATCTCACAGCACCCTGCGTCAGTTGCATTCTTGCTCTTACGAAAGTGAATTTCATGGCTACAAACCAGAAATATAACCCCCCCCCCCTCCCCCCTTCCCGACGAAATTCGTATATTCGCTTCGCCACTGCACTTTCATGTGCCTAATCTTTCAAAACGTATAATACGTATTACTTTTCTAATAAATCCATGGACATACTGTAGAAACCTCTCCAAAGAACGGAGTATATTAAGTACTGCTCCTTAGTATTTTTGCTTCTTAATGAAATTTGTCGTATATAATACCTACCATTTTTCAAAAACAGCTCAGTTGATACATATAATACTAGCAACAAAAACGATTTACACGAGGACATAAAAGCACTTACTTTAGTCCAGAAAGGGGTCCACTACTCAGGAACACACATTTTCTACATCTACATACATACTCCGCAATCCACTGTAAGGTGCGTGGCGGAGGTTACACTGTACCATAACTGGGCATTTTCTTTCCTATTCCACTCCCAAATAGAATGAGGAAAAAAAGAATGCCAATATGCTTCCGTACGAGTCCTAATTTGTCTTATCTTGTCTTTGTGATCACTACAAAAAATATACGTAAGCGGCAGGAAGATCGTTCTACACCCAGCTTCAAATTCCGTTCCTCTAAATTTCCTTAGCAGAATTTCTCGAAAAGAACGTCGTCTTTCCTCCAGCGATCCCCATTTGAGTCCCCCGGAGCATTTCCGTGACACGCATTGCTCGAACCTACCAGTAACAAACCTAGCTGCTCGCCTCTGAACCGCCTCTATGTCTTCCTTTAATCTGATCTGCTGCGGGTCCCAAACACTTTGAGCAATACTCTAAGACGTGGCCCTACAAGCGTTTTATACGCGATCTCCTTTACAGATGAAGTATATCTTCCCAAAATTCTCCCGATAAACCGAAATCGGCTGTCCATCTTACTCACAACTGTCCTTACATGCTCGCTCCATTTCATATCGCTCTGCAGTGTTACGCCTAGATATTTGAACGACGCTACTGGATGAAGAAGCTCACCTCTAATGCTGTATTTGAACACTATGCGGTCTTTTTTACTGCTCATCCGCATAACCTTAGATTTTTCTACAATGAGAGCTAGCTGCCATTTTTCGCACCAACCAGAAGTTTTATTTAAGTCATCCTGTGTGATATTACAGTCAATTAAAGACGACATCCTCCCATACACCACAGCATCATCAGCAAACAGCTGCAAATTACAAGTTACTCTGTCCACCAGATCATTTACATAGGTACAAAATACTAGCGGTTCTCCCCTCGGGCACTCCTAATGATACACTCGTCTCTGATGAACACCCGCCATCGAGAACAACGTACTGCGTCGTATTACTTAGGAAGTCTTCCAGCCAGTCACAATAATTTCCTAGCAACCATAACGAATTTAGCTACAAATAAAGATCAGTTTAAGAGTAGCCTGAAAGATCTAAAGGGATCTCCTCAATCCATGAAACAAACAGCTAATGTGGTCTAATATTTATTACGCAGCCCCTCGGCTGCTCTGACGCTGCACGTCGCCCACCTGTTGGGGCCTCCACCCGTCGAGTCCCAGGCAGGCCCCAGCAGGCTGCGCCGCGGCGGCGACTGTTCTCGCGTGCTGTGGAGGGGAGAGGAGGGCCGCGACCGCCGCGGTCGTTCTGACGGTGTGGCTGGGGCCGCGCCGCCTGTCGCCGCTGTTTGGGTTCGCGTTTGGCGTGGACGGCCCGTACAGTATAGGGGGAGTGTCGACCTGCGTGAGACCGCTCCTGATAGCTGACAGCCCAGGACGCCACGTTTCTACCAGATCTGGCGGTCTTTACATGCGAGTCAATAGCTACAGTGCTCGTTTCTGTACTGTGGTGTGTCTTAAAAGCTTCTGACAGCGATTTCACTGTACAGTTACGTAGAGGTAGTATTACGGTAGGCGCTGCTGCACTTTTGATCGTCTTCTGTCGGTGTTGTTCGTTGGTCGTTGACGATAACCGTAGAACTGCGCGGCAATTTTTAAGATTATATGTTGGTTTGAAGTGATTTACTGAGTGTATTGAATAATGTGGATTCCAGTCAAGAGAATGCCTCGTTGTTTCTCTGTTGACTGCAAACACCGAAATAAAGATTGTTATTTGATGCTCGTGTTCGCATCGAATGAGGAAATACGGGATCAGTGGGCGGTGAAAGTTAACTGAGAAAGCGGGAACTGTAAAGGCGAGTTTTGGAAAGCAACGAATTATTCCTGCCCGTGTAAAATAAATATTTTCTGCCCCCCCCCCCCCTTCTACCCCTAAGCAAGAAAGGAACTGATGAAATTCAGTAATAGAACTACTGCCTTCAAAATTTCCGCGTGGTGTAGTGGTTTCGTACTGAATTCATAATGTGAAGGTCACGACTTCGAATCCGATAAGCGGTACATTTTTAACAGTATTTTCTAGCTTTTTGTTAGTTCATAGTTCTCGTTTTTGACATGTCGTGCTACAAGGAATGTTTTAACATTGCCACGGCACCTCCCCCTTGGCTGTGTATTATTGGCTATTCACAATCCTATAATTGGTTACGGGATGTGACGTGGCACCGCATACCATCACGCCAGGTGATATGCCAGTATGGCGATGACGAATACACGTTCACTGCTACGTCGCCAAACACGGATGCGACCATGATGATGCTGTAAAGACAACCTGAATTCATCCGAAAAAATGACTTTTTGCCATTCGTGCACCCAGGTTCGTCATTGTGTACAACTTCACAGGCTCTCCTGCATGTGATACAGCATCAAGGATAATCACACCCAGAGTCTCCGAGCTGATAGTACATGCTGCTGCAAACGTCGTTGAACTGTTAGTGCAGATAGTTGTTGTCTTTCATCTATTGACTCAGGAATCGAGAGGTAACTGCACGATCTGTTACAGCAATATGAATAAGAATCCTGTCATCTAGACCGCTAGTTATATGAGACTATTGGGATGCAGTACGGCGTTCTGTATTGCCCTCTTGAACCCGCTGACTCCATATTCTGATAACGGTCATTGGATCGCGACCAACACGAGCAGCAATGTCGAGATACGGTAAACCGCAATCACGATAGGCTACAATCCGACATTGATCAAAGTCGGAAACTTGATCGTACGCATTTCTCTTCCTCACACGAGGCGTCACAACAACGTTTCACTAGACAACGCAGGTCTGTAGTAGGGTAGTCGCGGTATCACCCCTAGGCACACCCCTGCCGCCACGCACTCGGCCGATTGCCGGGCCGCAGATTAAAGGATGCCGCCACACTCGAACAATAGCGCACTTAAGGATGATTGACAGGTGACATGAAACTGCACTTAACACTGGTGCACTTAACACTTGCAAGTAAAAAACACCCCCTTCCACCCACTGCGCCGCTGCCATAGCGAGACAGGTCCCGACCTGTCCACCCCCGCCAGACTGACGCCACAACCCCCCGCCCCAGCCACACACCTGGCCGACTCGCTGCACGAGCTCTGCCTCCAGTTAAATAAATTAAATTAGCATATCAATTTAATTGTGACTACCTACATTTTTCTAACAGTAACAAGGGCAACTGCCGCCAGAAGTAAGCACTTGCGTGAGCACAAACCCCGCCACCGCCTCCGCTACCGCCCCCACCACCACCCCACCACCCCCACACTACCCGATCTGGGAGTCGAACCTGCCGGCCGCGGTGGCCGAGGGGACTGAGGCGCTTCGGTCACGGTCTGCACGGCCACTACGGTCGGGGGTTCGAATCCCCCCTCGGGCACGGATATTTGTGCCGTCCTAGTTCGTAAGTAGCTCATTAGTAGTTTGTAAGTTTAGGGACTGATGACCCCGTAGTTAAGTCCCATAAGCTTTACAAACATTTGAACATTTGATTTGGAGTCGAACCCGCGCCCCTATGTATATATATTTACGAAAGTTATTGCTTATAGACGTAAACCAACATTAGGAGAAAAAGGAGCCAATAATTATTGCATACTTTGGACAGTACAATTACCTGGAATAACACGAGAGTTTCGTAAACAAACTGACCCTGACAGCCGCCAGGCCAGCGACCACCGCTCCCCATTATTATTAAGTGCGATACCATGTGTTTTCATTAGGACATTACGTCGCTACATGTAGTTTAATACATGGAACCAGGCTTCAAGCAAGTTTACTTCCGTTCTATGCCTTGGATGGACTTGTTCTTCTGCTTAGATGTTAATGCAGAAGTGATTCGAGATAGCATAGCGGTTACGTGTCTCGTATTTGATTAACACCAAGACTTCTGCTAATGACAGGCTTTACAATCGATAAACAAACGTAACACCCAACCAATTACGTCGTAAAATGAACCAGCACTTCGATAGAGTAACAAATGTAAAGTGATATAGTTAGAAACCATCTGAACACAGAATTTCCCAACAAGAGCCGCGGACTTAGAAGTTCTGCGGGTCAAAAGACTTTCCTTGTAACCATCTCCATCCATGCATTTTATGACTAATGTTCCGTCTGCTACCCTAGGCCAAACAACTGTATAGACGATGCTCACAACAGCCGACGAACGTAATGTAACGGTAACGACCATCCCAAACCCGAGTGATAACAATGTAGACGTGTAACGCAATTTCCTTAACAATTTCTCTCGGTAACGGTACGAACGATCCTCTTTTAAACGCTTAACAGTAAATAATGAAAACCTACGAAAGCCCTCTGCACACACACTCCTTTGTCGAGGATAGTGCGCATTGCATTTATTGAATGGAACTGGACCCAGCAGAGTTTTGACAACAGAGGGCAAAAGCAAACATACTTTCACATACAAGCCCCATCTAACGACAACACTCTCTCTCTCTCTCTCTCTCTCTCTCTCTCTCTCTCTCTCTCTCTCTCTCTCGTGCAAATCGTACCAGTCGCACTTAAAATTATCAAGTTCTGAAATTTAATACTCCCTCTCGTACCCTGTTGCAATACACATAATTCTTTCCGAAACATATCAACAGTTCCTTAGATCGACGCATCGCTGTCTCCCACATAAGTTTTCGGTCTTCCCGTAAACCACCACTTTTATGGTTTTATACGCTTTCCGACAATTCCGAGAATTCGGGTAGTTTAATTCCACCTCCTGCGTATACCCATCTGAGGAATCTCTATGTCTTGTTACAATGCAAACGAATCCTTACAACATGTCAAATGTCGTTATTCGAGCAGCCCAGAAGACATTTAAACCCTATTGTACAATGGATAATCACAATAAAAAATGTGTGAATTAATTTTCCGTTTTCCAACAGTCTACACTGAAACTGTCTTTTTTTTTTTTTTTTTTCGAAAGTATTTGCCTAACAACACCCTTATTCGACAATAAAGTAACCACGGAACTGAGGTAGTACTGTACCTGCCCAATGCAACACAGATTTTCAGAACAAGTTCGACCCGCCCTGTACCCACAACAATTACTACTCCAAGTTCCTTTCCTGTGACTTCTTTTTCATTCCACTAAACCGAAATCGAATTTATTTTTTTAATGTAGTTGTCTACCGTAAACGACGATGCTAACCTAAACACCAGAAAATTTATAGCCTACAAACCTCGCATATTTCGAAGCCCTATGTCAAAGTACAGTCGATGATAGAAGACCCACTCTAATAATAACAGGACACAGGAAAAATTAGTAGACCATGTAGAGGCCAAAACATTCATCAACGAGGCCGTATGCACTATCATCCTCTCTCTCGGAGTAGTATTACGCAGACAAAAACGTGTAAAGACGAAAGCAGTGCGCATTAGGGCTCAAACGACAGCAGACAACGCAGGAAAACGCGACATCGATCATAATATTTCTACGCATTACCATGCAATTAAGACCACAAACGTCCCAGACTGCGCTAGATTTACGGACACACCAGTCAATTTTCGGTGTTATTAACCGAACAAAACACATCACAAGAACTGCTCTCGCGGGAGGAGAGACTCCTAGCAGTGAAACGGCTCACCGTCAACTGATGTAAGGCGTTAATGTTGACGGAATGAATCCTGAACGCGAACGGACTTGGACAGTACGTTCGGCCAAGCACAAGATTCGGATGATTTCCGGCCGAAACCGAAACTGCGGCCATACTAATATTTTGGCTGAAAATGTCCGTAACCGAAACCGAAATAGCATATTGTCGATATGACGTTTGCGACCACACTGCTCTTCCTCTTGTTTCCTCTGCTGCGATCAGCTCAGACGGTCAGCTAAGCATCGGGCAGTTGGCCCCCTAGTTGAGTGGTGATACAAGCCGCCGGTGCGCTGTGTGGTGGGGGCAGTCGTGTGGCCACACACACGCACACACACGCAGAGACACCTCGGCTGCTGGCAGAACTCCCTGACGCCACTTGCAGGCGGCGGCCCGGGGGCTCCCGGGCAAACAGAGCGCGCGCTGGCGCCAGTTTGCTCACCGGAATTGCTGGCGCCAGAGAAACATTAGCAGCCGGCGCGGCGCGCTAACTACGAGCACACACGGGACTCGGTTAGGCCGCCTGCAGCGCCCCTGGGTCACTTGCCGCTTCCCCACCACACCACACACCTCACCTGTCTTTCGTCCTTCCTAACACCTCCACAGTCTACTCTTGTTTCTTTATGCTGTTCTTTCCATTCTTTCACTCTCGTTAACGATTGATCCTGTTTCGTAAGGGTGCAATTATACTAACGAATTAAATTACAAATATGCTTAGCAAAAATATATCAAGTCTGTTTATACGTCTGTTATATATGCAGCGGTGTAGGCTGTGCGTCAGTCAATAAGTCAATTCGTCGACAAGGGATTCATCCAACCTTCTTTCTTCTATATTATGTGTGAACTGAAACGAAACAATTCGACTACGATGATGAATGTATTGAAATAAAATAAATTAGAAATTTATTGATTTGTCAATTATTTGTACATCTTATATCTTTAAACGAGCAATTCTTATATACATATATAGATTTCACCGAAACGGCTCTAATGATTTCGATGAAATGTTGTATTTACACTGGTTTTTACTTTTGACGTTCACCTACACACTTCTATTTTCCGTAACAATACGATTTTCGAAAATTATAAATATTTCGTGTTTTTTGGGATCAAATTTTGTATTTACACTACTGTCTATTTCCAAGTTCACCTACATAGTTGTATTTTACGTAAAAAAGCGATTCTCCAATATATATATTCGAATGGCACTTCTACAGAGCACGTTAAATCATTACATTAGTTCGTGCTTACTTTCTTCTTCTTTCACTCTGCCCACACTAATTTCAGGCGTTCTAATCTCTGCATTCGGAGCTCCTCAGTATTGTGAGGCTGTTTTCTTTTTCTCTCTTCTTCTTCTTCCCTGAATATCGCTTTCTGAATGTTGTTCCCTCCGCCACGCACCTTACGGTGAACTGCGGAGTATGTATGCAGATGTAGACGTATACGTTTCTCTGGTATCCCGGAACGATATGCTTGACAGCCCGCCAGACCACATGGACTGACAGCAGCCGTCAGGCGGCGCGCACAACCTGCTAGCGCTGCCATCGCCACTAGAGCGCTGCACGCCGTGGCGCGCCTACCGCGCCGGTCATCTGCGCAGAGAGCCGCACTATATAGGACCCGGAGCCGCAGCTCGCTCCTCAGTCTGGTGTTGACTGCGCTCCGTTTACCTTCGGTATTTAGTGGTTATCTGGCTTCGTACTCTGCTCTGTCACGGTTCCGACTTGGCTTGCGTTTTGATCTTTGTTTTCGATTAGTTGTTGGCATTGTCGTCTCTGTGGTTTCGTGGAGTGTTTCTCGTTAGCAGCGACGCTTAATTGGTCGGTCGTCGCTAGTCGTTCTCGACCCAGTCCGGTCTTCGGTCACTATAGTTTCTACTGTGTATGTCCATCTTTGAGGTCAGTTAAGGCTGTCTAAACCACACTGGTTGTCTTTTAAATTTCATTAAAGTATTAAAGATTTGTTTTGTCAGCCTGTCATTTTCCATTCTCGCCAAATGTCCAAAGAATGACATTCTTCTTGCCCGCATGATATATAATCTTCTCTACAAGTATGTAGATTTCTTTGTTGGGTCGTGGTCTGTTATATTCTGTTCCTATTGTCCTTCGGCCTAGTATGCTCCTCATCAGTGTCCTTACCATTTTCATATATATATATAAAGAAATTTGAACTCACCAGGCGAAAAGACACCGGTTCCTTGGTACACAAATAAAAACACACACACACACACACACAAAATTGAGCTGTCACAACGTAAGGTTGGGCCGGACGCGGTGGCCGAGGAGACTGAGGCGCTCCACTCACAGTCTGCACGGCCACTACCGTCGGGGTTTCGAATCCCCCCTCGGGCATGGATATTTGTGCCGCCCTTAGTCTTAGTTAGTTCATAAGGAGTTTGTAAGTTTTGGGACTGATGACCCCGTAGTTAAGTCCCATAGACTATACAAACATTTGAACATTTGAACGTAAGGTTGCTACATCAGAAAGAGCAAGGAAGGAGAGGGAAATGTAAAGGATGAGGGTTTTAAGGGAGTGGGTAAGGAGTCATTCCAGTCCCAGGAGAGTAAAGATTTACCTTGTGGGGGGGGGGGGGGAAGGATAGGTAAACAAACACAGAAACACACCCACACACTTATATAGGCACACACACCAAGGCAGACATATGCAAATTAATTGTGTATTGTGGCATTTTGCATACGTCTGCCTTGGTGTGTGTGCATGTATATGTGTTTGGGTGTGTGTGTTTGTTAACCTATCGTCTTTTCCCCACAAGGTAAGTCTTTCTTCTCCTGGGCTGGAATTACTCCTTACCCACTCCCATAAAACGCTCATCCTTTCCTTTTCCCTCTCCTTCCCTGCTCTTTCTGTGAAGCAACCTTACGTAGTGAAAGCTCAGTTTTGTGTGTGTGTGTGTGTGTGTGTGTGTGTTTTTTGTATGTGTATGTGTATGTTTTTATTTTTGTACCAAGGAACCGATGCCTTTTTTGCCTGGCAAGTCCAACTTTCTTTACTTGTTATAAATATTTTCCCGGACATATATATTTTCGCGTCGCAATGGAAGCAGACTTGACTTCGAAGGCAACTAAACACAGCACATATACTGAAAGCACGTTTATTACGAACTCAACATACACGCAGCACTGACTGCCTCTCAGGCAGAGTGCTCTGCTATTTATACACAGACAGAATTTACCAGAAATTAGAACAACAGTTAATATAAGAAACAAGTAGAATTTACAAGTGAACATAAGAAAGATGTAGAATCTTCTGGAATTGTTAATTGCAAAGAAATAAATTTTGGTGCCGGTGGGCGGGATTAAACCGGCGACCTTCTGCACCGCAGTCGGTGACGCTATCCCCTGCACCACGCCGGCAGTCTGTATTCGTTGTCTCTCGCGACATTACTCCCTCTCCTGCAGAAACAGCGACCCGCTGTTATGATCCCTGTGCAGCCATCCACAATGTCCTGGATCTTGACCGTGTCATGGGTCCTCTGTATGACAGTTCAAGAGAATCCTTCCCTTCTCTGCGATTATCGACGACAGACGTTCTTGTCGTGGCTTCATCAGGAACATTACCGTCCTTAAAGTCCTTCAACAAGAAGCCATTGTCATCTACCTGCTCTTCAGGATCGTAGTAAGGCGTCATGCGCAGGACGTGAACAATGTCTCTTCGTTTTTGACGTTTCGGCGACGGCTCATAATCCACAACTTCGTATGTGACGTCTGACAGGCGGCGTATGACATGATACGAACCAAAGTATCGCTTCAATAACTTTTCTGACAGTCCAACCTTCCGTACAGGGGTAAAAATCCACACCAGATCTCCTGGGCTGTACACAACAGGTCGGTGCTTGTCGTTATACCGCTGACGGTCCTTCTCCTGGGCGTCCAGTGTCCGTATGCGAGCCAGCTGTCTTGCTTCTTCGACCCTGGTGATGAGCTGTTTAACATAGTCATCCTGAGTGTCGTCCGGTTGGAACGGGAACAGTGTATCCATTGTTGTCTCAGCTTCACAGCCATGGAGGAGGAAAAACGGAGTGAAACCTGTGGTATCTTGTCTTGCGGTATTGTAAGCAAATGGCACGACTGGAAGAATTGTACCCCAATCCGTCTGCTCAACATCGACGTACATCGACAGCATGTCGGCTAACGTTTTGTTAAAACGTTCCGTAAGACCATTCGTCTGAGGATGGTATGCAGTTGTCATTCTGTGGACAATGTTGCACCGTGACATTACCTCTGATACTAGTTTTGACTGGAATACTTTTCCACGATCAGATATCAGGACACGTGGTGCTCCATGCTTCAAAATAATGTCTTCTACAAGGAATTTTGCGATCTCTGGAGCTTCTGCAGTCGGCACAGGTTTGGTGACAGCGTAGCGTGTGAGGTAGTCAGTGCAAACTATTATCCAACGGTTACCGGTTGTCGACTTCGGGAACCTCCCTAAAAGATCGAACCCAACTCGGTGGAATGGAGCTGCTGCCGGCGGAATCGGTACGAGATGCCCTGGAGGTAACTGCGGCACATGCTTCCGTCGCTGGCACTCTTTACAGTGACTCACATAGTGCTTGACAGATTGGTAGAGACCTTTCCAGTAATACCTGCGTCTGATTCTGTCTAGGGTCTTCACGAATCCCAGATGACCAGATATTGGAGCATCGTGGAAATATTTGAGAATAGCTGGCTGGAGATGAGCTGGAACAACAAGTAGCCATTTGGGGCCCAGTGGATCGTAGTTGCTCTTATACAATGTTCCGTTTATAAGTTGGAACTCTCCATTGCTCGGTTCTCCTTTCTCCAAGGCTTCTATCATTTTAATAGTGTTGGATATTCCCTCTGTTCAGCTGTAACGTCATCTAATTCAGTGAGAGCTGAAATTTCATTAATGCTCTTGTGTTACACTAATGGATTCCTCGAAAGGCAGTCGGCATCTTTGTGTTTGCGCCCGTTCTTGAATACCACTGTGACATCATACTCTTGGAGTCTTAGTGCCCATCTTGCTAGTCGACCTGATGGATCCTTCAAGCTAGTCAGCCAACACAAAGAATGGTGGTCTGTCACGATGGTGAATGGTTTGCCGAATAAATACGGTCGGAACTTGTTGATAGCCCAGATAACCGCGAGACATTCTTTTTCAGTTGTAGAGTAGTTTATCTCGGATCTCGGACTTTGAGAGTACTCTTGACACATAGGCTATTACTTTTTCTGCACCTTCCTGGTCTTGTACAAACACTGCACCAATCCCATAGCTACTGACGTCTGTGTGAAGTTCCGTTTCTGCATTCTCGTCGTACAAGGCTAGCACTGGTGCGGAAGTTAGAGCCTCCTTAAGTGCTCGGAAAGCTCTTTCTTTTGTCTCATCTCAGTAAAATTTGGCGTCTCTCCCGCAGAAGTTCTTGTAATGGACGTGCCTTGTTACAAAATCCTTTTATGGAACGTCGGTAGTATGAGCATAGCCCGAGAAAACTTCTCACATCACGAATGTGCTGAGGAGTTGGAAATTCTGTGACTGCCCTTACTTTATCTGGATCAGGACGGACACCATCTCCGTTGACTAGGTGCCCCAGGATTTTTATCTCTTTGGCGACGAAGAGGCACTTCTTTGGATTGATGCGGAGACCTGCAGCCTGAACACACTTCAACACAGTTGACAGGCCACTCAGATGTTCTTCAAATGTTTTCGAGAAAACGACAATGTCATCTAAGTAGCAGAGACACGTCGTCCACTTAAGGTGACGAAGCAAGTTTTCCATCATGCGTTCGAATGTGGCTGGAGCGTTACATAATCCAAATCGCATTACTTTAAATTCATAGAGACCGCCAGGTGTAATAAAAGCCGTCTTCTCCCTGTCAGATTCGTCAACCTCGATTTGCCAGTAAACTGTCTGCATGTCCATAGTTGAGAATTATGTAGCTCCTTTCAAGCAGTCTAAGGTGTCATCAATACGCGGCAATGGGTGGCTTTGTGATACTGTTCAACCGCCGATAGTCGACACAGAATCGGCATGTGCCATCCTTCTTCTTTACAAGGACCACCGGAGACGACCAAGGACTCTCCGAAGGTTGAATAATGTCATCTCGCAACAATATATATAGGGTGAATCACCTAACACTTGCACCGCAAATATCGCGGAAACATTGACATATTGGTTATTATTGTTTTGTGTGAGAAAGTACGATATTTTGCTGTCTCGACTCTATACTTGAGGTTCACGTGGTGTTTATTAAGAGCGATACACCATGGGGCCACCATAATAGTGAAAAAGTTATTCACGTCGCCGTCTGAAGGCGATGGGGACTGAAAAGACAGACCGCAGACCGTAACAGAAAGAATCAGCTGCTGTGAGGGAGAAAAAGGCAGAGACAGATAGAGTGGCAAACTCAGTGGTAAGGAGTATCGGGAGAAAAGGATTAAGACACTGACAGTGGCACTCACACCACACTCGAAGCACAGTAACATTGAACACCAAAGTTCGGCTATTCTCCTTCTCTACTCGACCAATGAAGACACAAACAAATGTAAGTTGTATGTTTTTCATTAGCAAAGAAATAAACACACACACGCACACAGAGATGCCATTCGCATAAAATTAAGTAGTAAACCTAAAGCATAAAAATAACACAAGAAAGTAGGTAAAATATTTCAACAAACATCAGTTTTTTATATCAGGGGCATACGATTGCAGTTGACATACTGTAAACGAAGGCCTACAGCTTTGGAGTAGAAAAACTAACAAATACAACATGTAAACACTGTATATGTGAAATTCTTGTACATAATTCTAATTAACAGGATGAACTTCTAATAATTGTAAAAAGCTAAAAATATTTCTGTTGTTTAATTTTAAAGCAGTAAAATGGACATACTGAGGAAACTACAACTGTAGCAAAACGTGTATGTGCATTAGAGAAAAAAATGTGTTTTGCTCAAGGCAGTTCTTATCCAGAAGCAATTAATTTAAATATTTATAAAGCAACTAGGACCAAAATACGGCTTCAACATCAAGATGAGTGATGGGAGGGAGAGTAACCGCGATAGGGAAATAAAAGGAGATGAGAATTAAACATCCCGTCGATATTGTCCTCAATAGAAACAGGGCATGTTCGGATTGACTTTTTCCTCATGATGGACAGCATAATCGGCTGTGCATGGTCCGTGGAGGATTTGACCGCCGACCTCCCCACTGGAGACGGTGACTGTGGAAGCCAGATGCTGTGTATGAAAAATACTTTAAATGAAAAACTTGCCAAGAGGGTTTTGCATGTTCAGTGTTAAAAAAGTGCGAATACGTTCGCATGCCAAGAATTTGGATGAGGAAGCGGAATGATGATTAGGGAGCTGGCTCCGTACCTTCCTGTCAGAGGTTGTTGGACACGAATGTAGTTCCCTTCTTTGTCCTCCAACAGCACCTTTCTTCAGCTGCATGTTTGCCGAATGTATTCCATTCTCTGTGTTTTCCACTTTTGTCAGAACGTCCGGCTCCCATTAGTATAACAGAAGCTATTCCCTGCTGTCCAAACACACGTTCTGCCATCCTTGCCTTCTTTGCAGTGGTTTGATAAGTTCCCTTATATTACGATCTGTACAGAACTACCTCGTTTCTAATAAGTCTGTTCAATTTCTCTGTACAATTTTAACGATAGAGAAAATGAAAAATAATGTAGTGATACAGAAAATCTTTGTTAAATACACACATACACGCACTTTAAGACAGCAAGCCATATTACCCACGCAGGAAAAGTTCAAAGAAGGACAGCTGATTTTGTATTGTCGCGATGGAGGAGAGAGAGCGTCACGGAAATAATTCCCGAATTGAGGATGGCAATCCCTGAAACATCTCTGGTTTTTGTTGCGGCAAAACAATTTACGTAATATAAATCAACAATTCTATCACCCGACCACGAAAATAATCTCTTTTCCCAACACCAAAGTGAGAAAAATCATCACAAATAATTAAAAAAATAAATAAATAAAAAACAGGACCACCACACAAACATGTCTGAGTTTTTCTGCCACGTGTGAATTCATTACGAGGCGTATAGGTGTAGATAATAAAAATTAATTGCGTCATTTTTTAAAGAATAACAATCCAGAACGATTCAACAGATTTATTTATATATAGCGCAAACCTGAAAGTGGTCTCTCTTCGGGTTTTTGTATAAAGTCAAAGAGTATAATTGACGCAGTTGTAGACGACTCTCTCTATTTTTGTTCCTATTTTTTTCTTAATTTCATTGTTTCAAGTGAACAAAATTCTGTAGAACTGCTAATGAAAGCTGTGAAATACCGAAAACTGTAGGAACGATAAGCTCTGAAAACAGTGAAACGATACTGCAGTATCATTCCATTAAATCCTTGTATACTACAGTGTACGTTACTTTCATCTGATTATCATTTCGTAAAAGTGTGCTTGGCCTTTAGTGCCACTATAATGGGAGTATAATGGGAGATGTACTAGGTGGAGACAAGAATGCTCTATTATTTATTAAAATTGTTATTGCAGGACAAATAAGTGAGCGCCGCTCACATAAGGAGCTTTGCTCCACAGTACCCAACTCCTCTTATACCCTGTGTGATTGTGTGTGTGAGGGTCTGTAAGTGTGCATGAAGCTGCGGCTGGGAAGGCAGAGATGCAGAACACTCGGTAGGTTTGCCAACTTTAGTTTTGGGGTGTGGCAGAGAGGTTTCCTTGGGGATGAGATGGTAAAGTGGCTGCGACTTGCGAGTTCCTTCAGAATTCGGAGGTTGGCAGAAGATCCCGTTAGATCACAAGCCAATGAGGGCGCGGCTACTCGCGAACTGGAACGGGAGGATCGGTTAGGACGGGGAGCGGCCACGAGAGGGAACGTTTCCGGCTGTCGAAGAGGAACGATATGAGTATGGTGGCCTCCGTGGTAAAGTATCAGGAACTGTGTTGATTGTTAATTCTGTCTCTATTTCAGCGGGGAAATGATTTTATATAATGGGAATGTTGTGCACTGCTACGTGGGTGCAGTATGAGAGAGTAAAGAATGTACGGCATGAATGTAAGGTTACGATCCTTGTCTCAATCCATTGGTGATACATTTAGTGAATGAATATTTTGTATTTTGGCTTTAAAATGATGATAGGGAGATATACTATGAATTTCATAAACTTGTGTAAATAGTTAAACATTTCGTCCCTAGTTGTTTTTATGAAATTCTGAGTCCCAATTTTGCTTAATGATTAAATGGGGGAATTTCATCTAGTAAGGGAACTGCCACCGGCATGCTATCAGTTGCTGCAGTCTTTTGTGTGTAAAAAGTCGTTATCCGTTGCAATGCAATTTTATCAGGGCAATAACATCTGCATTTAACACCGAAAATAATCACTGAGCAAGGCGGCAACTGGTAGGAAGCGGAGGGTGGTTAACTTACAACAGTCTCTATCATAACTGATGATAGGAAAACATAATTGACATATCAGAATCATATTCGGCATTTACATGAATTGTTTTCACGCAGAAGGTTTTTATACTCCATAAGACATGGCGCATGGCAGCTCCATCACCATAAAAGGCTCCACAGCTGTATATGTTTCCATGGATAAGTAATGTGTTATCCTGAAACAACCGTATGCAGTGCAGAGGGTACACTGCAATAGATTTCTACACACCTGGATCGATCGTCATTAAAGGTACGAGATATCTGTAATGGAGAGAGAGAGAAAGAGAAGAAGGGAGAAATCTACAGAGAGGTGGCTGGGAGGTGATAGGGAGGAGGAGGGGAAAGCGAAAGGAGATTGAAAAAAGGAAAGGAGGAGCGAACTGATAGAGAAGGGACGAGAAGCAGGTGATGAGCAAAGAGAGAGAGAGACTGGTGGAAGTAAACAGGCGGTGGGGGGGGGGGGGGGAGAAGACGGACAGACAAATGGGGATGAGGAGTGTTGGAAACGCTACTGCGAACTACAGGTACTGTCGTGAGCAAGTGGACTCAAAAAGTGGGGTTAGGGAGATGGAGAAGGAGAAGAGTGAAGCGAGTGAATACCGGGCCGCAAAAAATAAATGCGGTGATAGTAATTAAAAAATAATAGTGGGTGACCGATCGTTGCTCGGGAATATCTTTTTTTTTGTTACGTAATGGTATTGTTATATAAATATTTTACAAAACTACCAACGCAGGAATTGCAACCATTAAACGAAAATAACCATAACTGTACCTAGTTAAATATCACAGTAAATATTTTTGTTCAAAAGTTCCTTGAAATTTCGGAGTGCACAGGTTGGCTATAAATGCAGAAACTGTTTCAGTTCGTTAGTTTAACCGAATAAAACGGTATCTAACTTTTATTCTAATGCCCCTGTAGCGACGATGCCATTCACCGCGTTTAGTGTGAATCACCTGACACTTGCACGAGAATATTGCCGAAACGGAAAGTGCGATTTTCACAGAAAGAATTGGTAGGCAGGGGCTCGTATATTTAGCAAACATACAGATTGTAATATTATTTAAAAAGTTTATTCCCGACCAAGAACTCGAACTCATTTGAAAATGGTAATTACTCGTAGTTACAACATGGATCGATGGCTCATGCCGGTATCACTGAAAGGGCGAGCTGTTTCGCCGCCGCCTTCGCAGCAGTGCAAGCTCCCAGTGGAAATTAATGAGTAGGAAGAACGGCCGAATGAAGAACAATCACACGAAGCAGCACAACCGGATTTATTTTATGAAGACTCTGAATGTGTTCCATTAGAAAAAAAAGTTTGTGAAGCTTAAGGGACGATAAACTTACAAACTACTTATGAACTACATTAGACCAAGGACGACACAAACATTCATGCCCGAGGGGGGATTCGAACCTCCGACGGGGAGCGGCCTCGCGCATCGGAGCATAGCGCCTCAGTGCGCTTGGCCCCTCCACCGTGGCTGTTCCATTAGGAATAACAAACAAGCGTTAAGTACAACCAAATATATATAGAAATGGACGGTTCCAGCTAAATTGCGCCGCCATTTTGAGGCCACTTATCCGGACGTCTAGTGTAAAGACACTGATTTCCTTTCAAGAGGAACGGCACTGAATTAGCAGCTTCTAAAATGAATAATTAATGGAAATTCCTCGAAAGCCTCCTTGTTGGTAAGCTATCGAGTAGCAAGGGTAGGCAAAGCTCATACCATTGCAGAAACTCTCATAAATCTGTATGTTACCGATAACGTTTCCTGTATGCTAGATGAAAACAGTAAAACTTGCATCTTCTGTGCCGCTATCAATCAATATTGTCAAAAGACATATTACTGACACTTCAAATAACGTGAGTCTCTGGTTTCTCGCATCCAACACAATTCATTTTCTCTGCAAATAGAGTAGCCCTACCGACATTGCAGGATTGGAGACTTTATTGGCTTCTGTTCGTTATGCATACCCAGACCGTTACACAGAAGTCCTCTTATTGTGCAAACCAGACCAACGAAATTTAATCGACGGGTGCACAGATAGTGCAACAAAAGATATGACGGGTCCAAAGGGGTGGAGCGATCATATAAATGAAGGAAAACTCGAAGCACTGCAGCAGTAGTCATTAGGCTCTCCATAGACATACTTCGGCTACGAGACAAAGGCTGCTTCCTGCAAACAGGTTTTAGACGAATCGGTCGCAATTATTAATTACATAAAATGACGGCCTTTGAAGAAAAGACTTCTCTCAGTACTGTGCGAAGATACGAGAAGCATTCATCGTTCCCTATTGCTTCCTACGGAGACGAGCTGGCTGTCGCGTGGGAACACACTCCCTCGATTATATGAATTGCCGTCGGAAGTCCTCTATCTCCTTTTGGACTACAGCACCATATTAGCAGACTTGATTAACGACTACAATTGGCAGTGTGTACTTGGTTATTTGGCAGACATTTTCTCCAAAATGAACGAAATTAATATTTCACTGCAAGGGGCAGATTCCATTGTTGTTCCTACACACTCCACTCTAGTAAAGAAGAACGCAATTTGTTTCGTCATTGAGCAGTGAATGTTAGCGTGCTATAACTCTGTAGGAATTTTATTTCTATTTTCTGGCAATAATTCATGTAATTCTGTTTTTAATGATAGTTTTGTTCCGTAAAGTAGAATGATATCCAAAACATTTTGCTTTTTTTTTTTTTTTTTTTTTTTTTTTTTTTTTTTTTTTATGTAACGTATTCCCTTATCTAAGTCAGCAGTTACGAGATATATTTTGCGGTGTGTAAAAAGATTGTTAAATATGGACTGATTGCTGTTTGTTCATATATTAAATTACTATACTGTAGGTACATACTTCAATTAAATATTATGTCTGGCAAGTAATTCAAAGGGAGTTGTGATGTAACGAATGGTACTCAGTTTACCACGATAATGACAACCTTTCAAATTTTTCGGTATTAGCTGTAGCCTTTGTTATAGTCAGAGCGATTTTACAAGGATATATGACGTCAAACACCCAGAAGAAAGCGTGAACTGCAATTAGTTTCGCTATCAGTGGTAAATAATAGAATACAACGAAAAAGACGGAATCTGTCAGAATGGATGAGAAAGAACCGGCTTGTGGCGTTTTAATTTACTGAGTAAAATGATAAACTCAGATCCGAAAGATTTAATAATTTTGTGTCCCAGCCTCATAGCCGCTTTTGTCTTTCGTTTCCGTCGTAGGTGTCGGTGGCCGAGTAGAAAGACCGACACAGGAATAAAGGATGCACGCTTGTGCAGGTAGGAGGTGACCAGCCAGTGGGACAGCAGAAACTAGAAACACTAGAGAAAATTAGAACGAGATATATATTGCACAGAATTTATACAATACTTAACTTTTACATAGCTCAGTATTGCAGAATGCTGATACATAGTTGAGCTAGAGGCCTGCCTAGTGCCTATCCGATAGGCAAGTCTTCACTGGTGCCTATCTGATTCCGAAGTGTTAACTGGTTCCTAACTCAGTCCCAAGTGAACGATGTCGTTCAGTGGTGGCCACAAGCGGAGTTACAGCAGAGGGCGCTCGTGGCTGACGTCGTAAGAACGCCGCGCCGTGCGTGCATGGCGGCGCGCGGCGAAAGTAGGTGGCACGCACTTTATACTTGTGCGACACCACAAATAAGTTATTTTCCAATGATTCCAAAACCTTACGAACAATTATTCAAGTTAACGCGACAGTGAAGAGAGAAGCAAATTTCGGTAATGGGAGACACAATCAAGTTCGACGAGACATTAAGTCTACAGTGACTGCAGTGTCAGCAAACAATGTTATGTAAACCTGTAAATAATTATATCTGTCTTACTAAGATAAAATGAAGTAATTAACGTGAAACATTTGTTTTTAGATTTCTTACAATGATATGTATTTAGCAATGATTGAATGAAATTGCGACGTCTTCTTTGTTTCCAAATTAATAAAGAAAGAAATGCCACATGTAGTTAATCATCTCTTCACCATCGTAGAGGTATATATGTTCCGTAACACTGTCTTCGAGGAGACCTTCATTGTTTCACTCTTCGTCAGTTTCTCCCTTCGTCCGCATCAGTCGATTTCAAGGACATTTTCCAGACCCTGAATAGTTGGTTTTCCAGCGTCATCCATTGTTTTATTTTCAAGAAAAATATATTCCTTCACTTCTTCCCAAATAACTTCAAATTCATTAAAATGGCACTAATCTGGTAATGATACTATCACTCTACATCCATATTTATAAGCTACTTCATCGTTGACATAGGCCTACTTTCGAAATTTTTGTTTGTGGAATTATACGAATTTTAATAATCCAGCTTCTTTCACAGATTGAAGACAGTAACCGAATAATGTCTTTTTTTCGAAAGGACGGGGTTGGTACTCTATCATGTAAGACTGAATTGTATGGAACTTGGACGATCACTAATGGACTTTCTAAACTTAGCAATATATTTTCGAAACACGATTCATATCATCGTGGTACTGAGACTTTTCTTAGATCTGAATACCGTTTGGCACCAGGAGATAAAGCCACGGTAAGTAGGTACCTGAAGGTAAAAGAGTTCTTTGGCACATTTGCTAGTAGGACGTGCTGTACCTGGCTATACAGTACATTGCAATTTGTCGCCATTCCAAACTTTCTTAACACCACTGGTCAATGTTTTATTTACCCACACATACTCCGGTATCATCATCGGGAGTAAACTCACCGACTGTCGGCGCCGCCGCGGTTTCCTGCTTGTGTAGGTACATATCTATGAAGTTACCCAGAACCTTCTGCAAGACCGAAGATGGCGCGTGCGGAAAGCAAAGCGGGCAGTTTGTCTTGCCACAGTACCGTGTGACTTCATGTGACGCTAATCGCTTCTTGTGTAAAAGAATATAACTTTGTTAAGCGTTTTAGAATATTCTACTTCTCCCCGGCATATCAAAGCAAGAGGAACATCTGCCGTTATTTTCTTTTTGCACTTTCCTTCACACATACGCATTACAATCACTTCACTGGTCTTGATCGCGTTAGCAGTTCGCGCTATCACTTTAAGAACGGTCCTCCGTTTTCCCCCTCCCTCTCAAAGAATTACCAACTATTGCACCCGGGTTGTGGCGATTCTCCTTCAAACATAATTCATTACCCGCTCTGTTTTCTTGATGTATTTTCATCCCAAAACGTGAATCTGCCCCTTTTTTTCTCATTTCACCAGATATGAGAACGAGTTGTGTCGTTCGATTGAAGAGTTCCTAGATAGCAGAATGAAGCATGTCAATCTCAGTGGAGAGACGTCTTCCGAAGTAAGAGGTGGTACTGCCACAGGGGAGTGTCGTGAGTCCGTTGCTATTCACAATATACATATCTTGTGGATAACATCGGAAGTTCACTGAGGCTTTTTGCGGATGATGCTGTAGTATATAGCGAGGTTGTAACAATGGAAAATTGTATTGAAATGCATGAGGATCTGCATCGAATTGACGCATGATGCAGTGAATGGCAATTGAATCTCAATCTAGACAAGTTTAATGTTATACGAATACACAGAAAGAAAGTTCCTTTATCATTTAGCTACACTAAAGCAGGTCAGCAACTGGAAATAGTTAATTCCATAAATTGTCTGGGAGTAGGCATTAGGGGGGATTTAAAATGAAACGACCATATGGTCGTAAAGCAGATGCCAGACTGAGATTAATTGGAATAATCCTAAGGAAATGCAGTCCGAAAACAAAGGAAGTATGGTGCAGTACACTTGTTCGCCCACAGCTTGAATACTGCTCACCGGTATGGGAACCGTACCAGATGGGGGTGATAGAGGAAGTAGAAGAGATCGAACGGAGAGCAGCGCGCTTCGTTACAGGATTATTTGGTAATCGTGAAAGCGTTACGGAGATGATCGATAAACACTAGTGGAAGACTCTGCAGGAGACACGCTCTGTCGATCGGTACGGGCTTTTGTCGAAGTTTCGAGAACATTTTTTTTTTAATTTTTTTTTTTTTTTTTTTTTTTTTTTTTTTACATTTATCGAAGAGTCTAGCCGTATATTACTTCCTCCTACGTACATCTCGCGAAGAGATCATGAGGATAAAATCAGAGACATTAGAGCTCACACGGAGGCAGACCGACAATCTTTCTTTCCGCGAACAATACGAGACTGGAATAGGAGGGAGAATCGATAGTGGTTCTACAGGTGCCCCCGCCACACACCGTCGGGTTGCTTGCGGAGTGTGGCCGTAGATGTAGAAACCAAAAACAAGGCACGCACAGGCTATAGTGTATTGAACATTCAGAATAAATTAAAGAAAACGTATCTGGATATAATCGGAGTTCAGACAATTGGGAACATCATTGATTTCATGTCGTTTCCATTTATTTCTGAATCACAGACTCTTGATTCTTCGTAGATATAGTGGAAAAACGGCACTTGCATTGATAAGTTTTCAATTCCCACGGGTTTCGCGCTACATTTCAACAGTTAGTATGCCATTGACTGACGGGGGGTCCTCAATGAACTTCCGCCTCTCCACCAGCTAAAAGAATCCGCTAGCATAAAATCGCACAGACAGTTTGACATTTGCCACCTTAAATTCGCTTCGCAGTGCGTCGTCTCAAATTCGCAACGCGTTTCGCACTCGTGTACAGTGTGTAAATTGAACGACGGCAGTTCATAGGTGGGAGCGGGCACCGGTATATCGCCCCAAATCTGCGACTGTCAGAGAGGACACAGATCGTAGTAATCGATGGTAAGGCATCGACTAAAACAGAGGTGATATCGGGCGTTCCACAGGGTAGTGTTATTGGTCCTCTGCTGTTCCTTATTTACATAAACGATTTGTGAGAAAATATAAGCAGCTCTCTTAGGTTGTTTGCAGATGATTCCGTCATTTACCGTTTAGTAAAATCATCAGAAGATAAAACCAACTGCAGAACGATCTAAATAAAATATCTATATGGTGTAAAAATTGGCTTTGACTCTAAATAATGAGAAGTGTGAAGTCGTCCACATGAGTACGAAAAGAAAGTCGTTAAATTTTGTTTACATGATAAATCAATCAAATGTGAAGGCCGTAAACTCCACAAAATACCTAGGAATTACTACTACTTTAGACTTAAACTGGAAAGAAGACATAGATAATGTCGTGGGAAAGGCGAACCAGAGACTGCGTGTTATTGGCAGAATCCTTAAAAGATGCAACGAAACTACTAAAGAAGCTGCATACACTACGCTTGTCCGTCTTTTTTGGAGTATTGCTGCCCACTGTGGGATCCTTATCAAGTGCATTTGACGGAGGAGATCGAAAGAGTCCAAAGAAGGACAGCTCGTTTTGTATTGTTACGATACAGGGGAGACAGCGTTACGGAAATGATACAGGATCTGGGATGGGAATCCTTACGACAACGGCGCTTATTGCTGCGGTGTGGGTTACTTACGAAACTCCAATCGCCAACATTCTCCTGCGAATGCGAAAATTTATTGTTGACTCCCACTTACATAGGTAGAAATGATCATCAGAATAAAATACCAGAAGTCAGAGCTGGAACGGAGAGATTCAAGTGTTCTTTCTTCCCGCGCCCTATTCGAGAATGGAATGGGAGATCAATAGTGTAAAGGTGGTTCGATTAACCCTCTGCCAGGCACTTAAATGTGATTTGCAGAGTATCCTATGTAGATGTAGACGTATTGGAGGATAAAACTATCGATGTTATTTGTTTTTTGAAGACATATTTTCAAACCGAGAAGTGACATCTTATTTTATACATAAAAGTATTGTAAGTTTTTTTACTGTTTATTACTTTTAGTTTACTCTAATATAAAGACAACAAAATTACCAAATATTGACCTTTGCTCATTTCCTTCAATTTCTTATTAATAAACAAGTAGTCAAAGAGCAAAATAATTAATGAAATGCAGTAATACATCACGAACTTCCAGTGGCAGAGTGCCAGACTACAAATGCAAAGGTTTCGGGTTCTATCCCCGGCAGGTCCTAGGATTTTTATCTGTCACTTTCCACTTCTTTCACTTCTGGCAGTGTTGCTTATGTGAAAAATATCTAGTACCATCGTGGTTTGGAACGCAAGTTAAACTGTAGGTCCCCCTATAACTGGCTGGGTAAGTCAGTTCGAAGGTCGGAGTAAGGCAACGGCATATCACCTCCAAACAGGACCGTGCCTAGTAAAGCAGGTGGTGTCAAACTGATCTTCGGATTGTAGACTGCTTTACCCTTTTACCTGTAATTTTAATAACTATTTTATTATATTATCACAAAGAATATTTATTAACTTAAAAAGATATAATCTATCAAAAATCCCGGTGGATTCAATACAGTGCTGTATTGCAATCCCTATCGTTTCTTTCGGAGGCTACAACTACAACTTCCTCATCACTATGTTTGCCTGTAACCTAACGCTTCCTGTACGTGGTGAGTAGCTGTTTTTAATTTGAGAGTCTTTGTTGCTGAGTTGAGAAGGGAGAGTACGTTTAGGGATCTTCGGTCCACCTGCTCGTGCCTCGCCGTCCCCAGTGCTCCGCTCGCCCCCCTCCCCTCCAGTGCACTCTCCGTGCTTCCCTCGCGGGCGTCGACCGCGCCAGACTCGTGACTGCCCGGCTCCCTCCCCCGCCGGACCGCCGGCCCCCCCTTTCCCTGTTCCTCGCAGATCCGCGCCACGCGCGATCGCGCTGCCCCCTGGTGAACAAACAGGGCGGCTAATAAGGCGGCGCTGTGCCGGTGATGGACGCTGCGCGGCTCACGACCGCCGCCCACGCCCCCCTGCCCGCGCGGCAGTCGGCAGGTAATTGCTGTTTTTGTGCTCCGCTGCAGTCGTGCCGGGCGCGTCTGCCCGAATACTCGCTCTCCCCCCCCCCCCCCCCCATCCCATCCTCCCAAATTCTGCCCCCCAACCTCCGGCCTCATGAAAAGGTTAATTTAGGACACGATCTCATTTATACTGGGGCGTCCATCGGCGGTCGCATCTCTGCGCTCTGTTTTATTTTTCGTCGCCCACCTCACGCCCGGCCAGAGCGGTTCTCCTACACAGTATATCAGGTGGTGGGGTGATGGAGGGAGAGGGGGGGGGATTGGGACATGCGCGCGCATTCGTTAGGCGGTCGGGCGCGCACGCAGGAATTTTTCACTTGCCGCGATGCGATCTGTCGGCGTCCGATCTGCTTTGTGGCCGAGCAGAGCGGTAAGGTTCCAGGCCATCGGGCAAGCTGAGGCAAGAGGTTCAGGGCTTCCTCTCTGGTGCCTGCTTTCCGCCTGATGAATTCTCAGCAGTCGGCACCACGGTGCTATGAAGCGTTCGGTTGCGGCTCTTGAGAATACACTTTGGATCCTGATTGTTGCGCCTATAGTGTGGCAAATGTCGTCAAAGGATCTTGTAATAAAAAGTTCAGAATGACTGCTTAAAGTTTGTTATATATTGCTACAGATGCTTCAGCGCATTATCATTTTCAGTCGGCTGCGTCTATGTAAGAATGTCATTAATTAACTTGCGTCTTATTACGATTGTAATACGACGAAATTAGATACAAAACTTTACGTCTACTATGTTTTGACTTTCGACGTTCGTAATAACATGTGGCGCTACTGTGCAAATACCTGCTGAGAACTGTTCCCACGTCTTGCAGTTGCATTAGTTTTTCGCTGCCAGGTCCTCGGCAGTAGAGCCTGGCCTATCCGCGAGGCTCGCACGCGCCGGTGCTGCGCGACTGAGGGCGAGAAAACACTTGGGGAGTGCTGGCGAGCGGTGCCGAAGCTGGGCGACGCTTCCCTGCCTGATGAGACACGCGCGCGCACTGCACAGTGCTCGGGCCCCGCGGACGTCGCGCGCCTAAACTCGTCACACATGGGTTGCGAATGTGCGGCTGTGCATGCGCGATGCGCTAACCTCTCCTGAGAAGCCACCAGCTACTGGCAGGCAGTGTAAAGGCGACCACACACGTAACAGCATGCTTGACAAGCACGCTTGCGCAAGCAAGCACACATTGCTCACGCACCTACACGGCTCAAGCTTGCTTGTACAAGCAACGGTTTGTTTACATCTGAAAGTTTGGAGCTCAGACGACGATGTGCCAGCTTTTATGGTCGTGTGGAAAAAAAGAAAAGGAAAAAACGTAAAACTCGGTGTAAAGAGTCGTTAAGAGAACGAAAATCTACTCAGTGGACTGAAGATATATCCTCATGATTGCACAATTCAGAATAAATGAAGATACGTATTTACACCGACGGGTCCCTAGTTGATGGCCGTTGTGGGTATGCCTACACCCACAATGAGCATACTGAACTACACGCCTTACCCTGTGGGAGTACTATCTTCTCTGCGGAGCTGATAGCTATCCATCGAGCACTGGAGCACCTTATAGCCTGTCCCGGGGAGTCGTATGTTATCTGCAGCGACTCCCTGAGTGGCTTGCAAGCCCTTGACCAGTGCTTTCCAAAACACCCACTGGTGCGGTCAATCCAGGAATCTCTTGACCTTCTCGTTCAGTCTGGCCGCACTGTGGTTTTCGTTTGGACCCCGGCACACATAGGAATTCCGGGGAACGAACGCGTGGATCGGCTGGCTAGGCAGGCAATTACTGCAAGCCCCTTAGAAATTGGTATTCAGGAGAGGGACCACCGATTACAGTTACAAAAGAAGGTGGTAGGGCTTTGGAACACTGAGTGGGTTGACTCACCTACCCCAAACAAGCTCCGTACAGTGAAGCTTTCTACAGCTCCGTGGAAGTCCTCTCTGCGGGCCTCTCGGAAGGAGTCAGTTGTCCTTTGTCGTCTGCGTATTGGCCACACGTGGATGACACATGGCCATCTACTTCGACGGGAGGATCCTCCACAGTGTCGCTGCGGCACTTCATTGACAGTGGTCCACATCCTTGTGGACTGCCCCCTTTTAGCTGCCTTACGACAGTCATTTGACCTGCCAGCTGCACTTCCTTTTATTCTCGGTGACGACGCTGCTACAGCTGATTGTATTTTACGTTTTATCCGTGCAGCTGGGTTTTATCATTTGATCTAAAGGTGGGTATTTTAGCCTGATATCTCAGGCACCCATCTTTCACAAATTTTTACTCTTTTTCTTTGTGCTGTCTCCCCGCTTTTACCCGTATGTTTTAGATTGTGCGGAGTGGCTGGCTCATCCTTTATTATTCTCGCGATCAGCCAGCCACACTTTTCTGCTGAAACCTTTTAGTACAGTTTTTATTTTATTTTTTATTTTTTTTTTTTTTTCCTCTTTCAGTTTTCTTCTTTCTACGTTTCTTTCCTCTTTAGGATTTCTTCTTTGAGTGTCCTGAACTCATTTCCCCTCATTACGTGCCCATTATGAGTTTGTCTTCTGTGTGAGTCACGCATTGTTTTGCAGGATGCATTACGCTGTATCGCCTTAGCTCGCAACAGGGGACTGATGACCACGTAGTCTAGTCCCCTCTAAACAACAACAACAACAACAACAACGAAGATACGTATTTGAATCTTCTGTGTCTCGTTACGCTTTTGATCAAGAAGCAGGGTAATATAATGAGGGAGGCTATAACACCACATGAAAGACTAACAGGAACAGCAACAGGAAGAATTCATGAAGACCTGAAATATACTGCTATTATTTCGGAAAGGCACTCAGTGCGATATTTCCTGAGTAGTATGTCCTATGCACCTCTCTCTTATTTTTATCAACATAGTCCTTACATTTAATATTCCGCAAGTAGGGATGCGTTTCCTCTATGAGGTCGTGGTTTATGGTTCATAATTCAGACATTGCTATTACACACTAACTGAAAGTACTCGATAAGAAACGATGCAGCCTCACTCACACTGTCAAATGTTTGCAAAAGCATCTTTATTGCCCATACAAGCTCAAGCACACATACGCTTGAACGCTTGCACAAGCACGCATAATCGAAATTCGATTCAGCATCGAGCTGCTTGTACAAGCCTGATTGATGAAATTTATCTTACACAGGCTCAAGTATGCTTGTGAAGCATGCTTGTCAAGCATGTGTGGCCTTTTTAATGGGGCAGCGGCTGCCGAACCGACGTGACGTCACAAGTCAACCCCAGAGGCGGAGGTGTCGTGCTGCACAGTGCCACGGCTGCTTGCCTGGCAGCTCACGCAAACTGTTCGTCTGGCCTCGCGCTTGACTGTCTGCCTAAGAGAGGAAAGGACGAACCCGAGCTCAGTGTTCATTCCGATGGTCTCGTGGAGCGATGATGCAGTGATCGGAATTACGTTAAGGGATGTGTGGAAAAGAATACATAGAAATAAAGTGAAAGATTGTGTGTAATGTGATTCCGTGTGAATGCACAGAACATCGGCACTAAAATATTCTGCATACCTACATCCCCTAAAGTGCTCACTTTTTTATGTGGATTTGCCCTTATTATGTGTTTTGTTACAAGAAAAGCTAGAAACACAGTAATATGACATAGAAATTGATTTCAGAAAAGTGAGATCGCTTGTAATCAGCGTTCTGCCGAAAGAGTTGCATTGAGCCGGCCGCGGTGGCCGAGGGGACTGAGGCGCTCCAGTCACGGTCTGCATGGCCACTACGGTCGGGGGTTCGAATCCTCCCTCGGGCATGGATATTTGTGCCGTCCTAGTTCGTAAGTAGTTCATAAGTAGTTTGTAAGTTTAGGGACTGATGACCCCGTAGTTAAGTCCCATAAACTATACAAACAAACAAGTTGCATTGATATAGGGAACGTGACGCGCCGGTACAGGTTGCCTGCGCGTATCCGTTATTATTATGAAAATGCAACACGTGTCGGCAAGATATGATTTCATTATTTCCAATAATTTAATAATGGGACCTTGATTTCCAGAAACACAAGTTTTTAAAATAAATAAAGCACACCTCTGGTTATATTTTTCGTACTGATACCGTAATACACATGTACTATGGCTTTATTACATAATTATGTCACTACACTTCCAGGAATGCTGTAGCCATACTATTGAACCTCATTTCACAATAGTTATTTAACGAAAAAACTTGTTTTTTGTTTTGTTTTTACAACACTGAAAATAGGAATCAGCAAACACAGCAACTAGTCGCCTGTTTTGTGTGTTTATTTATTCAATATGACCAGTTTCGTGTTGTCTGGCAGTTCATCATCAGGTGGTACACTTCTGTTTTCTTCACAACAGTGCGTAACTCGTCTGTAGTTGGCCCTCTCTGTAGTGTAACAGTTGGAGGTTTTGCTCATTTTCGCCACAGTTCGTATGTATAGAGCGCTCAAAAGCTGGCCAGAACACACGCACCACCACAGCAAACATTTTCTACAGGTTTTACGAAAACAATACAAATGTGCCAAATGTCATCAAGATCTGAATAAAACTGTAGAGTTTTTCGAATTCCATAAGTCAAATACTCTCTGCCAATGTCATGAACATTGGCGGTTAAATAAAATCTTGTTATTCACGTGTCGCATGACGCGGCAGTATATGAACCATATCATGGCTTATTACGTCATATATCCTAAACTACGTGTCGTAACTTGTTCTTACACCTACACCGATTGTTACCTCACAGAAAGGAATAAGTTTACCATATTTGGTTGAAATCAGTCCAGTTCTTTATTAGGCGATGTGAAACATTGTCTCATGATGAAACAGTTTTTCACGCATTTCCTTGTTTACGGCGTATATCTCGTGAAGTACGTGTCGTACATGATTTTTACGTCGATAGTGACATTCCTATTGTTTTGAAGGACAAGTGTTCGTAGAGATTGGAACGAAATTGTAGATTTCTTTGCAATATGAGGACGAAAACCCAGAAACACACGAATGATCTCTATATAAGGACAGAAGAATAAGATATAGCTTCACTGAGATTCCTTATGCCATGCAGATAGTAGCGAAGATTTTTGCTTTACAAAATGTATCCTATTCAACACACCAGAAAGGAAACCAAATTAGTATGCTTTGTCGCCTAGCCTTGATAAAGGTTTGAAGTGTTCAGCTCACGCGGAAGTCGGTTTGTGACAAATTCCAAATTTTGTACTAAACAGAGAAGAACAAAGTACTCTCCGATAGACGGGAGACACGAAAGCGAGTCAGTGTTTCATTGCCATCACTCCAGAAATGATGTTACTCTTTATAGAAAACTTTTTATAGTATGCGTAATTTGCAAAAGTTCGCCAACGATCTACATACTCCGCAATCCACCGTAAGGTGCGTGGCGAAGACTACACTGTGCCATTATTAGGCATTTCATTTCCTATTCCACTTCCAAATAGAACGAAGTAAAACATAACGGTTTTACGCCTCTGCATGATCGCTAATTTCTCTTATCTTGTCTTTGTGATCTTTAAACGAAATGCAAGTAGGTAACAGGATATTCGTTATACATTCAGCTTCAAATTCCGGACCTCTAAATTCCATCAACAGAATTACTCGAGAAGAAGGTCGACTTTCCTCCAGCCGTACCCCTTTGAGTTCCCGGAGCATTTCTCTGACACTCGCGCATTGGTCTAACCTACCGATAACGAACCTAGCTGCTCGCCTCTGAACTACTTCCATGTCTTCCTTTAAACTTACCTTTGCGGGTCCCAAACACTTGAGAAATTATCAACACGTGGTCGTACAAGCGTTTTATACGCCGTCTTCTTTACAGACGAAGTAAATTCCTAAATTCTCCCAATAAACCGAAGTCGGCTGTCCGCCATACTCAGAACTGTCGTTACATGTTCGTTCTATTTCATATCGCTCTGCAGTGTTACGCCTAGATATTTGAACGACGTGACTGCATCAAGAAGCTCACTAATAATGCTGTATTCGAACATTATGGGATTGTTTTTCCTACTCATGTGCACCACATCATATTTTTCTATATTTAAAACTAGCTTGTATTCTTCACACCAACCAGAAATTTTGTCTAATTCATCCAGTATGCTATTAGAGTCAATTAAAGATAATACCCTCTCGTACACCACATAATCATCAGCAAACAGCCGCAAATTACAAGTTACTCTGTCCATCAGATCATTTAGACAGAAAATAATAGCGGTCCCATCACACTCCTCCGGGGCAGTTTTGAATATACACTCCTTTCTGATGAACATTAGCCATCGAGAATAACGTACTGCGTTCTATTGCTTAGTAAGTCTTCCAGCCAGTCACAAATCTGCGTACCTATTCCATATGCTCATATCTTCGTTAGTAGTCTGCAGTGTGACACCGTGTCAAATGCCGTTTTGAAATTCAAAAAAACACAATCTGCCTGTTGCCCTTTATGCATGGCTCGGAAGATGTCATGTAAGAAAAGTACAAGCTGACTTACGCATGAACGATGTTTCGTAAGCCCGAGCTGATTAATAGAAAGAAGATTTTCCGTCTCAAGGAATTTTACTATATGCGTCAAGAAATTATACAGACTTTGATATGAATCTTCTGATGTTAGTATTACATATATGTTGTTGTTTTGGTGATCTTCAAACCGCAGACTGGTCTTATGTAGCTCTCCACGCTGTCCTGTGCAAGCCTCTTTATCTGAGAATACGTATGGCAACATACAACCTTCTCTATCTGCTCACTTTATATGTCTCTCTGTCACCCTCTACGATTTTGACCCCACACGCCCTTCCATATAATGCTAAGTTGCTTAGTGCCCTATCAACCTATTCTTTCTCTTAGTGGGGTATGCCTGAAACTCTTCTCCTCAATTCTGTTGAGCACCTCCTCGCTACTTACGTGATCTATCCATCCGATCTTCATCATTTGTCTGTAGCAACTCAATTCAAAAGTTCTATCATGTTTTTGTCTGAACTCCATATTATCCACGTTTCATTCCAGACAAACCTTTTCAGATCTGACTTGCTAAAATTGGACGTCAACAAATTAAATTTCTTCAGAAACTCTTTTCTTCCCATAGCCACTCTGAATTTATGTCTTCTTTACTTCGCCCATCAGATGCTATTTTGCTACCCAAATAACACCACGCATTTGCTACTTTTACTGCCTGTTTGCCTGATCTAATTCTTTCAGCATCACCTGATTTTTTGACACTGCATTCTATTCCCTCATTTTGCTCTTGTTAATTCATCTCGCACCCTCCTTTCGAGACATTGTCTATTCCGTTGAATTGCTCTTCCAGATCCTTTGCTGTCTCTGCCAGAATTACTGTGTCATCGCAAACCGCAAGGTTTTTATATCTTCTCTCTCTACTTTAATTCCTTCTCCAAATTTCTCCTTGTATTCCTTCACAGCTTGCTCAATGTGCTGATTAAACAACTTTGGGTAAAGGCTTAAGTGCGTGCCTTTCATGACCTTCATCTCTTATCACTGCTGTCTGGTTTTTCTTCAAGTTGCATATATTTTACCCCTGCTACTTTCAGAATTTAAAAGAGTGTATTCCAGTCAACATTGTGAAAAGCTTTCTCCAGATCCACAAATGCTAAAAAAGTAGGTTTGCCGACTTTAATCTATCTTCTATGTCGTAAAGTGAGTGTTGCCTCCGGTTTTCCTACATTTCTGCGTAATCCAAACTGGTGTTCCCCAAGGTCGGATTCCACCAATCTTTTCATTCGTCTGTAAATAATTCGTGTTAGTATTTTGCAACCATGACTTATTAAACTGATAGTTCTGTAATTTTCAGATTTCTTTGCAATTGCGTTCTTTTTAAATGGCATTACTAACTATATTCTTCTTCAAGTCGGTATCTTCTGTGTTTTCCGGAAATTTCAATTAGGTCTTATCCTTCTGCTTATATGATCATTTGCGGCCTTCACTATCTCTAAGAGCTACTTGAATACATCGCATTTCATGTTTGAGCAAATTTTTTTCTTACAGGGATATGAGACCACATTTTTTTAATGAAACCCTATGTTAAATTTTAGCGTAACATGATGGGTTTGAAATGACGTTTTCAAATATGTTTATATCATAATAGTTATGTGAATAGTTTTTGTGACACAGATATGTTCTCCTATCGAATTCGCCCTTCGAAGTGGCGTTGTCCAATGCGACTTTTCCTGCTGCGTAGACTACACGGTAAACGTCCCGAGTCCGTCCTTAGACAAACAACCGCTTCGAAGGACGAATACGATACGGGAAGATATGGGTGTCTCAAAAATCATTCGCCTAAATAGTTTGATATACACATATTTGTAACCGTCTTTTTAAGGCCAAAACGTTACGTTGAAATTTGACATAGGGTTCCATAAAAAAGAACTGAAAATGGGCTCTTATCACTGTAATAAACAAAAGCACAAACATGAAATTTCATGTATTCAAGTAGTCCTTGTCCCTGCAATTCACTGTCCAAACGGCATCTTTGTATCTATTATGGTTGGGGCGACACAAGGAGTGTTATCACTTAGCTGCCTCACAGTGTATACTGCAGGATACAATACCCTATGTCCATTCGAATGTTCATTAGATTGCTGTTTAATAGTTTTAGTAATTTCTGTTGGGAACTTTTCAAGATATACAGCAACAACGCTGAATGGGCACAAAGACAAGTGCTTAGGTATCTCTGCTAGTACACAAAGACTAGCAGAGATAACTAAGCACTCATTTACACGTGGAGACCTGGCGTAATGCGGCAGAAAGAGGAGACGGGGCGCCACAGAACACGTGGGCCTCGGCCTGAGACCTGATGGCAACCAACAGGTGGTTACAATTCAGTACATAACCGCCAGCAGCGTCGTAAGGCCGAATATGCCGCTAAGCGCCCGGCGGCAGGCGCTCGACACGGACGTGTGGACGCGGGCGCTCCGGAACAGAACCCAGTGGCAGTGTCACTTCTCCGGCCGGTGTCACGCCAGACCACTTTAGAGAGAGAGGGAGAGAGACGTGAAAGAGTAAGCGGGCGGGCGGCGGCTTAGGCTGTTAGCCGGCGCAGCGCTCCAGTCCCCAGGGCTTCGCGGCCGACTGCTCGCCGCACTGGCCGGTACAGGACTGCTCCAGTGCCCCTACTCCATATTCAGAGGCGTCTGCACTCTGCCGGCCAGCGGAGCGAGCGGCGGGCTGAAGCGAGAGGCAGCCGCCGACCGCCGCGTGGGGGAGGGAGGGGGGCAGGGTGGCTGTCGGCACCTCACATCACCACAGGCACTGTGGCCAGCAAGGCCTGGTGAAATACGCAGCACCACTGGCAGCGCAACGACCTCTTCGTGCGGTGGAACGTGTGCTACAACGTTACCTTCAAAAGCACTCGTCTTGTATGATTAGGGTTGAATGTGGCCATGTCAGACATCCTTGGGGTGTCCACTCGGCAACACTACACCCTTTGGATGAGGAACTTTGTATACTTCATAAGGTCCTTCATATAAAAAGAAAAACTTTCTTGCATTCTTTGTTTCCTTTACGACCCTTAGGATGAGACAATGCAAGTACCTAATCTCCAATCTGGTAACAGGGTACCTTAGCTTGCTCGTTATACTTCCTGATTCGTTGTTCAGCGTTTTTAATCACTTGTTCTTTAATATCATTTTCCTGTATAGGATTAATTTTTTTTTTAATGGAGGCCAAGGAGTAGCAGTTAATAAAGGTTATGAAACGTTTACCTAAGATCTCAAGTGGTGCTAAACCAGTACTTAAATGAGGCAATTCATTTAATATCTTTTCAAATTCTGGAATTAACTTATCCCATCGTGTATGTCTGGAAGCACAATATGTCCTAAAAAGTCTACCAGCTCTTTCATTACTCGTTCCACCGGATTTCCTTGTGGATGATATTTGGAAATGAGAATATGTTTTATATTATATGTCCTTAACAACTCTTTAAATTTGTTTCTGATAAGAGCACTACCATTATCAGATAATATTCTCTTAGGTGTGCCCAATTCACAAAATAATCTCTACTAAGACAACTTATTACACTTGAAGTTGTTGCTCTTTTTAACATGTACAACTTCACATATTTCGACCAGCATTCCAGTATTACAAAGATATAACTAAAACCACCTGAGCTACGTGGTAAATGGCCGAAAAAGTCTATTAAGAGAATATCCCATAATACAAAAGGAATTATAGAAAATAATTTATAATTATGGGGACTATTTCCTAGTTTTACCTCCTGACACAATTCGCATGTTCAAATCAAATGTTCAAATTCGCATGTCCGAATAATAATTCTACTTATACGTGTCATATTCCTGAAATAGTAAAACTTCATGAGATGTTTAACACATGTGGATACCAAAGTGACCATATCCTTTTTGTATGTATACTACCAAGTCATGTACGATGGCTTCACGTACACAAATCTTCCAATAGTTATGTTCAGGTTTCGCTTTCCAATACAATAAATTATTAAAGTACAACCAATTATCTTTAACTACATAAGTGTCTTCGTTGTTGTCAAAGGTTTGCAATATTTTACCAAAGATAGAGTCAAGTGGTTGGTTAACTTTAATAGCTGTTACTTTTTGCTTCATTTTCTGTTCACTTTCTTTATTGGTCAGGAAATACACAATATAGTTAGTCCCTGGTTCCTCAGTGATCCTAATATTTTCCATCCCTAGAGGAAGCCTGCTTAATGCATCTGACACTACATTCTGTGAACCTTTTATATACCGTATTTCATAATGAAACTCCTATAAATACAAGACCCATCTCATTAATCTACGTTGCAATAACCTAGATTTGGACAGAAAAACCAAAGCCTGGTGGTCGGTATACACAATAGTTTTCCTTCCGCTAAATAATCCACGAAACCTTTGGAAGCTCCAAACAACTGCAAGAGCTTCTTTTTCCGTTACGAAGTAATTTATCTCGTATTTATTCAAAGTTCTGCTAGCAAAAGCTATAGGACGATGTAAGCCATTTTCGTCAGTTAATTCGCCCTGAAAGATCACACACGAAATTCCGTAATCGGAGGCTTCTGTATACATACAAAATTCTTCTTCAAACTTTGGATGGTATAGTATTTTCACGTTTATTAAAGCATTCTTTATTCTATTGAAAACTAATTCTTCTTCCTGTCCCCAAGTCCACACAGACTTTTGTTTAAGCAAATCTAAAAGATTAGCATTTGTAATATCAGTTCCTGGAATAAATCTTCTCAGGAAACTTACCATACCTAAGAAGGATTTTAACTGCTTCTTATTCCTAGAACTAGGGCATTTAGCAATGGCTTCAATACGTTCCGGTCGTACTCCCTCACTATTCACTATATGTCCTAAAAACCTCTCTTCTTCTCTCCCGAAATATGATTTAGACAATTGTAAAGTGATACCATTAGCAATCAACCTTTCGAACAACTCCTGTAAAACAGAGAGGTGTTCTTCCCATGTTCTTGTAACAACAAGGATGTCGTCAATGTACACAATTATCTTACGGGACAGTTGTGGACCTAATGCAGAGTCTAACGCTCTTATAAAGGTTGCCACAGATATGTTAAGTCCAAATGGTAACACCTTAAATTGGTAAGACTTACCTTTAAAGAGAAAAGCTGTATATTCTCTTGAGTCAGGATGTAAAGTAACTTGATGATATCCGGCTGTTAAGTCCATAGTACTCATATAACGAGATCCTGCAATCCTTAAAAGTATTTCCTCCATAGGTAAAGGTCTATCCCTTTCCATCTCAATGATATTATTTAATTCCCTAGCATCTAATACTAGGCGAACTCCACCTCCAATCTTCTTCACCGCCCACAATGGACTGTTGAAGGGACTACATGATCTCTCAATGACACCCTGTTCCAAGATTTTATTTGCCTCTCTAGTGGCAGCTTCCTTTAGCTCGACGGAAATTGGTTTAGGTTTCTTAAAGAACGGTTTTGGGTTCTTAATCTTAAGCTTACATACATAGTCTTTAATATATCCAGGTTTGTCTGAAAAAACTGACTTAAATTTTAATAATACTAATTCAAGCCCTTCTTTCTCCTGCTGAGAGAGGAATGTATTTGAATAACACTTAGCTTTTATTTCATTATAGATACTATAATTGAAATCAGAATGATAACCTTCCTCTGCTGCCTCCTCACAATCTAATAAGTTTATAGCATCCACGTATTTAAGATACAGAGACTCATAATTATTATACACATATTTGAGGTGGTCAATCTTAAGTCTTACTATACGGTTTTCTACATAAACAGAAAAAGTGGAATTCTTAAATTCTAAGAGAGCCTCATGCTAATGTAACCAATCAACGCCTAAGATTAAGGCTACATTTAATTTATCCACTACAAGAAATTAATGTGAGAAAGCTTGCTGGTTAATTGTAAAAGATAGATAAATTTCTTCATTGATTTTATGCAATAAATCCTAAATGCTGCTTTAAATATAATTATTTTATTACACTATAGGCCTATTTCGGCTTTTAGCGCCATCGTCAGGTGATCTGCGAAAACATTACATTATAAATACATCAAATTTTCGTACAATATCGTAAATGTAAATACTATTACGAAATATTACATACGTCTGTTGGTCCTGATATTCATATACATCGATGGTTTTATTGCTGCCAGTCATTTATTTATTGCGTTGCATTGTAGTTATTGCAACATTTCTGATGACTTACGATGTATATGAATATCAGGACCAACAGACGTATATAATATTTCGTAATAGTATTTACATTTACGATAATGTACGAAAATTTGATGTATTTATAATGTAGCATTTTCGCAGATCGCCTGACGATGACGCTAAAAGCCGAAATAGGACTATAGTGTAATAAAATAATTATATTTAAAGCAGCATTTAGGATTTATTGCATAATGTCTTTAAATGACATTTATAGTGCTGCAGGCCCAAGAGAAACCAAATTCTTCATTGATGTTTTGACTTTTCTTGCCAGTAACCCCTACAATTCTTATATTACTTACTGGCAACGTTGGAAATTTCCATTATTTTCTCTTGATTTTAAATAATTCCTTAGATAGTATACTAACCTCACTACCAGAATCAATATATTTACTTCTGTATCTTTGATGAAACCCTTGCTGACTGGTTTAAATTCCTTACTTTCTTTATGTTATTCTCTTGAAACACGAGATCATCTTATAAACTATCTTCATCCGATCGATTTGAAGAAAACTTACAAGTCATATAGAACATAAATCTACGGTCCGCTTTAGTAGACCCGCACTATGGGACGGTTTTAGTTTCCCGAATTTTCCATGATGACGTCACCTATGATCTCGCCATTATCCGTTATTTGTTTTGTGATCGATTGATTACCTTGACCACGTACTTTACGTACCTTAGAACCACCTTCTTTATTTCCTATACTACCAGTATCTTTATAGGGTCTCTTAACTTGACAAAAACGACTTTGATTTGCGTTGTTGGCTCAGATCGATTATTGCCGTGGTTCCGAACATTATTTTCTCGATTATTCTTAAGTTGCTCGTCCTCCTTTTCTCTGTTTAAATTGTCGAGCTGTTTTAGGTAATTTAATAAATCTCTCGGATGTGACCATTCCCTTTCTATCATTTTGTGCTTAACATAACAAAGTAGTCTACTGATCACTACCCTGGGAAAATATTCTTCCATTATAGTTTGCACTAGCAGTTTTACCCGATTTAAATGCCATTCAAAATACTTTCTGAATCCTCCCCAACGTTTTGAATAATTGGGTAGGTCTAATAATTCAAGAGTAAGACGTTGTTGCTCCCCTTTTGACCAATATTTTTCTTTAAATTGGGTGATAAAATCATTCCATGTCTTAAATTCACTACGATTTAGAATAGCCCATTCAGTAGCACTAGCTTCTAATTGTCCGATTATAAATTGTATTTTCGTCTATCATCCCAGTTAACAGGAAATTAACTCTCTATGGCTTTTACAAATATAATAGAATGCAAGCCACCCTCTGGGTTGAAGGTCGGAAATTTATTCCCTGCTTCTGAGGTCACTATTGAATGACAATTTCCTCCACAATCATTAAATGGTCTTGCTTTGTTCACTTCACATTGCGAGGAAGTAGTCGCATCGTTTTTATTATCTGCAGACATGCGTGCTTCAATTACATTGTCAGCGCTTAAAATCCTTGAGGTGTCCACTCGCCCATAAAAATTTATATAAAAATAATAAATATTTTAAACATGTTCATGTAAAATCTTTGTACGTTGCAATATTTCAAAATCAGATTCTTACGCCGAGGGAAGAAGTTTTTAACAGTCACTGTTGTTAAAATTTTTCTCTCATAGATCAGACTGTCAAAATAAATTCTTCAGTTTGTGGTCGTTGCTATAGGCACAGATAAGAAATAATATTTCTTCAATGGTTATCGATCGATTAACCAAACTTAAAAAAAAAAAAAAATCACTTATCGAATTCTTCTTGACGTAACTTTCACACAAATAAAAATCCATAAAAAATCTTCCTTCAGATTTAAGAATATTTAAATTAAATCATCTCCTCGTTTCATTAATATATTATTTATCGTAAAATAATTCTTCATAAATGATGTACTCTGACACTTTCGTGAAGTTTAAACACAATAACATTTATTGCTCTCTATGACTTTACATATGTAGTGATTGAGAGACAAAAGGGAACTGACTTTTAAAATTTGTTCTTTTAATGAAACTTCGATCATAATGTCAACTCTTGCGATGATAGTCGCAGTGATCATCTTCTTGCCTCGTGGCCGTCGACCCGCGACTTGATGTGGCCGACCCTTGTAATCGGCGTCGAAGATGTTGCCTTCGTAGGTTGAATCGCCTCACAGCACATGAAACATAAAAAACATAGAAAAAAACGTCTTTAAGAATCATATAACATTAAACATTCACATAAAAATCATTTAAGAACACAAATATAAGCAAGTTATCCTGCACAATCTGAGCTGACATGAGAGACAATAATCCGTCCCACTACACACTTCCGCCCTCTGATATGGAACAGTAAATGGCAGTGCTTCTTATTTACATTAAAAACCACTGCACACGCTCCGATTAATCGTCCGAACAACAAGCTGTCCAACGAAATAACCAAATTCGTAGCAGCCTACTCACATTCCAACCAACTGCCCACAGCGATTGCAGCGCCGCCCTGTTCTGGTGTCTGTTTGTAGAACGGCTTTCGTTTTAACGTGTTCGCTGTGCAGACAGCAGACGATGGCAGACAGGAATTGGTCGGATAGTGATACACACGCACAATTTGTCGGGTGGAGTGGTGGGGGTCGGATGTCGGACGGTCAGGCCCGACCAACCATCTGACAAGCAAAGTTGGTCGGGAGGCGCCTCCACACGCCCAATTCAGCGGACCGCCGATAATTTTGCCCCGACAAATCAGAACGTGTGTAGGGGCCTTAAGGACCGACCGAATATTCGATTTCGGTAACGGCCATTTTCGGAAAATAAAGGTTTCGGCCGTAGTTTCGGGTACGGCCAGAAAACAGCCGTACCTTCAGTTTGGCCGACACTAGCTTTTGTGGACTTATGGATGAAGCCGGAAAGCGTCTGGGACGGATTTAGTGCTCGTAAAAATTGTATTTCGTTGTTAATCACAATACAAGCTCCTCGCTTTCAAGGAAACCCATTAATAAAACTTTCTGGCATAATAATATGATAATGCGTTTCATTAAGTGCAATACTGAGTAAGATATATTGCTACAAACACAGTGCAAGAATATCACTATAAGATACGATTGCGTAGTGTTGCTTCAGGGTCATTGTAATCGTTTGTTAGGTCTGTATCCTTTTTTTTTTTTTTTTTTTTTTTTTTTTTTTTTTTTTTTTTTTTTGCAGCAGCCGAGGCATTTCGGTCCCACTCTCCTCTGAAAGAGAGTGGGAGTTCTCGCCATATTTCGATCATAATGTGTTATAAATTAGTAAAGTAGCGCACTTTCAACGTGTTAAGAGTTGCTATGTGTCCCATGAAAGTCTACACTGTTACACCAAACATAAAAACAGGGCGGTCGAAAACTGAAACAAACACAACAAAAATCATATAGGGGAAAATGACGAGGTCGTCAACTTGCCCCAGCCAACTTGCCCCAAACGACAATGTTAGAAAGCTAACATTATTCCGGCTGTTTAAAAAAGACGCAGCCACAAATAAGGAGTCTTTGTGAAAAACACAATGTTTAAGTTACTTAAGTATGATGAAGTATAAACCATTATCTTCCCTATTAGTCTGCGAAGTCGTATTTCAGAAATGTATAAAATTACAGCACGTTACAGAGAATTCTCGATCGGAGTATAGGAGGGAAGGATACGACATGAGCGAAGTCAGTGCTCTATGTTTTACTTCCTAGTCGTGAGGAGCGCTAGTAGTATGCTTACGGTGCTGCTACCACAAATGGGAATTTAAACTAAATAATGTTTCAGCTTGCCCCGCTCGTCAACTTGCCCTGGTCTCCCTAGACGAAGGCAGAATCGCGGCACTGGCGTCACTCAAATTCCCCCACACTAAAAAAGTTTAAGAAAGCTCCGTTTTCAAATTGAAAAATGGCGGCAACTTCTTTTGTGGGGTGAGCCGGGGAGGGGGAGATTTCTTCCTTCAAACGTTTCGTTGGCAGCTGCAGGAAATGTAGTCGGAGGTGAGTCGATGACTGGTTGCTACACGTGTTATATTTTTAATTTTTTTTCTTTTTCTCTCTGTGAAGTGAAGTCTTCTACTGCACTGCCACCACTTTGAGAGCGAACTGCTGCTGAGCGCTATAAGCCTACAGGTGCTGCTTATACAGAGCGCATGGAGCGCGCCACCGTGCGTCACTTGCTGATGACTGTGAATGTATCTTTGACTGACGTCACCTCTCCCAATTGCTGGTACTCGATGCTCACACGATTGGTACAAAGTCTACCGCCGTATCTTGATCAATTTAAGACTTTCTTCGTTTCCATTAAACTTGATTGGGTGTTTCTGTATTTCTAAAGCTTCTCTCTACATAGGAGTGCACAGGCAGATTGACACTGGCCAAAAAAGCGGCGCCATTTGACTTACGTCACAGAAAATGCTAGTGGCAATACCAAAAATTCATGTAGCGCTTCTCAGTTGTCCCCATTTTTCGCCTTACCACACAGTTAAAGTCATTTGAATTTTGTGTCGCCAGTTTGCTCAGAATCACAATAAGCAGTCGCCACCCTTATGTCAAGAGTAGGGGGACAGTGGGCATTCTAGACAGCTCTGATCCCCACACAGCGATCATTCCAAGAATGCTTACGTCATCTTACCAGGAATTACGCTATATTCACCGCTATGCTTTAATCCATCACGTTCCTTCTAGGAATCTGGTGACACAATCGCATCATTATTTTTACACAACTGTGCGTTCCATCACGTTCATTCTGGGAATTGAGAGTACTATATTAACCAGTTGCCTTACAGGTGTTGCTTACATCAAGGTTACAGGGCTGAGGGCATTAACCCCCGAGCCACAGGACCTCCTCCCCAACCAATGACTGCTATTTACGCCAGTTCTCAGTGCAGACACATATTATATTAAACAAGAGCCAACCTGGTCAGTGTTAGAGCACTGAGGGCATTAAACCCCACGTTCCAAGGTTGAGCGGTGAGGGCATTCACCCCCATGTCCCAGGGTTGAGCGCTGAGGGCATTCACCTCCAGTCTGATATCTCCTGACTGCCTGCCCTACGAGAGTTTGGGCAGATTAAACTACCTTAACTGATGGCTATACAGCTGTCCATACAGAATACTGCAGTCAGAACAAACCAAAATGTGTGAAAATAACTGTAAATCAAGTGCTGTTTATAAAATGTAAATAAGACAATAGTAATATGCAACTGATTTCAAGTCTTTTAACCTTAAATACTCTTGCAACAACCCACAAATGTGAAATACGAGTTCTTGTTCTTCACCACAGCAGTGACTATTTTGTTAGAAGCAAGATAGGTCATTCAAACAATATTGTAATTGTGGTGTCGCACAAGTACAAAGTGCGCGCCACCTACTTTCGCCGCGCGCCGCCATGCACGCACGGCGCGGCGTTCTCACGACGACAGCCACGAGCGCCCTCTGCGACAACTCCGCTCGTGGCCACCACTGAAGGACATCGTCCACTTGGAACTGAGATAGCAACCAGTCAGGACCTTCGTAATCAGATAGGCACCAGTGAAGACTTTGCTATTGTACAGGCACTAGGCAGGCCTCTAACAACTATGTATCAACATTCTGCAGTACTATGTAAAAGTTAAGTATTGTTACATTCTGTGCAATATATATCTCTCTCTAATTTACTCTAGTGTTTGTAGTTCTGGCTGCTCCCCTCCGTACCTGCACCGGCGTGCTATCTTTGTTACTGTGTCGGTCTCGTTCCACTCGGCCACCGACACCTACGAGACACAAAAGCGGCGACGAGGCTGGGACACAAAAGTAATATTGTTATAAAATTAATACCCATAAACTAAATAAAGGAAGTGATATCATGCTCTGTTAAAGTTAATAACAATTGAAAAAAACAGTTGTTGTGATAAAATATCTATCTCAAAGACTAGAAGTCATCGAGTTAAGCACTTTTCCCATAGATACCACCACCAGCAGCAAACAAAATATATGAATATTTTAATTTAAATTCAGGTGTTATTTCGGTGAACTTTGGCATAAATTAAGTAGGTCCATCACCCAAACGATATATTAGTTTAGAATGCATGCAGTAAAAGCGATTTTATGGAAAAAATATGTAAAATAAACTTAACCAAAAATCGGGATATTTTATATTCAATTCTGGTGATTTTTTTGGGGAATATCGTGAAAATTAAGTATATCCCTGACTCAAATGAGATACTAGTATAGTATGTATGAAGAAAATGCAATATACATGGTAAAACAAAATTGAACATACCCTAAAATTGGAATATTTTACACTAGTTCTGCAGTTTTCTGACAGATATATTGCTTGACATCGTAAAAATTAAGTAACTCACTTTCCTAAATAACATACTAGTACAGAATGCATGCATAAAAAGCCATCTTTATGGTAAAAAAGAAAAGTAGCTCAAAAATGGGGATTAAATTCATTAATCCTGCAATTTTCATGTAGAAATATCGCTAAACATCTATAAACCAAACTTCCTCCATCTATTTCCATTCATCAGAACCCAACATTATTTTGAATAGATGAAAACAGCTGTAATACAATTAATAATCAAGGCCAATAGACTTTATTTTCAGTGGAGTTGCTACATGACCTTTTAACGGTAAATATATTGTGACACACGTAAAAGGAAGTATTCCATATACAATAGCTGATGCCTATTGCCATAACTTCCACATTTAACAACATGATTATATCAAAAGACGAAATGTTTTCACTAAAATGACATGATGTTTATACTGTGAATATCGTGAAATCACTGCCCACACCTCTAACTTCAGTATCTCCCAGCTACCTACAGCCCTAACATGGCTATTAAATACTGAAAATATTGTAAACAGCACTATATAAAAATATCAAAAGACTGGGAAACTAACTTTTTCGGCCTCATAACTGCAGATAATCCACTAAAATAAAGATGTATATTACTTTAGGTTAGTTAAAAGGGAGGCACTCATTCCTAGGAAAGGTGTTATCTATTTATAAAGAAAAGTCACACATGGTATATAAAGTTTCGATTAAATCAGCTGTTTTGCCAAAGACACTAAGTCTCAGAGAACTCATACTGCAATACCAAAAACATTTTCACATCGACATATCGAAATTTCACAACTTACAATAAAAAAGTATTGCATACCAACTCAACAAAAGAAGTATTCTCTAAAGGCATTTTCATTGCTGAATAACAGCTTTAATTCTACAAGTAAGGTGGAAATAATTTGCTAACATGGTAAGTGTTCTCTCACTATTAATAACACAGTATGTAAACAAATAATCCTATTTTGTTTACACAATAATTTCCTGTGTTAATGGCACTAGTTAAATGTGATTATAGCATTTGCAACAGTGTTGTGGACTTCTTTGCATCAGAGCATTAACATAACCTGCAAAGGAAAAAACGTGCCAGTACGATTTTTGTACCACTGTCTTAAACTTACAGTTTTCTTTCCTGGATATTTTCAGATCCAGCAATATGCTAAATAAACAAGCCCCTTCAACCCCAATACCATAGAATGTACAGAATGTATACACTAAAAGCGATATTTATGTTTAAAAAGATCAAACTCCAAACTATGTGATATTACACTAATTACCACAAAGTAATTGTAAAATTAATGCCTATAATCCCTAAAGTAAACATCCTCAAGCCTAACAGATGGTAGAAAGTCGTGATATCTACTCTACATGAGGAGAATGCACACTACTGTTTAATCGAATATGAGAATGTTATATAGCCAGCCGCAGTGGCCGAATGGACTGAGGTGCTGCAGTCACAATCTGCATGGCCACTACGATCGGGGTTTCGAATACCCCCTCGGACATGGATATTTGTGCCGTCCTTAGTCTTAGCTAGTTCATAAGTAGTTTGTAAGTTTAGGGACTGATGACCCCATAGTTAAGTCCCATAAGCTATACAAACATTTGAACATTTGAAAATGTTATAGTGAAGCTATTACCTAAAAACCGTATACCGTCTATACAGTGTTCCATAGCTACTTGTAGACCTAGCTATGCAAAGAAGAAAAATAAATTGTTGTAATTACAGTCAGTTTGTTCAGGATATTGTCCAACTGTGATAGGACAGTAACTAAGCTAAAAACTCGCTATCTAGGCACAAATAAGGCATTAAATTAAGTATTTTACACAGCACTGACGAAGTTAGACCGAAGACGACTTTTGTCCCAACATTAGTATCACAGTGTCTTTTATGTACAATGCACAATGTAAACCCCTACTGGTTGTAATAAAATGTTGTAAGCAGACATGAGAAAACATTGTCTTCTATTCGAATTCATGTCAAATCCTAAATGAACGCCTAACATCTTTAAAGTAAGTACCCTAATGCTAGTTTAAAAAAAAAAAAAAAAAAAAAAAAAAAAAAAAAAAAAAAAAAAAAAAAAAATGTGTGCAGCGATCGTTTTGTGCGTTTTTGAGTGAATGAGGGTCAAGTTCACTAACAAACTTATTACATTTACCACAACAGGACCACTTTAAACCACATACATCTGGATGGACATGGGCATTTGTATATATCAAAGACAGCACAGAACAACAGAGACAAGGCTTAGCACAAGCCAATAATCACTTCCCTGAAACGAATATGCCTATTCCTTATTAACATCCTCCAAGCCCAATATCTACATGACCATACTTCTAAGCTTATTTCCACAGCAAACAAACAATGCAAATTTCGTCTACTGAGTATTGCCCCTGTGGGGTACCATACACCTTCTAAGGATGCACACACTCACCATGATGAGGTAAATCTAATTTCCTGACAGGTACGGGTCATGGTGAATGGTTGAATAAAATCGGAAAATATCGGCACTCCAATTAGCCGGTGACTCTGCGTAAGTAGTTAAAAAGAGTGTGCAGGGAATATGGCCTACCAGCTCCTACCAGCTGTACAGAATACGGTCGCAGGTCTGTTGTTCTACTCTATTGTGCCTGATTATTCTGAACGGAATTAAGTTTCACTTTACATATTATTCACTTTTCATTTATTATTTCATTTTATTTCACTAATTTATTTACAGACTTCACTGGAGTCAACATGAATGACATCATCAATGTCTGTTCGAAAAATCTCAGCTGACGCCATAATGCCAGTCATGTAACTGGAATTTTGACAGGAGTGGGTGGGAAGGGCAGCCGCTTCAGTATCAGCTGTTGTGACACTTGCTGTGGCGTCGTTTTTGTGGCCTGTGTAAACCCGCCTCATCATCATCATCATCATCATCATTAGACACTGTTATGACTTTCAGCGTTCAGTGTGGAGCATAGGACCTCTAGTAAAATTGCTCCATGATCCCCTATTCAATGCTAACATTGATGCTTCGTCTGATGTTATGCCTTTTACTTCAAAATCATTCTGCACCGAATCTAAGTACTTTCTTCGTGGACTACCTCGACTCTTACCCTCCGCTGCCGAGCTCATAAGTCTCTTAAGTGAACTTGATTTTCCATGCGTGTAACATGACCCCACCATCTCTGTTGGCTCTAACTGCTTCATCTATGGTATTCATTCCCAGCTTTTCTTTGATTTCCTCATTATGGACACCCTCGTGCCATTGTTCCCATCTATTGGTACCTGCAATCATTTTTGCTACTTTCATATCTGTAACCTCTATCTTATAAATAAGGTAACCTGTATTCACCCAACTTTCACTCCCATACAACAAAGTTGGTCGAAAGATAGAGCTGTGCACTGGTAACTTAGTCTTGGTACTTACTTCCTTCTTGCAGAAGAGAGTAGATCTTAGCTGAGCACTCACTGCATTAGCTTTGCTGCACCTCGAGTCCAGTTCTTTCGCATTGTTGCCATCCTGTGAGAAAATACATCCCACGTACTTGAAACTGTCTACCTGTTCTAACTTTGTTCCTCCTGTTTGAATCTCTTTCCCACAGACATTACTTTCGTTTTGGAGATGCTGATCTTCATATCATAATACTTGCACCTCAGATCGAGCTCTGAAATATTGGTTTGCCACCTTTCAATCGAATCTGCTATTACAACTAAGTCATCCGCATATGCGAGACTGCTTATTTGGTTTTCACCTACTCTAATGCGCCCTGCCAGTCTACTGTTTTCAACATATGATCCATAAATAGAATGAACAACAGTGGTGGCAGTTTAGAGCCTTGTCTTACCCCTGAAACTACCCTGAACCATGAGCTTAATTTGCCATCTACTCTAACAGCTGCCTGACAGTCTACGTAAAGCCCTTTAATTGCCTGCTGAAGTTTGCTTCCTATACCATAAACTTGTAGAACTGACGGTAGCTTCCTCCTAGGAACACGGTCATAAGCCTTTCTATATCTACGAAACATAGATACAATTCCCTCTTCCATTCATAGCACTTTTCCAATACCTGCCGTAAGCTAAAGATCTGGTCCTGACAGCCTCAAAGAGGCCTAAACCCACACTCGTTTTCATCTAACTTGTCCTCAATTAATACTCGCACTCTCCTTTCAACAATACCTGAGAATATTTTGCCTACAACGCTAATTAAAGAGATACCTCGATAGTGGTTGGAATCTTTTCTGTTTCCAAGTTTGTAAATTGGTGTGATTACCGCTTTCGTCCAGTCAGGCGGAACCTGTCCCGATTCCCACGCCTTTTTAATTATCCTGTGTAACCATTTGAGACCTGATATTCCACTATTTGACGAGTTCCGGCTTAATTTCATCTAGTCCAGCAGCTTTATTGCACTGTAATCTACTGACCATTTCCTCCACTTCCTCAAATGAGATCCTGTTTCATCGTCGTTCCTATCCCATTCTACCTGTAAATCTGATACATCATTGAACGTTTCACCTACATTGAGCAGTTCTTCAAAATATTCCCTTCATCTGCCCAAAGCATCCACAGGATTGACTAGTAGCTTTCGTGACCTGTCCAGAACACTCGTTAATTCCTTCTTCCCACCCTTTCGAAGATTATTAATTACGCTCCAAAATGGTTCTCCAGTGGCTTGGCCCAGAGTTTCTAGCTTGTTTCCAAAGTCTTCCCATGATTTCTGCTTGGATTCTGCAATTATCCGTTTGGCGTTGTTTCTTTCTTCAACATAACTTTCTCTGTCTGCCTCATTTCTAGTATCGAGCCATTTTTGATATGTCTTATTTTTCTCTTTACAGGCTGCCTTGGCTGTGTCATTCCACCATGCTGTCTGCATCTTCCCACCATCTACACACTACTGTTCCAGGAATTCTCTAGCTGCTTCCAGTAGTGTGTCCCTATACCTTGACCATTCCTCTTCCAGTGACTGTAAATCATTACATTCAACTAACTGGTACCTTTCCAAGATCATTGTTATTTATTTGTGCCTAATTTCCTTGTCTTGAAGCTTCTCCACTCTTATCCTTCTACACATGGATCTGAGGGAGGATTCGAACCTCTGACAGTGAACAACTGTGCGCTCTTCAAGAAGTCGCCTTAGGACACTTAGCCATCCACTACAGCAGCACCAGTTTCAATTAATCAGTATTGTTTCTACATAAAACCCATTCCCAAATACAACAATTTCGCTTTCTCTTCATTTCATTGTAGTTTTATCTCAATTCTAATGGAATAAACTAAATGAAGACTCCTGACACCACATGTAGTAACCCAAGCAAAGACACTTCTTGAAGAAGACTTTTGTTACTGCTTTGCTAAAGAGTGAACAATTAACAACAACTGTAGTGCATTTTCCTATTGTCAGTATAACAGGCTTTAACTACAAGGTAACATTTTATTGTCAGGATAACACATTTGTCAGTCACACAGGAGGTGGTTCAGCCTCAGTGACCTTGGGCATTCTGTTCCCACCTGTCGGCCGGACAAAGGGTGCACTGCCATTTGGCACACGACCCCATGGCGTGCTCTGAACAGCCCCATCAGCTGCCGTGTAAGCAGACGCCCCTGCGGCCCGCACAACTGCGGTGGTTTGGAAGTGCAGCTGCTGGTATTCTTGACCTCCATGCCTTTTGATTATATTTTAGTACCAGCTAAAAACTCGGCATTACCCGGATATTTATTTATTAATTCCTGCTTAGTGTTACTACTTCTCCTATCCCTTGTCTCTTTCTGCCCATCTCGTTTATATATATATATATATATATATATATATATATATATATATATATATATATATATATATATATATATATATATAATCTGTTGCGAATGCAGTTAGTAGTAAAGAAATGATAGATTAAAATTTTGTGCGTGATGGGGCGGTTTTCCATGAACGTTATTGTTGATGTGCTCATATCTCATGAAGTACATGTTGTACTGTGCCGGCCGCGGTGGCCGAGGGGACTGAGGCGCTTCAGTCACGGTCTGCACGGCCACTACGGTCGGGGGTTCGAATCCCCCCTCGGGCGTGGATATTTGTGCCGTCCTTAGTTGTAAGTAGTTCATAAGTAGTTTGTAAGTTTAGTGACTGATGACCCTGTAGTTAAGTCCCTTAAGGTTAACAAACATTTGAAAATTTTGAACATGTCTGTACTGTGACACAATTTTGAAGGATCATTCAGCTATATGTGTGTATACTGCCTGTTAACTTTCCTGAGGCTACAATTTGTAGTATAAAAATTATAAATTATAGCGTCATACCAAATGATGTAGTTTAGTCCACCAACAGTGGGAAAGTAGTAAGAGAGAAACCTTTCTCTCCGGCCGCGATGGCCGAGGGACTGAGTCGCTCCCAGTCACGGTCTGCACGGCCACTACGATCGGGGGTTCGAATCCCGCCTCGGGCATGGATATTTGTGCCGTCCTTAGTATTAGCAAGTTCATAAATAGTTTGTAAGTTTATGGTCTGATGACCCTGTAGTTAAGTCCCATAAGCTATACAAACATTTGATTTTAAACCTTTTTCCTTTAATTATTTTACTGTAGTTGTCTGCGACAAAAATATAATAAAAGTTTTAAATTAACTTTAAGTTTGTGTCGCTAAGTACTCTCATTCTCATACAGTAAATGAATAAAGTCTCGTCCCATTATGTGTAAGTTTTTTGCGATTCCTGTTGTTTATGAAGTTCCTCTGGAACCAAGTGTCTTGAGTGATTCTTAACTCTGCAGCATCTGCTACCCTCACGGCGAGGAATCAAACTGAAATCGGTTCAGTTGGTTTAGGAGGACATGTGCAACATTGTCGTGTGATGTAGCAGTTTTTCTCGGATCTCATTGTTTATGACGTCATTTCTCGCGAACTATGTGTTGTATGTGATCCTTACACTTACAGCGACCGTCCTTATGGATTGAAACTTACTTGTGCTAAATTTTCATAAACTTTGGAACAAAACTATATATTTGAATGTAATAAGTACACAGAAACGAACAGAGAAAGATAATTTACATGCAAATATTTTAATAAATTTAACAACCAGCCACTTCTTTTCATATGTCATTTTGAGCCAAGACGCGTTTCAGTTAGCGTAATTACACTTTCGTTTAATGTCTAAGTGTCAAAATACATTTGGAAGCTGCAGATGGTCTGTACAAAATACCTCATTTTTATTCAACTTTCTTCAATTACGCTTGGTTAGGTTCAAGCATAACATTAAGTAAAATTAATCACACGAAACTGAAGAAAGTTGAATAAAAAGTTAATCGACATTTTTCAGAGGCCATCTGCAGCTTCCAAAAAGCTACACATCAAACAAAACTGTAATAAAAGCGCCGCCACGGTGGAGTGGCAGATGCGCCTTTGCTGCAGAGAGCATATTCGCTCGCCGTCGGAGGTTCGTGTCCTCCCTGGGTGTGCGTTTGTGTTGTACATAGCATAAGTTAGTCTACGTTAGTTTAAAGTAGTGTCTAAGCATAGGGACTGTTAACCGCAGCAGTTAAGTCCCTTAGATATGCAAACATTTGAACATTAGCAATTAGACAACCGAAGAAGGGTGAAAACCCGAAAATAAAACATATAAAAAAGTGTCTGATTGCTGAATATATTAAAATAATGAAATATGATTTCGCCCGACATGTCAGAAAGAACAGACACCACATCAGTATAATAAGTATTTTCGCGTGAAGACGGCGTTAACTTCAATTACTTCACCGCGGGTACCGTCATACGTTCGATTTCCCCCGGAATCCGTAATCATTACGTTTATATGCAACAAATCTTCCGGAAGACGAAAACCGAATGTCGTAAACGGTTTTTTGCTGTCGTGTTTACATGTTACAGACTGAATGGAATTTCCTAGACCACTTAAAATGTCGGCTGAAAACGAGCTGATTCATTTCCTGATTTAGTCAGCAGAATCGCTGTTTTTCTTTACTTAAATATATAGATTAATTGCTCATACTAATATTTATACTTTTATTTCGCGATAGTAAATATCACTCTGTTTGTATGTGCCGAAAATTATTGATAAGAAAATACAATGACAATCCAAGAACGTTTCAAAAACGGTTGCGTTTACATGGGCACGAAAATCGATTGTGGAATTGGAAAACCTGTATACAGAAGTGTATTTCCAAAATCGATGTTGGAGTGTGCTGTGTCTGAGAATAGCTGCCACCGTCTACAACAGCACAAGTGGGCCACGCCAGCCACATCAGGCAGTCGGAGGCCCGGGGCGGCGGTAGAACAAAATGAGGCCCCCGTCCATTTGGAAATATATGTATTACTGTAAAAGAAAAATAAAATAAAATAAAAAAAGTTACATTTGTGATTTGGAGGCCCTCGAGGACGAGAGGTAAGGTACAGCCTTAAAAAATGATTTTTCAGATTTGGAGACAGCTGTGAAAACTACAGAACCATCAGTTTAATAAGTCATGGTTGCAAAATATTAACACGAATTATATACAGAAGGATGGAAAAGCTGGTAGAAGCCAACCTCGGGGAAGATCAGTTTGGGTTCAGGAGAAATGTAGGAACACGGGAGGCAATACTCACTTTACGGCTTATACTAGAAGGTAGATTAAGGAAAGGCAAACCTACATTTCTAGCTTTTGTAGATTTGGAGAAGGCTTTTGACAATGTTGATTGGAATAAACTCTTTCAAGTTCTGAAGCAAGCAGGAGTAAAATATAGGGAACGTAAGGTTATTTACAACTTGTACAAAAACCAGACAGCAGTTGTCAGAGTTGAAGGGCATGAAAGGGATGCAGGGGTTGGAAAGGGAGTAAGACTGGGTTGTAGTCTTTCTCCATTGTTATTCAATTTGTACATTGAACAAGCTATAAAGGAAAGCAAGGAGAAATTTGGAGAAGGAATTAAAGTTCAGGGTGAACAATTAAAAATATTGTGTTTTGCCAACGACATAGTAATTTTGTCAGATACAGCAAAGGACCTGGAAGAGCAATTGAACGGAATGGACAGTGTGCTGAAAGGTGCATATAAGATGAACATTAACAAGAGCAAAACTAGGGTAATGGAGTGCAGTGTAAGAAAATCAGGTGATGCTGAAAGAATTAGATTGGGAAACGAAGCAATAAAGGAGGTGGATGAGTTTTGTTACTTGGGCAGTAAAATAACAAATAATGCTCGCAGCACAGAGGATATAGAATGCAGAATGGCAATGGGTAGAAAAGCGTTCTTGAAAAAGAGAAATTTGTTAACATCGAATATTGATTTAAGCCTAAGGAAGTCCTTTCTGAAAGCATTTGTATGGAGTGTTGCGTTATATGGGAGTGAGACATGGACAATAAACAGTGCGGACAGGAAGAGGATTGAGGCCTTCGAAATATGGTGCTACAGATGAATGCTGAAGATTAGGTGGGTGGATCGCGTAACTAATGAGGAGGTGCTGAACAGAATTGGAGAGAAAAGAAATTTCTGGCATACCTTGACTAAAAGAAGGGATAGATTGGTAGGACACATTCTTAGACATCAAGGAATGGTGAATTTAGCGTTGGAGGGAAGTGTGTGGGGTAAAAACCGCAGAGGAAGACCAAGAGATGGATACAGTAAGCAGATTCAGACAGATGTAGGTTGCCATTCTTATGTGGAGATGAAGAGGCTTGCTCAGGATAGGGTATTGTGGAGAGCTGCATCAAACCAGTCGCCGGACTGAAGACCACAACAACAACAACAGACCCCAGAACGCTAAACAAAAGAGAAAAGAAAAAGACTTGCTACAGTTGCTTTTGAGGGATTTGTAGGCCCCCGAGACGAGAAGCCTGGGGGTCCGGCCCCTCCGCCCCCCCTCCCCCTCCTTAGTCCGCCACTGCCTGAGGCTACCTATGGGGAGACACCAGAGGGCGCCACTGGCAGTGCCACCGTGGCCGTCACGACTTCGCGTAGCGATACTGTGTCGCAGCCAACAAGATCGTGACGGCCGCGGACCGATGGTTTCGGCGCTGTCGCGGGCGGAATGATATATCCGGGCCGCCGACCAGGCAGGCAGGCTAGCGGCGAAGCACCGTGCAGATGTACGGGACCGCGCCGCAGCATTGGTTTAGACAGGCTCACAGGTCATATGTCAACGTGTTCCTGGACCGACTATATTACTCAGCTTTCACAGACTTAGTATTTGAAGCTGAGCCTGCAGAATACGTTGTTATTCACTTATTCCTGTTGTCTTGGAAAAATAAATGTAATTAATTGTAGAATAAATTTATTTTCAAGCTCTGAGTTGTGACCTGGCCACCACATCCTCTTTTAAAATATACAACAGACTGTTTACATTACCAACCAAAATCGGAATTGGGAAATCGTTTTACGAAATCCGGTTTTGGGAGCCCATATAAACTGGGTTAATGGCGAGTATAAGAGGGCATCGACGATGGGGACGCTACAGCCATAACGTGCGACTTGTTGAGACAGACGTGAGGCCAGTACGGGCAACCAAGCGGTGCAGTGTCCACCAACTGGCTCCACCAGTGGCTCAACGCGCCCGGCCAGAGGGCTGAACTTCCTCTGTAATAAAGAAGCTGAGCCAAGAACATAACGAACAAACAAGAAAACGACCGCAAAGCATAGATCTACACGATTAAAGAGGAAAAAAAAAACCGTGGTTAAGGCGACCTCTAGCCCGAAGTAGGAGACCCGAATTCGATTCCCGCCCCGCTCACATTTTAATTGTTTAACCTCAGTGCCCCAATGAAGCCACTGTCAATGCTTTCTGCCGACAGCTTTATCAATAACTTGCATCCGCTATCCACCCAAGCAAAGATACGGTCGGCCTAGGTTGCAGGCACGGGCTGGATGGTTGCGCCAGCGACAGCCGGTCAGGTGACCGTGGGGAGGCAGCCGTGAGCCGGGCACGGCAAGCTCAGTGTCTCTGTACGGCGGGAGCTGCCGCAGCTTACATTTCCATGTTTTGCTATTAAAAAAGTGTTTCCAATAACTTCATCATTACCGGAGATTACTCTCATGTGTCGAAATTAACTACATCATTGTTAAAAATCACATCCTAATCAAAATTAGAAGGTGTATTTAAAATTCATTTCAATGGACGCCGATATCCAGCCAATAGTATGCTAGGCTTTTGAATCCAGGCGCCAAAGCGCGAGCGTGCAGAAAGTACTAGTTGCTAGTGAGCCGTGGGTGTAGGCGCCATGTAGTGCTCGGTCACCGGTCGCGACAGTAAAAGAAATTATTATTTAGTGAAAGAAAGATAGCGTGTCGAATAATATTGACCCTCTGGCACTCTGTCAACTTACACATGTGCGAGTGAAGTATATCTATTTACTTTGGTTAAATGTGCGAGCTGAGGCAAATCCATATTCGGAAGATCGGGCCTGGAAGAGTTGAGAGTAAAGGTCAAATTAATTCATTAATTTCTTATTTAGATCGCTGCCCACCAAAGCTTATTATTCATTATCACGTGATTAATTTGACAATCCTCAATCTGGCTTCACACTAAACTGATATTCTGAAATATAAACCAAAAAGTATATTAAAAAAAAAAAAGAAAAAAAACTTTATTTCCAAGTAGACATTGGCTTATATTCTAGGAACTGATGTTTCGGTCAGCACATCGTTAAGAGTCCACGAACTGGGCCATGTAAAACGGAGGTAAGCAACGTTGAACTCTATATTGAATGGCTGGCCGCGGTGGCCGAGGAGACTAAGGCGCTCCAGTCACGGTCTGCACGGCCACTAAGGTCGGGGATTCGAATCCACCTCGGGCATGGATATTTATGCCGTCGTAGTTCGTAAGTAGTTCATAATTAGTTTGTAAGTTTAGGGACTGATGGCCCCGTAGTTAAGTCCCATAGACAATACAAACATTTGAACATTTCTGTATTGAATGACTGAGTGGGAATGGGCACAAGACACCGAAAGGTGGAAAGAACTATTATACAAACTCTTCGTTTGGTGCGTGTGTTCGTCCATAAGGCAACGAATTCTGGCGAGTATTTAGGTCCTATACACTACATTTATAGGAGGCATCCCTAATGAACTGACATTTATAAGTAACTGGTCCACATGTGTGACTCAGTATTTGATTTTAATTCATCGAACACTACATGAAGATAAGTGCCGGAATGTTGCTGCGGATGCCTCCAGGAGGTGTCACAGCATGTGGTAGTGCCTCCAGGTCGTGTTCGCAAAGGGCGCGTGCACGGGAGCATTTGATCCCGTATTTCTGAGTCGGCTCAAACCATACGACGTCACTGGGTGTGCTTCATTCTGACGTCTGGCCGCTGAGGCAACAGACTGGTCCACATGTCTGGCGCTACCATCATCTGACAGGTCCACGTGGAAGTCGAAAGATGCGACCTATGTCTGAAGCGTCTGCAAGGGAATAGTAGGTACTTCGGAGAGTAGGCTACATAAAATTAATCCTTCATCGTCTAACCCACGACATTTGACTGGTACAGACACATGATGGTAACATGACGAATGCATTCTGGCTGACGTTCTACAGGTTCCAGAGTCATGAAAATCACATCGTTTGGTTTCACATAAATGGCTTTTCTTATCAATTACGGTACGTACATTTACAATCAGAGTTCGAAAAAACTACAGTTGGCGTCATGTAGGAAAGCGCTTCCGCACATAGAGGCGGAGTGATAGGGTAATCGTGGAAGGGAGGAGCTACGGCCGAGCGCCAACAGTGGCGCCTGTGGGAGAAACTTTGCGTAACTCTGGGGCAGCCACGTGCGTAGACAAAAAATATTACTGGCTGCCAGTGCGGTAATGGAGAGGGAAATGCGAAACAGCTGAAAACTGTGGCACCTTCCTATGTGACGCCGACTACAGTAAACCTGTCTAATATTGCCTAAAGCCCCCACGAGGAGGGTTAAGTGCCACAACACGTCGAGAAATGGACTCGATTAATTTCTGAAGCAGTGATCGAGCTGAAGAGACATCCTGTCGGGCTGTCCATAAATCCTTTCAAGTATTAGGGTTGGAGATCCCTTTTGAAGAGCACATTGCAAGGGATCCCACAGATGCTCAGTAATATTGGAAGGGGCGGGGTGGGGCAGTGGATGTACATATCATTCCCGGAGCCACTCAGCCACTCTATAGCAATTTTCGACATGTGGGATGTCACAATGCAGCAACTGCCAAATCCGTCGGAAAGCACAATGGACATGAAGGGATTCAGCTGATAATCCAGGATGCATACGTAGATGTCAGTTGTGGGGGTCATATCTAGACGTATCAGGAATCGCATATTACTCCAAAATGACCGGCACCACACCATTACAAGCAGCTTCAACAATCCGCTGCTCACAAGCAGCATCCATGGATACATTAGGATGTCTGCACACCTGTACACGTCCACCGACATGACGACTTGATACAAATGGAAACGAGACGTGTCAGCCCAGGCAACATGTTTCCAGTCATCAACAGTCCAATGTCACTGTTGGGAGGTCCAATCGAAGTGTAAAGCTTTGTGTCGAGCAGACTGCAAGGATACACGAGTAGGTCTCCTGCTCCAGAAACCTATATCGATAATGTATCGTTTAATGCTTTGCACGCTGAGACTTGTCGATTGCCCAGCACTGAAATGATCAATAATATGCGGAAAGGTTTCATTTCTATCATGTTGAAGATTCACTTCAGTCGCCGTTAGTCCCGTTTTCTGCGCGTAGAGATGGAGGAGATTTGACATTCACAGTCCACTCTGTAGTGGTCATACGGAAAAGTCCTCACCTCATTGTTACCTCGGAGATGCTGTATGACATCTCTTGTGCCCCGACTATAGCACCACGTTGAAACTCAATTATATCCTGGAAAACTGTCATTTGTAGCAGCAGTAAGCGATCTGACGCCTGCGTCAGACGCCTGTTGTATAAGCTCAGACGAGCACAGCGGCATCTTCTGAGTATTTACATATCTCTGTGTTTGCGTACACATGCCTGCACCAGTTTCCTTAGCTCTTCAGAGTATATGGGTGTTGTTTAAAACGTTGGTATATATCAGTCAAGGGCCGCGGCGGATTAGCCGTGCATACTGGATCGCCGTGCTGCAGTGCGCGCGGCCTTTCGCCGTCGGTGGTTCGAATCCCCCATCGGGCATTCATGTTTGTATTGTCCTTAGGTTAGTTTACCTTAGTTTAAGTGGTTTGTAACCTATGAACTAATAACCACGCAGTAGGTCTCAATAGATTTACAAACATTCGAATACTGGGTGTTCAAAATGTCAGTATAAACTTGAAAAGTTAATAAATCACGGAATAATGTATATAGAGAGGTGAGGTAAAAATTAACACACATGCTTGGAATGACATGGTTTTTTTTTTTTTTTTTTTTTTTTTTTTTTTTTTTTTTTTTTTTAAGTGTTTCTAGACGCGTGAAAGATCTCTTGCGCGCATCGTTTGGTGATGATCAGCCACCACTTTCGTCATGCTTGGCCTCCCAGGTCCCCAGACCTCAGTCCGTGCGATTATTGGCTTTGGGGTTACCTGAAGTCGCAAATGTTTCGTGATCGACCGACATCTCTAGGGATGCTGAAAGACAACATCCAACGCCAATGCATCACCATAACCCAGGCCATGCTTTACAGTGCTGTTCACAACAGTATTCCTAAAATGTTTCAAATGTTTGTATAGTTTATGGGACTTAAACTTACAAACTACTTATGAACTACTTACGAACTAGGACGGCACAAATATCCATGCCCGAGGGGGGATTCGAATCCCCGACCGTAGTGGCCGTGCAGACCTTGACTGGAGCGCCTCAGTCTCCTCGGCCACCGCGGCCGGCACAGTATTCCTCGACTACAGCTGTTGTTGAGGAAAGATGGCGAACATATTGAGCATTTCCTGTAAAGAGCATTATCTTTGCTTTGTAATGATTTGTTATGCTAATTACTGCTTTTCTGATCAGATGAAGCGCCATCTGTCAGACATTTCTTGGTTCTAATATAACCCCATGTCGTTCCAACCATGTCAGTAAATATTTACCTTTCTATCTACATTATTCCGTGATTTATTAAGTTTTCAAATTCATACTGACTTTTTGATTACGCAGTTTTTTCAGTCAAGAAACTGTCGAAGTTTCTGCAAAAACAATTCCATGTATACGGATATAGTAATCAGTTTTAAAGAAAGCTCTGTTTGTAGTAGTAGCTTGTAGATTCCTCTCTGAGAGGGTTTCTTTTTTTCCGAAAAATCGTACATGAAATGTGTATGCCTATATAACTCATTAACGGAAATCGAATCACCTGGTAGAGAAGTTATAAATGTAAATGTGGGTGGTTTACAGTAATGTGCGATACTGATGAACGCATCCGCCTTGCCCGGCTGCAGCTACCACAGCCTCCAGTACGGCGTCAGCCAGTGTAAAAACAAGGTGAGCAGAAGAAGCCACCGTGTTGGCAGTAGCCGTGACGACGCCGTCGCGTTATCTCGCAGGCAGGCCAGGCCTCGTTTGTTGTTGACAACAGGCGCGCCGCCATTGTGCTCGGCCAGCAGGCAGCGCGGCCATTCTGGCGCGAGATAGCGGCGCCAGCCACTGCCGCCCCTGGCCGCGCGGCCCTGTGTGCCCAGCAGGTGGCGGCAAGGTAAACACCGCCACCGCAGCTAGCGGGAGTCCGCGATAGGCGGCGCCGATCTCCATATTAAACACCCGTCCGCCACTCTGCGCGTCTGTTTACTTCACGGACAGGCCGGTCTGAGCCGGCACTCAGCTGGGCTCTGCTGCCATCGCGACGTCTTCTGTCTGACAGGGCTTGCAAAAAGGTAGCCGTTTACGGGTATTTTTAGGTCTAACTTTCCTATAAAGTAATTATCAAAGTAGCCTCTTTTGCGTTGCTGTGGTATAAAAGGACTCATGGGAAAAAAAAAAAAAAAAAAAAAAAAAAAAAAATCTCGGAAGTTCGTCTAAAGCCATTGAATAACTTTGTTTATCCATTTCATAAATGAATATAACGTTATTAACTGATTCTTCCGTCGCTTCTTGGTAGAACCAATTCATTATGAAAATTAAAATACTCAATTTTGGTTTTCTTCTACAGGTTTGTCTACTACGCGAATCGATTTTCGGCATCTTAGGCCATCATCATGCATTCACCAAAGTTTACTTAAAGAACTTGTGCTGTCAACAAACAAGAAGAGATGTTATATGCAGACAAATAAATTATCGTCTTTGATGGAGCAGATACAATGTAATAATATTTAAATGAAATTTGTAAATTAATAGTACTGCGAAAAGGAAAAAAATGACTATGGTGAATCAAAATAAATTTTAAAAAATAATAATAATAATAAAAATAGAGCGGTGGAATGAGGAGCATGGAGAAATTGGAGATCTGCACTCTACCTGAACAACGGTGCAAATAAAACAAAAAAATTAATGTAAGGACAGAGTACAGAATAATTTGCAATATTAATACATGGAAAGCTTATCTCCGCTGATGGCATAAGAAGTTGAAATTCGATTCACGTAATAAAGAAACCTCTATAATCAACAAAAAATTGTGTACCTTAATTTTCTAATCAGTATAAAGACCAAACGGTTTTGCGAGTCTGGAACATGAGAAGATAGAGGTGTTTGTAACTTAGTCCATTTTTTTCAACGCTTGCTCCTGATAGAAACTGCTGTGCTGTAAAATACACGCGCATTATCTTTCCTTTATTTTTATTTATTTTATTGATACTTTAATGCCACCGGACGCGGCAGGCTGGCAGCAGCTTCATTGCAGCTCTTCAGCTTATTGTATTTACAATTTTGACAAATTGTTTGTTGAAATCATAGAAACGTGATAAAAATAAGTTGAATTTAAACGCTTGAAGGGAGAGTAGAATGGAGATAACAGACGTAGACAAAGAATCTGAAGGAAAACATAATCTGAATTAAAACAGCCACGGTGGTTAAAATCACACATAGATATAAGTTAAAAATCCAGGGCAGTTAAAATCACGAAAAAAAATGACGAATACACTGCTTAAAACGCACGACAACACGAATATTCCACCCATTCGGCGGTCGCTAACGTTTTAAAAGAGACACGTGTAGCTCAATACACATACACTGGCACAACACTAATGGCGCACTGTTAAAAGTTGTAGGGCACAGGTACCCCAGAGGGGATGAGGAAGGAAGGGGCGGCGCGGGGGGAAGGGAGGGACGGGAGGTGAAGGGAAGAGGGGGTTGGGAAGGAAAGCGCAAGGACTCCAAGGAATGACGAAGGAGGGGGATGCCAAGCGTGGGAGAGAGTGGTACAGGAGGGGAAAGGAGAGGTGGCGCACAAATACGGGGATGGACTAGGGTTGATAGGATGGGTAGATGTCGGGATGGAGGGCGTCAGCCGGGATGGGGAGGTGGTAGAAGTTACCATCAGATAGGATGTGGAGAGTGTGATAGTGAAGAGAGGGAGGGATTATTAGGTAACGGAGTTGCAGGGGCCCAGGATGGAACCAGAGGTGGGATACTAGTGGGTGCTGTAAATCAAGTTTGCGGGAGACATAACTCAGGCGAAGGTGTTCAAGGAACTTGAGCAAGTATGGGAAAGGAATAAGCTCGTAAAGTATCCACGTGGGGAAAGGGAGGCGGATGCGGTAAGCGAGGTGGAGGGCTTGGTGTTCAAGGATCTGGAGGGATTGGTAGTGGGCAGTGGGAGCAGGGGTGGAAACAGCACGAGACAGGACGCATGATGAAACAGAAGGTGAAGCGGATGGTGGAAGGGGTGCGGCCCCATGTCCGGCCGGAGAGGAATTTGAGAAGGTTGAGGCAGGAGAGAGCTACTTCATGGACTGTTTGCAGGCGAGGTTTCCAGCACAGGGAGCGGTCCAGGGTAGGGCGGCTATACAGCATAAGGTAAAGGTCACGGTGACGGAAAGATTTGGTAGGGTTATCGGAGAGGAGGAACTGGTTACACCAGGTGGACAATTAGATGAGATGGGACTGAAGAAGATGTTGGGATCGGGCAAGGGAAGGGGCAAAGGAAAGGAAGGCGGTGTTGTCAGCATATTGCATAAGGTGAACAGGAGGCTGGGGTTGAAGCATGTTAGCCGAGCATATGAGAGAGGAGGGGGGAGAGGACGAAGTCCTCGGGCGCCCTGGCGGAGGGGGCAAAACAAACGGGAGTCGTAGTTATTGACAGTGACATAGCATGGGCAGTGGGCGAGAAAGAATGCAACGAAACAGACATTATTAACACGAAGGCCGTAGAGGTGGAGTTGAAAGGGAGAGCGGAATGACATACTATATCATAGGCCTTGTCGGTGTCGAGGCAAACGAGGATAGTGGCTCGACGGAAGTTCATCTGGATGTAAAGGACGTGGGTGAGGCTCAGTAGTTGGTCATCGACAGAGAAGAATGGTCGGAAGTTGATTGGGGGAGGGGAAGGAGCTGGTGTTGACGGAGATGTTGGTGGATGCGGGCAAGGGCGTAGCCAAAGGCGGGGACTTGGGGGTCCGGACTTCCCCTATCACCTACACCATAAAACACTACTCAAACTTATGCTAAGGACACCACACACACCCATGCTCGATGAGCCGAGCGGTCTAAAGCTTCTCGCTGCGGAGCGCGCGGTTGCTCGCCGTGGAGGTTCGAGTCCTCCCTGGGGCATGGGAGTATGTGTTTGTCCTTAGGTTAGTTTACCTAGATTTAAGTAGTTTGTAAGCTACGGACTCATGACCACGCAGTTTGGTCCGATAGATTAACCGACATTTGAACATTTTTTGAACACAAATTGAGAACTGACTCATTTCAAATTACTTCAATAACAGGAAGTTAATACTACAGTGGTCAATGCACATAACAGCTCACACGGTATTACACACAGACATTAATAAGCAAGTCACCACAATTAAAGTTATCTTAGAAAGGTATCTAAGAAAACATTTATTGCGCTACGGAATTTAGATATGAGAAAAATTGCATCTTAGCTTGTTCTCAGCATCGTGAAGAACAATATTAAATAAAACAGGAAAGGTGCTCTAAAACTACACTTTATAGGCAACTTACGGATTATGCTGAAATTAAACATGTTTATTCAGATAGAAAACAAGCAAAATGGGGAACCTATTTTGTTAATACAATAAAAATGCATCTCTCACCTGGATTAATGCGGACGGTGCCCAGCCTAAATTATACATGATTTAACGCTACTGGGGGGAAGGATTCACAAACAACACTCATTCTCTCACACATACACAATGCCATAGCGAAACTCACCAAAATCAGCGTGTTGAGACGAGGCGGAAGCAGGCGCCGCTATCGTAGGCGAAATTCAGCAAGTAGGAGGTAGCACAAAACACAATGTACAGAAACACTTTGAAGCTGGCTCTCGTCTGGTTTGAGATGGTGCGCGTAATAGCCAAGTCAAATTACATTTGAATTTGACCGCGAGCAAACACGCTAACGGCGACACACGGCTACGTTACATGAATGCACTCCACTGAAGGTAATGTGGTTGAAAGTCGGATTCATTATACAAAATCAGGGTGGATTGTTAAGTTGCAGTCTGTTAAATATCGAGCTAGGTACTGGTTTTATAAGAGAAGTGGCGTGAACATGGGCGACGAGCTGCATACCACGGAAATCGGAACTCGGACCCACGTGGTACCGAAACCGATAAAATTGAGTAGATTCGGTTTTCAGTTTCCGAAAAATAAAGAAAATTAACTACGGCAGGCAAGCCATAGAAATGCTTAGAATTATATAAGGAACTGAATGAAATACAGCTACACGCGATAGGGTGCGATTACAGAGATGGATGAAATCCAGTCTCAAAAAACCCGTAAAAGTGAAATAATCAGAAATTCGGAAAAATAAAATTAAGAATTACAGCATGAAACCCACAGAAATGTTTAGAATTACATAAGGAAGCTAGTGAAGGAGGTTGTACAAGGATCAGAAAGAATTACTGACACAGACAGATTTCGAACTACAAGTCGGAGAAGAAACAGCAAAATTAAAATATGCAGGGAGAGAAGATTGCAAAATATTTGTGGAAATCAGAAGGATACGTGCATAGTTATTTGCCTGATGGGCATGGAACCAAACAAAAGTGGAAGCTGAAGGCTTCATTCTATGAACCAACCATGTGGCACACATATCACTCACGGAAGGAAACGATGAGAAGATTTTTACATGCACTGTATAAAATGAACATATCACCAATTAGAAATCGGGCCCAACAAAGATAGAAAATATTTACACAGAGTTCATTCACCACCACATGATCACAAAAGGTTTTAACATACCAAGCCGTTATCAAACTGCAACTAGAATCACACACACCGCGTTTATCTATTGGAAATCGCTGAATTGAAAAACGAGAACACATTTCCGCACACGATCAGAGAAAATATTCAAAAAATGATTCGAAGTTCACGAATTGAAGTTAAACGTGCTAGACAATGTACCGCTACCATCTCCAGAAACAAGAACAGAACCAACCTTACCTCACCAGACGACCAGCCCAGAATGATCAGACCGAGCAGCCACCGGACGTGGGAACCCACCGGAAGCCGTAAAATGCAAGAAAAAGCGGTGGTGGAGACGGACAGCAAGAAAACTCGTGCTGGAGAAGGCTAGCTGACTAGACTGTAACCAAAGGGTGTAGAAACCTATTTGGTAACCGCAGCAGCTATCGACTCTGAGCCAGAGAGTACGATGCAAAGCGAGCTATCACTCCCCACATTCATACAGCCATAGATTATCGCACCCACTTAAAAGTAAAACAACTGCACATTCCCACAGGGACAGTGGCGTAGCGGAGAAGCCGTACTTATGCCACATTAATTAATATAATAGTAAATTATTAACATATCAGAAATAAGAAAACAACTATGAATATTAACTAATTTTTAACACATGAAATAAATGCTATTCCTCAAGCCTTGAAAAGAGTGGGGTGCAAGTTTTAACAAAATGATAATCTAGCGACATTAAATAAATTATAACTTCACAGAAATATACAAAAAATATATGGAAGACGACAGACGATCGTCTTTCAACAACCGACTTTCATATGTCTACTAGCATTATAGTAAGTTAAAACACGTGTACTACTATAATAGCTTATTTGTCTATTTACAGCAGTGGACTCATTATTTGGAGTGACAATATTTCAGTATATCATAAGGCACCTCACTCAGTTATGTGCAATACTTTTTAATGTTAGGTGTAACAGTAATATTTTATCTACGGGATGGGTAAGTTGCAATGCCAATAATAGTAAAACAACCAATAATCTTGGAAATAAAATTATAGACTTACGCTTCCTAAATCAATATGCAAGGTATTTATATTGATACAAAAATTAAGGCACATTTTGCGAAACACCGAGCTACAGTCGTGGCTGACAGGCAGCGAGCTTGGTGACATGCAACCGTGTCGTTGCCAGTGTTCAAATACAAAGAACCACTTCTCATTCTGATAATCTGACTTCATTTGGAATAACAACTGAAGGTTCTGCTGGCGTATATTGAAACAATTTTAAGAAAAGTTTTCCTCAATTCTGTATATAAAATATCGCAGTATTTGTAAGAATGTCTTACAAACGCAAACTATGTGTATAAAACTTAAAAAAAAAAAAATGTTAGCCTAAGTTTGTTTTTAGAATAAATTAAAAACATGAGCCTTTGTAAATTTCTCTTTAACCATTCGCCCCCCCCCCCCTACTCTTTGACAATATCCTGGCTACGTCACTGATGCGGGGAGACAGGATTGTTTGCAGGACCTTGCTGAACGCTAAGGTGAGGCTGACGGGACGATAAGATGAGGCGTCAGACAGCGGCTTGCCGGCTTTGAGAAACGTGAGGATACGGGAGGTCTTTCATAGGTCAGGGAAGGAGCCGGTGAACAGGATGACGGTATAGAGCAGAGCTTTCCAAACTGGGTGTCGCGACACCCTGGGGTGTCGCTTTGTGATATCGAGGGTGTCGCGAGACTAACAAATTTAGTCTGTAAACAAAAAGACTTGGCAAAAATTATACAAAATATCCTTCTCTTCGTACCTTCGTACTATCCTGAAGACTCGCCTGGAGCTATACATTATTCTCTTCAATCAGTTCACAATAGATCACGTATTAAAGGAATGAATTTTATCCATTATGGATGTTGAACTCCGTGACTGTTCCTAATAGGTTGTGGAAATAAAATCCGCTACCAGTCACAATTTTTTGGCAGTTTATTAGAACACTACCGGTTTCGGGCTTGTGCCCATCCTCAGGTGTTTACATTCAGACAACTGTTTAAAGAAAACGTTAATTACTTTGTGCTTATCAATACAAAGGTATCCTATAGATATACATATATATAAAAAACAAATATGGTATGTGGTGGAGTGATTTGTGCTAAGGCTCTAAGTGTACTCACATATAAGTATCCAGTTCGTATTTGTACAGTTCTCATGGATCTTGGTTGAGAACATTGTAGTAATATGATGCTAATTTGCACTCTCATGTTTACGGTTTTGCACAGTACACTTCATAACTTGCACTCCAAACATTGCCACAGTACACTTTATCACTGACACTCCAAGCATCGCAATGTTTACATTTAGGCACACGTTATGGTCAAAGAACTTAGCTCAAGATATACAGAGAGGTACACACAGAAGTACAGAGATGCCACACACATAGCTATATCACATGTTACTAATCCCAAAGGCGGGATTTGTTATACTATTGCTTGCATCCCATTTATAGGAAAAACTTCATATCAAGTTGCTAACCTTTTCCGAAACAGTGGTATTCAAATATCCTTCAGTACTAACAATAAGCTTCAACAGAACCTCATCCACAACATCAAATCAAACAGCCAATGCCACCGGAAATCAGGTATTTATAAGCTTTCATGTGACAATTGCCCACAGTTCTACGTTGGCCAGACAGGCAGGAGTTTCACTACAAGGTACCGTGAACACATGGACGCCTTCAGGTTAAATCATTTTGAGAAATCCACCTTCGCAACACATCTGAAAGATAATAGTCACTCTGCCACAGCCATTGAAGACAACCTAAAAATTTTACATATTGTCAACAAAGGGAAGCAAATGAATCTCCTTGAAGATTCAAAATTTACAGAAAGCCCACCACCACTGATGTTGTAAAAAATAACACCTCCTGTCACCCCATACAACACAAGATGGCATTTTTCAGATCTGCACTTGACCGTATGCACAAAATTCCACTCAGCCCACTAGACGAACAAAGAGAACTTGAAATTATCAAAGAAATAGCTCACAGAAATGGATACAACCCAGATTCAATTGACAAACTCAACAACAAAATTAAAAAGAAACACTCTACCCCTCCTAGGTCTAACTCACAAGAACAGATACGCACATTTGCTTGCATCCCATTTATAGGAAAAACTTCATATCAAGTTGCTAACCTTTTCCGAAACAGTGGTATTCAAATATCCTTCAGTACTAACAATAAGCTTCAACAGAACCTCATCCACAACATCAAATCAAACAGCCAATGCCACCGGAAATCAGGTATTTATAAGCTTTCATGTGACAATTGCCCACAGTTCTACATTGGCCAGACAGGCAGGAGTTTCACTACAAGGTACCGTGAACACATGGACGCCTTCAGGTTAAATCATTTTGAGAAATCCACCTTCGCAACACATCTGAAAGATAATAGTCACTCTGCCACAGCCATTGAAGACAACCTAAAAATTTTACATATTGTCAACAAAGGGAAGCAAATGAATCTCCTTGAAGAACTTGAAATCTATATTCATAGTTCCAAATCGCCACATCTCATTCTCAATGAACAGGTGGAGCTAGCAAATAAACCGTTTCTGAATATTTTCATCGAATTATTCACAAAAAAAAACTGTCACTCATTACCCCCTCACAACTTAACACGGAAAAAAAAACAGAAACAGCCTCTATTAGAAATACATAATAAATAAAAAAAATAAAATAAAATAAAACGCACCATGATTTATACAAATGTTTTGAAACGAAAATATGATAAAGACCACTTTTCACTCTATAATATAATTCACTAGCAACTACATGTGATAAATGACAGTGTGGCTCCACAATAGTATAACAAATCCCGCTTTTGGGATTAGTAACATGTGATATAGCTATGTGTGTGGCATCTCTGTACTTCTGTGTGTACCTCTCTGTATATATTGAGCTAAGTTGTTTGACCATAACGTGTGCCTAAATGTAAACATTGCGATGCTTGGAGTGTCAGTGATAAAGTGTACTGTGGCAATGTTTGGAGTGCAAGTTATGAAGTGTACTGTGCAAAACCGTAAACATGAGAGTGCAAATTAGCATCATATTACTACAATGTTCTCAACCAAGATCCATGAGAACTGTACAAATACGAACTGGATACTTATATGTGAGTACACTTAGAGCCTTAGCACAAATCACTCCACCACATACCATATTTGTTTTTTATATATCTGTATATCTATAGGATACCTTTGTATTGATAAGCACAAAGTAATTAACGTTTTCTTTAAACAGTTGTCTGAATGTAAACACCTGAGGATGGGCACACCCCGAAACCGGTAGTGTTCTAATAAACTGCAAAAAAAAAAAAAAAAAAAAAAAAAAAAAAAAAAAAATTGTGACTGGTAGCGGATTTTATTTCCACAACCTATTAAAGGAATGATCGGTGCACATTAATTGCGTGCTCAGCCGCTAGGCGGAAGCTCTGCTTCAGCAGCAGTAGACACTCAGGGTTCGTCAAGCAGTTTCCAGTTGCCAGATTCCAGCGAACTGCGCACGCGCAGAGCTGCTGCTGATACTCGATAACAGCTCTTCTCTTGCGCAGTTTGCTTGAACTGGCAGCTGCTTGAACGAACCTTTACTGTAGTCGGCTTTCCTTCTCAAAAAGCTGCACCTGAGCGCTTTTTAATGGATTTATCAAAGCCACTTCACCCTCTGTAGCGTTTCTTACAATTAAATGTCAATCAATGACAGAGTGGCTGTAAGTCACAGATTGTAAAAGCAGTCACAATTGTCCAGTGACTAAAGCTATTCAGTAGAGATGTTTACATTGGAGTATGGCCGGGTGATTAACGGAGAGTAGTATTTTAAATGCAGTTATCGTTGGTTTGAACCCTGGTATGCGTTAATATTTTTTCTCTGTTTCCTGTATGTAACAGATTCTAGGACCAGAAATGACATTCATATTTTTACATGTCCCAAATATTTATATATTTTTTTCCGAATACGTCGGTACTTTCGAGGTCGTGGTGAACAAAGAACCTAACAACAGAACTTAAATAATAATTCATCACTTGTCATCAATACATCCTCTTTATTTCTGAAAATAATGTGTTAATATTGAACCGAAAGGGAACAGCCATTGTGCTGTCTAAATCAGAAATCCGAGCACGTAATTACCAGACGCTGTTTTCAATCGATCCAGCAAAACCGTATCTGGTCCTGACATGTACACACGACAACGAAAAACGGTTTCCGAAATTCAGTTTTCGTGTATCGGAGGATGGGCCGCATGTAGAAGAAGCAAGTATTACTGTGTGAGTTAGGCATTGTTGGCCGCGATGTTACTCTGTTGCACATTTCCGTAGTTCCTAATGTTTCCTTTTCTTGCGATGAGTGTACGTAATTGCTGCAGTCAAGATCAACATTAAACATGTCAATGCGTACGAGGATTTCAGTTTCGTTTGTATATTACATTTAAGCGATACTTCATTTCCGTCTCCCCCCACCCCACCCCCAACGCTAGAACTATCTAAATTGTACCATATGTATTTATATTAGTGAAACTAAATCTAAATCTAGCTATCTGAATACAAATTTAACGTTTCGTTAAATTTGTATTCAGATAGCTAGATTTCACCCGTCCCGTCTTATACACCGGCTTCCTATGTCGCTCCCTACCCACATTCCCTTAGTCTGTACAAGTCGGCGGAGCGGCACACCACGCCCGCCCACCGCCTGTGAGCGCAATTGTAAACATGGGCTTATCTTGTATCATCAGAGACCACCGCTTCTATTAAGGTAATCTTAAAAATCGGTTTTATGTTTCTCACATCTTTACCGAGTATGTTCCAACTGTAATTCGTTGTTACCCGATCATTTGTAGGGCGACAAGGAAATCCAAAAAATTCCAGAAAAATAGAAACACCGCATTAACAACTTACGGTGTCTCACCACGGAGAGCGCATTGTAAGCTTTGTTTATCATTTATACTGTCTTTTTAACACAAAATAAGCCCATGTACCATTATACCCGTTTGTAATTCCGCCTTGTAATTTTGTGTAAATTCTGTCATGCAGATAATCTGAAGATGCCCTGCTAAAGGACGAAACGCGTCATTAACTAATAAAAAAAATTTGTAATCAAGACGGTTTGAAGGAATATTTCATAATTTGCATAAAAATACAAATGTGATTTTTTTTATTTTATTTTGGGCGGGGCGACTCCTCTTAACAAGGGAAACATTATCAGTCCGTAGCAAAGAAATAGTAACTTGGAACTATTTATTCAAAACAAATATAGTCTGAAGAACCAAATTCATATTAATGCGTGAGCCTGACTGAACCTCACATCTAAACCCGCATTTAGAGTGAAGCTACCATTTAACGATCGAAAACTGTGTTCTTCATCCCTGAACTGTCAGATTTTACACCAACCGAGAGAACTGATTCTGACAGTGCATTAAATTGTACAGAAATCTCTCTACCCTTCATTTTATGCTAAAGCAGATGTCGTTCGTGTGGTCACCCATGGTGACGTCATTCACAGCTGCGTCCAGAGTAAGAGGTTTTCAAGCATTCGCGTAGAGCACACGGACTGTTCGATTTGATGAGACTGTGGCAAAGTGTCCAGCCTAGCAGTCACCCGAAGTGAACTACAAGACATGATAAAAGTGAATCAGAAAATAAAGTGTTGACTGTTTATTTTGTAATAGGGTAGGGTGGTCAAAATTCGAGATAGATACATTTCCGATCAACATAATGTTTCGCGCCATTTGTCAATCTCGTACTGTTGGTAGTACTGGCTTCGGTTTGGCGTTGTAGTGTACAGCTCCTCCTGTCTTTCGCAAGTATGCGCCACTTTGTGTTACGGAGATATACGTTTTTCCTGTTAAGAGGTAAATGAAGCTACTTAGTCTAACACGCTGTTATAAATTTGCTAGTTAAGGGTAACTGGATTCGCTCCAAAAAAAAAAAAAAAAAAAAAAAAAAAAAAAAGAACTGTTCGAGACCACGAAGTATACGCTGGTGCCCAATGGAAAAGGTGCTTATTATGTGGAAGATGCCATTGATCAAAATTGTACCAGGAAGTGATCGCAATTGTACATAGTATGGTACACTTTCGTCCGATTTTTCTCAATTCTGTAACTTCCTACTGTTGGTAATTGTCTAATATTTGTGTTATATATTCGTTAAACATCCAGGAACTAGTGACATTGTTAAAAGTATTTCTTCTTTTAAATATATTTCCAGTTACAATAACGTTTGTCCGAAATGATCGCAATTGTACCACCTTACCCAGTAGAATAAGCCTCGCACAGCCCACTATGTTCTACATTCGCCGGTTGTCCTGCACTAACCACTGCCCTGAGCACTATCTAAGTTCCCCATTTTTTTAATAGCAAAAAACGCCTGGTACATTCTGGCGCCGTTTGCATACAGCCCTTCTCACGTCACACGCAGTGTGCCAATGCGATACTTCTGAAATCTGAAGCTAAGACTAGGATAATGGTGTCGGGTGGAACGCCCCTGCCTATCGCCCTCTTAAGACCTACCTGCCCTGCAGCCGCCCCCAGGCAACAGCCGCGTCCCGCCCCGTTACAGGTCGTAAACTGGATGGACGTGCCCTGTTCCTCGCGGTTACCGCCGCCGCTTACCTGTCCTTGCCTCCGAGGCGCTCAGGAGGGCTCTTCGTGGCTCTTCCCAATCGCCCGACCGCGGTGCTGCCCTGTCTCCGGCGCAGACCACCCAGTCGTAAAAGCAGACGTTAAGATCCTGCTAAAATCCCCTCCCACTCTTCTCTCTTACCTGCGCGGCTCTCTCCCAGGAAACGTTGGATACAGCTTTTGTCCCAGCAGAAGACCCGCCCATTTTCTCTCCCCCCCCCCCTGCCACCCAAGCCAACCATGTCCACGCTCTCACGCCAAAAGCAGTCTGGACTGTTCATGATCTTTGCCCTCATAAGAAACCGTCCTTGTGTTATCTGGGAGAAAAGCTATTAATATTACTCATTTTAGAGTTTGCGTGTTTCCACAAGCGGCAGTGTGTAGTTAGAAATGTAAATGAGTGTCAGGAAATATAAATAAACCACTCAACTTTTCATCACATTCTGTTATTAGTATTTTGTAAGTGCAAGTAATTTTCCACTACTATGACGTCCAGTGGCAGAACACACCATGAGAGTGGCTAAACTCCTTTAATAATCTTTAGAAAAAAGTGTTTCCTTACTTACTGAAACTGCACTGATGTCTAGCTGTGCAGTTTAGTAGTATTTTTCATTTGCAAAATAAGTATTTAAAGTCAAAATTGAAATATTGGAACATATTTAAGAGTAATGTAAGAGTGCGGGGTATGTAAATGATTAGCTTTTCGGAGCATTCACACAAGGTTGGCGCCGGTGGCGACACCTACAACGTGCTGACATCAGGAAAGTTTCCAACCGATTTCTCATACACAAACAGCAGAACTCTGAGGGTTAAAGTGAGAAAGAAAACACACGTTTGGAGATATAAATTACTCACAGCTTGTTTCTAGAAGTAGGCCTATCGTCCTGATGTCTAAGTAGTGTTTGGATGGAATGCACTGATCAAATTACATAAAAGTGTTGTCTGAAAATCGACAATAAGGTTCTTGGTACACTAATGGCCGCGGTGGAGTAGCCGAGCGGTCTACAGCACCTCGCTGCGGAGCGCGCGGTTGCTCACCGTGGAGGTTCTAGTCCTCCCTGGGGCATGGGTGTGTGTGTTTGTCCGTAGGTTAGTTTACCTAGGTTTAAGTAGTTTGTAAGCAACGGATTGATGACCACGCAGTTTGGTCCGATAGATTTACAGACATTTGAACATTTGGTACACTAATGTAAGTTCGTGATTGTACTGCGATGTTTGCATGTGCTCCGAGAATAAAATTATCACTCCGCAATAGCCACATTTCTTACGATAACAGCAGAAAAACAAGTAAATTCGTCTTTCGTTTCCAGTATACAATAATCCTACTGAAACGCTTCTTATAAATTCAAAATTTACAGACATAGATGGTAATGAAATACGGTACGCCTTAAGGCATACAACCTTATTTGATCCGTCTTCAATGTGCATTTATATTTCTCCCTGTTTTTATTTTAACCCTAGAATACTAACCTACGTAAATTAGACGTGTAGAATATTATTTAGTTATTCAATTTATTCCTAAGTTTACCTTAAAGTAAAATACGATTAAACAAACAAAGCTGTATATATTTTTTTCTTCTTACAATCTATTTCGCCTATGAGTAAAATATACGTATAGTTAGTAATAGTCGCGGCGGAGTGGCCGATGCCTAACAGTCTACGCAAAGCCCTTCAATTCCCTGCAGGTATCCTGACGTGTCCAAAACACTTGTTAATTCCTTCTTCCCTCTCTTCCGAAGATTGCTAATTACGCTCCAAAATGGTTTTCCCGTGGCTTGACCCAGAGTTTGTAGCTTATTTCCAAAGTCTTACCATGATTTCTTCTTGGAATCTTCAATTATCCGTTTGGCTTTGTTTCTGTCTTCAACATAACTTCCCTGTCTGTCTGATTTCTAGTATGGAGCCATTTTTGAAATGCCTTCTTTTTCTTTTTACAGGCTGCCTTGACTGTGTCATTCCACCAAGCAGTCTGCTTTTTCCTGCCTTTACAGACTACTGTTACAAGACATTCTCTAGGTGCTTCCAGTAGTGTGTTCCTGTACCTTAACCATTCCTCTCCGACTGTAAATCATTAAATTCATCTAACTGGTACCTTTCCGAGATCATTGTTATGTATTTGCGTCTAATTTCCTTGTCTTGAAGCTTCTCCACTCTTATCCTTCTACACATGGACCTGACTTTCTCCTCATTTGGCCTCACAAAACCAATTTCACAGCAGATTGTTTATGAAAAATCGACTTCAGAAAAATGGATTGCATCGCACAGTAACATTTCATCTACGGCCGCAGCTCCGTACTGCACTGATGTTGGCAACGACCAGTGACTGCTTTCTTCTTGAAATAAAATATTTATTGCTGTTACAGCTTGATGATTGATACTACCTTTTATGTATCCTTGCACGTTCAGTAAATTATCTTAATAAAGCAAATGTTTCGTTACCAACATTAGCACACCAAGTCCTCTACCTCTTGCCATAAGTAAAATTTTACTACCAGAATTCAAAAGCGTCATTTCTGATACGACGTTTCCATACATGAATGGCTAGTAGGCCTACTACGTGAAGATAGTAATGAAAATTCGCTGAAATAGCAATTAACAATGACGACATTTTTATTACCGAAATGGTGACAGTAAAAAATCACGTACCATTTTTACTTATATTTTCTCGTCCATTGATAGTGACGTAGTCAGTCCAGTTATGCGCAACAGATACTGTTTTTCTTTAAAAATACCGGGTGATCAATAAGTCAGTATAAATTTGAAAACTTAATAAATCACGCAATAATGTAGATAGACAGGTAAAAATTGACACACATGCTTGGAATGGCATGGGGTTTTATTAGAACAGAAAAATAAAAAATAAAATTAAAAAAAAGGTCAAAAATGTTTTACAGATGGCGCTGGACATAAAACGTTAGTGACTGCGCGTGTGTAAAAGGAGCTGTAACGAGAGAGAGAATCAGATGCACCAGCTGTCGCAGCATGTTGACGTCAGCTGAAAAGGCGCTTTTAGTGAAAATGTATTTTCAGAATGGGGAATGTGCTAGTTCAGCGTAACGATCGTATCGCCATAGGAAGGGGATTCAAATGCGTAAAGGTCCGTTGACAAATGCAGCTGTGGCGAGAATGATTTAGAAGTTAGAAGACACAGGTTGCTTACACGATAGACCCCGTAGTGCCCGACCGAGCACAAGGCGTAATGCTGCTGAGACAGTTCAGGAAGAAATGGAGACTGTAGCGGTTTCGTCTATTAATGGGAAAATCAGCGCTCGTGCAATTCGCACGTCGCGCCGGCATTCCATGCACTACTGTTTGGTTGGCACTTAGGGGTACCCTCCGATGCTATCGTTACAAAATCCATCGGCATCATGAACTGTTACCTGGCGACTTAGTGAAGCGGAGAGTATTTGCGGTGTGGGCGTTTCAGAAGATGGCGGTAGATGACGATTGGTTGAGTAACGTGTTGTGGACTGACGAAGCTCATTTCACGCTCCTAGGGTCTGTCAACGCCCACAACTGCAGAATTTGGGCAACCGAAAATACTAGAACTGTCATTGAAACTCCATTTCACGACGAGGAAGTCACGGTATGGGTTGGATTTACCACATCTACCGTCATCGAGACTTTTTTCTTCGAGGACCTGCGTGATTCTGGTTTTGTGACTGCTACCGTGACGGGTGAGAGGTACGCCGATATGTTACAGAATCGCATCATTACCAGCATGGCCGATAAACACCTGATGGAACGTACGATTTTTATGCAGGATGGCGCTCCACCCCATATTGCTAGACGCGTGAAAGATCTATTGCGCACGTCGTTTGGTGATGATCGTGTGCTCAGCTGTCATTTTCGTCATGCTTTTTCTCTCAGGTTACCAGACCTCAGTCCGTGCGATTATTGGATTTGGGGTTACCTGAAGTCGCAACTGTATCGTGATCGACCGACATCTCTAGTGATGCTGAAAGACAACATCCGACGCCAATACCTCACCATAACTCCGGACCTGCTTTACAGTGCTGTTCATAACATTATTCTTCGGCTACAACTATTATTGATGCATAATGGTGAATATATTGAGCATTTCCTGTAAAGAACATCATCTTTGCTTTGTCTTAATTTGTTATGCTAATTACTGCTTCTCTGATCAGATGAAGCGCCATCTGTCGGATGGCAATTCGTCACGTCAGGTCATAGTCTGTGTCAGTTACAGGGAGACAAAGCTACCTTCATCCATGCAGCATGTAGCGCTATGCAAAAACTCGCTACCAAGCTACTATGCAGCGCTACGCAAATATTAACTACTAAACTACTACCTACAGTCTGGGCACAATTTATTCTATCACACGAGGCGGGGAGGAAGCCGCTGTGGAGTAGCCGAGCGGTCTAAGGCGTCTCGCCGCGGAGCGCGCGGTTTCTCGCCGTGGAGGTTCGAGTCCTCCCTGGGGCATGGGTGTGTGTGTTGTCGTTGGGTTAGTTTACCTATGTTTAAGTAGTTTGTAAGCTACGGACTCATGACCACGCAGTTTGGTCCGACAGTTTTAAAAACATTTGAACATCTTGCTGGGATGGAGGTTTCTTGAGCCTGCTGGTCTGGTTCCACACTCTGCAAATTCGAGCTTAGTGCCTGTAAACAGACTTACACTAATCGCTCACGCAGAGGCGAGAAAGCAGAGTCTCAGATATTAAATAAAAAACGAGATAATACATCTTGGAAGTAGAACAAAAAGAAAACACATGATCAAATGTACCAAATCCTAAAATAAACACTACAAAATCCACACATGTTAAACAATCCTAAGTTAATAAAGTGAGATCTGATGTATCAATGACTCACAATGTAACCTAATCTTAGCACAATCATGCTGCAAAATTAAGAGTGAGAATTAGTGGTTGCAGGAAAATCAGGGTTTAGCGTCCTATCGATTTTAGACAGTTATGTGTCTTCGTTGTACACATTAGGCGGACAGTTCCTATACATTGAGCTTGCCCTTCAACTCCATTATTTTTATTTTATTTTATTTTATTTATTTATTTATTTCTATTTCCCACATATTTTTTTGCTTCTGGATGTGATTCTGGCCTCGTCCACAGATCACGATCGGTCCTTTAATTTACAAAATTGCTCTGCAAAACTTATCTGAAAAAATTCTATTAATAAGTAGGGTGTATATTGTCAATGAAATTTAGAAGTACCCCTTCGTTCGTGCTCTACCGCGACCGTCTACCGGTCGAATCGCACACATTCAAACGGACAATCCCTAGACAAAATTGTCTAGACCCCTAAGCATCAACACCACAGTGCATCAACATGCAACTAAGAAACCTATTAATTACGGCGTTGGCGCCTAGCATAGTCTCTTGTTAACATGCTACCTAACGGGGAGATTGCCGATACCAAATCTACAGTAAAGGTAACAACTCAAGCACTCGATAAACAAGGGTAGCTTCACGCACAGTGAAGAAGAGCACCAGCATTAAAAACGAGAAACAGGGGCACAAAGTACATAAACAAGAAATACATAATAAAATACTTAACATTGCATAAACAACTTAGATTATGCTCCATCAATCCTCACGATGGAAACAAAAGATAAAAACGTGGACAAAAAAGGGACTTTGTCAGGTGGGCAGCCTTATAGCTAACACAGACACTTGGATACGCCTACGGTTAATCTCCCACCGGAGTAAGTCGCGAACTTCTTCCGATTCATTCACAATAGAGGGAACTGTACTTTCTGCAGCCGTCTCCCTGGTCTGTAGAAGCTGCGCCACTCTCTCGTTAAGAGAGGAGAGAGTCCAATTAGTTAAGTCTGATGTCCACTCTCTTAACGACAGAGTGGCACAGAGGTCAGGTATAGCTACTGCATTCCTTGAAATTTTCGTCGTGTTTTTTGAGATACCATGCCTTGCTACCTCATGCTGTTTCTGAACTAGCCGCACTATATCAGTGCACAACCCATCTAGATTAATGTTTATAACCTGAACGGTGTTACTTTGCGCCTACCTGCACTGCACAGAAACCTTGGTAAGTTCGGCCTGGACTGAAACATTCTGCGCTTCCATTCCTTCTTCTGATTCCTGAACTGAAGCATTCTGCGCTTTCATTGTGGAACCTACTTCTACTCTCATTTCTGCTTTCAGTTCCATCACGATAGCCATGATGTCGCTTAGAGACATCCCTTAGGCTGGAAACATCCCTTAGGCTGTGGCTAAGCCATGTCTCCACCATATCCTTTCTTCCAGGAGTGCTAGTCTTGCGTGTTTGCAAGAGAGCTTCTGTGAAGTTTGGAAAGTAGGAGGCGAGGTACTGGCGGAAGTAGAGTTGTGAGGCGGCATCGTGAGTCGTGTCGGGATAGCACAGTCGTTAGTGCGCTTGCCCGCGAAAGGCAAAGGTCCCAGGTTCGAGTCCCGGTTCCGGCACACAATTTTAATCTGCCAGGAAGTTTCAAATCAGCGCACACTCCGCTGCAGAGTGAAGTTTCATTCTGGAAACATCCCTTAGGCTGTGGCTAAGCCATGTCTCCACCATATCCTTTCTTCCAGGAGTGCTAGTCTTGCGTGTTTGCAAGAGAGCTTCTGTGAAGTTTGGAAAGTAGGAGGCGAGGTACTGGCGGAAGTAGAGTTGTGAGGCGGCATCGTGAGTCGTGTCGGGATAGCACAGTCGGTAGTGCGCTTGCCCGCGAAAGGCAAAGGTCCCAGGTTCGAGTCCCGGTTCCGGCACACAATTTTAATCTGCCAGGAAGTTTCAGCTCATAAGTAGTTTGTAAGTTTAGGGACTGATGACCCCTTAGTTAAGTCCCTTAAGTTGTACCAACATTTGAACATTTTTCCCCCTTTCGGTCGAAAAAGATATGACGTAGACGACTTTTCACGGTCCTTACATTGGTTTAATCGCCTAGAGCGAGTGGAAACGGACAAGTTTTTTTTATTCATATATTCGTATATCATTAAATATAGCCTAAGATTAACCCAGAATTCTAAAGAAGAAGTTAAAAGAAAGCGCATGACGTTACGTTCGGTACTTCTCGAGTTATAAATGGTTAAAGGGACAGACAGAGGAAAAATGTGCCTCTATTTTATACTTTACAATAGTACGATTTGCTATCCCTAGCCGAAATTTGTAATTATTTGTGGCAGAAATAGATTGTCAATAAGGAACGCCTTAAAATATATGAAAAAGACAACTTACTCAATAAACTACCCTGTGCTTGCTGCGGACGGGTTGCGCTCCGCCGCCACGTTGGTTGGGTGTCGCGCTCTCAGCAGGCTTTATTTCCCTGTCATTGTAAGGCCTGTCTGTGTTATTCTGTGCTGGCTGGCCAGATATCACTTCTGTGCTACTAACTGGCTTTCCTTCACACAAATTTGTTGCTTCTCAGTTGCAAAACTGAGCTGAAGGAGATGCGGTGTAAGTGTCTAGTAATGCCCGCTACACTACGCCGTCCACGCAAGCAGACACACGCGCACTCGCTCGTTCACTGTCGCCGGTGGCGTACGAAGGCCGCAGCGCGCGACCAGTGAGGAGCCGCGCGGCCCGCACCTCGCTGTGCCGGCGGCCGGACAGAGGAGTGGCACACGCCGCCACTGTGGCCGCCGCGACGCCGAGTCGCAAACAAAGCGGCCGGCCGGCTGTGGGGGCAGTTCTGCCGTCGCCATGGCGACGACAATGGGCGGCGCGCCCCGACAAAGGGACAGGCCTTCAGTCCACTCGCCGCTGCAGAGAGCTTACGAGTGAACTGCGCCGACACTCAGATCGCCGGCAAAGTGCGACAGTGTGGCAGGCGGCACGCTGCAGGCTGGGCTGTAGTACACACTATCTACAGCTCCAGTAAGCCAATACACTGGCGGAGTCTCAACAGACTCCAAGAGTTAGTTTTTGTTTTTAACTTTCATTGTTGGCGCACTGCAGACCCGTCATTTTAGGTATTTCGAGAAGGCCGCGAATGCTTGGAATAGATGGACAGGTGCTGCCCTGTTCCACCAGTAAGTACCTGTTTTACATTGTTCGGGTATCGGCAGACACCGCAGGGGTCCGAGGGAGACTCGATTCGCCAGCAGATGCCACGCTACCTGGGCGAACTGTACTTGTAAAAACGACCGCCGAGATTCCAAAACTGTGGGAAGATGCAGGCAGCCGGCCGCGGTGGCCGAGGTGATTGAGGCACTCCAGTCACGGTCAGCACGGCCACTACGGTCGGGGGTTCGAATCCTCCCCTCGGGCATGGATATTTGTGCCGTCCTAGTTCGTAAGTATTTTGTAAGATTAGGGACTGATGACCCCGTAGTTAAGTCCCATAAGCTTAACAAACATTTGAACATTTTTGGAGATGCAGGCACGTATTGTACACAGCAGTCTTAGAAGAGCCGTAAATTTCAAGTAAAGTAAATACTGAAAATGAATTGTTTGGAATGAGCACCACCATCTGAGGTCGCTCGGTTTTAAGATTCGTTAAAAATAGAAGATTAAAATTTTTTTTTGATATGTAATAATAGTAAGTAAATAATTAACTTAATGATATTAGAAAAAAAAGTAGCACCCTCAGTGGACACATGACATTATTGATAAAGTAAAGAAAATTTTGACCTTTTTTTTTTGTAAGTCACAATTTTGTAATGAGTGACATAATATATTTTCGAAAATTTAATGATCTATGAAAAGCCAGGGCAATGAGAATACTTGCGTAGTCTGTGCAGATAGGAGGAGATGGAAGACTGGAGGCAGCAGAACACACTTCGTGGCAACATCACGGGGCTCCGTCACCCTCTGGCACTCGCCAGTGCAGAGCTGAAGGTGCACGGTAAGTCTCCAGGCAGCAACAGTAAGCTGTCCTGACCCGCTGTAGGTCGGCCACAATGCACACGACAAGTGTCACGTCTGCCGCTACCTGTGGAGAACGCCAGCAAAACTGAATGGGAGAAACCAGACTGGGGGCGCGCTACCGACAGCTGGGGTGAGCTTGATGAATGGAGTGGGGTGACCTGAGACTGGTAGACAGCGCAGGTACTATATCAACAGCTGCTACTTGGCGGTTTGGGTGGCGACCCAGCACAAAGGTGGCCAGACAACTACCGGGGTGATAGTAGGGACCCGAGCACCACAGGGGGTTCCACTGCTACCGAGTGCTGGCTCTATGTGAGATGGTGATGGTCCCTGAGCGTCTGTGGATCATGCTGCACCACAACCCACGTGGTCACGCCCTCACCGACCTATTGGGTGACATGTGTTGCCACTACAAGTGCTGCAGTGCCCTCTTTGAGCTTCAGAGCTGCACGCTCTACCGCCACACATCCACATGATCTCTTTGCGAGATATACATGGGAGGGAGCAATATCCTGCTAGGCTCATCGGCAAAGATATGTTCCCAAAACATCGACTAAAGTCCGTACCGTATTGTACCGAGCTACAGAGCATTGCTGCTAGATGAGCTTCCACTCCGTCCATGACATCTACCTGACATACGATGCCGCCAAGTACCATGCCGACTCCATGCAGGAGGGTGTAACATGCCTTCCACATCAGGACATACTTCTGTGGTCGAGACACATTAGCGTTATAGGGACCAATGGCCCTATAAATGTAACTGAGGTGATGTCAAGATGTCACCACCAATGACCTTTCACCTGGTTCATTATTAAAAGTATATAGAAAAATGTCTAAAAATAGGACTCAGTCTACATCTACATCTACATTCATACTCCACAAGCCATCTGATGGTGGGTCGCAGAGGGTCCTTTGAGTACGTCAGTTCTTCCTCCTATTCCACTCATGTATTGTTCGCAGAAACAAAGATTGTCGGTATGCCTCTGTGTGGGCTCTAATATCTCTGATTTCATCCTCATGATCTCTTTGCGAGATATACATCGGAGGGAGCAATATCCTGCTAGGCTCATCGGCAAAGATATGTTCCCAAAACATCGACTAAAGTCCGTACCGTATTGTACCGAGCTACAGAGCATTGCTGCTAGATGAGCTTCCACTCCGTCCATGACATCTACCTGACATACGATGCCGCCAAGTACCATGCCGACTCCATGCAGGAGGGTGTAACATGCCTTCCACATCAGGACATACTTCTGTGGTCGAGACACATTAGCGTTGTAGGGACCAATGACCCTATAAATGTAACTGAGGTGATGTCAAGATGTCACCACCAATGACCTTTCACCTGGTTCATTATTAAAAGTATATAGAAAAATGTCTAAAAATAGGACTCAGTCTACATCTACATCTACATTCATACTCCACAAGCCATCTGATGGTGTGTCGCAGAGGGTCCTTTGAGTACGTCAGTTCTTCCTCCTATTCCACTCATGTATTGTTCGCAGAAACAAAGATTGTCGGTATGCCTCTGTGTGGGCTCTAATATCTCTGATTTCATCCTCATGATCTCTTTGCGAGATATACATCGGAGGGAGCAATATCCTGCTAGGCTCATCGGCAAAGATATGTTCCCAAAACATCGACTAAGGTCCGTACCGTATTGTACCTAGCTACAGAGGATCTCTCTTGCAGAGTCATCCACTGCAGTTTATCAATCATCTCCATAACACTTTCGCGATTACTAAATGATCCTGCAACGAAGCGTCCTGTTCTCCGTTGGATCTTCTCTACCTCCTCTATCAACCCCATCTGGTAGGGATCCCACACCAGTGAGCAGTATTAAAGCAGTGGGCGAAAATATGTACTGCAACCTACTTCCTTCGTTTTCGGTTTGCATGTCCTTAGGATTCTTCCAATTAATTTCAGTCTGACATCTGCTTTACTGACGATTACTTTTACACTACTCGCCATTAAAATTGCTACACCTAGAAGACATCCAGATGATAAAAGGATATTCATTGGACAAATATATTATACTAGAACTGAGATGTGGTTATATTTTCACACTATTTGGGTGCATAGATCCTCAGAAATCAGTACCTAGAACAACCACCTGTGGCCGTAATAATGGCCTTGATACGCCTGAGCATTGAGTCAAACAGAGCTTGGATGGCGTGTACAGGTACAGATGCCCATGCAGCATCAACACAATACCACAGTTCATCATGAGTAGTGACTGGCGTATTGTGAAAAGCCAGTTGCTCGGTCACTATTGACCAGACGTCTTCAATTGGTGAGAGATCTAGAGAATGTGCTGGCCAGGGCAGCAATCGAACATTTTCCGTATCCAGAAAGGCTCATACAGGACCTGCAACATGCCGTCATGCATTATCCTGCTAAAATGCAGGGTTTCGCAGGAATCGAATGAAGTGTAGAATCGCGGGTCGTAAGGCATCCGAAATGTAACCGCCACTGTTGCAAGTGCCATTGATACGAACATGAGGTGACCGAGACGGGCAACCAGTGGCACGCCATACCATCACTCCGACTGGTTGCTTCTATAATACCATATGTTCACGACCAATTTCACTCAAAAAAGCAACTACACATGCCCGGCGATAAATAATACCACGTATTTTAGTCATGTTATATTTTTTGTCATATCAGCCATGATTTTATAATTTGGATACCACACCATTGTTTGTCTTTGCACCAATTTACAAATTCTACAACCATCTACACATGTTAGATTATAAGAATTTCATTTTCTACATGTAACATACACACAATTTGCTTATAATTTTTGATCGGGGTTCATGTCGTAAAATCAGTGCCACAGTGAGGTCACACGGGTATTGTCCCGACCCCTTACAGTGGATCTTGAGCTCATGTAAATCGTTAGGTGACAGAAAGTTAGGAATGCATGCTCTAGTCTGGGACAAAATAAGGAGAAAACTCAAACTTTCATTTATAGTGAAACTTTTGGATAATATACAAACCTAAATAATGTATTTTTTTGACAAATGCAAGTGACTGACAAGTTGGGAGATTTCTTCTGTTACGTGACATATAATCCTTTTCGTTGCGACACTCCACATACAGAAATCTACAGTTAGCGTAGGGCATTGACAGGTGGCACTTCATCTCTATTATTATTCGCTGAATTGACGTAAGAATAATCAAACTGTCACTACATCATGTGCCTTGCGTTATTTGACAAAGGCGGAATATTTGGTGCGGGGCAGTTCTGAGAAAGAAAAGGGAGTTTGTTCGGTCGACTTTATGCATGACCGTGGGCACAGCGAAATGAATCCTGGGCCAGCTTTTCTGGCACACAGGCAGCCACAGGGTCAGGGATAGTCGTTTAGCCAGCAGGTGCCATTCTACCTGGGCGAACTGTGCTTGTAAAATTGTCCGCTAAGATTCCAAAAGGGGAAGATACAGGCAAGTATTGTGCGCAGCAGTTTTAAAAGAGCCGTGTTCTCAGATTTTAGAAAAGATATTGCAGGGGTCCCTCCTCCGCCTTCTTACGACAGAAGTTGGCCAGCTTTGCTTTCGAAACAAATAACACCGCAACAAGCCGTCCTCTCCACTTTCACGAGCCAAGGACTACCAAGTATTGTTTACTATAATACACTCGCTGGGACGCTAGCAGCTGGCGTCCGGTAAGAGGAGAGGGAAAATCAAGGTCAGTGTGGCGGATTTTTAACGGACGGCAAATTTCACCTAGAATTTGCCTGGGAGCGAGTTTTGGGGGCAGAAGCCTCGATAGGGTGAGAACCATGCCAGCAGCATCCGCGAACTGTCTGATGCAGCTACTCTAAAGGTCTTCTAAATCGTTTATAAAAATAAGAATTAGTAAATGGGCCCTATAACACTTCCCTGGGGAACGCCAGATATCACTTCTACTCTTCTCTATGTCTTTCCGTCATTTGCAACGTACTGTGTCCTTTCTGACAGGAAATCACGAATCCAGTCGCACAACTGTGGCGATATTCCATAAGCACAAAGTTTGATTAGAAGATACTTGTGAGGTACAAAGTCGAAAGCCTTCCGGAAATCTAGAAATACGGAATCTATTTGACATTCCATGTCGACAGCACTCATCACATCATGTGAGTAAAGTTTTTTTACAATAATGATACTTTCTGAATCTGTGTTGACTGTGGCTCAATAGGATGTTCTCTTCGAGGTAGTTCATAATATTTCAAAAAAGTTGAGGTTCTAAAATCCTGCTGCAAAGCGACGTCGATGATACAGGCCTGTAATTTTGCTGATCAGTCATATTGTCTTTATTGAATATTGACGAAACCTGTGCAACGTCTCATTCTTTGGCTATGGAACATTCACTGACCAATTGGTCGTAAAAGATAACTAGGTATGGGGCTACTGCATCACCAAACTCTGATAGCAAACTAATTGGTACACAATAACTTTTTACGTGATTTATGTTGCTTTAATACACCAGGGATATCAAGTTCTAAATTACGAATGCAGGCACCTGTCCTTGATATGAACTCTGGAGTATTTGCTTCATGTTATGTCGTGAAGGAATTTCGGAACAGTGAGTTAAGCAATTCTGATTCAACAAAATTATCGTCAGTAGCATTACCTTTACTGTCAGTTAGTGAAGGTACTGATTGTGTTTTACCGTTTGTGTGCGTTGAAATTTAGCAGGCTTTTTCTTTGCATTTGGAAGAGTGATCTAATCTGTTTTGTATACCCCGGCGGCTCAGTCCCATCTTCTGTTAATTTATCAACAAATAATACAATTCCTTAAGACAACATCGTCTTTAAGTATCGCATTCTGGCAGATGTTCTTGGATTGATTTATGGAGTGTTCACTTCGTCTACTTTAGTAAACGAATTTCGGAAAACTGTGTTCAGTAATTCTGTCTTAACAGTACTGTCATCGGTAGTATTACCATTGCTATCGCGTAGTGAAAGTATTGTTTGTGTTTTGCTGCTAGTGTACTTCACATATGACCAGAATTTCTTTCGATTTTCTGCAAGATTATGAGACAGGATTTCGTTGTGGTAACTACCATAGGATGCTCGCATTAAGTCAGCGCTAGGTTGCGAGTTTCAGTAAAATATTGCCAGTCTTGTGGATTCTGTGTCTTTTTTAATTTTGCCTGCGTTTTTCTTTGCTTCTGCAACAGTGATCTGACCTGTTTTGTGTACCAAGCGGGTCAGCCCCCTCTTTTATGAATTTATTCGGTATAAATCTAGCGATCGCTACTGATATTATGTTTTTGAAAGTAAGCCACAACTGATCTACACTCGCATTTTTAGTTTTGAAAGACTGGAGACTATCACTCAGGAAAGCGTGAAGCGAATTTATATCTGCTCAGGATTATTTGCTGCTAGGAGATTAAGGGTATCCGGAGCTCCAAGCGCTGATAGAAAGTACTGACGCACAAATCATTGTAGGTTCTGAAAGCTGGCTGACGCCTGACATAAGTTCGGCCAAAATTTTTTGAAAGGGCCAAATGGTCTTCAGAAAGGATAGAATAAATAGAAAAGGGGGTGGCGTGTTTATTGCTGTTACAAACGGTTTATCCTGCAGCGAAATTGAGGCAGATACTTCCTGTGAGTTGGTGTGGGTAGAGGCTATACCTGACAACCAGAATAAATTAATAATTGGATCTTTTTATCTGCTCCCTGACACAGACGATGCAGTTGCCGAAATGTTCAAAGAAAGCTTGAATTACATCTCAAATAGGTATCCGAAGCATACTGTTGTAATCAGTGGCGACTTTAATTGACCTTCGATATGTTGGCATAGTTACGTACTCAAAACCGGCGCCAGATATGAAACATCGTCCGAACTTGTAATGATTTTTCTGAAAACTACTTCGAACAGTTAGTTCATGAACCCCCTAGAATAGTAAATGGTTGCGAAAATACCCTTGTGATTTTGGGGATCACTCCTATCTTGAAACATGATAAAAATGCCATTCAAAATTCTTTATACACAGCTGGTGTCAAAAATTCCAGTACGTGATAGAAGAAACCATTGTTCCATTAAAAAAACCTTTATTTTCCAAGAAAATGCATTTTCTAACTAATATTACAATCTGTTTGTTGGCTAATAGTAAGAGTCCTTGACTATCAATCCATTCTGTGAAAACCGCACATCGATTGCACTTTCCGTTTCCGCAGTATTTACGGTGCAAGTTTTAGGTGATTCACCCTGTATAACAGTATGAGGAAAGACGTAGGTCTCATACAAATCAGAAGAAATTAATATTGGCAAACATGCCACGAAAAAGGTAATGCATCCAAATGGAATTAGTAGGAGTCCCAGAGCAGGAGGAATAGTTGGGGGAACAGTGTTATATATCTTACCATATATTGACAGATTCATACCAAACAAATTAACAAAACATGAATGTTTAATACCTTTGGTATAACGAGAAGTAGATGTTCCTGGAGTAGTAAAACAACTTAAGTCACTAAACAAAAACAAATACTTAGCTATAATTTACAACCGATCACTCAGCGACAAATCTGTACCCAAAGACTTTAAAGTTGCCAAAGTTAATACAGTATTCAAGAAAGGCAATAGGCAGGAAAATAAGGAGATGGAATCTGGATAAATTGAAGGTGCATGAAGTTCTTGGGTGTGTCAGTGGGAGTTTTAGGCAACAATTGACAGAAACAGTAGAAGAAGAATGGATATCATTGGGAAATGAAATAGCGAAGGTGGCAGATGACAAAATGGATAGAAAGGCAAGTCATAAAAAAAATCCTTGGATATCAGAGAAAATATAAAAATGCAGGAAATGAAACAGGCGAAATGGAGTACAGACGACTAAGAAATGGGACTGGCAGGAAGTTAAAGTAGTTAAGCAGGAGTGGCTAGAAGGCAAATTCAAGTCTGTAGAAGAATGTATAAAAAGAGGAAAAATAGATACCGCCTACCGGAAAATAAGAAGAGCAACTGTATGAATATAAAGAACCTAGATGGAAAACAAGTTCTCAGCAAAGAAGGAAAAGCTGAAAGGTGAGTATACAGATGGGGTCTACAAAGGAAATGAACTTACAGACAATATTGTAATGAGGGATGGGGAAAGAGAAGAAGATGAAACAGGAGATACTATACTGAGAGAAGAATTTGAAAGAGCACTGAAAGACCTAAGTCGAAGTAAGGCACCTGGACGACTTTTCCTCAGAACTACTGAAATTCCTGGGAGAGCCAGCCATGACAAAACTGTCTCACCTGCTTCGTAAGAAGTGTGAGACAGACTTCAAGAAGAATGTAATAATCCCCGTTCCAAAGAAAGCAGGTGCAGACGGGTGTGAAAATTACAGAACAATCAGTTTCATATGACAAGGTTGCAAAATTTTAACACGAATTATTTACAGAGGGATGGAAAAGCTGGTAGAAGCCGACCTTGGGGAAGACCGGTTTGGATTCAGGAGAAATGTAAGAAAACGGGAGGCAACCCTCACATTACAGGTTATCTTAGAAGATAGATTAAGGGAAAGCAATCCTACATTTTTAGCTTTTGTAGACTTGGAGTAGGCATTTGACAATGTAGATTGGAATACACTTTTTCAAATTCTGAATTCAGCAGGAGTAAAATATAGGAGACGGAAGGTTATTTACAACTAGTACAAAAACTAGACAGCAGTTATCAGAGTTGAAGGACATGAAAGGGATGCAGAGTTTGGGAAGGGAGTAAGACAGGGTTGTAGCCTTTCCCCAATGTTATTCAATTTGTACATTGAGCAAGCTATAAAGGAAAGCAAGGATAAATTTGGAGAAAGACTTAAAGTTCAGGGTGAAGAAATAAAAATATTGTGTTTTGTTGATGACATTGAAATTTTCTGAGAGACAGCAAAACACCTGGAAGAGCAATTGATTGGAACGCACAGTGTGTTTAAAGGTGGGTATAAAATAAACATTAACAACAGCAAAACAAGGGTAATGGAGTGCAGTCGAAGAAAATCAGGTGAAGCTGAAGGAATTAGATTAGGTAACGAAACAATAAAGCAGGTAGATGAGTTTTGTTACTTGGGTAGTAAAATAACATATGATGGTCGTAGTACAGGGGATATAAAATTCAGAATGGCAATGGGAAGAAAAGCGTTTTTGAAAAAGAGAAATTATTCAACATCGAATATTAATTTAAGCATAAGGAAGTCCTTTCTGAAGGCATTTGTATGGAGTGTTGCCTTATATGGGAGTGAAAGATGGCCAATAAACATTGCGGACTGGTTCAAATGTTTGTTAAGCTTAACTACGGGGTCATCAGTCCCTAAACTTACAAAGTACTTATGAACTACCTACAACTAAGGACGGCACAAATATCCATGCCCGAGGGGGGATTCGAACCCCCGACCGTAGTGGCCGTGCAGACCGTGACTGAAGCGCCTCAGTCCCCTCGGCCATTGCGGCCGGCTTGCGGACAGGAAGAGGATAGAGGCTTGTAAGGTGTTGGTGGGAAAAAATTAAATGGATAGAAATGATTCCGGCTGGGGAAGGTTAATGTGGGTTAATACAATAGGAAGACAGGAGCGGCTGACCCTGAATTAATTAGTGATATATAACATCATACCAAATAATTTGCATAATAAAGTATTGGCCTGTTTCAGTAATGAAACTCTTCCACTTCCTGCAAGTGGCATAAAATATAATTAATAATTTGTCCTCACCAAAATTCTAACAAACTATCTGGGATCTGACTACTAATAATGTTGAAAAAACATCTTTCAAATCCAGCAATATTGATTTCACTTTTTTAAGCAGTATAAAACTTACAATGATAAATCCAATACTAAAATCATAAACAACAAGAATACATTTATAACCAAATAAGAAAGAACAATTTAATGCATATGAAGTTACTCAAATTGTTACGAAACTGCATATTAGTAACGACGGGCAAGACGGGCAAGTCGTGAAATAATATAATGTTCCTAGCGGGATAATCGAGTCGGAATACCAGTGCAGCGTTGACTTTCATAATCCCCAGTATAAGGCAGAACCTGATGTATCGACTATATGTTGCTGGCGAGCGCTTTGCCATACATTACCAAACTGACGACTTGCGTGTGAAGATGCTGCACTGCAGTGGCGTGGGGGCAGGGAGACTGTGAGCTGAAAATTTCCGCGACCACGAAAAAAAAAAAAAAAAAAAAAAAAAAAAAAAAAAAAAATTCGCTCTGTCGCTCGGAAGCTGTACTCCATGCTATCAGCCTCTGTGTACTTGGCAGTACACAGTGCCTACGATCTCAAACAATTCTGCCAAGTCTGGACCACTTCAGTTAGCGTAGACAAGTACGCACGAGTACTGAAGGTCTAAATGACTCCAGAATTTGAGTATATCGCAACTAGTGCTTCGGTGCACTAGTGTTGGCTGGCTGACCTTATTCAAACCGAAAACAAGAACAATCAGTTCAAGTATAAATCTCACAAAATCTCCAAGTCCGCACACTGAGAGGACAGGACGCTACCAGACACGTCCGTACTCCAGCGCTACGAAACACGAAGTTCCCTTCTGTCACCGTGTCTCCGCGCAAGACCGCCCAAGAAACGCCGTTTTTACGTAAAGCCAATCAGCGTCGAGATCTGTAAATCCAGCCAGTAATGTCTCACAAGACAACCGCTCATTTCGAAAAGCTGACGCTTTGAACATCAGCCAATCAAAGACGGCATCCCTTCCACACACACTTTTGGCGCGATTCTCACTAAACGGCTCTAACCGTCGCCCGTGGGAGCGGCTGCCTAGCCTCCAGCAAACATTCCGTCGCTTTCCCTTCCAGACCCTCGGCCACAGCCGTGTGCCCTGCTATCTTCTTCTAAAAAGCGCAGACGATGCCTCTCCTTCACAGTTTGGGACACGAGGCTACATTTTTACGACCTACTGCCCTGCCAGCGTGTCATCCAAGGCCAGCGCGCCCGGCCTCCTACGGCGCCGCAGGGCGCAGGTAGGAAGGAATTTCACTCGCCCCCTCAGGGCCAAGTCAGCTCTGCATCCCACCTTAGCAAAAATCTTCCCTGCATCGTATTCCCGACAGCAATAGAAAATTGTATGTACAGGCCTCATTACGACAATACATCAACAATAAACATCGATAATAAAGATGAGAGATGAGCTGCCATCTCTCGGGCTTTTGAAATATGGTGTTACAGAAGAATGCTGAAGATTATGTGGGTGGAGCACGTAACTAATGAGGAGGTACTGAAAAGAATTGAGGAGAATAGGAAATTCTGGCATACCTTGAATAAAGGAAGGGATAGATTGGAAGGACACATGCCTAGACATCAAGGAACTGTGAATTTAGTATTGGAGAGATGTGGGGGGGGGGGGGGGGGAATTCGCAGAGGGAGACCAAGAGATGAATATAATAAGCAATTTCAAAGGGATGCAGCTTGCTGTTCTTATGAGGAGATGAAGAGGCTTGCCCAGGATAGAGTAGGGTGGAGAGCTGCATCAACCCAGTCTCCCGATTGAAGACCACAACAACAACAGTCTTGGCATTCACAACATTGTGTCTGGAAAGGCTAATGTTTGGGATGAAAGCACTGCTCGTAGAGGTTCACAGGAAATTCGTTCTTGTTTGATGAAATTTGTGAATACATTCGATTGTGACGTTAAGCACTTCATAGCTTTTTCAGTTACATATTCATAGAACTTGGGCACACGTAAAACGAATGTGATCGACATTTCGGTGTGATTGTGACACGCAGGAGGAATGAAACTCAGGTGTACGTGCCGTAGGATTGGGTGGACGTCGATAAAAGGTCCAGCAAAAAATACACAGTTAACAAAATGGATCAGGCAGATTTTGTAGCTATCGCTAACATGAAACTGTTGACCAAGACATCCGTTCAAAAAGATACCGAAGGGAATGCATTTGCCTGGCGGTCAATTACATAAAAATGGAATGTCCATTCATCATGTATGTTAAGAATTCTTTCAATGAGGATGTTGAACTTTATACAGCTGACTTTTCCAAACGACTTCGTGGGGGACCTCCACAAAATATGCTGAATACACTGTACAGTGCTCAGTTACCTACAACGTTTGCAAAGTGGAAGAACCTGCAAGAGCTGAGATGCTTCAGTCCCCCTATTCACCGGGCTTTCTTTGATAATTTGGAGTATGAGAAACAATCTTCAAGGAAAATAAGCTCAGAAAGTCTAGGACGACGAGGAGGGGCAGGACAACATGGGGAAGCAGGACGTCCTCATGATAAACAAGACTGTGTTGATAGGATTGGGAAGCAGTAACAGGCACAGAAGATTTAACAGATGTTTCTAGTGACATTCTGGACAGTGCCTACGACTAACATGTTACCCTATGTTATTTAAAATATTCAAAAGTGTAACAGTTACTGCATAGTAAAATTATTAATTTGTTCGCATGCACTTGTATTACTTTTCCCCTAAACCTTTTCCATGTCAAAATAATGTAACCGATTTTAGGCCCTTTGTTCTCCCAGAATGGTGACATAAAATTGTGTCATCTTTTGTCTGCGGAACACCTACATTCTATGGTGGATCTCTGTAAAGTTATAATGCTGCGTCATCGAAACTGATTTTCTTATAACCAGGTGAACTTCACTGTCATTTATGTCAAAACAACCTGAAGTGCACTTTATCACTGATGTAGCCTGTTTCTCTCTCCATGCTCCGCTAAACCGAAGGTTCAAAGCTTTGTATAGCTTATGGGACTTAACTGCAGGGTCATCAGTCCCTAAACTTTCAAACTACTTATGAAATACCTTATACTCAAGACAGCACAAAACATCCAAGCCCGAGGGGGATTCGAACCCCTGACGGGGAACGACCTCGCGCATCGTAGCATAGCGCTCAATGTGCTCGGCCGCGGCCCGCTAAACCGTCTGTGGTCTCTTGGCATGACAGAACAGAATTACGGTTCACTGAAGTCGACGCACCAGGTCAAGGATATCCACAAAGGTACAGGGGAAAGAAGAAAACAGTGAACCAGCGGAGGTATAGAGACGAGGTTTGCCCCCAGATGTTCCATGACATCAACACGGTTATGGGTAATCACGAATGGACAGAGCTACAAGACGTGTGAAGCCCCATACAGTAATGAATACTCTGATATTGACAAAAATTAATATTCGTGTCTTCGTCGAACCTAATGATTGGTCATCTAAAAGTACAGAGGTCAATGTGATGTATTATTGCATTTGGGGTATATTGCTAAAGAAGTTTCACGCACACAGGAGAGCCATCACAAACACTGACAGACGCCTGGAACAACGTTACACTTCAAACTCTACAGAATGTTCAAATGTGTGTGTGGTCTTATGCGACCAAACTGCGTGGTCATAAGTCGCTAGACGTATACACTAATTACTAGACTAACTTAAACTGACTTACGCTAAGGAGAACACAACCACCCATGTCCGAGGGAGGATTCGAACCTCCGAGCGTAGCAGCCGTGCAAACTGCGACTGGCGCACCGCAGACCGCTCGGCCACTGCGGCTGGCTGTGCAGAATGACACCAGACACTGGTTACAACGCCTACGTTGCTGTATGGAAGCTGAAGCAATCATTTTGGGCACATCAATTGATTATGAATATTCCATTGTGAGTGTCAGTAAAATATAAATTAATGTAATATTAATATTATTAGTATTACGTAATATATGTAATTTGTAAAATATAAATTATATCTGTGTCCTACTGACATTATAGAATCTAAAGAAATTTCCTTGTTTTTTGTGGGGGAACAATGCAGTAGCGAAAATTAAAGCAATATCTTAACAGAAGCTGAAGCGGTATTTTACGTTTACTTTAACACAATGAGCGAGAGCGATGTCCTTCGAGGATTGTGAAAAACTCGTTTAGGGAAACGGCGAAAGACTGATTAATGTCTGTAATTCGGCGTCTTATAGTTGTTAGAGACACTCAGAAAATTGAGAAGAAATTGGATTGGCTGGTCGGCTGGGGAGCTGAGAGCTCGCAATGCGGAGGGCCGTCGCGTCGGCCGCAGCAGAGGCGACAAATGGAGCCAATCTGGACTGCTCTGCCCGGCTGTGTGCTGCCCTCTCCTCTGCAGTAGCAGCCGCGACTTCCTCCCACGGTAGGCTCCTCCACACTTTCAGTTTAGAGCCACAAGAGTTACACTAATGGAGGATTGAAGTGTGTATTACTATTAAGACTGGAGAAACTGGCAATGCTCCACAATTGTTTCCCATCTCCTCCTCCCCACTTTACTGACCCCTTCTTTTTAACTTCTCTCGCTCTGGAAGACGCCTTCTCTCCCAACCCCTCCTGTCTTTCTATCTCTCCCTCTACTTCTCTGTATCCATTTCCTTACCACTCACTATCTTTACACTTTCTGGTATTTGGAAGAAACCACCCAATGTTCATTGAGAAATAACGACACTTGAATAGAAAATAATTTGGTATCATTGGTACACAAGTTACCTTCAACTACTGGTTCTGTGATCATCTTGAATGACATTATTACACATAGTTGGGAATGTATGGGCTTCAAAAGATTCTGACGGTTCATATTCTGTAATAATATTCCAAGCCAATAAGGTATAAATAACTGTCGGATTTACTGGAAAACTGATCTAGACGAATAGAGGAAATGAGTACTTAACTCTTTGCGGCATGGTGGTACAAATAGTATACTACCTTTTGAATACATTCTGCCCAATTTTCACGATGATACAACTTTACTACCACGGCAGCCACATTTTCACGCAGTTTCCTCTTAGGTGGAGAAATGGCATATGCTAATTTAACAAGAATACGTTCGTATCTGTTTTCCCATTCAATTAAAAAACACCACACATAACTTTATACTTGTGGTTTATTTCGTGGACTTTAACCTCACATTACCAAGGCAAAGAAATAAACAAATCACAAAACACTTAGACAAAGATAAAATGTAAATACTATCAGCTGTCACTGTAACTGCAACTCAGTGTAACTGCCTGAGACTGTGCTAGGTACGACTGTCCGTGGCGCTGCAGTCCGCTTATATATATTGTTAACAACTACAATGTTTTAGGGTGATTGTTACAGATGTTACAGATGCTGGTTTATAATTCTAAACTTAGTGTGAATTAAAACATACAGTTTGATATAACAGCAAATACAAAGCACATGATATTTACACAAAGTTTCAGGCTCTCTTTTCTTTCTTCTTTGGTAATTTTGTACTATTCTATTTACAAACAATCCAATTCTTAGAGATGTGGTTATTTAATTAAATACCGAATGATTGATCTTGCAAACATTACACAGCTTCTGGACAAACATCGGTAAAATTTTACAATAATAGTTTTCAAATTTGCAATTTATAAATGTATAAATACAAAATTGCGCAATTAGTTTTCTACACATATTTCCATATTTAATTAGTGAAATCTGAGTGACAATGAAAGTAATGCTGTTTAACACTTTATTTACTTTAACAGTCATGTCTGCAATTAGATTTTAGTTTTATCTAGTTTTTGTTTATCATGAGTGGCGTGATTTTTCTTGTGCTATATAGAAGCTTCTATGTACCATTTTTCGTAAGTACGCCACAATTAACGTTTCTATTATCAAAATCACAAGTAACGTTTGTAACCACACTTTATATTTGACGTACACCCGCTTTAGTCTTTTTCTAATCGTGTTTATCTGAAAGTCAACTCCACTGAACCAACCGATACCACCGACAGTACATGCGAGTCTGGGTCTTTTGTGCTTCACTTCACCACTAGTTCGTATCGATCGCTGCATTAAAGCTTGGGGGAGGGATGTTTAATTACACTACCCATTGTGAATCAGTACCTGCCAAGAAGAGAATGAATGCGACCAAAAAGAAGCAAGTGCCCACTTTCTGGATGTGTGCTGACTGCAAAGTGCTTCCAAGACTTTCACAAAAGTGGTGATGAACGAGTTTCATGTAAGTATTTTTAAGATTTTTTGTTGTTGTGAAATACCACTTTACTGAAATAAAACTATTTTGCATTAATAACATAAAAGAGATTATAAAAGCCAGTTATAAGTCAAAACTAGGATAATTTAAAAAAATTTTAAACGTCTCAAGTTGCATGGTGGTATAGCATATATACCAACATTTAAAACAAAAGAAATACAAAAACTACTATAAATTCGTGTTTGTCTTGTGTCTCAATGCCAATGGGTGTAAGAAATATGGTCGGGGGTTCGAATCCCCCCTCGGACATGGATATTTGTGCCGTCCTAGTTCGTAAGTAGTTCATAAGTAGTTTGTACGTTTAGGGACTGATGACCCCGTAGTTAAGTCCCATAAGCTTAACAAACATTTGAACATTTTTTTTTGTAAAAAATACGTTTTTCATTATAAAATTCAGCAAGCATACAATTTGTGCATCATAGAGTTAATTGAAAGTAAATTTTGATTTGTTATATGTCATGAGAAAAAATTATATGGACGAAAAATGTGTGCAGCCGCATAAAGTTTACTTCTTCTAATATTTCGGCTGTGTACCATCCAGTCATCTTCAGAGAGAGTTGTAGACACGTCGTCTTTATAAATGGAAGACCACATTACTGCATATGTGACCACAGACACACAGTCTGTGAGAGTCGGGTATTTTTGACCTTCTTAGACGATATGTATACAAATAGAAACACATCATAATTCTGCTTAGTCTTTTACCCCACACATGGTATTTGTGGTGATAATTAGAGTCAGAAATCGCTGTAATTGTCATCTAAGAATGCTACAAGTGATGAGGCTGCCAACAGACTGGACATTATTTTGCGTGGCGTGTCTGTGGAAGCGACAGGCAACGTTTGTTTCTGATGAGGTTGCTTGGGGGATGCCGCACTTTATCTGAGTCAGCCCCTCCCTGCGGGTGGCGGTGTTAGGAAGCTTTTAAGAGTGAGAGTGGAAAAGGGGTGGGTAGCCTCAGGTGGAGGAGCCAGCCCCAGTGCATCACCCTTCCTCGTCCCACTTCTCTCTGCAGTAACATGACACGCAGAACCCAAGACAGACACCACCAGCTTCCCAAAAATGCATATCTAGCACATAAAATTAACGCATAGTGGCAATGCGAGACATGGAGGAGTTAAACGCATTTGCAACAGTGCTACAGATAGGCTCACCAGAGAAGAGGCATCAGGGCCCATGAGCTGGAGAGGGTTTAAATGATATCCATATTTTAACTTTACTATGGAATGCCACTTCCCCTTGCAGGCCGTTTTTGCACTGACTGCCAGTGGCAGAACACAAGCGCCTCTACGACTATTTAATCAGTCTGCTATGGTTTTCCTTAGTCGGTGGTGCCTAGTGTTGAGGCTCAGGCTTCACCTCTCTTGGGGGCAGAGCATTTGCTGGTGCACCCCTTGGTGGGCGTGCACCAAGGTGGCGTTGAAGAGCTGGTTATTTGTCAGGCGGCCAGACTGCTAACCGCCATGGTATGCCCTGCAGGAGCAGGTATGGGCGGTACTGGTGCACCGTTGCCATAAGGAAAGAATATTGTTCAGTAAAACTTTTGTTCTGAAGTGGTACAGATTGCTGCGTACTCCAGGCGACCGGGTCGATGGCATCGGCAGCCTCCTGCCTAACTACTGTGCGCTGACAGAGCGGCTGCGTCCGCACTAGCTGGCGTGCGGATGTAGGCGACCTCTCTGCCGCGCCGTTTCTTGTGGAACCGTAAGGGAGTACGGTGGATCGTGTGAATGAGAGACACACGCGTCTGGACGGGTGGTTCTTGGTTCCCAGTCTAATTGCTGTGCCGCATTATCTTAAATACCGGACCATGTTGACGGTTGTTGTGTGGTCGTGATGGCCTACTGGCAAGTAGGCGTCTTCCCTAGGAACGCTGGAGTTAAGGTGTGCAGGACACGACACTTATTCTGCGTCCGTAGTTGGTGGTAGTGCAGGAGTAGAACTCGGAGCTACGCAGGAGTCGACATCTCACCGGTTGTCAGCTGATGTAGAAGAGTGCTGTAGTTCTATAACAGACTTGTACCGACTTTAGAACATGTCAGTATATCGAGTGCTACGAAGTGTAAGCCATCGATTCATCTGCCCGACTGACTATGAAGTAACGTGCTGGAGTATATATAGTGTGTGTGTGGAGCGGCTTATACTTTACGTGCTCTGTCATGACTGCATAGGCCTCGTCAAACGAATGTGTCGTTGTTTTACATTTTGCCGTGTTCACTTAACAGGTTAGCTGGTGGTTCCAGAAGGCTCCGGATACGCGTTGTTGCATTAGACATAAGCATTTTTTCCTTACGTAACGAAGTTACGTGATACTGCAAGCTCGTACTGTTCCATTTAACTCACATTGATCGATGCTATTCAGTCCGGCGCGTGTGCGTCCATTTCAGTAAGTATGACGCAATGTAGCTGCTGTTCCCCTTCCCCGTTCCGTCGACACACCGCCATGTTTCTACGGCAACCAAGACTTGGAAAAATTTACCGCTACAGAGCCGGTGTGCAACACCTCTAACTACAGCACTTTCACAAAGGGAGCAGTGGACATTTTGCACCGTCGACAGTATCTAGTTAACGTCTGTGGACGAGAGCGAGGAGAGATGATGGTTGGCTAATTTGCTGAATCTGCATACTCTGACACATAATTTATGTTAGGGAAGTTAGCGGATCTTCACTTCTTCAAGATTATTAAGAAGTTTTGGCTGATTCATTCCAGTTCCAGATTTGAACAGGCAGTTTTTTACAGAATTTCAGAGTCGCGGAGACAGCAACTGATGACATAGTTAATTTAAATTGCGCGCTAAACCGAAGCTATTTTTTGTTTCTATCCAATGGCACCGACACGAGAACCACATTACACAGCATATATCATGAAAGTCTCAGAGCCTTTGTTAGTTAATTTTCTCACTTATAAAATAATAGTGTAGGCCTGATCTTATTCATCCACTAATAGATAACTTTTTCTAATTTTTTTTTTTTTTTGTGTTGTTAATTTTTATTTGTGGTTTTGAGTATCACAGCAATACTGTTGACTGTGAAACTGTGATTTCATTTCATGATTTTTAACTTCATTTGTCTTTGGTTTTCCACTTTGCTTAAAGTTAGTAAGTTAATAAATTGAATTTTACCTCCGAGTTGAAAAGCACTTCATGTTACTGTGACTAATAACACTACACTCCCGAACCCTGTGAGGTCCCTTAGTAGCTATTATTTCTTTTTCTACTGACAGGAGTAGTCGTTCGGTTTATTCTGATCAAAGGACCTAGCCACCGTTTTAAGGTATAAAAACATTCCAGATCAATCCTCGTGCATAATGAAAGGTGGGATATATTGTCTGTTCAGAGTATTAACATAGGCCATAGGACAGACAGTATTAGAAGGCTCCAATGACGTTATCTGGCAGCAAAGAGGGACACAACTGTGTGAATTATGTGTGTGGTTACATAGTCGATTCTCACGGAGGTACAGATGTATTATGAACTGCGCTGTGGTGGCGTCTTTGTTAATATTTAAAGAAAGAGCCGGTTCCCTAGATTTATTTCAGCAGAAATTAATTAAATTCGTCCACAAGCGATGTTCAGTTGCTTCTTTCACTACTGAGTCCAAGGGGACCTTGTTAATCCCAGCCTTTCGAAGCGCCAAATCATGTTTCGGGGAACCCAAAAGTACTGTAGTCTTCCCTAGAGGCGAAAAACGACCTTTACTTTGTTCAGGATCCGTCCGATTTTCGACGACAGGCTTTTCACATATAGCAGAAAAGCCATGGATTTAAAAATTTGTGAATCGTCATTTGTATCCTTTAGGTGTTCCATTGGCTTCATTTGCCGTGCCATGCATGCTGTGGAGAATATTCAGTTACTTCAAATAAGCTGTTCAGGTCTAGAAGAATATCCTGTATTCTGCTCTAATAAGAAAGGACAATTGCTTTGCAGACCAGTGTTCTGAGAACAATTATCATTCGGGAAGGCAACTGCAGTGACACATACAGTCTTATGACTGGCAAGAAATGCTGGGACCGATGCCAGACATGTTCATTGCTTGACACCCATCTACCCATTCCCTCCTTCAAGTAGTGGAATGCCTTCCACTGCCTTACTCGGAACTACCCACGCCCACGTCCCCTAATATCCCAAATAACCCCAGCAAGATCAGAGCAGAATGCTTCCTTCCTCTCTGACATCGTCATCATTACTGACAGAGTCAACTTTGATTACCCCCTCTTCCGTGACATATGTTAGCAGATGGACACTTCCGTCCAACCTGTCACCCTAGTCTTCCAATTCGTGGGGCACATTCTTCCCTCTGAATTCAATACACCCATCACTTTACATGACACTCAGCACGATATGCACCAAAGACAAGACAGGCTTACATACCACCACACCAAGAACAGCCCTCTCCCTGTCTTTACTGCTCTCGCTTTCCTTTACAACGTTGTCCTCTTTAACAATTATTACCCCAGCCTGTGGAAAATCTACGCACCTCCTACTCTTCCTTGAACATAACCCCCTGTGTTACGTCTCCCATGAATAGGATCCCACCACTCAACCTCTCCTCCTCAATACTGGTCAGCTACTGTGCCTCCACCATAACAGTCCTTTCACTCTTCACTTCCTCACTCTCCGCGTCCTGTTCCATGGAAAATTCCGACACCTTCCCATTCGGGATGACCTCTGTCCCAACACGTTCCCATCTAGCCTCTATTCCTGATCGCTCAAGTGTCCCTTCAACCTCTTTCCTTCCTTTCCCAAAATCTCTCCTAAAGCGAAGTCTACCTGGTCTCCCCTTCTTATCCCCATTTCTCCCCTCCGATCCCTTTACGTATTCACATTCTCCAGAATCCCAAATTTTCCCTCCTCCTACCCTACCATCTACCTATCCTCTCCTACAAGCCCCGCCCCATAGCCCTTCACATGTATTTTGTGCATCACCGTTTAGTGTTCGCTCAGTGTAAAGTGCATCAACTGGTGTTCAGTGTTCAGTTAGGAAAAAAAAATTGCGATCTTCCAAACCGTAGATGAAGCGTCCATCTTTTAACTGTCCGTGTTCAGTTAGTGTACCCTTCGTATTACCATGTTATGTTTCTCATGACTGGTCCTTTATGTTTAATGTGCAGTTTCACCTATCTCATGTTTCATAGTTTAATGTGTCAGAAATACTGCTTTTTTAAACTATTTGTTACACCTTTGTTCCATAATTTTTAGTCTCACGAGGCTTAAGAGCGGCATGGAGATCCACTACCAGCGTGCCTACACTCTGGTGCAGGAATTGTAAAGCAAAATAAAGAAAAAAGAAACTAGTGTGTCAATCTTCGACTCTGTCCTAAGATGGCTGGGCGGTACCTAGCCGAAATATTATAAGAAGTGAACTTTATGTGGCTGCACACCTGAAACACCTGAACAGTTGAAACACGTCCACTGAATGCGTGGTCGTTTATCATTTTTATTTATTCTTTAACCTAAAGTGTTTCTGTGCCATTAATGTTATCTATCTGTGTGTTAATATTTTTTAATCAATGATCAATGCCCCATGTTTATATATGTTTGCCCCATACTTATATATCTTTCCACCCATGTTATTGAATTTGTGTGTTCATGTGGATGTGTGCTTTTAATATTGACTGACTATCGCTCAATGGCTTGTAGTCGCTGCCTCCCACTCTAGGCCTCGTTTTGCTGTAGTTAAGAACACATGGCTTCGTTCGTCGTCTGCGCTAGCGTCTGCTGGCTGGCCAGAGATAAGCATACTTGACAAAGTGGCGAGGTGGCTGTGTTCTTAGTGTCGTACCAAACTAATCTTGGAAGAAAGAGGTGACAGGAGACCTCTCTGGAAGCAGTTGAAGAGGGAATTGTCTTGGCCACGTAGCAAGGGTTGGTAAAAACAAGTCTCTGAACGCACTCTGCGTCGCTTTTAGAGCGCTCTACATCTAGTGTATGACGGAGCGAGGTTTTTCCGACGCCTTAGAGCTTCAGTCTTCACGTTTCATTCTGACTATGATAACTATGGAAGTAAGTACTCCTTCGAATCATGCTGAGGTGAAGGCATGATGTTATGAGTTTACTTTCTTTGTGATCGGGCAGTCTTGATTTTTCAGTGTTAGTTCTCTGGAGTAATTCTTTCACTATGTGAGGCGAAGTGTTTCTTAATTTACAGAACTCAAGTAAATTCAGTGTAATTTTATTATTTGCATTTTCGTTCCAGTGATGATTGTGTGCCCAGTTTCGCTCAAGTTAGAATACACGTGTGTGGCCTTCAGCCTTTCTATAAATTTAGTGTGTTTGAATTTCCTTGCTGTTTTCAACTAACATTTCACGTCACGTCTGTATCTGCTAGTATGCTAAATATTTCTTAGATTTTCTTATTTGATTCAAAATGTTCAGATGTTTGTAAATCTATCGTACCAAACTGCGTGGTCATCAGTCCGTAGCTTACAAACTACTTAAACCTAGGTAAACTAACCTAAGGGCAACACACACACCCATGCCCCAGGGAGGACTCAAACCACCACGGCGAGCAACCGCGCGCTCCGCAGCGAGACGCTTTAGACCGCTCGGCTACACCACCACAGCCTTGTTTGATTCCGTCTTTCCTGTCTTGCATGACCAATAGCACCACGTGCTTTCGTAACGGTCATTACATCAGCCTTCAGCCATGGTTTTATCTTCTATATGAATTCTCGCGTGTGCTGTATTCGCTTATTCTGAATGAATTTCCTTTGTAAATTCTGTGTAATTCACCATGGTTGCACACCATGTGGTACTTAAGAACAGTACGCCGCTGCCTTCCCACACATGAGTTCGCCTAGTGCACAGAATAATTTAAAATTTGTGATCAAGACACCTGCCATCTCGTCAAGATGCTGCCAATGCATCGTTTTGCAGCTTCTTTCATGTGTTCCAGGATTGTAATGTACTGGCAAGTATTATGTGTTTGTCTGTGAATGAATGAATGGGATTACAGATACCCATTGGGTAATTGATAATTTCCTCGCACGTTACCTACATATTTATAAAGGTCAGAAACAATTTCAGCCAGCCGCGGTGGCCGAGGGGACTGCAGCGCTTCAGTCACGGTCTGCGCGGCCACTACGGTCGGGTGTTCGAATCCCCCCTCGGGCATTCTTAGTTGTAGCTAGTTCATAAGTAGTTTGTAAGTTTAGGGAGTGACGACCCCGTAGTTAAGTCCCATAAGCTTAAAAAAAACCAACAAAGAAAGAATTTCAATATGGACAGTAATTATGTGATTTAATTCACTTTTGTACAAGGTATGTGCTTAATTTGGTCTCCCCACATTTATTTTCTTGTTATTTTACTGAATAAATTATGATTTTATAGTATGAAACCGCTGCTTTATGATTTCATGCTCCTGGTCGTAGGCTTAATTATCAATTTATTTAGTCTTTAACGCTGATTCTGTGTTTGTTACAACGTTTGCTGCTTCCTTGAGGAGTGAGCAGTTAAATAAGTTTCCATTGCACATGTACAGCGGCCACTCATAAAGTAATGTGGAGCATCAGTGAGCGTTTTAACTTACATTTGCAGATTTTAACTGCCCGAGATTTTACTAATTTTAATAACAGGAAACTCTCACTTTGGCTTAGTGCTTCCAGGATTCGTTCTTCTGCCGTCTCCTGATATCATTTTTAAATTTTGTTTCTTTCTCTAGATGCTCTCCCTTCCTTGGAACGTGTGTGTGTATGTGTGTGTGAATGAGTAGAAATCGTAAGCGCTAGTTTACTTTCATTGTCTTTCCTATCGCCCACTGCCAGTGCATTTGTTTTCTCTTTCAGCAGTCATCATTTTAGTATGCCCATTTTTGGGGGAAAATAATTATTGAGTTTACGCAGTGTGAAACGTGAGTGCAATTACGAATGCGATGCATGCGAGAACAACTTTTGTGTGTGAAACTCTTAGAGAGGCACCATGTGTTCTGACCACGTGGGGGGCCAGGTACTTGTTGCTTTGCTATTTCATTGTGAATGTTGTAACGTGCCTGTGAATATTTTAACGTGAATTCAAAAATGGATAGCGTTTCAGTTTTGGCAATTGAAACCCGTATGTGAACCTCTCTTAAGGAGCAAGGAAAGGAAAAGTGTGATAGGTCACAGTAAATAGATTCGATGGTGAATGAAAATCAGCACGTTACTTTAAATGACGCTGCGAACGCGGTAGATGCTTCTCAAACAGAAAATAATCTTTGCTTTGAAAACCACGTACAAAGCGCAGGCAGTAGGTGAATTAGAGTCGAGCAGCCCGCCTGAACCACCAACTGCGGCCCCCTTGTGTTCTGGATTCTGGTATTAAGGCAGCGGCGACCGCCTCTCCGCAGGTACCAGGGCTACCGACGCGCTGAGCGCCTTACTCCAACAAATGAGTGTGCAGTTTCCAAACAAGTGAGAGATCAGTCCAAAGAGGCTACAAAATGGTTAGGAAAAATGAATCAATGCACTGTGGGAAGCTTAGATAAAATAGACCAACGCACTAACAACAAGTTTCGTAAAATAAAAGAACAATGGAAACAGGTCACTGAACAAATAAAATAGCAGTTGAAAGAGTTTACTAAAATAGAGCAACGCTCTAATGACCATTTTCGCGAAGTAAAAGAACGGCTCTCCAGTCAAGAGGCTCGGGTATTACAAGAAATGCCTAGCCTCCGCGATCAACAGCTGGCTGAGGGAGTCAGTACGAACAGCGCGGAGATTGATAATGTAAAATCACTTGTTGAGAGTGTAGAGACGCGGGTCGGCGGTCTTGCCGAACGCGTGGAAACTGTTGATTCGCGTGTGGACGACGCGCTCGCGCAGGTGAAAGCTGTGCGTGAACACGTCGAGAAACACGTGGAAACGGTTCAGACCACTATCGGTGAGGTTTCTGGCTCTGTCGATGGCTCGGCAGCAAGAGGTGCCCGCGTGCAGTACCAGGCGCGCGGCATCAACGCCACCTAGACGGGAGGCCTGTGCGCTGCCTTCGAAAGGCATGCTGGGTATACCAAGAGTAGTCATAACAACAGGAAGCGAGCTGTGTTGTGTGGCGTGTGACGAGTTTGAAAAGACGTGAATGTTACAGATTGTGACTGATTTCTACTTTTATAACGTTATTTTTGTGGCTTGTTGGGTGTTATACGCATAGCATTTTGTTAGTAGCAGACAAAATGCCCTACAGATGTTGTGTGACGGACTGTAAAGGAAACTATCCGACAGGGCCAAAAGTGCAAGTTTTTTCTTTTCCAAAAGAAGAAGAATTGTTAGAAAAATGGAGCGACCTATCCCTCGGTACAACTTGAGCATCAACAAAACAACAAAAGTAAGTCAGTCAACTATCTTTTACACCTACATAGTGGTATTAAGTTAAAAACTTTAAACATAGACTAGCATGTGATATTTTGGCAGCATTCGGTCATTATTATCGTCACTAACGTATCTTAAATTGCGTAATAGGCTTGCGTATGGCTTTCTTGGCCGGGAGATCCCTTGCGGGTTTGTTCGGCCGCCTTAGTGTCTTTTTATTTGACGCCGCGTGGGCGACTTACGAGTCAATCATGATGAGATGGTGATGATTAGGACAACACACAACACCCAGTCCCCTGCCGGGAATCGAACCCGGGCCTCCTGCATGGTAGTCAGCGGTGCTACCGCTGAGCTACTGAGGTGGAACACGGTGAACGGAGTGTGAACGCTCCTCTTCGCAGTTTCGTTCTTTTTAACGACTGTGTTTGTTGCCGAGTTCACGGACGCTTCGGAACATTAAACGGCCATTTCTTGCTCGACTCTGTGCCCGTGAGGTTTTATTTACTGCATATTATTTCTACCTGCCCATAGTTATTTGCTTACCATGAAACTGAAGTCTTCTAAGGAATAACAGAACTAAACGCAACTTCCTTAGGGAGATCGTTTTATTAATCATTAACAGCACTACCCTTAAGGGTGTTATTACTATCTCAACTGATCTGCTCGTAGTAATTTAAGAAAGAATTTTGTTCAGCAAATTTAAATGTAAAATTAGGATTGTTGTGTGTTTAAAACTGAATTAGTGGTACAAATGCATAGGCCTAAATGAGTGTGTTCCACTACCACAAATAGTAATGCATTTATGCCTTGATACAGTTTATTTTGTGATTCCAGTTTTGGACCTGTGGATAGTTCGATTTGGTTTGTCTGTACAGTTTTCTTAGATTTCCTAAAATCTTTTATGAACATGCATTGATTTGCCATCATGTTTTTTTAATGAAGATGTAATCATTTTTGTTAGGTACATCTTCATTAAACCAACATGATGACAAGTCAATGCATGTTCATAAAAGATGCAGTACAGATATATTCATTTTTTACCTATAAGTACCCAACAAACCTGTGGATAGGGAAATCAATACTAGAACTTTTTTAATATGAAATTAGCCTTTGAAAATCAGACGCTAGGCCTAAATTATATTTACTCAGCATGAAAAGGAATGTACATATTTAGTTATTTAGTTTTTTGTCTTGCCTTGTTTATTACATTTTTAAAATAATATGCTGAAGTTTTCTTAATTAGTACACAATTTTGTTTCAACTTTTGTCCCACTTTATTTGTTTATTAACTAGCCTGAAAAGTTGTGATATTTCACTTTGGAATAGCGTCATGAAATTTTGCACACACAATCATATATACTTTTCTAAAAAAAAGGAGCACTTTTTATGAATATAGTTAAGCAGCATTATTAAACGTTATACGAAATTGAATAAGTAAGTCAGAGAGTGTTCGAAATTTGGCGTTTTTTTGTTTTTTTAAATAAGTTTCAAAACGTGACAAATTGCACAATTTTGGTCACTTTGAAAAGTGCAAGTTTTAGATTTTCGTTCTTGCGAACGTGCAACACAATAACAAAAAACGGAAAAATTCTAAAGCTTACGGCTCGAATTAAAGTATTTGGTTGATTTCTCATAGGAGTGACCCTAATGTTTTCATTTTTTATGTGCCAATTTGTTTTATCAAAACGTTTACAGGCCTGATTAAACCACCTGTCTCATCGAAAGTTCTGTTCTTTCTGTATCGAAACAGATAGGTTCAGGGTATTAGCATATAAAATAACTGAAAAAAAAGAGTGGCTTTATTTAAAAAACAGTTCTGCACTCCAATAGAAGTTCCTTATTCAGTCAGAATAAGGCGTTTGTAGGAATGCTTTCCAGTAGAAACCGCTCTTGGGTGGAGCAGACTTGTTGTGACTGCTCTTGGCAGGGGCGCTGCTCAGCGCACAGGCCTTCCGTCTAGGTGGCGTTGGCGGCACGCGGCACTTGTAGCAGCCGCGATGGGAGCACGGGCCGCGATTCCGATCCTGCTTTTGAGGACGAAGTGAGCCTCCCCGGATAAGCTCAAGCCATCCTCAAAACAGGACTTTGTGTTGTAACTGGGATCCAGCACTGGGCTTCGATTACAACCACTCTCTGACCGTACGCAAGTTTGAAGTATTCCCGGTGGAATCAATCCGCAGGTGTGGGTAGACCACATTGACTTCTTGCTTCCTCCGAAGAGGCCCGAAGTGCACACAGTCGAGACCTCGCGTGGTCACCTGGGAGGCGAACCCGTAACACGAATCAGGTCGATCCCGCGGCATGGCGATAGCTGTGAGGGCCATACTTTGTAGCTTCCTCCTGGTCAGAGAACGAACAGGACCATCTGCGCCACAACATACAAAGGATGCCGCCCTTCAGACTGCCCGAGTTTGTTCAGGACATGTTAAATAAGAACTATTATTTAACCAACCTCTATCCTGTACTTGATGTCATTAGAATGTTTTTGGGGAAGCTTCAATGACGTCTGCGCAACGCCCTCTTAGCAGGGAGATGGCAAAGATGATGTGGAGCAGTTTTATACCCTCCAGGAAGATCTAGATTTTGATTATTATTCTCCGCTCAACAACTTTCCAGTCAAACAGGTAAAGGGGAATAATAATAGTCAAAATCAGGCACCGGAGAAGGAGCAAAATAATGGTTCTAATCGGCAGTCCTTGGGAAACGGCCAGCAAACCCAGCAAAATGGTCGATCACGCAATGAAAATGAGAGCGGGTACAAAGGTGACTTCTGCGGAAAGAAAATGAGCAAGTGGGGGAACGGCAGTAACTCCGATTATAAAGAACAGCGTGAGGAAAACTCCAATCGCGTTCACTGGCAACGGCCGAACATGCTGCCACAGGGTGTAGAAGTCCGTTCGCCCGGCCCGAAACATAACAAAAAACCAGATGCACAACCCAGACTATGGACGTCAGAACACTGACGTGCTTTCGTAACGGTCGTTACATCACCCTTCAGACATGGTTTTAGTAATACTAACTTTCATCTATAAAAATTCTTGCATAGGCTGCATTCACTTATTCTGAATTAATTTCCTTTGTAAATTCTTTATAATTCACCATGGTCGCACACCACGTGGTACTTAAGAACAGTACGCCGCTGCCTTCCCACACATGAGTTCGCCTAGTGCACAGAATAATTTAAAATTTGTGATCAAGACACCTGCCATCTCATCTAGACGCCGCCGACGCTTCGTTTCCCTGCTGCTTTCTCGTGTTTCAGGATTGTAATGTACCACCAAGCATTATGCGCGTGTCTGTGAGTGAATGAATATGCTTTCAGCTACCCATTGTGTGTTTGCAAATTTCCTCCCACGTAACCTCCATATTAATAAAGGGCAGAAACAATTTGAATATGGGCCATAATTATATGATTTAATTCTTTTTTTACAAGGTGTATGCTTAATTTGGTCTCCCCACATTTATTTGCTTGTTATTTTACTGAATAGATTATGATTTTAAAGTATCAACCCTCTGCTTTATGATTCATGCTCCCCTTTCCATGTTTTATTATCTATTCATTTATTACCTAACGTTGATTTTGTGTTTGTTAAAATGTTAGCTGCTCCGTTTGGGAGTGAGCAGTATATCAATTTCCGTTGCGCATGAACTGTGGCCATTCATAAAGTAATTTAGAGCAGCGGTGAGCGTTTTAACTTACGTTTGCAGATCTCAACTGCCTGAGATTTTGCTAATTTTAATAACAGGCTACTTTTACAGTCATTGCGCCGAGAAAACTTGTAGCTGCAGAATGTGTCAAATACAGTACGTGTCTTGCTAGTGCAGTTGACATTGCCTGTGAGAATGAATACTAAGCCGGACATTTTCACAACAGATCACAGAATACTCTTACTCGCTGTCAGTTTTAACAGAAGATCTGTACACGCATCTCCAAGAAAATATACGGTTCATGTCAATTGGAATTTTCCTTATACTATTACGTAAAAGTGTGAACCAACGCGATCATGTACTTTTCTAGTTTTTTGGCAGCTATATTTCACCTCTGTATGTTACATTTACAATTTTATATCAGACAAATTAAAAACATATAGCCTATTCCAGGTCGAATGCTTGTTAGAATATCAGGAAAACTCTAGAAGAAATCGGTCGATAAATTTTCGACAATTTACTCTTCAGATGTTACAAGTACACTTTTATGCAACATTAAATTGAATGATCACATCATTATATCTACATCTACATAGATACTCTGCAAATCACATTTAAGTGCCTAGCAAAGGGTTCATTAACCACTTTCATAACCTTTCTCTACCGTTCCATTTTCTAATAGCGCACGGAAAGAAAGAACGCCTAAATCGTTCCGTTTTCGATCTGATTTCTCTTACTTTTTTTGGGACACCCTAAGCAGGTGGGTGCTAGAAAAATATTTTCACATTCAGAAGTAACAGTTTCGTAAATAGATCTCGCCGCAACGAATAACGTCGTTAGTGTAATGATTTCCACCTCATATCGTGCAACATTTCCGTGACGCTTTCCCCAATATAACGTGAAAAAAATAAAAAAAAATAAATAAATAAATGAGATGTCCTTCTCTAAACCTTCTCTATGTCCTTCGTCAGTCCCTTTCTGGTGAGGGTTCCACACTGGACAACAGTACACGAGGAGAGGACGCACAAGTGTGATGTAGGCAGTCTGTTTGGTCTAGTTGTTGCATATTCGAAGCGTCCTGCCAATGAAACGTTACCATTGATTCGCCTTCCCGACAATATTTTCCGTGTGTTCTCTCCAGTCTTTCCAATTTAAATTGCTTTTAATTGTTACTCCTAGCTATTTGGTTGAATTTATGGCCTGTGGTTTTCATTGATTTACCATGCAAATGATATTGCCGCGAGAGACCACGAACACCAACTGCCGGCGTGGCGCAGGGGATAGCGTCACGGACTGCGGAGCAGAAGGTCGCCGGTTCAATCCCGCCTACCGGCAAAAATTTATTTCTTTGTAATTTACAATTCCAGAAGGTTCTACATCTTTCTTATGTTCACTTGTAAATTCTACTTGTTGTTAACTGTTCTTCTAATTTCTGGTAAATTCTGTCTGTGTATAAATAGCAGAGCACTCTGCCCGAGAGGCAGTCAGTGCTGCGTGTATGTTGAGTTCGTAATAAACGTGCTTTGAGTATAAGTGCTGTGTTTAGTTGCCTTCGAAGTCAAGCCTACTTCCATTGCAACGTGACAATATTTAACGAGTTTCATTTAGTGATCATATGGATGACTTCACACTTCTCATTATTTAGTGTTAATTGCTAATTTTTGCACCATGTAGAAATTTAATCTAAATAACTTTGCAGTTGCTTTTGATCCTCTGCTGACTTCACTAACCGATAAACGACAGCATCTTCCGCGAACAGTCTAAGGGCGCTATTCAGATTGTCATATATATATATGAATTGCTGTTCGTTAGTCTCGGTAAAACTCGAGAACGCCTGAACCGATTCGGCTAATTTTAGTCTTGAAATATCCGTCTAGGTCCAGGGAAGATTTAAACGTTGATAAAATATGGAAAAGTTGTCCGGAAAAGAGGAAAATCGGGAAAAACTGAAACAGCGTTTTCCAATGAGCTATCGATACCGTTCGTCCAATTGCGATAAAATTTTGTACATTTCATGTTGAAAGTAAGTGGAAGGGTCGCATAAACCAAAAATTCGGAAAATTCGCCCGGACAGTAGGAAAATTTAGGACGAACTGAAAGCGATTTTTTTCTGTGAATGAAAATCAATTTCCACATGGTTGTAACAGCATCACTTGAATACGGCTTAACAGGACAAGGTTTGTACGGAGAGTGGTAATTCTTTTTTTGTTTTGTGCATTATAGTCTTGGAAAGTTTTCAGTAAAAAAAAAAAAAGGGGGGGGGCGTCAGTTAAGAAGAAAAGTCGCAAAATTCGAACCAAGTTCATTTTTCAATGTGTTTTTAAATGTACTCAACACTTTAAGTTGAGAACCGTTCATTTTGATAATTTGACGTTCAGCGAAAGATGAACGTACTGGTCAAAAAAAAAAAAAAATTAAAAAAAAAAATAAAAAAAAAATGGGAAAGTTACCCGGAAAGTTTGAAACTTCGCGAGAAACTAGGAGCTTTTTCAATGGGGTATCAATATCATTCGTCTTATTGCGATAAAGTTTTGCATATTTGTCGTTCAAAGCAAGAGTAACGTTCTTATGAAATAAAAATCAGGAGAAGCTTCCCGGAAAATTGGAAAATTCAGAAGAAACATCAAGAGACTTCTTTATAAAATATCATTACCATTCGATTGCGATAAAATTTTGCACATTCGAAGTTCAAGCGAGAGGAAGATTTAAATAAAGTAAAAGCTTGGAATAGTTGGCCAGAAAATAGAAAATTTTGTGGAAAACTGAAAGAGCTCCTTTCTTTGGGATGTCAATATAATTCGTACGATTGCGATAAAATTTTGCATTTTTCACGTTCATAGCTAGAGTACATATATGTTAGCAATTGCGAAGCATTGCCGGGGCGACTAGGTAACCCTGTGAACTTCGTATTACTTACCTCTGAAAAGAAACCATTTTAATTTAAATCATATGTATTTTAGACCCAGTAGTTTTATAAAGGCATCATCGATAATCTACGTATGGCTCGATAGTGGGCGAAAAGAGTGGACAAATCACGCACACATGTCCAGGATAATGTTCATGTTACATTCCTGGAAGTTGAGAGTACGTTTAAACGGTGATATGGAAAAATTGCCAGGAACGTTTATATTTAAAACATGTAAAATAATGACTTGGTTGTTATGTTGTGTGCGTTCAGAAACATACTTTCAAAGAACAAAGTTCGCTTTACACGATCTGAACTTTATATGAACTTCCAAAGATAAAAATGAATTGCTGTCCGTTTATCGCCGCTTAAACCTGTCTCTGAACGTCCGGGAATGTGACATGAACATTATCCTGGACATGTGTGCGTGATTTGCCCACTCTTTCCGCCCACTATCGAGCCGATACGTAGACTATCCGATGATGTCTTTATAAAGTTACTGAGTCTAAAATACATATGATTTAAATTAATATGGTTTATATTCATAGGTAAGTAATACGAAGTTGACCAGGTCATCTAGTCGTTTATAAACACAAAGAAGAGTAGGGGACCTATAACGCTTCCCTGGGGAACGCCAGATATCACTTCTGCTTTACTCGATGACTTACCGTCAATTAGTACGAACTATGTCCGTTCTGATAGCAAATCGGGAATGCAGTAGCACAATTCGGGCAATATTCCATAAGCAGGAGTAAGGGAAAAAGGAGTTTGACAAAGAGAGAAATGAAGGGGAGGTACACGTACAAAAGTCTGAAACATATAAATAACCGAAGGAAGAGACAAGAAATATCGCTCATTCGGAAGCGTTTCGAAAAACGTATTAAAATGCTTAACAAACAAATAAATGACTGTGAAAACAGTGAGTTCCGACTAATTTTATTTATTTCATGATCATACTGAAAATTGTTTTTTTCCAGTTCACAGATATTATTGTAAAATATCGGTTGAATTAATCCCTTCTCGACGAATGACTGATATTGTGAACCAGTATAGTATAGATATATTGTACTGTAAATACACTTACCGTTTTTATAAGTGTACGTCTCATTTTCTTTATTAGTAAACTGTACCCTCGAAAATCCGGGACAGGTCTCTACTAAAATAAAGTATACCTTTATAAGTAATTAAGAGTGAGAGAAAGAAATGCCCGGCTTGAACGCTACAGACTGCAGCGTACGGTAGAAACGTAGAGAATTCTTGTTGGAAAAATTCAGGGAACAAAACGCTTCCAAAATGAAGAGAGAAAAGCATGCGTGCTTCTATATTTTTATAAAGTGTAACAGCCTACCGCAAATAGGTTTGCGCTGCTCTCCCTCTGAAATTCCAATAAAGATCGCGCAACTGTGGCGGTGGCTGTTGCGCACTAAATGTCTGGTACGGAAAAAAAAAAAAAAAAAAAAAAAAAGGACAGAAAACGAAGTACGTAACGCAGAACCGAGTGCGCACTTAAATCAAAGAGCTGTGTGCGTGCGCCGAGCAGAGAGTGCGTAGCGAGCCTCACGGCTGCAGAAAAAGTTGTAGGGAGGAGGAGCGTCGGTCGTACCGGTGTGGGGGTCGCGGAGAGGCTCTGGAAGTGAAGCCGCGGCAGACAGAAGGTAGCGGCAGCCTTTCATGTGGGGTGGGGACTGCCGACAGTCGCGTCAGTTGCTATTCCTGGGCCTACCTAGTCAGTACGTATACTGCAGAAATTTACTAGATAATCTTCAAAAGTGAAAAGCCAACATAACTAAATATTTATTCGTTGTGCGACGACCGCTCTCCGTATGCATACTAACCACCATCTGGTCATATCAAATTTTAGAATTTAGTTATCTTATTTTTAAAAAATAGGGATAAATTAGTATGTACAACATAGCACTTATTCTAAATATAAAAATACATAATTCTTAAAAATTAAAAATAAATTAAAGTAGGAAATACTGTCGCTTGTAGAATATCAGAGGAGATGAATATGTGACTATTACAAATGAAATGTGCTGACATAATTAAGCCATTTCTTACTATCGTGCTATCTGCTTGTCGCTTTTGCACGTTACCATGGAAATGTGAGTTTTGAGGTTGATTTTTTTTCGCGCGAGTGTGACTGTAAATTTCAGCATACAATATTGGGAATAAAAATCTGTAAAAATTACCGTCTCAATATGAATGCATTTATATGTCGAAAACAAACATAAGGCGGACATGCAACATTGCATTGACGAGTGGAATGAATATTGTATATCATCGTGTGAAGAGATGCATTGTCAAGTTCTCACACGCTGCTACTCTAAAATAAAATAACATAATAGTAATAAAAATATGTAGTTCCCTCGTCGTAGTAAAACTGCGAATGTCAGTGTTATGTGGAAAGTCAGCTTAGCGGATTACACCATGAGAAAAGCGCTGATGGGTCTTAGCAACCAAAAAAATTAAAATAAATAAAGAAAGTATGAAATTTCGATGCAGGTTCCATGCCGAAAATTAAACTCATTACACATGCAATGAAATTATATGTTTAATGTTTGCTAAGCTAGCTCTCCTCAGCAATGGCATTCGAAACATAGGGTCATTTAAATAAAACACAGCTTCTTGAATGAAGCCCATCAAATGAAATGAGAAGGGAATGGCTCACCGAAGCAAATGTATTTTAACGAAAAGTATTGCGACAGATAACATGACGGCGTAAATGTAGTAGTGACACAACAAAACAAATAAGATATGAGTCCTAAGAGTACCACAGCAAGACACAGAAAAACAGCTGAATGTGATAACGTTGTGTTTTCTGTTTTCACAGAGGTTTGCGGGTGCGCATACTACTGTCACAGATATTACTCTGGTATCATCAAAGTAATGTTCACTATCTACGATTGCTACACCCGATAAGCTACGTTATATAGGAATTGATCAAAAACAAATCAGTCTCATTTGTATTATTTAACAAGTTCTGTAGTGATTTCATTGTTTCCTACTTGAATTTTCATTGCTGAATTTATATCTTTGATACAGTTTTCTTTCCTTTACCGACGTAATCTATTTTACGTGAGATCACTGTGGATATTGTAAATATATCTTACTTTTGTGAAATACAGATACTATACATCTGTTATGATGTTTATAAACACCGAACAGAATAAAATCATAGTAAAAAGTTTTCACAGTAGCCAATTTTGGAAAACCAAACTTCTGTTATTATAAATAACCGCATTTCCATGGGATTACTCTCTAAATATCAAGAGATTACGATCCGGGATATGTTAATTGACATTTCAGTTGCAGGAATTCACATGAGCTAGACTAAAAAAGTATTCAGTTGATAGAAAATTCGAATTGGCTGCAGAAAGATCAGTATTTTAGAACTGATTTACACGCAACGTCACAACAAATTCGTCGACCTTTTTGTTGTTATTATCTTATTGTGCTCATAAAAAGTGAAAATTCTTTATCTCCGAGACAGAAACAATACTACTGATATTGTTATCCAGTTCTGCAGTGTAATTTAGTTTAAAATTTCCGGTACCCCAATTATACATTACATTAATATTATTACATAATAATTTATTAAACATTTTTCTATTTTCATTCTCTATTTTTCTCTATCTGCCCATAAATTTTCTTCTATATTCATTCTTCGGATAGGTGCCTGAATTCCTTGGCTTCATTTCGTTGGCGATCTCCCCCTTTCTTTCTTCCTGGTGGCCCGCATTCAATAATTCTCTATGGTAGTCTTTCCTTTGACATTCTTTTTGTATGCCCATACCATAAGAGTCGTTTTCCTTCTATAAAATCTATAATTGAATTTTTAGCATCCATTTTCTTCCTGATGACTTCATTTCTGATCTTTTCCCGTCTAGATATTCCCACAGATCGTATCCAAAAGTCCATCTCTGTTGCCATCAACCTCTTTTCTATTTGCGATTTAAGTGCCCATACTGATGATCCTTATGTCATCATGTTTCTGATGATTAAATTGATGATTTTTCTTTTTGTTTCCTTTCCGATCTGATGGTCCCATAAGATACCATTTAATGTCCGAAGAGTACACTTTCCAGCTTTTATTCTTAAATTACTTTCCTTATCTTGTTTGCCATCTTGCGTGATAGTTACTCCTTGGTACTTGTATTCTTCTGTGTATTTAATAGTGCCCATTCCTTCTTGCAGTGTTAAATCTTGGTTTATGTCTCCTCTTACCATATATTTTGTTTTATTTTTGTTGACCTGAAGTTTCCATCTTTGACGCTCTTTTATTAATTTCCTTATAGTATACTCTGTCTTCTTCATCCTGAGCCAAAATCAACTGTACCGACGTTAAAAGTACGCTGTTTGTTCTGGAAAAAGAGAGCCTGATAAAACTGGATGTCGAAGCTACTTAAATTTTGTAAAATTAGAGCCAGACTAATGATATTTACTGTAGAAGTAAAACTCTCAAAAATTGAGCTACCTCACCTGAACACTAGTTTCGAAGGTAGTAGATTCACGCAATGGAGTTTGATATTAAATTGCACCTGACAAGATTAAATGAAATAAAAAAAAACTCTGAAATTATCTTAACAAACTGCTAAGGGAGTTCTGTCAAATTATTTACCAGAGACTGAGTTTTACAATAACTGGTATTTATCGCAAAACATAAAAATGGAGGAAACCGATTCCTTTCACAATCAAAAGCACATGCCACTGGTTGTTCGTATATACCGTAAAGCAGCACAGCTTTCTGACAGAGGGTGCAGCCTTGCGACACCTACGCCCTCACGATATATTTCATTCACAGGCATTCAACAACACTTTGAGGGTATATGTTGCGTGTGTGGATTAAGTTCTGCCATCACTTGGAGCATGTGGAAAGTACCTCGCTATATTCAGTAATGGTATTACCACGGTCTAACATATACAGTCACGACAACCCCGCAGATTTTTATTATACACCGTAGCAGCAGCGATCATAACGGCCGGCAAGCTACATGTTTGAATATGATATTGGACGAGTGCGAACAATACCGTTTATATTCATTTCAACATACTTTATACAACAGGAAGTCTGTAGGGCCACATTACGGATCCCGCGACCGAGGTTCGAATGCTCCCTCGGCAATGGATGTGTCTGTTGTCCTTAGGTTAGTTTAAATAGTTTGTAAGTCTAGGGACTGATGACTAACGTAGTTGGTCCCATATAATTACAAATATTTGAACATTAGGGAACGTATGTAGTTCCATGAAATAGATAATAATGACAGCTCCATATTAGTCTTTTTTTAGGTTTCCTTTGATTTCTGACAAGGTACGAAACTGGACATCGCACAGTACTTTATTTACAATTATATTGTGTTATATTAAATGATTAATTTCAATTTCTATTAAAAATAAAAAAATGACTAGGAAACACCAAAAGACCTCCCCTTTGTTAGAAAGACGTCGCTTTTCTACTCAGGAACGTTAAGGTTTCTTCACTACAATTCCAGTAAAATCTGTGATTGTGGAACGTAGGAATTGTATGTAGAGTGCAATAACTACAGTATTTAACGTACCAAATCAGCCACCACAACCGTAGCTGAAGGCAAGACGTGGCAATAAAACGGAAAAAGCAATGAAAGTGTTTACCAACCAAGAAGAACCCAATTTTACAATGGTTGCTACAGCTGAACCAGAAATGGCAAGGCTTTTCAAAACACTGTTTTTTAAGCTAACATAATTAAACTCAAAAGAATATGGGCGTATATGAAAAATGAGGGAGGTGTAAGATCGTGCGAATCACTAGACTCCAGGCTGAATTGATGAGGGGCAAAAAACTGCCTGTCATAGTAAGAACAGACCAAAAATGAAATTTATGTTTCACATATATTTATATTCTACTTACTTTCAGTGGAATAAACTACAAATATAAACATATCTGTAAGTATTTTCTCATTACGAAGTTGTTCTTTATACCACTCAATCGGTTCAATCCGGCTGTTTTTACATTAATTTCCGTGTTATGTATGTTTCTTGATATTTTACTAATGCTTGTAACGCAAAAATTACACTACCTATTTTGTAAATTACTTAGAGAAATAATTATCAACAAATATCACTTCTTCTGCGGATTGCCCGCCGCTAGGAGCGCTAGTGTCGTTGCAACTGTCAGTTGGTGTCAACTTTCGCAGTACTGTATATGACACACTGTGGTATTACTGAGACACTGCAGCTGCGAGACAGCGTTCTGCAGAAACTTTGTTTTCATGCCGGAGAAGAAAGCTGAGTTATCACGTGAAGGGCAGTAGTTTTTAAAGTATTGTACGCCACGACCATGTGTATGAAAAATCGTAGATGTATTCTTTTATATGTTTATCATTGTTGAATATATATTAAAAATGAAAAGGATCCGGGTGCAACATTCCGACACAATAACGCTACCATAAAGTTGCCTTACACTTTCATAAATCCCACTTATATTTGGTTTCACCTAAATTTCTGATTCTATTCCCATGTTTGGAGTATAAATGGCTCAAAAATCAAGAAGAATAATTGTTTCTCGCCCAAATCTAAATTAACAATACATTAACCTTTCAAGAAACAGTGAATGAAATTAGATGATACAAGTTATCCGTACGGAAAACAACAGATAAGTAAGTTGGAATATATCTATACTATTCCATCACGTATCAAAAGTGTATTTTAGATGATTATGTTATATGCATTTTTAGCTATATTATACCCGGAAATACGCTTTGGATGGATCCACGCTGGAATAGTGCATAGAAATTACAACGTCGTCACCTCAATTTCAGTTTCAGTGCAAGTGATAAATACATTGTGGAGTATGCCGAATCGGATGATAGCTGGATTAGAGGCGTCAAGTTAGAAACCGAGAGTAAGAACTAAACAGGCTTTCAAGGAAGAAGATAAAATAGCGCGGAATGAAGCAGTTGTCGGTCGTGAATGAGAACATCACCCAAGCCAGGCATCGACAGTTAGGAGTGACGACGGACTTGCCAATGCTATGGAGTTAGTGAAAAATCAGGAGGTGGCCAGCAACAAAAGTTGAAAATATTTAATTCAGGAAATAATTAAAAAAAAAAAATCCCCACAAAAATGAAGAAAAACGCAAAATTTTCGTGTTCCAGAAATGTTTTGAGTTGTAAGTTCTGTTAATGTGTCTTACATTTAGAAAATTCTAATGGCTTTGTTGTCTTACAGTGTTAGCTTAGATTTATTAATAAAGCTATTATATAACATTTCCTTACAACAAACATTTTCAGTCTTTTTTTAAAGCCCATTCCTGTTTTATAAATTTTCTCTCAATTTTACCTCGAAGAACAAGAATTAAAAACGTGGATCGATTGAGTAGGAAAACGTGTGTCACAAAGTTTCACTGCAAATATTTGAACTCTCTGACACATATTTAGTAAAATTATGGTAGTCTCAGATGAAAGAAAAAAAATGTTCAAATGTTTGTAGAACTTATGGGAACTACGGGGTCATAGTCCCTAAGCTTACAAACTACTTATGAACTAGCTAAGACTAAGGACGGCACAAATATCCATGCCCGAGGGGGGATTCGAACCCCCGACCGTAGTGGCCGTGCAGACCGTCACTGGAGCGCCTCAGTCCCCTCGGCCACCGCGGCCGGCTCAGATGAAAGCACTCTTGTTAGTAGGCGAAGGACAATTAAAACTTAAAATATCAGGGACACATTAACGTATATCCTAACGTAAATTTCATTCTTCAAAACCATGAAAAGTGACAGAACGTTGTAGCGAATTACTTTAAAAAATATATAAAAACGGCCCATTTATTGCCCACTTAAGAAATTCGTCGCCCTTTCAAAAAAAGTTAAAAAAAAACACGCACACCGAAAATGAAATAAATATTCAAAAAATATATAAATTCCAAATAAAATAAATTGATTTGGTCAACTTGATATTTCTTACTGGTAAAAGCAGGAGAAACAGAATAACAGAAAGTGGAACGACTACTGCGATTTTCAAGAGACACGTGGTTGCAAAACTACCCAAAGTAGAAACAATTCTACCAGCTGAATACTACAGGAATGAAATGCTACCTGCAGCTACTCTTTATACATAAAAAGACGAGAAGATTCAAATGAGAAAACGGTTACAGACCGCCTTAAATGCTTACCGAGTAGGTGAACGGAAAATGAACCAAGTATTGAAGCTATAAAAACGAAATAGGAGTCAGATAGAATAGCTCGCGCACGTTACTGATTTTAAGAAGGGAAAAGCTTTGCACTATTTATAGCCTGAAGGGGAGAGACGACTTGAAAACGCAGATGGATTTGTTCCAACGGTTGTCTAAGTGGTGAACACCTCACACAAAGAAAGTACAATAAAACAATTAAATCAGCACGAAAATAACATCGCCGATACTCAGAGAAAACCGAAAAAAAGTAAGTATAAAGAAGGAAACGGTTACATTACCACACTTTTATCACCCAGAGGATCACCGAGCAAGCACCGATCTACTAGAGGATTGCCTATCACACACCCTGTTAAATGTTGCTAGAAAACTCTCAAAAATTAATTTTGGAATCAATACGACACATTTCAGCGAAATTACAGTGCCTAGTACGAGAAATAACCTAACGAAAACTGTCAGAGACAAAGGCAGCGTGGAGAACGTGCAAACTGGCCCCGGTCAAGGAGGAGGCATCGCATTACCGCTGGCGGGAAGAGGACAAAGCGACAGCAGTTTCTTTTCACGCTTCCACAACCAACTGCAGGATGGAACAAGATGAACTGTGCACTGGCTAGCTGACTTCTCGAGGCAGAAGCATGCTACGTTCTCCATCACACAATTCGGTCCACATATCAGGCATACAGGGGCGGCGGCACACAACATAGTATTACATGACCTGGAGCATTTTGGACATCAACATATATATACAGAAACAGTAATAAATAAAATTCAATAAAATAATTAAAATATTGAATACTATTTCTCAGGCCTCGGTCATTACGATAGGGGTACATTTTAATTTAATGTCAGGCTAACCCTGACTGAAATACCATAAAGCACAATACCGCTTAATACCGCTGAAGCATCCAATTAGGAATACGAAATGTGTGTGCTCACAACTTCGACCCTACTCGTCAGCCCTCTTTTTCATTCAAATGCGTTGTAATTTTAAGACGCTCACATTCTCTTAAGTGAACATTTCAGACTGCAGAAATGTATGCACAATGAATTACAGTTGGCGAAATACATAAGTTCATCTGATACTGCTCTTACTTTAAATCGTACTGATTTCATTATAAAATCAATTTCTATTGAAATACGCATATAAGCTCGTTCTCGTAAATTCTATGCAACATGCGATCAGTCTACAATTTATTCAAATAAAGAGAGGATAAAAATGTGTGCTTTAGCCTCGCATATACGGCTTGGCCGATTCGAATAACGTTTTTCTTGTTTTGTTCGATTTAGTACACGTGTGGGGGAGGAGTAGATGAAGTGACGAGGCAGAGTGAACAGAGAAGGCACGAGGAAATGGAAGGGCGATAGGGGGTAGAAGACATAAGCGGAGAAAGGGGAGGGTGGAGACAGGTAAAGTGGTCGAAGAGGAAGAGGTGCAGAGGATGATTGAGGAGATTAACAGTGAGGGAGATTTCCAGATAGTAGCTCATAAACCTTCTAATGGTTTCACAAAAGCGTAGAAGACAATAATACACTCCTGGCCATTAAAATTGCTACACCACGAAGACGACGTGCTACAGACGCGAAATTTAACCAATAGGAAGAAGATGATGTGATATGCAAATGATTAGCGCCGGTGGCGACACTTACAACGTGCTGACATGACGAAAGTTTCTAAGCGATTTCTGAAACACAAACAGCAGTTGACCGGCGTTGCCTGGTGAAAACGTGTTGTGATTCCTCGTGTAAGGAAGAGAAATGCGTACCAGCACGATTCCGTCTTTGATGAAGGTCGGATTGTAGCCTATCGCCATTGCGGTTTACCGTCATTTCTTCGGATGATTCCAGGTTCCGGTGACAGCATCATGATGGTCGCATCCGTGTTTGGCGACATCGCGGTGAACGCACATTGGAAGCGTGTATTCGTCATCGCCATACTGGCGTATCACCCGGCGTGAAGGTGTGGGTTGCCATCGGTTACACGTCTCGGTCACCACTTGTTCGCATCCTCGGCAGTTTGAACAGGGGGCGTTACATTTCAGATGTGGCTCTACTCTTAATTCGATCCCTGCGAAACCCTATATTTTAGCAGGATAATGCACGACCACGTGTTGCAGGTCCTGTACGGGCCTTTCTGATACGGAAAATGTTCGACTGCTGCCCTGGCCAGTCCATTCCCCAGATCTCTCACCAACTGAAAACGTCTGGTAAATGCTGGCCGAGCAACTGACTCGTCACAATTCGCCAGTCACTACTCTTGATGAACTGTGGTATCGTGTTGAAGCTGCATGGGCATCTGTAGTTGTACACGCCATCCAAGCTCCGTTTGACTCAATGCCCAGGCGTATCAAGGCTGTTATTACGGCCATAGGTGGCTGTTCCGGGTACTGATTTCTCAGGATCTATGCACCCAAACTGCGTGAAAATGTAATCACAGGTCAGTTCTAGTATAACATATTTTTCCAATGAATACCCGTTTATCAACTGCATTTCTTATTGGTGTACAAAACTCAATAACAACTAGTGTACAATTCCGAAAAGTTCTCCAAACATATGAAAAAGCACAAGAAAAATTGAGTGATAGCTGATTAGCCAATTACGTGTAAATTATTCTGTTGTCAGTCCGTCTCTGTTAGTAGGCCAGAAGGTAAGCAGTGGACTACGAAGCTTTGGCCAAGACTGAATCAGCTGTATTTAACACTTTATCAATATAAAACGAGAAAAAGTATAATTTTTATTATTTTGTGACGAAAATTATTTACTCATCACAGTCCAATTTAAAAGGGGAGTGTATGGGTGGATTATCAACCAGCCCCACGTATTACTCTGAAAAACTGGAAAAACTGACAGACCTGTCTAATAACGTGTAGGGCCGCATCGAGAATGGAAAAGAGCCACATTATGACGTGGCAGGCACTGGACCAGTGATCGAAGCAGAGCTGCAGGAAACTGACGCCACGCATTCTGCAGGGCTCTTCATAAATCCCTGAGTGTGCTGGGTGGGATGGGTGGAGTTCTATTCTGAACAGCTCCTTGCAAAGCATGCGAGATATCGTCAATAAAGTTCACATCTGGGGAGTCTGGTGGCCAGGTGTCTCAATTATGAGCAGTTCGTCACGTGTGGGGTATCGCATTGTCCTGTTGGAATTGTGCAAGACTAGATTAGTACTTGTTCCATAGAATACGACACTTTGTAATGATGTGAGCATGTCTGGTTAATGAAATGTGTCTTTACAAATTATTACTTTGTAGTAAATATTACATGGCACAACTTTTTCTATTTTTATTTTTTATTATTTATTTATTTAGTTTTAGATTTACTAATTTATATCGAAAAACTGATCTATAGTGCAGAAGGAGTTGCCATTCAGAAATTCTTTTAATTTACTATTAATGCTAGTTGGCTATCTGTCAGGCTTTTCATGCTGTGTGGTAGGTGAACAAAGACTTTTGTGACAGCATAATTCACCCTTTTCTGTGCCAAAGCTAGATTTAACCTTGAATAGTGAAGATCATTCTTTTTCCTAGTCTTCTAGTTATGTACACTGATATTGCTTTTGAATTCAGTCAGATTGGTAATAAATTTCATAAGTGGATATATATGCCGTGCAGCTACTGTGAAGATCCCTAGTTCTTTAAATAAGTGTCTGCAGTATGATCTCGGATGGGCTCCAACGATTATTCTGATTACGCGCTTTTGTGGATTGAGTACTTTTTTACTCAATGATGAATTACCCCAGAAAATGATGCCATACGAAAGCAGAGAATGAAAATAGGCACAGTAAGTTAATTTACTGAGACGTATATCACCAAAATTTGCAATTACTCTAATATCATAAGTAGCTGAACTCAAACGTTTCAGCAGATCTTCAGTGTGTTTTTTCCAGTTCAAATCCTCATCAATGCATACACCTAAAAATGTTGAATATTCTACCTTTCATACAGATTTCTGATTAAAGTCTATATTTATTAATGGTGTCATTCCATTTACTGTATGGAACTGTATGTACTGTGTTTTATCAAAATCATATGATAGTCCATTTGCTGAAACCACTCAATTATTTTCTGAAAGACGTCGTTTACAATTCTTTCAGTTAGTTCTTGTCTGTCAGGTGTGATAACTAAACTTTATCATCAGCAAAATGAGCCACCTCTGCATATTCATGAATATAGAATGGTAAGTCATTAATATATATGAATAACAGCAAGGGGTCCAAGACCGAACTATGTGGCACCCCATTTTTGATTGTTCCCCAGTTTGAGGAAACAGCTGTTTTTTGCATATTATGTGAACTACCTATGTCTACTTTCTACACTCTTTCTGTTACGTAAGATTTAAACCATTTGTACACTTCCCCATTCATACCACAATACTTTGTTTATCTAGAAGAATTCCATGATTTACGCATTAAAAAGCTTTGGAGAGATGACAAAAAAATCCCAAGGGTGATGTTCGGTCAGTCAGAGCAATTAGTATTTTATTGGTGATAGTATATATAGCATTTTCTGTTGAAAAGCCTTACATTTTGTTAGAAGCTTTTGTGAAACTTCAGTGAACATGAACGGATGTACCAGATCAGCCAGCATTCGTACGCACGCGTCGCCTGACAGACTAGAGTCGTATCTCGAAGTATCAGGAGCGCCACATCACTGCAGCTCTGCTCGGCCCTCGCCAGAGCAGAACCTCCGCCAGCCTCAGCAGTGCACGCGAGCAGTAGAGCTGCGGCGATTCGTGAATGAGTCGTTCATTTGAACGAATACAAATAAAGAGCCGTAAGAATCAAATCGTGATCCGGACGAATCGTCGTTCAAAAGAATCGTCTGTCTCGTGATGATTCTAACATCCAACGATTCATGATTCGAAGGCGACTGCCGAATCTTTCCGAATCGTGCCGAATGATTCCGAATGCCGGACAGAAGTCAAGAGGGGGGAAAGAATCGTCGTTCAAAAGAATCGCTTATCTCGTGACGATTCAAACATCCAACGTTTCATGATTCGAAAGCAAGTGGCGAAACGTGCCGAATAATTATGAAAGCCAGAAAGCGTGTGGATAAAGGAAGCAGAGAACGAAGATCGTGAGTCGTTAATTATTAGCCTATTCACGAATTACAGATGACAGAAACAAAACGCAGCGAACTACACAGCTGCTAATACATACGAATATACGTCTTTTATACAGTTTAAATATTATGTATTTAAACGAGTAATCCTTACACATTTATATTTCGCGTATCCCGGAAATGGCTGTAACGATTTGGATTATATTTTGTGTTTAGAGAGGTTTAAGCTTTTCGAGTTCATCTACATAGTTAAAGTTTTTGTAAAAACTCAATTTTACAAAAAATATTCTTTTTATATAAAAACTCGATTATAAATGTTTTTAAAGCCATCTCAAAAATCTTTTTTTACCATTTGGTTTTTACGTTGTCAGCTTTCCTGAAAGAAACCAATTTTACAAAAAAGAAACATTTTAATAAACGCGAATTTCTTGTATCTCGAAAGTAATTCAATATTTAGAGACGGATTTTTATTTTTAATATTTATTTATATAGACGAGTTTCGTTAAACTAATTGATTTTAAATAACAAGTATTTTATAATGATTATATATGTGTTAATTAACATGGATTTAATTAAATTTTTATTTAAATAGCCGAAGTATACAAACATAACAAAAAAAATTGGTAAGGTTAAAGCAGGATTCGAAGCAAGTGACCTACGATCACTAAACCTACAACGCTACTAAATGAGCTACAATGACAGCAGAAATAGTTGGTAGTGTAATATGTATTTATAACTGCTAGCAAAACTTCAAAGACTATTATCTCGAGAATTTTTGAGAGCTGAATCGAATGGCTTTGCCTCATTAATATTTTAAGTCGAAACTTTACGCACCATAAATATGAAAAAATCCGATACCCATCTCGTCACGTTTTTGGCATCCTGTAAGATTCGTGCCGTCGCAGACCAGAGAGAATCGTGAACGAATCGTAGGAACAGATGTAAAAGGTTAAGATTCCAACATCCATGACATGTATTGCCAGAAGTGAGCAAGATGTAGAAGTAAGAATCGTGCAAATGCAGACTGAAGAATCGTGAACAAATCGTAGGAATCTATTCACAATGTGGAATTGTATCGCAAGAATTGATTCCTGAAAAAGAATCATGTTGCCCACCTCTAGTAAGCAGGTTCCGTGCGTTCACGAGGTCGTGCTCTTACCGATACGTGGCCTTCAGACGGCGACGAGGCTCGTCACACCAGGCGACACGTTTCCAGTCATCAACAGTCCAATGTCGATGTTGTCAGCCACAGGCAAGGCGTGAAGCCCCGTTTACAAGATCGACGTTTTTGACTCAATTGACTACTCGAGCCGAGTGTGTCTACTGCAGCGCCCCTGACGTGTTATTCGCGTACTGAGTCTCGGCTGTTTCGAGTAGTCGTTTTCGTTTAGACGATCGCACCAAAATTGTAGAGCTGTCTGCTGCGTAGTTTCGCATGTGAATGACGAATTGAGGTTATACGGCACTTTTTACGTGGGAGAAGGAAATGATATTGAGTTTATTCGTGACTAAGGGGTTATACGTATTTGCTTATTCTCGTCTTAATATCATTTGTCAAATTCTGTACTCTATTTATGACCTAAAAAAATACAAAAGTTTGATCGGACAATTTCAAAACTTTTACATATTTTTTCAGCACAAAAACAATTCCGAAAATGAAGTAAAAAGCACCCGTTGACTTTAGTTTACTTACCTTGTTTTCTTGCTAAGTCTTCGCCACATGCCAGACGGAGGAGAACTATCGTGGAGAAGGCAGCGGACGACCGGCAGCCAATCAGACGCCGGCGCCGCGCCTCCTGGAGGGAGAAACCGAGAAGCGCGCCCTCTACAAGCGGCTGTGTCTAGGCCGACATGCGTCTGGAAAAAACATCTGAACTCGGCTCCGAAGTAGGCAATGACAATACTACAGCGCAGCTAGCATCGTGCAAGAAGATCCCGCCGCGGGAGGAGACACTCAGACGACTTTCTCATAAGTTGAGTAACTGTGTATATATTGGTAAAGAAAACTTATATTATTAACCTGTATAACTGTTTTAGCTGTCCACGCGTCCTGAAAAGATCTTTTCCTGAATGATAGGCCGCAAGGACAAAACAAAAATAATTTTCTCTTCTAATAAATCTCTTTCAGTGTTCAAATAATTTTCATTAAAACACTTTTTTATATTTACATTCGTATTTATGCACAGTGCAGCATTTTTCTCGTTAAAACGTTAATATCTTTCTGTTTGCAAATGTTTCTTCTTCGTTTGTAGGAGAACGCTAGTAGAAAAAATCACACTGACGTGTTTTACGGCCCACTTTAGATTTGTAGTTTCATAAGTTTTTGCAAACATTTTAGACTGAAATGATAATGTAAATAATAAAAAAAATTATGGTGATAAGATTACGACTCTACTATTGTGGTAATATCTATGCACCAAACACGTAATATTCTTTCTGACCATATTTTAACAAACAGGTTAATTATATGATGTTTGAGTTTAGCTTTGACAAACATACTCTTTTTTGAAATTTTACCACTTTGAATTATCATTGTAATATCTCTCCCACATTTTCATTACATTTTCTGTTAAAATATTATCACCTGTCTTGCCTTGGTAGTTCTAAGTTTATTTTCTTTGCCTGTACTGGTTACGAATGACTATAGGCTGGAACGAACGTAGCGTACATTTGGCGTTCGGACGAGTAACTATAGCCTGGATGGAACACTGTACATTTGCGTAGATGCATTGATTCTAATTAATGACTTTCAATATATTCCACAAATCGTGAATAATCGCTTAGAAAAAATATAGATAAGGTAATTTGATGCGATGTATACACTTCCTTTCTGTTTGATTAAGGAACTACACTTTCCACAGAAGTCTGGAACTTCAAAAAAAAAAAAAAAAAAAAAAAAAAAAAAAAAAAAAAAAAAAAAAAAAAATTCAAATGTTTGTAGAACTTATGGGACTTAACTACGGGTCATCAGTCCCTAAGCTTACAAACTACTTATGAACTACCGAAGACTAAGGACGGCACAAATATCCATGCCCGAGGAGGGATTCGAACCCCCGACCGTAGTGGCCGTGCAGACCGTGACTGGAGCGCCTCAGTCTCCTCGGCCACCGCAGCCGGCCTGGGACTTTATATACGAAACTACCTGTATCAGCACTTTGTGCACAATGTCCTTTATTAAAGTATCCCCCAGTTTACGTGCATATGCTTCAGAAGACCATTGTTCAATACGTTGTTACGTATTTCACGGCATGTTCACGAGATAGAACAAACACGCATTTTGGAGTGAGCATTGTTACATATCACAAATCTAAACGTTGAAGAACATAGCTCTATTTAATTAATAAGAGTGTCTGAAACCCTTTTAGGAAAAAAAAAAGTTTGGTAGTGGCGGGTTTCGAACCACTGACCTACTGCATCATACAGCTGACAATCAGTAGTTGTGTCCTTTAATCTCGTATTATTGATGGCAGTTGTTAACTGATGCTAATACGGCATTTTTAGACAGTAGATTATCATTTATCGTACCAAAAACGACGTATTTTTGGTAATTCTTCAGTGCGCCATTGCTTTGAAATGACAACTCATAAGTTACAATAAGAAAATCATCAAATACGCAAAGCCAGATGCCGTATGCCTCAGAGAGTTCTGTGCGAGGAATGTCATGTGACATCTCCGAAGGGCTGGAGGGTGTCAAATGTCCGTCATTTTTGAAAATATCTCTCAAACGATACGAGATATGAAAAAAATATAAGGGAGCAAAGTTCGGTTATTCAATTTTCGCGTCAGATGAACGATTTATTTGCAATTAAAATTACATTACAAACGGATTTTTTTGGCATTACTAACGCATTTCTTGTCCGAAATATTGGAAAAAGCGAGCTTCTGGTCTCTGATAGCCAACAATTATGTCTGTAAAATTTGGTACCGATCGATTGAACGGTTCGACCTAAAAAGTGGGAACACTTTACAGAAAGACAGACATCATCAAATCGCCGTTATTTTTGCAAATATCTCTGTAACGATGCAAGATATGAAAAAGAAAAAAAAAAAAAAAACCATAAGAGAGCAAAGTTGTTGAGAATTTTCTCCTCTACAAATTCGATTATTCAATTTTCGTGTCAGATGAATGGTTAAGCCGTTATTTTCATTTAAATTTCGAGCTGTCAAAAGACGATTGCCAAAACTCACTTTCAGTGTTACTACCGTAACCTAAAGTGGGCAAAATAGAATTTTAGCCACCGTTGCAACCTTTTCGGTGTGACGAGAACACAAAGAAAACAATGGAAAATAACGCCACTACAGTTACCTGCTTCTGCGCATGGTCATTCTGCAGCACACTCATATATAGAACTCCGCGCTCGGCACAATGTATTGATTAGTGACGTCATAGACGCACTCGCGATGGAGTTGGTTGCTGCTTTACACGCAGGCACGAAAGACGCACGCACTTCGCGTAGACAGTCGCTGGTGTGCAACGGGCTCGAGGCTCGGTGTCGTGTGGTGAGCGGGGGCAGTCGAGTGGGTCTGCGGCTGCGAAAGCCCACCAGGGGGGGCGTGTCGTCGAACGGTCCGCACGCTGGCGTTTGTGGATGGCGCAACAGTTTAATCCACAGGACACTGCGGAAGGGCTGCGCTTCTGTCTCCCTGGCCGGCTCTCTGCAGTCCTCCGGGCTTTCGTTGCTCCAGGCTCTCTTCCCGACCGCAGCACCGTCAGAGAGTCCCGACATCCACAGAGCACTCGTGGTGCTGCCGCACGCCGTGGCGGCTGTGCTTCGCATGACTGGTGCTGCACGTCTTTCAGGGCCGGACCTCGACAGTGGCGCCGCCCCCTCCCCCTCCTCCGCCCCCGCTTGGCGCGTCGATGTTTCGGCGCCCACTGCCCGCCCCTTTTAGATATATTTTCGTTAAAAGGTCTGCAGAGTGACTTACCTCGGCTTGTTTGCGCTTGCTTCAACTCGAGCTGAGGCGTTGACCAACCAAGCTTCACTATTTCAAACTTTTGTTCCAAGCTTAAAGCTGAGTAATTTGTTTCTAGAAGATACTAAACATTGTTCATTTTTCTTTGATAATAAACACCGAAATCGTATGAATATGCACATGAACACTAAAACACAGAAAGTAAGTGACTGTAACAAAATGAATCTGTTACGATGAAGAGACAAGCTACCTTCGAGTCACGTGACATCGTAAGCAGCACCTGCTCGTAACCTTACGCATGCGCAAAGGCTGCTCTTTCCCACATCTTTTCAAACAGTTCACGTAGAGTATTCATGTCACTTACCCTCAAAATCACGACACACTTGCAAAAACCTCCAAAGTATATGTCGCAAGTAACAATACGAAAGTCATTGTTTCCGTATCGTTTATAAAGAAAGATTGGGTTTTAAGAAATTACTTGCAGTCTGTCTCGAAGCCACTATCTTTCAGACCATAGAGCGATGCCTCTACCCAGACGGCTATTCTTGCTAGGTGGGGAATGGTGAGAGTAGTGACTTTATTATTATTCATCTTCTGAAGGCTTTTACAGATGATGCGTCTTTAATTTATATTTATAACAAATGCTGAAGATTAGGTGGGTGGATTGCGTAACTAATGAGGAGGTACTGAACAGAATTGGGGAGAAAAGGAACTTCTGGCATACCTTGACTAAAAGAAGGGATCGATTGGTAGGACACATTCTTAGACATCAAGGAATTATGATTTTAGCGTTGGAGGGAAGTGTGTGGGATGAAAATCGCAGAGGGAGACCAAGAGATGAACATAGTAAGGAAATTCCAGTGGATGAGGGTTGCCGTTCTTGTGAGGAGATGAAGAGGCTCCTTCAGGGTAGAGTAGGGTGGAGAGCTGCATCAGACCAAGTCTCCTCACTGAAGACCACAACAGCAACAAGATATTTTGCCAAACAACAAGATATTTTGTTATATATAACGTGTTTTTGATTATATTTCAATGCGGCAAAATTAAATATGAAGGTCGGATGTTGCCTTCATGCAGGATTTCCGCATGCACAAGGCGAAGTGCGCAGTAGATCCATTGTCTTGCTTCGGGGGTATTCGTGCGTAACCGCCAGAGTTCGAGTATACAGGAGCTGGCGTCTCTACCAGCACCAACGGCAATGTTAAAAGCGGCGTTTCCCCTCGCCCCTCCCTGCCGCGGGAGCGCCCATATGCTGCCTCCAGGGGGTTCAGGAGAGAATTTCAACCTCAGCCGCGCATGCGCGTTGCAAGGCTGCGGCCACGGCGCGTATATTAAGCGGCCGCGCCACGACTCGTATACGCGCTGTCTCCGCGACGTAAAACGTTCCTCATGCGCTAAAAAATACTTTGTATGTACATATAAAATGATATGATAGAAGCACGAGGCAAGGAATGACAATTTAAAAAGACTTTCAGTTAATTAATTTATTTACTTTTATTCACGACGAGCTTCTTTCTCGGGGCTCACTGGACCAGTGGGCACATAGGGCCGCTGCCAATGGCCGTATGGGAAGATGCTCACCTCACGGCTGCCTCGCAGACGCCGCGTCCCGTTTCTCGTGAGCCGATTATAGCACCGCCTTCAGACTCACTCACATCATCATAGCCCGCCACAGCACTGCAGTACCCAGTCCGACGCCTGCGCCAGTCTCGTGCCGTCCTTCATAGGCGCCGTCGTCTGAGCGTTCACATCCGCCTGCCTGCCTGCAGCAGCGCCTTTGCCTCTTCAGTGCACCAGCCTGCAGACGCTCGCGTCGCAGAGCCCGCCGGCCTTGGCTGCTGCAGCAGAGTTGCCGTCGCTCGTGACTGGCCCCACGTGGGGCACGTGCCCTGCCACGCGGCCTCCACGAGTCACGCACCGCAGACACGCGCGACAAATTGCAGCGCAGCGCCGCACCGCGCCGATTACGTCGCAAACGCTTTATTGGCCGACCCCGTAAATTCTCCGCAGCACTGCCGTATAATAACCGCCTGAGCAGCGGTCGTACACGAGATACAGTTCAGGCACTCGCCAAGCCTAAGCCCGCGAGAAAGCCCGCAACTACGTAACTGCAATGCTTCGCAGTTGCTTAAGAACAATCGACCCCTCTTAACGACCAGCTGATAACCCTGCACGTACAATTGCTACGCTACACGCGATCGAAGTCTAGAGGGCGGTTCGTGTTAACTACAGAGAGGCATGTGCAGAGCCGTTCTGCATTCATTCGACAATTCGGTGTTCGACGAACGCTGCTGTAGGACACATTACAGCCACTTTAGCAGTGTTACATGTGGTGCGGCGACATGATGGCGAAAATCACACGATTAATTAGATCTCAGACGAGTTGTTGGACGGTTCGCCAATTTGGACTGAATTATGGGTGAGTCCAAAACAGCAATCCCACGAATAAAAAATAGTCGACGGAGATCCGGATGCTCCTTTCTGCACAGACTTTTTTCTCAGGCAGCCCTACATCCGCCTCCCGGCTTATACATCTAGTTTTCGAAAAGCTGTGAGCCAAGTCAGAATTTTCTACTGTGTGTCCTTAGATCCACACCTATAAACGACATTCATTGCTGAAGTGGTGTGGCTCGCGTGTCTACACGCTTCAGTCACCCAGACTACATGTGTAACCACAGCGTAGCCGGCCGCGGTCGCCGAGCGGTCTGCGGCGCGCCAGTCACGGTCTGCACGGCCACTGCGGTCGTCAGTTCGTATCCCCCTTGTGCATGGACGTTTGTGCCGTCTTTTGTGTAAGCTAGTTCGTAAGTAGTTTGCAAGTTTATGGACTGATGACCCCGCAGGTAGGTCCCATAAGCTCCACAAACATTCGAACCACAGGGGAGGGGTTTCTGAAGAAGGGCAGTAGGGACGTGCGTGATTGACGGAGCCTCGTAACATCAGTTAACGTGGCCCTGTCATGCACTTGCTACAAACGGCTGACAGCAAGGGGAAACTACAGTCTTTACTTTTCCTGAGTACATGCAGCTCCACTGTTTGATGATGGCATCCTATTGGCGATAAATTCCTGGAGAGGACTACGTAAACGAATTTCTCTTTCACGAAATAACAAGCCGCGGCCGAGCGCATTGAGGCGCTATGCTACGATGCGCGAGGCCGTTCCCCGTCGGGGGTGCGATTTCGCCCGCGGGCATGGATGTTTGTGCTGTCTTTAGTATAAGGTAGTTCACAAGTAGTTTGTAACTTTAGGGACTGATAACCCCGCAGTTATGTCCCATAAGCCTCAAAAACATTTGAACAATAAACAAAACATATATTCTACAGATCGGAGCGTGCAATGTTCTGATCCTTAATCGGATAGGTAAGTTGGAAAATTTGGAAAGAGAAATGGAATTGGTTGATGTTACATATGCTGGAATGAGGTTTTTCACTGGGCATAAAAACAGTTTCATCGCTAGATTTGTATTTATTTGTTGCAGCGTTTTGGCATGTGCCACCATCGGATCTAAAAACCTCTGAACTTGCAAAGTAAAGTTCAGTGTCAATGATATTGTATTACTTACGCCGGACATTACTGAGCTAGTTCAGAGGCTTTTAGATCTGATGATGGCAGACGGCGAAACTCCGTAATACATAAATACAATTTTACCAATCTAGACTTTTTCATTCTTATTGATGAAAAAAAAAAAGGTCATGGACTCGTACAGGAAATTCGTTTCCTTTATACAAAAATAAGTATAGTTCGTAAATACAAATCAATTTGGGAGTAACGCAGGATTAGGTTTAACAATGAATAAGAAAATAGTTGTGCGGCCAAGTTACTACGAACAGCATAGAGAACGCATTACTGTAACATAGGTAGACACGACGCCAACACCGACCACAGCAGTACACGTTTATAGGCCAAGTAGCACCGTTGATGATGAGGGAATTGGAAAAATGTATGATGAGATAAACGAAGTTATTCATAAAATTAAGGATGGGTAAACTTCATTCTCCGGGGAGAATGGAACTCGGTTGCAGGAAAAGGAAAGGGAAGAAAAATAGTCGGTGAATATGGACTGGGGAAAAGCAATGAAAGAGGAGGTCGCCTGGTATAATTTTGCACAGAACACTATTTAATCATCACAAACACTTGGTTTAGTCATCACCAAAGGAGATTCGAAATGTTTAAGAGACCAGCAGACTCCGGAAGGATTCAGATGGATTTTGTAATTGTATGAGGTAGAAACCACCTTTTAAACTGGAAGACATATACTGGGGCACATAAAGACTCTTTTCATAACTTATTGGTAATGAAATGGTCATTAAAACTTAAGATATCGCCAAAAGGTAGAAAAGTTATTAGACGGAACCTGGATAAATTCAATGAACAAGAGTGTATTTAGCTTTGAGAGATAAAAGAGTGAAGACCGCTGAGGACCAAATATATAGAATGACGAGATATATAAAACTGTTTAGATGATACAAGAGATACTTGATTTAATTGACGAAAGGAGAAAATATGAAAATGCAGTAAATGATACAAGTAAAACGCAGGATGCCTACAGGCGACTGAAAGTGAAGATTGACAGAAATGGAAAATGATTAAGCGTCAGTAGGTAGATGACCACATGACTTCACAGAATGTTGCATAACTAGATATATACCTTCCTACAGAAAAACAAAAGGGACGTTTGGAGTAAATAAAAGCAGCTGTATAGATATCAGGAGTTCAGATGGGAAACAGGTAGTGAGCAAGTAAGGGTAAGGTAGAAGAATATATAGAAGAGGGATAATTGGAAACTGATCTTCAAGACTGTTGTAAAAATTGGAGAGGAAGCAGCTGAAAGTGAGATAGTAGATACAGTAATGAGCACTGAGAGATATTAAACTAAACAGGAACCTGGAATTGACGACATTTTCTCACAACTGTAGGAGAGTCGGAGTCCCGGACCCTACCTCTTCCCTCTCTCCCACCTCCCTTCTGCATTCATCTATCTATCTGTTCACTTCTTCCCTACTACATTCCACCTCCTCCTCCTATCCCGCTCAACATGTCCCCTCCCCCTCCCTTGCTCTGTCTATTTCCACTTTCCCTCGTCGTAGCTATTGAAAATTAAAAAAAAAAAAACTGGAAACTAACACAGGTTTCGTGGAGGAGTATGTCCATTATTATTTTTATTATTATTATTATTATTATTATTATTTACAGACGAATGGAAAAACTTGTGGAATCCGATCTCGGGGAAGATCAGTTTGGATTTAAGAGAAATGCAGAAAGACGGGAGGCAATGCTCACATTAGGATAGAAGATAGACTAAGGAAAGCCAAACCTACGTTTCAAGCATTTGTAGATTTGGAAAAAGCTTTCGACAATGTAGACTGAAATACACTCTTTGAAATTCTCAAGGTAGCAGGGGTAAAATATTGGGAGCGAAGAGTTGTATTCAACCAATACAAAAACCAGACAGCAATTATTAGAGTCGAAGGGCAAGAAAGGGAAGCAAAATTTGGGAAGGGAGTAAGGCAGGGTTGTAGCCATTCCCCAATGTTGTTCAATCTGTATACTGAGCAAGCAGTGAAGGAATGCAAGGAGAAATTTGGAGAGGAAATTAAAGTTCAGGGAGAAGAAATAAAAACCTTGCGGTTTGCCGCTGTCATAGTAATTCTGTCAGAGACTACAGACGACGTGGAAGAGCAACTGAATTGAATGGACAGTGTCTTAAAAGGAAGATATAAGAAGAACATGAATAAGAGTAAAACGAAGGTAAATAAGAAAATCAATCGATGGTGAAAGAATTAGAAAGTAGTAGATGAGTTTTGTTATTGGGGTAGCAAAATAACTTCTGATGGCCGAAGTAGAGAAGATATAAAATGCAGTATGACTATGGAAAGGATAGCATTTCTAAACATGTGAAACTTGTTAACATCCAGTATTAATGTAAATGTTACGAAGTCCTTTCTGAAAGCATTTCCTGGTGTGTAGCATTGTGTGGGAGTGAAACCTGGAGGATAAGAAGTTCATACAAAAAGATGATAGAAGCTTTTAAAATGTGGTGCTACAGAAGAATGATGACAAGTAGGTGGGTAGATCACGTAACTATTTGGGCGAAAAGGAGTTTCTGGCATATTCTGACCAAGCGAAGGGATAGGTTAGTGGGACACATTCTGAGACATCAAGGTATCGTCAGCTTAGCATTAGAAGGAAGCGTGTGGGGTAAAATTCGTAGAGGGAGATCGAGGAACGAATACGGTAAGAAGATTCAAAAGGATGTAGGTTCTGGAACGTATTCTATGATGAAGAGGCTTGCACAGGACAGGAAAGCGTGGAGAACTGCATCAAACCAGTCTGCGGACTGAAGACCACAACAACAACGTATGTCCATCTATTGCAACTAAATGGAAGGCGTTTTTTGTGTCATATGCGTTTGCTTCTTAATTTGTGAAGCATTATCTGCGACTTCTAATACCTGTTTGCTTTTTTTGTGTACAATATTTCATTGCAGAAAAGAACAATAAAAAAGTAATCCGTCTCGAGCATATACATAAATCTTCAGGTATGTAATGCGAAGAATTTCGCAAAAATTGGTGCTACGATATTTGCATCTAACCAAGTAGGTTAGAATTTGAGAAATTGTGACTTAGCAAAGATTGATAACTACTATACTGTGAAACATAGCAAAAATATAACTATTCTACAAGAAATATTATACAAAAAAAAAAAAAAGCAGCAACACTTTATTACCGATCACAGACGGGTTTGTCAGGAAAAACGCCTTTCGTTTAGATACAAAAGATGCAAATATGTTTTCACGAGGTTTCTGAGAAACTGAGGACGACGGAAAACGTAGAGAAGATACCTCGGGTTTTTTGGAAACGGTGTAAATTCACCAGAAAGTTACTCTTACAGAAAATCAGGCAAAATAACGACGCTAGAAACATTGTTACTTCCGAACTTCGTTGCTACAACGTATCAATTTCCATTGCTGACAACATCGGTGACTTATGAGTCATGGGGTTGCAGCTGCGCGGTTAGCAAGTGATACTGGAAATGAACCATTTGCAGACTGACGTATGTCAGGGCCGCAGTGCGATGGAGCGCTAGTTATTATTAAAAATCGGTAGTTAAGTTTTACTATTATTATTAATATTATGAACCTCTCACACTAAAATTTCGTTGAGAAAAATGTAAATAATAGTCAGACTTGATAGGAATGCCGCTGGCTCATGTTGTTGTTATTTGAAGACCTGGCGATTGCATGCTGAACGCGCCGTATCATTCAGCTGGCGAGCAAAACACCTCCAGTGTAGTTAATTCGGCTTTAAGATTCACTTTCACTTAATATAATGTAGTACGTTAGCTTTCGGCGGATGCACAGAAATAAAACAGTGATTACGAATACGATTATTATCATTATTATTATTATTAATCGTAGTATTAAAACAGGGCACCGATGTGTCTGCCTCCTACAATGATCAGGCGAGGAGAGACATAGGGAATTTATACTCTATACTACCGATTTTACTTTACATAAGTAAATACGAGGTTCGACCACAAAGTAAGTTCCGTTTCTATTCCTATCGGCGGCAGCGCTACGATCGAAGTTCCGAGCATACGCGGCAGTTACTCTGACTCAAGCAGAAGACATGTACGCAATTTTCAGATCGCTGCTGCCGACGTGTGCCTTGTAGTGCTTCTTTACAATGTCAGCCCCCCCCCCCCAAGGGGGCCCACAGTTCTTTTGTGGGTACGTGTGTGGCGCGCACGGGGCAACGAGCCGGAGCAGCCTTTCTTCTGCCCCAGGCTGCTTCACTTTCCCTCCCGGTTTATGCCTTCGCCCGGAGACGGGCATATTTCGTGAGCTACGGTGGTTCTTGTTGTCGTTTTTCTTCCTTCGTTCCTTCCTTTCTTACCCTTTGTTTCTGTCTTTCTCTCCTTGTACTCTCCTAGCCTTCTTCTCCTCCTCATTAGTCTCCGCCTTGGCGTTTGAGACACTTCTTTCCTTCTTTCTCTTCACTTCCTCTATTCTTCTTCTTTCCTCCCTGTGCGTGTCTGAAGGCTGACCCACGCATTATCAGGCGTAGCAGGTGACGGGGTAACGCGTAATTCCCCGCCCCGGGTAGACATGTAGGGCACGTACGTACCCCCTGGTAAAGGCCCAGGGAGGGGTGATTACCCGAGCTGGTACCTTCCGAACATGCCGATTGGTCCCTCCGTCAGTTCTCGGGAGGTGTGACCTGAGGTGTGAACAATCACCTAAGGCGGGTAAGCCCTCGGAGAGAGCCCCCACTAGGAAGGAGCGCGCCATCGGAGACGCCGGTAATCACGGGGGACGCTTCCGCTATGATTTCCTTCTCTTCTTCAGTGACGCTGACCCAGAAACGGAAGATAGATTCGCCTCAGCAAAAGAAGACTCTTCCTAATTTACCGAAATTTCTTGTTGTGTCTCGCACCGACGGTAAAGACTTCAATTCTGTCAATCCTTTCGTTATACAGAAAGGTGTAGATGCAATTGATGGCCCTGTTAATACCTGTTCACGTCAGCGCAATGGCACATTGTTGCTGGAAGTGGACAGTGCCTTCCAAGCTCAGAAACTAATCCGGACTACATTGTTACACACGTTTCGTGTCAAGGTGGAAGCACATCGCACACTCAACTCGTCATGGGGGGTAGTCTTCACTAGATCCCTTGACGGGTTGTCTGATGAAGACATCCAATCCTATATGTCCGACGAGGGTGTGACAGCCGTCCATAGGGTAATGAAAAAGGTCGATAACCAGCTGACACCGACTCGTACTGTGTTTTTGACGTTCGACAGATTTGACCTCCCGTCGAAGGTCAAAGCAGGGTATGAAGTCATCTCCGTCCGCCCTTATGTACCTAACCCAACGCGCTGTTTTCAGTGCCACAGGTACAACCATACCCGTGAACATTGCTCCAATGCAGCAAAATGTGTCACTTGTGGTAGGGACGCCCATGAGGGGGATTGCCCACCTCCGTCCCCTCTGCCTAAACTGCAACGGTGACCATGGGGCTTCCTCTCGCGACTGCCCTGTATACAAGGATGAGAAGGTAATCCAGCAAATTCGGGTTACGGAAAAGGTATCGACATCTGCTGCTCGAAAGTTGTTGGCGAGTCGAAAGCCCGCTGTTCTCCCAGCGGGCACAGACAGTAAGGTTCTTACCTCTACCCCACCTACTAAGGATTCAAGTACCCAGACGTGTGATTTTACCTTCGCTGACACAGTTGTGCGATCCGTCAGCCCGAAGATTGCCCGTTCCACGTTCCCGCTTCCTCCTGCTGCTCCTAAAGTACAGTCTTCGTCAATCTCTAGTAAACCGCAGGCACCTAAACAAGATGCCCGGACTTTGAGAAAGGAACCCGTCCGTGAGGATTTTCTGCGTTCTCAGGCTTCCCAATTGTCGACTGCCTCTTCTCACCGTCACTCTTCGAGAAGAGCCAACAAGAAAAAGAGTTCCTCTCCTTCCCCGCCGAGGCGTGACCCATCCGTCACGCCGTCCAACATTTGCTGGCCTCGGCCGTCTTCTGTTTCACCAGGTCGCTCCGTCTGCCGGGCACCCGGCCCTTTACCGGCGGTGGAAACTGCCCCTCCTGATCAACTCAGGGAGGTGGAAGGCGCGTCGGTCGAACCTATGGACCACGACCCTTTGCCCCTAGACAGCGATAGCAATGCTCCCTCGAAATCCGGTCCTCAGCGGCCGTCGAGGTGACCCCGCTTCCTAGTTGGTTTTTATCCTTATTTCTTCTCTCATTATTATCATGGCGCTCCTTCAATGGAATATTCGCGGCATTCGTTCCATTCGGGAGGAGTTAAAACTACTCCTTCGGTTGCACTGCCCGCTTCTAGTCTGTCTCCAAGAAACTAAGTTGCGTCCACGTGATCGTGCAGACTTTCCACACTACACCTCTGTGCGGTTCGACCTGCCACCCGTGGAAGGTGTCCCAGCCCATGAAGGGGTTCTGATGCTCCTTCGAGACGATGTCTATTTCCATCCCATTTCCTTGCATACTCACCTACAGGCAGTTGCCGTCCACATCACTTTATCCACATTTACCTTCTCCCTCTGTAATATCTATTCGCCATCGTCATCTGCCCTTACTAGGGCAGATGTGCTACACCTTGTTGACCAGCTCCCTTCACCCTTTCGTGTTGGTAGGCGACTTTAATGCCCACTACCCCCTATGGGGCTCTCCGGCACCTTGTCCGAGAGGCTCCCTTTTGGTGGACCTTCTCCAACACCTCGATCTTGTCTGTCTCAACACCGGTGCACCGACCTTCCTTTCAGACACAACACACACTTATTCCCATATAGATCTCGCAATATGCACTCCTCAGCTTGCCGGTCGGTTTGAGTGGTATGCACTTTCTGACACGTACTGAAGTGACCATTTCCCTTGTATCATCCACTTCCTGTATCATTCCCCATCTCCTCGTCCCACCAGTTGGAACATTTCCAAATCCGACTGGGGGCTTTATTCTTCTGTGGCTGTTTTTCACGATCAAAATTTTCCCAACTGTGACAGTCAGGTCGACTACCTCACAGAGGTTATTCTCACCGCTGCTGAACGTTCCATACCTCGTACATCCTCTTCTCCACGTCGAGTCCAGGTCCCTTGGTGGACTGCAGCCTGCCGCGACGCGCTTAGAGCCCGGCGCCGTGCTTTACGCACCTTCCGCCGCCACCCAACTTTGGAGAATTGTATCAATTATAAACGTATGAGAGCGCAATGTCGTCGTATCATAAACGACAGCAAGAAAGCTTGCTGGACTGCTTTTACTAGTTCTTTTAACCGTTTTACTCCCTCCACGGTTGTTTGGGGTGGCCTACGCCGTTTATCTGGCATAAAGGTCCACTCCCCGATTCCTGGCCTGACCGTGGAGAACGCAGTCCTCGTGGACCCCGCTGCTGTTTCCAACGCATTGGGCCGTTTCTTTGCGGATTTTTCGAGCTCTGCACATTACCACCCTACCTTTCTCCCTTGCAAACAGGTAGAGGAGGCACGGCCGCCTTCTTTCCACTCTTTTAATCGTGAAAATTATAACGTAGCCTTCACCATGCAGGAGCTAGACCGTGCTCTCGCCCTGTCCCGATCTTCTGCTCCTGGGCCCGATTTCATTCATATTGAGATGCTGAAGAACCTCTCTCCTGCGGGCAAGTGCTTTCTTCTTAGTACCTACAATCGCATATGGACTGAAGGTCATGTTCCCACAAGTTGGCGTGAAGCCATTGTTGTCGCCATCTCCAAACCAGGGAAGGACAAACACCTTCCTTCCAGTTATCGCCCCATTTCTCGGACGAGCTGCATCTGTAAGGTGATGGAACGCATGGTTAACGCTCGGTTGGTCTGGCTCCTCGAATCTCGCCGCCTCCTGACTAATATCCAATGCGGTTTTCGTCGACACCGCTCTGCTGCTGATCACCTCGTTACGTTGTCGACCTTCATTATGAACAACTTTCTAAAGAAGCGTCAAACAGTAGCAGTGTTCTTCGACTTGGAGAAGGCATACGATACCTGTTGGAGAGCGGGCATTCTCCGCACATTGCACACATGGGGTCTTCGGGGCCGCCTTCCTCTTTTCATTCAAGCGTTTTTGGCGGATCGCAAGTTCCGGGTACGGGTGGGCTCTGTTTTGTCAGATACCTTTTGCCAGGAGAATGGGGTACCACAGGGCTCCGTCTTTAGTGTGGCGCTCTTTGCCATTGCAATCAATCCGATCGTAGATTGCCTTTCAGCCAACGTCTCCGAATCTCTTTTTGTTGACGATTTCGCAATTTATTGTAGTGCCCAGCGGACGTGTCTCTTGGAACGTTCTCTTCAACGCTGTCTTGACCGTCTATATACCTGGAGCATCGCAAACGGCTTCAGATTCTCCACTGAGAAAACTGTGTGTATGAACTTCTGGAGATACAAGGAATTTCTTCCACCTTCTCTACATCTCGGCCCTGTTGCTCTCCCTTTCGTGGAGACTACGAAATTCTTTGGACTCATGTTGGTTCGGAAACTTTGCTGGTCCACACACGTGTCCTACCTGGCTGCCCGTTGTGCCCGATCCCTTAACGTTCTTCGTGTCCTCAGTGGCACGTCATGGGGAGCGGATCGTACCGTCCTGCTTCACCTTTACCAGGCCATTGTTCAGTCGAAGCTCGACTACGGAAGCCTTGTATACTCTTCTGCACGGCCGTCGATTCTCCGCCGTCTCAACTCTATCCACCATCGGGGTTTACGTCTTGCGACCGGTGCATTTTATACTAGCCCTGTTGAAAGTCTGTATGCCGAGGCTGCTGTATTACCCTTGACCACTCGGCGTGACATACTCTTGTGTCGGTACGCATGCCGCCTGCGGTCGATGCCCAACCATCCATCTTACCGATTATTTTTTGACGACTCACTCGATCGCCAATATCAGTTGTCTGCGATTGCCTTGCTTCCACCTGGAGATCGGTTTCGCCGCCTACTACAGCGGCTCGATTTTACCCTTCCTTCTACCTTTCGGTTGAGTGAAAGCACATTGCCACCGTGGCATCGGGCCCAGGTTCACACTCACCTTGAACTTAGTTCGCTCCCCAAGGAGAGCACTCCGGATTTGGTATACCGCTCGAGGCTTGTCGAACTCCGTTCGCGGTTCGATAATGCCATATTTATTTACACTGATGGTTCCAAGAGCACTGCCGGTGTCGGATCTGTTTTCGTCGTCGGGGACAACCGGTTCCAATACAAGCCCCCTGACCGGTGTTCGAGTTCCACGGCTGAGCTTTTTGCCCTCCACCAGGCCGTTTTGTACACCTGCCGCCACCGCGAACCTTTCTGTGCCATACGTTCGGACTCCCTTAGTGCCCTGCAGAGTCTTAAGGACCCTTTCTCGACCCATCCTCTCGTGTATTGGATCCAACGCTCCCTCCAGTTGCTAGCTGATGACAACTGTCACGTTTCTTTCCTGTGGGTCCCTGGCCACGTGGGAGTGCCCGGGAATGAGACCGCCGACATAGCAGCAAAGGCCGCAGCATTTTTGCCTCGCATGGCTACCTTTTGCGTCCCATCGGACGATGTTCAACGGGCTCTTCGCCGGAGTATCGTGTCGCAATGGCACAGTGCGTGGTTTTCAATGTAGAACAATAAATTGAGAACTGTAAAACCGATCCCGACCGCTTGGAGGACCTCCTCACGCCCCTCTCGGCGAGATGAGGTCATCCTGGCCCGGTTGCGGATCGGTCACTGCCGTTTCAGCCACAGTCACTTGCTCTCCGCCGACCCTGCACCGCTGTGCTCCTGCGGTGAACTGCTGACAGTGCGACATGTTTTACTGACTTGTGTTAATTTTAATCATCTCCGTGTAGCCCTTCACTTTCCGTCAACTCTGGAGGAAATTTTAGCTGATGACACACGAGCAGCTGCTCGAGTTTTGCGTTTTATCAACTTGGCCAACTTATCCAAGGATATTTAACCCTTTTAATTGTCTTTTATCTTTCGTTTTTAGCCTCTTGTTGATGTTCTGACAGTCACCTTTTTTCTTTGAGATCATAGCGAATCCATGTTCTTGGCTGGGCGCTAATGACCATAGAAGTTGTGCGCCCTAAAACCACAAAAAAAAAATGGCGCCGCGTATGAAATCAGATCTGTGATTCGTTGTCCATTTGCAAAGAAATTCATCGGCAAATCTTCGAGGTTTATGTACGAAGTGATAAGTGATTCAATGGTTAGAAGATGGATCAGACTGTTCAATCACGGACATGATCAAGTGCACGATGAAGAACGAAGTGGACGCCCGTCTGTGGTTACTAAAGAAGTGGTTCACACAATTAAGGAAAAGATTGAGCACAACCGTATGTTTACTCTTAGTGCCCTTGCTATGGAAGTTCCGCAAATCTCACGATCACTAATTCATGCAATTCTTGCAAAAAAAATCAAATTTCGAAAACTTTGCTAAGAACAAAACAAGAATAAAAGAAAAATTAAAAAAAAGAATAAAAAATAAAAACGACGGATGGGCAGTGTACATCTCTTTTTGGCACACTGGGGAGATGGCGATGGTTTTCTTTCGCGGATAGTCACGGGGAATGGAACTTGGGTATCGTACGACACCCCTGAAACAAAATAGCAATCAATGGGATATATGGCAATGTATCTGTATACGTTTGTTTTATGTAACCAAACGGAACCTACTTTACGGACGTATGTCGCTTTAATTTAACATATTAGTTTCCACCCGCATGAACCACAGACATTGCCGAGGTGGGGTGGCTTCCGTGCCTCAACGATGCAGATAGCCGTACCGTAGGTGCAACCACAGCGGAGGGTATCTGTGGTTCCTGAAGAGGGGCAGCAGCCTTTTCAGTAGTTACAGGGGCAACAGTCTGGATGATTGACTGAGCTGGTCTTGTAATATCAGCTAATGTGGCTTTGCCACAGAGTTACTGCGAACGGCTGAAAGCAAGGGGAAACTACAGCAGTTACTTTTCCCGAGGACATGCAGCTCTACTGTATGAACATATGATGATGGCATCGTCTCGGGGAAAAAATTCTGAAGGTAAATTAGTCCCCCATTCGGATCTCCGGGCGGGGACTACTCAGGAGGATGTTGTCATCAGGAAAGAAAATCGGATCGGAGCGTGGAATGTTACTTTCGTCAATCGGGAAAGAAAGCTAGAAAATTTAAAACGAGAAACGGATAGGTTGAAGTTATATATAGTGGGTATTAGTGAAATTCGGTGGAAAGAGAAAAAGGATTTCTGGTAAGGTGAGTACAGGATTATAAATACAATATCAGTTACGGGTATTACAGGAGTAGGTCAGATAATGAATAAGAAAATTGGAATGCGGGTAAACTATTATGAGTAACACAGTGATCGCATTACCATAGTCAAGATAGGTACGAAGCCAAGTAGTAATGGTTTATATGCCAACTAGCTCTGCCGATGTTGAGGAGATCAAAGAAATATATGAGGAGCTAAAGAAAATTATTGAGTGAATTAAGGGAGCGGAAAACGTAATTGTTATGGGAGATTGGAATTCGGTAGTAGGAGAAGGAAGGGAAGGGAAGGGAAGGGAAGGGAAGGGAAGGGAAGGGAAGGGAAGGGAAGGGAAGGGAAGGGAAGGGAAGGGAAGGGAAGGGAAGGGAAGGGAAGATGTTAAGTCAATATGGTCTGGGCAAAAGGAATGAAAGAAGAGGCTGTTTGGTATACTTTTGCACGAAACATAATTTAATCGTCACAAACAAATGGTTGAAGAATCACGAAAGTAGGTTGTATACGTGAAAGTGACAAGGAGATACCGGGATGTACCAGATAGATTTTAAAATGGTAAGGTATAGATGTTGGAACCATGTTTTAAATTGTAAAACATACCCAGGGGCAGATATAAACTCTGGCCATAACTTATTGGTCACGAATTGCAGGCTGAAACTAAAAGTAGGAAAACTGAAAGTAGGAAAATAAAGAGATGGGACCTGGATAAACTGAAGGAACCTGAAGTTCATGAGAATTTCACAGGGAGGTTTACGCAACAATTGACAGAAACGGGGGAAAAGAAAACTGTAGAGGAGGAATGGCTAGCATTGAGAGATAAAATAGTGAAGTCAACAGAGGACAAATTAGGTAGGAAGGTAAGACCTACAAAAAATCCTTGTATATAACTATACTAAATTTAATCGACGAAAGGAGAAAATATAAAAATGCAGTAAATGAAACAAGCAGAATGGGGTTCACACGACTAAGGAATGATATTGACCGGCTGTGCAAAATGGCTTTGCAGGAGTGGCTAGAAGCGATATGCAAATCTGTAGAAGAATGTACAACAAGGGGAAAAATAGACACAGCCTACAAGAAAATAAAAGAGATAATTGTCGATAAGAAAAACAGCTCTATGAATATCAAGAACACAGATGGAAAACTAGTTCTCAGCAGAGAAGGGAAAGCTAAAAGGTGGAAAGAGTAGATAGAGGCTCTAAGAAGGAAATGAATTTAGAGGCAATATCGCAGGAAGGGGAGAAGAAGTAGATAAGAATGAAATAGGAGAGACTATCCTGCGATATGAATTTGACAGAGCACTGAGAGACCTAAGTCGAAACAATGGCCCTGGAGTAGATGACATTTCCTCAGAGCTGTTGAAGTCTCTGGGAGAACTAGTCATGTCAAAAGTGTTGCACCTGGTGTGTAAGATGTATGAGACAGGCGAAGTACCCTCAGACTTTAAGAAAAATGTTATAATCCCCATTCCAAAGTAAACAGGTGCAAGCAGGTGTGAAAACTACAGAACTATCAGTTTAATAAGTCATGGTTGTGAAATATTAACACGATTTATATACAGAAGGATGGAAAAGCTACTAGAAGCCGACCCCGGGGAAGATCAGATTGGGTTCAGGAGAAATGTAGGAACACGGGAGGCAATACTCACTTTACGGCTTATCCTAGAAGATAGATTGAGAAAAGGCAAACCTACATTTCTAGCTTTTGTAGATTTGGAGAAGGCTTTTGACAATGTTGATTGGAATAAACTCTTTCAAGTTCTGAAGCAAGCAGGAGTAAAATATAGGCAGCGTAAGGTTATTTACAACTTGTACAAAAACCAGACAGCGATTGTCAGAGGTGAAGGGCATGAAAGGGATGCAGTGGTTGGGAAGGGAGTAAGACAGGGTTGTAGCCTTTCTCCAATGTTATTCAATTTGTACATTGAGGAAGCTATAAAGGAAAGCAAGAAGAAATTAGGAGAAGGAATTAAAGTTCAGGGTGAAGAATTAAAAACTTTGCGTTTTGCCGACGACAAAGTAATTCTGCCAGAGACAGCATAGGACCTGGAAGAGCAATTGAACGGAATGAATAATGTGCTGAAAGGTGCATATTAGACGAACATTAACAAAAGCAAATCTAGGGTAATGGAGTGCAGTCTAAGAAAATCAGGCGATGCTGAAGCAATTAGATTAGGTAACGAAACAATAAAGCAGGTAGATGAGGTTTGTTACTTGGCCAGTAAAATAACAAAGGATCGTCGTAGTACAGAGGATATACAATGAAGAATGTCAATGGGTATAATAGCATTCTTAAATAAGAGAAACTTGTTAACATCGAATTTTGATTTAAGCCTAAGGAAGTCCTTTCTGAAGGCATTTTAGTGGAGTTTTGCCTTGTATGGGAGTGAAACATGGACGATAAATAGTGTGGACAGGAAGAGGATAGAGGCTTTTGAAATGCTGAAGATTAGGTGGGTAGATCGCATAACTAATGAAGAGGTACTGAACAGAATTGGTGATAAAAGGAATTTCTGGCATACCTTGACTAAAACAAGGGATCGATTGGTAGGACATATTCTCAGACATCAAGAAATTGTGAATTTAGCGTTGGAGGAAGTGTGTGGGGGTAAAAACCCTAGAGGAAGACCAAGAGATGGATACAGTAAGCAGATTCAGACAGATGTAGGTTGCCGTTCTTATGTGGTGCTGAAGAGGCTTGCTCAGGATAGGGTATTGTGGAGAGCTGTATCAAACCAGAAACGGGCTGAAGACAACGACAAGGGTTTCCGGTATCTTAGTCTGCAGTGTCGCTCCAGAGATACATTTCAACTTTACCTCGGGGGCTATGTTGAGTGTGGTTGTTTCGGTGTTTAACTTGCTCTTTGTGACGTCTGTCGCACACTTAGAAAGGCCAGTATGTGTATTTCCGCCGGCCGCGGTGGCCGAGGGGACTGAGGCGCTCCAGTCACGCTCTGCACGGCCACTACGGTCGGGGGTTCGAATCCCACCTTGGGCATGAATATTTGTGCCGTCCTTAGTATAAGGTAGTTGTTAAATAGTTTGTAAGTTTAGGGACTGATGACCCCGTAGTTAAGTCCCATAAGCTTAACAAACATTTATTTGTTTGTGTATTTCCAAACGGCGATCATTGTCAAACTGTAGCCACACATGATCCCTTGTTCTTCCAAGATCATAGTCATAGATTGATTTCGGAAGACAGTTTAAAAGTATCTCATTAGCCACTTTTCTTACGTAATATTTGAACGTCGGGATTGTGGAATTTAAATTTATGTTAGTTGCGTCGTCGTTTTCTATAACAGTACAACAACAACAATGTAATAGGGATAGTATTATAGATTTAAATATATCTTCTTTGAAAAGACAATATTAATCTATTGTGTTATAATGATAAACAGTAGTTTATATATTAAGTTAACGAGACGGCATGTTTTATCAGAGTAGGTTATTTCTTACTGATTGTAGAGGACGTAAGGTTGGGTAGAATTAAATTACAGAGAGATTGTTTATTATTATTAGAACACTCAGATAAAATTTTTTGACTTCTTTGTCTTTCGCTGAGGCATAATTTAGCAATTTCTACAACACTGAAGATTCTCCTTCCTAACTGGACTAGGAAATTCAACGGATGAATGAATAATTGTGAACAAAATTTATCCCAGAAAAGCACAGTTTATGATGTGTAACATATTACCTACGAAGTTTCGCCTACACAATATCGCTATACGCTGTTATACCAAGTCTGAATTAGTAAGAATGTTCTCATCGACACTCGTCATACTGCAGCGCCACATCCCAGATAAAACGTGCGACAGTTCCCCCAGCAGGGGGTTCACTGCAGCCTACAACTGGAGTCTTTGCGGTAGATTTCTATGAGTTATTCAGTTCTAAACGTCGGCGTAAAACGTAACTCTCAAACACGTCCATATAGCGTGTTCCATTTATTTTATCCCCAGTAAATAAATAATGACGGGCTTCAGACATTTTTGAGTGTAGCGAGACGCACCATTCGCACTAGATGTACAAGGTATTTTTTGTACGAAATATGGAATAATATTGTTGTGTTTCATAATTTTAAATGTCTAATTTTTTGTGTACGAGACCCCATATGTGATATCGTATGCATTGATATGTTCCGACTAACCCCGCTTGCGCAGAATGAATGGGACTTGTGTACAAAACAGTTTAAACAAGCGTTAGCCGCGCCCCGTTGCTCTTGTCGTCTGCTGGTTCAGACAGCGTGGCCGCTGCTGCCTCTGGTGGTGGTCAAGTTCTGCCAACTGCCGGCCAGAGGCAAATCTTTTGCGAAGATGCTTAGCGAAGTTCCCATTCACTCCCCTTGTCCGGTGAGCACGTTAGGTTTGCCTACCAGAGTCGGCTAAACACTTTGGACAGGTTCCCCACCACTTTAGGTAACTGCGGGGTCATCAGTCCCTAAACTTACAAACTACTTATGAACTACTTACGAACTAGGACGGCACAAATATCCATGCCCGACCCGACCGTAGCGGCCGTGCAGACCGTGACTGGAGCCCCTTAGTCCCCTCGGCCACCGCGGCCGGCAGAGAGAGTAGCGACCACTTGGGCGGCCAGGAGTCCCTGGCTGGTCTTTGTCGAGGTAAGATGCTTCTTGGTTTTGGCTCTGTTCTGAGCACGTGGCTAAACTTTGTTTGGATTCGATTGTAAGTTGAAAATTCTCATTCGCGTCTCTAGTTCTCGCTGTAACATCACCACAATGAGTAGCGATGAGATTTTATTTAATTCTGTTCTGGATTGCTAATTTCATGATGAATTTGGCCTACGTTTGAGTTGGTTAACAGAATCCTTGCACTCCCTGACTGTAGAGTTCTTCCTTCCTATGTTTTAACACGTTTAAATGTTTTCCACGTTCATTTGCTCGGTAAATTTGATGTTATCCGGGAATTTTTCGATACTTCCCGTGTCTGCCCTTTGTCCATAGAACACATGGACGATATGAGATAAAGCCCTCAGCTTACTCCATCATCCTATGAGCACTAGTTGCTAACTATAACCTTGTTTAGATATTGTGATTTGTAGTACGTGTAACTTGGTAATTTTCCCCGAATTTTGGTAATTCTAAACTTGTGATTTCCGTTTTGGCTGCCCACGTGTATGGCAAATAGCGTGCTCTATACCGTAGTCATTCCTACTAGATATCTCGTCTTCCCCTGAGTAGAATGAATCGTTACACGACATATCTCGCGTTTTATTTTTTTCGAAATTGTATTTTTTTTTTTCCTTTTCTAACTTTTTTGTGATCCAACCCCGCGAAATACTGTAGGACTCAGTAACCTTGCTTATTAGTTTCATATCATTCCGTGAGTAGAACGAATGGTTACACGTCCTATCTCGCGTTTTTATTTTCTGAACTAGTATTTACTTTCACTCTGTTCAAATTCTGTGATTCGTTCATGTAGCGTATCCTACCTTACTGTAACATTGCTTATTAGCTAGATATCGGTCCCTTGGGTAGAACGAATGGTTGCACAATCTATCCCGAGGTTTTGCTTGTGCTAAAAGTATTTTGTTTTTAATTGTAGGGAATCTAAGATCCCTGACCGAAGAGTGCTGTTTTGACCTGAAACCTTTACCATTCAGTAGTTCCCTTGCCCCTGTGCAAAACGAACACCAGTACGCCCTTTTTTAAGTATTATTCAGCGAATTTTCCTATACTTACATTTCGCGACTGTATCGCACGTCACGTAGTTCTTCTATGACGTTGCGTTTGTTCTCGCTGATAGCTACCATGAGCCTAAGCCAGAAGACCGTACACTACGGGACAAAGTTTTTCTTTTGTTGGTGCGCGAGTGAACCTGCTGTTCCGTACCGCGTCCTGCTGCTGGCGTTGCTGATTTTTCTCGCCGTGAAGGTTCGAGTCCTCCGTGGGGTATGGGTATGTGTGTTGTCCTTAGGTTAGTTTACCTAGGTTTAAGTGGTTTGTAAGCTACGGACTGATGATCACGCAGTTTGGTCCGATAGATTTACAAACATTTTATTTGCTGATTTTTGTGTTCGGTGCTGGTGAGTACCTTCATGACTTGACGCATGTATCTGTGTGAGAATATGTAGCAATTCCTCACTTCTCCCCTCTGAAAAATAATTACGCCAGTACTGCTGTTGCAGGTGGGCAGTATCAGGGCCCTATAATCTTATGTAAATATCGATACTTTGTAAAATGTGTTTATTGTATTTAAAACGGTCTTCCCCCTTTGTTGTTTATGTCTTGGACAATAAATCATTTTGTTAAACGATGACCCTTTGTCCTAATTTAAATTCTCCCACACTATATATTTTATAAATGTTGTGTAGTTAGATCAAATATCTTGTCTCTTGCTCCCTTCTGGAGGAGAGAGAACTAACCCGTGTTTTCATAGCCACCATTTAATATGTTATTTATGATCTATAGATGGGGATCGTCAATAATTTAGTGCAGTTCCATTAAGAAAAATAGTTCAAACGCGCTTCTTTCTCTTGTCTATCTGAGTCAGTATTTTGTTTAGAGAACTGCACGCTTCTTTCAACTCTACGAAATGCGGCAGCAGGATACACGACACAGTCGTACGAAATAAGAGATGGCTCTCGCTCTGCGGTGAAATCCGACATCAGGAATCATAGTGCGCGCTCTTATTGAATTTCCCTCCGCAGTGTGGCAGCTCGCAGACCTATCAGTATTCCCGGGAGCAAACCGAGGCACCGGAGACGCAGCAGCGGATACACCGCACTGTGCGCTGGCTGGAGGGCACGGCGGCCGCGCATACTCTGGAGGCTGCTGTCTGCGAGGTACAAACGTCTGGTCCTGGTTCAGTAGCAGCCGGTGACAGCTGCGGAGAAGCGGTGTCAGTCACAACTCATCACACCCTGACACTGACGGAGGAGAAATACAGGCTGATAGAGAGTGGTTGGCTAGGTATTCAAGTCTTGCGGATCCAAACATACAGGCACTTAAAGAAAATCCAGTATTTCAGGGGATGATCGTACGAATCAAAGCAACGGAAAAAAAACTGACGTGTTGTAGTTTTATAATCTTTTGCAAACATTTCGGGCAAAAATAATAATGTAGATAATAAAAATTTATAGTGATACGATTACGACTCTAATATTGTGATAATATTTATGCACCCAATACGTAATATTCTTCTGGCCGTATTTATATGACATTTTTTTTAAAGTAACTTTCTCTTTTTTGAAATTTTACCCCTTTAAATTGTCATTTTAACATTTCTGCCTCATTTTCATAATATTTTTCCGTTAAAATATTATCACCTGTCTTGCCTTGGTAGTTAGTTTAAAGTTTAATTTCTTTGCCTGTACTGGTTACGAATGACTATAGGCTGGAACGAACGTGGCAACGACTGGATGGAACACAGCGTACATTTGGCGTTCGTAATTCGGTCACGTGACATCCCTCACCCGAAAATCTCTTTTGCCTGCACCATTCAGCTTTCTCTACTTCATGATTTTTCTTATTATAATTCAAGCGTTGGTACACTGAAAATTATAAAAAACACGGCGTTCTCAGGACAATAAATTATAATCTAATGTTGGTTAGTTGGTTAACACCTGCCATCGATGGTACGAAAATTACGGGTTACTCTCGAGGCTGTTCGCCATAGCGTAATGAGCGAGGAATTAGTTCGTGATGTACGAACTTGTTAGACGGTGGTTTGGAACTTGCTAGAGTGCGGTGGCTCAGCGCGCTCGGTCAGAGGGTTGCCGGCATGGTAGCTCGACGCCCTCTCTAACGCAAAAACTGAGTGATTGAAGAGGCAATAATAATAATAATAATAATAATAATAATAATAATACAGGAAGGTTTTCGCATACTCTTGTCAACTGAATTGTAAACATGTACATAAACACGGGAGATACTGTTACAATGACTGTTTTAAATGACGTTGATAGGACTAACTTTGTATATATATTAAGTACAACATTTATTCCGTTTGTTATTTTAGCTGTAGACCTAAAAGAAAACGCAATCATGGTTTGAAACAGAATATTTGCTCTTTATTTTAGCGCAGAACAGTGTGACATGAACGAAGTCATATCTGAACTAAGGGAAAGGTAATACTATCTACATCAAAAGCGTCCATAGCAACCATGTCAAAGACAAACATTTTATTTGATGCATTGATTCTAATTAATGACTTTCAATATATTTCATAAATAGTGAATAACTGCTTAGAAAGGAAACAAACAAGGTAATTTGTGGCAATCTATGCACTTCCCTTCCGTTTCATTAAGGAACTACACTTGCCAGAGAAATCTGGGACTTAACTACCAGTATCAGAACATTGTTCAGAATTTCATTATTACAGTACGCTCCCAGTTTACGTGCATATGCTTCAGAAGACCATTGTTCAATTCGTTGTTACGTATTTCACGGCATGTTCACGAAATAGAACAAACTATGCATTTTAGTGGGAGCATTCTTACATATGCACAACTCTATCTATTGAGAACATAAGGATGCCCGAAACCCTCTTAGGAAAAAAGGAGAAAAACATTTTGTTTTGGTAGTGGTAGGTTGCAAACTACTGACCACGTGCATTTCAGTACAACGCGCTGCCCACTACACTACGGCGAACATTTGCATAATTCATTCTTTAATCTCGTACTATTGATGGCAGTTGTTAACTGATGACAATATGGCATTTTAGACACTAGACTACCATTTTTCGTACGAAGAACGACGTGTATTTGTTAATTCTTCAGTACGCCGTTGCATTGAAATGACAACATGTAGGTTATAAAAAGAAAATCGTCAAATACGCAACGCAACATGGTGGATGCCACAGAGAGATCTAGGCGTGAAATGTCACATGACATCTCCGAACGGCTGGTTTCCAAAAAATTATGGGCGGTGTCAAATAACGGTTATTTTTACAGATATCTCTCGTAGGATACGAGATATGAAAAAAACGCAAGAGAGCAAGATTGTAGAGAATTTTTTCATAAACAAATTCGGTTATTCAATTTTCGTGTCAGATGAAGGGTTTTTTGTTAGTTTGTATAGCTTATGGGACTTAACTACGGGTCATCAGTCCCTAAACTTACAAACTACAGCACAAATATCCATGCCCGAGGGGGGTTCAAACCCCCGACCGTAGTGGCCGTGCAGACCGGGACTGGACCGCCTCAGTCCCCTCGGCCACCGCAGCCGGCGATGAAAGGTGTATTTGCAGGAAAATTACATTATAAACGGATTTTTTTGTGTTACTAACGTAGTTTTTGTCCGACAAATTTGAAAAAGCGAGGTTCTGGTCTCTGGCGGTCAACAATTATGTCCGTAAAATTCGGTGCCGATCGATTGAACGGTTCGACCTAAAAAGTATGAATACATTACGGACAGACAGACATCGTCAAATCGCCGTTATTTTTACAAATATCTCTGCAACGTTTCAAGATAAGGAAAAAAAGAAAAACATAAGTCAGCAGAGGTGTAGAGAAATTTCTCCTCTACAAACTCATCTTTTCACTTTCCGCGTAAGATGATCGGTTAAGACGTTATTTTCATTTAAATTTCAAGCTGACAAAAAGCGATCACAAAGGCGCACTTTTAGTGTTACTACCGTAACCTAAAGTGGGCCAAAACGTCTGATCATTTGATAATATGTTTAATTTGAGACTCTTGAGAGGACTCACCGCTACTACACCAACTACCACCGGCATGCTAAGGCTACGAACGTTCCATCGCTTTAGTGAATTTGTATTTAGTCTCCAACCAGCAGCTGGTCACTAGGGCACCCGGCAATACTTTGCAGTTGCTGGATATGAATGCGAAGTGTGTATACATCGTACACTCGTTCTCCTAACCTCTCTGCTCAGCACTTCACCCATCCCTAAAGTTTTTTTTCTTCTTTTATCTTCCTCTTCATTCTCTTAGGCATGTCCCTGAATCAGAAACCAGAGAAACCAGCATTGCTCAGGTATTCCTATATCCCATTATTCTGTTGGAGTATGTACTCTAATGTGTTCTCTGTCCATCTCTTTATCGTTTCCTCCTGTACCTTTTGCCTTTTACCGCTCTCTGCAAGTCCCCTCTTTCTATTTCTTTCTCTCCTGTGTTTATCTCCGCCCTCCTCAATACATGAAAAACCACATATATATATATATATATATATATATATATATATATATATATATATATATATATATATAATCAGTTAGATTTAATGGTGACCCCTCAGATGGCGTGGTACTGTGGGGAGAGCTACCCTCCATCATGGATCGCAGGAAAAATTATGTAGACAGTGATCTTCGTATTGTTTTCATGGTCAAATGTTCTAAATTTCATTGAGATCTGAATACAACTTTAGATTTGTGTCGCAGTCTGTTGTACTCAGATCCAGGTACTGTAAGCGTTTGTACGTACACACTTTGAAAGTGAAGTGTACAGAATTCTATCGCAATCGGATGAAGACTATGGCAGGTCATAAAATACGAACCTAATCCGAAGCTGTGATGCCCACACAAAATTAGCAATTTCGATATATTTTGGTTTTTCTGCGCCACTATCGGGTCCAATTTCGAATCTAAACCCTCAGACCATACACGCAAATAATACACATCAGCATAGGAAAACGTTTTAAATGGAAACACGGTGAAATTTGTTGAATGCTTGCTATACAAAATTTAATTTCCATTAAAACATACGAAGGTCATTAGTGGAAGTAAAAACTATACTAAGCTGGACAACATCACACGGAGTTTTCAGTATCCACAACACGTACAAGCCAGACTGCTCTCCTACTTGAAACAGACCTTCAACTGTACGTCGGCAGCTCGTGCGCAGAAGGTCCGGCGCAAACATTTGCCTCTGGGGCTCCCGGCGCCCTCCTTCCCTGAACCGGCACAGTGAGTGGCGTTTCCCAGAAGCGCGCCCAGCAGAATGAGACGCGCCGGCAGTCGTGGAGACGTTTCGGCTGCTGGCGCGTCCTCAGCACCTCGCCAGAGCTCATATCCGGGCCGCCGCCGCCGCCGTCGCGTTTCATCTCCTGCGCATTACGCCCTTTTTATTATCCCCTGCCGTGAAGCGCCGAGAAAACACTTGCCCCGCTGATGGGAGCGTGGCGATTCCGTTCCCTGTGACATAACGAGGCCACAAAAGCCGCTCTCGCTAACTATGTAGCCATTAGCTTTCCTCCATTCGTCTCCTGCACTGTGATATTTCCGCACTGTTACCTGTTTCTGTCAACGAGAAACAGCTACGGGGCACAAGAAATCAACCCCTTCAGTGCAGAATTGTTCTAGCACGTCCGTGGCGGCTCACGCCTCGCCCCCGGACTGCGCACGCCTGCGTGGCGGCACAGAACGCCCACGTGGCCCAGTAAAGGCTTTCAGATTACAGGGAACACTCCGGCCAGGCCCTCAGTGGGCAGTTTTCTGTCACTGAGGCCGGATCTTCCGTCAGTTTAAGTGACAAGTGACTTTATCCGGCTCTTCAAATATACATCTTCATTACTACACCATTTGGATACTTTTCATTCTAAAAGGTAAGTCATCTCATAGCCGTTTCCGACCTAACCCGCACGATCGTACAAGTTCGGTTTTAATAATGCTGTTGCTCAACAATGTAACTTTCGGGTTTAACTCTGGGCGGTGACAATATCGGAAATTTCTGGCTTGTGATTTTTAGCTGTTGCACTCGGAAGTGTTCACATCGAAGAGAAGCATATCATTATAAACTTGTACAAGAAGATATAACCACGCAGTCACGTTGTAAAGCCGATGTAATTCTTTATATTTAATTATTTTACGACGCTGCCCCAGTATTTTAGACACAGAATGTTTTATCTTACATATTTAGAGCGCCGAAGCAAATTTACGAAGCATCAGTTATATGTTAGACACGTTTTTATTTTTAGTAGCATATCATGCACCTCACTTTTTCAAAATAGTATGATCTTAAATTTTTTTAAATATTTTTCCTAACTCTAGAGGTGTAAATGCTTGGAAACTGATAAACTTTGGTTAGAGATTGAAATTTATTTTTATCAGGTCGGAAAGCGATAACACCAATTTCCTAGGGACATATCGATTTTTTTTTCAGGGGAACCCTTGCCCTGTGCTTTTTGACGAAATTGGACAGGCAACATAACAACTCTGCCAAAGTCGTAATCTGTTCGAGGTATGTACAACACATAGTGTCAGTTCACATCCGTCTTTCCATTTTATGGATGTTTCCTAATGACGAATCAGTGAGTTCTTGGGCATAGTCTGCGATCGACGTTAAAAGTTCTGAAAAATAAATAAAACGCATATCTTCCATGAGGCGACAAGTGGATACTAATGGGATTACTTCCCAAGTGGAAGTGATTTTCTTTCAATTACTTCTGTTTCATATTTACAATTATTTTATATACAACTATATTCCTGTATAATAAATAGATTCTTCACATGGATCATTACTTGTGTCCAATTTTCCGAAACTTTTGTGTCTAAATTTGAACGGGAAGTATCGAAAGAAATGTAAATATAAAAATTACTGTCATTACAAAATAGATGAAAATATGAAATATGCCGTTCAAATTATGAATTCAAACTAGAACACCAAAATTTGCGATAGAGATAGAGGTTCATCTGTTTATACGCCATCTCACAACTGTTTCACAATTATTACTGTACTTCACGCACCTGTTGACAATAATAAAATATATATGACATATATATTTTATTATTGACACCTGGTGCATGAAGTATAGTAACAATGCGATAGAGGTTCGTTGCCGGTTGTTTGTTACGCGGGTTTGCCTACCATAACGCCACTAACTATCCTAGCGGCCTGTGTACGCCACTGTGGCGAAACGTCAGAATTATTCTGATATCGTGGTACGAATATTTTTCCTCGGTATACATCGTGTTGTTAGCCACGTGCGGTTCAATTTACGTCAGAAAACAATGCAGCCCCAAGTGGAACTACATCACCATTCAATTGTCAAAATCAAATGTTCAAATGTCTGTAAATCTATCGGACCAAACTGCGTGGTCATCACTCCGTAGCTTACAAACTACTTAAACCTAGGTAAACTAAACTACGGACAGACACACACACCCATGCCCCAGGGAGGACTCGAACCTCCACGGCGAGCAACCGCGCGCTCCGCAGCGAGGTGCTTTAGACCACTCGGCTACTCCACCGCGGCATTCAATTGTCCTGAACGTGTTAAAATAGAATGAAACATATTCCTGCACGTTTTCATGTCTATAAGATTCTATCTATTGTAGGCCGCTATTTGACCAAAATTATAAATTTTCATACTTAGTTTCAAAAATAAAAAATGTCAAATAAATTGGCCACCGGGTCTGGAAAGCAGTTAAGGATGTGCAATAAGAAGTCAAGAGTTACACATCTTACTCCACATTGTGGAACTTTATATATTGAGGTGTTTGTGCTTATATTTCACCCTTCAGCCAAAACTACACATCGCAAACCAATACTGTTTGTATGTGGTAATAGGTATAAGCCTCCGATTGTGCACTATGGTACTAGAGGGGTGATAACGATGAGCGGGTGGAAGATATGGGAGTTGAAAGTTACCGACTTATATAAAATTCCACGTGTGGATTTCATTATTTTGCTCTGTAGCAAAAACTACACAATGGAGACGAACGATGTCTCTGTGTTTTTGTAGTACAAAGTCTCCCGTTGTACACCATAGCAGTTCCGTGTCGATAGCTATAAGAGGGTGGAAGATATAGTGGTTGAAAGTTATCACTTATTTAAAACTCGGACTCAAGCCGAGGGATGACTTTTGACACTATAATGGCAAAGAGGTTATACACAGCGAAACGTGATGGAACAAGCGAACGAATAAAGAAAAATATGTGCATATTGCAGTTCTAAAAGTAAAACTACCAAGAAAGATACCAGAGCGTAAGAAACAAATTTCTCGTTCTCGATCCATTTCTAAAAGACAGAAAACGGCGCTGAAAAGTGAATCTACAGACGATACAAACTTGATACTTGTAGACGTTGTTTATCTTACACTATAGACATCAGCGATTTTTCGATATTCCCAACCATAATGGGGTGAAATAAGGGAGGAACGGTTTTATGAAACTACATTACTCTTCAGACAATTTTGAAGCAAGACTTAACAATATTCGTATTTAGATTTTTGAGTGGAATTTTAGAAACATGTATTTCTTTTTTCCATGTTTTTGGAAAATCACCCATTAATCGGGTGAAATAAGGGAAAATCTTTAAAGGTGCAACTAAGACCATTTTGAAGCAATAAATGCGAAAATATGGCTTTGGAATCATGTGTTTGGGGTTTTGAATTCTGCCATCGATGGTGCAATAGGATGTGGAAAGTTGTATCAAAATGATTAGGAAAGAAGTTTTAAGGTTAACTCTATGAAAATTTGTATTTAGAAGTAGAGAAGTAGAAACAACCAATGCAGATCATCCAGTGTAAGAGTGCCAAGCAGCGAGAAATCAGCCACTTAATACATGAACTAATTTCAGCTACTGATATCATGTATGAAGTTCTCCGCAATGGGTCCCCCGTGTTCACTGCTTTCCATCGTAGCACGCCATTCTGGTGACAACGGCAGCCAGAACCACGGAACTGTAAGTGACGCGTGACCAGTAAACAAACCTCTGGATCTCAAAGTAAAGGAAATCGCACAGTGTTCTAAAATTAATAAAAATTCTGTGTACGATATATTGGACGCAACGTCTGAAAGGGTTAACTCAGCTCTTATCTGGGAAATGTAAATCCAGAAGCAGTCACCCAAAGCCAAACAAGATCTGTACAAATGTTCAAATGTTTGTATAGCTTATGGGACTTAACTACGGGGTCATCAATCCCTAAGCTTACAAACTACTTATCAACTAGCTTATCCTAAGGAAGGCACAAATTTCCATGCCCGAGAGGGGATTCGAACCCCCGACCGTAGTGACTGTGCAGACCGTGACTGGAGCGCCTCAGTCCCCTCGGCCACCGCGGCCGGCTACAAACAAGGATATGTCACATCTTTGACTGAGAAATACATTCCTGTCCATTAAAATTGCTACACCACGAAGATGAATGACATGCTACAGACGCGAAATTTATCCAACAGGAATAAGATGTTGTGATATGCATATGATTAGCTTTTCAGAGCATTCACACAAGATTGCTGCCGGTGACGACACCTAGAACGTGTTGACATGATGAAAGTTTCCAACCAATTTCTCATACACAAACAGCAGTTGAATGGCGTTACCTGGTGAAACGTTGTTGTGATGACTCGTGTAAGGAGGAGAAATGCGTACCATCACGATTCCGACTTTGATGAAAGGTCGGATTGTAGCCTATCGCGGTAGGGTTTATCGTATGGCGACATTGCTGCTCGCGTTGGTCGCGATCTAATGACTGTTAACAGAATATGGAATCCGGGGGTTCAGGAGGGCAATACGGAAAGCCGTGCTGGATCCAACGGCCTTGTACCACTAGCAGTCGAGATGACAGGCATCTTATCCGCATGGCTGTAACGGATCGTGCAGCCACGTCTGGATCCCTTAATCAACAGCTGGGGACGTTTGCAAGACAACAACCTTCTGCACGAACAGTTCGACAACGTTTGCAGCAGCATGGACTATCAGCTCGGAGACCATGGCTGCGGTTACCCTTGAGCTGCATGGTGTACGCCACGACTGACCTGGGCTTACGAATGACTAAACTTCATTTTTTCGGATGAATCCAGGTTCTGTTTACAGCATCATGATAGTCGGATTCGTCTTTGGCGACATCGCGGTGAACGCACATTGGAAGCGTGTATTCGCCTTCGCCATACTGGCATATCACCCGGCGTGTTATTATGGGGTACCATTGGTTACACGTCTCTGTCACCTCTTGTTCGCACCGACGGCACTTTGAACAGTGGCCGTTACATTTCAGATGTGTTACGACCCGTGGCTCTACCGTTCATTCGATCCCTGCAAATCCCTACATTTCAGGAGGATAGTGCACGAGCGCAAGTTGCAGGTCCTGTACCAGCCTTTCTGGATACGGAAAATGTTCGACTGCTGCCCTGGCCAGGAAATTCTCCATATCTCTCACCAACTGAAAACGTCTGGTCAATGGTGGCCGAGCAACTGGCTCGTCACGCCAGTCACTACTTTTGATGAACTGTGGTATTGTATTGAAACTGCATAGGCGTATTTTCCTGTACACGCCATCCATGCTCTGTTTGACTGAATGCCCAGGCGTATTAAGGCCACTATTACGGCCAGGGGTGGTTGTTCTGGGTACTGATTTTTCAGGATCTATGCACCCAAATTGCGTGAAAATGTCTGTATTGGTATAATATATTTGTCCAATGAATACCCGTTAATCATCTGCATTTCTTCTTGGTGTAGTAATTTTAATGGCGACTAGTGTAAAAGGATGTGTCTCCATGGCTACCAAGGCTAGCGTCTATATCGACCATCTTTTCAAAGGTTATACATCGTCGCCATGGATACTAAAGTGGCTTCGTGCAGAAGATCTCTGCTTTGCTACTTTGGCTCGAAAGCTCCATAGATTGCAGTCAACTGTTCAAATTAGCCATGTCATTGGTCATTTACAGTTATATACGTTATTCAATTTTACAAAATGTTTTCATCGTATAACATATGAAAGTTGTTCCTACTGGTAATATCTAATGTTCGAAATATTAAACAGAGAGCAGGTGCTCTTACCCCATTGGTTGCAATTGGCGACAGCCTAAAGACGATGGGCGCTGTCTGCACTAAGTAAGTCCAAGCAACCCGGTGATCGCCAGCAGTGTTGCTCCTCAAGAGACCGGCCAACTCGCCGTGGGTTCACCAGCTGTAATTATATAATTGTATTCCGGCATATTATTATCTTATAACTGTATATCACATGTTTTTCCTCTTTACATAGACGATGTGAGGATGATCTTTATTGATCGAAAACGCTCATCATAATAAAATAAAATAAATATCAAACTGCAATGTAAACTGCAGCAGTCACTATATTATTCAGAAGGTTTTTGATCGCTGTTTATTTAACATTTCTATATCATTGTAGCTATCACAATCTCTATTTCTTCCACATTTAACTGTTTATTTGCTCCTTCCCTCCCTTTTTACAACTGTGCTCCCATTTCTCCATCCCTCGGTCCCTTATAACCCCATCCCCTTATTTCCTCTCACTTCACGTCGTCACCCCCAACTCGCCCACTCGTACGTCCTCCACTCTGTCCGTCTCCTCCTCTGTCTCCCTCACTCTTCACCTTCTGCGCTCTCACTTCTTCACCCCCGTCTCTTCTAACCTCTTCCCCTCATTTCCTCTCACTTCACGTCGTCACCACCGCCAAGCTCACTCGTCATGTCCTTCTCCCTGTCCGTCTCCTCCTCTGTCTCCCTCACTCTTCTCCTTCTGCGCTCTCACTTCTACACCCCCGTCTCTTCTAACCTCTTCCCCTCATTTCCTCTCACTACACGTCGTCACCCCCACAACGCCCACTCGTACGTCCTCTTCCCTGTCCATCTCCTCGTCTGTCTCCCTCACTCTTCTGCTTCTGTGCTCTCACTTCTCCACCCCCGTCTCTTCTAACCTCTTCCCCTCATTTCCTCTCGCTTCACGTCGTCACCCCCACAACACCCACTCGTACGCCCTCTTTCCTGTCCATCTCTTCCTCTGTCTCCCTCACTCTTCTCCTTCTGTGCTCTCACTTCTCCACCCCCGTCTCTTCTAACCTCTTCCCCTTATTTCCTCTCACTTCAAGTCGTCACCCCCGCCACGCCCACTCGTCACGTCCTTCTCCGAGTCCGTCTCCTCCTCTGTCTCTCTCACTCTTCTCCTTCTGTGGTCTCACTTCTCCACCCCCGTCGCTGCTAACCGCTTCCCCTCATTTCCTCTCACTTCACGTCGTCACCCCCGCAACGACCACTCGTCACGTCCTTCTCCCTGTCCGTCTCCTCCTCTGTCTCCCTCATTCTTCTCCTTCTGTGCTCTCACTTCTCCACCCCCGTCTCATATAACCTCTTCTCCTTATTTCCTCTCACTTCACGTCGTCATCCCCGCCGCGCCCACTCGTAAGCCCTCCTCCCTGTCCGTCTCCTCCTCTGTCTAACTCACTCTTCTCCTTCTGTGCTCTCCCTTCTCCACCCCCGTCTCTTCTAACCTCTACCCCTCATTTCCTCTCAATTTACGTCATCACCCCCACCACACCCACTCGCCACGTATTTCTCCCAGTCTGTCTCCTCCTCCGTCTGCCTCACTCTTCTCCTTCTGTGCTGTCACTTCACCACCCCAATCTCTACTAACATCTTCCCCTCATTTCCTCACTCTTCACGTCGTCTCACCCGCCATGCCCACTCGTCACGTCCATCTCCCTGTCCGTCTCCTCCTCTGCCTCCCACACTCTTCTCCTTCTGTGCTCTCACTTCTACAACCCCGTCTCTTCTAGTCTCTTCCCCTCATTTCCTCTCACTTCACGTCGTCACCCCCGCCACGCCCACTCGTCACGTCCTTCTCCCTGACCGTCTCCTCCTCTGTCGCCCTCACTCTTCTCCTTCTGTGCTCTCACTTCTCCACACCCGTCTGTTCTAACCACTTCCCCTCATTTCTTCTCACTTCACGTCGTCAGACCCGCCACGCCCACTCGTACGTCCTCCTCCCTGCCGTCTCCTCCTCTATCTCCCTCACTCTTCTCCTTCTGTGCTCTCACTTCCTCACCCCCATCTCTTCTAACCTCTTCCCCTCATTTCCTCTCACTTCACGTCGTTACTCCTACCGCACCCACTCGTACGTCCTCCTCCCTGCCATCTCCTCCTCTGTCTCTCTAACTCTTCTCCTTCTGTGCTCTCACTTCCTCACCCCCATCTCTTCTAACCTCTTCCCCTAATTCCCTCTCACTTCATATCGTCAACCCCGCCACGCCCACTCGTCACGTCTTTCTTCCTGTCCGTCTCTTTTTCTGTCTCACTCACTCTTCTCCTTCTGTGCTCTCACTTCTCCACCCCCGTCTCTTCTAACCTCTCACTTCACGTCGTCACCCCCGCACGCCCACTTGTCACGTCCTTCTCCCAGTCTGGCTCCTCCTCTGTCTCCCTCACTCTTATCCTTCTGTGCTCTCACTTCTTCACCCACGTCTCTTCTAACCTCTTCCCCTCATTTCCTCTCACTTCACGTCGTCACTCCCGCCACGCCCACTCGTCCTTCTCCCTGTCCATCTCCTAATCAGTCTCCCTCACTCTTCTCCTTATGTGCTCTCACTTCTCCACCACCGTCTCTTCTAACCTGTTCCCCTCATTTCCTTTCACTTTACGTCGTCATCCCCGCCCCGCCCACTCGTTCGTCCTCCTTCCTGTCCGTCTCCTTCTCTATCTCACTCACTCTTCTCCTCTGTGCTCTCACTTCTCCTGCTACGTCTCTTCTAATCTCTTCCCCTCTTTTCCTCTCGCTTCACGTCGTTACTCCCACCACGCCCACTGTACGTCCTCCTCTCTGTCCGTCTCCTCCTCTGTCTTCCTCACTCTTCTCCTTCTGTGCTCTCACTTCTCCACCCCCGTCTGTTCTAACCACTTCCCCTCATATCCTCTCACTTCACGTCGGTACTCTCACCACGCCCACTGTACGTCCTCCTCCCTGTCCGTCTCCTCCTCTGTCTCCCTCACTCTTCTCCTTCTGTGCTCTCACTCCTCCACCACCGTCTCTTCTAACCTCTTCCCCTCAATTCCACTTACTTCACGTCGTCATCCCTGCCCTGCAAACTCGTACGCTGTCCTTCCTGTCCGTCTCCTCCTCTATCTCACTCACTCTTCTCCTTCTGTGCTCTCACTTCTCCACCCCCTTCTCTTCTATCCATTTCCCCTCATTTCCTCCCATTTCACGTCGTCACCGCGCCTGGCCACTCGTACGTCCTCCTCCCTGCCGTCACCCCCTCTGTCTCCCTCACTCTTCTCCTTCTGTGCTCTCACATCTCCACCCCCGTCTCTTCTAAACTCTTCCCCTCATTTCCTCTCACTTCACGTCGGTACTCTCACCACGCCCACTGTATGACTTCCTCCCTGCCGTCTCCTCCTCTGTGTTCCTCACTCTTCTCCTTCTGTGCTCTCACATCTCCACCCCCGTCTCTTCTAAACTCTTCCCCTCATTTCCTCTCACTTCACGTCGATACTCTCACCACGCCCACTGTACGTCCTCCTCCCTGCCGTCTCCTCCTCTGTGTCCCTCGCTCTTCTCCTTCTGTGCTCTCACTTCTCCACCCCCGTCTCTTCTCACATTTTCCCCTCAATTCCTCTCACTTAACGTCGCTCCCGCCATGCCCACTCATACGTCCTCCTCCCGGTCCGTTTCCTCCTCAGTCTCCCACACTCTTCTCCTTCTGTACTCACTCATCTCCAGCCCCGTCTCTTCTACCCTCTTCCCCTCTTTTCCTCTCACATCACGTTGTCAACCCCGCCACGCCCACTCGTACGTCCTCTTCCCTGTCCATCTCCTCCTTTGTCTCCCTCACTCTTCTCCTTCTGTGCTCTCACTTCTCCACACCCGTCTCTTCTAGACTCTTCCCTCTTTTCCTCTCACTTCATGTCGTCACCCCCTGACAAGCCCAATCGTCACGTACTCTTCCCTGTCCGTCTCCTCCTCTGTCTCCCTCACTCTTTTCTTTTGTGCTCTCACTTCTCCACCACCGTCTCTTCTAACCTCTTCCCCTCATTTCCTTTCACTTTACGTCGTCATCCCCGCCCCGCCCACTCGTTCGTCCTCCCCTCCTGTCCGTCTCCTTCTCTATCTCACTCACTCTTCTCCTCTGTGCTCTCACTTCTCCTGCCGGGTCTCTTCTAATCTCTTCCCCTCTTTTCCTCTCGCTTCACGTCGTTACTCCCACCACGCCCACTGTACGTCCTCCTCTCTGTCCGTCTCCTCCTCTGTCTTCCTCACTCTTCTCCTTCTGTGCTCTCACTTCTCCACCCCCGTCTGTTCTAACCACTTCCCCTCATATCCTCTCACTTCACGTCGGTACTCTCACCATGCCCACTGTACGTCCTCCTCCCTGTCCGTCTCCTGCTCTGTCTCCCTCACTCTTCTCCTTCTGTGCTCTCACTCCTCCACCACCGTCTCTTCTAACCTCTTCCCCTCAATTCCTCTCACTTCACGTCCTCATCCCTGCCCTGCAAACTCGTACGCTGTCCTTCCTGTCCGTCTCCTCCTCTATCTCACTCACTCTTCTCCTTCTGTGCTCTCACTTCTCCACCCCCTTCTCTTCTATCCATTTCCCCTCATTTCCTCCCATTTCACGTCGTCACCCCCGCCCGGCCACTCGTACGTCCTCCTCCTTGCCGTCACCCCCTCTGTCTCCCTCACTCTTCTCCTTCTGTGCTCTCACTTCCCCACTCCCGTCTCTTCTTACCTCTTTCCCTCAATTCCTCTCATTTAACGTCGTCACCCCCGCCACTACCACTCGTCACTTCCATCTCCCTGTCATTCTCTACCTCTGTCTCCCTCATTATTCTCCTTCTGTGCTCACACTTCTCCACCCCTGTGTCTTCTAAACTCTTCCCGTCATTTCCTCTCACTTCACATCGCAACCCCCGCCACGCCCCTTCTCCCCTTCAGTGTCCTCCTCTGTCTCCCTCACTCTTCTCCTTCCATGCTATCACTTCTCCACCCCCGTCTCTTCTAACCTCTACCCCTCATTTCCGGTCACTTCACGTCGTCACCCACGCCACGCCTATTCTTCCTTCTTCCTGTCCGTCTCCTAATCTGTCTCCCTCACTTTTCTCCTTCTGTGCTCTCACTTTTCCACCCCTGTCTCTTCTAACCTCTTCCCCTCATTTCCTCTCACTTCACGTCGTTACTCTCACAACGCCCACTTACGTCCTCCTCCCTGTCCGTCTCCTCCTCTGTCTCCCTCACTCTTCGCCTTCTGTGCTCTCACTTCTCCACCCCCGTCTCTTCTAACCTCTTCCCCTTTTTATCTCTCACTTCACGTTGTCACCCCCGCCACGCCCACTCGTCACGTTCTTCTCCCTGTCCGTCTCCTCCTCTCTCTCCCTCACTCTTCTCCTTCTGTGCTCTCACTTCTCCACCCCCGTCTCTTCTATCTTCTTCCCCTCAATTCCTCTCACTTCACGTCGTCAACCCCGCCACGCCCACTCGTCCTTCTCCCTGTCCGTCTCCTAATCTGTCTCCCTCACTCTCCTCCTTCTGTGCTCTCACTTCTCCACCCCCGTCTCATCTAATCTCTTCCCCTCATTTCCTCTCACTTCACGTCTCCCCCCCGCCACGCCTACTCGTCACGTTATCCTCCCTGTCCGTCTCCTCCTCTGTCTCCCTCACTCTTCTCCTTCTGTGCTCTCACTTCTTCACGCCCGTCTTTTCTAACCTCTTTCCCTCATTTCCTCTCACTTCACGTTGTCACTCCAGCCACGCCCACTCGTCACGTTCTTCTCCCTGTCCGTCTCCTCCTCTGTCTCCCTCACTCTTCTCCTTCCATGCTCGCACTACTCGACCCCTGTCTCTTCTAATCTCTTCCCCTCATTTCCTCACACTTCACGACGTAACCGCGCCACGCCCACTCGTCCTTCTCGCTGTCCGTGTCCTAATCTGCCTCCCTCACTCTTCTCCTTCTGTGCTCTCACTTTTACACCCCCGTCTCTTCTAACCTCCACCCCTTATTTCCTGTCACTTCACGTCGTCGTCCCAGACACACCCACTCTTCACGTCCTCCTCCCTGTCCGTCTCCTCCTCTGTCTCCCTCACTCTTCTCCTTCCATGCTCTCACTTCCCCACCCCCGTCTCTTCTATCTTCTTCCCCTCAATTCCTCTCACTACACGTCGTCACCCCCGCCACGCCCACTCGTCCTTCTCCCTGTCCGTCTCCTAATCTGCCTCCCTCACTCTTCTCCTTCTGTGCTCTCACTTCTCCACTCCCGTCTCTTCTAACCTCTTCCCCTCATTTCCTCTCACTTCAGATAGTCCCCCCGCCACGCTCACTCGTCACGTCTTCCTCCCTGTCCGTCTCCTCCTCTGTCTCCCTCACTCTTCTCCTTCTGTGATCTCACTTCTTCACCCCCGTCTCTTCTAAACTCTTCCCCTCATTTCCTCTCACTTCACGTCGTCAATCCAGCCACGCCTACTCGTCACGTTCTTCTCCCTGTCCGTCTCCTCCTCTGTCTCCCTCACTCTTCTCCTTCTTTGCTCTCACTTCTCCACCCCCGTCTCTTCTAACCTCTTCCCCTCATTTCCTCTCACTTCACGTCGTCACCCAGGCCAGGCCCACTCGTCCTTCTCCCTGTCCGTCTCCTAATCTGCCTCCCTCACTCTTCTCCTTCTGTGCTCTCACTTTTCCACCCCCGTCTCTTCTAACCTCTTCCCCTCATTTCCTCTCACTTCACGTCGTCACCCCCTCCACGCCCACTCGTCACGTTCTCCTCCCTGTCTGTCTCCTCCTCTCTCTCCCTCAGTCTTCTCCTTCTGTGCTCTTACTTCTTCACCCACGTCTCTTCTAACCTCTTTCCCTCAATTCCTCTCACTTCACGTCGTCACCCCAGCCACGCCCACTCGTCATGTTCTTGTCCCTGTCCGTCTCCTCCTCTGTCTCCCTCACTCTTCTCCTTCTGTGCTCTCACTTATCCACCCCCGTCTCTTCTAACCTCCTCCCCTCATTTCCTGTCACTTCACGTCGTCACCCTGACACGCCCACTCTTCACGTCCTCCTCCCTCTCCGTCTCCTCCTCTGTCTCCCTCACTCTTCTCCTTCTGTGCTCTCACTTCTCCACCCCCGTCTCTACTAACCTCTTCCCCTCATTTCCTCTCACTTCACGTCGTCACCCTCGCCACGTCCACTCGTACGTCCTCCTCCCTGTCCGTCTCCTCCTCTGTCTCCCTCAGTCCTCTCCTTCTGAGCTCTCACTTCTCCACCCTCGTCTCTTCTAACCTCTTCCCCTTATTTCCTCTCACTTCACATTGTCACCCCTGCCACACCCACTCGTACGTCTTCCTCCCTGTCCGTCTCCTCCTCTGTCTCCCTCACTCTTCTCCTTCTTTGCTCTCACTTCTCCACCCCCGTCTCTTCTAACCTCTTCCCCTCATTTCCTCTCACTTCACGTCGTCACCCCCGCCACGCCCACTCGTCACGTTCTCCTCCCTGTACGTCTCCTCCTCTGTCTCCCTCACTCTTCTCCTTCTGTGCTTTTACTTCTTCACCCCCGTCTCTTCTAACCTTTCCCTCATTTCCTCTCACTTCACGTCGTCACCCCAGCCACGCTCACTCGTCATGTCCTTCTCCCTGTCCGTCTCCTCCTCTGTCTCCCTCACTCTTCTCCTTCTTTGGTCTCACTTATCTACCCCAGTCTCTTCTAATCTCTTCCCCTCATTTCCTCTCACTTCACGTCGTCACCCCCGCCACGCCCACTCGTCACGTTCTCCTCCCTGTACGTCTCCTCCTCTGTCTCCCTCACTCTTCTCCTTCTGTGCTCTCACTTCTCCACCCCCATTTCTTCTAACCTCTTCCCCTCATTTCCTCTCACTTCACTTCGTCACCCCTGCCACGTCCACTCGTACGTCCTCCTCCCTGTCCGTCTCCTCCTCTGTCTCCCTCAGTCCTCTCCTTCTGAGCTCTCACTTCTCCACCCTCGTCTCTTCTAACCTCTTCCCCTTATTTCCTCTCACTTCACATTGTCACCCCTGCCACACCCACTCGTCACGTCCTCCTCCCCGTCCGTCTCCTCCTCTGTCTCCCTCACTTTTCTCTTTCTGTGCTCTCACTTCCCCACCCCCGTTTTTTCTAACCTCTATCCCTCATTTCCTCTCACTTCACGTCGTCACCCCTGCCACGCCCACTCGTACGTCGTCCTCCCTGTCCATCTCCTCCTCTGTCTCCCTCACTCTTCTCCTTCTGTGCTCTCACTTCTCCACCCCCGTCTCTTCTAACCTCTTCCCCTCATTTCCTCTCACTTCACGTCGTCACCCCCGCCACTCCCCCTCGTACACCTCCTCCCTGTCCTTCTCCTCCTCTGTCTCCCTCACTCTTCTCCTTCTGTGCTCCCACTTCTCTACCCCTGTCTCTTTTAACCTCGAGAGGCAAAAATTGATTTTCATACATATGGTGCTGTTAACTTAAATTTCAAGCTACAACTACTAAAGATATGGGATTTTTATCAGGGTTATAAAGAAACCACTGGTGCAGACCAACCAGCCTACGCATGCGAAACACCGGGGGTTCATCTAGTTTCAGATATGGAATAAGCAGCGTTGGTCGTAATCATTATTAATAGGAAACTAATTTCAATCACGTAGTGCCCATCGTCATTTCAAATCTTTAAGCATTATTAGAACAGTAAAAAATGTATGTAAAATTTTACTAAATACTTATTTGTATAGTAAGTTTCATTCCTAACCAACTTTATATGAGTGTGGGTCGAAAATCTGCACTGATGAAGGTCACTCGGTAATTGAAATCAATTTCCTATTAATAAACCAAGGATTACGACCAAAGCTGTTTTATTACCTCTTGTCTTATATTAATCTCATTGTGTTCGGGATGCTCATCGATGCGTTAAATGGAATCGAATCTCTTCTATACAGTTTCTTTTTTAATTGCTCCAAGCTGATCTGTGAGGTACACTAAAGCGGAGACCACATGTTAATCGGATTTGAGTATTTCTTTATATTTGTGGTACGGGAAGTTCAGAACTGAAATAACTGAAACCACTACACGCAACTCTTCTTGAGAAAATCGTTTTGTAGTTTCGCAAAGTACTTAAGTACCTATAACTGGAACAACTGCAGCATGTGTCAGTCTAGCTCAGGTAGTGGCGTTCTGACCTTCCAATCATTTTTTTTTTTTTTTTTTTTTTTTTTTTTTTTGTTCTTTCTCGAATTCAGTTATATAAAATCAATGGTTGAGTAGGTTAGCTGCTCGGAAAGCCGTTAATAGGTATGGAAATGTCCTAACTCTTCACACACTGAACAATCAAAGACTACCGTCGTCAACTAATAGTAGCCCCAATACTGTAATCCTATTTGTTACTGAAATTGTGTAAATATTCGACCACAACGATAAAAACAATATACCTTTAGATATATTTTCTGCAATTGATCTGGAGAATGACTTATCTCGGCTTGTTTGAGAAATTTCTTTCTAAAAAACACTGAACGTCGTTCAATTTTCTTTGATAATAAACACCAAAAATATATGAATATGCACATGAACACTAAAATACAGTTAAGTGACGGTAACAGAATGAATCTGTTACGATGAAGGGACTAGCTACCTTCGGGCCACACGACACTGTAAGCAGCACCCCCTCCTAACCTCACGCATGCGCAAAGGCTGCTCTCCTGCACATCTTCCCAAAAACTTTGTTAGAATGGAGAGTACTAATGTCGTTTGCCCTAAAATCGCGACACATTAACTGAAACGTGGCAAGTAACAATAAAAGAGTAATTGTTGTTCCGGTGTCTGTTAAAAGAAGATTGGGTTAAAAAAATTGATTGCAGTCAGTCTCAAACTTACTACATTTGACAGCGCAACGCGATGCCGAAAGCGACATGGCTAGTCCTGCAGTGTGAAGTGTAGTGACTTCATTATTATTCATGATAAGATCTTCTGCAGACTTTTTCAGTTGATTCTTCTTTAATTAATAGTTATAAGATATTTTACCGAATATGACGTGTTTTAGTTACATTTCAATTCGCCAAAATCAAATATTAAAGGTGGGTGTTGCCTTCAAGGAGGATATGCCCATACGCAAGGCAAGGTGCGCGGTGGTTCCATCACCTTGCTTCGGGATCATTCGTGCGTAACCGCCAGCGCTCGAGTATACAAGAGCTGGCGTCTCTACCCGCTCCGACGGCAATGTTAAAAGCGGCGTTTCCCCTCGCCCCTCCCTGCCGCGGGAGCGCCCGTATGCTGCCTACAGAGGGTTCAGGAGAGAATTTGAACCTCAGCCGCGCATGCGCGTTGCAACGTTGCGCGCCGCCTATATTAAGCGGCCGCGCTTCGAATTGTATTCATGCTGTCTCCGCGACGTAAAACGTTTCTCGTGCGATAAAATAATAATTTGAATATGTGTATACAACGGTGTGATAGAAGAACGAGCCCAAGAATGATAGTTTGAAACACTTTTTATTTTATTTTTTTAGTTCTTAATTTTATATATATATATATATATATATATATATATATATATATATATATATATATATATACACGTATACAGGGTGAATCAACTAACACTTGCACTGCAAATATTGCGGAAACGGAATGTGTGATTGATTTGCGGGTTTCACAGAATGGATTGGTAGTCGAGGACTCGTATTATTAGGCAATAAACAGATTGTAAAAATACCTAGAAAATGTATAGTTTATACAAACATACAAATTTTTAAAAGGTGCAATGGTTGTTTCTATTATGCACTGGACGTTTTGACATCGGCTGTGTACAAAGAAGTTTGAATGACATTTTTATCACGTTTAGTTTGGCAGCTACAACCGTTCAAAGTTTTGGGGGCGCAGGCTACGACAGCGTAGCTGACTGGCTGGTGGTAATGAGAGAATGGGCCGTGCCGCAGGGGCTAGCCACTTGGCCAGTTAGCTACGCTATCACAGCTTCCGCCTCCGAAACTCTGAACGGTTGTAGCTCCTAAACATGATAAAAATGCCATTTGAAATTCTTTTTAAACAGCTGGTGTCAAAAATTCGAGTACATGATAGAAGTAACCATTGCTTCATTTAAAAAACTGTATGGTTGCATGAAAATACGGTTTCTAACTAATATTAAAATCTGTTTGTTGGCTAAAAGTACGAGCCTCTGACTACCAATCCATTCTGTGAAAACCGCACATCAATCGCACTTTCCGTTTCCGCAATATTCGCGGTGCAAGTGTTAGGTGATTGACCCTGTATATGTATTTCAACACGACTCATATTACGCACCGGCACTGGTTCTCGAGATATTTGTGTTTGTATCTGGCAGATAGTTGCTCAGGAATTACACTGTCTCATCTGCGAGGAATCTCCCACAAATAGCGTGACCCCTTCGCTGTCTGCGCAGCTAATGGCGAAATAATTCCGGGCACTGTGCTAGAAGCAGTTGTAAAGCGTAAAAAGAGTAGGAGGAATTGGAAATGATTGACCACGTTAACTGTAACTGCTACTGTGAGAGACATAGACGTCACATAAAACGTGCCAGGCGGCTCATGACCCGCACTAAACAAATGATCTACATCTGCATCTACAACCATACTGCGCAAGCCACCAGACGGTGCGTAGCGGAGGGTACCTTGAGTACCACTATCGATTCTCCCTCCTATTCCAGTCACGTATTGTTCGCGGAAAGAAGGATTGTCGGTATGCCTCTGTCTGGGCTCTAATCTCTCTGATTTTATCCTCATGATCTCTTTGAGGGATATACGGAGGAGAGAACAATATACTGCTAGACTGCTAGGTAAAGGTATGTTCTCGAAACTTCGACAGAAGCCCGTACCGATTGACAGAGCGTCTCTCCTGCAGAGTCTTCCATTGCAGTTTAGCGATCATCTCCGTAACGCTTTCACGATTACGAAATGATCCTGTAACGAAGCGCGCTGCTCTCCGTTGGATCTTCTCCACTTCCTGTATTAATCCCACCTGGTACGGATCCCACACTGGTGAGCAGTATTCAAGCTGTGGGCGAACAAGTGTACTGTAACCTACTTCCTTTGTTTTCGGACTGCATTTCTTTAGAATTGTCCCAATGAATCTAAGCCTGGCATCTGCTTTACCGACGATTAATTTTATATGGTTATTCCATTTTAAATTCCTCCTAATGACTACTCCCAGATAATTTATGGAATTAACTGCTTCCAGTTGCTGACCTGCTGTAGTGTAGCTAAATGATACAGGATCTTTCTGTCTGTGTATTCGCAGCACATTACACTTGTGAACATTAAGATGTAAATGCCATTCCCTGCACCATGCGTCAGTTCGATGCAGATCCTCCTGCATCTCAATACAATTTTCCATTGTTAGAACTTCTCTGTATACTACAGCATCATCCGCAAAAAGCCTCAGTGAACTTCTAATGTTATCCGCACGGTCATTTATATACATCGTGAACAGCAACGGACCCACGACATTCCCCTGTGGCACACCCGACATAACTCCTACTTCGGAAGACTTCTCCGCACTGATAATGATCTGCTGCTTTCTGTTATCTAGGGATTCGTCAATCCAATCACACAATTGGTCCGATAGGCCATATGCTCTTACTTTGTTCATTAAACGTTTGCGGAAGTCGAGAAACAGAGCATCTACCTGAGAACCCGTATCTATGGCCCTCAGAGTCTCGTGGACGAATAGCGCGAGCTGGGTTTCACACGAACGGCTTTTTCGAAACCCATGCTGATTCCTACAGAGCAGATTCCTAGTCTCGAGAAATGTCATTATATTCGAAGATAATAATGCCGGGAAGCAGAGCTCCAGACACTGATGGGCTGCAACCGCCCAGCCGCGGAAACGTCCGCCGTTAGGCACCAACTAGAGCTGCATCAGTCACACACGGCGGCCCAGGGAGCGGCCGGCATCAAACGGAGCGCGGCTGCTAACGTGGCGCGCAGCCGAGAAGCAGCGCTGCTGTCTGCGGCGCCTCTGGGACACGGCGGCGGCGGCGGCGTTTTGAGTGCTGCACGCCTCGGCCACGGCTCGGCAAAGAGGCGACGGCGGCCACCGCAGAGGGGTGGAGGCGGTGGCCTCCTGCAGTCGCCTGCTCTTACGACCGAGGAGCAGAGGCGTAATGGCAGCCGGGACTGACCGCCTCCAGCCTGGCAGGCGGAGCCTGCGGGTCGGCTGCGGTAATGGCGGCCGGCGGATATGGGGCGTATCGCGGCAGCCGCCGACGCCGGGCCAGAACCACTGTGCGCCGCCTTTTGTTTTGGCCATTAGTGCGCCCGCCGGCCTCACGACGGCAGCCTCCGAATCCGTCCTGCCTTTGGACGACTTCTGCATCGGAAGAGTAGCGCCGCAGTTGACGATGTGGCCACAAGTGCCTCCGAGGTCTGTGGATTACACCGACGTCCGACATCGGTCGAAATCGGCTGGTATTTTCAAATACTTACTGCGTGCGTGGTCACAATGCAGCCCAACTGATAGACTTATACAGCAATTGGTGGAAACAGAAGGCAGTTTCCTCCGGTCAGATCAGCCGACGTCGCCACACACTGAACGTGGGGTGACGTTCCTCTAGTGATGTTGGGTCCACTTTGATTCAACGCTTCCCGTTACTCTCTACTCTGACCTGTGCAGGCCCCTTCACTTCTGAATAAGAACCGCTAGCTGCATCACTCGGTGTGCCCCCACCACAGTCTTCCCTCTTCACGCACCACACACAGACGTACAGACACACACACACACACACACACACACACACACACACACACACACACACACACACATCCACACACTCCAATGTCCAATTCACGATTTTGAAACCGTTCTTCTACTCCAAACATGCCAGAATGGTCTTTTCCTCCCAATCATGTTCAGTATGCACCGTTATTTACGCCATCTATCACTATAATTTTCAGCATTCTCCTGTAGCACTAAATTTAATAACCTAGTATCCTCTTTGGTTACAGATCGACTATGTTTCACTGCCGTAGGTACAAGAGACTTCATATATCCGATGGCAAAAATTTCTCTTCTTTAGAAGTGCTTAACTTCAAATAATCATTCACCATTTTATTATCTTCTCCAGTTCGGTCATCGAAAGTTATTTTTTACTCCCCAAATAACAAAACTCATCTGCTACTTTTATTGTCTAATTATCTAACCTAGTTCATTGAACGTCGTCTGGTTATCTTAGAAAACATCCCATTACCTTTGTTTTACTAATGTTGGCGTCCATCTTAAAAATGATGACAATAACATTATACCTTTTCTTGACATAAAAATATCAAAACAAACCCAAAAAGTAGCTTACAATGTTTACAGAAAACTTATTTGCACAAACACCATTATAACACACTCCTCCACACAACCGACCTCCGACAAGAAAGGAGCGTATACAATTATGTTATACTGGCCCCACAAAGTTTCACTACAAGTCACAGAATTCCGAAAGGAATCAGGAACGATTAATCATATTGCAATAAAAAATGGATTTGATCTATTACTCATTAAGATTATGCACAACAGATAAGAAAAAAACTGAACAAACTGAAGAATATACTATAAGAACCTCACTCGTGTAATGCTACAAAAAACGGTTTATTACAATATGAACAACAAAAACAAAAACAAAATTCAGTTCTTCTCTGACGTTATGCTGTCCACACAGGAGCAAACTACAAACTGAACAGAACCAAGCGGTTTCCCGGTCCAGTGAGTTACAACTCCCGTTCCTCCAGTCCGGACGTCAGGGTGGCGACCGACAGTTCTTCCGTCCGCGGTCGCGGTGGCCTGGGCGGCGGCGGCTGGCGTCCGACTGACGAGGTGGGCGGCGCTCGCCCTGGAACAGGCGCGCGGACAGGTAGTTTCCCGCCCTAGCTGCGCGGCCACGTGCACGGCTGGTTCCGCTGTGCCGCGCCATCTAGGAGTGCTGCCGGCGCCGCCTAGCTGCCCGGCAACCCGCGACTCCTTTGTGCTGCGCGTGTTGCCGCTGTCGTAGGCGGGCCGGACATTCAATCCCTCCCCCCCACACGAACCCTTCCGAAGGTCGAGACAGAGAGAGAACAGCTCATGTCGACATCGGAAAGCAGAGCTGATTCCGCGTCGCTGGCCACGTTGTCGACGTCCATCACCCCGTTTACATGGGCTCCCAAAACCGGATTTCGTAAACCGATTTCCCAATTCCGCTTTTGGTTGGTCATGTAAACACTACAAAATCGATTCTGGAAATCCACTTCTCTAAAGCGGTTTTCCAGTTCCACAATCGATTTTCGTGTCCATGTAAACGCAACCGTTTTTGAAGCGTTCTTGGCTTGTCAGATTGTGTTTTTTTTGGTAAGAATTTTCGGCACATATGGACCGAGTGATATTTTCTAATATGAAATAAAAGTATTAATATTAGAGAGAGCATGAATCTGTGTATTTAAGTAAAGAAAAATAGCGATTATGCTGACTAAATCAGGGACTAAATCAGCTGTTTTTCAGCCGCCATCTTAAGTGGATTTGGAAATCCGATTCAGGCTGTGCCATGTAAACACGACAGCGAAAAACGGTTTACGAAAATCGGTTTTCGTCTTCCGGAAGATGTGTTCCATGTAAACGTAGTGCATGAGGATTGGTGCCTGGAGTGTGGGTTGATCTGCCGGCGGGAGTGGTGCCGGCTTGGTGAACTTCACTGTATCAAAATTCATCCTATCTATTTCCCTTTTTAAATTTTCTTATCCGATTAAGGGATCTAACGTTCCACGCTCCGATCCGTAGAATGCCAGTAATGTCTTTCCCGATGACAGCATCCTCCTGAGTAGTCCCCGCCCGGAGATCCGAATGGGGTACTACTTTACCTCCGGAATATTTTACCCGAGAGGATGCCATCATCATATTTTCATACAGTAAAACTTTAGTTTGCAGTACATGTATGGCAAAGCCAGATTAACAGATGTTACAAGGACACATCAGTCAATCATCCTGACTTTTGCCCCAGTAACTACTTAAAAGGCACCTGCCCCTCTTCAGGAACCACACGTTTGTCTGGCCTCTCCACAGATACCCCTCCGCTGTGGTTGCACCTACGGTACGGCTATCTGTATCGTTGAGACACGCAAGGCCCCCCACACGGGGTCTATGATTCATGAGGGTGAGTATGGCATGTATTAAAACTTAAGTACATAGAAACATACACGTGACATAATACAACGTTGTTGCAGAGTTGTAAAGCGTTCGGTCAATAATTTCGGGAGGTATAAGTTTTTGAACGTGACATTAAACGAGGCTGTAGGTTAGACAAAGGTGTAAGATGTGATAAAGAAGCGGTAAGAAACGGACGCAGAGAGTGTGAGGAGACGATGAATAGAGAGAACGAGGCGAAGTGACAGATAGGGGCAGGTGGAAATACGTAGCAAGAGATGAAAGAAAGTTAGGATGGAATAAGAGAGGGGGAGGAAACAGGGAGTGGTGAGGAGGAGAAAGGGGAGGAAAACACAAAGAGAGAAGTGTGAGGGTATGGAGAAAGCGAGGGGAGCGAAGAAGGGAGCAGAGAAAACGGAGGCAGCAACAACGGGAGGAGGAAATATAGGACGTACATCCAGTTCCCTATCAAAAAGAAATAACACACATTAGAAATGTGTGCTTTATTTTTTTCTGTCTCTTCCATTAGATATATGACAAGCCACAGCCATCTGGTTGTTATATTATGTTACTTAATTTTTTATTGTAGACTTTAGATGATATTCGTTTAGCCAGTGTTAAGTAGATGATATGTTGCAAATTAACAGCTGTATCCCAACAAGGGGACAACATGGGTATCGGATTTTGGAATTTATTTATAATTATTGTTCGTGAAGTTCAGAAACTTAAACAACAACAATCAGCCAAAGCCATTCAAGTACTTATATGTACCAATAATTAAGGCACTTTCCGTTTCTGTCGTGAGAGGTTTCCTTTTAAATTTTTGTTATTCGTTGTGTTCGAATGCTTACACAATTTACATATATGATGTTAATTTTCGAATGCTTTCACAATTTTCATATCTGATGGTAATTTTTACGAAAACCGCACGTTTTTTTTTTTTTTTTTTTTTTTTTTTTAAATTCCTAATCTTCAATATTCCATAACGTTTACTTCATGGAAGATTAAACAGATGTACACTGTTTCAAATTCAGTTATACAAAACATTTTGGGATCTCTAATTCCACGTGTTGTGTCAGTTTTTGTTTGCCTGTGGACGAGCCAAACACATAATTGTAACCTAAAACAATGGTTAAGAAGGTTAGCTGGTTAGAAACCCATTAGTAGCTATGGAGATAACTTTCCAAATACAGCGTCGTAGCTCTTCACAAAATGAACGATCAAAGACAACTAACACTGACGTCAATACTGTAAAAAATGTAACTTGGTACGTTTTTTGATTGAAAACATCAATATTAAAAATGTTTTATAGAATACAAGAAATTATGATTACATAAAAGTACGTGCAATTTTCGTAAACAGTACCATCGGATATGAAGATTGTATACGTATTCGAGCACAAAAGAAAAAACGTGGTTGCAATGCCACAACGCTACCACCTGAACTACACCGACAGATGGTGCAAGTGATTTAATTATTGGTACTTACATTTACTTGTCCAGCCCCATGAACCACAGACATTGCCGATGTGTGTTGCCTTGCGGGCCCCAACGATACAAAGAGCCATACCGTAGTTACAACCATAGCGGAGGGGTATCTGTGGAGAGGCCAGACAAACGTTTGGTGCCTGAAGAGGGGCAGCAGCCTTTTCAGTAGTTACAGGGGCAACAGTCTGGATGATTGACTGAGCTGGCCTTGTAACATCAGCTAATGTGGCTTTGCCACACAGTTACGGCTGAAAGCAAGGGGAAATTACAGTCGTTATTTTTCCCGAGGACACTGCTTTATGAATATATGATGGTGGCATCCTATCGGGTAAAATATCACAAAATCAGTTGGGAATATCACGGGAGTAGGTCTGGTAATAAATAAGAAAATAGGAAAGCGGGTAAACTAGTATGAGTAGCACAGTGATCGCATTATCGTAGTCAAGATACATACGAAGTCAACACCGACCACACTAGTACAGGTTTATATGCCAACTATCTCTGTATATGAAGAGGAGTTGGATGAAATGTATGAGGAGCTAAAGGAAATTTTCCGACAGTTAACGAAGAGGAAAACTTAATTGTCATGGAAGACTGGAGTGTCGTAGTAGGAAAAGGAAATGAAGAAAAAATAGTAGATGAATATCGACTGGGCAAAAGGAATGAAAGAGGTAGCCGCCTGATAGAGTTTGGCACTTAATCGTGACAAACACCTAGTTTCAGAATCACGAAAGAAGGTTTTGTGCGGGGAAGGGACCAGCAGATCTCGGAAGGTACCATGATCTGTAGGCTGAAACTGAAGAAAACCTTCAGAAAGGTAGGAAAATAAAGGTAGGAAAATTAAAGTAACCTCAATTTCTTGAGAATTTCAGAGGGACGTTGAAAGACGGCTGTCTCCTGTCTTCCCTAGGTTTTTAAGCTTGTAATATATCTGAGTTCAATAGACGGGATTTTTTTGCTAAACGAGAACACCTTACGTTCGGAGGCATGAGGAATCGCATTTCATTTCATGTTTTCAAATGTCAATTTCTGTAATATTGCTGGGATTTTAATATGCTAATAATTTATCATTGTGTCTATGAATGTGGCAAGATAAACGGTTTCTCCGTGACGCCACTGCCCCTGTGAGAATGTGTACTGGCTTTATTCTGTATGTGCATGTAGGAGCATTTCTAGCATGGGGGTCTGAGTGTATGTATGAGAAATTTCGTCGTCGGCTGCTGGCTGCTCGCTACTAGTGTTTCTCTGGCTTCGTATCGATAGGTAGCCGTTACCAACCTCTGCTTTTGATGTTACCAAAGAGGTTCCTCCACCCTTTGGTTACATGTTGGGTTGGCAGTTCCCTCGGTAGGACGCGCGAGTTTAAGCTCTCCCCCCACCTCGTTTTTCCTGGGTTTCTACCGACTTTCGGTGAATTTCCGGTGGTGGCGGGGACTGGCGGGCCGACTTGGGCACTCAGTGGCTGCGCTTCCTCATTTGCTTTCCTCCATATAGATGGTAGCGATTCGTTGTCTGGTCTGTCTAAGCTAGACCTCAGAACTGAGGTTCATTTTTCGGAATAAGTTTCTTCGGTGATGTAACGAAGTGTGTTCAGTCTCATTTGAGTGATTTAGCATACGAAAACGTGGTGAACATGTGACTAATTCGGCTTGATAACGGCTGAGAATTGGTAACCTTTGTGAGACTAGCTGAAGGTGTATGAACTCTGTTTAATTTCTTCTAGCTTTGTGGAATGAGACTAATGTGGAGGATCTTTTTTTATCCTGTATAGTGCAATTGAAATATTCTTTTCCGTTTTCTCCTTTCACGAGTGATATGTACCCCACGTTGTGTTTTTAGAACAAAGCCTTCAGCTACCACTGTGTCTGTTTCTATGCCCTTCAGGCAAGAAATTAGACATGTATCTTTCTGTTTTCCATTAGTACCTCGCGATCTCCTGTTGTTTCGTTTCCAAACTTGTACTTTGCATTCAGACTCCCTCAGTTAATTCTCTGCTAGCCTTGTACTGCCCCCTTTATTATCTTGCTTTTGAAATACGACGTATTTCTAGGGGCAGCATGCCGTATTTCTTAGTTGATTTTCTCCGACTTTGAATTTATTCCACTTTTCTGGGTTTTGAAGACTGGACTTGTCCATCTGTGTAAAACCTTCCCAATCGCATCATCTGTATTTATTTAGCTTCCTTATGATATCCTTCGCATTCCTAAGGTTTACATGCCGTAGCTATTTTTCTTTATTTTCTGGAAATAGATTTTTTTTACTGGTTTTTGGAACCACGTACTTCGAACTCCGACTGCAAGGGCTTATAGCTAATCACTTGAGTTCTCGCCACTGGTCACATACCAGTGCCTTACTATTGTGTATTCTTGCTTCGCAATCTATGATTCCGTTGACCTTTATTGAAATGAATGCGATCTTGAAGCACTTCGCCTCAGTTAGGTGCGAATATGTAATGCAGCAGACACGTGCCGTGTGTCTCAGAAAGACTGCATTGTTCACGGAATTTAATGGAAATCAATCACGCTACTATTAAGTACGATCTCAAGTAAAGGAAGACAGACCAGAGCCACCTACGACGTTTATTTTCCTTGTGTTGTGTGGTACATCCTGGCTCGCTGAATTTCGCCTACGATAGCGGCGCCTGCTTCTGCTTCGTATCAGCATGCCGAGTTGTGTGAGTTTCGCTTTGCTTCCCACATGTGAGTGGCTGAATGCTTGTTGATTGTAAATCCCTCCCGCGACGATGTTCAGTTCAGATTAATTTAGTTTAATTTTCAATGTGGGATCCATTTTTATTGATTAACAAAATTTGTGTCACCATTTGCTCGTGCTTGAACTGAATAAATAATCTATTCTCAATGAAATGTTCTGCTTCTTATAAATATTAGTTTATAAATCCCCTCCCTCTTTTCAAAATTCAAATGTTTGTAGTCTATGGGACTTAACTACGGGGTCATCAGTCCCTAAACTTACAAACTACTTATGAACTACTTACAACTAAGGACGGCACAAATATCCATGCCCGAGGGGGGATTCGAACCCCCGACCGTAGTGGCCGTGCGGACCGTGACTGGAGCGCCTCAGACCCCTCGGTCACCGCGGCCGGCCCCTCCCTTTTTTTTTTTTTTTTTTTTTTTTTTTTTTACCAGTGCTGAGAACAAACTCGGATGCAAATTATCATGTTTTAATTCCATTGCGCTATAAATGTTCTCTCAGCAACCTCCATGAAATTGTTTAGTTCGCGGTGGCTTGTATATTAATAATTGTGTGTAATTCTAGTGATCTACGACGTACCTTGGCCACCGTCTCTTTATCTTCCTGCTGCTAAAGTAAAGTTTGAGCCAAATCTAAATTTCTGGGCCAGGGAATAAGATTCTGTTGCAGGAAGTAGTCAGTAGTTCACGAGAATCCTTTAGCTGGATTTACGACCAGAGTTTTATGTTTAAAGTAAGCTTTTTGACTGACTCCTTTCAGCTAGAATTAATTTTACAATTAACGGTAGTCTTACAACCTTTAGGCAACCTATGATAGAAACGGGGGATAATAAAACAGTAGAAGAGGAATGGGTAACTTTGAGAGAAGAAATAGTTAAGGCAGCAGAGGATAAATAGGTAGAAAGACAAGACTTGTAAAAAATCATTTGGTATCATTGGAAATACTAAATTTTATTGATGAAAGAAGAAAATATAAAACTCTAGTAAATTAAACAGGGAATGTGGAGTCAGACTACTATGAAATGAGATTGACAGGAAGTGATAAATAGCTAAGCAGGAGGGGCTAGACGGCAAATGTACGTCTGTAGAAGAATGTATAAATAGGGGAAAAGTAGATAACGCCCACAGGAAAATAAGAGAGACATTTGGAGACAAGGAAAGTAGCTGTACAATATCAAGAACTAAGACGGAAAACCAGTAATAAGCAAAGAAGGGAAAGCTGTAACGAGTATATAGAAAGGCTCTACAAATGAAATGAACTTGTAGGTAGGGAAGAGGAAGTAGACGAATATGAAATGGGAGACACTATACTAAGAGAAGAATTTGACAAAGCACTGAATGATCTGAGTCGAAACAAAGCTTCTGGAGTGGACTATAATCTCTCATATCTACTGAAGTCTCTGGGACTGACAAAACTATTTCACCTGGTGCGTAAGATGTATGGGACAGGAGAAATACCCTCAGACTTTAAGAAAAATGTCAAAATCCCCATTCCAAAGAACGTAGGTGCAGACAGGTGTGAAAATTACAGAACCATCAGTTTAATGAGTCATGCTTGCAAAATTTTAACACGAACTATTTACGGAAGGATGGAAAAGCTGGTAGGAGCCGACCTTGGGGAAGATCAGTTAAAATCAGGAGAAATGTAGGAACACGTGAGTCAATACTCACCTTACTAGTTATCTTAGAAGAAATATTAAGCAAAGGCTAATCTACATACCTAGCTTTTGTAGATTTTGAGAAAGCTTTTGAAAATGTTGATCGGAATACATTCTTTCAGATTCTGAAATCAGCAGGAATAAAATATAGGGAACGGATGGTTATTTACAAATTGTACAAAAACCAGAGAGAAGTTGTCAGAGCTAAAGGCTGTGAAAGGCATGTAGAGGTTGGGAAGGGAGTGAGGCAGGGTTATAGCCTTTGTCCAATGTTACATCTACGCCTCTACATCTACATACATACTCCGCAATTCACCCTAAGGTGCGTGGCGGAGGGTACACTGTAAACGAGAGAAAAATTTTGAGAAGAAATTAAAGTTCAGGGAGAAGAAATAAAATCTTTACGGTTTACGGATATGCAGTAATTCAGTTAGAAACAGCAAAGGACCTGGAGGAGCAGCTGCACGGAATGGACACAGTGTCGAAAGAAGCGTATAAGATTATCATTAATAAGAGCAAACCAAGGGTAATGGAGTGCAGTCTAAGAAAATCAGGTGATGCTGAAGGAATTAGATTAGGTAACGAAACAAAGAAGTGGTAGACGAGTTTTGTTACTTGGGCAGTAAAATAACATGTGATGGTCGAAGTACAGAGGACATAAAATGCAGAATGGCAATGGGAAGAAAAGCGGTTTCGAAAAAAAGAAATTTGTTAACATCGAATATTAATTTAAGCTTAAGGAAGTTCTTTCTGAAGGTATTTGTGTGGCGTGTTGCCTTGTAAAGTAGTGAAACATGGACGAAAAACAGTGCGGACAGGAAGAGGATAGAAGCTTTTGAAATGTGGTGCTACAAAAGAACGCTGAAGATTAGGTGGTAGGATCTACATCTACATGGGATACTCTGCAAATGACATTTAAGTGCCTGAGAGAGGGTTCATCGAACCACCTTTATATTATTTATCTCCCATTTCATTCTGGAATAGCGCTCGAGCTCCCCATTAGAGCTCTAATTTCTCGTATTTTATTCTGATGATCTTTTCTACCTATGTAAGTGGTAGTCAAAAACGTCTTTTCGCATTCGGGGGAGAATGTCGGCCGGCCGCGGTGGCCGAGGAGACTGAGGCGCTCCAGTCACGGTCTGCACGGCCACTACGGTCGGGGGTTCGAATCCCTCCTCGGGCATGGATATTTGTGCCGTCCTTAGTATAAGGTAGTTGATAAGTAATTTGTAAGTTTAGGGACTGATAACCCCGTAGTTAAGTCCCATAAGATTAACACACATTTGAACATTTGGAGAATGTCGGTGATTGGAGTTTCGTAAGTAGCCCACGCCGCAGCGATAACCGCTGTTGTTGTAATAATTCCCATTCCAGATATTGTATCATTTCCGTAACGCTGTCTCTCCTATATCGTGACAATAAAAAACGAGCTGCCCTTCTCTGGACTCTTTCTATGTCCTCCCACCTGATAAGGATCCCACAATGGGCAGCAATACTACAAAAAAGGACGGACAACCGTAGTGTAAGCAGCTTCTTTTGTAGTTCTAAGGTTTATGCAATAAAACGCAGTCTCTGGTTCGCCTTTCTTCTTTCCAGTTTAATTCTGAAATAATAGTTATTCCTAGATATTTTGTGGAGTTTACGGCCTTCACCTTTGATTGATTTATCTTCTAAACAAAGTTTAACGGATTTCTTTTCGTACTCATGTGGACGACTTTACATTTCTCATTATTTAAAGTAAATTGTCAATTTTTTCACCATAGTGATATCTTATTTAGATCGTTCTGCAGTTGGTTTTGATCTTCAGATGATTTTACTACACGGTAAATGACGGAGTCATCTGCAAACAACCTCAGAGAGCTGCTCAGATTTTTTCCCAAATCGTTTATGTAAATAAGGAACAGCAGAGGACCCGTAACACTACCCTGTGGAACGCCCAATATCACCACTGTATCCTCTAAGACAGGAAATCCCCTATCCTATATTTGGGGCGATATACCATAACCACGCAACTACTGAGGAGGTACTGACAAGAATTGGGAAGGAAAGGAATTTCTGGAATACTTTGACTAAAAGATGGGATCGGTTAACAGGACACATTGTTAGACATCAAAGAATCGTTAATTCTCCTTTGGAGGGAAGTGCATATGGTAAAATCCGCAGAGAGAGACCAAGAGATGGATACAGTAAGCAGACTAAAATGGATGTATGTTGCAGTTCTTATGAGGAGATGAAAAAGCTTGCTCAGTATAGATTAGAGTGGAGAGCTGCATCAAACCAATCTCCGGACTGAAGACCACAACAGTAACAATATTTACTTGCAAAACTTCAAAGTTTTCTCGAGAATTTTTGAGAGTTGCGTCGAATGGGTTTGGCTGATTGTTAATTGATTTCTGAACTTTACGTGTTATAAAGATATTTTAAAAAATCTAAAATATGATACCCATGTTGTCTCCTTGTTAGACTTTCCTACTACAAAAATTCACTCAAGAGTTACAAACACTATTTACAATGAGGTAACCACCACTAGTATCACGGCTGTGGTATCGCAGTGGGCAGCCGAAAACGTGGCGACTCACTCATGTGTACCCGGCAGTGGTGTCGTCTGAACCGTCCGTGGTTGAAGCAGAGGCGCAGGCTGATGGCCAGAGATTTCTTTTGGAACCAACAGAGGGAGCAACATGGACGTGCAGTAATCCGTGGTAGCATAGCGGCACAATGCCTTCCCCTATGGTGGCTCGATATGTGCTACTTATTAAAAGAAAATGTATGTATGTTCCCTCATAGACTCCAAGACGACTGAAAGGATGAAATATTCAGGAAAACTATGTGAAAGCTCGTTTATAGTGTTTGGAACGATAGTCGACCCCTAACGTAGAAAGATCAAACCATCATTCTTTCGTAACCACAGTCCTGACTGTTCGTGATGAATATTTGTAGTGAACAGGTGAGATTATGAATGACATCACGCAAAATCTCATATGTGGTCTAAAATGTTCAAACGTTTGTAAATCTAAGTTATTTAACTGCTGCGGTTATCATTCTCTAGGCTTAAAACCTATTAACTTATACTGTTAACAATACACTCTCGCATGCCCGAGGGAGGACTCGAAACTCTAACAGCGAGCAACCGTGTGCTCCACAGCAAGGCGCCTTGAAAGGTGGGTGTGTTGGAAATACTGGTAAGGTAAGGGGGAGAAAGGACGGTATGTAAATGGAGTATGGGAATGGTTTGTTCACTTGATATTAAAGGATGGGCGTGGCTGACCCACCACCAAACATTTAATTAATTTATACTCTAGTTTCCAAGTAATAAAACCCGTCCAAAATTGTGTAACGGGTTAACTAATTCGAATGATTTAAGTAAAGAAGATTGTTTTGACTCATTTTATTCTCTGAAGTCAAACGAACGTCAGAGTTGAGAGCAAAATACATATACAATTGAACACAGAACAAATTATACGAATTTACAAAACAGCAAGTGACTGGTAAGTCGAAGATAATTGTATTTGATTCTAAACACTTGTGACAACCCTCATATAACTGGAATCCTTGGCGTAAGCGAGAGGAGTATTCCGATACCAGATTTCTGTGAGTTTTCCTAACATTTTCAACAGTCTGAAAACGTGAATACCCCTTGAAACACTAGCAAATGCACGCGACACTGTACCAACACTATGCTGGCTGGCGATGTCAGCAACACGACGGCTGGGCGGCGGCTGTGTGCGTCGATAGCTGCAAGTCGCGGACCCGGAGGTAATTCAGCTTAGTATTTCAGAAGCGATATTTAACTAATATCAGCCAACTTCGAGCCCGGCGAAAATCATGGCCTACGACCTCACTCGTTCGGCTATGTCGTGCCACTACAGACAATTTACATGTGAAACACGAATGTACTGTAGGCAGAGGAGACACCAGAACTGTTACAATCGTAATTAGCGCGTCGGTGCGTCTAATATCAGGCAAACAGACCTTACTCTCGGCTTGCCAATATTCAGCACTATTAGCACAAGTATTGGAGCGACTCCAAAATTTGCACCACAAACTCTACGTATAGCTGCTCGACGACAAGTATGAATTGAGTGCAGAAGAGAAGCGTCTGCTCTCCTTGGCTGCTCAAACACCAGTCTCCTTCTCTCCACTTCTAAAATCTCCGTCTCCTCTCTGCCAAGCCTCCAGAATCTGCCTATACTGAAGAGCCAATCCAAAGCTAGGTGCCCAAAGTACGGCCAATCACGGCTTGTGTTCGGGAGTCGGACAGCCGAACCCCCTTACTATAAAACAGCAGCCAATGGCCAGCTCTCCCGCGTTTCCACCGGTCGTGCCTTGCCCTTACGTCCAGCGTTCTCATAGTAGTGGTGGATGGCCTTCAGACACCTTCGAAAACAAGGCCAACAAGTTGTTCCCAGCAAACGGCCAAACGCCCTCGCTATTGTATAATTGCGGCGCCCTCCAGCTTCGCACCAGAGACGTACGATGTCCTAGCGGGAACCACCCTGGCGTTCGCCAACTCGGTGCCAGATGTCTCAGCTCTCCCTTCGCAAAGCAGCGCACGCCGTGTATTGTATTGCTCCAGACGCTCCCGCCTAGACGACGCCAGAGTCAGTGGCGCCAGCCAGATACATGGAAGGCTCTCGCCTCAGTCCTACCTACCTACTGTGGCCTTCGGCCGTAAGGTGACTTCCGGGAACCGTTGACCCTCCGAAGAACAGAGCCACCCTCGTGCTCGCCACCGGTCGCCGTTAGCTCTGATGCGTGTTTTTTCTCTCCTGCTACAGGCCTCACACAGCCAAGTAACAGAATATTTCTCTTTCGCCAATAGTTATTAAATCGATAACCTACGAACAATGTAATAAAATTAACAAAGTTGCGTTGTCTTTTTACTGTTTACTGAAATCTCTCAGCCTTAGTGCGCTCGGCCACTCCACCGCGGCTGTATGTGTTCTTCCAGCTGGAGTAGGAGAATCTGTACAGTTCGTAATATATATACATATATATGTGGTGCGTCGACAAATGCATGCACATTGACGGTTAAAACACAACTAAGCTTTTATGGATATTCTGTTAACGAGAATGCAACAGGCGAACGTGACGGTGGCTAAGTGATTGCGTCGTAAAACTGTCATAAAGGTATCGGGATCGATTTTGTTTAAATTATTCATATTTTTTCCTTTTAAGAATTGTTTCACTGCATCAGTCATAAAAGATAATTACAAGACCACTAACGTACCATAAAACACGATTGCATTATTCAAGCATACTGTCACTTATCTGCTACTCTTGAGCAACATAACTATTTTTATATTTTCGTTTCCGAATATGCAGTGCTTACTACATTATGAAATGTACCACAATAATTATATAGGCAATCAAAATTAAAAATATCTATTCCTGTGCGAATGCTTTCGTGGTACTGTTCTTAGTGTTTTCATTACATACTTTCAAATTCTTCAAGTACCGATCTGTTCCTATATTGTACCAACTAAAAGCAACAAAACATTTTCCAAGCCTGTATCTTCTAATGCCTAGAACTTTTAAGGTTTTTTTCTGATTCTGTCATTATTTCGCCGGAAATCTCTTTAGTAGAGAAGCTTCAATATAGCTGTTTTGCTGTTTAATACCTTCCAGCTTTAGAATTTGAAATATTTGATACTAAATATTGTATATCGATTATTAACTGTTGTAGAGGCGTAATAAACATGTCGACTGCTGATTTTCGCAGTGTTGCCAAGCATCTTCCGCGCTCACTCAGATCAATGTGGAATCAGCTTCGGCGGACCCAGATGTGGCGTTATGCAATAGAGCGAAGCCCTGATGATAGCTTGATTTCTGAACTGATGTCAGATTTGATCTCCAGGCAGTTATGTTTGTAGAATCGGTTCATAAACTTTTGAATATACGTTACACCAGTGTTTTTCAACCTTTTATATTATATTTCGGCGAACCCTTCGCCCTTCACCACGATCCGTAAAAAAAATTATGTTGTCGCAAAGAAACACAAATTGTTGGACAAAGTTTTGTTGTGTATTTTTCAGGATGGGAGACATTACCCTATTTTTATTTGATACACGACAGAAAAATATATTTTGCTTTACGATTGTTTTCAGGCAAGACTCAGATGGGAATTATGCTCATTAAGAAAGGCCACACGGTATTTATTTATTGCTGTCAATTTTCAGGAATGTATTCATTTGTATAGGTTCGGTATGTCTGTAGAATCTCTAGGGAATACAATTAGTAGTAAAGAAGTAATGTATTGAAACTTCGTGAGTGATGGGGCGGTTTTCCATGAACGTTATTGTTTACGTGCTCATATCTCATGAATTACGTGTCGTACTGTGATACAATTTACAAGGTACATTCAAGTTTATGTGTGTATACTGTCTGCAAAATTTCCTGCGGCTACAGTTTGCAGTGTAAAAATTATAAATTTTAACGACATACCGAATGCCGTAGTTTTACTCCATGAAAAGTGGTAAGCGCGAAACTTTTTTCCTTTCATCATTTTCCTACAGTTGTCAACGAGAAAAGTATAATAAAGGTTTGAAATTTTGTTAGTTACAAGTCGCTAAGTATTCGGATTCTCGTATAACG